>OZ007496.1:185807462-187234864 GCA_963931805.1 Microdon myrmicae
TAGGAACTAGCAACGAGGTATCTTGACCAGTCACCTTCACCTGAAAGGAACGACGAATACCATGCCCCTACCTCATCAAATAGGCAACCAATGCTTAAGAATAATCCATTCTACTATTGGGAGGATGAACAAGATCCCCCAGAGGAAAGAAATAGGGTTACTCGACCAAAGCCCCAGGAATCGAGGCAAAGGCAGAATAGGCCTACATACGATGCGTCTCGGGTAGTAGAGACACAGAATAGGAACTCTAACACTAGATTCCCAGAACGATCTCACCCCGTTACACACCCACAACCTGGGAAAACCCCGTTTAGGTCAGATACACCACCACACACTTCTAGTAGAAGACCAACATGGTCTAAGCCAAAGAAGCCCGAGGTACCGCGACACCTTCAAAGAGGCGGGGGTGACTATCTTAGTGACTCCTCTAGTCAAGGTAGGGACAAGCGTACACCAAACACATGGGTTACACGCATGACTTGCACCTTCTGCAATAGGAAAGGGCATGTATACGACGAATGCCTTCGACGCCGAAACTCTCCAAAGTGTACAAAGTGTGATCGATGTGGGCACGATGTCCAGGATTGTCGAACTCTTAGTATACAACGGAAGGCGGATAATCCTGAACCCACACCAAGGTCACAGAACCAACAGCAGTCACCCGGGAATACCTCAAATCAAGGGCAGGAACCACCATGTACTTCGAAACAAGCAACTGCATCGAATCGTAGAGTGTACAGCATTCGATGTTGTTGTGAGTTTTGTAGCTGAAAGGGTCACGCGTGGGACGAGTGTCGTATCAAGGCAAGGTGGATAAAACCACAAAAGCCAACAGACACACCCAATGTGGTTAAGTCTGTACTACTGTACACGATAGTTGTGATTTAGAGGATAGTTTAATTAAAGTTATGTAATGAACTAAGACAAGAAACATTTTTATTGTTATCCACCCAGCAACCGAACATCAAAATGATCATCACGGCACATGGCGGGACGAGCCAGTCCAACACATACATCCACTCAGCGCGGGACATTCAATATTGTCAAAGGGTATTGCTGTTCCTTTGCATTCTAAACTATTTTGTTTCAGGCATCGTGGTTACGGACGCCTTTGCGTCAATCCATCAGCAACGTGCTCATCTTTAGCTATTCCCCGACGACATTCCTCGTTCGGCGGAACACCAACGATCTCGTCCGACGACATTCCTCGCTCGGCAACGAGATATCGCACATTTTTCTGGTCCCTCGAGCCGGATTTCTCCAAAAAGGTATTGCTGTTTCTTTCGACACTAAACCATTTGTTTCAGGCATCGTTGGTTTCGGACGCCATTGCGTCAATCCTCAATCCCTACCGTGCTCCATCTTCGGTTCCGCGACGACATGCCTCGTTCGGCGGAGCACCCCCAACGATCTCGACCGACGACATTCCTCGCTCGGCAGAGATCATACATGTTTTCACCACCTACCTGAGTCAAGTAAAAATACAAGTACATGCATCATTATAGATGGCAGTTCCAAGGATTCTTTAAGTCGTGGATCGGAGGAGAGCGGGCGCCAGATGATAATTGCAAATCAAATGCTTGGCGATTTGTCGGATAAAAGATCACCGGAAACCCCTGTTGCTACGAAACGAAAGCATGACGACGACTTTGATGAATCCCATGCGGAAAAGATGCTTTACGAGTCGGAACCAAAAGTAACAACGTCAAAAAATGCTGCCAATTTCTATGCACCAACGGCGGCTTCTGTCCTCGAAGATGAAGAATTGGAAGACGAACTTTCTACAACAAGAGTTCAAACCAAAGTGCCTTCGACATCTGCTCCAATACAACAACCAATGGCGATTGATGGACTCATCGCCGCTCAGTTCGCGGCACAGGACACCACCGCTCGCACCTTCCTCAATATGCAGGACAAGGGACAACTAACCCTGACCAGGATCGAAACAACCAAACGCGTACTCCACGCCGACTGGGAGGTCATCTCCAGGCGGCACCACGAAATCTTCTGCACGGCGGCACCGGAATATCTACAACACGTGTACTTCGTGGAGGACTTTATCGGCGAGACCGAAGAAATATACCTCGAGGAACAGACGAAGCTCCTCGAGGCCCAGTACGCGCTCGATTCAGCCTTCCCAACCATGGCCAACAGCACCAATCGCCTCCACCCTAACGGGCTGCCCCCAGTGCAGTTGCCAACGGTCGACATTAAGCCAGCGGAAAAGGAACCGCACCCCAGACCGGTGAGTAAGGATCAGCAGGCTGCCGACCAAAGTGCCGCCTGCCTAAAGCTCAACCCGACCAAGGTCCCGATGATCGACCCACTGCCGAAGACCAAACAGAAGCCGATGCCGCGCACGCGTTGTGGGAAACAACATGACATGGCCGTTCCTCGTGGGTTGGGAACTTACAACTCCAACCCAGAGAAATTGGTTCCCTTCACCCGGATTCCAGAGCAAGCAGTGGGCACGGCGCACTTAGGATCCGTGCCAGAACTAACGCCAATGCCTCCCACGAACACGCCTTCGACTGTTCCAGCAACAGCAGCCGGCCCAATGACCAACCAGCCCCGTGTACTGATTCACAGAACACCGTCGGCACCCGCAAGGCAGCAGGCCCCTTGCACATTCTGCAGGGCCTCACACACTATCTACGCTTGCGAGGGCTTCCGATCACTAACACCTGGCCGTCGGAAGTCCTTCGCACACCAAAGGAACTTGTGCGTCAACTGCTTGGGCCGCCACCGCCTACGCGACTGCTACTCCAGCAAGACGTGCCGTCGTTGCCAGCGGAGATATCAGACCTTGTTGCATGTTCGAACAACCGCCATCGACGGGACAATCTCACCGCCGCTCCGGGCCGAAGGATCCGCCCCCCGGATCGACCGTCATGAAGGGGCCTGTGCACACACAGTCAGCACCCCTTCACAGCATTCCGCGTTGCTGCCAACAGTTAAAGTCATCGTGACGTCGGAGAACCAACGAAGGATTGATGTCCGTGCTCTGCTGGACCCCTGCTCCAGCTGTACCTTCATTTCATCATCACACGCCCGAAGGTTGTATGGTAGTAGTTATGTATCTGTGCGTCGTTGCACCGGTTCTACTCCTACCACCATAGAGTTACATCTGGTTTTGTCACTAATGTGATGTCTTTATGGTTGGTAATTGAGACAATTTCAGCTTCCTTTCTTTTTTTACAACAAAATAAACTTAAGTTATTTCACACAAACGTACTGGTTTAAGTCGAATAAAGGAGTAAGTGTTACTTAGTAATGTAAATTATTTTATACAACTTAGCTAGCTTAAAGCAAGTAAAAGGTTTCGTTTTCACTTGGTAAGGTAACTTATTTGTGTACAACGTAACTAGTTTAAATCAAGTAAAGGATTTCATTTTTCACTTGGTAAAGTAACTTATTTTGTACAGCGTAACTAGTTTAAATCAAGTAAAGGATTTCATTTTTCACTTGGTAAAGTAAATTATCTTGTACAACGCAACTAGTTTTAAGCAAGTAAAGGATTTCCTTTTCACTCGGTAAAGTAAATTATTCTATGCGCAACAATCACTCTCTCGACTCTACTGATCCCTTGGGACGCCCGACGAGAGATGTATTTATTAACGTGAGGGCACATCCTGCCCTCACGGAATCCAAATCGCGATTGAGTATTCCATCCGAAGCGACAGAATACCAAAAATTCTTTTCATCGCTTCGGTGACCATATAAGGTAAGATTTAGCTTTTTGGTCCAGCAAACAAGAAAAAAAAAGAGGTGAAACACACACACGATGATTGCTTCTGCAGCTCAACGTGTGTACCCACAAGTATGCAGACATAGGATAATTTCAATCTACATGATTGAAACTGCTGGGTATCTCATCAAAAAGGGGTTGAAATGTTTACACGATCAACGACTGCTTAAAGCATTATAGCTGATAGTGTACATTTTGCTGGCATATCCTCGTAGTCGAATTCTGATGGTAAATTTCCATTTGCGAACTCGACTGCCTGGGCGTCGGCCGGATGCCCTCATGTATTGGTCGGTCGGGTGACCGATCGATGTGGGCATGCTATGCTGAGGAAATATACACATTCCCTGCATGTGTGCAGCTGGCGCGCAAAAGAATATGGTATAGATATTGCACGGGCAATATTGGTTGCCAGGAGGCACAACCAAGACCTGCGACGCGAGACATGTACTACGTATTTGGTTGGGTTCATGTTGGTCGCGTGATGGTGCGATCAAACTGCTTTTTGGAATTTAGCATTTGTTGTTGGTGGCATTTTATGTCAGCAAGAATTACTGTTTTACAGGTTTTTCTAATGGGGTAAATACACGCTTTTCATGTTGTAGCGCGCGCGAGGACGGTTACCTGGTGGTCAATGAGAATGTAACTAGTGGCGTTCGAAAGAACCGCCACAGTTGCACCTCCGACGCCAAGCATCATCTTTCCCCACCTACGGTGTTGGGGGCATTCGTGCTACAGGGACTCAAACCGCCATCAGCATCCCTCCTCGCCTCCACGGCTCGACACAATGGACACGGAGGCCCCTCATCCTGTCAGGGCTATCAGTGTGTGCACCCCCACCACAATCGGCGACGAGGGATCTCTCGTTCATGGCGGATCTGGAGCTTGCCGATCCGAACATCGCCTCCGCCGACAAGGTGGACATTATCCTTGGGGCAGACATGTAACCCAACATCATCCTCGAAGGTCTAAGGAGGGACCAACGTTCCGGCCTAGTCGCGCAAGCCATTGAACTGGCATGGGTGCTAACAGGCGCGGCACCCACTGTTTATTTTCCGGCTCGTTTGTCGGAAAAAGCGGACGACATAATAAAACGATTTATTACGAAAACGAAAAAGAGTTACACAAAAACGATAAATCTTTTATTAAACGAAAACGAAACGATTCAATATCACAAAACGAAATACTAAACTATTTTGCATAATGCAACTGACAACAATAATAACAACCGAAACTATGACAACACAAAAACAAAATAACAAACGATAACAAAAAAGACTGCTGCCAAACATGCAAATTAACGGTAAATTATAACAACAATGAATAAAACTAACAATGCGAATAAAAATAACTATACTAATTAATAACAAATGTAATAACAGAATATACTAACAAACTAATCATAACAATAAAACAAAAGATAAAGAAATGGCTTGAACTCATTATTTCAAGCACGACGCGACACCCACCACGGCATCAAACGTAAAGGTGACAAGGCCTGTCACCAGCCATCATATGGCCATTTCTCGTGGGTTGCGAATTTACAACTCCGACCCAGAGCAACTGGTCGACCTTCCGACTGGCGATCGCAGTTCCCATCAGAAAACCAAAAGGAGGTCGCGTCGGCATCGGCCCCAGGGGCCACCTACGAGGCCCATGCAACTACCAGCCACCGACCACTTGTGTAGCCCAGCTACCAAACATGCCCCTCGCCCGCTGAACCACCGCAGGGGCGAGAGGCAAACGAAGAGCCAGCAACCTGCCCATCCAAAGGCGCCAAGGCACCACACCACCATAGGGATAGGATCACGCAATGCCCCGCCTGGCGGGCGGCGCTCCCCAGCATGCAGGGATCAACCGAGTCCCAGCGAACCAGCACGCCTCTCAGTGCATCAACAGAGGCTGCACTCCAACAGCCCGGGGAGGCACTTGGGCCGTGACTGCCATTCCGCCAGGACACGCGGACAGTGCCAGGGACGACACCGCACCAGATTCCACGATACAGCCTCAAACAGCAACGGCCGCATCCCGCCGGCCACTTACTCCGGACGGACGCCAACGTGCGCAGTACCTGTCACCACCACCGGTCTCGATGCAACGAAACCCATCACCAGCCATCACGTGGTCATTGACCGTGGGTTGCGACTTTACAACTCCGACCCAGATCAATTGGTCGGTTCCGTGACCTCAAAAGTTACCGGACTCCAGGGATGGAAAATACCATCCCGTCGTCATCGAACCCCCAGCCGTCAGCGCTCCGCATCCACCATCCACGTGAAAGTGGACAGCAGACCACGACCACCAACAGACCGCACACCAACTGCAGGCTGCATACCCGCGGCCCCGGGCCTCCGTCCCCTGGAACAAAATGGTTCGCCAACGATTGGCGAAGGCGGGCGGTATGTTGCGGATTCACAATTATATGCTGCGGGGAGAATCTAGTACGTTTGTCGTCTAGTACACTTGTGGGGCTTTTCAGGGCCCGAAGAGCCATACATCACTCGATCCCCACTATTCCAGGCGAAGCGACTTACCTCAAAGTCGAACCTTCAGCAAGGTTGCGTAACCTTGCTACGGCATTTACCGCCAGCCAAATTGCTGGAATTAATTCAGTTACCCAATAGGATAACTGACATGAATATCTTTTAGGCAGCTTACCTTTCTTTGGGGGTTTTTCTCCAAACCCCTTTTTCTCCACCACCATACCTGAAAACATTAAGTCCACGGCAAAGATTATCACCTAGCCGTGGCATCGAAAATTTCATCCTCGGGCATGCATTACCATACCTGAAAACATTAAGTCCACGGCAAAGATTATCACCTAGCCGTGGCATCGAAAATTTCATCCTCGGGCATGCATTACCATACCTGAAAACATTAAGTCCACGGCAAAGATTATCACCTAGCCGTGGCATTGAAAATTTCATCCTCGGTCATGCATTGCACCCAGTGCATCTCGTTCCCATAGCCTTACGCCATGGAAACAAAATCAACACGGAGTTCATTGATTACTCGTTGTTTTTGTTTGTCCATGGCACCCCTAGCATGCGGCTATCAGGTCCCATCAGTTTGCCACCGCCGACAAGGTTTCGGCTGATGCAAAAGCAAACATTACCCTAATTACCAGCAATAGCTGGTTTTCTATTATCGGTCTCCACCGATCAGGGACCGCAAACAAGCAACGGATTGGATGCAGCCATCAAGTGTTTACTTTTAACATCTGGCAATGGCTGCACCCTATATTCGTTGCAATACCCAAATATAGCATTTGCATCGCAGATTGTTTATGGTATATCCAATTTCCTATTAACGGCCGCCAACCGTCGGCGGACCTAGGAAAATTCACACCCATCAACCTAAATGTTGATTTATGGCCTCTCCTAGGATGACCAGATCTTCGGCTCATGTTGTTTTTACCCCAGATGTCCCTGTTGCCGGCAAGTATTGCACAATCAATTGTGTACACAGCCGCAGGCCACCCATTGTTTGTATTCGTAGGAGATGCAGTTGCGACGCTCGCAACCACCATCGATCACCGGACGATTGTATGCGATGCATACACATACATACGAAATGTATGCCGGATTCCCCGGCCCAATCACGATTGACTGCCTCGAGTCGATCGTGCAGCTCCTCCTCTTTTTGCGGTTTCCTTTGTGGTGTCCTTTTTTTTCGTCGGCAGCGAATAGCTAGTCAGATAGTAACCTTTGAAGCGCGGACACGTACTGGGTACGTGGCGTTTTGCTGAGTCAGAATTCTACAGTCGAGGAAGGTTGTCGAGAACCTTACGTGTTAAGTGTTACGTAATATAGTGTCTTTTTCAGCTTGTAATTAGAGGAGCATTTTGTCAACTTTTCTTTCGATAAAGGTTGTTTAATTAAGTCGAAATATTTCGTGTCACTTCTAAGCTAATATGTCATTGTTGAAAATCGTTAGAACAATAAAAACAAACTAAATCAATGTCCCCGTGTAATTAAGTCGAAATATTTCGTGTCACTTCTAACCTAATGTGTCATTGTTGAAAATCGTTAGAACAATAAAAACAAACTAAATCAATGTCCCCGTGTAATACTCAAGAACAATGCTCAATAAAGTTCAATAATTAAATATAATTAGATATCTGTGCGTTTCATTTCTACCGGAGAACTGTGCTTTGAGGAATCAGCTGCCGTGAATTAAATTGTGGTGTTTTTGTTGAATCCGCGTCCGTGCTGACGCACTAATAAAAACACCCACACACTCCCCAACAAACATATCCACCACACCTGTCAGCAACCAGCTGACAATGCGTCATCGCCAGGGGACGCCAGCCAGCTGCCACATTAATTCAAATGTGACCAACGGTCAGTCTGTCTGCAATCATCTTCCATTAGGTGCACGATCAACTGTCTAAGATCAATTGGGTTTTTTCGCACGCCACAATGTGGCTTCTGGATGTTTAATGCTGTGATAGTTGTGATTTAGAGGATAGTTTAATTAAAGTTATGTAATGAACTAAGACAAGAAACGTTTTTATTGTTATCCTGTTGTAATTCGGTTCAATACCACCCAGCAACCGAACATCAAAGTGATCATCACGGCACATGGCGGGACGAGCCAGTCCAACACATACATCCACTCAGCGCGGGACATTCAAGATTGTCAAAAGGTATTGCTGTTCCTTTGCATTCTAAACTATTTGGTTTCAAGCATCGTGGTTTCGGACGCCATTGCGTCAATCCATCAGTAACGTGCTCATCTTTAGCTATTCCCCGACGACATTCCTCGTTCGGCGGAACACCAACGATCTCGACCGACGGCATCCCTCGCTCGGCAACGAGATACCGCAAAATTATGTTTAACAATGTTTATCGGATCAGTTTGGTACTGCGGAATATACACACACACAGGCACATGCACGTGTTCGCGAATAATAATTTTATTTATTTTTCGTTGACGAGCGACAAACGATATTGTTCGTTCAACGGTCACTGAAAGAGTGTGACAAGAAAGCTATTTGAGATGGACAATGCTCAGCATTCAAATTAGTAAGATTATTAATCCTTCGCACAGCGAACTGTTTAAGTTCTCTAAAGGGTAGTAATAAATACTTGATCCTTCCAGACATAGCCACAATTTACATAGTCAAAATACTGCTTTAAATTCCTAAACGGATTGTATTTTAAACTCTACATTCAAGCAGATTTCGAAAAATCGTGACCTAAACGCACTAAACGTAAACGCTATTTTTCATTATCAAATAAGCACTGGAAACCAATTTATCTTTCGTTTATACTTCCCCTAATCATTTTTCATTTAAATTTAAGTGCAAGTATTCAAAATTATTCTGTCATATTTCGAGAACGAAAATAAATTTAAAAAAAAACTAATTAACTAATCTTAAAATGACGTCGGACGAAAAAAATGGAGACTGGGTTCCACCCGTGGACTCAGGTACTTCTTTCACAGAAGAGGCAGTAGATATTCCAGAATTACCATCACCATTGCCGTCGTTGGAAGCTTTTATCAGAAGAGAATTAGCCAAAGAAAAGATCACATTCCCACTATCATCTCGTTTAAATACCTCAGAAGTGTCAATTGAAGATAAAGAGGAAATCGATAAAGTGAACCAAGAACTCCAAGAAGGAGAAACCGACAATATTCCCTTAAATGACGTTCCAGCAATGAACCAACAAGATGAGAATAATAACGGTAATACGTTCCAAGTAAGTCGAGAAAATTTAAAACAAAAAAACTGACACCACTCATGAAGATAATCCTTACTGACTAGTCCGACGATAGTATTTCAATAAGTGCCAAACCAAAAGGTAGTGCCAATTCATTAGCAGAGGAGGAACTTTCAACTACTGTTCGCTTTTAGGACACTGTTTGACACATTAATATCGTGCGTGCCTTGCATATACAGTCAGAATGAAAAATCCAATTCGACTCACAACTCATAATATTTTGACACGTTTTCATTTTTGAACATAAACCTGGCCCTTTAAAATGTTTGAAGAAGACAGTCTTTGTGATTGGGTACCTCCACCTGAAGTTGAGCTGATCGAAGGTGAAATTTTCGAAATTCCTTCACGTCTTCCATCCCTCGAAGACTTTATACGGCTCGAACTTGAGAAAGAGGCTGCAGAGGCTGCGCTAGCCGCTGAAGCTGCTGCTGCGGCTGAAGCTGCTGCTGCCGAAGCTGCTGCGGCTGAAGCTGCTGCGGCCGAAGCTGAAGCTGCAGAAGCAGCAGCATTACTAGGAGAGGTCCCTGAAGAGGTGGTTGCAGAAGTCGTAGAACCAGAGCCCGCCCCAGTTGCTGCAGATGAAGATGAAGAAGAAGATGAAGATGTTGAAGCAGAAGCAGAGGCATCAGAAGAAGATGTTCAGCCTTTGGAAGAAGAAAAGATATCAAAAAAACCCGACAAAAAGAAGGTACACCATGAAGATGAGGATGCCGTAAGGATTGATTTTGATGACATAAAACCTGAAAAAACACGACCAAAAGAGGACATCAGGCTACGGTTCGGAAGACCTACTGCTCTATCAGTAGAAAAAGCGGAGAAGGTTGCAGCCCCAGACCCAGATGATATCTTACGTCAGCGGCTAGATAAAGAAAAGGTGGTAAAAGCACTGGAAGACCTAATGATTCAACTTGATGTTGAACAAAAGGTTCGGCTGTTTTTGAACCGTAAAGCGGCTGAATATTTTCGCAGGAAACGTGCTACACGCCAAATAACTGACGATCCACCAGAAACAATCCTTCACGAACTGGCGAAATACCGAAATGCCCTAATTTCATTAAATCAGAATAAAGGTCGCGAACTCGCGACAACAGCACTGATTGATGAAAAAGTTTCAGTATTAACAGCAGAACTGGACAAATTGCAATCGCAAGAGGCAGCAGCAGAATCCTCTTTTGTAAAACTGGTAAATAAAGTTTTTGACCCTGATAATACTGGTAAGCTAGAGACGGTAGGTTACATCTACGAATATATATAAGGAACCTGAATATATATACGGTTCCACTATTGCAGGTTATAGAGATACTACTTAAAAGAATGTCCAAGATGCGAAGGGAAATTTCCAAAGTTCGATTGAAACTCATTCAGCGGCAACATTCAATGGCTACCTTACTCGACGTAAGCTTAATTACCTTTTATTTGTACAATATATTAAGCTTAGTGAAATAAATTTTAATCCAAGAATTTGAGTCCCCAATCTAGACTAGTTAAACCAAACTAAGCATTGAAATACATTTTTCACCCGGTTAACTCTCATTGTATGCCAATAGGAAGCCAAGCGGCTGGAAGACATCGGCAATGGTCTTCGCATGCAAGACTACCAACATTTGGAAACGGAAACTCAGGCTTTAGGGAAAAAAATTGAAGGCAAGTCACACAAATCTCTCATATAAACAACATTAACATTCTGTTTCTTATCAATCCTTAGAACGCAATAACGAGCTTACAAGGTTGCAAGCGCGCTGCAACTCAGACATTCACACTCTGGCTCATTACAAAGAAAAACATTGCATGATTCGAAATACAATTGCAGCTCAGCAAGAAGCATACGACGAACTGCTCGATGAAAAGCAGAGCATCCGTGAATACCTCAACTACCTCAAAATACAGCATGGTAACATACGACGTGAATTCCAAAAAATAAGCTTCCAAGGCGGTCTTCTCGATAAGCCCGATCTAATGATTGATTACGATGAAACCGTCGAAAAAGTCGATTTTCTCCAAGCCAAAACAGATGAAATGCGAACTGCACACGAACGCAACGAAGCCAAACTTAAATTGTATCTTCGTGCTCTACAAAGCATGTGAAAAAGAACTTCACTCAGAGATTCTACGCTTACATGACATGAAGACTGTTAAATGAATGGTTTTCGATTTTACTACGGATAAAATTCTAATAATCCAGTAACTTTCAACTACATTATGATTTTGTTTTTTTTTTTTTCATTTAAGTAATAAATTCCCGGGTCCCTCTGCGATTACATAATATTTATTTTTATAATCTAAACAAAAAAAAAATCTTAATCTTACTGGACAACGATCTGAGGGCTCAAAATCATTTTGCCACTAGTGTAGTGTCCTCTCTTGTAATCCTTGCCACAGAAAATCAATTATTGTTTAATTTTACCTGTGATTGCTGTGATTGCTTTCCTATCCGCAGCCTGTGATCGCTGTGATTGCCTTCGATTCCTCGAGAGCTAAGTTGGAGGTAAACCTTAGGATTGGAATCTACAGTAAAACCAAGTTGTCCAAGGGCTTCTTCAATAATTTTTCAGTTACAACTCTCTCTCCTTTACAATTCATTTTTCCTTCTTTTTATTCCTTCAAACTTCACTTTACACCATTGACTCCCAGGAACGGGGACTGCTGCCTTTCTTCCTTTTCTTTTTCCTCTTACTTTTTTTTTTCTTTCTTTTCGCTGCTGACTAACTAACTATCAACGGGAATCGATTCCTTTGTTCCTTTTTCTTCTGTTTTTTTACCGCCGTTAACAACGGGACCACGACGAAACGAATTTTAACATCCTCCTGTCTCTCTCATTTCGCTCTCCATTCACGTCCACTTCGAAAAACAAATTCGAACTCGAAGAACTGCACGATCCACACCCGAATCAGGGTGGGTTCAGAAACTCACTTCAGGATCATGCAATTCTTCCACCACCTTACCATCATACTATGTTAAAACAAAGTATTAAATTCAATTATTATTATATTTACTAAATGCAAATTATTAAATGATGGTGGTGGCCGACGTACGTAACACACCTCCCCCCCCACAAGACTGCGTGGCATTCTTAGGAGAGGAATGTCACGCCGGAGAGTGGACGGCGGAGAGCAAACAAATAAACGATTAACAAACCAATCAACAAATAAATAAATAAATAAATAAATAAATTAGTCTACATGCTTAAGTGCTAATGTTAGTAGGGATTATACCACTTATATGTGAGGGTTAGTACAAATAAATAAATAAATAAATAAATTAACTAGTCTACATGCTTAAGTGCTAATGTTAGTAGGGATTATACTACTTATATATGAGGGTTAGTACAAATAAATAAATAAATAAATAAATTAACTAACACGTAGTTATTAATATAAGAGGGGGGAACAACAGACTAGCGCTCCACAAAACCAATGACAACACAAACGTCCGCGGCGGGTCCGACACCCAATCCGATGGTCCGACCAAAAGCTCGACCGCCCACACGATCCGGTTAGGACTCCCCCGCCAAGGCGAGGTGATCCCCTCTCGTTCAACCATTCCAAAATGTCACCCGGCCGGCGAAAACGTCCCGCTCTTATATATTTAATCTAATCCTCCTCTTCTGGACTCAGTACTTGCCCCGGTCCATGGGTTGGTAGATCGGGGGGGTTTCCCGTTTCGGCGGCAAAACCTACCATCACCCGACATTATAGTGCGCTTTCGCACTTGCATATTTGCGATCCAACCCCCAGCACTGGGGTTTGCCTCTGCAGTCTTCGCTGGGACTGCGCCTGCAGCATTAGGCCTGGCCTTAAAGACTTTTCGTCAGACTCTCAAGTTGGTATCCCTCGACGAAGGTCCTTTACAAGGACGAAGATTCCGGAGGGTAACCAGAGTCTGGCCAGCTAGGATCAGGGGCTCCAAGTTACCGGAAGGCTTAACCTTTCCGTAATTGTGCTTTTATAAAAAACGTTGTCTATAACTATATGTTATTAACGTCCACTGTTTGGGGTTCATCCGGATGACCACGTGGGTAGCACGTGGTTGAACAGCTTTTCGCAGCCCTCCCCTGTATGGGTAGGGTCACCGGGCGAGTACCTGCCGCAGTATCGACCTTAACAAGTCCCTTTGGCACGTCTCCCCGTTTGGCTGCCACACGCTCAACCCTTCCCGTCCCATTGCTGATAAATTGAATGGAGAATGGCACGGGATTTACGGTCGTTCGGGGAAAAACCAAACAACCACCCGGCCCGTCTACCCTACAATTCCGAGACAGGAAGTCGTACCCCAACAATCCGTCTTCCTCCAAACCCGGCAAGGAGTCTACTATTTGGAAACTGCAGGGAATCTCATGGTGCAACTTGAAATTCCCAGTGCAGCATCCCCTCGACTTGCCTTTGACAAACAGCGCTTGGAGCGTTGTAGATTTATGCACATCCATGCCAAATCTAGGATGGAGTGCCTTCAGCTTCAACAGGCTGATCTCAGCGCCGGTGTCCACGATTAGGCGCGTAGGGTTCCTACGGCCAATGTCTAGAGGGAGAGAGACAATCGGGACTCGAGTCGGCGAAAACTGAGAACAGCTGGAGCTGGGTTTCGTTTCTAGTGCGGTCGGGTAGGATCTTGCCGACCCGACCTTGGGGAGTTTCCCGAACTCTCCCATTTTGCTTTATGTCGACACTCTGCCGCCTTGTGAGTGGGTCGACCGCAAAACTCGCACAATGTTCCGCTCCCCCGTTCAGGAATATTCCGCTCGGGAGTCCCACTGGACTCCGAACTAGCGGAACTGGAGCTATTCTTTCTGCCCACTTTGGGCCCAATGCGCCGGGGCTGCCATTCCCGGCTCCCCGCGCTGCCTGATGCGGCATCATGCCTCGCATCCGTCTTTGAGGATTTTGAGTCCATGGAGTCGGGTCGCTTACCGCCACCGCTCGACACGGACAGCCGTCGCCCATCATCTCCATCCACCCTCCGGGAAACCACACTCTCCGCGCGACCATTACCGGCTTTCCGATTTCGCCGACGTTGCCTCCGACGCCCTCTGCGCCTATTTCTCGCGCTTGCCCCAGTCTCCACACGGGTGTCTTGTTCTCGGCTCGCAACAGGTGCTGTTCCGGCGTGCCGCTTATGGGGAGAACCCTGGGAATGCTGTTGTTTTTCCCACCTTTGCCTGTATTCGCACCCGCGCAAGCTATGACCCAGTCGGCCACAAAACTCGCAACAGCACCGGACGCTGAATACTCTGGGGCCTGATGTCGCCGGCCCGCCGCCCGTAGACGGGGGCTGCGGCTCTGGTAGGGCTCTCCGCTGAAACTGTGGTCGCTGATAAGGCGGTTCCTGCCGTGCGAATCCGCCCTGCTGACCTCTACCCCTGTATGTGGTCTGGGGACCGCGCGTCCTCGTCGGACGATCCGGGCAGTCCACTATATCGTGGCCATACCGCCAACACTCGCGACAGAAGGGAGTGTTTCTTCTTTGTAGACACTCGTCGTACACGTGACCCCTCAGATTGCAAAAATTGCATATTGTCTGGGATTCCAGGGGGTGCGCCGATCGACCAACCGGATCCCTGAACGGATTGTCCCGACCCGATCGATCCTGTGGCACATACGTCCCCTGAGCCAAGCTCTGCGACTCTCCACTCTGGCTTGGCATGGCATTTGACCACGCTCCCTCGCCAGAGGAGGCCGGAGCATAGGCACCAGCATCCCGTCGATAATTGAGAGGCCCGTACGACTGCTCCCGAACGAAACTATCCTCCTCCCGTCGACGACTAACAGACTCTTCGGCCGGCAACACGAATGACACCGCCCGGGGATTCAAGTTCGATAAAACCGGCGCCGGCGCCGCGGTGTAATCCCTAGAAGTGGAGGATGAACCTTCCAAAAGGGTCGAGCAACTTCCCGGTCCTAACTCTAATGTTTCTGACGCTGTCGGCCGCGCATCCACAAACAGGCCGTCCTGCCTCAGCATTTCCCTTCGAGCTCGCTCAAATCCGGTTAGGTGGTCCACCAGGCTACGAAAAGGGACATTACCCAACGTGAGGAGGAAGTGCTTTAGTCCTTCCTCCCTCAGACCCCTTACCAACACCGGTTTGGCCATGCCCTCAAGCTGGCTGGCGAAGACGGACCTACCCTGGCGACCATAAAAGCGCTCAGCTGCCTCCTCGCACCGTACCAGGGCCCGCTTCACTCGGGAAACGAAACCTGTGGCATCCTCGGAAGGAAGTTGTCGCATTTTGGAAAGTTGTGCGCACAACTCCTCATACGACACCCGGGGTTCGTAGGCCTCTCTAAGACGCTGTTCCGCTTCAAGGAATGTCGTGGGTGGTCTCTCCTCGAACATCCGATAGGCCTCGCCGCTCAGCCTGTTAAAATTCGTTTTGTCGTGGTCCCGTTGTTGACGGTTGTCGACGAGAACGTTTGGTTAACGGAAAGAAAAAAAAAAAAAAAAAAGGAATCGATTCCTTTGTTCCTTTT
Organism: Microdon myrmicae; assembly: GCA_963931805.1. Classification (NCBI taxonomy): domain Eukaryota; kingdom Metazoa; phylum Arthropoda; class Insecta; order Diptera; family Syrphidae; genus Microdon; species Microdon myrmicae. Next base: position 185,823,395 of record OZ007496.1, read on the forward strand.
TCTTCTGTTTTTTTACCGCCGTTAACGAACTCGAAACCGTCAACAACGGGACCACGACAAAACGAATTTTAACATCCTCCTGTCTCTCTCATTTCGCTCTCCATTCACGTCCACTTCGAAAAACAAATTCGAACTCGAAGAACTGCACGATCCACACCCGAATCAGGGTGGGTTCAGAAACTCACTTCAGGATCATGCAATTCTTCCACCACCTTACCATCATACTATGTTAAAACAAAGTATTAAATTCAATTATTATTATATTTACTAAATGCAAATTATTAAATGATGGTGGTGGCCGACGTACGTAACACTAGAAAGCAAATACGAGCGTTAAATAGTACGAAGGCAATCTGGTGTACAAATGAAAAAATATGTTATAGTATATATTTTAAAGTTCGGCTTTCTTTCCATTAGTTTAAAAGATGTTTTGAATTTTTGGAATGTGAGGCAAATATGTTAATATCCGAAACAAATCTCTTTCTCAAAATTGCGAGCTCTTCCCCAAGTATGTCAGACTACCGCACGCAACTACATGCGTCAAATTTAGGGTACTTTTGTGTACCGAGGAACATGACCTTTCATAGACCTTATGAAAGGAAAATGATGTCGGTTAAGGAAACACCTCTGGTCATGGCGTAAATCTGAGCTCTTTTAAACTTGTTCCTAACAACTTGGCAGACTTCTGATTATTCATTTATTATTTCAGCATTTACATTTAAAATGTTTTCCTTAAACATCAAGGTTGTGGTTGGTGTATGCCCTTCCCTTCAAGTACCTTTATAGGAAGAAATCGAGGGGAATCAAATCCGAATTTCGAAGTGGGTGGAGGGAGCAGTCGAAATCAGTTTTTTAACACATTCAGCTGGGAAAAACTTTTTCAAAAATTTGCAGCGTAAATGAGTGATGGGGGACCGCCCTGTTGGAAATAGATGTTGTGACCTGATTGATCTAATTAAAGCACAAGAAATTCCAAATAGCGTTGCTTTTAGCATCCTCAAAGAGACATGGCTCAATGAAGCCGCCAGTCCAATTAGCGCACCATTCAGTTACTCCACAAAGGTTCACCAGTCTTTCGTGTATCAGTGGCTATTCTGTTTATTAGCACAAGCCTCCAAGTCGAAATGCGCCTCATCACTCATACTTACTAGTTACCGCGCAATTTTTTCCGCGTATTCACAATTGAACAATTACTTAACTAATTTTTTTTTAATAATTTCACTACGTTGTTGCAGTGTTAGGTCCTTAATAAATTATTGTCGACAACCCTAAAAGGTTTCTTCAGGTAGCGTTTTGTACATGCAATCGTTATAGCTCAGTAAGTTACCTGCGAATCGCGCACGTGGTGTGTAATCAGTAAAGTTGTTGAATCAGAAAAGTTGTTGAATCAGAAAAGTTGTTTAACCAAACAGAAACCACTAAATTAACAGAGATCTGGTGTAAGAACTTAAAAAGAAATAAATAGACTAGTGTGTTTTTGTGGTTCCCCTCGCGTTTCTCGTCTCGCTCAAATTAAGCGGGTTCTGAGATACTATGGCGGTTGCAATAACGCCACCACTCGGCTTTTCCAGGTACAACACCTAACTTCCCCCTAGGGCATTCAAAAACGATATAAAACAAGTATTGTGGCAGTTCCATTGAACGCCACTGCTTACCTTACAACCTATGCTGAAGAAACGGTTTTCTAAAACACAGAAAAACATGTACTTACCTTCCATAGTTGTTCCAATATCTTCAGAAATGCTTAAGAACTACAATTGCGCTGATGCAAAATCCATCAGCAACAATTAGGTGTTTTTCCACAAGGGCATGGTCGCATTAAACGCATCATGTGCCTTATAAGCAATTTGGTCACACCATCAAGCAACCAACATTAACCAAAACACATTACGAGATATCTCCTAAAGAGTCTGCCGCACAGGAGCAGGAGATGTTTCTTATTTTCCTTTTTACCCATGCCCACATCGGTCGGCCATCCGATCAACAAATAAATTACGGCATACGGCTGACCGCCCAAGAAAGTCGAGTCCTCAAAAGTGGAAAGTTACCAGCGAGAATTCGACTGCTTGGATATGCCGCCAAGATGTGCACGATCAGCATAAATGCTGTACGCAGTTGCTGATCGTGTAAACACAAAATATCTACGTCGAGATATTTGCACCAGCTGCAACCATGCCAGCTAATGTTCCCCTTCTGGATTCGGTAACCCACGGTCCGCATACTCGTGGACACACGCCATGAGCAGCCGAAACGATCATCGTGTGTGTGTTTCACCCCTTTTTGCTGGACCAATACAAGGAAAATCATCCCTTGTCCGGCAACGAAGCAATATACGAAATTTGTTGTGCTGTCGTCTTCGGTGAATGAATAATCAATCGTTATACGGATTCCGTGGAGGCATGTCAGGCCTCCACGTTAAATAAAGTGAGTCGAATAATATCAACATTCGGTGGACGAGCTCCCGGACTGTTGCGGTTAACATTAAAACTAAATCAGTTTAGTTGTTGGAAATTAAATTCTGTAAAGTGAAGTCAGTTTATTTAGTTAAAATTAAACACTGTACATTTGTAGAAAGTAAATCCGTGTAAAATTAAATGCTGTACACGCTGTGTAAAACAAGTGCATCCGTCTTAACTTCAATTTCGATTGACAGTAAAATGAAAGTTAAAACCTTGTGAAATTAAATCCTGGACCTTACAATAAAAATAAGTTTTATAACCAGTTTATTTGTTTAAAATTAAACTCTGTACATATTGTCAAAGTTAAAACCTTGTAAAATTAAATCCTGGACGATAAAAATAAGTTTTATAATCAATTTATTTGTTTCTATCGGCACTTGAAAGCAAGCCTTTAAGTTAGTGTAATCTAAGTTATGTCATTTGTTGAACAGATATACTACCAATAAAGAACCATTGACTTTGAATGACGATTGCATTTTAATTGGTGAAAAAAATCTCATTATTTTGAGGCAATTACAGAGCGTGCCGGTGGATAACAACAGTGCGACGTAGTAGGCGTTCCAATCCAAACAATTCGTTAGGAAACTTGGTGAACCTGTGGCCTTGAGGCACCATACCTAAGAGCAGCGAACCCACAATACCTTACACAATCTCTTATAAAGGCGTACAACCTAATAAGACCAATGATTGTGGCTATAAAAGCGTGTGACATATACTCAACTAAGGAAGTCCAAGGAGAACGTCCGCTCCTCCACCAAAAGAGGCCAAGGGATTATATACCCCCGTCGCCCGAAGACTGCGTTACACCACGGCCAATAGTACACGCCGGTAGGCCCCACAGCAGGTAAGGTAACAATACAAAAATTAACGCAAAAAATATAACTTAACAGTTCTTTGAGTCGACTGCACTTATACCGATGCAATGCAAATCGTCCTTCCAAACGCGCCACAAGGTGGTCCCACTGACGCCAAAATGTTGAGCTCTGTGACGATAGCATGCATGTGGGTCCTCAGCAACAGTCTCCCTTACCGCTTCAACCAGTTCATTGGAACGTCTTAGGCGTTAATGAGCGGCATATAGTGTATCTCCCACTGGTCAACAAAATTCGACACCAAACGACGAATGGTGTTGTCAGACGGCGCTTGTTGTTGAGTTAACACAACAGAATGACTATTTTCGCCACTATTTCGGTGCGTTTTTTCGGTGTGAAGCGTTTTACGGTTAGAATTATATTGAATTGACGTTTCAAAAACATGTCTACTTAAGTTGATCGGTTGATAAATGTCAAAGTTATTCAATGTTTACATCACCATCATCATCATCGGCACTACAACCGGGAACCGGCCTTGACCTTATTTAGCAAGTCCTGAGGCTTGTTAAATTTTCCATAATGATTTGTTTCTTCCGGGCAAGGTCATTAGTCTTGCGCCAGAGGCTCACCGACGGGGAATCGAACCCCGGTCTCCCGCGTGACAGCCGGGTATATTAACCACTATACTATCGAGGAGCATTCAATGTTTACATACCAACATAAAAGATGATGCTCCCAGTTTAATACGAAGGTTGCCTCTTTAGTTTCGGGATTTGGCAACCCTAGCGTTGCAATCCGGCAATTGACAGCTCTGTCGTAAAGTTGGACATTTTTGAGGTTATACGCACTCAGAACGTTTTGACATATGAGCGCTATTTGTGTTGTTTACAGTAACTTAAAAGATTCATCTCGGCCCAAAAATGGAATTAAATCGTCAACATTTTCGTGCGATTATTTTTTACAACTTTCGGCGTGGATTAACTCAGCAACAGTGCATGGATGAACTTAATTCAATTTTTGGCGATGAAGCTCCATCAAGGACCAGTGTTTATCGATGGTATGGTGAATTCAATCGTGGTCGTAGTTCACCCCAAGATGAATTTCGTGAAGGTCGTCCAAAATCAGTTGTTGTTCCGAAAACCATTGATGCTGTGCGCGAACTGATATTGGAAGATCGTCATGTGACCTATCGTGAGATTGAGACAACCTTAGGCGTTAGTGGGACCAGCATATATTCAATATTGCATAAACATTTGACTGTCAAAAAAATGTGTTCGCGTTGGATCCCACACAATTTGCCAATCGCCCAAAAAAAGGCTCGTGTCAATTGGTCGAAAGAAATGCTCAAAAAATACGGTCGCGGTGCTTCGAAACACGTCTATGACTTCGTGACAGGTGGTGAATCGTGGATTTACGCGTATGAGCCCGAAAGTAAACAGCAGTCGACTGTCTGGGTGTTTCAAGATGAGCCAAATCCAACAAAAGTTGTTCGCACACGAAGCACTTCCAAGCAAATGATCGCCTGTTTTTTCGGAAAAACTGGACATGTCGCAACCGTACCACTAGAACAACGCAGAACAGTCAATTCTGAGTGGTACACAACCATTTGTTTGCCAGTTGTCTTCCAAGAAATCAGGAAAACCAACCGCCGAAGACGGATCACTCTTCACCACGACAATGCGAGCTCTCACACATCGGCTGCGACAACTGCATTTTTGAGCACCCAAAACATTGATTTGATGGGTCATCCGCCGTATAGTCCTGATTTGGCACCGAATGACTTCTTTTTATTCCCGTACCAAAAAAACAAACTGAGAGGTCAACGTTTTTGTAATCGTCAGTACTTTGGAAACATATTTATACATCGTCTGTATTAAATATTAAAAAAATGTGAATATTAAAAAATCTAATTGTTTATCCACTGCAAACTTTTTTTTTTTGGTCCTTGGGGCTGGATCACTATCGAAATCGTGCGCGATACTTTTGAAACGGCTATCAACAGTAGAACACTATTTTGCGGAGTCTCTACCTCGGCTCAAACGTCACTCTCCCAGCTGCGTCGGTAACGAAAATTCGGTGCGCATCTCTTCGTTTAGCTCGCATCGCTATGTCGAAGTTCGCGGAACTTATCGCCACTCATTTCTCAGTCGGGATTGACATCCATATCAGGGGGAAACTACGTAATCCCCTAAATACAAGCAGCTGGATATCTCTGTGAAAATACACATCGGGGCCCTAGATGTGCCTAAATCTGCTAATCAGGCTCAAGGCATCCAGAAGAAAACGTTCATATATATTCATAGTCACTTGCAGCGGTGTCGCGTATCTCGATGCAGACATTATCCGAAGCGATAGGCTGCCTGCCCGTTTTGCACATTACATATCCACTTGCCACGATTGTAAAACTCTCCCGGCTGAAAGACAAAAATTCTTCGCAGACCAAAAGAGGTTTTGCTCTTTAGGTCGACACCTGCTGTGCGACTGCCACTCTTCCAATGCCTGTAGGTAATGTCTAGGACGATATCACACTCTGCTGCACATTGGGACTGCCTGGACCACAACATTAGCATTACCTCAGCATAAACAAATGAGTACAGCACCCGCATCACCATCTAAACGTCTGCTCACATACCATCGACGCATTTCCTCATCAGTCGCCACTGCTAGCTACTGCACGAGTGATGTTTCAATCGGAACTCCAACATATGTTCGAAGATTGTGCTCTGATAGCCCCATGTTTACAGAACACCTTGACCTCCGAATCACTTGCTCAGTGGTAGGGCCTCCGATACATCGTTCATCTCAGTAGACGGAGGTTTTTCGCTTCCTAACGACAGGGCGCCTCGCTTTACCTCTCAACATTGGTATATCAACCTCTTCATCTTGTCGCGTCTTTCAGATTACCTGCCACAATCACGGGTGTTGGCTTGTAATCTCATTCGTAGTGGATTCAGAACTACCAAATCCGAACATTGGCTCGAATGACAAGATGAATCTCATCATCGGAGCTATTCTCTTCCATGTGCTTATTCTTGAAGGATTGAGTATAAACAAGAACTATGACTTCACTGATCACTCTAACCGCATGGGGAGATACTGACAGATGCAACACCCTCAAAATCATTAGGTTCCGGTAAAACGAGACCTCTAAATAAATAGTATAGAAAAAATAGTACAAAAGGTAAAAAAATACTTAACACTAAGGAAGTTTTTGAAACCATCAATCCGATTTACGCGGAGCTATATCGAGATGTATTACCAATGAGGTACTTGGAACTTTCTTGTAAAATAGCAAATAGATTTAGATACAATAATTTGGAACTTGTCTCCAAAACCTTGTAGGGGTTCTTTAAGCCATTTCCCAAGAACCGCCCACTCCCCTTCACCTGTCTCCCACTTCCCAAGCAAGTTTTTATACTTACCTGCAAAGGGGAAGCGTAAGCTCCCCTGCAGCATCTCCCACTTGAAAGCAACCTGACATGCATATTATCGAATTGTTCTGGCTCATGATACTTGAACCATTCAATACCTCTATAGCGTTTGAAATAAAAGTGAAGAAGAACGTGTGATTCGAACTGACGCTATGACAGTTTGAATCACCAAAGATTGAACCTAAGCGTTACCCATCAGGCTACTGGCCGATTTTAGAATTTGATTTTTAAGCTCGACTATACTCCACTGATGTGAATTGTTATGTTATCGGAAAGGTTGTTATGTATTTTCTTATTCGATTTTTCCTTCGGTGCTCTTCACTATTTTGCTTGTGAATTGTGTGTGTATCTGTTAGAGTCGCCACACCCCCATATCGGCTCAGCTTGTCAGCAATTATAATCGACAAATACACGCTGGCCAGCGTATCTGTTGACACAGCTGTAGCCGATATTCTTTCCACAGTTCACAATTGTATATCGCGCCTATACCCTTAGGTCCGCGACAGTTGCGACAATTGCCTGTTATCGGCTATCAACCGATCATGGAATGTGGGCATGGATGTGATTATTGTTTAGGCCAAGGGTGAGCAACCTTTACATTGTAAATTTTTTTCGCGGGCCGCACATAAAATAACACATTAATAATTTACAAAACTTTATTTACAATAAACATTATAACAAAATAATATAAAATTTACAAAATAGTAAAGATTTCATATACAAATTTTAATGCAAAATAAAGAAAAGAACAGAAAAACGAATTTACTTGAAATTTTTAATGAGAAGTTTGACACTGTTTTTTCAATACAAGCTGATCAATATCAGCCGGAATCGATGAGGTAGCTACACGCACGCAGCTTTCTAATTGTGCCTCACCCAGTCTTGATCGGTGATCATTCTTGATTAATTTCATGGTTGAAAATAATTGTTCGCAAACATACGTACTTCCGAACAGAGACATCATTTGGTTTGCATTTTTCGTCAAAAGCGGAAATTTCTCAGGGCTCACATACGATTTATAAAAATTTTCGATTATTACTGAAAAAAATACATGTTTTAACTCGGTATTATTCTGCATGTCAGTCACTTCCATTGGAAACTGTATCCACATCGATATTAAATGGCGAGGAAAACAATTTCATGGAAACCGCTGTCTTCTCGGCTTTGAACATTTGGAATCGTAATTGAAATTCGTTGATTAAAATGTCTATATATTGTGCGTATTTTTGAGAAGTAGTAACGTTTTCTTTTTCCAAATGTGGAAAGTGAGACACATTATTCTGCAAAAGATGTTGTTTCCACAATTTTAGTTTGCGCTCAAAGCCCTGAATTTTATCATACAAATTGTTAATAAACTGTCCTTTGCCTTGAAGTTCCACATTAAGATCATTGAGATGCTGAGTCATGTCGATAAGAAACCCAAAATCACTCATCCATTCTTTATTACCAAAATGAGGAAAGGCATATCCCTTCATATCCAGGATCAATTGTATTTCGCTTTTTAAGTTGTATACTCTTTTTAGCATTGCACCTCTACTAAGCCAACGTACTTCGGTATTAAAAATCTTTCAGAAATTCTTTAAATTCACGGTAATTTAACGCGCGCGACTTTATAAAATTGATTAGTTTAATTATTGGTACTGTGACATTTGGCAAACTCAATCTTTTCGCACACAAATTTTCCTGGTGAATTATGCAGTGGTTAACGAATATTTCCCTTCCTGTGACCTTCTTAATGTCTTGAAATAGCCTTCCCGATACTCCTACCTCCATGCTCGCCATTGCTCGTGCTCCATCTGTCGATATACCAATAATCTTTTCTAATAAAATTGAAAATTTTTCAAACACAGACGTTAGTTCATCGTACAGGTCTTTGCCGGTTGTAGTCCCTTGCATTGAAATTAGTGAACACAATTCTTCCGTGATTTTAAATTTAGTGTCAATCATCATCATCATCGACACTACAACAGGGATCCGGTCTTGGCCTTATTTAGCAAGTCTCTCCACCGGTATCCGGTTCTTATCCGAAACTTGTTAAATTGTCCATAATAATTTGTTTTTCCGGACAAGGGTATTAGCCTTGCGCCATATATATAATATATATGCATATATATATCATCATCATCATCATCGGCACTACAATCGGGTTCCGGTCTTGGCCTTATTTAATAAATCTCTCCACCGGTCCCGATTACGAGCCGACGTCATCCAGTTTGGCACTCCCAGACTCTGGGCGTCCTGGTCTACGCCATCCCTCCATCGCAGAGAAGGTCTGCCGCGCTGTCTCCTTCCATACATCCTGCCACAAAGGACTTTCCGGGCAGGCTCCTCTTCGCTCATTCGAGCTAGGTGTCCCGCCCACCGGAGTCTACCGAGCTTCAATTTTCTTATTATATTAGCTTTAAGGTATATCGCGTACAACTCATGGTTGTACCGTCTCCGGAATCGTCCTTCCTCACATACGGCACAATTATTCTTAAGACCTTCCTCTCGAAAGCGGCTAAGAGTTCAGAGTGCCTTTTATTGAGCACCCAGGTCTCGGATCCATACATGAGTACTGGTAAGACCATGGTCTTGTACAGTAGTAGCTTGGATGTTCTGGATAAATTTCGGGATCTAAAGAGCCTTGATAGACCATAGTAGGCTTTGTTGGATTTAATCAGCCGTTCGCGTATTTCCTCTTCCATATTGTTATCGGCTGATACTATTGACCCAAGGTAGTTAAAGGATGTCAATACCACGTACAAATATAGCCAGTTGTGCTGTATCGCTAATATCACAACTCTCATCAAGTGCCAAAGAACAGTATTCGAATTTTGCAATGCATTCACAAAGCGTTGTTGCTATGCTCTCGGACAAGTCTTCAATTCTCCTTGCAATAGTGAATTTTGATAAACTAATGTTTGAAATAAAATTTATTTTATCAGGAAATGCAATTTCTGCAACAGCAGTCAGACATTCCTTTATCATCTCCCCATCCGCAAAGGGTTTCAATTTTTTTGCTAGTATTTGACTGACAACAAAACTAGCCTTTACTGCCGTATTTGATAAAATACCTTGATTTTTAAATGTATCCCGTTGTTTTCCCCCGGCTTTCTCCATTTGATTAAACTTATCCATCCTTAGTTGTCCTGTTAAGTTTTTATATTGTTGTTCATGTTTTGTGTCGTAATGCCTTTTTATGTTATATTCTTTTAATGCCGACACAGCCTCTGAGCATATTAAGCATACAGCTTTATCTCTAAAGAAAGTAAAAAATAATCAAATTTCCACTTTTCTTGGAAATGTCTGTGCGCAGCCGCAACCTTTCGTTTTTTTGTTTGCTTTTCCGACATGCTAGTATGGGTTAAAAATTTGAAAGTTAAAAAAAAAATGTGATAAAACAAAATTTTTAATGAAAAAACTCTAATATTACCTTTTTACAATAATATTGCACTCACGCCTCTAAAGAATCACCAGTGTGACTGATTGTGTGACAGAAGCAAACACAAACAAGCACACAAGTCGCTGACAAGTAAGTAACTCGTCACAACGACGGATCGCACCCGTTTGTGGTTCATCTCCCGACGGCGCGAACATCCCTACATCAGAACTCGTTCCGCTACAGAGCGGGGAAGCTGTGGAACTCCCTTCCGACGCGAGTGTTCCCGGAACGTTACAACCTGCAACTGTTCAAAAAGAACTGCAACAGTTATTTGATGGCATCTCGGGGCGCCCACTCGGAGCTATAGGTTCGCCTCTCCCGAGAGAAGTCTAATAAAAAAAAAAAAAAAAAAAAAATGCTTCTGTTTAGCATGTACTACCACTTTATTATAATTAATTTTTTTACGCCCGGTGCATTTACCGGACACGAGCGACGACAAATAAAACAAATACACGAAATGTTCATTTTTCACAATTCATTTTATTGGATATGTTTAATAAACCGACAAGATTCAATACAATCGAATAATTTAATTTACCGAGAGCAAACGAAAGGATAAACACAGATTTGTAAACTCAAACAACGAACTCTCAAACGACAACGAACGAAAACTGGCAGTAACGAAAACAAACAGTGCTGCCAAAAATGCAGATAATTACAAAACTATAATAGTTAATAATAAAAATATGATATTTAAGAACAAAGAATGGGAGAAAGTCGATAAAATAAATTCAATTTTAGAAAGGCTTGGTGGGCCGCATAAACATGTTCCGCGGGCCGTAAGCGGCCCGTGGGCCGCGTTTTGCTGATCCCTGGTTTAGGCAATCTTACCCATGCCATACCCTATGATGACCCACCAGTAAATCAAAGCAAACACAGTACCTCACTGCGTTTGTTTTGTCTACTAACCGCTGTCCCATGGTTCTGCAGATCAAATCCCTCACCACCATACCCATGTTCATGCCTATGATGACCCGCCTGAAAATTAAATTAAACACACAGTATCTCACTGTGTTTGTTTTACATACCCACACATTAATCCAAACATATAGCCATCCAGCCTGACCCTTTGCCGTCGTTGACGAGGTTTCTGTTGACTTATGTCAACAAAATAATGTTCCTCCTTTTGCACCGGAGTCACACGGCTAAATCAAACAAAGCGCATCTAATACCAGTCCCTTTGTTTGCAGGATCGTTCGTCGTCGATTTTTCGAACGAATGGGGCATCGTACATTGCCCTGTACGGAAACATGAAGAATTCATCTAGGTGACGGCTGGTGGAAGTTGATCTCGACCATCACCGAGGAGTCAGGTTTTAACCGCCCGCCAACACAGACGTGTCGAGGTAGTTGCGTGTCGGAGTCGCGTTCTTAAATTAATTTCGGAGATCTGGTTTTCGCAAATCAAGCTTGCACTAAAACAACAACTAATCACGCGATAGTGTTCGTTCCGTCCTATTTAGTGAAACAAAATAAAACCACTTGTTTGAAACTACATTCGGAGCGAAAAGAAGCGACGAAATAGTGACGGTTGACGGCGGCGCACATGTAATTGTATACCGGATATTCATCCTGGCAGGACTTGATTAAAAAGAAATAATCCAAACGACTCTATGTTAACTTCGGAAGTGAATTAGACTTGTAACGTAGTGACAGTTATGTTTTTTGTTGTATAAGATTGTAAAACCTGTAAGTGAGGAACAAAAATCGTTGAAATGAAAAGAACATTTAAGTGACAATCTAAACCGGTGCGTTTTATTCGTTTGGTTTTTCTTGTGGGACAATTTTGGCAGCAGACATCGGTGGTGTTTTTATGGAACCCGCATCCTTGCTGATGCCATCGTAAAAACCACCTACAACCTTACTAAAGGGGCAAAAAAGTCTTCAATATAACGCCTGATTAATTGCGATTTTGATAATTGTTTGACTAATATTGTGCATATAGCAGGCTGAATATCACCTGGTGAGATACCTCCTCGCAAGGGTCCTCAAATCGGCCGTCTTGGCCGTCTTTCGTAGTTTGACTGATGGACCGGTGGTAAAACTAGGAATGGGCGGTCGAATAGGACCTCACTCATGATCGTAAATAGGACCTAACTCATGGTCAAAAATCGTTAACTATGTTTTGGAGTTTGGAGAATAGGACGATCCAAAATTTGGAAAGTTGGAATGATGTTACTTTGTCAGATAAACCACTTCGAAGATAAAGTGGGCTTACAATCGGATTTTCAGGGTCTTCCACAACAAAATATAACAAGTATTTGCAAGAAAATTTCTTCAGTTTTCGTGTCACTAATCGTTCTTGAAACAACCCCATTAATCATTCCCCCGTCGAAGTCTGAGATTCCTATTGCAGCAGTTATATACAATAACCTTGTGACAGGTTGGCACCCAATGAATGGCAGCACAGTGAAATATAATTTACTCTATAGATTCCGAAAAGTGGTTGGGAGAAATGTTTGATCAATCTTCGGAGTTCTACTTATAGACCCGGTGGGGAAAAAAATTCGATATTCGGTTAGAGAAGTAAAATAAAAATGAAAAAAAATTAAAAAACAAAAATTAAAATAAAAATGAAAATAAAAGTAAAAATAAAAATAAAAGTAAAACTAAAAATAAAAATAAAAATATAAATGAAAATAAAAATAATAAAAATAAAAATAAAAATAAAAGTAAAAATGAAAATAAAAATAAAAATAAAAATAAAAATAAAACTACAAATACAAATACAAATACAAATACAAATATCAAATACATATACAAATACAAATAAAAATAAAAATAAAAATAAAAATAAAAATAAAAATAAATATAAAAATAAAAATAAAAATAAAAATAAAAGTAAAAATAGAAATAGAAATAAAAATTACAGTTAAAATAAAAATAAAAATAAAAATTCAAATTAAAATTAAAATTAAAATTGAAACTCCAATAAAAATAAAAATAAAAATAATAAAATGAAAATATTATTAAACATAAAAAAAACAAACATGAACATAAACATAAACATAAACATAAACATAAACATAAACATAAACATAAACATAAACATAAACATAAACATAAACATAAACATAAACATAAACATAAACATAAACATAAACATAAACATAAACATAAACATAAACATAAACATAAACATAAACATAAACATAAACATAAACATAAACATAAACATAAACATAAACATAAACATAAACATAAACATAAACATAAACATAAACATAAACATAAACATAAACATAAACATAAACATAAACATAAACATAAACATAAACATAAACATAAACATAAACATAAACATAAACATAAACATAAACATAAACATAAACATAAACATAAACATAAACATAAACATAAACATAAACATAAACATAAACATAAACATAAACATAAACATAAACATAAACATAAACATAAACATAAACATAAACATAAACATAAACATAAACATAAACATAAACATAAACATAAACATAAACATAAACATAAACATAAACATAAACATAAACAATGAAAATAAAAATCACTTTATTTGTTCGGGTTTTGCGGCACAAAAGTGGCGTAAAAACAATACATTCCGGTCAAGATACCGATAGAGGTTCCACAGGAATGGCCTAAAACTACTGTTCATTCAGTTTGCACCTCAGGGTGTATAAGTTCGCCGTTGAACCCGGATGCTTTGACCCTGCATCAATTTGTTTTGCCTTGTTTACTAATTTAGTATGACCTCGCTGTCCATTTGTATCACTTAAATGTAGTAGTTGTTAGATTTACTGTGAGCAACATTTCTTGAGATAACTTCCCATAAGACACATAAATCTTGTGGAAGCAAGTCCCTTTTAAAACTTCCTCATGAATGAACTAATAGGGGTTTTGGCCCCAACCTGAATATTAATGAAAAATTCATTTCTTTCAGGATGCTGCCTGGAACACCCATTGACCCAACATCCCACTTGAGTCATTTTACTTTAAAACCATCTCCGCCATGAATTTTTTGGGGCTGGGGGATTTAGACAGTAGTGTTTGTGCCATTCAAAACTTGAACTGACACAGCTTCGGTTGGTATTTCCGCAGAGGGATCCACTGTAACTCTTCTTCTATGTAATTCTACCTGATTAAGAAGACTTGCTCTTAGTATTCATGCCACGCTTACACCTTACAAGTGGCAGAGTTAGGAACTCCGAGGGTGCACAAAATCTCTGCTCTAATCGTAAAAAAAAATCATGAGTGCACAGAATATAACATGCAAATGCAAATACATCGCAAAAATTTCCAGCAAAGTCCTTGTTCCGGAGACTGGAAAAGGAATTGCTCTATATGCTTGTAAATTGTGTTAGCAACAGTTTCATAAACAAAAATAATGGAATTGGTATTCCGTGAGTAATTTGATTTTATTATTTAATTTGACGTAGAAGGGCAAAAAGAAACCTGGGAAAGTCAAGAACATATGTGGACAATTCCAAAGGAAACACAATCCTACATGTATGTATTGTAATGCAAACACATATTGAAAGATTTGATTGGTTGCTTCGTTGCACGGTTTACCTTTTTACTGGCGATCTCAATCAATCACGTACATATTAGAGCGAGGATGAAGAAGTAACCAATTATGTTCTTGGAATGAATTCGCCTCGATTATTATTTCTCATTTAAACTTAGCTTGTTACATGTGAAGACAGTTCCTGAAGCCTTTGAACACTCAATTATCCCTGGGTGGCTGTTAGTTCAATTCAAAATGTTGATGGATGTGAAGGTTAACAAACGTCAGTTGTTGGCAATTTATGAATTCCTGAAAAACACACCACCGCCCGTTCTCTACGGACATGGCCGACTTGTCTTTTTATTTACAAACTTTCAGGAATTTCATTTCTACTACCATCACTGGAAAAGTAGATTTGCTACTTTTGAAGAGGCAGCATTTTTTAAAGTAAGTTCTCAGGTTCAATTAAAGTGATATGAAGAACAAATGAGTTTTTTAAATTTGTGTTCGGTCTGAGACGTAAGTTAACAGAGTATTTCATTTTTTTGTTTTTGTGATTTATTTGGTCGTTGGATTGTCCAACAATTATAAAAAAAATCAGTCTGAGTACCCTTATTAAAATGGACAAGTCGATGAGCTATTTGAATGTTAGATTAAATAATATTCATTTTATTTCTGATCAAAAGCTACAAATAAACTATCTATTCTAGTATGTTCTGGTGAAAATGAAACCGCAATATTTATTTACAGTGATTTTTTTCACCTACCACCGATCGTACCGTCGATATTTTCAGTTTTCCGTGTTTATCAGGGACGAATTATATAAACGAAATAAAATGGAGTGCGAATCAACCGGGGAAACAGCGTATGTGGGCCTACAGTCGAAACTTCTTCTTCGCTTATGAGCGTACATAAATGAAATTAGATACTCATATTAGTTAAATTCAATCTTGATTCCAATCAATTAAATGAGATTGAGGAACTCTTAGTACTCTATTTTGGCTTTACACACGATTGGCTATTGCTTTCGTACTTTTGCATTTGGTCGCTGTTTAACTCGATAGTTACCTTTTAATTTCAACCTTCGCCACAACTGCAGGAACATGGAAAAATGGCAAGAATTATTTATGTCCCCTATGGATTTAGCTACTCCATTCTACAATGTGTCGTCACCCGCACAGAAAGATAACAAAAAAGAAAAAGAAGCAAAAGGAAGGGGAAGAGGAAGAAATACCGAAAGAAGCAAATTCTCCATCCAGGGCTTCTTGAAACCAGAAATGGAGCACAACTGTTACAGGAAGTTGAACCTACGAAATGGTGCCATTATCAAAGAATAGACGAATAGAGTAGGAGCTGGTGACGTCGATTTTCACACATTTTCAATGCCCGATAACCCAAGTCGTGATGATGATGATGAATAACGCATTTATTGTACAATAATTTAACAAATCTTGACTTAGGACTAAATGCTAAATCCTTTTTTACAAACTTTTCTTATTCTTAAGGGGGTATTCTGGTCTAGACGCACGAATTTAACGCAATTTTTGAAGTGCTGTAAAAAAAAAAACAATCAGTATTTTTACTAATCATTTTTTATAGGATGTTTATTAATATTTCAAGAATACACTAAAAAAAATTGAAAGTAAAAATTTCAAAATTCAAAAAGTTCAACGTTTTTCTCGAAACTGTCTTTTTTAAAATAACACCCACGATTTTTCAAGTTCTATTGAACCCATTTACTTCAAATTTAATACATGTCTTCTTTATAGGCTTTTCTATTGGATGAACTATCCTTATCCCCAAATTTCAATGTTAACTGTTTTTTTTTAAATTCGAAAAAATAAAATATTTTTTCAAGCAGTCGCCATTTTTTTTTTTTTTTAGTTCCAATGATAGAGACATTTCTGTAAATTAGTAATGTTTTTTTTTCAGATTGCTAGGAGGGTTGAATCGTGGGTAAGGTGGCGTGCCAACTTTTTGAGATCCCCCACTTCATCAGCTGCTAACTTTTTGAATTCTGATTTTTTTACTTCCATTTTTTTTTACTGTATTCTTGAAATATTAATAAACATCCTATAAAAAAATGAATAGTAAATATTGATTGATTTTTTTTACAGCACTCCAAAAATTGCGTTAAATTCGTGCGTCTACAGCAGAACAGTCCCTTAAAATAATTTACTGGCTCTACACGAGCACTCTAAATTACACGATACAAGTTTGTGTAATGCCTTTCGGCGTACAATAATATTTTTATATTTTTATATTTTTATATTTTTATATATATCCTGGAAGAAGTTCTCTCTCTCTCTCTTTTTGTTTTATTTTTTTTTTTTTAAATAACAAGATAAAATAAAAAGTTAACAAACAAACAAAAAATATTAACAAACATTAACAAAATGTTAACATACAGCGATTATAAGCCAAGTCATTCGCTGTAGGGTATTCGGCAAGATAGTGATTAAGCTGCCTTATTAAATGCAATAAGTAAAACTTGAAGATGTTCGTTTAACAACAGTATCCCGCATCGCATCCGTAGCCAGGAGAATCTTGCTCTGTGAATATTGGGCATATGCGCGGCGAATTAGCAGAGCTGTCATCAGCAAAAGTCAAACATTGGCTGTCCAAAACACAATCCCAGTTGCATTACTGTCAGTGGAGTGATCGTTTATGACTTCTGTGGTAACCCTAATTTGTCGTCTCTTCCGGGAATTTTTATTGTACTTCACTTGGACAACTCTCAACGAGATTTCATATAAAGGGACGATGTATTCTGGTTTCCATGGTCGGCCAGTCATCATTCATATCCCAATCAATGAACCTTCAAATTGCATGTGAAAAAAAAACCTTTGATTATAAAGTGTTTGTATTTTGGAAAGAGGCAATACAGTGGTAACGGAACGATACAGTGGTTTGGATTTGACCATTTATTTTCTATATTTTATGTCTTCTTATTTATTTTCTTAATTATTTATGAATTTACTCTTTGTTTTTTATTATTCTAATCTCTTGTTTTAACCGTTTGTTTCAATTGCCTTTCTAGGTTCCAAATCTAGGTTCCCAGTTAAATTTGTTTAGCATTAAGTTTGTCTCTTTCAACCAGTTTCATTGTGGAAAATAGGTATTCTTTCCTATTTTCACAGCATTAAAGCGAGTTGCTTCAGCATACCAACGTACATCGTGGCACGCCTGGAGCAGATCATAGTTCCTGACGCCATTGCTTTGGCCCACCATTCAGATATCTTACTGGTGGACATTGTTAACCGACTTCATTGTCGCACGAATTACGTATTGACCTATATAGCAGTTGACTCCAGCGGAGAACACCTTGTTCTTGACGTCATTCCACGTCACTCCCACGGAACCAACATCACCGCACGCCATGAGACAATATCGTTCCTGACGTCATCCCCCGCCCCACCAAAAGGTCTAATTTATTGGCGGAAGTTGCGTTCGACGCGTGTGCAACGCAAAGACATAGCTATATTAAAGGTGGGCCATACATTTTTGCACATTTGAAACCTGAATAGAAATAAAACTACAAATGTTATTTTGTTGATCATTTATTTAACGTAATAAACGCTTATTGAATTTTTTTTTTTTTTAATGACATCATCGAGATGTGCCCCGTCTAGTCGTTGGCACTCCTGCAATCGACTACGCAAACTTTGGAAAACTCGAATCGGAATTTCAACCTGCCAAATGTTCTCATCGCATCTTCTTGAACGTGGCCGCCCTGTTTGTTTAATATTCGTTGTCGATCCCGTTTGCTCAAACTTCTTGACCCAAGCTTTGATTAAATTAACACTTGGACACTCACTCACACGCCGTAATCCGTATTCAATTCTAAATAAGCGTCGTACAATAACGTAGAATCGTTGTTTTTGTAAAATTGTTATACACAAAAAGCAAGCTGTTGTCCCGTGAAGTGCTCCATTGTGACTAAAATCGCGTGAAGCAACGCACAATTCCCCGCCACTCGCGCCGTCCTCCTTCTAACGGTATTTAAGAAATCAAGTGTTGCCATTGCAAAAAGGTATGGCCCACCCGATATAAGAAATTATTTCCGAGGCTTTTCAGTACAGTGAGTAACGCGCAGACAATTCAATGACATTCTTGCTCGTTTACACTAAACATAACCCCCGATGTCCTTTTCGCACTTGAATTTCAGAAACGTCTGCTTTTGGTGACGATCACACTTCGACTGTTTTATTATTAATGTTTTAATTTTTTTATTTTACTTCTCCCAGGAAAGGCGAACCTATAGCGCAGAGTTAGCATCTTGAGATTCTTTTTTTTTTGTTCTCGTCCGGGTCCAGCAGCCAAGCTCCGAAAGATGCTGAAGAATTTCTCCCAACTATTTCACGAAACCTATAGCTTACTGGGGTGGTATTTCACCGGCCGGCTAGACTTTGGGACCCTAACTACCACTCAGTAATTATCCTGAACTGCACAATAGCAAGAGTCGTCAGTTGAACTTAGGTGTATACAATCAAATGCAAGACACACCATATTTAGGTGTATACAATCAAATGCAAGACACAACATATCTCAGCCATTGAGGCTGCGACTGATCATATAACATGTACCATCGTCATCATCATCATCGGCACTACAACCGGGATCCGGTCTTGGCCTTATTTAGCAAGTCTCGAGGCTTGTTAAATTTTCCATAATAATTTGTTTTTTCGGGCAAGGTTATTAGTCTTGTGGCATAACATGTACCATAGCGCTCTATTATACACGACGTACGCCACACGACGTTTTTCATATGACATATGATACACAATATACGAGATGAGAGAAACGATACGTGATATACGGTATATGATATAAGAGGTGCGTGATGTGAGATACGTGATGCGAGATAAAAGATATATTT
This sequence comes from Microdon myrmicae, assembly GCA_963931805.1. NCBI lineage: Eukaryota > Metazoa > Arthropoda > Insecta > Diptera > Syrphidae > Microdon > Microdon myrmicae. The sequence goes on from OZ007496.1 coordinate 185,842,882, forward strand.
ATTTATTTATTTATTTATTATTAACAAGTAATTCAAAATTACATATCAATAAGCTAACATAATGAGCCTAGCAGCTGAGACTATTGGCTCTGTACTTTTAAATTATAATTTGATTTTTAGAATTTTTATAAACTTATCTATATTTTCTATGTTGTCGGGGGTAGGATCTTCGAGAATTTTATAAATATCTATATTACGAAATAGACGGTCTCTTAAACGTTTTAGGTGAGGGCAGTCTTTTAGTATATGAATGACTGTAAGTGTTGTGTTGCATTTTTGGCACATTGGGGGTGTGTCTTTGTTGAGCAGGTAAAGATGCGTAGCGGACGTATGACCTAATCGCAATCTCACGAAGTTTGTGATTTTAGTTTTACTTAAATTCGTTGGATAGAGGGGGTGATATTTGAATGGGTTTACGTTTTTATAGGTGTGGTGATAAGTATCCCAATTCATTCGAATTGTATTTTTTTGTTTGTTTTGGATGGTTGCTAGTAGATCGGCTTTTGTATATATGTTAAATTTATGAACTGGAGCTCTTCTAGCTGACTTAGCTGCACAGTCTGCATTTTCATTACCGCTGATGGAAACATGGCTGGGAATCCACATTAGTTTTATTTTATTATAATATTTGATGATATTGTTTCGAATACTGGAAATGATATCATCAGTATAGTTGGTGTTTCTTATTGAATTGAGTACTGACAAGCTGTCTGTGCAGATCAGATATTTTTCCCTGTGTTTGGTGGCAATTATTACGGCTTGTAGGATGGCGAAGGCTTCCGCCGTAAAGGTGGAGCAAAATTGAGGTAACAGTCCGATTTTCTTTACATCACCTTCTTCAGATGTAACAGCGAAAGATGTATTTTCGGTTGTTTTTGATCCATCTGTATATAGAAATCTCCATCCATCGGATTTATATTTCGAAGCGATTGACCAAAATAGTGCACTGTATATTTCCTTGTTTGTGTTAGCTTTTTTAAATGTTGTGAGTGTAGTTATAATAGCACTCTCATTTAGGAGCCATGGCGGATAAGTTGAGGAAAACTTAACAGTTTGTTTAAATTGTAATTCTAATTGGTCGACTTTATCTATTATCCTGGTAATTGCGGATGGAATTCGGTTTCGGTTTTTGTACCCTAGCGTTAGTTTAATATCATTGTCGATGATGGAGTTTCTCGAAAACGCTAGTTTAGCTACAAGTCTTGCGGATATCATTTCTACTCGTTCCTCGATTGTTGGAAGTCCAGCTTCAGCCAATATATTTTTTATTGGGGTTGTTTTGAAAGCGAATATGCTGTTTCTAGCGGCTTGGTGGTACGTGGGTTTTATTATGTTTAGAGTTGTCTTGGGGCAATTGCCATAAATATAAATACCGTAGTCTATTTTGCTTAAAATTAGTGCTTTTGTTATATTACATAGGGTGTTAATATGTACATTGCTTTTCTTGCTACTTAAGTATTTAATAATATTCAGTCTCGCTGCTAGTGATTTCTTAAGATCTAAACAGTGTTGTTTCCAGCAATACTTATTATTAAATGTTATACCTAGGATTTTGAGGTTGGGGATATTTTGGATAGTTTTATTATTTATGTTGAGGTGTATTTGGGGGCAGAGTCGTCGTCGGCACACATGAAGTAATTTACATTTTTCTATTGACAGTTTAGCACCTGAATAATTTGACCATTCTACAATATCTTTCAAAGTGTCAGTTAACATGCTTTTGCAGGAGATTAGATCACTGGTTTTGCTTAAGATGTATATATCGTCGGCGTAAATACAATGATCTAGAAGTTTCTGTTTATATATTATCGTGCTTATGTCGTCAAAGGCGATAATAAATAATATGACTGACAATGGGGATCCTTGAGGGATTCCGTTGTGTAGCGGGAGTGTATTGGAGTATATGTGGTTGGATCTACACTGAAATTTTCTATTACTTAGAAATGATTTGACGTACCCATATATGTTGTTACCAACTCCCCATTTTAACAATTTGTTAAGTATGACGTGAATGCCGATTCTGTCGAAGGCTTTCTCGAAGTCTAGAGAGAGGATTGTGACGTGGTTTTTGGTGGCTAGGCCCCTTGAGATATAGTGGTCAATGTGAAGTAAGGCATCTGTGCAACCTCTGTTGGATTTGAACGCGACTTGGTTGATAGATGTCAATTTCTTTGTTTCTATAAACCATAGCAAACGTTTGGCTACTATTTTTTCTAAAACCTTTGCAATACAGGGGATTAAGGATATAGGACGGTAACCCTCTATAGTATCTTTATCTTTCTTCGGTTTAGGAATAGGGATTAGGACTGCGGTTTTCCAGATTTGTGGGATATGTGAAGTTTCAAATATTTTATTGTATAATTTAATGATTCTCAATTTTGTATTTTTCGAAAGGTGTTTCAACATTGGGTAGGATATTCGATCTCTCCCTGGGGTTTTTCCTTTGGTTATACTAAGTACTGATTCAAATTCAGTAAATGAGATGGGTTCTTCGATGCGGTGGGCCGCAGGGTTGGAGGCTTGCAAATGTACTAAATTGTTAAGGGATTCAAGTCTTTTCCGATTGAATTCGGGATGGAAGTTGTGGTTGTCTGAGGATTGCGACCAGGTTTTGGCGAAGAGTTGGCATATTTGCATTGTGTCTGTGATTGTAGTATTTAGGGAATTAAGACAGGAGATATTTACCGGATTGTAATTTCCGCTTAAGCTGCGTATTTTATGCCATATTATGGCAGTGGAGGATTTTGGGTTGATTGTCGAAGTGAATTGAAGGAGGCTTTTTGCTTTACTATCTTTCATCCTTCTACGAAATAAAGCGTTCGCTTTTTTATATGCTACAAGATTAGCCTCTGTGGGTCTTTTTTTAAATTGGGAGAGGGCTGCCATTTTGCATTTGCGGAGAGATGTTAGTTCGGAGTTCCACCAAGGTACATGTTGCCTGGTTACCGGTTTAGCTTTAGTATTCGTTTGTGGTATTGAAACGTTGGCTGCAGATCTAATTGCTTTATTGATTATTGCAGCTTCATGATTTGTATTAGGTGTATGGGCGTAGCTTGAAAGAAATTCATCAACTTTTTTTTCAAAAAGTGGCCAGTTGGCAGAGTCAGTTTTATATTTTGGAGATTGATTATGATTGGTTATCGGTTGTTGGATACTTATCATAGTTAACACGGGAAAATGGTCACTATTGTAAAGATCGTCTAGAACTTGCCATGAAGTTCTCGGAACCAATTCAGGAGAGCAACAAGTGATGTCAATATGAGTGAGAGTGTTGTGGGTAGAGAGGTGGGTAGGCGATCCTGCATTCAGTAGAATAAGGTTGGAGGCGAGGAGGATGTTTTCTATTATTTCACCTCTTTTGTTTGTAGACGGTGAGCCCCAGAGTATACTCCAAGCATTTATGTCACCTCCAAGTATTCTAGGCTCGTTTGCTTGATTGAGTATTGACTGAAAATCATCTTTATTTATCGGCTGATTTGGAGGAAGATATAAATCTATGTAAGTGAAATTTATGGGGTATTATATTTCTACAACGAGTGCTTGCATATTTGTAATAATGGGGAGAATTTTGTGGGGAGTACCTTTTTTAATGAGTAACCCTATACCTTGTTTATGTGATGTATGTGCAGAGGAGCTATGGAAGTATCCTGTATATGATTTAGGAATGATTGCTGTCGTGTTAACTGGACAATGTGTTTCTTGTAATGATATTACACTTGGGTTATATTCTTTAATTAGAATGTTTAATTCGTCAAAATTATTAGTATAACCGTTCATGTTCCATTGCAAAATGGTGAATGGTTTATGTTGTGAAGTGGGTTGTGGGCGTTCAGCCCTAATAGTGTGCTTGGGATTTGATTGTTTTGCGGGATGGGATAGTGTATTCTTAAATTTATTTTCGTGTAGGAATGTTGGGTGGATAGGCTGTATGTTGTTAGGAACTTGACTCTGCTGTTCCTGATACGGGGCACTTGTACTCTGACCAGAGTTCAAGTGTCCAGTTTCCGAAACAGCAGAGTCAGGGGCTTGGATGTTAATATTATTCTTACATTTTGAATTCATCATCTTCTAGGATGTGTACATTTTTATTTATTTTTGTCTTAGTAAGGGACGATTTGTTTTTTACCTTTAGTGCAGGTGACGATGTGCATTGCGAGAGGCTGTCGGCGGAAAAGCTTGTTGTAACTTGTGGGACCGTTTGGTTGTAGTTTTGGATTGAAGAAGTTGTTTGTAGTTGTGGGGGGTTGGTTGGAGTTAGTTGAGCTGTTGATGTTAGATGAGTTGATGGTGTTTGTTGAGCTGGTGGTGTTGTTGATGAGTCCGATTTGGTGAAATTATATTTTACTGGTTTTGATGGCTGGTGAGGCGATGGATTTTTAATGTTGTTTGCTGTATTAGATGTAGAGGGGCCAGTTGGAAGGGGTTCTTTGAATGTTGGGGCTGGTATTATGTTTGGTTTGCTTTGTTCTTTTATGAGTCCATGCGATGGGTTAAACTTCAGCGTTTCTGCGAAACTTCCCGAAAGTTGATCGGGTTTGGAGACATTTTTTTCTTTGTAAATGCGTTTGGCTTCGCCCATTGAGCATTTGGTCGTGGTTTTTATCGCCAGTACTTCCTTGGCTTGAATATATGAGGGGCAGGTTTTGTCTGCAGCAGAATGAGGGAGTGAGCAGTTGGCGCACATAGTACGGCAGCAATCGGTAGGCATATGAGGTGGGAGGTTACATTTCTCACACATTGTGGTGTTAGTGCAGCGTTTTGTTGTATGGCCGAGTCGTTGGCAGTTACGACATCTCATGGGGTTGGGGATGTATTCGTTGACCTTTGCTTTGTAGAAACCTATATCCACAGATTTTGGTGGTTGGTAGAGGTCGAAAGTAAATAGCATTAGGCCTGATGGTCGTTGGATTTTATTTTCATCCCTTTTTAAAAATTTGTAAACTTGTGTTACATTTTGCGATTGCATTTCCGAAATTATTTCTGATTCGGGAACATTTATTAGACAGGGAGCGTAAACTATACCCTTAGACTCGTTTAATTTTTCGTGAAGCTTCACAGTGACGGGGCACACATTGCCTAAATTAGTTGTTTTTAGGAACCGGTCCGCGACTTTTGGTGAGTTAACTTTCACTAATAAGTTTCCGTCGCGTAAGATCGTAATTTGTTCGTATTCTCGACTTATATCATCTATCACTTTTTTAATTACAAATGGATTGAGCGACGAGATGGGCTTATCACTTTGTTTGGCCGTGATAATTAAAAATTTTGGATTTTTTACTGATGTCATCGGTAAATTTGGAAAATGCTCTTCGATTCTAGGAAGTGTTCTTTTAAATTTTTTTTTACGTATTTCGAAATCTACGTCCTCGACGAGATCCCGAAAACGGTTACCACTCATATTTGGCCCGCAGGCCATTGTATCACAATTATTGTTCACTGGTCTTTGTCTATTCACTGTCACTGGTACTGTTCACAAAACAAAACCCGGCGCGGGAAGGAAGGTGTATTATATTGTCCAGGTATATCTGCCTGTATGCGTAATGCGAAAAGATAATTGCGATGTAAGCGGACGGGCGAACGATCTGCGTCGTTTAAAGGTTCGTTGGCGAGTGTAAAAGATATAAGATTCAGATGCGAGATACGAGATACGATGTATGAGATACGATGTATCAGATTGGATGTATGAGGTACGATGTATGAGATACGATGTATGATTCAAGATTCCGGATAAGACACACTGTTACGGACTTACCTAGCGTCCAGGTCCCCCCTAACCTCCAAAAAAATGGTTGTCTCAGCGCAAGGCGCTCGGACATTATATTCGTGACAACGTATCCTAAATATGTAACATTGAATATACAAGTTATTAAATCAAAATTAAAGTGTTTTTTTCCGAATGCCTCCAAGTGGAGGCATTAATTTTGGTTTGCTTAACGAAATTTTACAAGTAGTGGAAACTACTGTGTATTCGTCACGACACAGTTGTCGATTTTATTTTGTGTGCCAGTCCGAAATTACGTTCTTTTTTTTTTTTTTTTACATTTCTGTATTTATTGACCATAAATGATTTGTTACAATAAGTAATACAGATAACTTATAATTAGCTTAGCTTTAATCGTTTACACATACTTGCTAGTACGTTTTTCAAACATTATTATAAAGTTACATATTCCATGGGTGGACAAGATAGGAGTAGGTGGGGCTTCCTGGAAAAGGTCAGAAAACCAGGATATAATTATTTACTTAACCTATAACTAATTTGCTTAACTTAACTTAACTTAGCTTAGCCTAGCTTATCTAATTATTAAATCTATTGTTATTACAATAAGTTAGAGTAGGGTGGGGCGGGAGGTATAGTGGTCGATGGGTAGGATTTGGGTTAGGGTGGGTACTATCAGTCGGGGATATGGGTTGGGGGAACACTTTCCGATTGGTCGTTGAAACGCAAGATATTAGAGAAGGGTTGTATATTACAATATTTAAACTGGTGAGGCGAGAGTTCAGTATTGTGGTATACAATCTCATTGGAGTTGCTGACCAACCTGCCAAAGGTGAACGGGGTTCTGGTGTGGAGACAGTTCGGGTAGGCAGTTCGGTTGTCTGACGGAGTCGATGTGAGCGCATTTATTATCGGATTGGGATTATTGGGAAGATTTTCGATAAATTTGATGGACAGCTCGAGGAAGCGTCGATCTATACGTTCAATATTGGCGGCATAGTAGAGCGAACTACTGTTGTAATATTTGTGGGAGTTAGGATGTCGGTTGAGGCCAGTGATAAGTCTGAAGCATTTCCTTTCGAAAATGCGTAGCTTCTCCATTTGGGCGGGTGTGATATGGTACCATATCGGGCATGCATATGTGAAAGTGGGTCTGATTATTTGTTTGTAGATAAGTGATTTGACTTTGGGAGAGAGACCATTCGGTTTGTACATGACTTTTCTGCAGAGGTTCAGTTGGGTTGTGGCTTTACGAATCGTATTTTTAATGTGGGCGGAGAATGACAGATTGTTGGTAAAGGTTATACCTAGATACTTTAAGGTTTTGGAGGGTTTAATTATATTGTTATTTATTTTAATTCTGATTTTATTATGGCAGCGAATAGTGTTGTTTGTACAACTCGCGTTTCTGCCTTTAAAAACTATGAGCTGAGTTTTGGTTGGATTTAGTTGAATTCTCCACTTCGTAAAGTAGGCTGACAGGATTGGGAGATATCTGTTAATACAGTTTCTTGCCTCCTTGACAAGCTTGTTGCTTGAATAAATTAAGGTGTCGTCGGCATAGTTGAGCATTGTTGTATTGGGTAACAGTGGCTGCGGTGCGTCTGATGTATAAAGAATGTATAGTAGTGGGCCGAGGATGGATCCTTGAGGAACTCCTGCGGTTATGCTATAAGGTGTTGAGAGAGTTGAGTTTATTTTCACCATGAACTTTCTATCAGAGAGGTAAGAAGCGAGAAGTTTTGTGGGGTGGATGTTTAATCCATACATTGAATGAAGTTTGTATAACAGTCCTGCGATCCAGACACAGTCGAATGCTTTAGCTATGTCTAGGGAGACACATACCGTTGGGGATTGGTTTTGGAGGTGGGTCGTCACATCATGTGTCAGTTTTAAGAGAGCATGACAAGTGGAGTGTTGTGAGCGGAAGCCAAATTGAGAGTTCGGAATGAGGGAGTTATCCCTGGCAAATGAGAGAAGATTTTTGTAGATTTTACATTCAAGAATCTTGCTAAGCGAGTTTAGCTGCGATATCGGACGGAAGTTATCCGGGTACTTGGAGGGCCCAGATTTGCTAATAGGGACGATCACCGCTGTTTTCCAACTTTTAGGGAAATGTGAAGCGTTTATTATGTGGTTGAGAAGAACGAGAATCGGGAGCAAGTTGCCTGGGTGGAGTCTTTTGAATAGGAGGTTAGGGATTCCATCTAGGCCAGTCGATTTTTTATTGTTACGTGAAGTAATGACTTCGGATAGTTCTTCAAGGCTTAGGAATGTGTCGATTCCTACGGGGTGTGATGCTTTATTGGTTTCGGTGAATTCAGTAATAAATGGTGTGAGGGATGGCTCCAGTGAGCGTGGAATGTAATCGTTCACGGTATCGTGGAAATTTGTTACTGGGAGGGTATCGTTTTGCTTATGGACTTTGCAGAAATGTTCAGCGAGACAGTTTGCTATATCAGTGTCCGACTGGACGATGTTATTATTAGTTGGGTGAATAAGGTAATCTGTTCGAGGGTTGAGTTTGCGACCCGTTAGTCTGTTTATGTTTTTAAATAGATCGCGATTTGGTTTGATACTGTTTAGGGTGGATGTGTAGGTCTGATTAGTGAAAACTTTTAGTTGTCCATTTATCAGGGAGGTCAATAGCTGGATCTGTTGTTTAATAAAAGGTGAGTAGCTAGTGTGCAATTTCCGTCGGAGTTGTTTTTTTATACGTAATAATTTTGTGAGTAGGTTGGGTAGGGGTTTTCCTAAGTGATTATGAGGAACGATAGTGGGAGTATGGCTGAAGAGAGCATTTCCCAGTATTTGCTCTATTTGGGCCGCTGCTTGGTCAATTTGTGTAGGGGGCAGGTTAGAGGATTCCGGTAAAGAAAATTTTGAAAAGCTAGCATCAATATCCTTATTGACTTTTTTCCAGTTTGTTTTGGTGAAATTTGGAATAGGATTCAGAGTGTAGAGTGGTTCAAGCGAGGGGATTTGAACCGAGGTGTGGACAGAGCCATGATCCGAAGGGAATGTGAAGGACACTGTGGGAGGTTTAGATGAATAGCTATCTGTAGACTTTAGGAAGAAATCGATTGTTGACTTGGTTGAGCTGCAAATTCGAGTAGGTTGCAACGGGCAGTCTGCGTAGACATATGGATGAAGTCGGAGGAGATCAAGGAGTTGGCAGCCGTATTTGTTGCATTTGATGTCATTAAATGCAGTATGTCGTGCGTTCCAGTCTCCTCCTATTATGAAAGGTGCTGGCAGAGACTGTTGGATTATTTGTGAGATGTCTGCACTAGGGAAGTTTGGTTCACGAGAAGGGTGAATGTATATGGAGGACAAGACCAGTACTTTATTATTTCGGCAGAAAAGTTTAACAGCCGTGTATTCGACACTAGTTATATTAGCAAATCTAATCTCAGTAAATTGGAATTTTTTATGTATTAGGATTCCCGTACCTCCATGAAGGCCAGAGGTTCGTGGGTTGGACACAAATGTGTAATTAGGTATGTAGACTCGAGAAGTGGATTTCAGCCAAGTTTCTGAAAGCAGAAGAATATCTGGGGAGAACTTTTCAACAAACAGTCGGAGGTGTTGTCTACGGGTGTGGGAATAAATGGACTCTGAGTTGAGGGAGATAAGGGTTAAGTTATACGTTAAGGGAAAGGATGTGGGAAGTTATTAAATTTAAGATCTGACCTTTTTTTTCCAATTCGGAACTGTGTTTTAAGGTTGGTAGTAGTGTCTCCAGGCTCCTGATGTATCCCAAGATATCCAGGTTGAGAACGTTGGGGTTGGGTTGTTGAGATTTCGGGCAGCTACGGGAACTTTTCGTAATTTCTGCATATGATGTTCCTGACCCCCTGAGATGGGATGGTTGTGGTGATAAGGGTTTCGTTGCATCTGGTTTGGCCTTATTAGTTACCGTATGTAACGAACGTCTCTCCAGAATCCGTAGCTTTTCGGGGCATTGTGAAAAACTAGCTGGATGTGGGCCTCCGCAGTTACAGCAAGTTATGGTAATTTTTTTCGTGGATGTTGATCCATCGGCGTTTGTTTGCTGAATTATTGATGGTTCTGTGCCAGGCGGGTTCACTTTGCACTCTCCTGGTATATGCTGTTCGGCACATTTTCCGCATCGTGCACTTAGGTGGCACGCAACTGCTAGGTGTCCTGATCCTTGACACCTTTTGCAATGGAGAATGCTCTGTTTATGTGGCTCTTCGATCGTGATTTTGTGTGTGAACAAATATTTTATTTGTTTAAGTTGGGTGACATCACCATTCGGTGGGATCTGTATGATTCGCAAGCTCCTAATATTATTCTCCCTCATGTGTGGGGTTTGAAAGTAGTCCAATCTGTGGATTTTCATTGACGGGCATATCCTCAAGATTTCGAGTGTAAGTTCCTCGGTAGTCCATGCTGGATCAATGTGCCTTATGATGAATGTTTTTGGTTTCATCTGGGCATGTTGGAATGTGAAGAACTCGTGTTTGTTCTCTGAGAGTTTTCTTATTGCCATGTCGTGATCCGTTAGAGTCATCGTCTTGATAGAGATCGAAGATCCTTTTGAGTCCGTGGTAAAATTTCTGTGTCCAAGGGCATTCTCAAGCGTCTTGATGACTTCTTTGGTACTATTAGGATTTTTAATATAGATTGGGGGTGGTCTCACCTTATTTGTAGATTTCTGTCCAACTGTTTGCCAGTGGTCTTCTGGTTTGTGGGTATCTTGGGGCGGTGGCGAGGTATTCGATGATGATGGGTTATTGTTGAATGTTAATGAGTTGGGTTGGGGAGGAACTTCCTTCATGGGGACGTCGACATTGGTTTTGGTTTGCGCTTGAAGAGAGCGAATTTTTTCTTGTAGTTGTTCCATTTGGGCTGTTAGTATCCTTATTGTTTCCATCGCGTCATCGTATTTTTTGTGGTATTCCGTTGTTAGTTGAGTAGCCATTGTAGCTACTTTCTTCGGTGCGTTCAGAGGACTGTGAGTAGTTTTTTTTTTTTCGTTTTTTAGGTAGCTCGGCAGTACTGGGGCCGCTGACCAGCATCTGCGAACGCAAACTCCGGATGCGGTCGCTGATTTTATGTTTTGGTTTACCAATTTTACTTAAATTTTTAAAATGTCGCGCAGAAATTTCCCAAAATTTTCCACTTATACTTATACCACTATACACGATACACTATTGTTCGGCCACAGACCGTTCCTAATGACGGTCACACATTTATGTCTGCACGCGCACATGTGTTTTCTTTTAATTTTTCTTTCCACTTTTATTTTTCAAAAGCAGTAGTAGGACGCGTCTACACACTTCGACGATCGCAGAGAGAAATGAAATTACGTTCATCTGTTGCACTGTGATAGGTTTTAAATCGCGGCGAATTAGCACAGAGCAAGCAGACCCAAAGTCATTGTCAAGAAACATCAATTTAAATCTTGATATCGATTTGTTCCATTTCATGTCCCATACCTCTTGCTCCGATATAACTGGTTGTATTGTAAAATACACTGGTTCTGCTGCTGAAGGCTATTGTAGGTTAACAACCTGTAGTTCTTGAACATTGTTTGAACTTGCCGCTGCGAAACCATTATGAACAGACAATTTTCTCTTAGCTATATGCGATTTATTTAATGCTGCAAGGCGCTGCCTCTATTCGCGTTGTCTCTGTGTATTTTTTGTCCTTACACTTTCAACCTGTACAGCTGTTCTCGACAGTGCAAGGCGCTGTCTGTATTCCCGTTGTCTCTCTGCATTTGACTTAGGAGCAATTAAGAGAGTCGCGCTCTCGCTCACTGCGGCTCGTGCGTTATCGGTTATCGTTATCGTAATGCTAAAAACTTTTTTCCGAATGCCTCCCAAGGTTACCGATTTATAAGACGTTGTCACGTCAAAATCCCCTTTCGTAAGTTTCTCCTCTCTACCTCTAAAAGGAGAACAACTCGCCAAGTAGCTAATTTGCATAAACTACTTTGTGCAAATTCTACTTGGTAGAGAAAAAAATAATAAAACAGCGTTGGCGCCGAATAACAAATAAACGTCAACGGCATGAAAGTATTCATTCGACGTAAAGCTTCGAAAGAGGACACATTATCAATACAAGTCATTAAGTAAAATTCAATTAGGACACTTCATCAATATAATTCTTCATTATCAATAAAAGTCATACAGGAAGAATTATATGAAGAATAATTGCTAAGAACAGAAGGAGAAAGCCGCCACTACAGCTGAACAGGGGAGCATTACTTCAACGTCCCCTGCACCCGGTCTCCAAACAACCAGCAACCAACCAATCAAGCAATACAGCGACCGCTCAATGGTCGACTAAACCCATGTAAGTCCATTCACTTATATTTAAATATATTCAAAATTCTCATATATAAATATATTAACTACATTTAAATAAAATATTAAATTGTTGATAAATACTCCTAACAACACGATTCTGGTTTCCATGGTCGGCCGGTCATCATTCATATCCCAATTAATGAACCTTCAAATTGCATGTGAAAAATTGTATGTGAAAACTTGTAAGTAAAAAAAAAACCTTTGATTATAAAACAACATAACAACACGACTGACGACGTAAGATATATGAGATACGATATACGAGATACGAGATACGAGATGTGAGATACGAGGTGCGAGATAAAAGATACGAGATACGAGATAATAAATACGAAGTAAGAGATAGAAGACTCAAAATACAAGTTACGAGGAACAAAAAGTGGAATACAAGATGAGAGGTATAGGATACGAGATACGTGATACGAGATACGAGACATGTGATACAAAAGTTATTATTATTATTATTTATTGGCCTGTAGGAATCCGGAAGTTCATGACCTCACCGACTCGGCTTCGCCATCGTTCCCTGTCATGGGCACTCTCCTTCCACGCTTGACCATTCGATCCGATCTCCTCAAGGTCAACCCTAACATTGTCCTCCCATCTCCGTCGCGGCCGTCCTACCGGTCTCTTTCCCGTTGGTCTACCGTCAAGAATTCTATGCATGGTCCTATCGTTGCCCATTCGCGCCATGTGTCCGGCCCATCTTAATCTTCGCGACTTGATTACTCTCACTATTGAAGGTTTGCGATATAGCTCTTCCAATTCGTGGTTATGGAGTTTCCTCCATTGTCCTGCCTCCTCGTCATATTTACCTCCAAAAATACCCCTCAAAACTTTATTCTCGAATACGCGGAATTTGTTTTCTTCCCGTTTTGTAAGAGCCCATGTTTCGCATCCATATAGAACAATCGGCATGATTATGGTTCTATAGACACGAAGCTTTATGTTACGTGATAGCAGTCTGGATTTCAGCAGTTTACTGACTGTGTGCCAACTAGCGTTGCCGGAATGCATTCTTTTGTTAATTTCCTTCGACATTTCATTACTGGCCGTCAGTATCGTTCCCAGATATTTAAATTCTTTAACTTATTGAAGGATCTTACCTCTGACGTTTATATGTGTGATACAAAAGTACGAGACAAAATACGTGATAATAGATGAGAGGTAGGAAAATGGGATACGAGGTGCTAGGTATGATATACTTATTTCGTAAATCAGTTATGTTATGCAAGATGTGGAATATGATATGGGGTATAATGTTGAACATTTTGTAGAACTTCAATAGTTTCTTCTTGACTGCCGTGGGATGCGCATCAGTCAAACGTCGTTAGAAAACTTGAAAGGGCTTACCGGTATAACCGGAATCTACGCAAATGTTGGAAATACATTAGCTGATATTAAAGGTTGTATAACATATACTAATATTTTTCTGTAAAAGGTGAGTTTTCTTTATTTATACTAATAATGTTAACAAAAGGTCGTATATTTCTATTAATACCCTGACGCTCACCACCGGAAAAAGAGAGACCGAGTGCCCGCCCTGGGATCTTTTTATATTGCATACTCAACGAACAGTGAATTTTCGTTGGTTCAGTGCCCGAGAAAACAAGTAAACATCAGCCGCGCCAGAGTCGGGGTTACCCTGAACAGAGTTGTTCTTCACCATTTAAAATTACGACTACTGGTGGGAAAGGTGTGTGGGTTTTTAATCTTCTTCCCTGTCTTTCGTCATGTACCGGCAAGAGTACTGTTTCACGAAAATGTCCTCGCATACAAGTTCACAATCAATTGACTGCAAAACTACGCCACTCGCGGTTAACAATAAACAAAAAGGAAGTGAAACACAACGGTCCCAATTGAAAGGATGCTCTTTATTGTCATTAAGTAGTAACGTATACAAAAATTAACACAAAATCGTTGATTATTGGTCTGCTGTAAAGTTAACATTAACAAGTACTTTAAAATGTGGCGACACTTCTTGTCTTTAATTTAAATTATATAATAGAACATTTACACAATTATCTTAAAACGATTAATGAACATTTACACAATTATCTTAAAACGATTAATTACTGCTCTGCGGTAAAGTCAACGTACTAGTAATTAAAATGTGGCGACACTTCTTGTCTTTAATTTAAATTATAGAATAGAACATTTACACAATTATCTTAAAACGATTAATGAACATTTACACAATTATCTTAAAACGATTAATTACTGCTCTGCGGTAAAGTTAACGTACTAGTAATTAAAATGTGGCGACACTTCTTGTCTTTAATTTAAGTTATAGCATAGAACATTTACGTTAGCTATTCCGATTTGATGGCACAACCGTACGTTGTGGCTACTTAAACTCGACTCCTTTATTGGTTTATTTAACGTGGAGGCCCAGCTTGCCTCCACGGAATCCAGAACGCGATTAATTATTTTATCCGAAGCGACAGAATACAAAAATTCCATCCATCGCTTCGGTGACCATATATGGTATCATCCTCGCATTTGGTCCAGCAAAAAAGGGGTCAAACACACACACGATGATCGTCTCTGCAGCTCATGTCGTGTGTGTGCGTCCACTAGCATGCGAACCGTGGATCGATCAAATCTACAAGGGGAACATTAGCTGGCATGGTTGCAGCTGGTGCAAATATCTCTACGTAGGGATTGAAGTGTTTGCACGATCAGCGACTGCGTAAAGTATTTATGCTGATCGTGCACATGTTGGTGGTATCTCCACGTAGTCGAATTCTCGATGGTAATTTTCCATTTTGAGAACTCTACTTGCTTGGGCCATCGGCCATATGCCTTCATGTATTTGTCGGTCGGATGGCCGATCATTGTGGGCATGTATGCAAAAAGGAAAAGCTCAAACATTTCCTGCATGTGTGCGGCTGGCGCGTAAGGGTATATCTCATTGATATAGTTCGGGCAGTGTTGGTTGCTAGGGGATGCAACCAAATTGCCTTTATGTGTGGAAGATGCCTGCTATATGATGGAAATCAATCCGAGACATGTTCAATGGATTGGTTCGGTTCTTGTTGGTTGCATGGTGATGCAACCGAATTGCCCATAAGGCACATGCCTGTTTGGTGCTGATGGATTTACCATCAGCAAATATTGTGATTTTACAGCGTTTTAAGGCTTTATGGTACAACTATATACAGGTAACTCCTCGATAGTATAATGGTTAGTATACCCGCCTGTCACGTGGGAGACCGGGGTTCGATTCCCCGTCGGGGAGCCTCTGGCGCTAGACTAATGATCTTGCCTAGAGAAAACAAATCATTATGGAAAATTTAACAAGCCTCAGGACTTGCTAAATAGGGCCAAGACCGGTTCCCGGTTGTAGTGCCGATGATGATGATGATGATATACAGGTAAGTACTTGCTTTCCAGGTTTTTGTATGCCCTAGGTGGGAGTTTGTACATGGTTAATGGGAAGATGATTGGTGGCGTTCAAGGGAACCGCCACAGGTGTAATAAATTTCTATTGTATTTGATAAAAAAAATTTGTCTCTAAGTGCCAAAATCGTCGTGTACCGGGGCATAGCAGACCAAAGGGACAGTAGATGAGACCGCGTCTTCCTTGTGCTTGGATCTATGCAGGTATCGTTCAGCCATTGCACAATCTGAAAATCTATTCCGCCGTATAATCTGCCCCTCCATTATTTGAGATTAAGAATCCTTTGGTTTGTCCATTTTTCTGTGACAGCTGTGTCCCATTTCTGTTGCCATTAGCTAAGGCTATGCTCCCAAGTACTCGTATTTCAGTCGAATATAGTTTTTCAAAAATCTAATTTTTCATTTTTATAATCAAAATTTTGAACTTTCAAATTAACGGTTAACCAATGTGTTATTAAACCTATGTAATATATACTAATGTTTCCTTTAAAAAGAATGTTCTTAATGATTTTTTTAGCAAAAGAACTCTGAATCTTTATCCTTTACTCTTACACCCAGATTCCGCAACATACATTTGACCATGTGTAAATATAGCTACATGAAATCCAAAAGCACCGAAAGATATAACAGTATTGGGAACATTTTCCTTAAGCACCCCCAATCCAACACCTATCTTTTATTTACAGTGCGTGTATACAGACAATCTATTATTCTCGAATCTGCAAACATGTTAAAACTGTAGCAATATTGAAGTCTGCGAAACCTCTTAAGAATCTTGGAGAATATCATCCAATTAGCTAAGTTAGTTCTGTTGGAAATATTTTTCATTTTTCAAGACAAAATTACAAGGCAGATAAAAAAGTTTCACAACGTTTTAGTAAGCAAAAAAGAGCCACGGGTGAAATACCTTCCCAAGCAGCGGGCCTTGTGTTTATTCGCCTCTTTGAGATTTTGGGCAACAGTATGAGCGCAAAAAGAAATTTGCTTCATGGAATTAGGGGCGGAAGTAGAGGCGGACATCATATAGCCCCAGGGCGTGCTGAGTAGGCTGAGATATGTTCAACGGGGAAATTCGCTTCTCTGTTTCGTTAATGGTGGGGTTGTCATTAATTATGGGCTGTGGAATGCGCAAATAAGTTCTTATGTACAGCATGGGAGTTACCACAACACTGTTAAAAACAGTGCATATGCAAAACCGTGCAATGCAAAACTTAACTCCAGTCTTTCAAAAATATTTAGGAGAAAATTATACGTTCGGTTCAATCATTGACGGCATCAACTTCATTTAAAAGTCACGACATATGTCTCTTGAGATTACCACTTTAAATTTTACAACTTCGAGGAATGTAGTCATAAAAAGGATACGTTTTTTCGACATCCTTCAAAATCAGTTTGGTTCGTGACGTATTGAGAAACACGAAAAATTTAGAAATTCCCGTCAGCAATATAATCATGGGAAGTGATAAAAGATATTGCTTCCACCAAATCAAGCTGTAGATGCTAGTCATCGTCCTTCACCGTTAGGGCAGAAATATATAGTAAAGAGGGTAGGTGAGTTCTAGAATTAATAGCCTGGGTTTATCTAAGTAAGGAAAAAAAAGCCCGAGGAATTATTAAATATGTTAATAAACTGCCAAATCCTCTGCGTGTTTTTTATGTTTTCGTAAGTTGCTTTGCATGCATCCTAGTTTTGCCCTACAGTAACAATTTGTATTTCAAGACTTTCTTCTTTTAAGACAGGCAGTCGAGATTGTTATAGTTATAAACCTGGAGAATCACGTTGTTCATTTTATGCTACCTAAAAAAAGTTAATAATGTGAAATACTTATGTAAGCGAATAGTTCTGAAATGTAATACCGAGAACCTCGTTAAAAATGTTAATGAAAGTTTGAACCAAACGAGTTGCGGTTTTAAAAAGAAAGACAAAATTTCTTTGCAGCAGTTGCAAACCATAATTCAGACCTGTTACTAAGACTGTGTTCAAAGCTGTTTGCTGTTAAATTACTTCAATCTACTTACTAATTGTGTAATTTCTGGCGGTCGACCTAGTGAACATTTATTTATTTATTTATTTAATTCAAAATTACATATCAATAAATTAACATAATGAGCCTAGTAGCTGAGACTATTGGCTCCTTACTTTTAAATTACAATTTGATTTTTAGGATTTTTATAAACTTATCTATATTTTCTATGTTGTCGGCCGTAGGATCTTCGAGAATTTTATAAATATCTATATTACGAAAGGGGACCCCTCGATAGTATAGTGGTTAGTATACCCGCCTGTCACGCGGGAGACCGGGGTTCGATTCCCCGTCGGGGAGCCTCTGGCGCAAGACTAATGACCTTGCCCGGAAGAAACAAATCATTATGGAAAATTTAATAAGCCTCAGGACTTGCTAAATAAGGCCAAGACCGGTTCCCGGTTGTAGTGCCGATGATGATGATGATATTACGAAGACGGTCTCATAAAAGTTTCTGGTGAGGACGATCTTTTAGTATACGAATGACTGTAAGTATTGTGTTGCATTTTTGACAGATTGGGGATGTGTCTCTGTTGAGCAGGTAATGACGAGTAGCGAATATATGACCTTATTGCAGTCACACAAAGTTTGTGATTTTAGATTTAGTTAAATTCGTTGGATAGAACGAATGATATTTAAATGGATTTACGTTTTTATAGGTGTTGTGATAAGTATGCTAATTTATTCGAATTGTATTTTTTAGTTTGTTTTGGATGGCTGCTAGTAGATCGACTCTTGTATAAGTGTTAAACTTATGAACTGGACCTCTTCTGGCTAAGTTAGCTGCACAGTCTGGATGTTCATTGCCGTTGATGGAAACATTACCGGGAGTCCACATTAGTTTTATTTTAAAATAATATTTAATGATGACTACCTGGCTGACTTTCAAACAGACAACTTGTCTCACAGTTTTGCTCGTGCTATTTATCTTAATCAACCGTTATTTTCCCAATAATTTTCACAATTTAATTATCATTATCTTGTTTTCTTTGCCTCGTTTTCCGCATACAAAAATTTGAACAAGTGTTAAAACCGTTAAGTTATGGCCCCTGGGCCACGTGTGTTAAACAAAATTAAGCGCAAACGGTTGCGTTACGACCCCGTTATTGGAGGCCAAACTCCTCCCGATAAACTTTCAAAAGTGAACAATGAAGTTCTAGAAAAATCGAAAATGTGTTCAAACACTAACTTTTTTCAACCACTTCAAAGTCTGATGGAAGACTCTCCTGAAATGGATCCGACCAATGACGAACAGTGCGCAGAACTTCCTAAGGAAACCGTTCCGCCAATTGTGGTATTAAAAACAACTAGTGCTCAAGTGCGTGATATTTTGAGCAACATTAAGATAGACAAATACTTAATCAAAAACATTTCGCTTGGGCAAAAAATATGTGCCCCAACAATGGACATATATAATAAAATCAGAACCGAACTCGTACGGTTAAAATGTGAGTTTTTCACCCACTCACGTAAGGAAAATCGTCCATTAAAGGTAGTGTTATCCGGGCTAGACTTAATTAGCAACGATGTAGTGAAAAATGAGCTAATTGCACTCGGGATTAAGTGCCTAGATATTAAAACCATCACATTAAATCCGTCAACAAAAGCCCTGTACAAACACTACTTGTACATCGTCTACATTCAACGCGGTACTGTTAAATTAAACGAACTAAAACGGAACTTTGGCGGTTTTTGTTCCAATGAAACGCAGAGATATTTTGATTTGTATTAATTTAATTTTATTGTCACACTTGGTTACACAACTGGGGATTGAATACCCTAAACATCCGTCGTTAGTCTAAACGCAGAGATATTTCGATTTATTTTAATTCAATTTTATTGTCACATTTAGTTACACAACTGGGGATTGAATACCTTAAAACATCCGTCGTTAGTCTACAAAGTTTTACTCTGTCGATTGCTTGTGAAACATAAGGAAACACAGTTACGTCTTTCAGATCCCTTCGACCGAAAACAAGTTGTTCGATACTCGACGCTACTCTTAGGAACGACACCACAGTAAAACGACACACTATCGATATTTTTCGGGACTCGGTCTTGACACCACCAATCCTCTTCGTCTGGTTCTCGATTTTCGACTATTCTTAATTCGCGTAGTTAAACATCACGAGACTTCGGGCCGGCGGTTTCTTTTATTGAGTTATTTAAATTCGTTACGCGGATAGCTCCTCGTCGGAGTTCTCTGACTGTTGCTCGAAGTAGACCTCTCGTCTCCTATGTTCGATATAAAAAAACTCACCCTCTTGCAACCTATCGGATACTGTTTTTCCAGTATCTGTGTGTTTTGGTATCTGCAGTTGTGCAGACACAATTTCCTGTAAGGAGAAAATTCTCACGCATACATATGGAAGCTTCACCGTCGTTGTTGACGGTGGATTCTATTCCCACGCTGCTTGGTTAGGTCGACCATCTGGTGTTGACGATCGCCTGGACGTCTAGTCCGCTGGTATCTATTGGATTTGAAATCCAAGAGAGTTTTTCACATGGTGTGAAAAACAAACATTCCGCTGATGCATTTCTGCTTGGCGGACAGTGGCAACGGCGCAATGCTGTGCCGTATTTATTTATTGCAGCTGGCCTTCGTAAAACTCCAAACAAAGTATTGTTTGGAGTTACGTGGTGCTTGGTTTTTCGCGCCATCTGGGTGTTTACGAGGCTAAGGAATGTGCTCCTTTGTTTGCGGTGAATATTTGGGTGATCTAATGTTTAGATCAACCGCACCACGTCCGTTGGTCGGTTAATTGTTTTGATTGTAATTCCCTGCATCTCGTGCAGATGTTCAGGGTTGCCGACTTGTGGTGCTGGCATTCACTTAGCTTGCGATTGCACACGTCGAAGGATGCATGGATGTTTCTCCTTGTTTCAGGTCGTAGATTTTAGGTATGGAGCGTTTAGCTCGGTATTAGAGGCTTTGGGGACGTTAAGTTCCTTGCCTTCTGGTGTCGACTCAACGTTGGGTTACTGGCGGCCCCCGCTGGGCTGGGGACCGCGTCTGTGGACGTGATGTTGTCCAGGTAAGTGCGTTACCTCAAGTTGGTCTGGACTTTTCCTGTGGGGAATTTGTACGTTCGCCACAGAACTACTCCACCTTGTTCAAAACCATCGTTAGCTGGGACTTTAAAAAACATAATCCAGGTAAGGTCACACAATGTCACAATTGCCAGCTTTATGGTCACGGCTCGATGCATTGTCATATAAATAGCTTCTGTGCAATATGTTCGGGAAACCATAAAACATCCGACTGCAAAACGAATGAGGTCATCAAGTGTGCAAATTGTAGTGGGCCACATAAATCCACCGATCCAGAATGCATAAGCCGAAAGCAGTACATAAACATTCGCCGCAAATTATCCCCACGTGGACGTGGGACAGGAAATACAACGTTCCTACAGCCTCCGAGTGACAAACAGCAGCCAGTGCCCGACCGATTATCCAGTGATAATTTTCCTCCACTACCCCGATCTGTGCGTCAACCTTCACTTCCTTCATCCACCTGGCCTTCTGGCCTCCATCAAACCCAGCAACCTTCCAACAGTGATATGACACACACGAAGAAAAATCCGTCAGAAACATTAACTAATGATAACCTGTTCTCATTTAGCGAGATAAACTCTCTTCTTAATGAAGTTGTAACCAAGCTTAGTGCTTGTCAAACCAAAGCTGACCAATTTAACGTCATTGCTTCATTAGCTATTAAGTACATATACTCGGAAAAAACATGTTAAGAAACTCTCTTAACATCATAACTTGGAATGCGAGAAGCATCAAAAACAAAAACATGCATTTTTTAGTTTCTTGATAAATTTTAATACTGACATTGCACTTGTTTCAGAAACCTGGCTCAAACAAGACATTTCTTTCTCACATCAAAATTACATATGCTATCGCCTAGACAGGGTACATGCTAGTGGTGGAGGTGTCGCCATTGTTGTGAAAAAATGTATAGAACATTCCTTGCGTCCTTCATTGCGCCTTAAGTTAATTGAGGAAATTAGTATAGATGTAACATTAAGTGACAACTCCAAGGTGAGTCTTTTTTCGGTCTATTTCCCTGGAGGAAATAGAAACCTAGAGAAATCTACTTACTTTAAGCGGGATTTGCAAAAATTGTATAGAGTCAACACTCGAAACAAGCTAATTATTGGTGGTGATCTAAACTGCAGACATCAGTCGTGGAATTGTCTTAGGGCAAACTGCTGGGGTAACATTTTACTAGATGTTACTGAATCCAGCCCAAGTTTTTCCATACTTTATCCACTTCTCCCCACCTATATCCCAGCGAGTGCTAACAAGAACCCCTCAACTCTTGATCTATATATCACTAATATTCCAAATTACTGCACAGTGCCATTAACTCTAAATGCGTTAAGTTCAGACCACCTTCCGATCAGCCTCACAGTGAATCATACAGTAGTTGTAAATCGTACCAGTTTATACCACAACTATCCGCCGCCAACTGGAATTGTTATAAATCATATATAAACACGAACTTGGTTCTAGGTGATACCAGCCTAAATTCTATAACCTGCAGCGAGCACATTGATATCCTATGTAACAATTTTGTTTCTGTTATCAATAGAGCGGCCGATCTTGCGATACCTAAATGTTCCACTGCTCCAGTTGATAAGGCACCGCTTCCTGAAAATATCTTACATCTGATTAGGCTACGAAACTCTGAAAGAAGAAAATGGCTGCGTTATAGAATCGATTGTTTTCTAGTTAATGTTAAAGTCTTAAATAATATAATTAAAAACGAAATCTCAACATATAGGAACAAGTGCTGGAATAAACACCTTTCCTCTCTTGACAAAGCTAGCAAACCGTTCTGGAAAATATCAAAAATTATGAAAAAGAGAGGGTCAAGTATTCCTCCGTTTAAAGTTCACGACAAGTTGTTTATTTCTTCAGTGGAGAAATCGAACCTACTTGCTAACACGTTTAGTAAGAACCACTCCATATCTATGCATCTAAGCGACGCGTATACTGAAGCTGAAGTTGCTAACACTATCCATGTACTTTCTCAAACACCAGCTGAAAGTACTTACGCAACTAATATCAGCAAAGTTAAAGAATTGATAAAAAAATCGAAATCAAAAAAGGCTGCGGGTCTCGATAATATTAACAACAAATTAATCAAAGCACTTCCACCTGCTGCAAGTAACTATTTAACGTTCATTTTCAACGCTTGTCTTAAGAATTGTTATTTTCCGGACTGTTGGAAAACAGCAAAGGTAATACCTATCCCGAAACCCGGCAAACCGAAGAACAGCCCCGAAAGCTACAGACCTATTAGTCTACTTAGCTGTCTAAGTAAGCTCTTAGAGAAAATCATTAAGGAAAGGATTGATCGTTTTGTGGAAGACAATAACATCTTACCAAACTTTCAGTTCGGTTTCCGTAGTGGTCACAGCACAATCCACCAAGTCTTGCGCATTAAAAATCACATAGCTGGTAAATTCATCGACAAGGAGTCAACGGGACTGGTTCTTCTAGACATCGAAAAAGCTTTTGATACGGTATGGCACGATGCCTTGATTTATAAGCTACTAAAACTTAAGCTGCCAATACCGCTCATCAAAATTATCCAGAGCTTTCTTTGTTCGAGAAAATATGTTGTGAGTATAGGAACCGACATATCCTCTACTCACCAAATCCACCATGGTGTACCCCAAGGCTCGGTCCTTGGTCCCATATTATTTACATTGTTTGTCGCAGATTTACCATGTCTAGGTGAAAACATTCAGGTAGCTATGTTTGCCGATGATACGGCCATTTTCTCTTCGGGTGCTTTATTCACTAATGTCTACAACTCTTTGCAAGCAGCTCTTGACAAACTAGCAGTGTATTACAGGAAATGGAAAATAAAAATAAATGGTAATAAAACACAAGCTGTCTGGTTTTCGAGATGTAGGAAACACTGCTACCTACCAAATGGCACTAAACTCAGTATGTGTGCAGTTGATATTGATTGGTCCGAAGACTGTAGATATCTAGGTATTATTCTAGATAAAAGACTTATCTTTCAAAAACACATCACTACCACAATAGACAAAATAAACAAAGTCGTAAGAGTTATGTATCCATTAGTGTGTAGAAAGTCAAAGCTTAGCATCGAAAATAAAATTATAATATATAAAACCATTTTTCAAGCGATACTCCTGTACGGGGCCCCTGTATGGTGTAATTGTGCTCGCACACACAAAATAAAATTGCAAAGGTGTCAGAATAAAATATTGAAAATGTTGCTGAATTTGCCATGGCATTATTCGACACGTGAACTACATGAAAACGCTAACGTTAAACAGGTGAGTTCTACATTGACAAATTCAATCGAAACTTCTTCGTCAATTGTTCTTTTTCTGACAATATTCTCGTTTCCCGTCTTGCGTTATCCTAAATCACTACATATGTACTCTGTCTATGAAAATTATATCGAGGTTATTATTATATAAAATAACCGGAAGCTCGTGCAATATTAGTCTTAAGATTCAAATAAGGGTTTTTTATTGTAGTTTTCCCTTAATTTATTATTTGCTATTCATTAAAATTGTGCTATTGTCGTTATATAGATTTAAGATTATAGTTGTAAAGGAATTGCTATCCTAAATCTCTTAAGTACTACATAAATGTAATTATCTACCAAATATTTAATGATATTGTTTCGAATATTGAAAATGATATCGTTGGTGTTCTGTGGGGGTTCTTTAAGCCATTTCCCAAGAACCACCCATTCCCTTTCACCTGTCTCCCACTTCCCAAGCAAGTCTTTCTACTTACCGAAATCGTGTCGAGAAAGAAGTGCTTCATCCAGTATAAAATTTAAAAAAATCAATTTAATATAAATAATAAGTTCTAAGTGAAGTATAAAAACACTAACATAATTAATAATGGCTGAGAACAAAGAGAATAAAACTGAACAAATAAATTCCGGTGTTTCGTTCATTTGCCTTGTTCCTTAATGGCCCGTGACGGTGCGAGCGGTCTACTTAGTGTGCATTCCTTAGCGCAGTAACGATTCGGTTTGGCAGAACCATTTAGAACTGGTGGAGACGAGGTAGAACCCCGTGTCGTGCGCCGGCACAATGACCTCGTACCCCACAGTCTATTCTCCCTGAGTGATCGGCAAGGGACGAAACGTTAACGGTTAAAAATGCCACCATTTTAAAAATGTTATCCGATAACTTACCAAGAACTGCAGTGTCGAACAGGTTTTATCAGACCTGTCGAATACCTGCGGTATATGATGTTATATTTGTTTTATCAAAATGCATCCATGCCGAATATTCCTGTAGACAAATTCAAGTACTCGCCTATTGACTCCGTCGGTCTGCCCACTGTTAGCGTGTTCTGTTCTCATTTGGTCCTTGCGAAAGAGGTCTGCCTAGCCGACGCCTGGTCGTGTGCCACTTCTGTTGGCTGCTCGATTCACTTGCTCGCTTTGGACTAGTCTCTTTCCCTTAACGAGTTTGGTGAGTTCAACTGGTTTTTTTTTTTTTTTTTTTTTTTTTCTTTGGATAAATTCATTATATTTAAGACATTAAGTAATTTGCAGGATGGCTCATTTGGCTATAGTTGTGGCACGAGACATCACTGAATTCGTCTGTGAAGAGCTGACATTCCTCTGGCCCATGTCGCTTCTTGCAATTAACGCATTTATAGTGCCAGGTGCTGTTGTTGGCTGGTTCACATCCACGGCATTAAATGGAGCCGGAGTTTCCCTTATGCTTTTCCCGAGAAACAATCATGTCAGGTAGCTTTCCAGAGACCAGTCTTACTACGAATAGGTTGTGGAGAATATTTAGTCGTTTTGAGTTCTATATTTCCAACATTGTGGTCTTCTTGACTGCGTTTGGGCATATTGACCCTATTTCAGTCAAACTTCATCAGGTTTTAAATCAGAAGTTAAACCTTTTAGTTCGAGGTTGACTGTTCGATTTTGTTTAAGCATGAAAGAGTGGGCCTCTACTTCGGAGCTGCCCCTGACAATTGATGAGTTCCTCATCAATTACGGGGCCATCTACGAATGATTTACTTTTGTGGGGGTTTCTCTATTCTATAGGAGAAACAACCCACAATCCCAACCACAATACCTACTCATTTCCTTTATAAGTTATTACCCTGTAAAACATGTCAAAAGGACGCATAGCTTAACTCATTATTCTATGCAGATAATGCATAATTGAGTTTAGCTACAATCTTCGCCATACGATAACACTATTGCTCTAACCATGGGATTCCCACCGGAAATTCCATTCGTATTGGTTAGCAACAACCAGGTCAAACCAAGCGACGCGGTTGCATCATCGTCCATTGGCTTGGGTATTTACCAACATTCCACAGAATTTACCCCATGGTATTATATCCCCAGCCGACGCAGCGTCCTATTGACTTTTCCCAGATCACCCATTCGCTTGGCATCAATGATCTCTTTTTGCAGGTGAATAACCTCAACTAGGTTTTCCTCTCTCTCTCGTATTTCTGTCTGCGACACCTATGAGATCATAACTAGGTCAGTAGACCAGCCGCGTACGCGGCACTGATGCACACACACTAAGCCAGATCAACCCTGGGTTATTGTGCTTTCCCTTTTGATTTCTCCATTCTGGCTACGCCCATCGACGTCGAACGAATACACAAGAATGTTTCGACCTCGATGAGTGTGGTGAGTTGGGGAACGCACAAGAGAGCATGATTACCATTGGCGGATCAATGTGTAAAAGCAGAAATCACGATTTCCACCCCAGTTCAACCAGTCACTATCCCATCGCCATTACGATCGGACACGCTGTCTCTCGGGCACAATTCAAATTAATTATATTCAATAGAGTCACTATCGAATAATCAAGGTGGAAGGTCGCGCCGCTGCTCGTTTTCGTTATAATAAAAGCAAAAACTGCAAAATTTCGTCTCTATTGCGAAAAGTTTCTAAGTATAGTAGGAGTTATTATTTGTCTGTTAAGCAATTGTGTATTGAAATTGTAGAGTGATAATAGAATAAAAAAAAAACAACAAAATAAAACAGTGCGTTTGTATTTATTCGTGCGCTTTGAGGAACGATTTTCTTCGGACAAGTAAGTACGTGGACAATTGTGAGAAAAAAGTGAATCCTATGCCATACGCTGGCAACGATACTTTTCAACCCCCACAGGAGACCTACGTCACTTTGCAATTTAAGAAAGGAGCTTTAAGTTGTAAATCCCCAATAAGCCCTTTCACGTTGGCATGTTATTATAGGTGCACAGTAAGTTACAAAAAAAAAAAAAAGGGTGGCGAGAGGCCGACTTTGGCGAGACAAGGACAGATGTGTCCTTCATCTGGTCTCTGGTTTCTGGTCATCTTGGGATAACCACAATCACGCACATCTATCTGAAAAGATATCTGAAAAAGAAAAAAAGGGCGGAGGTATCTTAGGATAGTGTGGACAGGGTTAGTTCAGGTGTTCTCTAACTACTTGGATGGAGGGATGGTAGGAAAGAAATCGTCCGACCGGTAGGTCTTGAGTGCGGTAGTGAATGCAGATCACGTCTTTGGCGTCTGATGATCTGCGCTTTGGTCGGTGTGTGTGTAACAGTAAGTTACCTCTTTGGGAGCAATGGTTTTAACTGGATTTCTCAATTGTTCTAATACTCTTTCTTTTGTGGTTTCTTGCATGTAGAGCTGAAAATTGACCGATCTCAGAGGATCTGGAACCGGTTGCTGTTGCCGCTCGTGGGCGGTTGTTATTTTATGATATTAAACAACATTTTGGAAGATGGGTCTATGCGTGAGCATCTGATTCACACATTTAGTTCCATTTGGAAATTGTTGGGAATTTGAATCAATCGGACAATCGGACATTTGGTAACGTTGCACGGTAACATTTGAGTAAATCTGGATATTGATGATTATGTATTTATTATAGATGTGTCATGGATATGGGGATGTTGTATGGGTGTAAATACATATGTGGAAAGGAAATGGTAAAGATTCGTTGTGCACAACACACAGTTATCTTATTTATTGTTTGTTTATTTGTCACTAAGGGAACTTGTTCGCGTACACGATGTTGGCTATCCGATTTTTTTTTCCTTTTTTAGCACTGCTCTGTTTTTTCGTTCCACGTACGATTTACTTCTGCGATGAAGCGTTAGTACTACCGGACGGGCGCTATTTGACTTTCACTGTAGCCACCTGCCTGAGTTGCACCACTTCTTGGAATTCGTTATTAGAACAGCGACCCGAGAATGAGTCCGCAGTCTATCGTAGATAATAAAGTGGGCTTGGATGAGATTGTTTAATTTTTAGTGAATTGTATCATTGGTACGGCCACAACCACCCACCCCATAAATCCTACCTCTTTCTTCCATATTTCCATATATCCATTACATTAGAAATACATTTCATCATTCCTAATTCCCAAATTTCATATTATAACATAACATGCACATACAAAATTTCAACCTATCTCTTATATAATAACATTGAACACAATTCCCGTTATCCGAAATACCTAAGCAGCTGCAATAGTTTCAGTTAACAAGACAAATGAATCATTCCCATGTATGTAACTAATGATAACAGTTTGATTTCGTTCATACAGAAAATGTAAATGAAAATGAGAATGTTTTGTATCTTTGATAGAGAGTGATAATTAGACTTCCAACAAGGAAGCACGCATTTTATGTGTTGTTAAAAAGAAAGAAAAGACAAAAGAAGAAAATAAACACAGACGTGTGCGGACGTCTTGTGTTCAATTGATAAAATAAAAAAGTTTTTCAATTATAAAACTTAATTAACTAGTTAAGATAAATTCCACACTCTTCCCTCGGTCGTGACGAGGAAGCACGGCGTAGGAATATAACACAAACTTTCAAGTAAAGTTGTTGAGAATCATAAATTGCACGTCTGCAATTTTATGATCTTTCAAAGGTTTGTTTACCCAAACCATTTCCCACAAGGAACATCCTTGCCCAATCGCCTAGAAGAAATAATCAGGTACCATAAAACGCACGTTCACCTAGGCGCTATTGATCTTTTCCTTTGTACCGATTTCCACGGAAGAGATTCTGGCCCATGCGGTTAAAGAAAATAACAGGCGCAATAAAACGGACTACACATTCACCCAAGCAGCTAACAACACAAAAAAAAGAAGGGAATCAGAAATGTGCATTAACACGGTGCACTATTGATTTTCCTTTTGTGTTCAGTTAAAACAAACAACTCGCGCCATAAAACGAACTACATGTTCGTTTATCGCCGAGCGACACAAAGGATCGTATATGCTCATTGGCAAGATCGTTTGTTGATTGTTCTTTTGTGTTTCTTTTTTTGATCCCAAATTTGGGAAAGACAAAGAAAGGAAAATCCTTTTATTTGCAGGATAAGAAAGGTTTTCGTCCGATGAAAAAAACGAAAATGGAGGGAGTGGGTTGAAAATCTTGATGTGAGTTTGTGGGGAGGAGAAGTATTGTGCCAGACACGGGCACACGGCTCACTTCTTCCCCATCACTTATACCGCTGCATACGACAACACGAGCTCCAAGGATTAAGTCCGCGCACCGAACACCGCAGCAAAATGTTCACAGAAAATTGTCACCAAAGAATGAAGGAAAACGCACCGATGGTAGTCTCCGGAATAAAACGCACTGATTTGGTGCTGTTAATTTTTATTTAATTTTTACGAAGCACACGTGAAAATAAAACACACATTTTGTGGCTGGTGATCACCGCTATTGTTTTAATGTATTGTAAGACACGACACAAACGATTATTCTCCATTATCGCTTCCCTGTGCGCACCAGGGTAGCGATGGAGCCGCGACCCGCTCGGGTCGAAGGATGGAATTTGACTCAGCGGTCGTGATCTCATGCAGAGATGATTTCGCAAAGGAAAAAAAAGGAAGAGAGAGAAAAACTTTTCTCTTAAGGGTGTAACCACTAAGAAAATACGATCTTTTTGGTGAAGCGGTATATGTGCGCGATCGAACAGATTCAATGTAATTGCACGTGTTCGAAAGCAGTGGAACGACGAAACAGGCAGGCGGCAAGGACAATAGGGAAAAATGACCAAATGCGCCGTTGGTAATGCGGGTCATTGTTTATACGATGCCTCGTCGCTATTTTCGACGTTAGGAGAAAAAGGTGCTAAAAGCAAATTGGATGCTTATGGCATCTCTGGCTGCAGTAGAAACCGGGTTCATATTTGCATTAGGAAATGCCGGAGAATTTGGTTTCAGCGTCTATTGCGCTAATTATATGCAGCTGCTTGGGTTGTTTGTTGATAAGACAAACAAAAAAAGGTTGCCAGGCAATGTGTATGAAAAGGTATATGACGCGGCTGGGAAAATAGACGGCGCGATATTTATGGTCCCTGTCATGACGGTTACATTGAATGCAATCCGAATTATTTTGTTTACAGGAATTTGTCTAAGGAAATTTGACTG
Source organism: Microdon myrmicae (assembly GCA_963931805.1). Taxonomy (NCBI): domain Eukaryota; kingdom Metazoa; phylum Arthropoda; class Insecta; order Diptera; family Syrphidae; genus Microdon; species Microdon myrmicae. Next base: position 185,872,810 of record OZ007496.1, read on the forward strand.
GCGGCGTAGATGCCGAAATTGATTGGAAATTCCTGTTAAGTTAATAAAGAAATCTTAAGGAGCAATGGTATGCGAAGAGAATGCATGAAAGTAAGTTTTCTTTACAGGGACTTAAAGATCATAGATTTGATCTCTTAAATGCGTGCAGCATTTTTAGGTACTAATACTGTTGCATTAGCAAACTAAAGGGAGTTGGGTAGTAGTTATGGGGGTTTTTCAGGTAAGTAGACCGTAGGGTTTGGCGGAAACGCTACAAGTTGGTTTCAAAAAGTTGACGAGGAAGGTCAGGAGTTGGTGCGAGGGTTTTGAAGTCCGTTTGTAATGTATTTTATTTGATGTAAATTGTAGTGTATTTTATGTGATGTTAGTTGTATTGTAAATTCAATTGTCACGTAACTTGGTGGTACCCTCCCCCAGGTACTCACGTGTGCGCCCGTTATTGGCCAATGCACCAGCCAACTCCTTTCCTCTTAGTTGATGATGTCAACGAATCTGGTTTCCCTCGGACTTTGTGTTGTTCCAGTGTTATACCCTTTTCCTTGCTCGTTGGACCTCCCTTTTTTATGCCTGGTAGAGGACTGAGTATGAAAGCAGGCACTGGTCCTTCTCGAACGGGTTCATCGCTATTTTGAGGATTTAGTCGCACAAGGCAAGAATCTGTCTCAGCTCCGGGATTAGCTTCAACCACTTCGACTTGTTGGCCTTCGAGGATACTTCACTCATTGGACTTTGCTGAAGCAATGCAATAGGATACTACCCAAACGGCTCCGTGTACTCCCGCCAGTTCATCAATCAAAGAAAAAGTCCTACTGCGTACACTTCACAACGAATTTCAGCATTTTATTATAGCAATGTATTCAATAGTTTGTACATTCACATTCAAAACTTCTTTACTTTGTTTTACACTTTCAATTCTCAGTTCAACATTTTCAACCCGAATATTAAAGTTTTCTTCCTATTGTAATTCAATTTTTACAATCTTAAAAACGAGACGTTGACGTTCCTTCGTTCTTCCTTTTTCCAACTGCTCTTTTTTACTGCCGATATCTACTGTTTTTTCTTCAACTGTTAATACAAACTGTCTATAACTAAATTCACCAAAAACGGAACTCAAAAACCGTATATGTCAAAACAAAAACCGAAAAACCAAAACAAACGGAATTGAAAATTCCTTTTGCTGTTTCTCTCTCTCACTCATCGACATCAACTTCCAACCGAATTCGAACCCGCCCACGATCCACACTCGAATCGAGGCGTGTTCGAACACTCACTTGTGGATCATGCACTTCTTCCACCACCTTACCATCATATTACATTAAAACAAATTATATTAAAATTACAAATTATCAAATGATGGTGGCGGTGGATTGCCGAACGTCACGTAACACGTTGCGCGAAAAATAAAAGATATCGAGAATCATCATCATCATCGGCACTACAACCGGGATCCGGTCTTGGCCTTATTTAACAAATCTCTCCACCGGTCCCGATTTCGAGCCGATGTCATCCAGTTTAGCACTCCCAGGCTCTGGGCGTCCTGGTCTACGCCATCCCTCCATCGCAGACAAGGTCTGCCGCGCTGTCTCCTTCCATACATCCTGCCACAAAGAACTTTCCGGGCACGGTCCTCTTCGCTCATTCGAGCTAGGTGTCCCGCCCACCGGAGTCTACCGAGCTTGATTTTTCTTACAATATGAGCTTCGAGGTAGATTGCGCACAACTCATGGTTGTAGCGTCTCCGGAATCGTCCTCCCTCACATACGGGGCCAACAATTCTCCTTAAGACCTTTCTCTCGAACGCGGCCAAGAGTTCAGAGTGCCTTTTATTAAGCACCCAGGTCTCGGATCCATACATGAGTACTGGTAAGACCATGGTCTTGTACAGTAGTAGCTTGGATGTTCTGGATAAATTTCGGGATTTAAAGAGCCTTGATAGACCATAGTAGGCTTTGTTGGATTTAATCAGCCGTTCGCGTATTTCTTCTTCCATATTGTTATCGGCTGATACTATTGTCCCAAGGTAGTTAAAGGATTGCACTACTTCAAATTCGTGCTCCACTACCCTGATAGTTTGACCAACGTTAGGTCTTCTCTTCGCAGAGGTTGCCACCATGTACTTGGTTTTTCCCTCATTAATGCGCAGTCCCAGTTTTTGTGCCGCCTGCTCGATCTGGGTGAAGGATTCCTGTACCGCCGATTCGGTTCTACCGATGATGTCGATGTCATCTGCGTAGGCAAGTATCTGGCTGGACTTGGTGACAATAGTCCCTCTAGTTGTAACGCCAGAGTCACGGATTGCTTTCTCCAACGCCAGGTTGAAGAGGAGGCAGGCCAGACCGTCCCCTTGTCGGAGTCCATTATAGATGTTTATTGGTTTGGACAGCAATCCAGCTACTTTTACTTGACTAGTTACGTTGGTCATGGTCAACCTACAAAGTCGTATCAATTTATTTGGAATGCCGAATTCTCTCATGGCATTATATAGTTCTACCCTGGCTATGCTGTCGTAGGCGGCCTTGAAGTCTATAAACAGATGATATAGTGGAATCTTAAATTCCAGACATTTTTCCATCGCCTGCCTAAGGGTGAATATCTGATCAATTGCTGATTTGCCTGGGATGAAGCCACACTGATATTGACCAATGATGGCTTTAGCGTATGGGGATATCCGGTCTTGTAGGATAGTGGAGAGTAACTTATAGGTACTCAGCAATGTTATACCCCTATAGTTGCTGCACAGTGTGATATCTCCCTTCTTATGTATGGGGCAAATTATACCACGACGCCAATCTTCCGGCATCTCCTCTTGCTCCCATACGTGCACCACGATCTCGTGAATTGCGTGATGTAACGCTGTCCCTCCTTGTTTGATCAGCTCAGCTGGTATGCCATCAGCTCCAGGGGCTTTATTTGATTTTAGCTGTCTAATGGCTTTTAGGGTTTCCTCAATGCTTGGTGGCGGCAACATTTGGTCCTGGTCTTGCATTGGTGGAGCCTCCAATTCTTCTGTGAGCTGACCATTTAGCAATTCATTAAAGTGCACTTCCCATCGCTCCAGAATGCCTTCAGGATCGGTGATCAGATTACCCTCTTTATCCTTGCAGTAAGTTCAGCGTGGTGTGTACCGCGTCATACTGCGGATTATTTGGTAGAACTTCCGCGCCTGGTGCGGACCTCGCTCTCTACTTTTCTCTATTTCACAGACAAGATTTTTTTCCCAGGCACTTTTCTTTTGTCTGTGAAGTCTTTTTTCAGTTCTTCTGAGCTCTTTGTATTTCTCCTCGCGTACCCGCGTCCTATGAGACTGCTGCATTGCCCGGTATGCAGCATTCTTACGTTCAGTCGCTAGTTTGCACTCATCATCAAACCAGTCGTTCCGATCTCTACGACTACTGCCTAAGATGGAGTTGGCAGTACTAATGACAGTATTCTTAAGGCGTGTCTATTTCTCTTCTACGCCCGGCATTCTGGCCCCAGGACTTACTCTCCCTCCGTCGAGCTCTTCGAGGGCGAGTCTTAACGCATGACCAAAGGTGTTGCTGGTGTTCTCATTGCGTAAGGCAGCCGTGTTGATTCGAACCTGATCCGTGGATGCAATACGTCTCCGTAACGCAATCCGCGCTCGAAAAACTGTACCAACAAGATAGTGATCCGAGTTCACGTTGGCACCTCGGTACGTTCTTACCGTCATCAGGCTCGAAGAGTGGCGGCGATCTATCAACACGTGGTCAATTTGGTTGCGAGTGGCTCCATCAGGTGATACCCAGGTGGCTTTGTGGATATCTTTACCCGGAAACCTGGTACTCGCAACGACCAAGTTTTTCGATGCTGCCAGTTCGATAACTCGTAGTCCATTGTCATTAGTGTTCTCATGCAAACTATGGGAACCTGCGTAGTGCCTGAAAACCGGCTCCCGACCTATTTTCGCATTCAAATCCCCAAGAACGATTTTCACATCGTATCTTGGGCAGGCATTGAGGGCCCGTTCGACGTTCTCATAGTAATCTTCTTTTTCGTCGTCAGGGGACTCCTCTGTAGGTCCGTGAACGTTTATGAGGCTTATGTTCTTAAATTTGCCTCGCACGCGAAGAGTGCATAGCCTTTCATTTCATTAAAGCCGATGATGGCAGGCTTCAGTTTTTGGCTGACTAGAAAGCCTACCCCGAGCACATGGTGTTTTGCGTGACAGCTGTAATAAATGTCATACTCTTTTCTTTGAAAAACACCACTCCCCGTCCATCTTATTTCTTGTAATGCTGTTATGTCAGCCTTATATTCGGACAGGGCATCGGCTAGTTGCTGTGCAGCTCGAGCTCTGTATAGTGAGCGTATGTTCCATGAAAAAATCCTTAAATCGTTTAGCCGTTTTCGTTTCCGTGGTCGTCGTCGTGTATCCGGTCCATATCCGAGGCTTGTTAAATTTGCCATAATAATTCATTTTTACGGGCCTGGTTATTAGCCTTGCGCCAACCTTTCACAGGATGTCGCTGCATGCATTGGTTCACTACTTGGCGGGTGTCAAAGTAGCTATCCAGGGGTGTCACGTGGAGACTGCATGGCAACTTGGATTGAACAGGGACAAGGATCGTCCTGGCCTTCGCCGGGTTGAAGGCAATCAGAGACTTTGCCCTGTATGTTCGCCCCCATCCCCCCGATATCGAGAATATCACGATTAAAAAGGTGGGTGTGCTATGATTTTGTGTTATGAACAATATAACGAGCGAGGGTGGAGTCATCGTGTAGTAACTTAAAAATTAATGTAACAAATGACTAGTGCTGTAATGCTCCGCGCCGTGCTTTAACGGTAAACCCGAGAGAAGAGCGCGGAGTGTTGTGTGCGAAATGAAAGAGTGGAAGGGTTTGGTTAATGTAAAGATACGCTATTTTTATTGGGTTTGGATCAGAGGCTTAGACGTGGTTAACGTGGACACTTTGGTGCATCTGGCCAGCGGTTCGGCCTGCGAAATTATACTGATCACCAAATAAAAAAAAAATGGGTGGCGAGAGGGCCGACTTTAGCGAGACAAGGACATATGTGTCCTTCATCATGTCTCTGACTTCTGGTCATCTTGCGAATCACCCACATCCGTGAGTATGTTGGGCTCGGTCTCGCGATATCTGAAAAGAAAAGAAAAAAGTGGGGGTATCCAAGGATAGTGTGGACAATGTTAGTCCAGTTGTTCTACTTGTATAGAGGGATGGTGGGAAAGAAATCGTACAAGACGGGTAGGTCTTGGGTGCGGTAGTAAACGCAGATCACGTCTTTGGCGTCTGATAATCTGCGCTTTGGTCGGTGTGTATGTTTGTGTTTGTGCCGTCTTGCACTGTGCGTTCGTGTGTGTGGTTTGTTGATAGTAGACCCTATGGGATGGGTCCAGGAATCCTCTATTATAGAGGGGAATGTTGTTGGGAAGGGTGCTTTCTTCAGTTTTGTACTGAAGAAGAAATTGTGGGGGTTTGATCCGAAAAGATCGAGAGAGAGAGAGAGGGGTCAAGAACGCAAAGGCCCCGTACAAGTGGGTTCCCGCAGTTCTGAATGCTTTCGAGGTACTTGTATACTGATCTGATCACGAAATCGAAAGTCACTGCCCTTTTATAGTTTTTTCCGTCGACTTTTGTAAATTATTTTAGTGTCAAAATTCCAAGAAGCACACGCAAGACTTTGCGTGCTTCGATTGGAATTTTGTTCTGAGAATCGTTTGAGGATTTTGTTGGATAGATTCTGGGAAGGGGAATCATGAAATGCGCTTTGAATCAGGCATTTCATGATGTTAGGATTTTGGGAATTGAGTCAATGTACGACGAATTTACATTTGGTTTAATTCGTTGTTCATATGACTCAATATGGAATTTGGATGTGTATCGTGTATTAGTGGGAAACATTGGGGATTTGGATGGGATTATTTGATGTTATTGGGGATTTGGATAGGAGTGTCGATTTAGGATCGCTACAGTGCTAAGTGAAATTAAATAAAGATTATCGTTGAAAAAAACAAAGTGTGTTTCAATTCACATGAAGTGTGTGTGTGTGTGGTGTGTGAAAAGTGGGTAGTGCAATGCAAAAATCATTACAATGGCGCAGCCAGTAGGATTCGAGGAAGCCTGAGTATCGTAAACTCGTAACCGCTTGAAAAGTCCGAATCTTAAAAGAACTTAGAAGCAAATAAACGAAAATCTAAAAATTAATAAACAAATAAATAAGTGAATTCGTTTGAGAAGTTTGACCGAGACGGTCTTGAAGTGGTGCGCTGTGTGAGTGAGGTTAATAAGTATAATGTGTTCAAGTGTGTAATAAGATCATAACAATAAGAGTTCAGTTTAATAAAACACGAAAGAAAAAATAAAAAGTATTATGTGTACAAGTGTATAATAAGATCATAACATTAAAGTTTAGTTTAATAAAAGACGAAAGAGAAAAACAAAGAGTGTTTTATTTCAAAGGTATCGCAAGTGTGTGTGGTGTGCAAAGTGGGTGGTGTAGAAATAAAGATATGTGTTTGATTTCACGGGATATTTACAGTGAGTGAAATACAAATCACTACATCATCTAATGTTTGTAAGAACGAGCAACGGTTTAGCCTTCAGAACCACATTTGAATATTCACTTACGACTTACAGATTTTTTTTTATGCGTTGGATTTTCAGTTTGCCAACAGTGCTGCTAACATTAGTTGATTTGATAATTGATGACATATTATGGTTCCGTTCGTTTCGCCATTTCACAATGAATAAACGTATGACGGCAAAGTACTTCCATTTATTCCGAATATTATTATTCAGTTCGTGGAACTCGCCGTGCACTACATTCGTTATATGGTCGACGTAATGTTCTGACTGAAGACATTATTTAGTTTACCATAAATCGTTGCGCCTCAGTGTAATTGTCTTCAAGAGCGGACATATTTCATATTTAACGGCGCAAAGTACGTCGGTGTATATACGTGGACAAAGCGTGTGTCACGTTTAATTGCCCACATGCGGGTATACGCTTCACAATATGATTCGCAATGTTCCAAGAGTAAGCATTTGGTATTTGGCGGTGGCAGCCCTTGGATGTTACATACATGTAATCATTTATCACGTATATACTATATATGGGTAGTTCCAGAATTAATCGGCCTGGCACATAGAGGGCGGTAGTTATTAACATATAATGGCCGTGGTAAATGGCACCAAGCTTAGAAAGATTAAGTTTCAAGTTTGAAGACATTACGTTGTTTATTGTTTGAGAGCCATCAATATTGAACGCTCTCAGTGAATTCGTAAACATGTTGCATATCATGGACAGCGATCAAGCCGTTTTTAAAATGGTGCCACGGAGAACGTTTAATCCCCATACAAAACTCCAAGCAGCACAAGCTCAACACTGTGAAAGTCAATAATGTTAAAGACGTTGTAAATTGTGCTCATAATTGAGAAGCTGAAAAGCAATTCCAGCCCTGACATTGGATCATCAGATTATTATTCGTTCTGATCTTTGCAGCATTTTTTCTTGGCTTCAAAAATATTATAAATATTATATATCTATATATATGGTATATATGATACTCGTATAACACTATATTATAATATTTTATTAATATGTATTATAAGATTTTAAAAAGCACCCACGTCAGATTCTCAAAAAGTAAATCTTAAAATCGAAATGACGGAGTACCGAAGGCGCTGACTTTAAGTTGCATAGTTTCCAAGAATGGTAGAAGTGCTGGAGTGGGTGCATCACGTCCAAAGGGGTACACAATGAAGGGAACGAGTTGGTGTTGCTGAATAAATAAAGGAAACAGTTTTTTTTTACAACATGTAAAAGATGTGATCGAAAACAAAAACTAAATATTTACAATAGATAAGTAACATTATTTATAAATAGAAACTATTGCTGCCATGTCTCCCTTAAAAATGCCTTTTGCTCACCAACCTTATATATGCCTAATGGGTATTATATGACTGTTGGCTAAGATAATAAGATGTCACCAAGGAATATTAGTAAAATGTCCTTCATGATAAACTTTTGAAACCTTATCTCCATGCCATCAATATGCAGGGCTATAGATAGATTTTGTTTTCTCCATCTGCTGTTTATATTTTTTCTGTCCTACCCCTGTCTTCTTCATAATGGTATCAATAACGCCTTAGCCGCATGCAAATTCTTAAATACATAAAACAAAAGTTTTCTATTCTTGAGTTGGAGAACTCAAAGATAGTTAAGCTTCACCCGAAAGGAACAGATGACCTCCAGAATAGGATATGTGACCGTAAAGTACACATGCCACCTGATTGATTGGTACTCACCCTCAGATGACGTCGAATAAATTATACTGGACACGAAGCCCCTTTGCTGCATTCGAGCATACAACCCATCTGCATTTTTTTGATTTTATGAGGAAGACGTGACGAGACACATTCATATTGGAAAGTTCTCAGCAGAAAGTATTTTCTTCATGTCGTGCAACAAGAGTGATATTCCCAATTTGCAATTTCATATTACCTCACATAATGTTAAAGAAAAAAAAGAAGCTGGTTTGCAGATTTGTTAATAAAAATATGTTTCAAGTTGCACGCCTTTCGCGAGAGAAATAATACAGCAATTTCCTTTAGCTGAATCAGTGACAGGCGAGTTCGTAAACAATAAAAATCTTTATCAAAGAGTCTGAGCGTTCATGAATATACCGATTAGTAGGAACCATATCGTCCATGTATGTGATATTTCTAATATTTTATATTTATTTGGCCCTTATTTATGACATTAGATTTTCATTTCGTTCAAGGTGAATTATGTGCTTTAAACAAAATCGCTTTTTGTTTCTGCTCTATAAATCAACAATCAAAGGTCGTTTCCCGCGAGTTAACGTTTCCGTCTTTTTATAATATATACACACTGTCGGGATAAATTTGTTTATTTTTAAGAAAAAAGAAAAATATACAAATCACCTTAGTAATTCCTTTGCTTTCTATAATTAACTTTTTTTTTAACACAATGTAAACAGTCAATCCACCTTTTTTTACTTTTAAGAAATATAACTCATTGTTACCTTAATTTTTTGAATTTTGGAAACGAAATGCGCAACAAATTTTAGATTTTTTCTTCTGTGGGTTACAATCCGAACAACGCACTACGCCTACTCCTTCTGTTGATACCATTGTCAATATACTATCAATAATGACCCCAATAAAGCAAACATCATGGAATAACCCTTGGAAATTATTCACAGGGTCACTCTCGAGGATGGCCACCCGGATCAATCAAAGTCTGTGCTACGGTTAGAAGAGTGCCAACAAAATAACAGAGCACCTTCATACAACATAATTTATGAACTAAATCCAATTACTATTACCATTTATTGGCCAGTAGGAGCCCGGGAGTTCATGACCTCACCAACTCGACTCCACCATCGTTCCCTGGTCTCCTCAACGTCAAACCTAACATTCTCCTCCCATCTCCGTCGCGGCCGCCCTGTCGGTCTCTTTCCCGTTGGCTTACTGTCAAGAATTCTATGCGCATTCCTATCGTTGCCCATTCGCGCCACGTGTCCGGCCCATCTTAATCTTCGCGTCTTGATTACTCTCACCGTTGTAGGTTTGCGGTATAGCTCTTCCATTTCGTGGTTGTGGAGTTTCCTCCATTGTCCTGCCTCCTCGTCATATTTGCCGCCAAAGGTACCCCTTAGGACTTTATTCTCGAATACGCAGAATTTGTTTTCTTCCCATTTTGGAAGAGCCTGTTACGGACCGACCTTGAGTCCAGGTCTCCCCAACATCCACTAATCCCCATTTCGTTAGTTTCCCCCCTTTACCTCTAAACGGAGAACTTTATGCAAATTAACTACTTGGCGAGTTGTTCTCCGTTTAGAGGTAAAGAGGGGAAACTAGCGAAAGGGGATTAGTGAATGTTGGAGGGACCTGGACTCAAGGTCGGTCCGTAACAAGCCCATGTTTCGCTTTCGCATAGGCAATTGGCATTATTATGGTTCTATAGACACGGAGCTTTATGTTACGTGACAGCAGTTTGGATTTCAGCAATTTACTGACTGCATGCCAACTTGCTTTGCCGGAGTGTAGTCTTTTGTTAATTTTCTAGCCCCTCCTCTTCTGCTGCTTGCATGATGATTTCACTGTTTTTACTTACAGTTTCTAGATTATCGCCCAGAACGGCGATGTCATCCGCATATGCGGGCACTTGTGTGACCCCGCTCAGGAATGATACGGCCATGTTGTCGTCTTGTACCTTTCTGATGACATACTCGAGGACAAGGTAAAAGAGACATGCTGAGAGGCCATCCCCCTGTTTTAGTCCGTCCCGGATTTCAAATGGTCTAAGAGGTGGTTTTCTATTCTAACTCGCCCTTTGTTTTCGTTCATGCGAATTTGAATGAGGGCTGCATATTTTTTCGGGATTCCCAGCTCAACTACAATATGGTAGAGTCTTTGCCTTGCGACTGAGTCATAGGCTTTTTGAAGTCAACGAACAGTTGGTAAACCGTCTCTCTGTGTTCTCACTTCTTTTCCAGTAGTTGCCCTACTGTGAAAATTTGGTCGGTTTTTGACCGGTTCCTACGCAATCCGGACTGATAGACTCTCAATATTTCTTCTGCGTACGGTGTGATTCTCTCCAGTATCACATTTCTTAATATTTTGTATGTGGTTGGGAGCAATGATATTATTCTGTAGTTTTCGCAGTCAGATCTATCGCCTTTTTTGAAAATGGGGACGACTGTTGAGGTTTTTCGTTATTCCGGATTGACCTCCGTAATCCATATTGTTTTAATCAGTTGGTGGATCTTTCGAGCGGTAGCCTTTCCTCCATGCCTCATAAACTCTGCCGATATGCAGTCGACTCCGGAAGACTTGTTTTTTTTTTTACAATCGATTTATTGCGTCTACAACTTTGTTGAAATAGGGCTCTGGGAGCTGAGAGTCGGCTGTATGCACGTCTGGTGTGTTTATTTGTGGCTGATGGGTCCACACATTGAGCAGGTTTTCAAAGTACAGCATCCATCTTGTCACGATATTGTTTGTTTCCGTGACCAGAGAGCCGTTTGTGTCTCGAATTATTTTGGCTCTCCCTCGGTAGCCATTTCTAATTAAGATCATGCCGGCATACATACCTCTGATGTTCTTTGCTCTGGCATTTTCTAGGATTTTTTCGATCCGAGTCATCTCCCATTTGCGTTTTTGGCACTTGAAGAATCTCATTGTCTCTTTCCGAATCGACGCGTATCTTTCTGCGTTGACTTCTTCATATCTTTCTAAGTGGATCATTCTGAGGCGTTGACGTTGTTCGATCTTCGCCTTACACTCATCGTCAAACCAATGTTTGGACTTAATTGTTTTCTTAAATCCGAATACCTTTTGGGCTGTTTGTTGGATTGTGTCTCTGATCGATGTCCTTTTAGTTCCCACATTATTGGTGTCCTCTTCCCCACTGCTCCCATTCTCTAGGATGCTAAAACTATTCGTCAGTTTGTCTTAATCCGTAGCCCTTTTCCGCAGGTCTTTTAGTTTATCAATGTCGAACTTTTTGCTCATTTCGCGTGGCTGCCCATGTGGGTTTGCTGCGAGGCGTCTCCTGATTTTGCCCATCACTAGAAGATGATCGGAGTCGCAATCTGCTCCTCTGTATGATCTGACGGTATGATGTCAAGGATGTTCGAGTGGTATCTTTTGTCTATGAGGAAGTGGTCTATTTCGGTTACGCGTTACGCCGTCGGGTGATATTGTGGGGCTTTTCAGGGCCCGAAGAGCCATACATCATTCGATCCCCACTATTCCAGGGGAACGACTCACCTCTAAGTCGAACTTCAGCAAGGTTGCGTAACCTTGCTACGGCATTTACCCCAGCCAAATCGCTGGAATTAATACAGTTACCCAATCGGATAACTGTTATGAGTATCCGTTAGGCAGCTTACCCATTCTGTGGGGGGTTTTCCTTCCAAACCCCTTTTTCTCCATCACCATCCCCGAAAAACATTAAGTCCACGGCAAAGCTTATCACTTAGCCGTGGCACCGAAAATTTATCCCCGAGCAGGCATTGATCCCTGAAAAACATTAAGTCCACGGCAAAGCTTATCACTTAGCCGTGGCATCGAAGGTTTATCCTCGGGCAGGCATTGATTTCTAAAAAAAACATTAAGTCCACGGCAAAGCTTATCACTTGGCCGTGGCATCGAGGATTTATCCTCGGGCAGGCATCGATTCCTAAAAAAACATTAAGTCCACGGCAAAGATTATCACATTGCCGTGGCATTTGAAATCCCATCCTTAGGCATACATTCTACCCAGGGCATCTCGTTTCCATAGCCTTATGCTATGGAAACAACATCAACAAAGAGTTCCTTGTTGACTCGTTTTCTTGTTTGCCCATGGCACTCCTTGCACGCGGCTATTAGGTCCCATTGGTTTGCCACCGCCGACAAGGTTTCGGCTAAGGCAAACCAAACATTTCCCTAATTACCAGCACTAGCTGGTTTCCTATTATCGGTCCCCACCGATCAGGGACCGCAAACAAGCAACGAATTGGATGCAGCCAGCAAGTGTTTACTTTCAACATCTGGCAATGGCTGCACCCTATATTCGTTGCAATATCTAAACATCGCATTGGCACCACAGAGTGCTATGCATACACAATTCCCTAATAACGGCCGCCACCCGTCGGCGGACCAAAGGAAATTCACATCGTCAACCGAAATGTTGATTTATGGCCTCCCATAGGATGACCAGATCTTCGGTTCGTGTCTTTTTCACCCCAGATGTTCATTGTTTGCATTAGTGGAAGATGTAGTAGCGATGCTGGCATCCAGCCTCGGTCGCCGGACGATCGTATGCAAGGCACACGCACACAAGCATAATGTATGCCTATTCCCCGGTCCAATCACGATTAACTACCGCGAGTTAATCGTGTAGCTCCTCCCCTTTTGCAGTTTTCTTTGGGTGTCCCTTTTCTTTCGTCGGCAGTAAATGGAGAGTCAGATTTAATTATGCACGGTGTGCGCACGTGCCAGATAGACGCCCGAGCCTTAACCGAACAGTGTCGGAGTGCTGTTGCGTTTTTGAATTAATTTTGAATTACTATTTGTTGTAAATTAAAAGAATCCTTTAGAAGAACCATTGTAAAGTGCGAGACTAAGTATATACCTTAGCAAAATTAAATAGTTCGTCTGGGTGCGCGGAATGCAACAAACATAAATTTTAAAAAAGTTCGAGTGATCTTATTATTATTGACTTCCGTAATTATATACAAAGTTAGAATTGTGAACAATTGATATACCTTCAATAAACAAACCGTTAAACAAAGATCCTCCCGTGCCGTTTTATTTATTTTGTTCTTGGTGCGTGGGTTTTTTGTAGACAATTTTAGCTGCAGACATCGGTGGAGTTTTTATGCAACCCGCATCCGTGCTGATGCCGCCGTAAAAACCACCACAATATCCATGTGGCTTTATAGATTTACCTGTGCTTGAACATCGTGCTTTTCACTACCAGATCTTTTGACGCTGCGAACGTGATAAATCGAATTCCATTAGACTTTCGTTACCTATAGTTGGTTGGAAGATATCTTCGTTTCCAATTTTCGCATTGAGATCGCCGAGGATGATTATAACATCGAATAATGAGATCCCCATCAGATACTTCATCTAGGGTCTCCTAGCACGTGTCCTTCGTTTCTTCGTCCGTAGATTCTGTTGGGGTATGTACGTTTATAAATACATAATTGTACCATGGTCCCTGTATTTTTAGCACCGACATTCGGTCATTAATAAATTGCACATCTTTTACATGGGGCGTCAGCTTCTTGCTTATGATGAAGCCAGCTCCGAGGTTATATGTATCGGTACCTCCACACGCCAGTGTAAAGCCATTGGTTTCGATACCTTGATGGTGGGGTAGGACTTCCTGAAGCGCGACTATGGCCATTTTATATCGTTTCGCGTCCTCTACGACCGTCAGTATCGCGCCTGGTTTATACAATGTTCTGTACATATATTGTATATCTCGCTTTTTCCATTTCCCCTACATCTTCTTTTTACCGAGTCAGTGTTTTCTTGATGATTTGGCCCTTATGGTAGTATCGCCTCCACTCACCTAAGAATGCCGGGTTTTTTGTGGGATTGTTTTTTGTATATTGATTATTCATTTTTGTTCCCACGAGTCTTGGGGTTTCAAATGTTCCGCTATATCAGAGCTCCTCTTTGATATGGTAAAGTCTGCTTATTTTTTATTTATTAATTTTTTTTTTTTTTTTTTTTGTATTACACTTCTCTCGGGAGAGCCGAAGCTATAGCGCCGAGTGGGTGCCCGAGATGCCACCAAATGACGATTGCAATTCTTTTTGAATAGTTGCAAGTTGTAACGCTCCGGGAACACTCGCGTGGAAAGGGAGGTCCACAGCTTCCCCGCCCTGTAACAGAACGAGTTCTAATGCAGGGATGTTCACGCTGTCGGGAGATGCACCGCAAACTGGTGCGATCCGTCGGATTGTCTTGTGGAGCGCATGTAAGCCGAATTGCGTGGAACAGTACCACGAATCTGCGAAGAACAATACCCGTGACAATATTTGTAAAATAGATAGAGGTCGGCCATGCGCTTTCGATGTGATAGCGGCAGTAGTCCCGATGTCAGCGCCGAGTCCCCGAACAGGCGGATCGCCCGTCTCTGTATACTCTCAACTAGGTCGAGGGTATTTTTAAGAGCATAGATCCAAACATGAGAGCAATATTCGAGCGCGTGTCTAATTTGGGATTTATACAGGAGAGGAAGTTGGTCCGGAGTAAAATATTTCTTGGCTCTAAAAAGATAGCTCAGTTTTCCTGAGGCTGACCTGACGATACCCGACACATGTTTATGCCACGAATCATTCCCACAGATCGTGGCGCCGAGCAATTTCATGCTTTCCCCAGATTCGAGGGCCTGGCCATTCATCATCAGCTGTGGGGCCGATGATCCACTTTTCTTTGTGAACGTTATATATTCTGTCTTCGCTGCATTGAAGTCGACGAGATTGACGCTTCCCCACTGCTCTGATTCGACTCGGTGTTAGAGAAGCGCCGTGATAATACAGCCGGTATACCCTTGGCTACAAACCATCCAATGGGCATGATGACGCGTAACACCCTGGATTAGGGGTGGTGGATCTCTTTGTGTTACTCCGCGCTAGCCTGTCTGTCATGGGTGGCCCTGTGGGGAAGAAAGTATTGTGCCAGGCACGGGCACTCGCTTCACTTCCTTCCACCAGCATCACAAAGACAAAGTTCCAACGTGCACCAAAGAAAAGCACAAACAGGAGAAATAAAAGTGTTCGCCAAGACAACGCGGAAAAATTAAACATACTATTTCTTTCTTTTCACGATCGGATGCAATTTATTTTTTGTTAAGCACTTAGCACTGACAATTGATTTAGATAAAGTTAATTCGTGTTAGTCGATTGTTCGTCTCACTTCGTTGATATATTTAATTCACAACATTTCGCACAAATACAATTATTAAAAACGTTACTACTATAAGCGACCCGACCCCGACTCTGGGTATGTACGCGAGTCTGCAGCCCTACAGACAACGGGAGCGGCATGACCGCGGGGGTTAGCAGATGGTAAAGGACTCTGCGATAATCATGTCGTGCAGAGATGATTCGCTTATGGGGTGAGTTTGTGGTGTCGTGGTAGATATCCTCTTCACTAAGGATATCGTTTTTAACTACCACCAGAGACACGTAAAGTCTCTGTTGGTGGAATAGGAAACCAGATCTTGTAATGAAGATCATGGTGGTATGTGTGAGATCGTTCAAATCTGATGTTGTTTACACGTGCTCAAAGGCCATATAACAACGACGCAGACAGGCGGCAAAAACAAAGGAAGAAGCGACCAAATACTTCGTCCCGTAATGAGCGTCATGTTTACGCTGTGTATCGTCGCTATAATAGACGTTGGGAAAAAACCGTGCTATTGGGATTGGTGGCAGAAACGAATCCCTTGCCTGCATTTGTATATGCAGAAAAATTAGTTTGTGGCGACGTACGATGATTGTTGATTGTTTGTCTATTGAACAACGAATCGCTGGTCGGCTTGCTGCAGTTGTAAAAACAACCGTCCGTCGTTGCATTTCAATTGATAACAATGGGTGCCGAATGTTTTGTATTTATGGGAACCGAAGGTACCGAATAGGTTTTGGGACTCCTGAAAAGGTAGAAAAGAAATCTTATACGAAATTATATGCGAAGAGATGCATGAAGGTAAGTTTTCTTTTACAGGACTTTTTAGATTATACCTTAGATAATCCTAGATGCGTAAAGCATTTAAGGTGCTTATCCGATTACGTCAGCGAAATTATATGATTGGATAAAAGATATGGGGGTTTTTAAGGAAAGCGAACCCTGGGGTTTGGCGGAACCTCTACAGTCCTACTGGAAGCGTATGCTTCCGTCAGCACAGCCTGAGTGATTCATTGTAGGTCAAGCGCCCACTCCACTTCAACCAAGCGTGGGCTTAAATTGTTTATAAAAATTTAATTGTTAATTAATCGTTAAACCCGTGTGTACCGCCCTAGATAGTTTATCCATTATTTAACACATTATTACATCGCATTTCCGATTCTGAACGCATTTTATGAACATTTTATTGCATGAACTCAAGTAACAGACAACCACTCTGCATAGCATTAATTATGCTGAAATATTCGATAGATATGTACACTAATAACTTTGAATTTTATTAGTAATACGTCAACTTGCCGTTTTACCAGTGTTTCTGTTCACTGAAATAAACTTTATATCAATAATGTGGGAACAATTTTACACACATCTTGCGTTAATATTAAATTATTATTCAATTCCCCATATATTTAACAAAAAAGAAAAAATTAAAAAAAAAAAAAAACGAAACAGAATAATTACATTTCCTCACTTAACATAAGACTAAATGCTACCCTATTTACAGTTTTTTTTTTTTTTTTTAATTAACTTACTGGCTTTTCACAAGCGCTCTAAATTGTACAATGTCTCTTTTTTTTTTTGTTTTGACTTTCGACTTACAATATTTTTTCAATTAATGTTTAGTATTATATATACGAGTATACCAAGTCTTCCTCTTTTATGTCTCTTAAATTGATTTTTTAGTTTTTTATGTCAATCGATTTGAATTTTTTTTTATCCGCACACATAAGAATTTTACAACTTAACGAAACATCATTAGATATTAAAATAAAGCTGAATGGACGGAAATAATGCTAAAACTAAAACTACATATAGGGAAGGGAAATGAGAGCGTTGCGCCTGAGAGACATGTCATATTTTTGGGGACGTAAAGTCCTTTCTTTGTCAATCACCCACTACCAGTTGGGATGAGATCGGTCTCTTTTAGACTTATCTCTTTCACTCATCACCATAGTGAAACGTTGGCGATCCGGAACAATAGATACATCGCAATCATGGAGAATTCGTTTAGCCCCGACACCACGGAAAGCGTGGGACTTCATGTTCGTCTTGGATAAAGCCTTTTCTATATATGAACGGGAGCGCTTCTGGGGGAATAAACCCATTCTAGAGAGTAATCTCCATATACATATCACCTAGAGAGAATGCTGCCGAAATAATATTATTTTCACTGCACAGTGTACTTGCAGTGTGACCAGGGATACTTTTAATTATGAAGTAATCTATCCTGTGTAGTCCTGATTTGTCGTACAGGACTTTATTGATGTAGAACTTCTTATGTTGCGACTTTGGTGTTGTATACATTCCAAGGCAGGAACGCCGCTCGAATACCCCAAACATCTCCATGTAGGAGGAATAGACTTTGTAGCGTTTGCGACGATAGTGAAGAGTGTGTGATTCGAACCAACCCTATCACGGTTATAATCACTAAAAATTGAATCAATGCTCAAACATCAGTCCGCAGCCGTGTGTACGAATTCGATTTCTAAACTCAAAGTACACTCAACTGATGTGGAATAGCTATGCTATTACTTGGTATACGTCTGTTTTTTGAAAATTGATCATTAATTTCTAGTCGTCGCAAAAACGTTTAATTCTATTGAAGTCGACTTGCAGAAATCTGTTGATGAAATCAATCTTTTCTCCAGATCTATACACCACAATGTCGTCGGTGTATGCAATTGCATGGTTGAGAGAACCTACTAAATCACTAGTGTAAATTTTGAACCAAATGGTAGAATTCACTGCTCCCTGCTGTAAGTCGTTTTTGATATGAAAGGTTTTGTTGGACATTATGTCTACGCATTTCACCACAAAATGTTTACCCATTATCATATCATAGATAATGTAGAAGAAATATTCGGGCATTCAAATTTGAATGGTATCGAAAACTGTTTCAAAACAGCTTTGCCCCTTTGTCTTGATCCACTGTATGTCGGAAACAAGTTTTGTCGCAGCATAAACGGTTCCGTATTTCGATCTGAAACCGAACTGTTTGGTCGGCATAATACCATTTTCATCACACCAGTTTATCAATGCTTTCTGTTTTTCAGCTGGATCGCTCCTGTCATTGCCTTTTTGAGGATGGGATGGACTACTGCAATTTTCCGACGAGTTGGATAATATTCATACTTTAATAGGAAAATGCTTTAACACCACATTTGGAATACTATATATGTTGTGATCCTTCTCTCAGGGAGCTCCTGAGGGGACCAGTTGCGGTTGCCGCTGTGCTTCCTCAAACATTGAGGGAAGAGCAGATACCGGTTGTTAAATATGGGCCTGGGAATCGGCCAAGCGCAATAAAAAATCAACACCTGCATTTCCAGTATTTAAAACTCAATTTATTTATTTAATTACATTTATTTTATAATTTTATTTAGTTTATTGGCGTACTACCACTTCGGACGCCAATCGGGACTGCTCCTCGAATACAAAATCCATCGCCCTTATAAAGAGAAACAAATCGAAATATGTATCTCGAAAATACACAATTTCATACAAAAATCCCGATTTTGGTATCCTGAGTGAGATGCTCAGTGTTTATTTAAGATAAGAATTCAATTTCTTGTTCTCTTACGGAACTATTTCGCAGATGTCGATATGTATCTGGTTTTGGTTTTCTATTTGCTTAACTCAATTGAATTTTTCAGATAGAGATAACGATCTCTGAATTTTGAATTTTCAGCAAATGTAGAACAATAAACGAATATTAGATTCGTTTATTGTGAATTTGAATTTTAATTCGGATTTTTGATTAAATTTTGCCGTGGGGGCACATGTTAAGCGATAAACGAATGTTTGATTCGTTTATTGCGAATTTTGGATCATGTTTGAGTTAATACGGGTTTTGATAGGGTTTTGGATGTAGGAATGGGGGGAAAGGGTTGCAGGGCTTTTTAGAACACTACATCTATTCCACAAGATTTCTCGTTCTTCGAGGATCCAAATATATCCTAAGTTCATCCTTGTGCACAAATATACTCGCGTTTAGATTTCTACGTGGGGAATGAGCTCTATTGTTTACACTAAATGTAGTGAAACTTCGACTTTTAAGATGCCAATTTTTTAGCTCATGACGCATCGAAATATGCTTCTGCAGCGCACTATTTTCGAGGTCGCGATTAGAACGAACGGATTCGTTTACTCTATACACTGCCTCGAAACAAGCACCAATTGAGTTTGGCTTCTTTCGCGGATCCTCGATTACTATTAACTCTTGGTTGGAGTGTACGTGTTTCCGGTAAGTCCTGCGTTTAGCAATGTTTGACAAATTTCCAGAGTCCACAGAACTCGCAGACATGGAATATCATTATAATCTTTCCTTCTAAATACTTTATTTATTTGCGGGAACCTATTCAGTCCACTACCTTTAATGGCTTGAATTATGTTGTTCCAATCTTCATTAATTACTCATCTACAATATAATTTTCACTGAACAGTGTTTGAATGTCTTTGATTAGGGACTAAATCTTGTTTCTATTTGCTAGCAATTTACGTCGCTAAACTGTCTGTTAGGTAGTTTCAGCTTGGAGAATGCTCTTTTGCCTATACAGCGCGTCAATCGTTGAGTTTCTGTATCGGTTTGAACGGTGAGTTTGTGGCGGCTCTTGCGAACGCCACTACTCACCTGCCTACCTACCACCAGGTAACCCCTTTTTTATAAGCCTTCGGCGCCAATAAATCGTGTACTTACCTGCATTAGCATTTCGAATAACCGCAATGCCTGCTGATACGAAAAGTGTATCAGCAATAACAGGCATTCCCCCAAATAAAAACGCTTAAAATATCTAAGAGTATAACATGGGCATTCTAAAACCTGAAAAGTATGACTTACCTGCCCATACGACCAACCACCAGCTGCAATATTTAACTGCGCTGTTTAAACATCACCAAAACCCAAGCATAGCCATAGGAAGTGCAAATTGGTCGCACATCTAGCAACCAACATTGCATTATTTCCTACCAAGAAGTTGGTCATAAGAAGCGGCGACAATGCAACAAGAGATGTTTATATTTCTCTTGATTCGTACACGAAATGCCAACATCGGCCGCTAACTCGAGCCACACATAGGGAAACTCGCATCTGACGGCAAACTGGCAATATAGAACTCACCGGTGTAAATACACGTACGCCGGTGCGTCTTTGTCAATGCCAACATCCAACATGCGCACGATCGGCAATCATGCTACAATGTAGGCGCTGATCGTGCAAATACAATGATCGGTTCAGAACAACTCGTCCCCGGCTGCGAATGTGTTATTTTTCATGTATACGCGATGTCTATGGTTCGCATGCTGGGCGACACAACATGAACACCAACAAGGGATCATGATGTGTGTTCAACCCTTCGATGGTAGGGAAAACGTAAAAAGAAAAATGACCAAATATGGTCATCGAGGCGATAGATAGATTTTTGGTATCCTGTCGCTTCGACAGCAATGAGAGCGTTGTGGATATAACATAGGGCAGTATCGATCGTACAGTTACAACGTGCGCTAATTGAACTTAAAATTCGATACATTTTAATGCAGTGCACTCGTGGTTTTGAAAACAATTGTACACGGTGGTAAATACAGTGGCAACGTGCACTAATTGAACTTAAAATTCGATACATTTTAATGCAGTGCACTCGTGGTTTTGAAAACGATTATATACAGTGGTAAATACAGGGCAACGTGCACTTATTGAACATAAAATTCAATACATTAAATACTTTATGTGCGTGAATACAATACATAAAATTCAATATATTAAATACTTATTGTGCTTAGATTTAATACATTAAATATTACAATACATAAAATTCAATACATTAAATACTTATTGTGCTTAGATTTAATACATTAAATATTACAATACATAAAATTCAATACATTAAATACTTATTGTGCTTAGATTTAATACATTAAATATTATACTTTAAATACTTTATGTGCGTGAATACAATACATAAAATTTGATACATTAAATACTTTATGTGCTTAGATTTAATACATTAAATACTTTATGTGCTTAGATTTAATACATTAAATACTTATTGTGCTTAGATTTAATACATTAAATATTATACATTAAATGCTTTATGCGCGTGAATACAATACATAAAATTCAATACATTAAATACTTTATGTGCTTAGATTTAATACATTAAATACTTATTGTGCTTAGATTTAATACATTAAATATTATACATTAAATACTTTATGTGCGTGAATACAATACATAAAATTCAATACATTAAATACTTTATGTGCTTAGATTTAATACATTAAATACTTATTGTGCTTAGATTTAATACATTAAATATTATACATTAAATGCTTTATGCGCGTGAATACAATACATAAAATTCAATACATTAAATACTTTATGTGCTTAGATTTAATACATTAAATACTTATTGTGCTTAGATTTAATACATTAAATATTATACATTAAATACTTTATGTGCGTGAATACAATACATAAAATTCAATACATTAAATACTTTATGTGCTTAGATTTAATACATTAAATACTTATTGTGCTTAGATTTAATACATTAAAAACTTATTGTGCTTAGATTTAATACATTAAATATTATACCTTAAATACTTTATAAACTTAAATTTAGTACATTAAATACTTTATGTGCTTAAGTTCAATACATTAAATGTAATACATTAAATGCTTTGTACAATAAAGAAAATAGACTTAAGGAACCAGCCGTTGTTTATATAGAGCGCCGAAACACCACGATCGAACAAGCACTTGGGACGTCTCGGTGAACCAGTGTCGGACGGACACCCTACCGAGACAAGGCACAAGGAGCCCCAACCCATAAGTTAATTTTGGGATAGAAGGATTCATTGTACTAGTAACAATGTTGTCCGTTATACAACGTCCACACTTTATTGGTATTTCCTCCATGAGGAGGACACTCATACACACATGCGTGTACGCAAACAACGCTTTCAATATTTTTTTGTTGACGAGCGACGAACGATCTAATTCGATCAACGACTTTTCAGATACTCGTACTGATGGTCGCCACCCTTCCCACTACACGAAGGAAGCACGGCGGTTGATCGCAACGTAAGATCGAAGGTATTACTTGCGAGACTGTTCTTTTAAGAAAAAGGGGACCTCTTTTTCGACTTCACATTCACACATGCCCATGTATTTTGTTGCGAATGTGCGGATGTACGTATCTAATGCGCCATTAAATATAATTCACCTTTACTTATTATATAATGAGAGCATGCCATAATAAATATTACATACTGATTAACGTTCTTCAACTATTTGGTGACGGATCTGCTGTACAGGTATTACAGGTATAGTGATTGCATTCGTCCTTCCTTCTCACATCGAGGCAGGCATTGCTGTTTTTCACCGCGTCATTGCAAAGCCGTAAGAGTGTAACCTCGATCAGTGTAACCTCGATCAGTGCAATATAGGGTTACAATTTCTAGGCTATGTCTTCCTCCTCGTCCAGCTGTACACCAGCAACAACTTCAATGAGTGAACGTTACTAATTCCGATATTTCGCATTTCAATCTGCCTGCATATAATTTTATCATTGAAATTGTAGTTTTGGGTGATTTCAATTTGTATATATTTCCAGGGATTTCGCCAAACATCCGGAAGCCAGCACGTTCAGCTCTGCAGTGAGGTAAATAATTTAAATCAGTTAGAACATCAACCAATGCGGGTATCGAAACGATGTACATGCCTTACACAATTTCAAAAGATTCCCGCATGATGGTCCTTAAAATTATAATTAAACCCAACTCCAGCAAGTGCCTTATAAAAGAATTCATTTCGAAATCCAAAACTTTTTGCCGTTATCTAAAATTCCTTTTAAGAAAGGACAATCTATCGCCCACTGCTGATTTTTCTTAGGTTGCAAACAGCTTTACACGATATAACAAGCGCATAAATTATATTTCAGAATTTGTTATTTTATAAGAGCAAACTGGATGGAAGGCCGACACTTAAATTTCTGCTGAACTTAATAAATATTCCTTCGACTTTTCTGCTTAATGTTTAAGGCTTAAGGACAGAGCTGTCTTACTTTTAAAGGTTTTTATATTTGGGGAAAACAAATGTTATTTCATTTCCGACTTTAAACGGATTATTTTACAAAGGTAAAACAGTTAAAGAATAAGGTTACCTGATTATTAGTAGGAAATCCTGTTTGTTATTATTTCCGATCGTAAAATGGATGCAGGAAGTGTTTATGGATTTTATTTTAATTATATAACTGAAAAGATCAGCGACATCCTATAGAAAAAAGTGTACAGCACACTCTACAGCGTTATACAAGCACACTACACACACTAACTTGCATGTCATTCTAATTTTTAGGCAATTTAAGACTGCATTCCAAAAGTCGTTGAACGAACTACATCGATCGTCGCTCGTCAAAAAAAAAAAAAATTAAAAGTTCTGCTCACGTACACCGGTGTGTCTTTGCGTGTGTGTTTTCCTCACGAAGGAAATAACAAAAAGGTGTCGATGTTGTATACACGTTAATCACAAGATAAAAAAAAAGGTGTGAGTGCATTAGAGAGTGCGCTAGTGCACATGTTTAATAAACATATATTTAATGGTTCGATCGCGTGTGTCATCAAACAAACAACAAATTAAAATAAAAAATCCGCGAAAAATATTTTTAAAAAACGGTGACGCACTGACCATGAACGAAGGTCAGGTCATAGCTAGAAAGACAAGGAGCAGTTTTAATCCTCAACCGAATTTAACGGCCAAAAGGCACAAACCAATATGCAAAAATGATAAAAAATTGTATCCCAGTGATGCTCACTACTCTGGAGCAGGAAACAATTACAAAGACCTGGTCGTTGAGGAGACAGTGGAAAATAGGACTGGTGAGGAGCTCAACAACATTATAAAAATAACCAATAATATCTCGATAGCTTATCAAAAAGAGAGATGAGCTGTGCAGAGGAGTAAAAGCAGCTCTGGAAAAAAAGGAATATGGGCCTCTCTACAATTATGTGAATACAATCAACGACAGCAACAGAAATAACAAATCATTAGGAAGGATAAAGGACCTCATATGGAAGCTAAGGACGTAATAAAACACGGTAAGTTTTTAATGTTTTAGTTGGCCTCGCTCCTAGGTAGCGTGCCTCCTTGTCCTGAAAAGGATGAGGGATCTCTTTAGGCCGCTCCTGTGGGAACACGTTGCGGGTGCCGCCGTGCTTCCTCAAACCCGAGGGAAGAGTAGAGACCGATCATAGACGAAGCTAGTGCCGCAAACCTCCTAGGACAACAGCCAGCGGCTTCTGCTGGCTTCCGTGGGGCAAGTGATCCTCGGGGTCAGTGAAAATCTGTGGATAGACGAAAGGGGCGAGAGCCACAGGTCTAGTCACCAGTTAAAAATAAAACTCCGTTTTTTTAGGCGTACAGGGTCTTCCTTATTCTGTCAAGTATAAGTTGTTCAGGATTTACTATCCTGTTGGTCTTCTGCAGCACTTCCTCCAGGGACCATGTACATCTATCAACTGCCGCCCAGAGATCGCGATGCATCTTCCTTTTAAATGGAAACAAATCATGATTTGTATCTTGAAACGAACGATTCAAATGGAAATTCTGCGCCTTCCATGTGATAGCGACTGCAGACCCGACGTGAAAGCCGAGTCCCCGATCAAGAGGATCGCTCGTCTTTGTATGCTTAGCAGTAGGGCTCCAAACATGAGAGCAATATTCAAGTGCGGCTCTAATCTGGGATTTATAAAGAATAAGAAGTTGGGCCGGAGTAAAATATTTCTTGGCTCTAAAAAGATAACTCGGTTTTCCGGAAGCTGACCTGGCGATGTTCGACACATGTTTATGTCACGATACATACCCACAGACCGTGACCCCGAGCACGTTCATGCTTTCCCCAGATTCAAGGGCCTGGCCATTCATCATCACCTGTGGAACCGATGATCCACTTTTCTTTGTGAATGTTGTGTACTGTGTCTTCGTTGCATTGAAGTTGACGAGATTGGCCCTTCCCCACTGCAGGACCTAATTCAGATCCCGATTCAGAGAGTCAATCTGTCTACATCTCAGCTGGTGCAACATTGATGCACCAATCGGGTGGTCGCTCGAGAAAGAGGAAACAACCATACTATCATCTTCAAAACTGAACACTTTGTTATCCGTTGTCTCCAAGAAATCATATATGTGAAGCAAAAATAAGGGTGGAACCAAAATAGAACCTTGAGGTACCCCAGAATTAACAGGATACAGATCCGAACAGTCGCCATCCATATCAATCCGGATCAATCGATTTTCGAGGAAGCCCTTGGTTCAATCGCAAAGCTGCTGGGAAAGTCCGTATGACCGAAGTTTGCTCAGCAATGCCCGGTACCCGACGCGGTCAAAAGCCTTGGAAATATCCAATGTGACCGTCCTTGATTCACCATGCTCCTCAATCGCAGATGTCCATCTATCGATTATAGGGGTCAAAAATATTGACGATCAATCAGAAATCCGTGGCACTCCAAATACTTACTTAACTCAGAATCGATGACTTTTTCCATTATCTTAGATAACATAGACAGTAATGCTATCGTTCGCTAATCTTGTGTGAGAAACTTTCTTCCCCTTTTTTTGGGGATTGATTGGCTAAACTCGAGCGATTTTCCAGCAGGTAGAAAAGATCCTCCGTACATAAGACAAGCGAAAGAATCTGTCACGAACTGGGTATAGTTCTGGAGAACAGTTCTGGTATTCCGCCCGGGATGGTTGCATTCCTGTAGTGCAGTTCACATAGAATGCGTTGAATAATACGTTGGCGAAACCTCATATCCCACACCGACTCCCATGTGCGATCGGAGTGCAACCGGTTACGACGCTTGCAACAAAGAGCAAGAAACCGTAACACCTACCGACAGTTGCATGGGGAATTTGTCAACAAACGGAAAGAGTTGCGGAATGAGATCCGCAAAAGTAAATTTGACGCGTTCTGCTCCGTAAGGGATGAATTAAATAACAACCCATGGGGCAGCGCCTACAGGATAGTCATGAAAAGACTACAGAACAACAGTAGTCAAATGCAAAAAAGTAAAACTGACTTGGCAAGAATGGCTGTTGTCCTCTTCCCGCAGTGTGATGAGGTGTTGAGAGTGCAAGAGGAGTGGAGTATCACTGAAGGAGAGATACCTCCCGTCACCACCGAAGAGGTGCTCTTGGCTGCAAGGGTTGTCAAAAAAAATCAAAACCCCGGGACTGGATGGTATCCCTAACGCTGTAGTGAAGACTGCTTTAACAAAAACGCCAGAAGTCTTCAGCAATCTCTTCACAACCTGCCTTCAAACAGCAAAATTTCCTAAACGATGGAAAAAACAGGGCTTGTGCTTACACCAAAAGGAGTCAAGAATCCAGAAGCGCCATCGTCCTATCGCCAGTTGTGCATGCTGGACACAACAGGAAAACTGCTTGAGCGAGTACTTGCCACTCGCCTGCAACAATTCACTGAGGGGACCTCGGGGTTCTCTGAATAACAGTATGGATTCCGGAAAGGTAGATCAACCGGTAAGGCACTATCTGTGCTGTGTGACGTCACTCGCAATGCGATAGCTGGATCACGATGGGTAGGTGGTACAAAAAAATATTGTGCGGTGGTGACGCTAGACATTAAAAATGCGTTTAACTCGGTGAATTCGAATCGGATTCTAGAAGCGTTGGGCGATCTACAAGTCTCACTCTACTTGGTGCGTATACTATCAAAGTATCTCGCGGATAGAAGACTGGTCTATGACACAGATGAGGGACCACAGGAATATAAAATAATAGCGGGTGTACCTCAGAGATCTGTATTAGGTCCGCTGTTCTGGAATATAATGTATGATGGTGTGCTCAGGACCAATGTACCAGAAGGGGTTAGAATCATTGGGTATGCAGATGATTTGGCAATAATGGCCGTAGCTAAACATCTAGATGGCCTGGAGAATATTTGCTCCCAAGCAATCCAGAGCATTAAATGCTGGCTAGATATGGTGAGACTGAAACTAGCTGGACATAAGACGGAGGCAGTTTTAATAACCCGCCACAAGAAGATTGTACACCTTGATTTAGAAATAGAAGGACAAATAATCAGATCCACTCCCTATATTAAATATCTTGGTGTTATACTCGACAACAGGTTGAAGTTCAAGGAACACCTGGGAAAACGAGTGAGAAAACGGCAAGAGTATGCAAAGTTTTGGGCGAGACTGTTATCCAATATTGGAGGACCCCGGCCACGCATAAGGAAACCCATAACTAGTGTCAACGCCTCTATTATATTGTATGCAGCTCACATATGGGCAGGAGGCGTACAGTATAAGACGTACATGAGGGGAGTGAACTCCGCACATAAGCTGGCATAATTAAGAGTCTGCTGTGCATTCCGAATGATATCCGAAGATGCCATAAATGTTTTGGGCGGGAGGATACCTCCTGACATTGCAGCTAAAGAAAACGCTGCATTACATGAGGTCTCCCAAGACAATCGTCGGAGAGTGCGGTAAAAATTAGAGCCTAAGAGAATGGCAACGAAGGTGGGATACTTCCACCAAAGGAACATGGAACTACACCATGATACCTGATATAGAAACATGGGTGTTGAGGTACCATCGGTATAACAGGGGAAAGAAATGGCTTACCTACTGGGGTGGACATCTTCTGGTCTCCTTGGATGTTTCTGGGCAGGAGGGCCGTTTACCGCTTGAGTGCGCGGTGCAGAGAATGTGTCCTCGTGGCTCCCTCCGGTGGGCGTGGGGGCCTCTGGTCGGGACACACGGCTGTTGCGGGTTTCTGGCTGTAGGGGGTGGTCCTTGAATTGTTCCCTCTGGTCTTCTTGTCCCGCTCATATGTTATTTATCATTCAAGTAGAAGGTTATCGCCTCACAAATCGGATGGAACCGTCTCTCTTTGCTTTTTATTAATCCATTCAAGTAGAAGTTTACCGCCTCACAAATCGCATGAAAACGATCGCTCTTTGCTTTTTATTAATTCTGATTTTATTTGTTATTTTTCAAATTGGAAGGTTGGATATAAAATGTAAGTCTGTTTGGTCGTTCGGCCGGCGCTCTGCCCTTCGGAACTTGACTGATCTTGGAATTGAAATTTGTCGCCCTTTTATTCTATTTTACGTTGAGAATCGTCAACTTTTTTAATGTGAAAATTCCAAGAAGCACACACAAGATTTTGTGTGCTTCAATTGGAATTGTGTTCTAGGAAATGATTAAGAATTTGTTTGAATAGATTCATGGAAGGGAAATCATGAAATGCGTTTTGAATTGAACATTTCACGATGTCAGGATCTAGGAATTGAATCAATGTGCGACGAATTAACTTTTGGTTTAATTCGTCGCCCATATGATTCAATACGGAATTTGGGTTATGGGAGGTATTGAGGATTTGAATGGGATTATATGGGTATGTTGGAGATTTGGATGGGAGTGGCGATTTGGGATCGCTACATGGCTGAAAAAAAAACATGGCGAGCTGAATTACCACCTGACTCAGCTAATATTTGGACATGGATGCTTTCGGGAATACTTGCACAAGTATAAGCATGTGAATCACCAATACTGCTTGTATTGCGAAGGCAAAATAGAAAATGCGGAACACGAACTCACAGAGTGCGTTTGATTCGAGACCGCACCAATGATTTTGGAGAGACATATGAGACGGACAGTCACTCCGGAAGAAGTAATAGAATACAAGCTGAGTTCAAAACAGCCATGGTCCGTAGCAAATGATTTTCTATGTGACATGATAAAGCAGTTGCGATGTGACGAGAGGAGTAACTGGTGAACTCCGTCCCGCCCCGCGATGGAATATCTAAAAGAAAGTTCCGCAGGGATCAACGGGAATATGTGCCTGGTGGGGGGTGGTTTTAAGTGGTAAAAATCCCGCTTTCCTCTGGATCAGTCCAGAGGTATCAATCTTTGAGTTTCTGTATCGGTTTGTACGCCACTCCATGTGAATTATTTTTGGGATAGAAAGATTCATTGTATTAGTAACGATGTTGTCCATTATTAAAAAATAATGTTCAATGTCATTATTATGTCAATTCCTGTCAGTCGATGGCTCTATGGCGTTAGACCTTAATTCTATTTTTATTTGGTGATCAAAGAGCGACCAATGTAGAAGATTTCGACCTTCCTACCGAAACCACAAAAAAAACCCCCTAATAGATTATCGATAGGGGTCCCTTTGCCATAGGACTTACTTATACAATAATTCCACAGAATCTTTTAATTTGTTGTCCCTATTTTAAATAAAGTTTGTTTACTTATTATGAAGTAAGTTATGTTATTTTTTAAAAGACAAATTAATTCCCCTTTTAGATCGAAAATCTTCGTTATATGAGTTTTTGGCGGATTTTAAAGAGTCGATAGGCTGATGGCTGATGTGTTCCGCCGAACACCGTTCACAAAAAACGCAACGCGGAGCAAATGCTGTCACAAATGAAACACTGAGCAATCGTTTATTCATCATCATCATCGGCACTACAACCGGGAACCGGTCTTGGCCTTATTTAGCAAGTCCTGAGGCTTGTTAAATGTTCCATAATGATTTATTTTTTCTGGGCAAGGTCATTAGTCTTGCGCCAGAGGCTCCCCGACGGGGAATCGAACCCCGGTCTCCCGAATGACAGGCGGGTATACTAACCACTATACTATCGAGGAGCTCGTTCGTATATTAGCGGATTGTTTATTAGCGTTTGTTTTTATTCTTTTTTAATGGCGAAGCAATTAACTCTGGTTTACAACGAGAATCGTTTAAAAATAAACCACATTCACAGTCTTATCCTCCGGTCACTAATTCTTATTTTGTTTCTATTGCTACTATAAATAACCGAAAATGAACATCTTTCGAATTGGAATCTCACACGTCACGTTTTCCTAATTCCATTTAAGTTTTTTTGTTACAGTCGTAAAATTACACACGTGACGTTCTGTCGTTGCCTTTTCCCGTCCAATTTCCACGATGGGGTTCTCAATGTAGACTGAATTAAAAATATTCTTTTAGGGCGTGATTCTACTCACCCGATAGTTCTCTTTCCTGGTGATTTTCTCTTAATCGAGAATCTCTCCCTTAGTGGAGAACACACCCTCTATCTGTGTCCTGCGATTTCCTGTTTGGTCGCCGGCCAGATGTGTGGTCACACCCACGCACACAGACGCGGAGGTTGCTGCCTGTGTGGCCGGAGATCCTCCTGGGATCGCCAGAATTTTCACAGCTTCCGTCGAATCTCTTTTGTATATATTCGGGTGTGTGGTTTATTGTTCTTGGCGATCTTGGGATCGTGGTAATTATCGTCGGTTGTGATAAGCGTATTTACTTTGCCCTATGGGAACAGCGTTTTAGTTTATTGCTGTTTCTCCGCAATGGCCTTTGTTTGGGTGAAGTGCATTGCGGTAAGGTCAAAGGTTTAACCGATGGATTATTTTACGGCAATTTGCTTATCGCCGGGGATTTGATGTTTGTCGACATCTGTCGCAGCTGTGCCAACCACTTGTCTTTATCGAGCTAATGGATTGGTACACAATTTCTATACTGGGTCGTGTCATTCGATGGCCGTGCAGGCGTCGGGAAAATGTTCGGGACTTGGGGCCCACGTATCTGTGGATGCGTGGGGTTGTTGACACCAGTATGGATGTCAACTTTGGTCAGATGAAAAGGTGGACTTTGAGAGCGCGTACCTGCGGGCACGTGAAGTTTAATTATAGGTAAGTTTGTTCCTTGGTAAAACGAAGGTATCTTAGCCTATGGTGATTTGTGCGGTTCGTGGAACCGCCAGAAATTCCTTCTTCGATCTCCTCACCATAACAGCGACAGTCTTCGCCATACAATCTCCTTTTTCGTTCTCTGTTTTTTAATGGGGACTAATAGTGATTTTGTGGGGGGTTCTTAAAGCTCACCTGAAGAACCCCCCCCCGTATTCGCAACCCACATTTGCACCTCAATCTCCCAGCATCAAAGCATTTCCTTTTACAAGGGCATTCTCCATGCATCAACGCATCGGAAGAAAATTTCCTAAGGATTCTCAGGCATTCATAATTCGATACATCACATGTGCTTTCCTAGAAAAAGTTCTTAAAGAACAAACCTCATATCCCTGAAAGAAAACATATTGGTTACAGTACCATGTAACCATCATAACCAGGGATAATGATCATTGCGTCGCCTATTCCCAGCCCCACCATGTGTATAATAAATTTCCTCACATACACATTGGCTGGCGACCTGTGGCGTTTCTACTAACACCACTGCTACCTTTTTCAACCTACCTCAAAATCTTCCCTCCTAAAGCTCCATTAATTTCGTCATTTTTGCGTATGCAAGCGCAATAACTTCACTAAGCATTCTCCCACCGATTGCATTACCTTTCGGTTATGCAAATAGCATCCAACATCAAGCATCTGCCCATCAAGGACATTCACGCAATTAACGCGTTATATAAATTTCTCTAGAAGAAATTCGGTGCGCCAGTACCGCATACATCAATGCATCTCAGCATTGTTCTAAAAGGAAAACATTTCGGTTGCCATACTAGATAACCGAAGTGAATTATAAAAACAATCAGCAGAACCCCTGTCTGCCTGCATTTACTGTCCCACACGTGCGCAACAGATTTTCATGTTGCACCAGTACTCGCGGCGGCTTTTATGCAATCTTCAAAGCACCGGCGCAATTCGCGCCTAGCTGCCAAGAGCCGAATTCAATACCAGTGTAAATACTCACACTGAAATTCGACCCATGACTCCCTAGGATTGCAATACACAATTAACATGGTTGTAAACACAACCATCATTGTGTAATTATCCCAAATGCATCCTTATCCCAAAGATGCTTTTTAATGAATTTTTATTCCCACGGTTCGACCACCCATGAGCTCGCATCACGAGCCAACAAGGTGATCCGCGCACAAAAGTAGTTTAGTCGATGAAAGTGTTGTAAAGGAGTCGAGTTTGATACACCGAGTAGTGCACCATGCAAAACGTTTTACTTAAATTTTAAAATAGAGAGTCAAGTTAAGCACGAAACCACGAATAGAAAAATAGTCCCGGGTTGTTTCGAATAAATCGAGTATGTGGAAGCGATGTGATTTCCTGTGAATGAAATTTGTGAAACTTGTAATATAACATTTAAGCCAAAATAAAAAAGGACATTAAGACACAAACCTCACTAGTGCATTTTGTTTTTCCCTGTCTACTGACTAACGGCGTGCGAGTGAACTAGGTTCTTCGGAATTCTGCCGAACTATTATGTTAGGACACTTGATGAACCTTGCCAAGGCCGGCACATAATTAAGTGAAATACTCCACAGACCTTTTCACCCAACGACAATGCAACCCCTAGCAGCTTATTGCCGCAGCTGCATACAAGTAGGGCAATAGACGCAAAAACCAATTTCCTTAGCAGGCATCATGTGCAACAAAAGAACGCTGTTCTTTTGCAGGCATTCTGGCGATAAGGCAAACAATTCAAGTTGTTTCAAGTATCCCAAATGCATCTCGCATCTAATGAGTTCCAACTTGTTTACTCAGTTGAACTCTCAGCTCATAAATGCCTTTATGTTTTTTTAATTTTCCTGGATCCGTTCCTCGTGGCCTCCCGGCATGAGCAAACAGAAATCCATTAGCACCCAACGAGATACGGCTCGTTTACTTAGCCGAACTCACATCTCATTGATGCCCATTATCCCTTTTGATTTTTTTTCAGCTTGGTTCTCATGGCCTTGTCCCATGAAAGAACCAATGTTCACACATAGGTGAATACCATCATTATCTCCTCTATGCGATCCGGTTACTTACCCCAAAGGGAGACTTCACGTTTCTCTTGTATTAGGAAAACACATCCTAAATTAAGAGAGCCCGTTCCGCCGGCCGAATTTCCTTTCCTAGCGAATTGATATCGCTGAGTCTTGTTCCACACACCGACCGAGCTGGTCGTGACCGCTCCCGCTCCCGCTTGCGTACGGGGACGCGAATATTACTAGTCGAGTCGAGTAAGCATGCTATTAATTAAAAAGTAATTCTTTCTTTTGCCTCCAGTATAATGCCGTTATCAATTAAAAGTTTAATGTCATACAAGTAGTGTACACTGTCTTATATTTTCTTTTTGTGCATCAGTTTCATCGTCGGTGTAATTAGCATCAGTGTCCTGTAAACTAATTAAGTGCAGTATGATACGTATCAATAAACAACAATTAATAACCAAAAACAGTGCGCTAGTGTTTTATTACTTTGTCGTATTCCAACGCCGTGCTTCCTCGACGCGACCGAGGGAAGAGCGTGGAACGTATTTTAATAAAAACGCGGATAAACAATATTTAACACAAAAACTGATTTTATTTAATACTATAAACAACAAACAAACATTTAAAGTACCCAACAGAACGTCCGCACACGTCTGTGGGTTTTTTTAATTTATTTCTTTTATTTTTATTTATCCAAATTTATTTTGTACTATTTTAAACGCGACCTTCCTTGTTGGAAGTCTAATTCTAACTCTTATTACCTTCCTCGTTGGAAGTCTCTACATTACTACCAATTATCAAGCATTCTTTCTTTTTTACATTTTTGATGACGAAATCAATCTGTGACCCCTAGTTACCTACATGGGGGTGATTCTTGTTAACAGAAAACTATTGCAAACTATCGCAGCTGCTTATGTATTTTGGCTAACGGTAATTGTGTGAAATGTTGTTATGTAAAGGATAGTTTCAAATTGATTTTGTATGTGCATATGATGTAGATACTTGAAGTTAAGGGTTTAAAATGTATTTCTAATGTAATGGAAATGTGGAAATATGGATATTGATTGAATTTAATTGTTATTTATTACTGATTAAGAAATGTATTAAAATGAAAAGGGATTTTTTCAATATGCAAATATATTGATACTATGGAATTGGATTGATATGCAAATGTAGGAACTATGTAAATTGAATTGATGGGAAATCGATTTAGGATTAAAAAGATATTAAAGGATAATAAAGTGTATAAATGTATATTTTGGGAAATTATGTTGAAATGGATATGTTTAGGGTTGAGGTTTGGATTATTGGAAGACAGTAGGACTGCGGAGTACTACAATTTTTTTCCTGGTGAACATTTTTTTCATTCTTGTCGTTTTTTTTACATTTCTGTGTTTATTGACCATAAATGATTTGTTGCAATAAGTAATACAGATAACTTATAATTAGCTTAGCTTTAATCGTTTACACATACTTGCTAGTACATTTTTCAAACATTATTATAAAGTTACATATTTCATGGGTGGACAAGATAGGAGTAAGTGGGGCTTCCTGGAAAAGGTCAGAAAACCAGGATATAATTATTTACTTAACCTATAACTAATTTGCTTAACTTAACTTAACTTAGCTTAGCCTAGCTTATCTAATTATTAAATCTATTATTATTACAATAAGTTAGAGTAGGGTGGGGCGGGAGGTATAGTGGTCGATGGGTAGAATTTGGGTTAGGGTGGGTACTATCAGTCGGGGATATGGGTTGGGGGAACACTTTCCGATTGGTCGTTGAAACGCAAGATATTAGAGAAGGGTTGTATATTACAATATTTAAACTGGTGAGGCGAGAGTTCAGTATTGTGGTATACAATCTCATTGGAGTTGCTGACCAACCTGCCAGAGGTGAACGGGGTTCTGGTGTGGAGACAGTTCGGGTAGGCAGTTCGGTTGTCTGACGGAGTCGATGTGAGCGCATTTATTATCGGATTGGGATTATTGGGAAGATTTTCGATAAATTTGATGGACAGCTCGAGGAAGTGTCGATCTATACGTTCAATATTAGCGGCATAGTAGAGCGAACTACTGTTGTAATATTTGTGGGAGTTAGGATGTCGGTTGAGGCCAGTGATAAGTCTGAAGCATTTCTTTTCGAAAATGCGTAGCTTCTCCATTTGGGTGGGTGTAATATGGTACCATATCGGGCATGCATATGTGAGAATGGGTCTGATTATTTGTTTGTAGATAAGTGATTTGACTTTGGGAGAGAGACCATTCGGTTTGTACATGACTTTTCTGCAGAGGTTCAGTTGGGTTGTGGCTTTACGAATCGTATTTTTAATGTGGGCGGAGAATGACAGATTGTTGGTAAAGGTTATACCTGGATACTTTAAGGTTTTGGAGGGTTTAATTATATTGTTATTTATTTTAATTCTGATTTTATTATGACAGCGAATAGTGTTGTTTGTACAACTCGCGTTTCTGCCTTTAAAAACTATGAGCTGAGTTTTGGTTGGATTTAGTTGAATTCTCCACTTGGTAAAGTAGGCTGACAGGATTGGGAGATATCTGTTAATACAGTTTCTTGCCTCCTTGACAAGCTTGTTGCTTGAATAAATTAAGGTGTCGTCGGCATAGTTGAGCATTGTTGTATTGGATAACAGTGGCTGCGGTGCGTCTGATGTATAAAGAAGGTATAGTAGTGGGCCGAGGATGGATCATTGGGGAACTCCTGCGGTTATGCTATAAGGTGTCGAGAGAGTTGAGTTTATTTTCACCATGAACTTTCTATCAGAGAGGTAAGAAGCGAGAAGTTTTGTGGAGTGGATGTTTAATCCGTACATTGAATGAAGTTTGTATAACAGTCCTGCGATCCAGACACAGTCGAATACTTTAGCTATGTCTAGGGAGACACATACCGTTGGGGATTGGTTTTGGAGGTGGGTCGTCACATCATGTGTCAGTTTTAAGAGAGCATGACAAGTGGAGTGTTGTGAGCGGAAGCCAAATTGAGAGTTCTGAAGGAGGGAGTTATGCCTGGCAAATGAGAGAAGATTTTTGTAGATTTTACATTCAAGAATCTTGCTAAGCGAGTTTAGCTGCGATATCGGACGGAAGTTATCCGGGTACTTGGAGGGCCCAGATTTGCTAATAGGGACGATCACCGCTGTTTTGCAACTTTTAGGGAAATGTGAAGCGTTTATTATGTGGTTGAGAAGAACGAGAATCGGGAGCAAGTTGCCTGGGTGGAGTCTTTTGAATAGGAGGTTAGGGATTCCATCTAGGCCAGTCGATTTTTTATTGTTACGTGAAGTAATGACTTCGGATAGTTCTTCAAGGCTAAGGAATGTGTCGATTCCTACGGGGTGTGATGCGCTATTGGTTTCGGTGAATTCAGTAATAAATGGTGTGAGGGATGGCTCCAGTGAGCGTGGAATGTAATCGTTCACGGTATCGTGGAAATGTGTTACTGGGAGGGTATCGTTTTGCTTATGGACTTTGCAGAAATGTTCAGCGAGACAGTTTGCTATATCAGTGTCCGACTGGACGATGTTATTATTAGTTGGGTGAATAAGATAATCTGTTCGAGCCTTGAGTTTGCGACCCGTTAGTCTGTTTATGTTTTTAAATAGATCGCGATTTGGTTTGATACTGTTTAGGGTGGATGTGTAGGTCTGATTAGTGAAAACTTTTAGTTGTCCATTTATCAGGGAGGTCAATAGCTGGATCTGTTGTTTAATAAAAGGTGAGTAGCTAGTGTGCAATTTTCGTCGGAGTTGTTTTTTTATACGTAATAATTTCCTAAGTGATTATGAGGAACGATAGTGGGAGTATGGCTGAAGAGAGCATTTCCCAGTATTTGCTCTATTTGGGCCGCTGCTTGGTCAATTTGTGTAGGGGGCAGGTTAGAAGATTCCGGTAAAGAAAATTTTGAAAAGCTAGTAGCAATACCCTTATTGACCTTTTTCCAGTTTGTTTTGGTGAAATTTGGAATAGGATTCAGAGTGTAGAGTGGTTCAAGCGAGGGGATTTGAACCGAGGTGTGGACAGAGCCATGATCCGAAGGGAATGTGAAGGACACTGTGGGGGGATTAGATGAATAGCTATCTGTAGACTTTAGGAAGAAATCGATTGTTGACTTGGTTGAGCTGCAAATTCGAGTAGGTTGCAACGGGCAGTCTGCGTAGACATATGGATGAAGTCGGAGGAGGTCAAGGAGTTGGCAGCCGTATTTGTTGCATTTGATGTCATTAAATGCAGTATGGCGTGCGTTCCAGTCTCCTCCTATTATGAAAGGTGCTGGCAGAGACTGTTGGATTATTTGTGAGATGTCTGCACTAGGGAAGTTTGGTTCACGAGAAGGGTGAATGTATATGGAGGACAAGACCAGTACTTTATTATTTCGGCAGAAAAGTTTAACAGCCGTGTATTCGACACTAGTTATATTAGCAAATCTAATCTCAGTAAATTGGAATTTTTTATGTATTAGGATTCCCGTACCTCCATGAGGGCCAGAGGTTCGTGGGTTGGACACAAATGTGTAATTAGGTATGTAGACTCGAGAAGTGGATTTCAGCCAAGTTTCTGAAAGCAGAAGAATATCTGGGGAGAACTTTTCAACAAACAGTCGGAGGTGTTGTCTACGGTTGTGGATTTCATTCTAGTCGTGACAGTGGAACTATTATGATGGAGGAAGGGAGTGAATCAGCGCCGTACGCCGGCGCACCATACTTTCATCCTCACAATTTGAACCCACGCTAAATGGAATATAATCAAAGCACCGACCAAATATGAATATTGAATATGTCTGAGAAAGCTGCGCTTTCTACGTTAATGCTCTGGACTTCTCTGTGAGGTCAAATGCGAGTATTCAATTATCGAAACCTTATACATATTCCACTCATTGAACTATTTTTTGTTGGGGCTGGTTTTTATTATCAATATATAAAAAATTCCGCTATATGCAAAATCCAAATGAAGTAACATAATATACACGGGTAAATCAACGTTAAGGTTTTATCAAATTTAATGAAATTGATGAATTGAATTGTGAATAATTTTAAAAAAGAGATGGGAAGTCAATGACGAATTAATATAATTAATAGAATAAATTTGGTGGAATGTAGATTTTATGACATACAGAACTCCTTACTGTAAGCTACCAGAAAAATTGTTTCTAATCCAATAAATGTGCCGTGGATTTCATAATATAGATCCTGTAATAGGGTACAGTTAATAAAGGGCTGAGTGGTGTGCTCCAAGTTGTACAAAAATGGTAAAATTGTTTACCCAATCACTCAAATATAATATGTTTTGACAAGTTTTATACAGAGTATATTTATGGAAATTACAACTGTCCAAGCTAATACCCAATGCACGAGAGAACCTTCGCCATTATGTCAGCAGGACAAATCACAGGAATACTGTTCATATCTACAAACTTTTATAAAAGCTATATTTAAACTGGTGCTGCAGAAAATGAGTCCACGGCGACTGCCGAAGCAACATTGTCGTACCAATGTTACCGCATGCTGGCTTGTATAGTTGACCTTGATGCCAATGGTACAATACCAAGGTCTGCACAAAAAGCTGTCCAAATCAACAGGCAACATAACTACTGGGGCTGAACAGTTTTGTTCGCTGACATCGTAACATCAAGGTGTGAAATTAATATTTGTAAGTATAGTTTATGCATTTGAATAAAGTGCAACGGAAGCTGATTTATTAATAGGTTCGTTTAACTTTGTTGTAATCACGTTGTTTTATCGTATGACGGTGATAAAATAGTTGGGCTATGACGTATTAAGGTGAAGTGCAGGCTAATAATATGAAAGCACCGCCAAAGAGTCTAGAAGAGCCCACTGCCTTAAATGTAATTAGAGAAATTATGATCCGTGTCGCGAGAGGTATTTTTAGAATGTCTGAATAAATTTGAGTTGCAGCCAGGAGAAAAAGATTTATGGTGACTTGTGTAAAGGGAAGGAAGAATTTGTGATTTATTGGTACAATCAGATTCCTCTCTGGCAATTTTATGGCAATGATAAATAATTTAATAGGGCCATTTGGTGCAATAGTAAATGTTTATTACGCTTTTATGATGAGCTATTTCTGAAGCTTGAAAGTTCCTAATAGGTCTCATTAGCAACAACTACGTTATTCACAATGAAATGACTTGTATTAGGCTCACCCAGACGAATTTGTTGGCAAATATTTAGCACAAAAATAGCGAAGGTATAGTTTAGTTTTATTATCACTTCTTAGAGAATATCTAGGGATGTAACTATATGTAATGGGCTCCTCGATAGTACGGTGGTTAGTATACCCGCCTGTCACACGGGAGACCGGGGTTCGATTCCCCGTCGGGGAGCCTGTGGGGAAGGAGTTCGGATGCCGGCAGGGACATGGATTTACTACACTCCCACCAACGATTGCGTAGCCGGAGATTGTTCACCAAGCCAAAAGGAGAAGTAAAAACTCACCTAATTAGAACTGCGGAAAGTTCACCCAAAGGGGCTGAATGAAATAAGAACAATGGGACGCAGCCCGGAAAATGAAACACACGGGATCGGGTATAAATTATTCTATTGTTTATTAGTTCTTTTATTTGACGATTCTTATTTAAATTTATTTGTGCTCATGGCAAGTTGTGTTTACACGTAGTTTAAAACTCAGCACATAGTTCACAATTGGAAGTGTTTATGGTTAATGTTTTTCTGTTCTGTTTTATGTGAAAATGTTTAGCTTTAATTCAAACTCGGTACAAATATTTACTGAATAAAGTTAAGCAATTAACAAGGGGACCAGGTAACGTACGCAGCACTCATCTTAAACTTTCACTTAAATTAGGACTCGCGCAGCAGACTCGCGCGATGCGGCTCGACTTTACTTTACACACGGGGGCTTGCATGCCCCCGTGTGATCGCGCCGGTTATAAGGCGACTCTTGATGTGCGCGCGGCGGTAGTTGGATGACGACTGGCTCATGAAGTCAAGAATTCATTGCGTTGTGGCAGAGGCGTCGTAAACTCATTGCAACTTACTAAGAATTTAGTGGAGGAGTTGCTATGCCTGCATAGGAATTTAGTTCCAGCGAATCCTTGCCGTATAAGCTAAGTTGGATTCGTTGGTTGTGTATACCGGGAAATTGAAATTGCTTGGGTGCAAAGCAAGGGATACGAGGGTTGCCTCTTATGTTTCGGGATTTGGCAACCCTAGTGTTGCAATCCGGCAATTGACAGCTCTGTCGTAAAGTTGGACATTTTTGAGGTTATACGCACTCAGAACGTGTTGACATACGAGCGCTATTTGTGTTGTTTACAGCAACTTGAAAGATTCATCTCGGCCCAAAAATGGAATTAAATCGTCAACATTTTCGTGCGATTATTTTTTACAACTTTCGGCGTGGATTAACTCGGCAACAGTGCATGGATGAACTTAATTCAATTTTTGGCGATGAAGCTCCATCAAGGACCAGTGTTTATCGATGGTATGGTGAATTCAATCGTGGTCGTAGTTCACTCCAACATGAATTTCGTGAAGGTCGTCCAAAATCAGTTGTTGTTCCGAAAACCATTGATGCAGTGCGCGAACTGATATTGGAAGATCGTCATGTGACCTATCGCGAGATTGAGACAACCTTAGGCGTTAGTGGGACCAGCATACATTCAATATTGCATAAACATTTGACTGTCAAAAAAATTTGTTCGCGTTGGATCCCACACAATTTGTCAGTGGCCCAAA
The DNA here is from genome assembly GCA_963931805.1 of Microdon myrmicae. Classification (NCBI taxonomy): domain Eukaryota; kingdom Metazoa; phylum Arthropoda; class Insecta; order Diptera; family Syrphidae; genus Microdon; species Microdon myrmicae. The sequence goes on from OZ007496.1 coordinate 185,913,716, forward strand.
AACAGGCTCGTGTCAATTGGTCGAAAGAAATGCTCAAAAAAATACGGTCGCGGTGCTTCGAAACACGTCTATGACATCGTGACAGGTGATGAATCGTGGATTTACGCGTATGAGCCCGAAAGTAAACAGCAGTCGACTGTCTGGGTGTTTCAAGATGAGCCAAATCCAACAAAAGTTGTTCAAAATGCATGTGTTGGAGATACCTCAATCAGAGTGGCAAAAGTGCTTCGACAGTTGGTTCAAACGCATGCAAAAGTGTATAGATATTTTGAAAAACAAGAAAGTGATTTTCGATGATCAATATTTGTTTTTGTTCTCTAATCCCGAAATATGAAAGGCAACCCTCGTATCGTTTAGATAGAAATGTTAACTGAATAATAATTTCGGAGAAATGTGCGCGGCTTAGTTAGTTGGTAATGTTCCGTTGAGGATTTGGATATGCGTTTGTTATGGCATATGAATTTCGGGGAAATTAAGATTGCTTGGTCACAAAGAGAAAATATAACTTAAGTAGGAAGTTGACCGAAGCAATTTTGGGAAAACGTATGTGGGGTGATGTAATTGAGGGAAATGATTAATATTCCGTTGTAAATTGGAATATGCATTTATTTCAGCTTGGGAAATGGGTTCCTGGTAAGTATGGGGTGTATACAAATGCAGATTTTGCATGGGGAGTTGGGTTAAGGTGACGCGCTGTTAGCGGCCAGGGTTGGTTAGAATTGTGGGTTGGTTCTCCATGTGGTATAGAGAACCCCCACAAGCCTACGGCGCAAGACTAATGATCTTGCCCGGAAAAAACAAATCATTATGGAAAATTTAATAAGCCTCAGGACTTGCTAAATAAGGCCAAGACTGGTTCCCGGTTGTAGTGCCGATGATGATGATGAACTATATTACATAGGCTTCGTTATTAAGGAAAGTCGCCACCCAAACCAAGACTGCCAGTTTGGTAAATCTAGGCAAATACCTTAACGAAAATCAAACTTTGTTATAGCTAAATATGTCTAAGCAATGGGGAGAAACATCGTGGAATACCATTTGCCAAAAATCGTTTGACAAGGGTTCGTCAAATGTATTTAGCTTCCAAACAGCTAATAAACCAACAACACTCATCGAGCATACGTCACCTTTGAACTTCTAAAATTATTGTCCTTCGCATGCTCTCTGATAACTAAACCAATGGACGAAATGTCACCAAACTTCAAACGTAAGTTAGTGACAGAAGCCTCTCGAAATGAGTTCATTTCCTAGTGGCGCCACCTATTGAAAAATCCCGAGACAGCAGATGTAGGATTTCATTCCAGGATCTGGCAAGCTCTTACCGCCATAACACAAAAAAGTAATCCCCGGCCAAAACAAGGGCTAATTGTGCAATAACCGCTTTGGGTGCCTTGTGTTTATGAAAAAAAAAAAATTCAAATACATATGTATATACCATGTGTACCGGTATGAAGTGGGCGTTTTTTTAGTAAAGTAAAAGTAAAAAAAAAGTAAAAAACATTTTATTCGAAGAATTGGCCATTGCTTTCTACACATTTCGACCACCTTTCTGGCAATTTGTGGATCCCATGCCAATAAAACCGGTCGTCTTCTCAAGCAAACCATTCGGAGACCCAATTTTTGACTTCTTCGTAGGAATTTAAATGCTGCTCAGCCAATGCGTGCCCCATCCATGAAAACAAATGGTAGTCGGAAGGAGCCAAGTCTGGTGAATACGACGGGTGGGGTAACACTTCCTAGTCGAGAGCTTTTATTGTTTCTTTGACGGGTTTTGCTGTATGACTCGGAGCATTATCATGCAACTAAATTACCCTTCCGTGTCTTATGGCCCATCCTGGTCGTTTTTCGATCAATACATGGTTAAAATTGATCATTTGTTGTCGGTAGCATCAACAGTTTCGCTAGGTTTTAGAAGTTCATGATACACCACCCCATTCTGGTCCCCCCAAACACAGAACATTGTCTTTTTTCCGAACCGATCGGGCTTTGCAGTCGATGTTGACGCTTCTCCTGGATGTACCCATGATTTTTGGCGTTTAGGATTTTTAAAATAAATCCATTTTTCATCACCAGTCACAATTTGATGCAATACTGATTTCCTTTCGTGTCGTAGAAGCAACGTTTCACATGTGGTATTTCGCTTTTCCATCTACCTGTCATTCAATTCATTTGGCACCCAGCTTCCACACTTTTGGATCTTTCCCATAGTTTTTAAACGGTCGGAAATTGTTTGTTGTGCAAGATTTAACATGTGCGCCATTTGTTTTTGAGTTAAAGTGTCACCTTGATCCAATATTGCTTGCAATCCGGCGTCTTCAAACTTTGTTGTTGACCTTCCACGTTCTTCATTTCGCACGTCAAATTTATTATCTCTGAACCGCTTAACCATCTTTTGCGGGTTGCTTCCGATAGAGCATAATCACAATAAGCCTCGACAATCATTCGATGCGACTCTGCAGCACTTTGCTTCAAACGAAAACAAGAAATTAATCCTTTCCGCAAACCATCATTTTCTGGTACAAAATTCGACATTTTTAACAGGATTAAAAAAGATGATGTTGTTTGTACAATGACTTGATGCATACTAAATAAGTTTGACAGATGTCATAGATGGAAGCCGTACTTTGAAAACCTGCTCAATGTGCGCACCCATCAACCACAAATAAACGCACCAGGCGTGCATAAAGCCGAGCCTGAGATCCCAGAGCCCTCTTTTAACAAACTTGTAGATGCAATAAATCGATTGAAAAACAACAAAGCTCCCGGAGTCGGCTGCATACCGGCAGAGCTTGTGAAGCATGGAGGAGAGGCAACCTCTCGAAAGATCCACAAGCTCATCAAAACAATATGGGATAAGGAAGTCATTCCGGAAGAATGGAAAACCTCAATAGTCGTCCCCATTTTCAAAAAAAGGCGACAGATCTGACTGCGAAAACTTCAGAGGAATATCATTGCTCCTAACCACATACAAAATATTAACAAATGTCATTCTGGCGAGAATCACACCGTACGCAGAAGAAATAACTAACTACCAATGCGGATTCCATGGCAACCGGTCAACAAGCGACCAAATGTTCACAATAAGGCAACTACTGGAAAAGAAGTGGGAATACGGAGAGACGGTTCACCAACTATACGTTGGGTTCAAAAAAGCCTACGACTCAGTCGCAAGGTAAAGACTCTACCATATTGTGGTTGAGCTGGGAATCCCAAAAAATATGCCGCCCTCATTCAAATCTGAATGAATGAAAACAAATGGCGAGTTATAATAGAAAACTACCTCTCAGAACAATTTGAAATCCGGGACGGACTAAAACACGGAGGTAGTCTATCACCAAGTCTTTTTAGCCTTGTGCTCGAGTATGTCATCAGAAAGGTAGAAGACGACAACATGACTGGATCATCCCTGAACGGGGTCAAACAAGTGCTTGCAAATGCTGATGACATCGCCGTGTTGGGCGATAACCTAGAAAAGTGTAAGTTAAAACTGTGAAATCATCATGCAAGCGGCAGAAGAGGTGGGCCTAGAAATAAGTGAAGACAAAACAAAATACATGATTACGGCGAGAGTATGTGGAACTCAGGGAACACATATAAACGTCAGAGGCAAGATATTTGAAAAAGTTAAAGAATTTAAATTTCTGGGAAAGATACTGATGGCCAGTAACGAAATGCTGAAGGAAATTAACAAAAGACTACACTCCGGCAACGCTAGTTGGCACACAGTCAGTAAACAGCTGAAATCCAAACTGCTATCACGTAACATACAGCTCCGTGTCTATAGAACCATAATCATGCTGATTGTTCTATACGGCCGCGAAACATGGTCTCTCACAAAACGGGAAGAAAACAAATTCCGCGTATTCGAGAATAAAGTTTTGAGGAGTATCTTTGGAGGTAAATATTACGAGGCGGCAAAGTGGCGGTTTTAATAACGCCACCGCTAACTTTTCGTAGGTACAACACCTAAGTTTCCCTAGGGCATACAGACCACATAAAAACCCGTAAAAGTACGTACTTATGTTTATATAGTTGTACCGTGGATATCTGAAATTCGGTAAATCTACAGTTTTCGCTGATGTTAAATACATCAGCAACCACGGATATTCACCACAGGGGCATAGTCGCACGAAACGCACCATGTTCCTTAAAGGCAAGTCGGTTGCACATAGAGCAACCAACATTGCCCAACCCGTACCCAAGAAATACCTCCTAATGTGTCTGCCACATACCACGGGAGATATTTCTTATTCTTTCCTTAATCCACACATTGGAGGGTAAACCGGTCGACAGGCAAATTCATTGGCACCAGTGGGCATGCCCTGAATTACAATTCGGCTACGATATTATGTAACTGTTTGATTTGCGTTCTGCAAATCGTCTGATATGGCGTCAACAACAATGACTCGTTCTTTTGCCGTGTAGTGATGCTGGTTCCGTGTGAATAACGTCCGAAACAATGATACCTGCTGGAATCAACTCTTAAGAAATTTGCTAAAATGAAAAGGATTACCTTTTGCAACCAAATTGGATCTTCCTGGTGATTGTTTCAATTTATTTATTTATTAATTATAAATATAGTATTTATTTGGTATGTTGGGTTAGATTTTCACCGATTACAAAAAATGAACTGGATTCATCAAAGAATTAAAAAGGAAGAGAAAAAAGTAAAAATGGTTGTGAAGTGACAACCAACAGAAAATTCATAAATGTCAGCTGATTGCTGACATAGTTGAAGGTGATGCCACATATCTTCTTCAGGTGGTGCCACCGATTTTTAATTGCGAATTCGCCGGTTGTTTCAAGGGCGAATCCGGAACATTCCGCCCGCCTTCGCCAATCATTGGCGAATCGTCTGGCTCCAGGTCCAGGATGGTCATCCGGTGCGGGGAGGGGAGGGTTCTCTTTCAGTGTGAGGATGCGGTCAATGTTCCTGGTCATGTGCTCTGGATTGGAGTTGTGCTGTTGCAACCCACAATCAGTGACCACGTGCCTGATCATTTGTCTCATTCCATCGAGACAACTAGGGGTGTTAACGAGTGTTGTTTCCAGTGGCGCCCGTCCGAAGTTAACTCCCGGAACGATGCGGTCGTTTGCGGGTGAGGTCGCAGCGCTCATTCGGATGTAGCGGTTGGGGCTCAGTCGATTCCTGACTACTGGGGTACGCCGTTCGTCAAACGGGGCATTGTGCGTTCCGTGATTAATGATGGTAGCAGGACGCATGTACTGCCTTCGGGTGCATCGGTGTCGACATCGACGACGTCTTCTCGTTGTCCTTTGCCATGATGTATCTTCGAAATTAATGACCGGAACAGTGCGGTCGCTGGTCGAATCGGCAGTTTTCAGTCGGTTGTAGCGGTTGGGAGTCGGTCGGGCCCCGGATACTGAGGAGCGGCGCCTGCCAAACGGGGCACTGCGCATTCCGTAACTGATGATGACTGCTTGCGGGTGCATTCGGGTTCGTCGATATCGACGTCGACGACGTCTCCTCGTTTTCCCCTGGGGGATCTGTCCTCAATACGCCTGTGGTTGAGCAATTCATCTAGGTTGGCTTGGTAACATCGCAAACCCCGAGGACTTACCCTATTATGGTTGAAGACAGTGTGCGGGTGCGATGTGGATGTACCAACGTATGGCACCGTTTCACTATCGCCCCACTAACTATTTCGTAGCCGTAGATTGTCCACCAAACCAAGAGGAGAAATAAAAACTCACCGATGTTGTCAGTCATCCACACGTTGTTTGGCTTTATTGTCACTAAAATATCTTGTTTGCGCGGCCTACAATAACCAGTGGCCGCACAAGGGAATCTTTAACATCATTAATATCGCTACTGTGGGTGACAAGGATCTGAACCATCACACGAGTTATCCGTTCCGCCGACAAGCACTCAACTGACACGATTGTACCCGAGACCCGATTTTTGAATAAAATTGAGAATAAAGGGCCCCGACCCCACTCGACCGAGACGCGATAAACGCTTATTGTATGCCCGGGGGTTTGCACCCCCCGAGTGCACGTCACGAGGGGCCGTGTTTAAAGCCGGAGTGCGCGCGCCGATGGTAGAATGATGACTACTGATGAAGGAAAAAATGTATTCTACTTTCGAATAGAATTGCTATGCTTGCATAGGAATTCAGTTCCAGAGAATCCTGGCCGTATAAGCCTAGTTGGATTCGTTGGTTGTGTATACCGGGAAATTGCTTTGGGAACGCGAGCAAGTATGGGCATGCATTTTCGGGGGAAATTGGAGTTGCTTGGGCGCAAGCAAGGGAATATCGTTTAGATGGAATGTTGGTCGAAGTCGTTTCGGGGAAATGTATACGGCTTGGTTAGTTGTTAATGTTCCGTTGAGGATTTGAATATGCGTTAGTTACGGCATATGAATTTCGGGGAAGTTAAGATTGCTTGGTCACGAAGAGGAAATGAAAATTCAGTAAAGGATTGACCGAAGCAATTTTGGGAAAATGAATGCGGGGACGAATAGAATATATTCTGTTGAATTATATTCTGTTGGGAGTTTGGAAAATGTATTTTATTGCAGATTGGGAGATGGGTTCTTGGTAAGTATGGGATGTATACAAATGCAGATTTTGCATGGGGAGTTTGATTAAGGTGACGCGCTGTTAGCGGTCAAGATTGGTTGGCATTGTGTGTGGGTTGTCCATGTGGTATAGAGAACCGGCATAGTACCCCAACCGTCTTCGGCGGTTGGTTTTCCTGATTTCTTGGAAGACAACTGGCAAACAAATGGTTGTGTACCACTCAGAATTGATTGTTCTGCGTTGTTCTAGTGGTACGGTTGCGACATGTCCAGTTTTTCCGAAAAAACAGGCGACCATTTGCTTGGAAGTGCTTCGTGCGCGAACAAGTTTTGTTAGATTTGGCTCACCTTGAAACACCCAGACAGTCGACTGCTGTTTACTTTCGGGCACATACGCGTAAATCCACGATTCATCACCTGTCACGATGTCATAGACGTGTTTCGAAGCACCGCGACCGTATTTTTTGAGCATTTCTTTCGACCAATTGACACGAGCCCTTTTTTGGGCGATTGACAAATTGTGTGGGATCCAACGCGAACACATTTTTTTGACAGTCAAATGTTTATGCAATATTGAATGTATGCTGCTCCCACTAACGGCTAAGGTTGTCTCAATCTCACGATAGGTCACATGACGATCTTCCAATATCAGTTCGCGCACAGCATCAATGGTTTTCGGAACAACAACTGATTTTGGACGACCTTCACGAAATTCATCTTGGAGTGAACTACGACCACGATTTAATTCACCATACCATCGATAAACACTGGTCCTTGATGGAGATTCATCGCCAAAAATTGAATTAAGTTCATCCATGCACTGTTGCTGAGTTAATCCACGCCGAAAGTTGTAAAAAATAATCGCACGGAAATGTTGACGATTTAATTCCATTTTTGGGCCGAGATGAATCTTTCAAGTTGCTGTAAACAACACAAATAGCGCTCGTATGTCAACACGTTCTGAGTGCGTATAACCTCAAAAATGTCCAACTTTACGACAGAGCTGTCAATTGCCGGATTGCAACACTAGGGTTGCCAAATCCCGAAACATAAGAGGCAACCCTCGTATATACAAGTTATCTAGGAATGGATCGTCTTTAACAAATTACCAACAAGGTACAACGCGTAACCCATTCCGAAATAATCCTGCAAACTCCGAAAATCATTTTGAAAATTCTAGGACCACAAATAGACAAAACGATAGGCAAAATGTTCTTTTCTCGGGTGCAAGAGTCGGTAAACGAGGCCTGACGCCAACCAAAATTTATGGAAGACAAACAATTTTTTCTATTTACAGCATTAGATCTTTGGAAATAGATAACGACAATTTTAATGAAGCTCCTAGCCAAATTTACCTTGAGCCCGCATATTCCTATAAAGCTATACATATAAACGAAGATAAACCTAACCCTAATATAATGATTCCGATTCAGACTACAATTCTGGAAAATAATTCAGCAACAAAGACTGAAAACTCAGCAGTAGTAAAGACTGAAAATTCGGAATTTTCAGAAAAAATACAAACAAAAATCCCTCATATTTCGGCTATCCCAATTGACAACCCCGACACTTCAACAACAAAGACTGAAAAGTCAGCAGTATTAAAGACTGAAGATCCAAAAGTTGCAGCTAACACTGAAGAACAAATCTTTTCAGCAGCAAAGACTGAAGGATTGAATGTTTCTACAGCAGATAAAACTGAAGAAATAGTTCAAACAGCAAATAGGACTGGGAACCAAGATGTTCTAACAGCTAATAAGTCTGAAGAACTATCATCATCATCATCATCATCGGCACTACAACCGGGAACCGGTCTTGGCCTTATTTAGCAAGTCCTGAGGCTTGTTAAATTTTCCATAATGATTTATTTTGTCTGGGCAAGGTCATTAGTCTTGCGCCAGGGGCTCCCCGACGGGGAATCGAACCCCGGTCTCCCGGGTGACAGGCGGGTGTACTAACCACTATACTATCGAGGAGCCCTGAAGAACTATACGAATCAGTAAATAAGACTGAGAAACTTAACGATCCATCAGCAGTGAGTAAGACTGAAAAGGTAAACGTTCCGACAGCAGTTAAAGCTATGGAAAATGACGACATTAAGCCGAAAACAGTAAATATTTTAAACAACGAAAATGAACACAAACACTTACTCAAACTCGAAATAATGAAAATTGAAATTAATAATCCAACTAAAATAAGTATTGGAAAGAAAAAATATATAAATACATTACAAAAAATATATAAATACACCAATAAACATTTATTCAAATACAAAATACAAAAAAATAAAATGTTACACCGCCATGTAAGATACTTGGGATCATTTATTAAGAAAACTTTTGGCAATATTCACTTTTACTCAATCATCGTAGTAATAGGCCCAACATAGTTTTGGAAAATTTTCCATAAATTTAAAGAAAAGATACACACATAACATAACTTTGTTTTTTTATTCAATATATATGAAATAATCAAACAATTGTAGGAAATGACGGAAATGGAAAAAAAAATTAAAGAGGGGGAGGAAAGAAAGAAAATTTTAGAGTTAATATATATGTATTAGAAATTTTTGAGTTAATATATATTCGAACGGAAAAGAGAATTTTCAAACATAATATTAATACGAGTATTATATAATTAATATAAGTATTAAAATGTTTTGGATAAGAAAAGAAAAGGTTCCAAGGAGAAATATTTAAATTTAGTTAATATATAATGTAAATAGACAATTTTTCTAGTGTTAAGAACTTTTTGAAATTTAAATATTGTAACCTTTGATGGAAGATTAATTTTGAAAACCATTGTAATTGAACGAAAATCCAAGTCTTTAATTAATCTTAATCTAATCTATATATACAAGAAAATTATTCTCTCTTGAAGGATATTTTTCTTTCTCGAAGAAGGGTGGGATGTAGTATTCCAGAATACTACCCTTATTAGCTTTAACACTGAATCTCATTACTTATCTAACACATCCTTAAAACTTCCTCTTAACATATCTTACATTCTCACTTAATACATACCATTCATAAACATTCACAATATTCTATATCAAGCCAGTTACAGCACATTTAATAACATGCCCCTTTTTTTCATTCAAAACATAGCACTTTGATTTTCGTTCAAAGTTTATTCAAAATTTAAAAGTCACAGAGACTAAAATGAATACTTTGAGAAAAGGGTTTTTGTTCAAATTATAATTTACAACCAATTAGAACAATAAGTAGCATAAGAAGAGAGAAATTTTAATTGTAAAGTCAGTATTGAGTTCGAGTTTATAAAAGCGAGTAGAAGTGCAAATTGATTATTGAAAGATTGAGTTTTGGAGTTGAAGAAGTTAGTAAGAAGTTAGAGTGAGCAGAGTGAGTTAGTTGAGTTTCAGTTTAAGTTCAAATTGAGTTAAGTGAAGTAAAAGCAGTTTAATTGAGTAAATAAAGTAGTTTATTTATTAAAACCTCCGCGCTCTTCCCTCAAGAGAGGAAGCACGGCGCTGGAGACGTAACACTATTCTATTTTACAATAAATGGCCGAAAGTTGAAAAGTACCGTTTATTAACTAACCGATATTTATAATACAGTATTGTTAGCGGGCAAGGCCCATGAGATATTTGTTTAAACAATTTATGCTTATAATCTAAGTATGTACATTACATTTAAAATAGAGCGTGTAAAGTAGTTTGAAAGAAAAAAAAACTATTTATAGAATTCTTTGCTTTCCACTAGAAATATACAATGCTTCTGCAATTAGAATGATTATTTTAAAATAACAATGACGTGGAAAATGGGTTAGAACGAAACCGAATGTCGAATTGAACGAAATACGATTTACGTTCAGATTCATTAAAATGTACAATATATCGAATTATCAGAATTTCTACTCGTTCAAGATATGTTACTACAATATCAACTGTTATGGTTTGTTTCTAGTGATTTTCTTACTTATTTATTTGTTTGAAGTAAATTTGGCAAGATAAATTCTTACAATATTGTTTCTTTTTTTTTTTATAATCAGCATTTTACTCTTATTTATTGTAAATTATTTGTTTGTTGGTTTGTTTCGTTGTGCTTACCTCCTTTGCTATCAATGTTTGAATCGACTAGTGTGGTGATTAGTTGTTCTAGTTTAAAACAATGCTGAAATGATTAACAGAAATGTTTGTTTATTATTGTAATTTTATGGACAATCACAATTGATCATTTTTCTTTGGTGTCCTTTTTGGAATTAATTATCAATCATTGAAACCATTTGAGGGATTTGACCTTGAATTGTTGGATCTCGATCAGAGCTATTCTGATTTCGCTGATGTCGTTGATATTGGTGATGGCGCGGAAGATGAAGATGCAGCTGCTGTCACTGGATCGATAGTCCAAAATGATATTCGGGAATATTGGTGATTCTCGTTTAATCCTCATCTTTGTTTATTTTCGCTTTTATGAGTCACGAAGGTGTTGTATCTGTTGCCTGATGTTTGGCGGTCGTTGAGAGTTAAAAGATTATTTGAATTTGGCAAGAGGTAAATGAGTTTAGGCAGCGGTCGCCTCATTTTGCCGTCATTCCCGTTGATGAGGCGATGGAGGCGGTTCTGAAGGATGGGCCACAGTTGAGCTAAGTTGTAAACTTGTGCATACCGCTTTTGGACAGGATGTACGCGTAAATCACTACAATCCCTTGATTTATCCAATACAGATTACGGTCAATCGTATGATTCAAGGTTTCAGTGTTAACAGCCGCAGCAGCAGTGGTACTCGTAGACTATCTCATTGGCTGACAAAACACGTCCGGTTTGAAGTTGGTCAGCTATAAATTGGCGCGTTTCCTCTTGAGCCATTGTTGTTGAGGTGGTTGCTGTTCCTGATAAGTATTCATCTGTATTCGTAATTTATTATCGATAGATGGTGGTGATGCGGTTGATTGTAGCACTTGTATTAATGTGTCTTCGGTGTTATCGTAGCCACTTTGCTTTGCGATATTTTGGCGAGTTAATGTAGCCACTTCGGTGATGCGATTAATTGTGTATGAGAATCCCGAGGAAGTACGTCACACGCTGAATATGATGCACCAGAGCGATTGCCGTCACAAATAAAACATCGGAAATCGCCTTCTACTTTAACTTTACTTTTATTATATTTTTGCACAAATCGTTAAACATACAATAATATGTGTCTTAGGGACATACTAGCGATGAAACACACGTTCTAACGCTCTACGTTTTTACATCGGTGAATTTCACGTAACGCGATTCAATTCCTCCTATTCGTTCCCTCCTATTCGTTCCCTCCTATTCGACCGTCTGTCCTCTCCGCTCGAAAGTTCTATATCGACCCTTTGACGATTCCAATCTAACTTCTCGTCCCGGCGACGATCGAAATCTGACTGACTCGCTATCCTCCTGAAAAATACCCTGATACAGATCGTATCTGTATCTGTATCGAAAAATTTTCTTATTCCCCCTGCTAACAGAATTTCCGAATTTCTGTTAGCAGCATGTTATCGCATCCCCGGGGATATTTCGTAGATTCCTGAGAAGGGGAAAGTCATCTTGCATACATTATTCATTTGTGATAGAATTTCCTTTTCCATGGCCTTCTGTTTGCACAGAACATCTGGCGCGCAGGACGGAGATGATTGTTCGGGCGTACAGCCCGTGGTTGCTTGCCTTTTGCAAACACAACCGAAATCCATCAGATCCCTCTAATGGGTGTGAAATTTTTACAAAGGAATCGTGGGACCGGAGTATTTCCTTTGTTGGCGTTGGTCTTGTAAATCTTCCGAATTATCTTGTTGCGATAATTACGGTTGTTTACAATTTTGGCAGCGGATAGGCGATATGCTTTCTTGCATTTAGCTGCCAGCGTATGCATCCGTTGTTATCTATCTACCGAAAATGGTAATTCCTGGTAAACATCGTGCAGATGTTTAAGATGGGAGATCTGTATGCGATGCTTTAGCTGTTGGATTTTTGGGATCTTGCACGGAATTAGAGGTGCTAATTGCCTTTAGCTACCCGAGTATGCCTCCCTGGTTCGGTTAATTTACCGAAAATATAATTCCTTGGAAACATCGTGCAGATGTTTCGGATGGAAGATTTATGGCCTGTAATCTGGAATTGTTTTTGCATACTATGAATGGATGCGTTGACTCGATACTGAAAGTTTGTTTTGATGTCGGGCGCAACAACTTCCTATGCCCTTGTTACAGGTCTGATTAGGAGCTTTGGGGACACGTGTCTGTGGCCACGTGTAATGGATAAGGTAAGTAAGTTCCTTGAAGGTATGGAACCTTACCTGGGCGGAATTGTGCGTTCGTAGCACGGTACAATATCATTATTATCGTAGTCGGACTTGGATTTGTAATTGAGTATTCCAAATCTGTACAGTGGCTTTCAATGGCTGATTCGTTTCCTTCAGTTGAACTCTTATTATGGATGGCGATACTTTCATCCTCAGCCGCCGGTTGGGAAGATATTTTGTTTACGTCCTCCTGCCTTGGTTCAAGTACTAGTTGCGATGTTTCGATGAGGTCAAATGTTTCATTTGTGAACTCCGTTTCGCCATCATTTCAGCTACTGAGATTACACACGCGCTTAGGAAAAATGTTTCATATTTTCGCGTCGCTGTAGTTCGGAAGGTCTGTGTTTTTATGTTTCAAGTGCCGAAAGGGGGTTCGGGAGGTGGCGTATTCACTGTCTAAAAATGTCGGGTCACCATTAAAATGTCGGGTTTTTATGCACAAAGATTCGAAGGTTGCGCGTTTTTTTACTGGGTCACCAGTGTGGGGGTACGATGTGGGTGTACCAACGTATGGCATCGGTTCACTATCGCCCCGCTATCTATTTCGTAGTCGTAGATTGTCCACCAAACCAAGAGGAGAAATAAAAACTCACCGATGTTGTCAGTCATCCACACGTTTTTTGGCTTTATTGTCACTAAAATATCTTGTTTGCGCGGCCTACTATAACCGGTGGCCGCTTAAGGGAATTTTTAACATCATTAATATCGCTACTGAGGGTGACAAGGATCTGAACCATCACACGAGTTATCCGTTCCGCCGACAAGCACTCAACTGACACGATTGTACCCGATACCCGATTTTTGAATAAAATTGAGAATAAAGGGCCCCGACCCCACTCGACCGAGACGCGATAAACGCTTATTGTATGCCCGGGGGTTTGCACCGCCCGAGTGCACGTCACGAGGGGCCGTGTTTTAAGCCGGAGTGGTAGAATGATGGGCTCCTCGATAGTATAGTGGTTAGTATACCCACCTGTCACCCGGGAGACCGGGGTTCGATTCCCCGTCGGGGAGCCCCTGGCGCAAGACTAATGACCTTGCCCAGAAAAAATAAATCATTATGGAAAATTTAACAAGCCTCAGGACTTGCTAAATAAGGCCAAGACCGGTTCCCGGTTGTAGTGCCGATGATGATGATGGTAGAATGATGACTACTGATGAAGGAAAAAATGTATTCTACTTTCGAATAGAATTGCTATGCTTGCATAGGAATTCAGTTCCAGCGAATCCTGGCCGCATAAGCCTAGTTGTATTCGTTGGTTGTGTATGCCGGGAAATCGCTTTGGGAACGCGGGCAAGTTTGAGCATGCATTTTCGGGGGAAATTGGAGTTGCTTGGGCGCAAGCAAGGGAATATCGTTTAGATAGAATGTTGGTCGAAGTGGTTTCGGGGAAATGTATGCGGCTTGGTTAGTTGTTAATGTTCCGTTGAGGATTTGAATATGTGTTAGTTACGGCATAAGAATTTCGGGGAAGTTAGGATTGCTTGGTCACGAAGAGGAAATGAAAATTCAGTAAAAGATTGACCGAAGGAATTTTGGGAAAATGAATGCGGGGACGATTAGAATATATTCTGTTGAATTATATTCTGTTGGGAGTTTGGAAAATGTCTTTTATTGCAGATTGGGATGTGGGTTCTTGGTAAGTATGGGATGTATGCGAATGCAGATTTTGCATGGGGAGTTGGATTAAGGTGACGCGCTGTTAGCGGTCAAGATTGGTTGGCATTGTGGGTTGGTTCTCCATGTAGTATAGAGAACCCCCACAACAGGACTGGTCACTTTTACCCTGGATGCTTCGGTTGGCCCATGCAGCAACGTATGATGGTGTTGTTTATATCGTCGGCACGCCCTCTTCGATAGACAGTCTCGTATTAGGTGACGACCCAAACAGTTAAGACACAGCTTTTTGGTTAGTGCGACGTATCTACGCTGTTCAGGCTTGAAAGCTCGAAACGTTTCACACACGCATATGTGGTGTGGTGCCTCACAACACGCGCATGGTGTCTGTTGGTGCTCAGTTCCTGGGCTAGGATGCGGTAGCGCCCTGGTGGCTAGTCGGTTTCCATCGTCTATAGTTGGGGAGATTAATTCGATATCGCGTTGGGATTCGAACGGCCTCGGTGTTGATCTATTGCCTTGATCGGCGTGTTTCGATACATCAGACTGCTTTTCCTTTTGGGCTGGTGCCGATGCACTGACAGCTGCTGGTGCCTTCTTGCTTTCTTTCAGGTCTTCTTCGGCAGTCAAACTGGGCAACAACTCTTCGTCAGGTTCCTTAGATTTCCAATTAGCCAAGTCAGCTTTCTTCATATGGGCAGCGGCCAACAATTGAGTGTCGTAATCTACATTGCTAGACAATTCCGTCTCATATCCAGAACAGCTCGGATGCAAGAACTTCTTCCATTGCGTGTGGTCGTCAGTCTTGCGATGTATCATCAGGTTACCGTTGAACTTATGGTCACACATGGTACAATAATCCAAAGCACGCCCCGTAGAACTTCCTTGTTGACGAGGTTTTGGTCGGTAATCTACTTCAATACGTTCGCGTACAGCTAGATGAGGGCGTCCTTCACTCAGTTTTTCGAACGGCTGGTCATTCCACGCGTTCTTCTAGTACAGCTGGCCATACAACATCTCATTTGGTACTGTTCCATACGAGGATTCCTTCGGTGCATTAGATGGCTGTGCATCGCTCCTTGTTGGTGATCTGGGTGACGGGGCAGGTAACATACGCATGCCAGGTTGGGAAGTTCTTATCCCCCACGATGATTGCACCATCAATGGGGGCAAATTGCAGTTTGTTTGAGACATGATGTTCGTCTCATTCGTGTCGGTCGGGCGGTTGGCGAGCAGCGCGTGCCTTACCTCATTAAACTCCGTGGCTTCAATAAGATACGTTTCTTCGGCCTGGTCGATGAACCGCTCTTCGAAATACTGTTGAAGAATGACTGTCCATGGAGCAATCTGGCATATAAGCTCTTCATGCCGGTTCCGCATCTCATCCCAAATCAGCTGGAGTTCTCGTTCTTGATCTTTCACGGGGGCCAACGTCGGTGGCCCGCGCGTGATGAACTTGTTAAAAGTTCCCATCATTTTCTCATGTGCGGCGAACTGGGCCGCCATGAGATTTTCTGCCAATGCAGCTGTTGACATCGCAGATTTCATTGTGTTGTAGGTTTTATTCACTTGCACTACACTTTTCACTAACACAATATACAACCACAATCTTTGAGGTCTTAGCGTCTGGACTTGAATGTCCCGCGACCGTCTTATATGCTGCGAGCTGGCAGCAGTGAATCTGGATCCACAGACTGGATCCGGCTCGAAGGACCAAAAACATGTTTGGTTTGCGTTCTGCAAATCGACTGAAATGGCGTCAAGAACGATGACTCGTTCTTTTGCCGTGTAATGATGCTGGTCCCGTGTGAATAACGACCGAAACAATGATACTTGCTGGAATCAACTCTTAAGAAATTTGCTAAAATGAAAAGGATTACCTTTTGCAACCAAATTGGATCTTCGTGGTGATTGAAACAATGGGGCTCATCGATTCAATTATAAATATAGCATTTATTCGGTATGATGGGTTCGATTTTCACCGATTATAAAAAATGAACTGGATTCATCAAAGAATTAAAAAGGAAGAGAAAAAAAGTAAAAATGGCTGTCAAGTGACAACCAACAGAAAATTCATAAATGCCAGCTGATTGCTGACATTGTTGAAGGTGATGCCACATATCTTCTTCAGGTGGTGCCCCGATTTTTAATTGCCAATTCGCCGGTTGTTTCAAGGGCGAATCCGCAACAGTAACGATATAAACCCTTGATCGAGGAAAGAATTTTTTCACACACGTGCATGGCAAGGCACATTCATGGATATATTGGTCGATCGTACAGCGTCGCTGATCAAAGCAACATCCAAGCATCTCCTTCATGATGTTTGCCCAGCTAGGCACTCGATATGGAGCATTTCTTTTTATGGAATTTCTATATCCATGCTCCGTTTGCTCGCATGAGCGTGCAAAGCAACCACATCCGTGTGTGTGTTTCAACCCTTCTGTTTGTAGGACAAAATGCAAAGGGGAATATTACTATATATGGTCATCGAGGCGATGAAAGAATTTTTGGTAATTCTGTCGCTCCGGTGGCAGTGGCAATCTCGATACAGATTCCGTGGAGGCAAGTCGGGCCTTCACGTTAAACGCAAAACGTGAGCGGAGTGAGTTAACATCCACCGTCGATGAGTATTGCGGATTTCTCGAATGGGTGCTGACTACGGAAGGTTTTCGAGGCGCGGTTACAGTTAACTAAATACAACTAAGTGTATCTAAATCTTTTGACATTAATTCTAAATAGCTGACTTAATACGAACTAAGTTTAATTATACATAGTTAACTAACTGCAACTAAGTGTATCTAAATCTTCTGCCTTTAATTCAAAATAGTTCACTTAATACGAGCTGAGTTTAATTATACATAATTAACTAAAGACCCTAAGCGTATTTAAATCTTTTGACATTAATTCGAAATAGTTCACTAAATACATCTAAGCGTAATTCTACATAAGCAACTTAACACATCTAAGTGTAATTCTACATAAGCAACTTAATACATCTAAGTGTAACTCTACATAAGTAACCAAATATATCTAAGTTTAATTCTGCATAAGTAACTAAATACAACGAAGTGTATCTAGATGATGACAGAAATCAAGATTTTAAGGACTGAGAACGAAGTACAGTGTTTCAATTAGAGTAAGCCCTAGTACCCAAATGGAGTCAGATATCTGCCGCCAAAGCAGGACAATTGAGGAAACTCCATAACCACGAATTGCAGGAGATATACCGGAAACCTACAATAGTGAGAGTAATCAAATCGCGAAGATTAAGATGGGCCGGACACATGGCGCGAATGGGCGACGATAGCACCGTGCGTAGAATTCTTGACGGTAGACCAACGGGAAAGAGACCGACCGAGATGGGAGGACAATGTTAGGTTTGACCTTGAGGAGATCGGATCAGATGGTCGGGCGTGGAAAAGAGTGCACAGGACAGGGATCGATGGCGGAGTCGAGTCGGTGAGGTCATGAACTTCCGGGTTCCTACAGGCCAATAAATAATACTAAAATAATAATAAGATGTCATAGCAATCAAATAAAGAAAATATAAGGGCTCGTTCACAACAAACGTTCTCTATCGATACATTTGTATCTTGCCGCTCACCTCACAACGGTACACCGGTATATTATTATTATATTATTTACTGGGCTGTAGGAACCCGGAAGTTTACGACCTCACCGACTCGGCTCCGCCATTGTTCCCTGTCCTATGCGCTCTCCTTTCACGTTCGATCGTCCGATCCTATCTCCTCGAGGTCCAATCTAACATTGTCCTCCCATCTCCGTCGCGGCCGCCCTGTCGGTCTCTTCCCCGTTAGTTTACCGTCAAGAATTCTATGCACGGTCCTATCATCGCCCATTCGCGCTACGTGTCCGGCCCATCTTAATCTTCGCGACTTGATCACTCTCACTATTGTAGGTTTGCGGTATAGCTCTTCCAAATCATGGTTGTGGAGTTTCCTCCATTGTCCTGACTCCTCGTCATATTTACCGCCAAATATACCCCTTAAAACTTTATTCTCGAATACGCGGAATTTGTTTTCTTCCCGTTTTTGTGAGAGCCCATGTTTCGCATCCGTATAGAGCAATCGGCATGATTATGGTTCTATAGACACGGAGCTTTATATTACGTGATAGCAGTTTGGACTTTAATAGTTTACTGGCTGCATGCCAACTACCGTTGCCGGAATGTAGTCTCTTGTTAATTTCCTTTGACGTTTCGTTTCTGGTCGTCAGTATCGTTGCCAGATATTTAAATTCTTTGACATTTTCAAATATCTAGCCCCTAACGTTTATATGTGTTCTCTGATGCCCACCTGCTCTCGTCGTAATCATGTATTTCGTTTTGTCTTCGTTTATTTCTAGGCCCACCTCTTCTGCTGCTTGCATGATGATATCACAGTTTTTACTTACAGTTTCGAGATTATCGCCCAGAACGGCGATGTCATCCGCATACGCGAGCACTTGTGTGACCCCGTTCAGGGATGATCCGGCCATGTTGTCGTCTTGTACCTTTCTGATAACATACTCGAGGACAAGGTTAGAAAAGCATGGTGAGAGGCCATCTCCTTGTTTTAGACCGTCCCGGATTTCAAATGGTTCTGAGAGGTGGTTTTCTATTCTAGCTCGCCCTTTGTTTTCGTTCATGCAAATTTGAATGAGGGCGGCATATTTTTTCGGGATCCCCAGCTCAACTACAATATGGTAGAGTCTTTGCCCTGCGACTGAGTCATAGGCTTTTTTGAAGTCCACGAACAGTTGGTGAACCGTCTCTCCGTATTCCCACTTCTTTTCCAGCAGTTGCCTTATTGTGAACACCTGGTCGCTTGTTGACCGGTTCCGACGGAATCCGCATTGCTAGTCTCCCAATATTTCTTCTGCGTACGGTGTGATTCTTGCCAGTATGACATTTGTTAATATTTTGTATGTGATTGGGAGCAATGATATTCCTTTGTAATTTTCGCAGTCAGATCTATCGCCTTTTTTGAAAATGAGGATGACTATTGCGGTTTTCCATTCTTCCGGAATGACTTCCTTGTCCCATATTATTTTAACCAGTTGGTGGATCTTTCGAGCGGTTGCCCCTCCTCCATGCTTCACAAGCTCTGCCGGTATGCAATCGATTCCGGGGGCCTTGTTGTTTTTCAGTCGATTTATCGCGTCTACAACTTCGTCGAAAGAGGGCTCTGGGAACTGAGGCTCGGCTGTATGTGCGTCTGGTGCGTTTATTTGTGGTTGATGGGTGCGCACATTGAGCAGGTTTTCAAAGTACTGCTTCCACCCTGTGACGATATTTTTTGTTTCTGTGACCAGACAGCCGTTTATGTCTCAGATTATTTTGGCTCTCCCTCGGTAGCTAAACACCAGTATATACATATATATATTTATATATATATATATATATATACCGTTTGTGTTTGACAGCCATTGAAAGCAGACAACCGCGTGAATTCTCGAATAAGCTACCCTTGTCGTGTATTCCGATATCATAAATGAATCAAGTACCCCTTGCCAAGTTTAGAAATGCCGTCAAGCGGACAACCCAGTGTTAACAAATAGAACATATTAAATAAAAGTTATTTTAATATCTCAAGAAACAGTTTCGTGCACAATTATGTTCTCAGTGAATGTCTGTACTGAGTTATAAAGATTAATATAAACACAAATTACTATAAACATAAAATACAATAAATCAATAAAACAACAAAAACGAAAGCTAAAAGTGACAAATCAGTATCTCGCAGTGCATTAATAATCAAAAAGAAGTGCATATAAAAACAGTTGAGTGAGGCGCAAAAAGTGTTCGAGACAATAAAAACAAAAACAATAAAAAGATAACACTCCGGTCGCAAACGCGAAAATTAAAACAAACAATATATTGCTTGTTAAGAAAGCAATTTTTAAATCATCGTTTGGCGCGAGTGCAACCTTACCGACTCTTAGCCGACGGTAGGCGAGTTCAACTCAGCCTGCGGGAGAAATCAAGTTGCCGTGGTTCAAAAGGTCGCCTTTGTTTTTTTTTTAATGAAAACAAACAGGAAAGAACCAGAATGAACACGGAGGACGATAAAAACACGACAACGCACAAACGAAAAGGCGCCCCGAAAGACTCCATTGTGACGCGAAGCAAAACCGCGAAATTGACGATGGATAAAGGAGATCAACAATTGGCGGACGACAGTGAGCTCCCCTTCCCCTCCAATTTTAACATATATGGGGCAAATAATTCATTCGCTTCTCTTGCATCCTCAGAGTCTGAGGATGAAGAGGAAGAGATAAGTGAATTGGAGGCGAAACTGGCGATGGCAAGAGCCCGATTACAAGAGAGACGCCGAAAGAAAAAAATAGCGGCGCTCGAACAAGAACAAAACCCGCAACAACTACATAAGCTAAAGCCAAAAGTCGGCCAACAGCAACAATTTCACCATCAACAGCAACATCAACTTCAACAGCAGCAGCATCAACAGCAACATCAACAGCAACTACCAACACAAAAGCAATCAACGAACCAGCAAGCAACATAGCAGCAGCAAAACAACAATATCAGCGGAAAAATAAAGATGCCACCAATCAACACCATAGATGTTGACTGTAAAGAATTGGTAAGTCTTTGTAAGCTAGCCATAGGTAACAATTTTGCAGTTAAAAGACTGACGGGTAACAGGCACGCCATTCAAACATATACGGTGCAGACCACGACAAAATTAAAGAGGTATTAAAAAGAGCCACCGCGGAATTTTTTACTCGTTCACGCCGAAACAAACGAAGAGCGTAACGGTTCTATTAAAGGGTGTCGACCCTGAAACGGAACCGGAGGCTCTGCTCGAAATGCTTCAAAACCTGAAGGACGAAGATCTCGAGTTTACCGCGGTAAAACCATTCACCACGCCCAAGGCAAGAAGGGAAAACCGCAAGCTACCCTTCTTTTTGGTGCAATTAATGCCCAGCAGTAGAATTGGTGGTCTAAGAAAAATTACAGTCTTGGATCATCAAATGGTCGCAATCTTTATTAGAAAAGGGATCAATCATAAAGTAATATATAGTGGAGAAGTGCGCAGGTTCCGGGTGCTGGAAGCCTGTATCGTCCGCATACCCCTTCAGCAAGGAAGGGGTTTGTATGCGATTGCGGCCTATGCACCTGAGGAGCACCAACAAAACCTATTTATAGCGGAGCTCGAGACACTCTTTCGATGCTTACAATTGCACCTGGGCAAAAACTACTTTATCCTAGGGGGAGATATGAACGCCAAGCATAGAAATTGGGGAAATTATATATCTAATGCCAGAGGAAATCAGTTGGCTGGTTGGTTAGATCAGTATCATATTGAATATAGAACTGACCTGCTAGCTACGAAATATCCATCGTTCCCCAGAGATAGATCGTTCTTAGATATCTTGCTAATCGACTCACGACTGAGATTACTTAACACCAACAGACGAAACACAAACTGTTTACGGACAATTGAATACGACAGTGACCACTGTGCATTCACGGCAGTAATAGAGCTTCCGAACGAGCTCGCAGATCTGGAGGAATTCGTGATCCCGCAACCCTATAACTACAGGGCAATGCGATGTCCGCGGTTCACCAGATCATTAACAAGAGAACTTTGTTCGAATGACTTTAATCTGCTAGTAAACAGAAACCTGACAAATGACGAAATCGACAAATACATTCAACAAATGGACGAAACCGTAAAACGAACAATGGACAAAACAATTCCCAAAACAACAGTTACAGATCACATTAACATGTACAGAAACGCAACAATAAACGCACTCCACAAGAAAAAGAGCAGACTGCTATCGAAATTAAAACAATTACACAGACAGACAAGACCAGGAGATAATATCACTGAAATCTCAATTAAAAAACCTCCAACAATTACTTAAAGCTAATTATAGATTAGCAACAAATTTGTATTGGAACAACAGAATTCGAGCTATAAAAACTAATAACCCGAATATGTTCCCACAAATAAATAAAATATTCAGGAGAAATAATCAAAACGAGATTCAGTGTCTCCAAATTCCACGTACTGAGGTAAACAAGCAGCTGCTAACCAACATTGGCATAGATACAGAGAACGATATCCTCAATAGTGAGCTCTTCGTGATCGAAGATCCTTTGGAGAAGGCGAACGCTGTGGGAGCTGTCTTTCAGGAAATGTACAAGGTGAATGAAAGCATTCACCGAAATCACGACCTGGAGGACAGAATTCGACTGAATCACCTGCACCTCCGGAATGAAATTTCACATTGGCAATCGGAGAATCCGGGTTTTACGGAATTCAGTGACGATAATCTGTCAATTGACATTAATGCCAATGGTGGGGCTAATAGCCTTTTAATCACAAGGGAAGGAATCCAGAGTATCTTCGACTCATTAAGAAGCAAAAAGTCAGTGGGAATAGATGGAGTACCTAACATCGTACTCAAGAACCTGCCCCCAAAGGCAATAGATATATACACGGTCCTGTTTAACAACGCGTTGAATAATGCATATTATCCCGCGCGTTGGAAAACGGCAATCATTCAGCCCATCGCAAAAAAGGGCAAAGACTGTACAAACCCAATGCACATGCGTTCGATAAGTTTACTCCCAAGCATCAGTAAAGTATTTGAAATAATCATTAATAATTAAGCTCTGCTAAAATGGGTAGACGACAATAGCATTATTCCAAATAACCAGTTTGGCTTTAGGGCGGGTCATGAAACCACACATGCCGCAGCTAAACTGGTCTCCTACATACAATGGAATAAATGTAGGAACCAATGCACAGGTGCCTGTCTGATCGACTTGGAAAAAGCCTTTGATACCGTCTGGATCGAAGGGTTGTATTACAAACTGGTCAGACATGGCATACATAAGCCTTTACTATATGTACTCTACGATATGTCAAAGGACAGGAGGTTCGTGGTCAAAAGTGGTAATGTGACCTCTAATAAAACGTATAATATCAAGAATGGCTTGCAACAGGGTGCGGTACTCTCTCCGATTCTTTTTAACATTTACATTAGCGACTTATTAGATGCACTTCCGCAGGCTATTGCGTACGCAGACGATCTCATAATTTACAGAACAGCTCCGAAAGTTGAGATCATAAATAGTTTAATACAGCGAGATTTCAACAACGTGCAGCGCTATTGCGACAACTGGAAACTTAAGATCAACTTCCAGAAATGTGAAGCCATCCTATTTAGAACCCCATTATATAAAGCCACGAACGACACAAGGAAAAACTGGCGAAAGCTAGTTATCGTGGGACCGCATGGAGATAAACTGGAAACCAAGAGTTTAGTTAAATACCTGGGCATCTGGCTAGACCAATATTTGTATTTCAACATGTAGAGGCTGCTCTGGTCAAGGCTAGAAAAACGTTTGCTATGACAAGGAGGCTATTTCACAGTAGCCAACTTGACAGCAGGGTAAAGGTCATATGCTACATGACGCTAATCAGGCCAATGCTCATATATGGCTGTCCAGTATGGTTTAACATAGGTCCAAATTTGATGGAAAAGATTCGGGTGTTCGAAAGGAAGTGTCTGAGAACCTGTCTCAGATTATATCGAACACCGGAATCGGAATACAAAAAGTACTACTCAAATGAGACTTTATATAATGAACCCTGCATAAATAGGGTGGATAATTTTATGATTAAATTAATCAGAGGACATATTGCGAGAGCAATAAGCTCGTCCAATGACCTAATTTTCGGGGCTTATTATCCAAATACCCTGTACTATGAGAACGTGCGTCGCAACGGTTTTGTTCCACCAGAGGCGTTCCTTGATTTGGACATGAAAGGGCTTCTACAGGATAGATCCGGAATTCCGCTGATCTATCATGTAAGTAGATCATCCGTAGACGGGCGATTGTGCTACGACCGGGAAGTAACGCGCACCGAAGAAGAGCTCCTGCGCTTCAGTAGGGCTATCTCCCACAGAGACCGGGACGATAGTATTAGACAGCGTCAACAGTTCTGGTGGTTGAATGGCATATAAAGACCTGGATACCAAAGTCGGTATAGAATCACACTATCATCAGCTAGCTTACATAGACTTAGCTTTTCTAGAATTAAGGTAGTATAAGATTTAAGTTAAGTTAAGCTAAGTGATTTTACATAAAATATTAAAAAAAAAAAAAAAAAAAAAAGATAGGTAAGTAAGTAAGTAAGTTAAATTTTAAGAAAAAAAAAAACAAAAAAATTGACAAAATGTTTCAAATTTTTCTTTGTCTTTCAAATAATTATAAGTATTGCCACAAAGTTTTGTCGCCGAAAGGCAAATTATACAAATATTAAGTAATGTTTAGCTTAGAGCGTCTGCGAAGGATCAGTAAGTTATTATATAAGATATTTAAGCTAGAATTTAAGCATTTTTTGTCTAGCCTTTAATTTAGAAACTAAGAATATAAAAAAATGAAAGAAAATAAAAAAATGTTTAAAAATGAAAAAAAAAAAAAAAAAAAATATATATATATATATATATATATATATATATATATATATATATATATATATATATATATATATATATATATATATATATATATACGTACACCAGCAATGTGTAAACAACAATGAAAACTTAATATATGCATTGTTATTGTCATTAATTTACTCGAAAACTCCTTGATAAACAAACGCCAAACTCATGGTAGTCCTTTTAAACTTCATTTATTATTAGAAATCAGCAATCGAAACGCATAATTTGCTAAGAGCATTCGCGTTTGGTATCTTTAAAGCCTTTGACCGCGAAAATTCCCAACTACCGCAAACTAGTTGGGAATTTTCGGATAAAAAGTTTCCTCGAAAATTGAACAATAAAGTTTGTAGACAACGTGTCTACCTTCTCTTCCTCTTTTAATTCAATAATACCACAAAGTTGTATTTTAGCACCAACTCTGTTTATTTTTCATACTGACGGTTTATAAATGTTAACGTGTAGAAAGATATTGAATTTTGTTAATAATAGTACATTGATATCTTCATTTTCGAACCATCGGTCAGTTAACGTCCCAACTTCACATCAGCTGAGATACATTCAAATGTTGCCCCTAAATCGAGATATTGACGAAATCCCACAATGGGGAAAGACCAACCCGCTAGTTTCAACGCAAAGAAAACAAAATATGCGACATTTAGAACATAAAATGATGCCATCAGTGGCACAACTTGTGCTGAACGTTTAATTGAATATTCCGTTCACCGCAGTATCAACACCAAATTTTATTAAATAAGTATATTTAAATAGCCGTTCAAACTTGAAAACTATAAAACTATAATAAAATTGAGAAACCTCAACGTAAAGCGTTGAAATTTGAAAATGTAAACTAAACAAAAGCAGACATGAGGTATTTCCAATCCAAAGCCATATTCATAATTTTAAACGCTGACGCATATTTGCCAGAATAGCTGTGGTGGTTCTATGAGTGAACTCAGTATTTAGGGGCAAACCCACCAAGGTCGAAAACACCAAATTTAATACTTAGAAATACATGAGAACCGCTAAACTGCGGAAATAAATAATTAATCGTCCGTAGGATATCCATATCCTCCTGAGGACTTAATAGTAAACCAAATTTCAATGGAAGGAATTTCCACAACACGGTCCCATTTATCTGCACCACCATGAACCCCAACTGATTCCCATAAAAGGCTCTTTTAATTCATATTCAACACGAGAATATTATTGTAATAAAGAAACACTTTTGAAAATGTTCACCTACCCCCCGATGAGTATTCAAATTTACTTAAAACAACAAAATGTGTAGCTTCAACAGCACATCACCGCAACGAAGAAAGAATAACACCATTGCCCCAGAAGCGATGTGCTCTATTGAAAATGCAATATTTATTTAAGGCATCCCTTCCATTTATCCTTTTTGGAACCCGAATCTCTTTTTCATCCTCCCACCGAGCGAAATCTAAACGCGTTCAACACGGATACATAGACATAGAGATTCCATTGAAACTTTTCCAAATTAGGTGCGTTAAGTGAGAATGAAAATTGGAGTATTTATTTTTTCAATGTCGATCTAAATATAGACCGGAGAACATTTTTATATCAAACGGAATCGAATATCTGAATAAGTAATGAGTGTGACTGTTTTACATTCTAGGAATGGGGCGCATAATAAAAAATTTAGACCCCAACAAGTGATCAAATGAAATACTCCAGGATTCTTGTAGGTTTTTATGAGAAACGCGTTTCTTTTATTGTTCAATTTTTTTTCCTTAAACGGTTTTTTTTCACATTTTTTTTTTCGTTTTTGTGCCTTATGAGTATTTGCTTAATATTTGTATTTTTGGTTTGAATAAAAAAAATTAATAAAATTTGAGGAATTCTTTCTTAATCATAGATTCTAACTAAAAAGGCTTTCTTTTTACAACTGGAGAATTATAAAAAAGAAAATACCGTATTTGGTATTTTGATTTACTTGCCGAGTAAGATTTTACGGCCAGCGCCAATATTTTGTCCAGCTTGTGTGGCGCCCTTGTTGGAACCGGCTTGTAGACCAACGATTGTTTGACCGGCTTTCAATTGCTCTTCACTGAAATCACGTTTGCATTCGTCGGCTGGTTTTGGTCCTAGATATGGTCCTTTGAATTCCTCATGCTTCCATGCCTAGAATTTAAAGATATCCTTATTTAGATCATCATTGAGAACTGGGAGATTCTAGCAAGTGACATACAGCACGTCCAATGGCAAAAATGGTGTTGGTGACATTGGCAACGTCCTTCTTTTCATACAGATCAACAGTTTGGAAGACATCTAGATCTGGTACACCGTAATCCTTGATGGCCTTTTGGAAATTGTTGATGTTTTCCATAAATTTGAATTGGCCACCACTGCTGTTGATTTTTGGAACAGCGTTTGGTGATAGTTTATTGATCAATTCACAAAGAATTTGTCCATCCTTCAAAACGTCTTCGTAGAGTTCACCGGGGGGGAACTTCTTACCGATGATAGCCTCAATCCATTCTTGAGCTTCTTGGTCCTTTTCTGGCAGACGCTTGCCAGCAATCTGCAAAAACGTGTCATTTTTATTGTTTGTTCTTCCACTTCAGGTCAACATTCAAATTATCGATCACTTTAGGTTAAATTCATAATTTTTCGATTGTAATTTACCTTGGCACGGACGGCACGTTCAAGAGACATTTTCGTTTGTTAGGTTTGTTAACTACGATCTGATCTCAAAGACTATTAACCAAATACTGATGGAGATCGGCTGTGGATGGGATGCTTTTAAACACCTATCGCGAGCACAGAAATTTCAAGAATTTTCCAAAAATAATTACAACATCATTTGTGTATGCTGAGAGAAGCGAGAGCTAGTTAGGTGTAGGCGTACCCACTAATATCATGCAAAATTATTTATTTTTAATAAGAAGACTCACACTACGAATCGTATACGACTTGGTGATTTCGGGATTTCGCAAATTAAGTGAACGCAAAATTTGTAATTTTACATTGTAGCTTCATGGGAAGGTTTTTGAAATGGGTTTTATACTTTTACTTCCTAACTGACAAGACGAATTATACTCACATTTGGGTCAATTATTCATTATAATTTATTTCAAAGTCGATATCTGTTCGCCCTTCATATATATTTGCCAAAGAGGAAAAACCTTGAAGAACTCTTAATGATAATATATTCATTCGTGATACCTAATACTATATTACTACACTAGTGTGATATAAAATTAAAATTGAGGACAAGTGTTCAAAAACAAAAGAGCAGAGAAGTCTGCGTAAAGCCATAACCTCCTTGAAATTAATAGATTTCGCTAGTTGTCATAATTTTAAAGAAATAATTAGTAAGCTTATTACCTAAACACTACAATGTCACAGCAACAACAAGTGAACCTACGCATGATCGCACATAAGTCCCAGCCAACAATAGAAATCAAATAAATTTCTCCAAGGTGATAGTGTCAGTGACAGTTTATTGAGCCTTACGTTCTGATTACTGTTAGCTTCCAGTTTATCGTATAAAATATAATAAAATTAATTAACATTAAGGGATATAGCTGTTTCTTGTTTACATTTGTTTTATTGTATTTTGTTGTGGCTGTTTATTTTGATTCAACTCTTGCTCGTGATTGCCACAACAACTAACTATATCTACGTGAACGGTTTCAATTTTTCATAATTATTTGTAATAACTTATAAGAATGCATTTTTTTTTAATTTTTTTTTTTTATTATTTATTGGCGTGTAGGAACCCGGAAGTTCATGACCTCACCGACTCCTTTCTAAGAATGTATGTATATCCTAATACTAAATTGATTCTTCTCGACTCAAATTTTATACAGCTTTCATACTTGTCCCAACTAAGGCGATAACATTATAACATTGACATCTTTTTCTGACATTAAAGAGATCAAATCTATGATCTTAAAGTCTCTGTAAAGAAAACTTACCTTTCACGCATTCTCACCGCATACCAATTCTCTGTAAGATTTCTTTATTAGCTTATCAGGAATTCCAAAGCAATTTCGGCATCTACGTTGCCAGACAAATTTCCCTAGACGAATTCCTGTAAACAAAAGGATTTGGTTTACATATAATGTAACCATCATAACAGGGACCATACACATTGCGTCGCCTATTTCCCGTCCTCACCAAGTGTATCATAAAATAACAAATGTACGCATTGGATGACGTACACTTTAACCAACGATAAATGGTCCAACACAGCTGCATGTAATTAGCACCATAGACGTTGAGACCAATTCCCAGTAACCTAGCTACAACCAATTAGTACATTTCCACATCGTATCGTCGTCTTTTTGTTTAGCTGCGACGCACATGTATACAAAGATCCCATTACCATCCGACGAGTTCGGTTTTATTTGCTTTACCGGAATCGTATTTCGTGAATGCACTTATGCCCTTTTCATTGATTCAATGAAGCCATGATAGGGAAGGCTTCGACCCATGAAAAGAACCGACGTACACATATACATATGTACAATGACGATCTCCTCTATGAGATCCGGTTATCACCACAGTGAAAGCGAAGGAACGCAAAAATTTCCCTTACTAAGCGAATCATCTCTGCACGAGATGATTATCGAGGAGTCAAATTACATCCGCCGACCACGCTGGTCATGCGACTCACGCAGTCCGTAGCGCTGCGGACGCGATATGTCCACTGAGTCGTGTGTGTGTACCAAATTAAAATTTGTAATGGCCAACCAATAGTATATCCAGTTAAGTGAATTATAAGAACCTTTTGTCACTCGTTAAATAAATAAACCTTTGTTAATAAATAAGAAGTGCGTGCCAATTATTTACTTCTTGCGTACCGTGTGTTTCGAACAATTTTTCCTCTTCCTGTTGTAGACGTTGCGTCGTCACCATCGGTTTGTGTTTTTCTGGTTTGCCTTTCCGCGGCTGAACAATACGATCGACGATGGGGATGGTAGTGAACCGAGTGTCCGCGTTGGCACAATACTTCCTACCCCACAATATATATATATATATATTTATTTATATATATATATATATATATATATATATATATATATATATATATATATATATATATATATATATATAATACTATGGGGCTTTGCCCCCTGCTCGCTACGCTCGTCAACCCCCGTATCAGTTTTAATGTAATTATCAACAATTTTAAGTTAATTTTCAATTTCAATGTGAATGTAACGATGAATGTTTTAAAACCATTTTTTAATTTTAATATAACGGGTCTTGTCAAATGTCCATGATCTAACTAAACAATTGTAGTTTTTGGATCATAATCAGCACTCAATGATTATTTTTGTTTTTTTGCCCGCTGTTTTGCACGATATTGTAAATCTAATTTACGCTTCCTTTCAATTTGTTCATTTGTCATGTTTTCTATGTGCCTTTTTGCTACCTGTTCTTTAGACATATTTGCTACGCGCCATTTTGAATTTATTTCTTCTTTTTTTCTTTTCATAATATCATTTTTTTATTGCCAGCTGACGCTCGAGATGTTCTTCGGGGGATAGGTTTAATTTTTTTCGACCCATAATTAAATATTGAGTTTGTGCAACTGACACAAAAAAAAAAATCTGACACACGATCAATTTACGATTTAAAACTAATAATGGGGATTGGCGAGTGATTAACATGTTATAAAAATATCTGACACACGAAAAACTTTTTTATATAATAGAGAGATATGTACATATATATATATACGCACACATATATATATATACGCACACATATATATATATATACACATATATATATATATATATATATATATATATATATATATATATATATCTATATATATATTTATATATATTTAATTTGATAAATAATACATTTCGTGTAATTTGTTTGATAATTTGTCAAATAATGTTGTTGTTGTAAATAATGTAATTCCAACAGGATGGCGCAACATGCCACCATAACTCCATTCAATGGAAAGTTTCCTGGTTGCATAATCTCTCAAAAAAGTGGGGGGGGGGGGGGGGGCTGATTGGTCACTGATTGGCTTCTACCCGGCGTGGCCAGGATGATCCTTGTCCCTGTTCAACCCGAGTTGACATGCAGTCTCCACGTGACACCCCTGGATAGCTACTTTGGCGCCCGCCAAGTAGTGAACCAATGTATGCAGCGATACCTAAGAAAGATTGGCGCAATGCTAAAAAGCTTGCCCGGAAAAACAAACTATTATGGAAGATTCAACAAGTCACGGATATGGATCGAATACACGACGACGATCACGGAAACGAAAATGGCTAAACGATTTGAAAATTTGAGACGTATTACATCCGCGGATCAGGTTCGGATCAACACGGCTGCTTACGCAATGAGAACACCAGCAACACCTTTGGTCAACGTTAAGACTCGCCCTCGAAGAGCTCGATGGAGGGAGAGTAAGTCCTGGCGCCAGAATGCCGGGCGGAGAAGAGAAATGGACACGCCTTAAGAATACGGTAATTAGTACTGCCAACTCCATCTTAAGCAGTAGTCGTAGAGATCTAAGCGACTGGTTTGACCATGAGTACAAACTAACGATTGAACGCAAGAATGCTGCATACCGGGCAATGCAGCAGTCTCATAGGACGCGGGTACGTGAGGAGAAATACAAAGACCTCAGAAGATTTGAAAAAAGACTCCACAGACAGAAGAAAAGTGCCTGAGAAAAACAACTTGTCTGTGAAATAGAGAAAAGTAGAGAGCGGGGTCCGCACCAGGCCCGGAATTTCTACCAAATAATCCGCAGTATAACGCCGTACACACCACGCTGCGCTTACTGCAAGGATAAAGAAGGTAATCTGATCACCGATCCTGAAGGCATTCTGGAGCGATAGGAAGTGCACTTCACTGAATTGCTAAATGGTTAGCTCACAGAAGAGTTGGAGGCTCCACCATTGCGAGATTAAGATCAAAAGATAATCAACTCTTTGACTTTTACTGCAAGGCGGCGCCTCGATAATATCGCGAGTACGGATCGCCTTATTTAATAAGTGCAGTACAGTTTGAAACGTCAAGCCGCGCACATCGTTATACTTTCCCGAGATATTTTCTCTTGTGTTATTTCTAACTGCGCTTGATTATTTTGCTAAATCGCAAACGGCTACGGGACTCATCATCTTCTGATGAGAATCCCCCATCTGTAAAAATGAGCCGACGTAAAAAAATGACAAATAATTCGGGTAGCTCCCAAAATAATTTATCTTCTTTTAATCGCTTCAGTGATCTTTCTGATTTATCCGATAATGAAGACTTAATGACTGAGCATGTACAGCCTGTACATGAAGTACCCACAAAAATTGAACTACCTCCGATTCACTTGATAGGAAAAAATAGCGTCTTTGTGACTCAATGCATGAATGATAACGGCATAGCCAAATTCGATTGCAAAAACACTTAAATTGGTTGCCGCTTTAATCTCTACACTGAAGCTGAATTAAATAAAATTAAACCTGGCCTTCGCGAAAAAGAACTCAAATTTTTCACACTTAATGTTAAAAACCTGAAACCATTTAAAGTAGTGTTATATGGATTACATAAAATGAATACTGATGACCTTAAAACTGAATTGTGTACAAATCTTAAATTAGAAGTTCTCCAAATTTCTTTAATAAACATTAAAAATCCCAAATACAAGGAACAGTACAATTATTTAGTTTACCTTAACAATAAAAGCATTAAAATGAATGAACTAAGAAGACAAGCTAAGTTTGTTAACCACGTTTCAATATATTGGGACTTTTATCGAAAGAACCGACACTTCGTGCCTCAGTGTCAACAATGTTTAATGTTTGGGCATGACTCTTCCTTTTGTAATGTAAAAAAAAGCATGCTCCTACTGCTCTGAATCACATAACTCACATGAATGCACTAACAGAGAAAAACCACCTAAATGTGTTAACTGTCGTGAACAACACACAGCAACCGACGCCACATGTAGAAAGAGGATAGAATTCATTGAAATACAAAATTGACTCAAAGCCAAGAACCGGAAAAGACGATTTGGATCAGAACATGTCATTCATGATCCACTTCCAAGCAAACTCACCAGCTTTAACCTCAACACCTCTGACTTTCCTCGCTTAGTTCAGAAAAAACAACAACATTCAAACAACACTCGTCGCGTGTCTGCACCGCGAAGCCTTCCAACAACACTCAGCAGTAGCAGTTTACAGATGACAACAGCACCACGACCGCCAAACCAAAACAACAATTTATTTAGTTTTGATGAACTTATTTCTCTTAAAAATGAAATGTTAAGTAAATTATCTTGTTGTAAAAGTAGACAAGATCAATTTAACGTCATAGCTGATCTTAGCATTAAATATCTTTATACTAACAATTATTATTATTATTTATTGGCCTGTAGGAACCCGGAAGTTCATGACCTCACCGACTCGGCTTCGCCATCCTTCCCTGTCCTGGGCACTCTCCTTCCACGCTTCCCCATTCGATCCGATCTCCTCAAGGTCAAACCTAACATTGTCCTCCGATCTCCGTCGCGGCCGTCCTACCGGTCTCTTTCCCGTTGGTCTACCGTCAAGAATTCTATGCACGGTCCTATCGTTCCCCATTCGCGCCACGTGTCCGGCCCATCTTAATCTTCGCGACTTGATTACTCTCACTATTGTAGGTTTGCGATATAGTTCTTCCAATTCGTGGTTATGGAGTCTCCTCCATTGTCCTGCCTCCTCGTCATATTTACCTCCAAAGATGCCTCTCAAAACTTTATTCTCGAATAGAC
Source organism: Microdon myrmicae (assembly GCA_963931805.1). Taxonomy (NCBI): domain Eukaryota; kingdom Metazoa; phylum Arthropoda; class Insecta; order Diptera; family Syrphidae; genus Microdon; species Microdon myrmicae. Next base: position 185,947,402 of record OZ007496.1, read on the forward strand.
GGAATTTGTTTTCTTCCCGTTTTGTGAGAGCCCATATTTCGCATCCATATAGAACAATTGGCATGATTATGGTTCTATAGACACGGAGCTTTATGTTACGTGATAGCAGTCAATGGCCAATAAATTAAAAATGCTTTTGTGGAATGCTAAAAGTTTAAAAAACAAGGAAATAGAATACTTTAATTTTCTAATTGAAAACAAAATTGATATCGCAGTGATTACCGAAACCGGGCTTAAGCCAAATATCAGTATATATAACAGAAATTACTATTGTTACAGATTGGACAGATTAACAGAAAAGGGGGGAGGTGTATGTATTTCCGTAAACAAGTCTGTGAAACATAAATTAATTCCAATTACTAAAACTTATTTGATAGAAACACTATCAATTGAAGTCGAATGTAGCCCCACAAAAGTATTCAAAATTATAGCTGCCTATTTTCCTGGCGGTAGTGGAGCAACTAATGAAAAAAAAAACAAAAATTTAAGTCTGACATCTTGAAGCTTATAAGAACAAACGAAAATGTTCTCTTATGCGGAGACTTTAACTGTCGTCATTCGTCATGGGGTTGTGGTCGCGCAAACGCCTGGGGAACAATTTTGTCAGACCTCAAGGTCTTCGAAGATTTCGATATTGCTTTTCCATCTGAGCCAACTTACTATCCTTCCAATGGAAGAGGTCATCCCTCAACCTTAGATCTTGTACTTTCAAATACAATTGACAATATTTCTCGCCCAATTGTTATAAACGATCTTTCATCTGACCACAAACCTGTTGTTTTCTTTCTTAATGAATCATTCACCACTGCAACTTCAGCTGAAAATTATAATTTCAATCGGGCTAATTGGAAAAAATTTAAACGTCACGTAAACGATTCACTTTCTGACTTCTCTCAACCCTCTACCTTTACGTTAGAGGAAATTGATGATAAAGTTAATGCATTTGAATGTTCCATTAACGAGGGGGTTAAGACGACCGTCCCTTTGCTCTCTGCCTCCCATAAAAACAATAGCGAAATTTCATTGCTAACAAATGACGTAGGAAGGACGATAACATTTGGGAACTTAATTCGTAGACGTTATCAAAGGTCAAGAGACTTATTTCTGAAATTTCAATTGAATTTGCTTAACAAACTAGTTATAAAAAAAATGTAGGAAATTCGTAATAAAGACTGGAATCGAATGATATCCCAAATTGACAAATGTGACAAAAAAATATGGAAACTTTCGAAGATTTTTAAGAAAAAAAATAATAGAATCCCATACCTCGAATGTAACGGCCAAATTCTTCATACAAATGAAGAGAAGGCTACTGAATTCGGTAAATGTTTTCTGTCTAGTCACTCAATAACAGATGGCCTTAGTGACATTCAAACCAAACAAATAGTACAAAACAGTATTAACTCTATTAATCTATCTTCAATAGAAATAAATAATATCCATATACCAATATCTCTTGTTAAAGACATCATTTCTTCTATTCGCATAAAAAAAGCAGCTGGTAATAATAAAATTTCAAACAGGGTCATTAAAAACATACCAAAAAAATGCTGTTCGGTATTTAACATCCCTATTTGAAAGTTGTCTTCGACACGGATATTTTCCAAGAAAATGGAAGATTGCTGAGATAATTCCCATAGCTAAACCTACTCAACCATTGACACAGGCATCTAGTTATCGCCCAATAAGTTTACTCAGCTGTTTAGGCAAACTTTTTGAAAAAATTATCTTTTTTAAGACGAATGAATTTGTAGAATCAAACAGTCTTGTTCCTATCGAACAGTTTGGTTTTAGGAGGGAACACTCGACCACCCACCAACTAAAAAGAATCACAAGTATAGTAAAAGAATCACTTTCAAACAAAAAATCCTTAGGTATGGTTTCGTTTGACATTCAAAAGGCATTTGACAGTGTTTGGCACGACGGCCTGCTTCATAAACTATTTACTCAAAATTTTCCTACTTACATTCTTAAAATTATTCAAAGCTTTCTTACAGATAGCCTTTTTTATGTCAACATTTTGTCAGATTCATCACCTCTGTTCCCCATAAAAGCAGGCGTTCCACAAGGTTCAACCCTATCGCCCCTTTTATATAACTTATATATTGCTGATTTTCCATGAGATTGTAGTGCTCTAAAAAGCCCTACTACCTTTTTCCCCCATTCCTACATCCAAATCCTAGCTATAATACGCTAAGACATTAAATCCTATCAAAATCCTGAAAAACCAAAACTAAATCCAAAATTCGCAATAAACGAATTAAAATATTCGTTTATCGCTTTGCATTTGCCTCCACGGCATAATTTAATCAAAAAACCTAAACTAAAATCAAAATTCGCAATAAACGAATCAAATATTCGTTTATAGCTTTGCATTTGCCCCACGGCATAATCTCAATTCAAAATCCAGAAATACATTTCAATCTGGTAATTTCCCTAGAAAATTAAATAAACCATATCCATGGCCAATCGCACCAGATGTCCGAATTTGCCACAAGCAAACAATACCCAAATACCATTTCCAATTCTCATATGCAAATAGATTGATGAAGATTCAGAAAACTGAATCTTATCTAAAACAAACATTGAGCATCGCACGAAATGTAGCGAAAATCGAGATTGTTGCATGAAAATGTACATTTTTGAGATAGAAATCTCGATTTGATTTCGTTTAAAAGGTGATGTATCGCGATCTCGAAGAAGCATTTCTGGTCATGTACCTAGTCCTCGGCGGAAGTGCTGAAGGACCACGATCAGAAGATAAAACTAGGATCTTGGAGGTGGTGTCCCCAGGATAATCAATTGTTTCCCTATCTAATTAAATAAAAAATGCACCTATTATGACAAAATAAAAGGTGTTTTTCATTGACGGGCTTTATGCATTCACTGAGGAACGTTGGCGGCTTTAGGACGGGAGGAGACTTCCAACCAGCAAAAAGAACCGGTGAGTAAAGTGGTGGCAAGCCCACAAACTAAACCCTTGCAGCGTCCACGATTTCGGACATCACCCAAAGGCACCTGGTTCCACGGCACATGGACGCAATTCCAAAACGACGTCCCTAGAACAATCGGAAGCTGGCTCTTCCCTCGAGGTTCGAGAAAGCACGCCGGCAACCGCAACGGGTCCCCTCGGGAGCGGTCTTTAAGAGATCTTACGTCCTTTTCAGGATAAGAAGACACGCTACCTGAGAGAAGGACCACTACAAGATTTACACTGTGAAAATGCCTTTTTTGCTGACGACACAGCTATATTCTGTAGTTCTAACGACTGTCAAAGTATATTAATGAATTTACAAAATGCTTTATTTAATATCGAAAAGTTTTTTCACAGGTGGAAAATCAAAATAAACCCATCGAAATCTCAAGCAATATTTTTCTCACGAAAGAGAAAAGCCTCAAATCTGCCTCAATATAATCTGTCGATCTGCAACACTCCAATTGAAAGGACATCAACAATTAAATACCTTGGTATCACTCTCGATAAGACGCTAACATTTTCAAACCATATTACTATAATAAACCATATAACCTCTATCAAAAAAGTAAATGTTTTAATAAAAATTCTATTTCCACTTTTAAATAAAAATTCCTATTTAAGCAAAGATAATAAGCTTCTTCTTTATAAAGTCGTCATACTACCTTCATTAGTATATGCTGGTATAAATGTGCTGAATGTCACCTGAAAAAACTTCAAATTTGTCAAAACAAAACTCTAAAAATGATTATGCATCTTCCCTGGCATTTTTCCACACTAGCATTGCATGACATTACTAAAATTCCAACAATCAAGTTTAAAATTACAACAATTTCAAATAAATTTGAGAATATATGTTCGATTCACGATAATGTATTAATAAATTCACTTGTTTAAACATACCAATTTAGTTTAGGTTATTATTAAGTAGATTTTAAGATTATTTTATTTTTTTGCGTCCATTGAGTTTTTTTTCCGCAATTTTTCTCATAATAACTACCACTTTCATACGAATTTTCTATATTATAAAACCTTTAGTTGCTAAGAATCATTGCATTCTAATCTCTATATGTTATAAATATTCTACCATGTAACACGATTTGACTGAAGAAGAAACAAATTTGAATTTGAATTTGAATTTTGAGTTTAAAGCACGGGGGGCTTTTTAATTAGCGTACCACGAAAAAATCGCTTAAAACTGACTTTTCTTCTTCGATCGTGCAGGATGCATTATCAGTTACTTATTTTCCACATGTCTCGATCAGGGTTTACGCACAGATATATATATATATATATAGCGAACAGTTGTTGTTTATCCAAGACTTTCACTGTGGTCCTTAATTGACCGCACTTGTTTATTGTTTACTTTAGATCTGCGAAACATGATCCTCAGCAACTTGTATTTACACAAGTGTCCATTTATGGCAAACTATAACAAAGGCATTTTGTATATCTTATTCTATCGTTATTATTATTGTAATTAGTCTTATTTATTGTGCCTAATGTGTCCAGATGTGGTATATGGCTTCTATGATTTACCTGCGTATCCATTTTAGGTTTTATGCACGCTCACAGGTACTCATAAACTAATTTGGTATGTTGATTAAGGTTAGCTAACATATGGATATTTACGTTAGGTGAAACTGCTTAATGGTGGGGGATGCCGCAAAGGGTAAGGATTTAGGGGCAGCAGATTGTGGATTTAACTTATATACAGACATTTATAATACAGTTAAAAATTCAGTTAAAATAAAATATTGCCTATAATAGAAAATTATTAATCCATGGTTGTGTGTAACGGTTTAAGGTTTCGAGATTAAATGGGGTTTTGAAGGATATTTGGGCAAATGTGCCATCGAAAAAGGCAGTGTTAGCTGGATTGAAGACAGCAATTGGGTAATTGAAGTTATCTAAGTTTGTTTGCACCTTTGAAATAATTGCATTAATATCCAGGTCGCCATCCTCAAGAGTATATCTACGATCTTCTTAGGGACTATTGCTTGGATTCCGTTCGGGCCGGTTGCCTTCCTATAGTCCAACCCACATAGAATGCGTTGAATAGTAGGCGGGTTGAACCTCATATCCCGCATCGAAGAACGCACCGGCGCGAGCACAGGTGTCTCCAAAAACCGGGTTTGATGTTTGAATTCGCGTAAAATAAATTCGCGAACGCATTAGCTTTATCTTTTGAATTTGTGACCAATGTGCCGCTGCCCGCCACTAACGGAGGAAAAGAGGAGGAAGCGAAGTTACTGCTGATAACCTTTGCCATTGACCAGAAGTACCAGTTGGACATTCAAGGAGTCGATTGGTCACTCTGTCGTTGTAAGTCTTCTTCGCGGTATCAATCGTCTGGTTGCACGCGTTTCTGATTCTAACAAAATTCGTTCTGTTAACCTCGGTGGGATTGGAGCGCCATTGTTTAAAAGCTCAATTTTTGCCCGCTGTAATCTGCTCGCATTTTTTATCAAACCAAGGTCTATCAGATGAACTTCATTTCATGGAATGCAGAATGAAGATTTCCCTTCCGAGAAGAATAATCTCCGTGACCGACTCCTCACACGTGTTAACATCGGAGTCTCCGACCAAGGAAAAAATGCGAAGAAATTTCGCAAATCGTTCCCGTTAGCAGTACTGTGGCGGTGCTGCGAACCGCACAAACCACTGCGGGGTTAAATACCTTTCACCAGGCTAAAGTGGACATACATACCGTGTCCTCGACCACACGTGCCCATATACCGTTCTACCTTTCCGTCCAGCTAAAAGGGGCATGTACCATATACGGTCCTCCTCGACCCCACGTATCCACAGGCACGTGGCCTCAATTTATCGACCTATTCCTCATGCCTGTACGGCTATCGAAGGACAGTACTCAGAATAGAAATTGTTTGACGACCCGTTAACTGGGCAAACACAACTGGCCGTCGCGGCAGCGCCAGATCTCAACAGTCAGAAAATCCCAGGCGATATATATATATGGCCAAGAAATAAACAAATGAATAACCTTCCCTTGAGCCAACCGCAATTTGGTTTTCCTTGTCGAAAGGACTATTGTGGGAACAGAGGTAAAGCACTACAACCAAACAACCAACACTGTTCATGCAAGGAAATAAAACCATGTTAATATCCCAGCCGAAGGTAATGACTTCGGCCGAGGAAATCACCGGGGACGTACACCACACGCGGGTAATGTACACAAAGGGATACCACAGATATGTGATCCGCGGCATAACTCCGGCCAGATGGACAGCAACGTTCGCGTCTGTGTATGTGGGGTGCATCCACACAGTATTTCTACGAACAATACGAAATCGTAGGACAAGTGAGGGTGCACCTCTTGGAAAGGAGAAATCCCTTGGTAAAGAGAGGACACCAAAGAAAAGGAGAACGGAAGAGAAAGGAAAAACAACCGGGTGAGAGTCACATCCCTGGAGAAAAAATCGTTTAACCAGTTCAGTGATGACATCCGCAGGGAAAAGATCCGCGATACTTCGAAAAAACGGGGAGTGTGTCGGTGCGAGTGTTCAAAAAAAGTATCAAGTAAAATGAAAAAATTAAACTAAGAGTGTGTCGCCGTGAATCCCTTTTAAAGTTCCTTTTAAGTCAAAGTTAATAATAAATAAAGGCATATTGCCGGATTGAAAAAAAGTGACTTTTATTGGGAAGCAGTGTTCGGCGGAACACCAGCATCAATAAATAAAAATCCGCCAAAGTACTGTGGCGGTTCCGCCAGACCCCACTGTCCACTTACCCGAAAAACCCCCGTAACTACAACCCAACCTTCATAGTTTTCCACTAATGCAATCGCATTAGCACCTGTAAATGCTTCACGCATCAAGTATCTAATGTACTTATCTAAAAGCTCCTGGAAGAGAATTCTTACCTTCATGCATTAGTTCGCATCCAAAATTCCCTACATGAATTCTATCCAAACTTTCGGATCATAAATCCAAGGCCAATTCGGCACCTTTGTTTGCCAGGCAATCCCAGTCTTATCATATGCATTTTCCCTAGACAAATTCCTGAAAACGAAACAATTTGGTTTAGATATAATGTAACCATGATAACAGGGATAATAAACATCGCGTCGCCTATTCCCAGCCTCACCATGTGTACAATAAATTCCTTTACACACACATTAGCTGGCGACCTTTACCCAAGGGCCAAAGCAAATATACGCATCTTGCGTCTTAAGGTATAAATTAAATCCTATGACATAGGCAAATGCAAATAGGAATTGTATACTTACCCTTGGCAGCGATGTCATAAACATCAATTCCCTGTGAATACGCTAGAACCAAATAGCATCATGTCCACCAGCATCGCGGTCTATCAATAGACAATGGTCTACACGATCTCTTTGTCCTACATATTTTTGGATCTGCTTCTCATGACCTAGCGGCATGAACAAACAGAAACCCAATTAGCACCCAATGAGATTCGGCTTCTTTACTTAGCCGAACTCACATCTCATTGATGCACATTATTCCCTTTCTTTATTTTCAGATTCGTTCTCATGGCTTTGTCCCATGATAGAACCAATGTTCACACATACATGTGTACCATTACAGATCTTCTCTATGAGATATGGTTACCTTCCCCCAAAGAGAGATTTTACGTTTCTCTTGGAATAGAAAATGCATCCTCAAATTAAGTGATCCAGTTTCACTGGCCGAATTTCCTTGGCCATCGAATTGATGTCGCTAACTCGTTTTCCAGCCGCCGATCCGGTCGGTTCGGCTTCCGCTCCCCGTGACGCGCCGGGGAGGCGTAAATTCCAGAGTCGCGAGGTAACACCCCCGAGTGTAGTCGAGTGCGTCCGCGAAGTGCAGTACGAGTTAGTAGTGTTATGTTGAAGTCTATCGCGTCTGTATTTGAACATATTAATGAGGTGTGTGTTGCGTTTCCAATAAAAGGAACTATACCATCAGTAGTTATGTCTAAAACCATATTTAATAATGTGTAATAGAATCAATTAATGTACAGAAATTAAAGGACAACAATAAAAGGAACTATCCCACCAGTAGTTATGTGTAAAACCATATTTAATAATGTGTAACAGAATCAATTAAAGTACAAAAATTAAAGGACAAACAATAAAATTTAATTTAAGATGGTGATCCCCAACCAACACTAGTGTTTCATTTGTTGGACAGTAAGCTGAGCAGGCAGTATCCGGAGTCTAATATTGCAGTGCGGCGATTCTAGTGTACATGCGAACGGTTTTTGACCAAACTAGATCGATGGGGATTAAAGAGAATCAGCGCCGTACACCGGCGGACAATATTTTTTCCCCACAGTACCATACCTCCATACATGGCGAAGCTGCTTAGGTCGGTTATTCGCTTGAAATGCAAGTGGTTGGATGACCAATACCAACCAGTGATCTGAGTTTCCCAGTGGCGCAGCAATCTCCATGGTATAAATGCTCGGCTCGGATGTCAAAATCAGACCCAGGGTGTTCGCATAACCACCTCGTGTATCCGGCACTCGCGTAAATTCCTCCACGAGCTGAGTCAAATTGCGATTAACAGCCAAAATCTCCGACAGCCTCCCAGTCTCGTCGGTTCTTTTAAAATGCATCAACCAGCCGGAATTGTGCACATTAAAATCGCCGAAGATGACTATTTCAGAAGCTGAGTGGTTGACCTGTATCCAGTCGATGGTACGTGATAGATGTTCGAAAAATATCGCTGGTCGATCGTCATTCGGGGAGTGGTAAAGACAACAAAGAAATTTAATAGAGTTCCTCGGCACAACTTGCAACCACATTATGTCCAAGTTATTGGGTTCCAACGCCTCCATCCTCTGGCAACCCGGATCGGGCGGCGTGAAGACGCGGATTCCACCATTAAAACGTATCCTGAGTAAGCCGTATCCTGAGTAACGAAGATATGTCGAATCAGTTGACGAATCGACCTGGATCTCGTTTAGGGCAAGGATACCAGGCTTCGTTGTTTGCAAAAATTGGTGTACGGCGTTTACATTCGTATTCGTGAAACCGATGCCTCTGATGTTACAAAATGCCGTTATCAGTCGAGCGTGGGCAGAGCCTCGAGAAAGAGCCCGATTATGCGATGACGAATTTCTTAAAGTTTGGTTATTTATCGTAATATCTGCATGATGTTGTGGGTATGTATCTTATTCTTGTGCCACACGGACACGGGTCTACTAAGATTCCACTGTCTGCTATTGTTCACAACCGCGATAGTTCACTGAATAAATAAAACTGAGTCCCACCGCGAGCCGTTCTACGAGAAGAAAAATAAAACACGCTGTGATTTGATTTGTTGTAAATTGTTTTTTTTTTTTATTGTTAATTATTGTTATAATAGTTGGTTTCTATAATAATTATTTTCTTTTTGCAACACAGAATATTGCTCCAAAGCCGTTTTTTTTTTTTTTTTTTAATATTATGTATCTTCGGTTAGAGTGTCACATTTCTCCAAAAAAATTACCGAACATGTTACTCTTTTACTTTCCAATCTATTACATCAACACCAGTGAAGGAAGGTTACAACATGAAATTTCTAGCCTTACTTATTTGGTAGATGTCATCGTTAACGCAAAACAAAAGATCTATCAAACCACGAACTTGACTTCCGCGTGCGCACTCTCCTGAAGTAGAAACTCGGCTGACTGTGAAAGGGTAAGAAATCATTCATAGGGCGTGGCGGTTGAGTCATAGCGAAGTAAGCTCACTGCCGCTTACTGGGAACTCGAAAAGGGTTGCTATATGTGCATAGGGAATTTAGTTCCAGAGAATTATTGCCGTACAGGCTGAGTTAAATTCCTCTGGTGCTATGTATAAGAGGAAATTGGTTTGGTAATACGACCAAGTATGGGCATGAGTTGTCGGTTAGACAAAGGAATGTGGGTCTTCTTCATCGTTGCGATGGTTGTTTCGCGGAAATGCAACGCATCGTGCTGGTGACTTACCAGTGACGAGAATTGGTATTGGGTAGGATGGGAGCCGAAATGATTTTCGGGGAAACTAAATGTTGCTTGGTTACAAGCTAGAAAATAGTTTAAGCAGGAAGTGAGCCGGAATGATTTTCGGGGGAAATTAAAGTTGCTTGGTTGCAATCTAGGAATATGATTTAAATGAGAAATTGACCGAAGTGGTTTTTGGGAAAAGTTATATGCGGTTTGACGTAGTTGAGGGAGATGATTAATATTCCGTTGTAAATTGGAATATGCATTTATTACAGCTTGGGAAATTGGTTCTTGATAAGTTTGGGGATGCATGCAATTGCAGATTTGGGGACGGATGCTGTTGGATATTGGGATGTGTTCTTTGCATGTTGGTGAATGGATTACAGGTTGGGTTATGGTGACGCGCTGTTAGCGGTCGAAATTGGGTTGAAATTGTGGGTTGCTTCTCCATGTAGTATAGAGGACCCCCACAATGTTCCCCCTGACATAGGCGCAGAAGAAACCTTAATTCTTAAATAGTTTTTATGTTATTCTTATTTACATATTGTTTATATGTTATTGTTTATTGTTATTTTCAGTCTCTAAGTTAATGATATTCGTTCAGTGGATCCTTAAGTATGCCAGTGAATCATGGCCAACACAGTATGTCCTTATCCTCTTATAATAAAATTTACACATCATTGATTTATTCTGTACAATATTCGACTGTTTCAAGCTATTTTACTGGAATTTTTCTGAAGTGTGCTTGGGCTTTAATTGTTTATCATTAGTAAATAGGGGCCAACTTTTTCTTATGATCTAATGTTCAATACTTACAAAAGTCAGTCTATTACCTATTCTGGAAAATGTTTTCCCACCAAATCCCGGACTGAAACTGTGCAATAGCTCTCAGTTTCCCTCTGCTCTTGTATCTACTGGGTTAGGTTAACTTTTGATTTTCCTACGAACAAATGATATTTAAGTCAAATGGAATAGTAGGTTTTACGAAATGCTAGTTTTCGGTATCTACGCTATTGATATACGTTCAGTCTGAGTACGACAGTGAACATGGCCAACTCAGTACGTCCTTATCCTCAGTCGTTACCAACACGTCAAAGAGATAAGACGTATACCTGACAACAGGAGAAAGCAAAAGAAAAGAAAAAAGAAAAAAATATATATAAATAAATAAATTCGTCGCGCGAGTGTAAGTGGACAAGTGTGGATTACACAGTGTGGCCGCCACTGAGAGCGGTTGTTTAAAAAAATAAAAAAATAAAAAATTATGGAAACAAACAACGTGCTAAAGAGCTCGTCGCCTTTCATGAAAAGGGGCAAGGCAGACCTGAAAGCGATGACACGGAGGCGACTCGAGCGACAGCCGAGTATTATAACAAAGCGGCACAAGCCAAATTCAGACGGCGAAAAAAATGCAAAAGGAAAGAAAAACGAATACACAGGCGCAGGCAACGAATTCAACGAATTGGTTGACCTTGACCCAAGTGAAATCGAATTACCTGCTGAGGAAGAAAACAATATCACAGGTACTGCAACAGATCCGGCGGAATTAGAAAAACTCCTTGCGGATATTGACACAAAAAAAGAGGAACTCAATAAACAAAGAGAAGCAACCCTCAAATTAAAAGACCTGGTGCAGCAACAACAAAGCCAAGAAAATACAACAGCACAACGGAAAAATCAGGAACAACATCAGGAAGCAAACAAAAGGCAGCAAACAATCGAGATGCAGAAGCAGCAAACAAACCAGAACATCGTAACCAACAAAAAGGAAAAGGCGCCTCCTATAATACTTACGTCCATGGAAACAAAGGACGTTATAAAATTAGGTGAGTTAACTTGTAAAAATTTCGAAACAAAAAAAATTAATAATTCTAAAATAAAATTAATGTGCGATGATATTGAAGGTTATCGCAAAGTAATGACTGCTTTGGGTAGGACGAAAAGCGAGTACTACACGTACACCCCGAAATCGGAGAAAATAATCTCCATGCTCCTAAAAGGCGTTGATCCATGTTTTTTCCCCTGAGGAGGTATTAGAGGAATTAAAAAATGTCGAAACCGACAATTTAAAATTTACAGGTGTGAAACCCTTCTCTACCGCCAACTCCAGAAAACGCAATTGTAAATTGTCTTTCTTTATTGTATCACTGAGTCCCAACAGTAAAGTTGATGCTCTCCGATACATCAAACACCTCAGCCACCAAACAATAAGTTGGGAAAAAATTAGAAAAATCAATCGCGTATTGCAGTGTATGCGTTGTCAACGCTTCGGGCACGCGGCATCAAACTGCCACATGCAATTCAGGTGCGTAAAGTGCCTCTCCGACCATATCATTGGGAACAGCTTCCAGATAGGAAAACACTGTCTTGTGTCCTCTGTAAAAATACAGGTCACACTGCTAATTTTAGAGGATGTCCTAAATTTCAACAAATGAAATTAAAATTGGAATCCAAAAAGAAACAAGTTGAAGAAGAGAAAAAAAATGAAAACTCGTTCTTACAACAATTTCGTGGCTCCTTGTGTGTCATATGCACAAATGGCCGGTGCTCCTAAGCAACCAGCATCCATGGAATATACATATAGTAATGGGAAAATGCCTGCACCAGAGGCACATTCAGAAATAATAACAATGTTATTAACCATGCAAGGACAATTTGCCGAATTTCAAAGAACACTGACTGAACAAAGAGCACGAATAGATACTCTCTATTCAACCCTGTTCTCAAATAACTCTCCACATCAAAATCTTCAACCCTCCGCCTGAACTTAACCTAAAAATTATAACTGTGAATGTAAATTCACTAATCCACATCGAAAGAAGGGATAATTTAGGCAATCTGCTCCAAGTCGAATGCCTAGATGTGCTCTTGGCTAGCGAAACAAAGCTAAACCAAAGGCACAAAATGGGCTACAAAAATTATAACATAATTAGACGAGATCGACCACACTATAATCAGTTCATGCTAACACTGAAATTGAAAGCAATGCCCGTCAAAGACATTGCTCGCTGCGCAATCAACTTCACAACTGGCAATCCGAAAACCGTAGTTTCATCACATTTGCGAAAATAATAGAGCGGATTCTCCCGTCAGAAATGAAAATACAAATATGTTTGTGCGCAAGGATGAACTTAGAAACATACTTAGCTCAATTAAAAATAAAAAATCATCTGGAATAGATAGCATTCCAAATGTTGTTCTAAGGCATTTGCCTCGCGAAACAGAGAACATATACACTACTTTGTTTAACAACGCTCTAAACAATGCACACTATCCAACCCATTGGAAGACTGCAGTAGTCCACCCTATCCCCAAAAAGGGTAAGGAGAAGAGCAATCCAGATAATCTGCGCTCGATCAGCCTGCTTCCCAACATCGGCAAGGTATTCGAAAAAATTATAAACAAAGCACTAATAGGTTGATGTGATGAAAACGATATCATCCCCAACAACCAGTTTGGCTTTCGAGCGCGACATGATACAGTTCATGCAGCGACGAAACTTGTTTCCGATATACAGTGTAACAAGGCAAAGCGACAATGTACAGGCGCCTGCTTGGTTGACTTTGAAAAGGCTTTCGACACCGTATGGTTAGGAGGACTTGTCTATAAGTTAACAAACCTGGGTATGCCGCAATATTTGTTATACATCATTTATGATATGATAATGGACAAACATTTTGTGGTGAAATGCGGGGACATACTCTCCAACAAGACCTTCCAAATTAAAAATGGCTTTCACCAGGGAGCTGTGAATTCTCCCATTCTATTCATATTTACACTAGTGATCTAGTGAGTTCTCTCGAAAACGCCATTGCGTACGCTGATGACATAGTGGTGTACAGAACAGGAGGAAAAATAGACGTCATCAATAGGCACCTCCAAGATGACTTCAACAAAATAAAACTATTTTGCGACGACTGGAAATTAAAGATTAATTTCCAGAAGACCGAGACTATCCTTTTCAGAACGCCCATATCCAGGGCCTCGATGGGTACAAAATACAACTGGAAACACTTTTCTATTGAAGGTAACAATAACCTTCCACTGCAAGTGAAAACTGTAGTTAGATACCTTGGTATCTGGCTAGACTAGTATTTATATTTTGACAAGCACGTAGCAGCGTCCCTCTCCGCAGCTAAAAGTGCATATTCTATGATAAGAAGTCTATTCCGGAGTAGTCTTCTTGACCCCAGAGTCAAAATAATTTCATACTCGGCATTCATCCGACCAGTTTTGATTTATGGCTGTCCAGTATGGTATAATATATCTCCACTTTATATGGAGAAGTTTCGTGTGTTCGAACGGCAGTGTTTGCGTTCCTGCCTCGGACTTTATAGAACACCAGAGTCGCAATACAAAAAATTCTATCCCAACAAAATCCTGTATAACAAATCAGGGTTAAATAGGATAGACAATTTCATAATTAAAATGATTCGTGGTCACACAGCAAGGGCAATGTGCAGTGACAATAATCTTATCTCGGGAGCATTCTATCCCAATGATGTGTATCTGGAGAATACCCTCCAGAATGGGTTTATTCCCCCAGAAGCGTTTCATTTCTTGGATCAAAAAGGCCTTATCCAAGACATGCATGGAGTCCCGATTATTTACCACGCTCTCCGTGGTGCCAGGGACAAACGAATTCTCCATGATAGTGATATCTCCAATGCCCCAGACCACATGCGTTTTAGCACGGCGATCAGTGAAAGAGATAAATCAGCCACAGATCGAACATCTCCCAAATGGTGGTGGCTTCTCAACGAGGAGAGGACTTCACTTCCTCAGATATAGTATGCCTCTCAAGAGCAACGCTCTCCTTCCTCTTGTCCCCCCTCCTCCTGTCCACCTTTCCCAATTACTTTTGTGTAGCTATTTTATTTCATTTTTTATTTCGTATTTTGTGTTTTATTCGTTTTGTTTTGAAGTTTTTGTTTGTTATAATAATTAAAAAAAAAAAAATTGTAATAATAATATATACATGTAAACGAGGAGTCCCTCTAATATATGACTTATTACATATATATATATATATATATATATATATATATATATATATATATATATATATATATATATATATAAGAAACAAAAAAAAAAAAGATGTACGCCGAAAGGCATATATAAAAATCAAGATGTAATGTGTAATTTAGAGAGCTCGCATAGAGCCAGTAAGTTAATTTAAGGATTGTGATTGTAGAAAAGGGTTTAACATTTACCCCTAATATTATACATGTTGTGGCGATTCCGCCAGATCCCACGGCTCGCCTTCCTGAAAAAAAACCCCTATAACCATAACCCGGGTCTGCACCAGCTTTCGCTAATGCAATTCGCATTAGCATCTTAGATGCTTCACGCATCAAACAGACCCAATTATTATAACCCTAAAATCCCTATAAAGAAAACTTACCTTCATGCATCCCTTCGCATACAATTTTTCATAAGATTTCTTTGTTTGCTTATTTGGTATTCTGAACCAATTCGGTACCAGACAAATTCCATAAATATCGCGCCGTCTATTTTCCTAGCCGCGCCATATACCTTTTCATATACATTGCCTGGCAACCTTTTTTGTTTGTCTTACCAACAAACAACCCAAGCAACTGCATATAATTAGCGCAATAGACGCTGAAACCAAATTCTCCAGAATTTCCTAATGCAAATATGAACCCGGTTTCTATTGCAGCCAGAGATGCCATAAACATCCAATTTGCTTTTAGCACCTTTTTCTCCTAACGTCGAAAATAGCGACGAGGCATCGTATAAACATGACCCTCATTAAAGAGCGAACCATTTGGTCGCCTTTCCTTTTGTCTTTGCCGCCTCCCTGTTTCGCTGTTCCACTGCACGTGTGAATAGCATTGATCTCAACGATCCCACACATACCACCATGAACTGTATTACAAGATCTGGTTTCCTATACCACCAAGAGAGACTTTACGTTTCCCTGGTGGTAGGTAAAAAACGATATCCTTATTAGAGAGGATATCGTTTGAGTCTCATTCCATCACCAGACCAAGTCGGTCGGGTCTCCACTACGCTGCCTGTGCGCTCGGTACGCGTAAATACGATGGGCCACCCTTTTACCATCGAGGGGTGCGTCGGAGTTCGCACCCCCGTGAGTCGTGTGTGTTTTATTTTTCAACTCTAGGAAGTTTTAGTTTATTTATCCTTAAGTCCATACGAAGTGTTCAATAGTTTTTGGAAAACGTATTAATCATACAAAAATGTAAGAGACTAACAATAAACAATTTATCAATTTTCTATACAATTAACTATAAATTTGCAACTTTGATCATGTTTTAATAATTGCTCTAAATTAATTATATCCATAATTGGCTTCATTATACCATAATTACGTTCATGTATTGCTAAATCAAAACAACAAACAAACCAAATTACAACAAGTGAACAATAAAAATAATTCAGAAACTATGTGCAGTGTGATTCCTTTCATCGGTATTTAATTTTCCTCCTGGAGGGCGGTGCGTTGCTGAGGTTCGTGTTTGTGCGTTGTATTCGGTGGAACATTTAGTGAATGATGGGGATGTGAAGTGAACCAGTGCAGTACGCCCGCACAACATACTTCTACGCCACAATGTAAAAAGAATTAGGAAAATAAATGTGGTTTAAAAACTAAAAAAAAAAAAACGTGCTTATCCTCTTAGAATTAAATGCTGTCATCATAGATTTATTCTGTACAACATGTGGCTCTTTCCAGCTATTGTTTCTAAATGTAAAGTTGACTTAGGTTGTTTTGTATAAACAGGTCTCACTAATGTTGGATAAATGCCTCGATACAGTAGGAATATTTCACTTCAACAACTCGAAATCTTCATTGAAACAGCTTCTTAATCAATTTTTCTGATTATAGCAAACTAGATAAAAGTTTATAAATATATTTATCATAATTGCATATATTACTAAGCTTAATATTAATAACATAACTAAAAGACTAATAATTAATAACATAACTAAAGGACTAAAGTGGTCCAATATTTTTAAACCATGTGTCACTTCAAAGTTATCTTGAAATTCTCGCCTGCTGAAGACATTCTTTAACAGTATACCACTTGAGAGTTCACCAAGATATTTACCCATATAAATCAATTCAGCCCTCTGGATATATACGTGTACGTTTTCTTTCACCCGGTATGTAAGTAACCATACCATAGCAATCAGTTTTCCGATGCCTTTGGTTCAAAGCACCAGTATAGGTATTCCCTCCACAGATAATTTTCCAAGGATGCTAGATCAATTTAAGTCCTAAAAGAACTCTCAAGTGCCATTAAAAAGTTACGGTGCACTCATGATACCGATTTTCAGTACCATAACGTAAAAGTTAAACTCAAGCATACATTAAAAAGATATATCTTCCATTAAAGAATATCTTTGTAGAGTAGTCGGTGTTGCTTTGAGTCTTACGAAACTCCCCTTGAGCTCCGCTGTCCTTGGATATATAGAAACACTCCTGACTGACTCACCGGAAAGAAACTGTAAAGCAATTTATTAAAACTTCTCCTACAAAGGGTGCACTAATTTATTCTTTGACCTTAACTACACGTTCGCAATCCAACGGAAGCTGTTTTTAATTCGATTAATCCCTCAGTCACCATAAATTCCTGCATTGGAATGTGCTGTAAGTATTTCACAAGCAAGTTTCCACTTAAAGCAATTCAGGTCCTCAGACCCGTAGGAAGCGTATTTTTCAATTTGTTTCTCCACGACGAAAGGCATTATCGGATATCAGTTAATAATTATGATTTCAAAACAATTATAAAATATATTTTCAGGTGAGTTATTCATTTTCCTCTCAGGGAACGGTTTTTGTGTTCAAGCCTTTGTCTATTTGCCCCTACTCAAAATACTTCCGTTCCCAATGTAACAGAATTTGAAAACATGAACTCAAATTGTTTGATTTACTTTCGTGTAAGAATGCGTACGAGTTCGTGCTCACATGAGAAAATAATTTAATTCGCCTCTTTCACATTCATGCCGCGAACTGACGAGAAAAATGTTTAAGACGTTTCAGCAACTAAAGTTTAGAGATGACAATTCAAAAATAGCTTCAGTGACGTTTAAATACCTTCATGGTTCAGAGAAGCTTTTTATTTAAATATATGTTTCATGTGACATTCAATAACGTGACACCTGAGGGAACACACTTGTGAAATTTGGCTTTCGACCTAAACGTTGTATGTACAAACGAGTCACTTTATAGACGCATGACAGATGTAGTTGGCAGGTGTGAGAAAAAATGCCCGAATGTTGCTCCCTTCGGGATATTGTAAAACACAACAATTTAAATTCCATACGAAATCACAATCACCAAAGAAATCACATTCACAACTCGGGTTTGTGTAATCGGAAAACAGGGCGGAAAATGTGTTCGATCGTTAGGCATAATTGTAA
The DNA here is from genome assembly GCA_963931805.1 of Microdon myrmicae. NCBI lineage: Eukaryota > Metazoa > Arthropoda > Insecta > Diptera > Syrphidae > Microdon > Microdon myrmicae. The sequence goes on from OZ007496.1 coordinate 185,965,721, forward strand.
TAAAACACACGTGAGTGAAGGAAGGTTATTTTTAAGAAGCTCGGCATTTTTTATCAAATTCAACTTTATTGAAAAAGATACTTATACAAAGATTATTAATCGAAATATTCCCCAATGGTATCTATAGTCTTTTGCCATTTATCGGGTAGATGGTGAATACATTCGCGATAGAAAATTAGTGATTTCGAAGCAAAGCTGGCCTTTCAAACAAGACGATATTGATCTACATAAGTGGTCATCAGAAAGAGCCAAGTCTGGAGAATACCCAGCATGCTGGACAATTTTCCAACCTAAGGGTCTTCTAGTTCCTGGATTAGTTTGCTGTATCTGGACGACCATTGTCATGCAGAACATCACTTTGCACCTTCCTTAACCCGTAAATGTTCTTTTTTCTTCCATAGCATCATTCAATTCGATAGGCTTGATAACGTTCAGCTGTCTGTTACAATTTGTTCAGGTTCAAGAAGCTCGTAGCAAATGACTCCTTTCCAATCCCACCAGACACAGAGTAACACTTTCTTGCCACGAATATTCGGTTTGGCAACTGGTGTTGATGGGCTACTTGGATCAGCCCATGCTTTTCAGCGTTTAGGTTAGTCATACAAAACCCACTTTTCATCACCTGTAACAATTTTGTGCAAGAAATTCTTTCCTCTGTATTGAGACAGCAAATTCATGCAGATCTCAACTCTTCGTTTTTGGTTTCCTGTGGTTAGTTTATGAGGAACCCATTTTCCTGCTTTCTGTACCTTTCCTATTGCATGCAATCGAAGTGATATTGCTTGATGTAAGCTGTTCTTGCCATGGATTTTCATCCAGTAACACTTGAAGTTGTTCGTCGTCAACATTTTTTACTGCATCCGTACGTGTAGCGTCTTCAAAACAAAAATTTCCTTTACGAAATCTGGTATACGCATTGCATCAATCAATTCCAAACACGAATTAATCAATTCCATAGCTTGAACAACAATTTTTTTTCACTTGAAAACAGAATAGAATGCAATGGCGTAAACGTTGTTTAACGACATCCATCTCATACCACTGATGCGCGTGTTTTGTTATGGTTTCTCAGTTGGGACAGCGGTGCGGGACTGGAGGGTTGCCCCGTAACAAACCTCACCTCTCACGAAGATGCGTGTCATTCTTGAAAGAGGATTGCCACGCCGACGTTACAAATTTTGGGTTGCCTGTGGCGCTACCGCCAAACCCCACGGTTCGCCTTTCTAAAAAACACCCATAACTCTATCCAATGAGATAATTTCGCTAATGGAATCGCATCAGCACCTTAAATGCTTTACGCATCTAGGATTATCTAAGGTATAATCTAAAAATCCCCTGGAAAAGAGAATTCTTACCTGCATGCATAACTTCGCATTTAAAATCCCCTACAAGACGTCTCTCCAAGCTTATCATAAATTTCCTGAAAGAAAATTCATCAGTTCGCATATCATACGACCGCATGTCAGGGAATCTTACCCTTGAGTTGGCTAATCCCAGCCTCAATATGTGTACATAAAATCTATCTATGCACACATCGGCTGTCGACCCTTTAGCCAGCAATAAAATACCCAAGCAGCTGCATGCAATTAGCGCAATCGACGCTGAAGCCAATTTCCCCTAACTCGCACCAAGTGCAAACAAAGAAGGCGGTTTCTCCATAGGCTTCCTGGCGATACCATAAACAACCCATATCGTTTGTGGTATCCTAAACGCAGTTTTCATTTAATGAGTGGCTGCTATTTATCCAGCTGACCCTCATTATCGAACGATGCATAGGTTGCTTTTCCCTTTGTATTGTAATTGTCCTGAATACATCCCTCATAGCCGCGACGCACATCTCAAACAAAGATCCAATTAGCATCCGACGAGTTCGGTTTTATTGGCTTTACCAGACTCGCATCCCATGAATGCACATTATACCTTCCTTTGTTTAGGTTCATTCCCATGGCCTTGAGTATGAAAAAAAACCAAGTGATCTTCATTCACACATACATGTGTACTACCAACGATCTTCACCCCAAACGATTGAATATCGTTGAGTCTTATTACAACCGTCGAGTCGACCACACGAAGTCGCGATCAATCCCCGTAACGTATGTACGGGGGATGCTCACACCATTGAGTCCATCTTAAGCCCCCTTAAGCGAGTCGAGTTTCTTTTGTTTTTCTGGCTAAGTGTTTTTTCTTATTGTTGTACGTGTTTGTAAATGTTTTATAAAATTTCAATATATTAGACTATTGTGAAATAACTTGGAGTGCCCCACCACATGTGAATTTATTAAAACAAATTAAAATCAAATTGACAATAGTGATTCCGCTAATTATTAAGATCGAATTGTGTCCACCACAGCGTGCGTTAAATTTGCAATAAGAACAAGCTGTATAAGAACTTAATAGCCGAACAATAAAAATTTACTTTCGTTGGTGTTTCCTTTGCTTCATCGTAATCGTTTAGTGTTCGGCGGAACGATCAGTACATGGTGGGGAAGAAGTGAATCAGCGCCGTACGCCGGTGCAACATACTTCCTTCCCCACAGGTCTTTTTATTGTTGTTGCTGCTGATGTTAGTTTTTTGTTTGTAAATTTAAAATGAAATTAAGAAGCAAAAAACTTACGTAAAAAAGGACACATACTTTGGCTCCCTCCTCTTCCCGTTGGCTTTGTCCTAATTACCCACTAGGTACCTCTTCCAGAAACAGGGGGATGAGACCACCACAATTATTAGTTCACCACCCTGCACTCCTTTAGGGCTTCTCCATCACAGGAGCTTAGACGGTTATTGGGAATTACCACTCTATTTTGATGGCGGAGTGTACCGTGCATCTAAGACCTGCTGAATAACGGCGGGAATTACGGAAAATTCCCTGGTGGGGTGCGTCTCCACTAGCCCAATTATCTTTCGTACACGCCCTGTTTTGTGCGTATATGTCGCAGCTATACTTTGGGCCCGGCCTTACAAAAATCTATTTTAGACTCTTTTAATTGCTCCTCTCAACGGACGTCTTTAGTAAAAAGCGAAGGATTTATTCGATACTGAAGAGAAATCCGAGTTTGACCGGTTTTGACCTCCGAAGGGTTGGTTGGTGAGCGTTCTTCGGGGTCCAGCCTTTTTGGAATAAAGGGGTCCGGCCCGGGCATCCGGCCTTTACCGCCTTTGACGCGTGCACCTCGGTGGCCCTTTGGGTTTTTTATTGTTACCTCTTCCCACTCATAGTTGACCATGCAGGTCTGTGGCGTTGAGGTTTAGTCGTAGCCAGTTACGTGTACGGGTGGGTGTTGATTGACAATTCTGATTTTTTCCCATTTCACCACGTAAACGCATTTTTTCCATGTGTGGCTTTAACGGCCACAAAATTCGCAGAAACATCGAATACTATAGACTCTATGGTTCGATGTTGCTGGTTTTCTGGGCGCAGAAGGTTGGTGTGCCCCCACATTTGTTTTCTTCTGGAACTCCCTCTGCTGGTTGGGCGGCATATTCTGTTGTGAAAGTCTGGGACTGCACTGTGGCGGTATACGGTGGGCTCGACAATCCTTTATGGCGTGCCTATATTACCTGCATTCCCGGCGAAAGGAAATGTTTCGTGTTTTTGGGCCCTCGTCGTGGACGTGTCCCTTATACGACCTTATACGAATTGCAAAACCTGCAGACCATACGGGCAGCTAAAGGGTGCGACGAACGAGTGGCTTGGACATGGGTTGGCCGTTGGCTATGGTGGAACCGATCACCAACGCCCTCTTATTGTAACGGGGCTTCAGGTCCCATTAACGGGAACCCACCCTGTGGTTGGGACATTGTTTCAGCCCCCACGTCCTGCGGGTGCTGTGTAAAACCTCCCAGTGCATACTGGGGTTGACCTGTATTCCCAGTAGCATAACTCGTCTTATTCATTGTATTGCCGGTGATGCGAGCCCTGTGGTACTTGACTTTGATTTGTGGAAGGCATTGTGGTGTCCAACTTCCTTCTACAGTAGTAAGGCAAAATATTTACAGGTGTATTCCCAGGAAGGCAAGGCTAATAACCTTGCCCGGAAAAACAAATTATTATGGAAAATTTAACAAGCCTCGGGACTTGCTAAATAAGGCCAAGACCGGATCCCGCTTGTAGTGTCGATGGTCATGATGATGATGATTCCCAGGAATGGGCTGTCTATAATGTACTTCCTGCGAATGCGGTGGTGGATTTGGTTGAGGGTGGGGGTCTTGCGAGGGAAAAGGGGCGAAAGAGTGCGCATGTGTAGCATGAACAAAGGGAGTAGCATGTGCGTTAAGAGTCGATAACGTAGATGGGGTAGTGGGAGTCGAGTTGATAGTCGGTGGAGTGAATGTCCATGAAGGCTGTGGAATAGAGTGTGCGATTTCCAACCCCGGTCCGAGCCTACTAAAAGAAGATAGTCGCGTTGTCGCACCATCTCTTTCTTGGACCTTTCCATCTCGAGGATCCTATTCAAGGTTTAATCGAGAAATCCATCGCCAAAAGCCAGCAAATAGTGCCGGAAGTGGTCCTCGCTGACACTGCCCATTATAACGGACTTCGCAACCATTTCTATCTGGATGACGAATTTGGGACAGTTTGCCTGTACGTAGGACAGCTCCGCCGCCTACCCCCAACGCATAGTGGGCTGTTTCACTCGAAAAAACGTCGGGTGTATTTTTCGCAGGGAGTTGCCGCATTACGGAGAACTCTTTATGGACTCGTGCGGCTGGTACATGTTCATTAAGCGCTGCTCGCATTCCAGGAAGGTCCCGGGTGCTGGCTCACTTATCAGGCGGAATGTTTCACAACCGAGCCTCGTGGGCAGCCACTTAAAAACCCCCCTCCCTTCACCAAATAGCCAAGAGTCTTTTTGCAAGTATTAATGAACATTTGAAGGTCAATAGCTGCGTTGAGGCCCTTTTGCCCAGAGAACATCGGGATTATCTTTAGGGCGAGGTCAATAATTTGGTTCACACCTAACATGGTTCTTGATGGAATTGTGCGGTCAAGTATGTCTAAACGGTCAGGTGCACCCGGTGCACTTGGGGAAGATTCCCGGTTTCTTGGCGTGTTCCTAGGAAGCCAAGAAGGGAGGGATTTTGGCGAGGGAGAGTTCTGTTGGATTCCTTTCAGCTGCATCCTTGTTTTCATCTAAGGTGCACGCTGTCCTTACCTTTAATTGGTTAACGTTGGCCCTAGGATACCAGCGCGGGCAAACACGGGCGAGAAAAAACGAAGAGAGAAGAAGAACAAAGTGAATTTAAAAAAAATGTGTGCCCAACACCCTTAAAGATCGAAGGATTCTCTACCCAACTGGTAGTCAACCACAAGAGAGAAGAAAAATGAACTAAATGGGAAAACTCCTTTTTAGTTTATTAACCCACAATATCTGAGCTAATCAGGTTTTGTTTCGAAATCTTTGATTGCTAAATACCGCAGACGAGTTAGTGTATATTGGTTAAAAATCTACAATATCTGAGCTGATTAGGTTTCGTTTCGAAATCGTCATTCGGTCCCCGGACCGAGTGGGAACGAGGAACCTGTCTCAGTCCCCATACCAGCCAAGAGAGAATGACCAAAAAGAAAAACAACAACGAATGTATACGAGGGTGAGATGAAAAGTTTCCGACCTCAACATGAAAATAGCAACACTCGTCAATAAAAGTTAGTGAATGTAGTCTTTTGACAGTTACTCACCAACATTTCAGCCATTTGGGAGGCGTAGTTTTTATTTGGCAGTCGTTTGAGTGAGTCTATGTGAATGTTTTTGTGAATTCTTGAAATTTTGAAATTTTTGTTTTTGAAAGGCAATACGCCTACGCAACTCAAACATGAGTTAGAATCTGTGTATGGGGACTCTGCACCATCATTTACCACAGTGAAATTTTGTGCAGCTGAATTAAAACGTGGCCGTGAGAGCTTGGGAGACGATTAACGTTCTGGACGCCGAAAAACTCCAACAACTGACGATAACATCGCTAAAATTCACCAAATTGTGCTTGTCGACCGCCAAATTAAAGTCAGGGAGATAGCAAAGTCTATGGAAATGTCCGAAGAACGTGTTTGTCACATATTAAATCAAGATTTAGGCATGAGAAAGCTGTCCGCGCGTTGGGTGCCGCGTTTGCTCACGTTAGACCAACAACGTGTTCGAATGAACATTTCCAACGCTCTATTGGTGCAGTTAAGGCGCAATAAATCCGAATTTTGGCGCCGATTAATTACTGTCGATGAAACTTGGATAGACCATTATACACCCGAAACAAATATACAGTCGAAACAGTGGACTGCAAAGGGGGAATCGGCTCAAAAAAAAAGAAAAATTGTTTTTGTATGCCTTACAGTCTTCGGATTTAGGGGTTAACGAAACACACACCGACTGGATATTCGTTGGATATCACTTCATACATGTCGGATCTTATAACATACATGTGATCGAAACTTTATCTGTGCGACTTTCCACTTCTTATCCAAGTTATTTATTGATTTTGCCTTTGTGTTGTTTTATTAACCTTTTTTTTCTTGTGCTTCCGGAAAATTAATTGCCGTTAGTATGATGGTAGTAAAAATGATCCTTATAGATTTGCTTTCAATGTTCTTCATGTTGGGAAGACTTTTCATGACAGGTTAAATATTCACAGGCGCAATCCTTCACCGAACATTAATTAATCTTCGGTTAATACCAAAATTACAATTTGCACCACCGAAAGAAAAGAAATAATTGTTGTTCGATTTCAACGATTCTTACAATTCTTTATTAACAATTTTTGTTCTTCATATTTGATCTTGTAGTAAGAGCTTTTTTTTGCTATTTTTAACAAGACCTTATAAGCTGAAGGATAATCTTGCCTTTCTATACATTTATTCATGAATAGTTAAACAGTTAAATAAATTCAGAGTCAACCACAAAGCGTTCCGAATGTGTGGGAAAATAATCTTAGTCGAATTTAATTAATTTCAATTTGAATTTATATACGAGGGCCGGTCAATAAGTCTTTAGAAAATGAGGACGATTTTCCTTAATTTTCTCATTTAGCTGACCTAATAATGACGCATAATACTGTGTCGTTATCGTCAGTTGATGTTCCAAATAGTGAATGAAGATAATAACACATGCATCCCAAAATACAGTAGCAATAGCCTTTCCTGCAGGATTCACCGCATTTGCCTACTTTGGAGCCCGTTGGCCTTTAACAAATCAATGTTTTGACTGTTCTTTCGTCTCGGGAGTATAGTGGTGGGTCCACGTTTCATCTACAGATACTAGTTTCCACAGAAACTCATCTGGGTTGCGACGCATGCGTACCAAAAGTTCTCCGCTGAGAGCAAATGCGGCATCCATCTCGCAGATATTTTTTTCATATCCAATTATTCATGCAAATTAAAACATGAAGCAAATTGAAAATTACAGATACCTGGTGAGGAATGTGATTACTAAAACCAGACCATTAGCGATGCTACGAGCGCCATCGTAGGCGTTTCTAAGGAGTTATTGACCCACCCTCGTACTACCGCACAGCAACTTAAAAGAAAACCACGGAGTAACAAAAGGCTGCATATATATAAATTGTACTTTTGGTTACAAGGCATTTTTTGTTTTTGATTGACAGTCTTCACTCACGACTCTCAATCATCGCCTGGCTGTTATCATCCGATACCAAGCCACCGGCGTTTTCTTATTTTCGTTCAAACGCCGTTGCTCCGCTGAGAAACCAAATCACGCAATTGAACCCTTAAATGGTATGATCTTTTTCAACGGTGATGATTGATCTCGCTTACAACTGAGATATCATCACCGGTATGTTTTTGGTTTAATGAATGAATATATGAATTTGAAATTGTATAGGGTGTTTTAGGTTTTATATTTAATATGTGTATAATTTGAAAATGTAAATGAATGTTTTATGTTTTAAAAATGTAAATGAATGTCTAGTTTTGTTTATGTAATTGAATGTTTTATGTTTTATATTTATGCATACTTGTTCCATATATATGTACGTATGTGTTTTATATCGTTTTCTCAGTTGGGGCAGTGGCGGGTGAAGATTCCGTAACAAAGCTACATATATCCAAAATAGCTGGGGAATTGGATGCCTTCAAGTATGTTTTTAATGTAACCAACTTCAGAGCCAAGTTTCTACTGGTACACGTATTAATAATAATATATAATAACTCACTCCAATCATTCAAACTAATATCCCGAGTTGAATCAAATGCACGATAAATTGAACCAAATGTTCATTTGTCGCGCATTGATGCAATTCCCAAAAATCCAAACTAAACTAAAAGCGTGATAAATTGAGCCAGATGTTTATTAATCATCTAAAAACGCAATTATTAAAATCTGTATCTTTAAATAAATTTCAAGATCATCCTTTCGAATTCTATTCCTAGTCCACGACAAATCTCGTCGGCTGTTCTAGAAATTTGAACGGATTTTTTTTTTTGGACTCTTACGGCCTCCACGTCCAAAGCCTCATCCAAAATCCCCACAAAACCCCCTCTCTGCCTCTCTAGAGCTGTAACTGTGCCAAGTAGTAAATTTGCATGAACTACTTCATGCAAATATAGATAAATTACTTGGAAATAATAAAACATAAAGGAGTTGGCGTCGAAAAAAAAGAGAGACGTCAAAAAGGAAAAAAAGGGCAAATGAATAAAAAGTTTTGTACCAGACACACCGCAATCGCCAGATTGTAGCAAAAAAAAGGAGAATTAACATAAGTGGCCGTTCAAATAAATACCAACCGCGAATGAATACGAACCGCGAGTGAAGCGGAATAGCAACCCGTCGCGCCGGAATAATAAACAGATAACAGGAGAACAACCCGTCGCGTCGGAGTGAAACGGGATTAAACCGTCACGCCGGAATAATCAACAGATAACAGGGAATTCCAATTCCTCCCATCCCTGAAACCGCGAGTTAAACGGGATAGCAACCCATCGCGCCGAAATAATAAACAGATAACGGGAGAACAACCCGTCGCGTCGGAGTGAAACGGGATTAAACCGTCACGCCGGGATAATCAGCAGATAACAGGGAATTCAAATTCCTTCCATCCCTGAAACCGCGAGTTAAACGATATAGCAACCCGTCGCGCTTGAATAATAAACAGATAACGGGAGAACAACCCGTCGCGCCGGAATAATCAGCAGATAACAGGGAATTCAAATTGCTTCCATCCCTGCAACCAGAAAAGGCGACTCGCCGACCAAGAAGAGTCTAACAACAAACTACATGTTATCGCTTTTAATTACTTTGATAGAGAATGATAAGCAATTTGGTCACAAAAGAGACGTTATCCCTTTTATTTAATTTGTTAGAGAGACATAACAGAACCAAACTCCAACCAGATTTCATATAAAACGGCGTTGCATCCTGGTTTCGACAGCCTCGGGGTTGGCGCCCGAAAATGGGGATGCCGAAAAATTAAAATATATATTTAATATAAATCAATCGGCGGGTTGGTAACCAAGGTTGTGGACGTCAATAAATGTTCTGAAAAGTGCACTCCCTCACTTAAGTAAATTCCTTCGGAATTGTATATGCCGATCGTCTGCAAAATATTGGAATTTCTTCCGTATTCAGAAATTGTTTTATATAAATGCACTTTTATTCGATCACCCAGCTGTTAGGTAATACGTGATAATGTTGTACAACTATGACGGTTCAGTGCGAAAGAGTTGTCAGGGTTTCTCACATTTTCCCTCAAATTACCATTAAAGTCGAACCTAATAATGCAACACAAATTTGTAGCTCTGGCGCTCAGAAATCGTCATCACTTCCCCTACGCTCCCCCAAAGCTGACCGTCAAACTCCCCTTACCTTCTACTATCAGCACGTAAGAGGTATTTGCTCAAAAACCGGTTGCAATCATTTTTTAAAAAAGTAAATACGAGGGTTGGGCGATTGACAAATTGTGTGGGATCCAACGCGAACAAATTTTTTTGACAGTCAAATGTTTATGCAATATTGAATGTATGCTGGTCCCACTAATGCCTAAGGTTGTCTCAATCTCACGATAGGTCACATGACGATCTTCCAATATCAGTTCGCGCACAGCATCAATGGTTTTCGGAACAACAACTGATTTTGGACGACCTTCACGAAATTCATCTTGGAGTGAACTACGACCACGATTGAATTCACCATACCATCGATAAACACTGGTCCTTGATGGAGCTTCATCGCCAAAAATTGAATTAAGTTCATCCATGCACTGTTGCTGAGTTAATCCACGCCGAAAGTTGTAAAAAATAATCGCACGAAAATGTTGACGATTTAATTCCATTTTTGGGCCGAGATGAATCTTTTAAGTTACTGTAAACAACACAAATAGCGCTCGTATGTCAAAACGTTCTGAGTGCGTATAACCTCAAAAATGTCCAACCTTACAACAGAGCTGTCAATTGCCGGATTGCAACACTAGGGTTGCCAAATCCCGAAACATAAGAGGCAACCCTCGTAAATCGAATTCGAAAGTTGTACTCAGTGTATCAGCTGCTTGCAGTTTGATGGCTTTTCCCCAGTTATATGTTAATGGCGGAGATATACGTCATGAAATAATTGTAAAAATGTGTGTCATATCATTACATTTTTAAAACATGTTTGTATTTTCTTTTTATCTTCTTAGTTTCTAAATTACATGCTAGACAAAAAATGTTTAAATTCTAGCTTAATTATCTTATATTACTTACTGGTCTTTCTCAGACACTCTAAACTAAACATTAGATAACTATTGTATAATTTGCCCTTCGGCGACAGAACTTTGTTTGTGGCTGTACTTATGATTAATTGAATGACAAAGAAAATTTGGAAAACTTTGTGTCGAGTTTTTGTTGTTGTTTTTTTTCTTAATATTTAACCTACATAATTTTTGTTTTGTAATTTTATTTAAAAGAACTTAAGTTAACTTAACTTAAATCTTATACTACCCTAATTCTAGAAAAGCTAAGTCTATGTAAGCTGGCTGATGATGCTGTTATTCTATACCGGCATTGGTATCCAGGTCTTTATATGCCATTCAACCACCAGAACTGTTGACGCTGTCTAATACTATCGTCCCGGTCTCTGTGAGAGATAGCCCTACTGAAACGCAAGAGCTCATCTTCGGCGCGCGCTACTTCCCGGTCGTAGCACAATCGCCCGTCTACGGATGATCTACTTACATGATAGATCAGCGGAATTCCGGATCTATCCTGTATAAGCCCGTTCATGTCCAAATCAAGGAACGCCTCTGGTGGAAGAAAACCGTAGTGACGCACGTTATCATAGTACAGGGTATTTGGATAATAAGTTCCGAAATTAAGGTCATTGGGTGAGCTTATTGCTCTCGAAATATGTCCTCTGATTAATTTGATCATAAAATTATCCACCCTATTTATGCAGGCTTCATTATATAAAGTCTCATTTGAGTAGTACTTTTTGTATTCCGATTCCGGTGTTCGATACAATCTGAGACAGGTTCTCAGACACTTCCTTTCGAACACCCGAATCTTTTCCATCAAATTTGGACCTATGTTAAACCATACTGGACAACCATATATGAGCATTGGCCTGATTAGCGTCATGTAGCATATGACTTTTACCCTACTGTCAAGTTGGCTACTGTGAAACCTCCTGTCCTTTAACATATCGTAAAGTACATATAGTAGAGGCTTATGTATGCCGTGTCTGACCAGTTTGTATTATAGCCCTTCGATCCAGACGGTATCAAAGGGTTGTTCCAAGTTGATCAGACAGACACATTCCTACATTTATTCCATTGTATGTCAGAGACCAGTTTAACTGCGGAATGTGTGGTTTCTTGACCCGCCTTAAAGCCAAACTAGTTATTTGGAATAATGTTTTGTTAATAGTCTTTTCAAATACTTTACTGATGCTTGGGAGTAAACTTATCGAACGCATGTTCATTGGGTTTGTACAGTATTTGCCCTTTTCTTTTGGATGGGCTGAATTATAGCCGTTTTCCAACGCGCGGGATAATATGCATTATTCAACGCGTTGTTAAACAGGAACGTGTATATATCTATTGTCATTGGGGGCAGGTTCTTGAGTACGATGTTAGGTACCCCATCTATTCCCACTGCCTTTTTGCTTCTTAATGAGTCGTAGATACTCTGGATTCCTTCCATCGTAATTAAAAGGCTATTAGCCCCACCCTTGGCATTAATGTCAATTGACAGATTATCGTCACTGAATTCGGTAAAACTCGGATCCTCCGATTGCCAAAGTGAAATTTCATTTCGGAGGTGCAGGTGATTCAGTAGAACTTTGTCCTCCAAGTCGTGATTTCGGTGAATGCTTTCATCCACCTTGTACATTTCCCGAAAGACAGCTCCATAATGGCAGCCTTAATCCTGCTGCCGATGATTCCCCACGCATAGGCGTGCTCATTGCTATCTAAAGACCCTGGATTCGTAACTAATTGCTTTCTCTACCTCTTCCAAGGTTGAGTTTGTATAGAGGTCGATGTGGTTTCAACCGACCTCACATATTTGGACACCATACCATTGACCAAACTATCCACAATCTTGGTTCCTATTGGATGGGGAGCTTACCTTCCTCTCACATTTTGACAAGATAATACTGAAAGCCGATTTCGTCCTTCGGTTCGTGAAACACTAATCGAAGGAATTCTTCAACCCCTCCAACCCCTATGTGATGACCTCTTTACCACCTTCACGTTTAGCTTTACCTCCCTTTGATCCCCTTATCAAAAGATCCATATCCTATTACTATTTCACTATTTATTGGCCTGTAGGATCCCAAAAGTTCATGACCTCACCGACTCGACTCTGCCATCGTACCTTGTCCCGTGCGCTCTCCTTCCACGATCGACCACCCGATCCGATATCCTCGAGGTCCGATCTAACATTGTCCTCCCATCTCCGTCGCGGCCGTCCTGTCGGTCTCTTTCCCGTTGGCTTACCGTCAAGAATTCTATGCACTGTCCTATCGTTGTCCATTTGCGCCACATGTCCGGCCCATCTTAATCTTCGCGACTTGATTACTCTTACTATTGTAGGTTTGCGGTATAGCTCTTCCAATTCGTGGCTGTGGAGTTTCCTCCATTGTCCTGCTTCCTCGTCATATTTACCACCAAAGACACGCCTTAAAACTTAATTCTCGAATACGCGGAATTTGTTTTCTTCTCGTTTTGTGAGAGCCCATGTTTCGCATCCATATAGAACAATCGGCATGATTATGGTTCTATAGGCACGGAATTTTATATTACGTGATAACAGTTTGGATTTCAGCAGTTTACTGACAGCATGCCAACTAGCGTTGCCGGAGTGTAATCTTTTGTTAATTTCCTACGACATTTCGTTACTGGCTGTCAGTATTGTTCCCAGATATTTAAATTCTTTGACATTTTTAAATATCTTGCCCCTGATGTTTATGTGTATTCTCTGATGTCCACCTGCTCTCGCCATAATCATGTATTTTTTTTTTGTCTTCGTTTATTTCTAGGCCCACCTCTTCTGCCGCTTGCATGATGATATCACAGTTTTTACTTACAGTTTCTAGATTATCGCCCAAAACGGCGATGTCATCCGCATATGCGAGCACTTGTGTGACCTCGTTCAGGGATGATCCCGTCATGTTGTCGTCTTGTACCTTTCTGACGACATACCCGAGGACAATGTTAAAGAGACATGGTGAGAGGCCATCCCTCTGTTTTAGTCCGTCCCGGATTCCTAATGGTTCTGGTGGAGGTGGTTTTCTATTCTAACTCGCCCTTTGTTTTCGTTCGTGCAGATTTGAATGAGAGCGGCATATTTTTTCGGGATTCCCAGCTCAACTACAATATGGGAGAGTCTTTGCCTTGCGATTGAGTCGTAGGCTTTTTTGAAGTCGACGAACAGTTGGTGAACCGTCTCTCCGTATTCCCACTTCTTTTCCAGTAGTTGCCTTATTGTGAACATTTGGTCACTTGTTGACCGGTTCCTACGGCATCCGCATTGCTAGTCTCCCAATATTTCTGCGTACGGTGTGATTCTCGCCAGTATGACATTTGTTAGTATTTTGTATGTAGCTGGGAGCAATGATATTCCTCTGTAATTTTCGCAGTCAGATCTGTCGCCTTTTTTTGAAAATGGGGACAACTATTGAGGTTTTCCAATCTTCCGGTATGACTTCCTTATCCCATATTATTAGATCCATATCCGCAGGATAGAATATATTCAACGAAATTTCTTACGATTCAATCTCCGAGGTCTATGATGGGACAATCCTTTGACCATGTTCCCTTACATTAACCCATTAATCGTCTCAAATTAGTCAACCTAAAAATTCTTGAAGAGCGTAGAGTCTCAGATGACATTCTGTTAATTCTGTCTATCGCCTCAATTCTTCTTAATACGAGTACATACCCTCAGAACAAAAACAAAAACAGGATAAGTGGCGCGTTCGTCAAAGGTTCGTCACGAGCTGTCCAATTCGAACAGCCCTCAATTTCAACTCGAAGGATATCGGGGCAGAGAAAGACCACATCTCAGCATCGCAGAAACCTGTTTGATGACCGTAACCAATTTACCGTGCGAGGCTGGAGATTGTGATTTAAATATTAAAGTCAGTTGGAAGAAGCAGGTGCTTGAAGTCCAGATGGACCACTAGATAAATAAATCCTTTTTTATTTACTAGTGTGTTGTTTTCTTGTTTTATCATTTCCTTCCAAAGCCAAAATAGTGTAACTAATTCCTTCATAATTGAGATAAAACAGTAGTACTCGTAACAGTTGGATTCCTCTAGAATATGCCGACGGTGAAAGAATTACTCGTCTTCCATCACCTGAACCAGACACCGTGAATGACAAATGCCAGCAAATTTGACTTTTATTAGTCATTATTGAAAAATATACAGACACATTCTTATCACATGCATTTTTCAACCTCGAATACATTGATGGATACAACACAATTTCCCCGCACGCTCTGTCTGCTACGTAGAAGTAGTCATGGCAACTCGAGGTCAATGTCAGCGAATTGCCACCCACGAAAAATATGAATAATCTTGGAACTGTTCCAAATGAACGAAACTTTGTGAACGATGAGCTTATAAGTCGTTTTTGAGTATCAGATCTGTTACGTGACGCGTTTATTTTTGAATTCCACCGTCAGTATGCTTACTACAAATATCCAACAGATTCGAAAACTCATCAATAATCTATTTTGAACAAACAACGGAGTATGGTAATCCATAAATCATTCTCGATGTGATTTTCAAACTAAAACATCGATTCGCAGCTACTGTCAACACGTGAAAACACATGTCCACAGAGCAAAATTAAATCTATGGACAGACATGGGTGTATTGAAGTATCACGGATTTTCCCCCAGCGAGGGTGTCTGTTGATAAACTGCTACAGTTCAATTTTTGGAATACGTTAATTTATCGATAGGGTATGCGACGAATGGTCGATTGCACACATATGGAAATGAATCATGTATACTAAAATACATTGAATTGGCGATTTTAAAACCACTTTGTTTAAGATTACCTATCAGATGAACACTCGTGGATTAACGATACATTTATCATGGCAATCAATTTCAAAACCTGCTCCCATAACCTATAGTTAAAGGATTAGTTCGCCGATAGCTATCGCTTTTAAAGATCTGTGTGTGAAAATTGTGGGCTTTAGACAAAACGTATATTTACGAATATAGCCTTACATAAATGGAATGGCCCAACGCATGCTAATGAAGAAATAAAATAATAAATTTATTTTCGAATTGACAACACCGTGTTGCACGCAATTTAAACATTGCCAAATTTGCTGTTCACTTTACAGGAAACCAGTCATATGAGCAAATTGAATTCACACGTTTATGTATTAGAGCATCTGTAAAATTGAGGCATGGTTATATGTAGCCACTACAGGTGACATCACAGAGAGGTAGGACCTGTATCCTCTGAGATTTATTCTAGGTGCCGTGACCTGTCACACAATTTTACGGATTATCGATTAATTACCCAACTACCACAACAGCATTGAATGGAATCTGCCTACGCCGTGTCACAACTAACAGAGGTCCCATCATATAAAAAACCATAGAAGAAAAACATGAAAACGAGGAAAAAGACTTGGTCTACGTTTGTTGCGGATTCGTACTGGTCACAACCAGCAAATTCGCAATTAAATGCTACCCTTAGCAACAACATAACAAATGTCAGCAATCAGTTGACATAATCGAATAAATTCTGTTGGTTGTCAGACAACCTCAAATAAAGCTCTCTTACACTTTAGCTGTTGGCGACCACAGAACCTAATCTTTGTACATCATATCAATCCGTAGAAATAAAAGCAATTTTAATAACTAGAAATCTAGCAGCAACGAGGTCTTGTGGGGGTTCTTTAAAGCCTTCCCTAAGAACCACCCATTTCCTTAAGTCAATCTGCCTTTCCCTCACACCACAAACCACTATACTTACCTGCAATCGAGCAGCGTAAGCTATCTTTCAGTAGCTTTCACCTGAAAGTAAAACCCCACCAATGGCATGCATAACATTGAATGTTTCTGGTTCATAATACATGAACCATTTAATATCCCCTATCGGCTCAGCTCGTCACCAATAAACGATAAACATACGCTGGCCAGCGTATTGTGGGCACAGCTGCAACCGATATTCTTCCTACGGTGCATAATTGAACCATTGCTCCTATGCCCTTAGGTTCCCAAACAGTTGCGACCAATTCCCTATTATCGGCTATCTACCGATCATGGGATTTGGGCACGAATATGATTGACGTTTAGACAATCATAACCATAATCATGCCTTATGATGCTCCGGTCTGTAGACCAAACAAACACACACTAGCATCGCTCTGTTTATGTTATTTACCAACCGCTAGTCCATGGCCACCCTGGGCGATACGTACGCTTGCACATCTGCAAGGCTAATTCCTCGCTATTGTGCCCATGTACTAGTACTATCATGTAAACAAAACCCAAATCTTCGGTTGACCTATCGTCACCGAAGAATGTATAGCCTACAATGGCATTACCATGAACACCTGAGTAAACACGATGAAGACCCAATGTAACATCGGCAAAACCACGAACGATGTGCATCTCATCGTGACCCTTGAAATTGCGTTTCTGTTTACTTAGGATACAGAAACCTATTTCGTTCTCAGGCGTGCAGCATCGACGATTTATGACCACAATGCCTGCAGCTCAATATGCTCGTTCGTTTGTTTGAACGGGTCCAGGATTGGTCGTTGTCTGTATTGCAGGCGAAGGGGCATCGTACTTGTCCTATACGGGCATATGGGAAATCTTCCCATTTAACCCCTTCCTCGATCGCCATTGGCCGTCGCCAACTTGATTCGTTTCGCTTCTCCTACATCGATGTGATCCACCACCATTGAATCTGACGGATGTGGATTGCATCGAGGAGTCAGATTTTAACCGCCCAACTGCACGCGCGCGCCGCAGTCGTGGAGTTTCATAGTGGTAATTCATCCATAGCAGGAGTCGGTCGGGCGAGACAGGTCCAGATTTATCCACGGGAGCGTGTTCACTCGCAATTTTTAAGTCCGAATCCGTCGAGTAGTTGGAGTCTCTGATCATAGCAAAAAGGAAAAGGAGAACGAGCAACTAATGTGTAGTTAAATAATAGAAGACTCGTTTCCTTGTTGAATTGTCAACTAAACATCAACTAATGTGTAATTGAATATTAGAAGACTCGTTCCCTATTTGAAGTGTCAACTAAACATCAACTAATGTGTAAGTAAATAATAGCAGTTTGAACAATAAAAACCTACCAACAAACTGTGCGTATTGTCAACTAAACATCAACTAATGTGTAATTAAATAATAGAAGACTCGTTCCCTTGGTGTATTGTCAACTAAACACCAACTAATGTATAATTAAATAATAGAAGCTTGATCAATAAAAGATTTGCAAATGGGTTCTGGAGTTTATTTGTTTTGGTTCTGTGTCCGCTCGGTACTTCGAAACTTGGGGTTTTGCTGAACAATTTTCGGGGCAGACTGTGGAAGTTTAGTGAACCCTGCGCCCTTGCCGGCGCCACGACTAAACATATCTACAGTCTTTTGTTAAGAAGGAGACATTTTAGGGATTTTCGAACGTCTACATAACTGAGGTAACAATTTCTTTTCAATAGCATTGTAATTCGATTGATTTTAGTCCTCGACCGAATCCTCGTTGCACGGCAAGGGAATTCCGCATTGTTCCTGACGCCATTGTGTTAACCCACCACAAAAATACGGTGTGCTGGGGGACAGCACATACAACGTTGCCAAAACGAATGCACAGATCACAAAGGACGATCAAGCATATAAGAATAAAAATGCAGCGCTAACTACTAAGCAAGTCAAGAGAGCGTACATATGCTAGATCCCTGAAAACAATGAAAGCTACACCTGATTTATTAAAGTTTAAGGAAAAAATCAGTAAGATCAAGAATCAATTGGAACTCCATCGCGTAAACTACGGAAATGCAAAGGGAAATGAGAGTAGCATCAGAAAAGAAAGCTTCACCAAAACCCTATCACCGCGATCCACCGTAGAATTCACGGACATTGCTAAAATCACCACAAAGGGAAAGACCGTGAGTGCCCCAATCGAGCAATTCCTAAAATTGGATCAGTAGGAAATCTCGTGACAAACTGCTATTCTGTTCCTTCCCTAAAATGATGGTTGCATGCTGCTCCACACAGAGTCGGATTAAATGGAGACCTGCTTGACGTGTGATAAGAAGGGGCATCTGACAAAATCATGCTGAAACCCACCAAAATGTGCGATATAGCCAGATGGCACCAAATAAGGCAACAAGCACAACACCGATAGTCCCTGATCTATTTATAATATATAACATTTATAAGAGCAGTACGGTAATTTAAAAAATTCAGAATGCCTAAGTTTATCCAAATATACAAGCGCGATTGCTTAACACATTTAGCTTAAAGGACACCAGAATACAAAGTCAGTGTTCTACTAGTGAATAAACCTAATAGAAGTGTTTACGATGCACATCGATGGAGACACAACGCCACAAGCAAAGCAGCAATCTGACTAAATCTGATCGCCTTCTGGATTTACCTGGGTGGAAATAAAAATAAAAAGAGGGTATGTACTGTGTCAGGTGTTATGCCGTTACGACCCTAAAAATATGCGACTTCGAAATCTTAATGAACAATCTAGTTCGAGTAGCAAGAGGAAAGCAAGAGCACTTGTCGTAATTGAAAACTCTAACGCATGCTTTCGAATGGAGAAGCAAACAGACGAATAAAAGAAGAAATGTTCTTTTCTTTTGCGGCGTCAGCTCTGATCCTATCATCATCATCATCGGCACTACAACCGGGATCCGGTCTTGGCCTTATTTAGCAAGTCTCTCCACCGGTATATGGTCTTTATCCGAGACTTGTTAAATTGTCCATAATAATTTGTTTTTCCGGGCAAGGTTAATAGCCTTGCGCCAACTGGCCCTATAGATAGAGCTATTAAAGCCACGTTTATCAACCGAAGCGGTCGTCGATACTTGACCTCATGTTTGCTAGCATTTCCCTGTCGAAAACCCTAGAATAGAGGGGCTAGATCTTATAGCAGAGAATTTACAACTCGCAAAGCTTAACCAAAAAGGAAGCACCCCAACTGATGGAAAACCTGACGGACATCGCGATGTCGCTGTGCCATGGAAGCACAAGAATGAACACACACAATACCTAAAAAAGATGCCTAAAAAAGAATTGGAAAGTACACCACGCGAAAATTTGCCATGAGTATGAAACACCACACAACCAATTTAAGGAAGGTAGAAGTCAAATGAAGGAAGCTCTAAAAAGGAATAAAACTCAGACTTTCACGAAATTAACAAAAAATAGTTCAAATTAACGTATGAAATGGTGGCTACAAATTGATCATGCGTTGCCTCATAGCATAGACTTTTACTTTATTATTATTAAGCTCCTCAATAGTATACTGGTTAGTATACCCGCCTGTCACGCGGGAGACCGGGGTTCGATTCCCCGTCGGGGAGCCTCTGGCGCAAGACTAATGACCTTGCCCGGAAAAAACAAATCATTATGGAAAATTTAACAAGCCTCAGGACTTGCTAAATAAGGCCAAGACCGGTTCCAAGTTGTAGTGCCGATGATGATGATTATTATTATTATTTACTGGCCTATAGTAACCCGGAAGTTCATGACCTCACCGACTCGGCTCCGCCATTGTTCCCTGTCCTGTGCGCTCTCCTTCCACGTTCGATCATCCCATCCGATCTCCTCGAGGTCCAATCTAACATTGTCCTGTGGGTATTTTAGTTAGCATCGGCAAGGATGCGAGTTCCATTAAAACACTCCGACGAAAAGTCAAATCACCGGACACTAACGATGAGTGCTTCGCTAAAAATGTCTACGAAAACACACGCTGCAAGAACCCAAACAAATAAAACCGCACGAGTTGTTGTTTAGAGTTGGTTTCTTTATTGTAGCTTTATATGAATAATTTTTCGTTCCACAAGGAAACTCCGGTTTCAGCTCTGCCAATAATGTGGAATTCCATGTATTAAAAATCCAAACACAAACACCGGTCACAGTTTTCTCTTTAAGTGTTCAGTTTTATTTGTCGTTAATGTCGAATACAATATTTGATTGAAATAAACTGCTTTGGAAGTCATTAGACACTAATTACTGATACCATATTTATTTTAGAAATACTTTTGAAGATCTTTAAGCACTAATTACAAGCACAATATTTATTTTTGAAAACTCTTTCGGAAATCTTTAAACGCTCTCACGGCTCAACTCGACTGACTATTCGTGCGCACACTCTGGGGGTTGAAAATTGACTCTCCAAAAACGCGACTTTCACAATTGCACGCAGCGGTGGCTAAGATCTGACTGGGTATCTAATGCCCACCAAAGAAAAGGGACACCTAAAGGAAACCGCAAAGGGGAGGAGCCACACGATTAACTCGAGGTATTTAATCGTGATTGGACCGGGGAATAGGCATACATTATGCATATGTGTGTATGCCTCGCATACGATCGTCCGGCGACCGAGCATGGATGCCAGCATCGCAACTGCGTCTTCCACGAATGCAAACAATGAATATCTGGTCATCCTATGGGAGGCCATAAATCAACATTTAGGTTGATGATGTGAATTTCCTTTGGTCCGCCGACGGGTGGCGGCCGTTAATAGGGAATTGTGTATGCATAATACTCTATGGTGCCAATGCCCTGTTTAGATATTGCAACGAATATAGGGTGCAGCCATTGCCAGATGTTAAAAGTAAACACTTGCTGGCTGCATCCAATTCGTTGCTTGTTTGCGGTCCCTGATCGGTGGGGACCGATAATAGGAAACCAGCTATTGCTGGTAATTAGGGAAATGTTTGGTTTGCCTCAGCCGAAACCTTGTCGGCGGTGGCAAACCAATGGGACTTAATAGCCGCATGCTAGGAGTGCCATGGGGCAAACAAGAAAACGGGTAAACAAAGGAACTCTTTGTTGATGATGTTTCCATAGCATAAGGCTATGGAAACGAGATGCCCGGTGTAGAATGCATGCCTGAGGAGGAGATTTCAAATGCCACGGCAACGTGATAATCTTTGCCGTGGACTTAATGTTTTTTTTTTTTTAGGAATCGATGCCTGCCCGAGGATAAATTTTCGATGCCACGGCTAAGTGGTAAGCTTTGCCGTGGACTTAATGTTTTTTTCAGAAATCCATGCCTGCCCGAGGATAAATTTTCGATGCCACGGCTAAGTGATAAGCTTTGCCGTGGACTTAATGTTTTTCAGGGATGGTGATGGAGAAAAAAGGGTTTGGAAGGAAAACCCCCCACAGAATAGGTAAGCTGCCTAACGGATATGCATAACAGTTATCCGATTGGGTAACTGTATTAATTCCAGCGATTTGGCTGGGGGTAAATGCCGTAGCAAGGTTACGCAACCTTGCTGAAGTTCGATTTAGAGATGAGTCGTTTGCCTGGAATAGTGGGGGATCGAATGATGTATGGCTCTTCGGGCCCTGAAAAGCCCCACAGCACTCCCTCCCCAGTGACGTAGTCACGAAACAGGTAAGGCAGGTTAGGAGGAGGTTAGTTGGGTATGGGCGCGCATTTGAGCGCGAGTACGGGGAGGTTGTGCTGGTGGAGTAGGAGTGGTGTCAGCAGATGGGGGTGGTTCTGGAGCGGAAGCTTCCAGAAAACAGGGCTTAAGCCTTTCGACGCTGACCGTGGATCGCTTGCCTCTGATGTCGATCTCGAAGACGCGGTCACTGATGCGGCGGAAGACTTTGAATGGGCCATCATAAGGTGGGTCGAGGGGTTTTTTGACCTTATCCACCCTGACAAAGACGTGCGTGCAGCTGTGCAGTTCAGGGTGGACGAAAAGTTTTTTGGAGACGTGCCTGGTTACAGGGGTTGCCCTAACCTTACGTAGCAGGTCACGGAGATGTCCCAATTCACGAAGTTGGTCACGCGGTGTTTCGCCATTCAGGAAAAGTTCTCCTGGAAGAAGGAGGTTGGTACCGTAGGTAAGCTCTGCTGCCGAAGCACCCAGGTCCTCCTTAATACTTGTCCCCAGGCCGAGGAGGACGGTTGGAAGGGCGTCAAACCATTGTGTGTCATTATGACACATGGGTGAGGCTTTAAGAGATCTGTGCCAGCGCTCTATCATCCCATTTGATTGCGGGTGGTAGGCGGTGGTACGACTTCTTTGGCAGCCGAGAAGATTTGTTAGCTGCCTAAAAATTGTCGCCTCAAATTGTGGACCTCGGTCCGAAGTTATGGTGGTTGGTACACCGAAGCGTGTGACCCAAGTTGAATAAAAAGCCTTGGCGACTGATTCGGCAGTAACTGCCCGGAGAGGTGTCGCCTCTGGCCATCGCGTGCAGCGATCCATCATAGTGAGGATATAAGAAAATCCTCTTGATGGAGTAAGCGGTCCCACTATGTCTATGTGGACATGGGCGAAGCGTGCCGTGGGAAGCTTGAATTGCGCTGGCTCCAGTACATTATGTCGCGCTACCTTGCAGCGCTGGCACTGGAGACAAGCACGGGCCCAACCGGTGAGATCTTTGTTCATCCGGGGCCAAATGAATTTGCGACGGACAGCAGCGGCTGTTGCTCGGCCGCTGGGGTGGGCTGGGTTGTGGTAAACCTGGAACACGCCCTTACGAAGTTTCTCGGGAATGTAAGGTCTAGCGGTTCCAGTGGAGACATCACACCAGATTTCGCCCAAAGGGTCGCGAGGGGTAATTTTCTTGAGCTCTAGTGCCGTATCGGCAGTTAGGAGGGACTTGAGCTGTTCGTCCTCCTCTTGAGCTAGGGCAAGGTCAGTGTTATTCAAGGCGGTACGCAAATGAATCGTATCGATTCGAGAAAGGGCGTCCGCCGTGACATTCTGTTTACCGGAGATATGCCTTATCTCCGTAGAATATTGCCCAATGAGGTCTAATTGACGCTCTTGTCGGGGGGAGGCATTTCCCGACTTCTTCCGGAACGCATAGACCAATGGCTTGTGGTCTGTTAAGATGGAGAGTGAGCGACCTTCTATCATATGACGGAAGTACTTAACAGCGCTGTAGATCGCGAGCAATTCACGGTCGTAGGCGCTGTAACGTCGCTCAGTGGGACTCAGCTTCCTTGAAAAGAAACCAAGTGGTTCCGGGCGGCCTTCAATGTCCTGTTCAAGGACGGCTCCGATTGCGGTATCCGATGCATCGCATTGGATAGAAAGTGCCGCTCCCTCGAGAGGGTATCGGAGTAAGGTGGCATTTGCCAATTGTTCTTTGGACAGTTGGAATGCTCGATCTGAGACTTCTGTCCAATTAATGGGGCGCTTATCATTGCGCTTAGCTCCTTTCAAGAATTCATTTAAGGGAGCTTGAATTTGGGCAGCGTTCTTCAGCGTAGGACGATAGAAGTTAAGCATGCCCAGGAATCGACGAAGCTCACTCACGTTAGTAGGCCGGGGATACTTCATGAGGGCCTCCACACGGTCTGGTAGTGGGCGAATGCCCTGGTTGTCAACGACATAACCCAGATAGGTGATTTGCTCCTTGGCGTATTGACACTTATCTGGGTTGATAACAAGACCGAATTCACGGAGGCGCTCTAGGACCTGACGTAAGTGGCGTTTATGTTCGGCGTGGTCTTTGGAGGCGATGAGAATGTCATCAAGATATGCATGGCAGCAATTTAGACCACATAAAGCCGTGTCGATATAACGTTGGAATGTCTGTGCGGCATTCCTGAGGCCGAAAGTCATCACTTTGAACTCGAAGAGTCCGAAAGGTGTAATGACTGCGGTCTTGGGGATGTCTTCTGGTGCCACCGGAATTTGGTGGTATGCCCTGGTGAGATCCAGGGTAGTGAAGACGTTACACCCTCGTAACTTGTACGAAAAATCGTAGAGGTGTGCAATAGGGTATCTGTCCGGGACAGTTGCTGCGTTCAACAGCCTGTAATCGCCACATGGGCGCCACTCACCAGAACGTTTCTTCACTAAGTGGAGTGGGCTTGCCAGGGACTGTCCGACGGTTGGCAGATACCTAGTTCGATCATGTGCTCGAACTCCGCGCGCGCCGCACGTAATTTTTCAGGAGCCAGTCGACGTGGACGCTGGCTCACCGGGGGACCGCGTGTTTCTATATGATGAAACACCGTGGCTTTATGTCGGCGTTGGTTAGGTAGAGGAATCGTCGTACTAACAAATTCTTGTACCATAACCTGAAATGGGTCTGTGCACTCTGTGGCCCCTGAAGTTGCCGCTGGAGATGCCGTCATGGGCAAGGGGGGTGCGGTTGGAGCCACTAGTCTGTTATGGGTCGAATCGACCAACAGATTATGTGCACCTAATAGGTCGGAACCTATCAGGGGTTCGTTTACGTCCGCAATGACGAAACGCCAAGTGATCGGACGACGAAGACCCAATTGGAATGTCAGCTTTTTACGTCCGTACGTAAGTATCGGCGTATTATTCGCAGCTGACAATTTAAGTGCGGCTGGCACGCGGTTACGCGGAGCAAACGATCGCGGGAGGACTGAAATATCGGCGCCTGTCGATACCGGTAAAAGCGATATTCAGTTTAGAATCCCGGATGGTTAGGCGACTTATCGTAAGGGTGCCGGCCGATTGTGCGAGGGGGTCGGTCGGCAAAATTACAAGGCGCTTTGCAATTGAATGCGCGATCACCATATCGTTGGTGATTGGCGCACCAAGGCAGAGTAACGGCATTATCAGGTGTATTCTGCCTATTGGTATTGCCGTTACGGGGAGGTCGAGCCGGAGCTCGCTGGGAATTGGCCCGGTGAGGGCCATTTTGGGTGGAAATGGCCCTCTGTGGGGCATTTTGAGGGATATAGGCCCTCTGAGGGGCATTTTGGGAGTAATTTTGCCGATTAATAGGACGGCTCGGCATGGCTCGATTCTGGGCGCTTCGAGGATTGTTCCTCACCTCCGCACGCAATTGAGTTATCTCGCGGAGGAGTGAGGTTTGGAGCGCCCGAAGGTCAGCAGGGGTCAAATGAGGTGGCGAACTTCCCTGACTAATGTTGGGCCTTGCCTCTGGATTCCTCTGTGGGAAATTGGTTGAGGCTGGCCGTCTGTGAGGTAACTGGGTTTGAGGAGGAAGGTGAATTGGAGCCAATTGAGGGGCGGTAAAAGGCAGACGAGGGTGCCGTGTAGGCTGGGCGGCGTGTTGAGAAACCGCCGCTACCTGGTACGCGGGAGGCTCAGAATACTGATCTGAGCTTTCCATCATTGCGTCCGCAATTTTGGATAAATAGCCCAAACTCTGATTGGGTTGGGCTATAAGTGCCGAACCGGCATGTTGGGGAAGACACCTCAAAAAGTGAGGCAGTATAAGGTCGTCCCCAATCCTGGTCCCCGCTATAGAGCGTAAATGGGTCAGGAAAAGAGATGGTCGCATCCCAGAAAGGTTGGTTACAGCGGCCAAGCGTTGTTGCCGCACACTTCCAGGCTCGTCCAAAGCGTCGAGCAGAGCTTCACGCATGTTGCTATACGGGTTGCGGCCGGCCGACCTTATTATGTGAGCAACATGCGGTCGCTGAGTGCGGTCAAGCACTTTCAACAGCTCGACTGCACGAAGTTGTTCGTCGTGCAAGGCCGAGGCCTGGAAGATGCGGTCTGCCACTGCAAACCAAAGGTCTGAGTCCTCCTCATCGAAGGGGGGAAGCGCTATATTTGAATGGCGAGTCCCATTCCCGAGGCTGGAAGCATCGTGGAACTCTTGGGACTCTGGTTGCCTATGGGCTTGTTTAGAAGTACCGGCACTAGTTGTGGGCATTAAAATGCCGGAATTTACCAAAGGGCCGGTACCAGGGGCGTTAGGAGCAGTCGGGGGTGTGTCTGTGGAAGTAGGCTGGGGTCGGTTCACGACGCTGGGGGCAACGGGTGGTGCCAGGGGAGTAGATTGTCCGGGCAAGTCTAGGTCAGCATCGACTTGCTCAGCAGGGAAATCGACGCTGGAGGCGTCGTGGAATTCAAGGGGCTCGGATTGTTCCTGAGCCTTTTTGGCCATGGTGTTTCTCGTGTTGACCATTATGGGTTGTATGACGCGAAACTGGGATCAAAAGCGTAAGAGGACGCGAAGAAAGGTGAAGGGAGGCCAATGGGTGAAAAGGAGTCGCAGGAAGTTGAGAGTGGTCGATTGGTCGCTAATAAACGGATAGAACGGTATTGATATACAGGTTAATTTTAAAATTATGAAAACTTCGATGTACTGATTAAAACAGAATTAAATTTAAAAAGGTTTAAGTTACCCTAGCGTGCGTGTGTCTCAATGTGTATGACTTCTAATAGCTTCGAAAGCTTCTCTGTTTTCTTAAATTTTCGGGTAGGGAAGCTCTGAAGGAGCTTACAAAATGTTCCCTAGTTGCTGTTCGATTTTTTGTTATTTTATTGAACCTGTGAGAATGTGTGGTTCTCGGATTAAACGTGGTGTTTGAGGTACAAATATATTTTGATCTAATACTTTGGGAGTTAATCAATTAGATTTCCTTTTTAAAAGACAAATCAAAATTTAAAACCATCAGGGAAAACAAATATAATGTACATTAGTTTTTGTCTTTATGGAACTCAAACTCTTAAATAATGTCTTAAAGATTATATTTGCCGGCGGTTCCGTCTTTACGATTAAGATACAAACTTTTATAATCAAGGCAACTTTATGAATATCGGTAGGTTTACACTTAAGGCCTTTTCAATCCACAAAATTGTTTATAATAATTTGTTACGAATTTGCCGTTCGGTACTTTCTAAGAGAAAAAACTATTTTTATTGGACGCCAGAAACGCACGAGTTGCTATGGATCCAGGTTCGGAGTAATTATCGATTACTTTCTTATATTTTAGGATACTGTGGGGGTTCTCTATACTACTACTTCGTACACCACAATACCGTTAACTATTTGAGTTTGGTTTTCTTCTTTTCTTAAACTAGATATTATTAGTTTATTTGTTACACACTGTTTGACAATTCTCGTTGTAACAATATTTTGATGAATGTGTAAATTTTCTTGCAACTTATTTTTATGAATTTTGTGAATATATTTATTTACGCTTCGGTCGATGAGTCAAAAGAATTGAATAGAGTGGGGTTAAGAGGCCAAATTGTGATGAAAAGAAGCGGTCGAAGGTGCGGAGTCAAAGGAGAATTGTGCCAAGTCGAGTGGAGTCGCTATGTGAGTGTGACTGTGAGCGAAAAGGATTGCGTGTTTAATTGCACCCAGAAGGGGTTTATAAATGTTACTATTTGTTTTCCTTTTGTATATAGACAGAAGTATGATTTTTTGAAAATGATCTTATTATATTTTCTATGTTCTAGGCAGCCAAGATAATTTATATTCAAAATTGCTTTTAATTTCTAAGCTAGTACCACATCAAATAAATAGTTATAGAAACAGTTGTTTTGATTTTGTATTAGTAGTGAGTGGCACCGTTTAAATGTGTACCGGGTAAATTGATATGATATATCCATAGAAAGTATTGATATAACGTGTATGAGGTTTCTC
Organism: Microdon myrmicae; assembly: GCA_963931805.1. Classification (NCBI taxonomy): domain Eukaryota; kingdom Metazoa; phylum Arthropoda; class Insecta; order Diptera; family Syrphidae; genus Microdon; species Microdon myrmicae. Next base: position 185,993,716 of record OZ007496.1, read on the forward strand.
GTTGAAAACCTAGCTCGTGTGTTTCTAATTTAAATTTGACTTACTAGCTAGTTTTTGATTCAATTCTTAAACGGCAAATATTTCTTAGCAAGGAGATAGTTGTTCCCTTGCTGGATTCTTCGGCTGTCTTATGGTGAAATTAAATTTCTTATTTTCTTTAAGTTTGTGTTTGCGATGGTATCGGTTACTCTCTTAATTTTACATTTAATTAATTGGATACGAAAAGAATTACTCGCCCTTCTGTGGCTGGAATAATTGCCTTTACAGTGAGGTCTAAATACAGTTCAATGTAATTTCAGTATGTGCGTGTTACTGGAATAACATAGTTAAAATGATTATTGGGTACCCGGAATGGTAAGGTTTATAATTAGATCCAAAAAAAAACTTTAAAATATGAATTGAAATTTATGTTTTCATTTATTTAAATGCACTTTAATGAAAAAGAATTGGGTAAATAAATTAAATTCTAGCTGAAGAAATGTAAACAATTGCTTATTGGGATTTTAGATAAATTGCTTGCAAAGTAACGCAAAACTGCATATATATGAGGAACAAAATTGAAAATCCTTTAGATGCCTTAAATTATTATTAAATGTTGACTGTATTAAGTATAATATTTTTACCAAACGTCTCCACATCAGAACGTTCTTCACCTCTGGCAGATTGGTTAATAACTCTAATGAGATTGTATACCACAATACAGAGCTTTCACCTCACCAATTTAAATATAGTAATATTCAACCCTTCTCCAATATTTTGCGTTTCAACGAACAAACGGAAATTAGTTCCCCAACCCACATCCCTGACTGACAATATCCTCACTAACCCATTGATCACTATGCTACTCCCTTCCACACCACACTAACTTATTTCAATAATAATTAGGTAACTAGACTAAGTTAAGATAAGTTAAGTTAAGTTAAGCAATTTAGCATAGGTTAAGTAAATAACTATATCCTGGTTTTCTGACCTTTTCCAGGAAGCTCTACCCACTAAAATCTTAATCCATAACCAATATATAACTTTTATCATATTGTTTGAAAAATGTACTAGTAAGTATATGTAAACAATTATAGCTAAGGTATCATAAGTTATCTGTATTGCTTATTGTAAAAATTATTTATGGTCAATAAATACAGAAATGTAAAAAAAAATAAAAAAATAAAAAAATTTACCAAACGTCTCTACTTCTGGGATAAGTCGTATAAGTTAAACACAGTAGTACAATTTGATTATCGGTTGGAAACTGGATATGTTTACGTCGTCGACTTACCCATTTCTCAGTTGAGATGTTGAAACGTTGTTTAATTGTTGGTTGAGCTAGACACGCACGTTGAAAGCAGCTACAACCCTCCGTTGATGAAATTGAAGTTGTGGTGATTGTCCTGCTAGGGAATCTAAGTTTACTGCGGCGATGCTGAGTTGTTAAAATGAAGGTCGTCACAGGATAATCCTCACTGCACTTAGTTCTTTGGGAAGTCACTGGTCACTGGCTCGTACTGTCTTTTTGCATTCTCGATTTTTGCACCACGGTCACTGTTTTCAATTGTCACAGTAGCACAAACGTTAAATTAAGGTGCGTGTTCAACTTTTTTAAAAAAACGAGAACAAAAACTGTCGCGGTCACCAATGTGGGTATTTTAGTTAGCATCGGCAAGGATGCGAGTTCCATTAAAACACTCCGACGAAAAGTCAAATCACCGGACACTAACGATGAGTGCTTCGCTAAAAATGTCTACGAAAACACACGCTGCAAGAACCCAAACAAATAAAACGGCACGAGTTGTTGTTTAGACTTGGTTTCTTTATTGTAGCTTTATATGAATAATTTTTCGTTCCACAAGGAAACTCCGGTTTCAGCTCTGCCAATAATGTGGAATTCCATGTATTAAAAATCCAAACACAAACACCGGTCACAGTTTTCTCTTTAAGTGTTCAGTTTTATTTGTCGTTAATGTCGAATACAATATTTGATTGAAATAAACTGCTTTGGAAGTCATTAGACACTAATTACTGATACCATATTTATTTTAGAAATACTTTTGAAGATCTTTAAGCACTAATTACAAGCACAATATTTATTTTTGAAAACTCTTTCGGAAATCTTTAAACGCTCTCACGGCTCAACTCGACTGACTATTCGTGCGCACACTCTGGGGGTTGAAAATTGACTCTCCAAAAACGCGACTTTCACAATTGCACGCAGCGGTGGCTAAGATCTGACTGGGTATCTAATGCCCACCAAAGAAAAGGGACACCTAAAGGAAACCGCAAAGGGGAGGAGCCACACGATTAACTCGAGGTATTTAATCGTGATTGGACCGGGGAATAGGCATACATTATGCATATGTGTGTATGCCTCGCATACGATCGTCCGGCGACCGAGCATGGATGCCAGCATCGCAACTGCGTCTTCCACGAATGCAAACAATGAATATCTGGTCATCCTATGGGAGGCCATAAATCAACATTTAGGTTGATGATGTGAATTTCCTTTGGTCCGCCGACGGGTGGCGGCCGTTAATAGGGAATTGTGTATGCATAACACTCTATGGTGCCAATGCCCTGTTTAGATATTGCAACGAATATAGGGTGCAGCCATTGCCAGATATTAAAAGTAAACACTTGCTGGCTGCATCCAATTCGTTGCTTGTTTGCGGTCCCTGATCGGTGGGGGCCGATAATAGGAAACCGGCTATTGCTGGTAATTAGGGAAATGTTTGGTTTGCCTCAGCCGAAACCTTGTCGGCGGTGGCAAACCAATGGGACTTAATAGCCGCATGCTAGGAGTGCCATGGGGCAAACAAGAAAACGGGTAAACAAAGGAACTCTTTGTTGATGATGTTTCCATAGCATAAGGCTATGGAAACGAGATGCCCGGTGTAGAATGCATGCCTGAGGAGGAGATTTCAAATGCCACGGCAACGTGATAATCTTTGCCGTGGACTTAATGTTTTTTTTTTTTAGGAATCGATGCCTGCCCGAGGATAAATTTTCGATGCCACGGCTAAGTGGTAAGCTTTGCCGTGGACTTGATGTTTTTTTCAGAAATCCATGCCTGCCCGAGGATAAATTTTCGATGCCACGGCTAAGTGATAAGCTTTGCCGTGGACTTAATGTTTTTCAGGGATGGTGATGGAGAAAAAGGGGTTTGGAAGGAAAACCCCCCACAGAATAGGTAAGCTGCCTAACGGATATGCATAACAGTTATCCGATTGGGTAACTGTATTAATTCCAGCGATTTGGCTAAGGGTAAATGCCGTAGCAAGGTTACGCGACCTTGCTGAAGTTCGATTTAGAGATGAGTCGTTTGCCTGGAATAGTGGGGGATCGAATGATGTATGGCTCTTCGGGCCCTGAAAAGCCCCACAGTCCTCCCATCACCGTCGCGGCCGTCCTATCGGTCTCTTCCCCGTTAGTTTACCGTCAAGAATTCTATGCACGGTCCTATCATCGCCCATTCGCGCTACGTGTCCGGCCCATCTTAATCTTCGCGACTTGATCACTCTCACTATTGTAGGTTTGCGGTATAGCTCTTCCAATTCGTGGTTATGGAGTTTCCTCCATTGTCCTGACTCCTCGTCATATTTAGCGCCAAATACACCCCTTAAAACTTTATTCTCGAATACACGGAATTTGTTCTCTTCCCGTTTTGTTAGAGCCCATGTTTCCCATCCGTATAGAACAATCGGCATGATTATGGTTCTATAGACACGGAATTTTATATTACGTGATAGCAGTTTGGATTTTAATAGTTTACTGGCAGCATGCCAACTAGCGTTACCGGAATATAGTCTTTTGTTAATTTCCTTCGACGTTTCGTTTCTGGTCGTCAGTATCGTTCCCAGATATTTAAATTCTTTGAAATTTTCAAATATCTTGCCCCTGGCGTTTATATGTGTTCTCTGAGGTCCACCTGCTCTCGTCGTGAGCATGTATTTCGTTTTGTCTTCGTCTATTTCTAGGCCCACCTCTTCTGCCGCTTGCATGATGATATCACAATTTTTACTTATAGTTTCGAGATTATCGCCCAGAACGGCGATGTCATCAGCATACGCGAGCACTTGTGTGACCTCGTTCAGGGATGATCCGGCCGTGTTGTCGTCCTGTACGTTTCTGATAACAAAATCGATGACAAGGTTAGAAAGGCATGGTGAGAGGCCGCCCCCTTGTTTTAGTCCGTCCCGGATTTCAAATGGTTCTGAGAGGTGGTTTTCTATTCTAACTCGCCCTTTGTTTTCGTTCATGCAAATTTGAATGAGGGCGGCATATTTTTTTCGGGATCCCCAGCTCAACCACAATATGGTAGAGTCTTTGCCTTGCGACTGAGTCGTAGGCTTTTTTTAAGTCGACGAACAGTTGGTGAATCGTCTCTCCGTATTCCCACTTCTTTTCCAGTAGTTGCCTTATTGTGAACATTTGGTCGCTTGTTGACCGGATCCTACGGCATCCGCATTGGTAGTCTCCCAATATTTCTGCGTGCGGTGTGATTCTTGCCAGTATGACATTTCATAATATTTTGTATGTGATTAGGAGCAATGATATTCCTCTGTAATTTTCGCAGTCAAATCTGTCGCCTTTTTTGAAAATGGGGATGACTATTGCGGTTTTCCCCTCTTCCGGAATGACTTCCTTGTCCCATATTGTTTTAACCAGTTGGTGGATTTTTCGAGCGGTTGCCTCTCCTCCATGCTTCACAAGCTCTGTCGGTATACAATCGATTCCGGGGGCCTTGTTGTTTTTCAGTCGATTTATCGCGTCTAAAACTTCGTCGAAAGAGGGCTCTGGGATCTGGGGCCCGGCTGTATGTACGTCTGGTGCGTTTATTTGTGGTTGATGGGTGCGCACATTGAGCAGGTTTTCAAAGTACTGCTTCCATCTTGTCACGATATTTTTTGTTTCTGTCACCAGACAGCCGTTTCTGTCTCGGATTATTTTGGCTCTCCCTCGGTAGCCATTTCTAATTGAATTTATGCCGGCATACATACCTCTGCTGTTCTTTGCTCTGGCATTTTTTATGATTTTTTCGATCCGAGTCTTCTCCCATTCGCGTTTTTTGCGTTTGAAAAGTCTAGTTGTTTCTTTCCGAATTGCCGTGTATCTTACTGCGTTGACTTCATCATATATCATTTACGTTCTTCGATCTTTGCCCTGCACTCATCGTCAAACCAAGGTTTGGAGTTAGTAGTTTTCTTAAATCCTAATACCTTTTGGGCTGTTTGCTTGATTGTGTCTCTGATCGATGCCCATTTAGTGTCCACAGTCTTGGTTTCCTCTTCCTCACTACTGTCATTCTCTAGGATGCTAAATCTATTCGTTAGTTCGTCTTGATATTCCGCCCTTTTACGTAGGTCTTTTAGTTTATCAATCTCGAACTTTTTGCTCGTCTCCCGTGACTGTCCACGTGGGTTTGCTGCAAGCCGACTTCTAATTTTGCCCATCACTAGAAGGTGATCGGAGTCGCAATCTGCTCCTCTATATGATCTTACGTCAAGGATATTCGAGTGGTTTCTTTTGTCTATGAGGAAGTGGTCTATTTGGTTACGCGTTACGCCGTCGGGTGATATCCATGTGGCTTTATGGATTTACTTGTGCTTGAACATCGTGCTCTTCACTACCAGATCTTTTGACGCTGCGAACGTGATAATTCGAATACCATTATCATTTAAAACGTCATGTAGGCTTTCTTTACCTATTGTTGGTTGGAAGATATCTTCCTTTCCAAATTTCGCATTAAGGTCGCCGAGGAGGATTTTAACATCGAATGATGAGATCCCATCAAATACTTCCTCTAGGGTCTCGTAGAATGTGTCCTTCGTTTCTTCGTCGGTAGATTCTGTTGGGGCGTGTACGTTATAAATATATAATTGTACCATGGGCCCTGTATTTTTAGCACCGACATTCGGCCATTAATAAATTGCACATCTTTTACATGGGACGTAATCTTCTTGCTTATGATGAAGCCAGTTCCGAGGTTATGTGTATCGGTACCTCCACACACAAGTGTAAAGCCGTTGATTTCGATTACTTGATGTGGGAGTCGAACTTCTTGAAGCGCGACGATGTCCATTTTATATTGTTTCGCATTTTCTACGACCGTCTGTATCATCATCATTGGCACTACAACCGAGAACCGGTCTTGGCCTTATTTAGCAAGTCCTGAGACTTTCATTATGATTTGTTTTTTTCCGGGCAAGGTCATTAGTCTTGCGCCGTAGGCTCCCCGACGGGGAATCGAATGTTGGTCTCCCGCGTGACAGGCGGGTATTTGGCGGATTTACTAGTCACTGTGACTGATGTTGGAGTGTTCCGCCGAACACTACTCCCAAAACAACGAAACACACAAACGGAGCGAAAACAATGTCAAATGAAACACGAACCATATTTAGTGCACACTTTTGTTTATTAACGTTTGTTTTTCACTGTAAGTTTTACCTACTTAAGGATAGGACCAGCGACAATCTACACTCGATTATTCGTACGCCACTCTAGCGTTGTTTATTTGCTGTTACTGTGTTCAATTCGTACTACTCGTATTCACACATACAAATATTTTCCTTTCCTTCGCACGACAACACACGATAATCTAGACACACGTCACTTTCGAATACTCTAGTTTCTTACGCACGACAACACACGTTAATTTTTCTTTTCTAAATTTTGCTGCGCGGACCGACTACCTCGTGGGTTCCTCTCTGTTCGACCTCCTCGGTGGGGTTCGCTGTCCTGCTGCTCGATATAAACTGTCTGTCTGCCCACACAGATATCCAGATTCCATTATTCCGGCTGCATCCACAAAAGGAAATCTCTCATCCTGTCTGCTAACAGATTTTCCCATCGTATCTGTTACCAGCGTAAAACTTCCCTTTGCATCTCAAAGGGAGAATTTTCCATCGGATCTGGAAAGGGAGAAAGTCATTGACGCATACATGCTTATATCATTATCACCATCCGTGGTGGTGATCGAAGTTCGGATCGACGGTTGTCGATCGTGTGCCGCTTCTATTTGCATAGCACATCTGGCGCGCTGAACGGAGATGATTGTTCGGGCGTACAGCCCGTGGTTGTTGGCCTTTTGTAAACACAACCGAAATCCATTAGATCCCTCTAATGGGTGTGAAATTCTTACAAAGGAATCGTGGGACCGGAGTATTTCCTTTGTTGGCGTTGGTCTTGTAAATCTTCCGAATTATCTTGTTGCGGTAATTACGGTTGTTTACAATTTTGGCAGCGGATAGGCGATATGCTTTCTTGCATTTAGCTGCCAGCGTATGCATCCGTTGTTATCTATCTACCGAAAATAGTAATTCCTGGTAAACATCGTACAGATGTTTAAGATGGGAGATCTGTATGCGATGCTTTAGCTGTTGGATTTTTGGGATCTTGCACGGATTTAGAGGTGCTAATTGCCTTTAGCTACCCGAGTATGCCTCCCTGGTTCGGTTAATTTACCGAAAATATAATTCCTTGGAAACATCGTGCAGATGTTTCGGATGGAAGATTTATGGCCTGTAATCTGGGATTGTTTTTGCATACTATGAATGGATGCGTTGACTCGATACTGAAAGTTTTTGAACGTTAAGTTCCTTGTTTTTTTTATGTCGGGTTCAACATTGTTGCAGCTTCCTATGCCCTTGTTACAGGTCTGATTAGGAGCTTTGGGGACACGTGTCTGTGGGCACGTGTAATGGATAAGGTAAGTAAGTTCCTTGAAGGTTTGGAACCTTACCTGGGCGGAATTGTGCGTTCGTAGGACGCTACAGGTATACTGTATAGCCGTCTGTATAGCGCCTGGTTTATATAACGTTCGAACATTCCACGTGCCGACGCGTATATCCCGCTTTTTCAGTTTTTCCCTACGTCTTCTTTTTGCCAAGTCGGTGTTTTCTTGATGATTTTTTCCCTTATGGTAGTGTCGGCTCATCACACCTACGCCTACCGGGTTTTTCGTGGGATTGTTTTTTGTATATTGGTTATTCATTTTTGATCCCACGAGACTTGGGGTTTCAAATAGTCCGCCACATCAGAGCCCCGTTTTGATGTGGTAAGGTCTGATTACTGCTCTGATTCGACCCGGTCTCAGAGAGGCGCCGTTATAATACAGCCGGTATACCTCTGGCTGCAAACCATCCAATAGGCACGGTGACGCGTAACACCCTGGATTAGGGGTGGTAGATCTTTGTGTGTTACTCACATCAGAGAATGGGGCGATACATGAGATCAATATAGTCGTATCTATACGCCTTTAAGCATTTGCTCAGTGATCACAATATTGGACAATAGTTTCAAATTACTGTAAAATGGCAATAATTCGAATTCAAAGTTCTTTGAAGGTCAAGATGGGATGCCTAACACATACGCCAAAAATATAAGACTTCCACCCATTTACATTAAAAATATAACGAACATCAAGGAGCTAATCAAGATGTTCGAAAGTGCTTTAGGTACCACAATTTCACTACAAACACAAGAGAGTCTTCGATCTCCATCACAGTAACCACTTTAATGGATCACAAAAAGGCGATAGAAAAACTTTCTCAACCAAACCAGCGACATTCATTATAAGATATATTGACCCAGCGTGGACCAATGAGATGTTTGTAGCCGAAATCTTCTGGATCTATCTGAAACTTAAAATAAACAGATTGGATTACTTCTAAACACCATACATGTGGACTAACAAGGTCCTGAATCTTTAAATTATACAAACTCCTCCAACTGACGTCAACCGCATCAAACAAATAAAATATTTATTTACACATAAAATTGCGATTGAGGAACCACATACACAAGATGTCCTTCACTGCAAATGATGGCAAGGTTCAGACACTTGGCGACCGCATGTCAATTAAGCATGGGATGCGTAAAGCGTGTAAGGCAACATCAAAATGGCAAATGCAAAGTCAGGCCGTCTGGGATGGAGCAATTCAAACAACAAACCCCGATGGTTCCATTACAATAAAGGAAATCACAGTGCGTTACAGTACAGCATGAAATGTGGAGAACCTCACCTTGCGAACTTCTCGCAATGTCCTCAAAAGCTGAGGATTCTCCAAAGGTGATCAACACACATGGCAACGAACAAACCTTCACCAACCAAAACAGCACCACCTCAATCCACATTACCTACAAGCCCCGGAATGTCATACGCTAAGGTTGTTAAAGATTCCCATAACTTGACAAAACATGCACCGATCTGAATCTGCACATCACAGGATACGTAAGTATCTTACAGAAGATGCTGCCCACCCTGAAACACGGCTCGAAAATAGAAAAAAAATAGTTCGGTTTTTATCTTTTATAACTTCACATACCCTTCCTGTTAATGGCTAACCATCATATCCCTCTATGCAGAGTCTATATATTCCAATATTCGCAGACAACACCTCTCGTTACTCGTTGACAAGTGTTCTCCAGATATCGTCCTCCTCTTGGAAACGTGGCTTAAACCAAACTCTCGCATATTTATCTCTTATTATTCAATTGTTTCTAATCCACGAACCACTGATCCTCGTTGGGGTACTGAAATTTTAATATACAAGAAATTTCAATTTTCCGAAATTAGGTTCATCAATATAAATAATATTGAGTACACGACAGTTAAAATATACTGTAGAAGCAAAAAAATGCCTGTACCTCACGTCCATATACATTCACCCTTCTCGGGAACCAAACTTCCCTAGTTCAGACATCAAAATAATATTCCAACAATCTCTACCTGCACCTTTCATAATAGGAGGAGACTGGAATTCTCGGTGTACTTCATTTAACGACACCAAGTATAATAAATATATCTCCAATTCAACTAAAGCTACAATATATTTGTTCCTAAGATACGTAGACATATACACACCTAACCCCCTACAGTATCCTTCGAATTCCCATCCGATCCATCCGATGGGTCCGTCCACACCACTGTCCAAATCGCTGCCCGCGAACCACACTACTCATCAATCTGATCCCAAATTGCTCCTGGACAAACTGGAGAAGGTCGACCTCAGGGAACACGTATAAACGTCAGAGGCAAGATGTTCGAAAAAGTTAAAGAATTTAAATATGTGTGAACGATACTGACGGCGAGTTACGAAATGTCGAAGGAAATTAACAAAAGGCTGCATTCCAGCGACGCTAGTTGGCACGTAGTCGGTAAACTTCTGAAATCCAAACTGCTATCACGTAACATAAAGCTCCGTGTCTATAGAACCATAAACATGCCGATTGTTCCATACGGATGTGAAACATGGGCCCTCACAAAACGGGAAGAAAACCAATTCCGCGTATTCTGGAATAAAGTTCTAAGGGGTATTTTTGGCATTAAATATGACGAGGAGGCAGGACAATGGAGAAAACTCCACAACCACGAATTAGAAGAGCTATACCGCAAACCTGCAATTATGAGAGTAATCAGGTCGCGAAGAATGAGATGGGGCCGACATATGGCGCGAATGGGCAACGATAGGACCGTGAGTAGAATGCAGGACGGCCGCGACGGAGATTGGAGCACAATGTAAGGTTTGGCCTTGAGGAGATCGGATCGGCTGGTCAAGCGTGGGAAGAGAGTAGACAGTACAGAGAACGATGGCGGAGTTTAGTCGGTGAGGTCATGAACTTCCGGGTTCCTGCAGTCCAATAAATAGTATAGTAGTAAACTGGAGGAGAGTCAACAGGCAGATTGTTGCCAGTTTCACAGACTTCTCTCTCTCCCTACCTCCTTCAAGCTGGACTTTGTGACTGTCGAAATCATTCTTCCTTGGAAATAAATCTTTGTCATATCCTTCTATATCTTGCCATCCGAGATAATGATGACCTCGTGCCGCTTCCGGATGTCTTCCTATCCTACATGTAAGCTACGCTCGCGCGTTTCCACCATGGCCAGCGTTCGTGGCCCTCTCCTCTCTAAATTCCGGAAGGCGCACGACATCTTCTCATGCGCGGCGAACTGGGCCGCCATGCGCTGTTCCGTCACGACGTCGGCATGGCTCCCGCGATCCTGGTCATAGCGCTGATCCTCGGCTGGACAGGGAGCGTCGTCTTGGCGTTCAGGTTCCACTTCCACTCTGGTAAGGCATCGACGTTCGGCCAATGCAGCCTTTGCCGTTTTCGATTTGGCATTGGTCGATGACGCCGGCATATTGTTTGCTGACGGATTTCCTGGGGTACCTCAAATTACCGCAAACTGGTGGTGATAATTATGCCGCGAACTTGACAGAGGTTTGGTATACAAATGATTCTTCTTGCGCCGCGAATTGGGCGGCGGTATTATCCACAGCAGTGGACTGCATCCACAGTCTGGATCCTTGATTGCGCCGCGAACTTGGTCACAGTGTGATAGAAATGTAACTGCACTGGGCGCAGCTCGTTGATGCACCACAAACCTGGCGGCAGTAATGTAGTTGCACTTGGGCCAACTCTTTATTCCGCCGCGAACCCGGCAGCAGTGGATTGGATCCACAGACTGGATCCGGTTGGAAGGACCAAAATGTTTGTATTTGAGTAATACAAACTGTCCACCACCCAAGGTATGGTCGGTGGACCGGGGGAATGACGTCAAGAACATTGTGGTCTCCTGGCGTGCAGCGATGTTGGTTCCGTGGGAATGACGTCAGGAACAATGTGGTCTTCACTGGAATCAACTGCTAATATTTGTTTGTTCAAAGGAAATGATTACCTGTGATTGCTGTTGTACCTCAGAAACACTCGGTTGGTTTAAAGTTATTAAATAGTACGGTTATTACAAGATTCACTGGATTGAATAGGATTATAAATAATTGTGATGTTGTCAGCAAGAGCTACTAAAAGAGACTTTGTTGCTTGCAAGGAATGACTGTTCGTTTGTTTTAAGGGGACATTCCGGTTTGTCGGGTCAAAAAATAGGTTATTTTCATGATTTTTTTGAAGAGAAAGTATTAAAGATATAACAACAATTTTTTTTAAGCATTTTATTCATTTTTCGATTACGTTTGTAAATTTTGTCGAGTCACTCCGGAACCGGAAACCCCCCTCCAGGTATTCAAAGTTAGCCATCCGTTCTGCTCGTGTAAGGGTTATTTTCGTCCCCGGTGAAAAAATACGAAAAATGCAAAAAGTTTTAAAATTGATAAAAAACAACAAAATGGCGGACTATTGGAAAAAAAAATTATTTTTCGGCCCTCTTTTGGTCTATTTTTTAATTATAACTAAAAAAATAAATAAATAAATAAAAAAGTAATTCACTCACAATTTGCGTTAGAAATATGTGTACGAACTTTCATAAGAATCGCATGCACGGTTTTCATATTATCGCTTACACCGCACTCAAAAAAGTCGTTTCGAGAAAAACGCATTTAAAGTTTGGAGATAAATTAGACAAAAGATAAAAGTAATTTTTTTCATGAAATAATCGGGATTTTTTATACTAACAGCTAGACATCTATTCCTGGACCATAAACAATTCCTTCCACGACTTCGAATTGGTCCTCCAGTTGCATTTTCGCCTTTTTCCTCGCTGTTCCTGCCTGGTGCGAGTTGTATACTAGACTGCGGTCAGCGTCTTGCAGCCGATCTCTGTCCTTCTCGTTCCCAAACGCTCTCACAGCGTACCCAATTTTGATGCCCATGGCTTGCATTATTAGCAATACGGGTAAAAACCCCTCATTAAACATACAAGCTGCGGTAAGAGCCGCAACTTCTATGATTTTCTTACCACTGTATGTGTGTTTTGGCGCCATTTGCCAGATAGTAGCATTGAGACTTTCGTTGTTATTTTGCGTGAAACCTCCCTCGTATTTTTTAACAAATCGGGATCTGTCAGTTAAGACGTAAACTGGGTAAATAACTGTTCGTACTTTAGGATCCAAGGGACGTTTGTCGTGGTGGAACTTTGACAGCTCATTCGCAGATTCCGCGCGTTCCCATTTGCACCATGACACCGGGCCCTCTGGACAGTTTTGATGTTGCGGATTTTCATCGGTTGATATTATGTGGTAGCATGTTGCCCAAATTTCTTTCGCCATTTCTTCAGCAGAGTGCCCATTGCGTCTAATCGCAAGTTCGTAATAAGTCGTCAGTTCTGTTATCATGTTTCTCGTAAGTTTGCCAGGACCAGCTCCTCCTAATTGGTCTGTTTTTTTTTTTTTTTTAAATGACCGCGTAATTGCGAACCGATTCACTTTCCCACGTGATTGATATACTCGGCCTTTACGAGGGTTGCCTCTTATGTTTCGGGATTTGACAACCCTAGCGTTGCAATCCGGCAATTGACAGCTCTGTCGTAAAGTTGGACATTTTTGAGGTTATACGCACTTAGAACGTTTTGACATACGAGCGCTATTTGTGTTGTTTACAGTAACTTAAAAGATTCATCTCGGCCCAAAAATGGAATTAAATCGTCAACATTTTCGTGCGATTATTTTTTACAACTTTCGGCGTGGATTAACTCAGCAACAGTGCATGGATGAACTTAATTCAATTTTTGGCGATGAAGCTCCATCAAGGACCAGTGTTTATCGATGGTATGGTGAATTCAATCGTGGTCGTAGTTCACTCCAAGATGAATTTCGTGAAGGTCGTCCAAAATCAGTTATTGTTCCGAAAACCATTGATGCTGTGCGCGAACTTATATTGGAAGATCGTCATGTGACCTATCGTGAGATTGAGACAACCTTAGGCGTTAGTGGGACCAGCATACATTCAATATTGCATAAACATTTGACTGTCAAAAAAATTTGTTCGCGTTGGATCCCACACAATTTGTCAATCGCCCAAAAAAAGGCTCGTGTCAATTGGTCGAAAGAAATGCTCAAAAAATACGGTCGCGGTGCTTCGAAACACGTCTATGACATCGTGACAGGTGATGAATCGTGGATTTACGCGTATGAGCCCGAAAGTAAACAGCAGTCGACTGTCTGGGTGTTTCAAGATGAGCCAAATCCAACAAAAGTTGTTCGCGCACGAAGCACTTCCAAGCAAATGGTCGCCTGTTTTTTCGGAAAAACTGGACATGTCGCAACCGTACCACTAGAACAACGCAGAACAGTCAATTCTGAGTGGTACACAACCATTTGTTTGCCAGTTGTCTTCCAAGAAATCAGGAAAACCAACCGCCGAAGACGGATCACTCTTCACCACGACAATGCGAGCTCTCACACATCGGCTGCGACAACTGCATTTTTGAGCACCCAAAACATTGATTTGATGGGTCATCCGCCGTATAGTCCTGACTTGGCACCGAATGACTTCTTTTTATTCCCGTACGTAAAAAACAAACTGAGAGGTCAACGTTTTTCGACACCTGAAGAAGCGGTTGCTGCATTCAGAATGCATGTGTTGGAGATACCTCAATCAGAGTGGCAAAAGTGCTTCGACAATTGGTTCAAACGCATGCAAAAGTGTATAGATCTTCATGGGTAATATTTTGAAAAACAATAAAGTGATTTTCGATGATCAATATTTGTGTTTGTTCTCTAATCCCGAAATATAAAAGGCAACCCTCGTACAACATTTGGAAATGATTTCTGCAGCGCATTCATTATTTTTACATCCCCGTCTCCAATGTACCTTTCGTAAATCCGACCGTGCAGATCAAAAGCGCGCTCGAACATCTCTAACATTCCGTCAGGCTCCATTTTACCCGAACTTCCATTGTGATCCAATGTGCAAACTGGTTCGTACTCATCCCACCAAGTATCATATTCAGGAGTGGCTTTCTTTGTTTTCCTAAGGTTGCAGCCTTGGCAATAACGCGATTTCACAGTAAGATCGAGACCTTTTTTTGTTTTGTTGCCGATCAATGTCATAACGCCATAATTAGTAGTATGAGCCCTTTTGCTCCAACTACCATCTCCAGAAGCAGTACATTGTTTATCTTCACTTTCATCAGTTTTTTCTTTTTCTTCTTTGCTAGCCTTTTTTATCACGGAAGAAAAAACGTCGATACAAGCGGTGTGTGCATTATCGAGAGCAGCGTAGTAGATGTGTTTCGTAAATTCGCCAATATCCATCAGTGAAGTGAAACAATGTAATCCATTTAACCCGACACCCAAGATGCGCATTACGAATACTATTCTACGATTAATTTCGTAAGCTTTGTTGGCGATTCGTGGACAGGACTCGATCACCCTCTCACCACAGTTGGATTCGACGATCAGTTTGAATCCTAGGTCTTTCTCAGATTTTTTTGAAAAGTTTATAGAACCGTCACAGTTTTTACACTTTATAGTGTTTGAAAGTTCGGAAAAAACTGAAAATAAAATGTAACAACACGTATGCTGCCGTCACTGTGACCGTTGGAGCGAAGTCGGGCGATGTAGCCAATTTTTGTGCCCATGTAGTCGCATACTCCGTTTCCAGTTCATTTCCAGTTCCCATAAATACTTTTCGTTTTTTATATCGACTCCCTGGACGCACCCCTGACTTACGCGAACCTTTAACGTTTTTAAACATTATGTTAGAAAAATTTACCGTTGAAAAACGTATGAAACGGACGCCTAAACGCGAGCACTGCACGCTCTGAGACCACGTTTACACTAAATACTATTTCCTCCTCGTGAAAAAGAAATAAAGAAACATCAAAAATACCTACCCCGCGACGTCACCGGTAGGAACATCTTCCACAGTCACCAAACAAGAAAAAACCACCAGCACCGTGCAACGGGCAAGTTAGTTTCATATATATGAAACTAACTAAAACTCAGGCAATCGCAGGTCAGCCGCAGTACGCCCGAATGCAAAAACAACATACACAGGAGCGACTATCCATTACGGCTTATGAACATGTTGTTCAGTCGCACAAGATTGCGACATATTCAAAGAAGTGGCAGTTGGCCCAAGCCAACAGCGAAGCAAATTAATGCCCATAAATGGATAGTCTGCATCTTTCTAAATACAAGGTAGTTGCCACCTATGTTACGAATTTGTATCCGCGGGAGACCCGACCCTTTAATGACCTATAACTTTGGAACCGCCTAAGATTTCGTTTCCAAATTTTAACATATTATTTTTGAAGGATAAAACTATCGGTTAAGCAAAAAAAAAATTGATTTTTTGAACCGAACAAACCGGAGTGTCCCCTTAAGTTAATTGTTTCCGTTGTTATGACAAATGTTTACTGACTGTTGTTACTACTGTTCCTTCAGTTGCGAATTCACAGGTTGCATCCAGTGCGAATCCGCAACAATCTATACTACTCAAATAGTTATTCGCCCACACAATCATGTTTGAAAAATGTGTAATGTATACATGTAAACAACTTTATCACCAGAAGTATAAGTTAGCTGTAGTACTTAAGGTAAAAATTGATTATTGTTCAAATAAACATGGTATCTTTAAAAAAAATCGGTCTACTCTACGCTCTAACACTTTGTACCACGGAATCCTGGATACGGTTCGTGTCAAAGAAAAACCATTAACCTAATAGGAATACTATATAAAAACTTATTGACTAACTTCTTGAAATAAAAATCCGATTGATATCTTTATAAAAACGTTACCGAAACTTATTAAACAGTTTAATAACAGTATTTGCACTTGTTCACATTCAAAAAATATGATTGCTTTTAAAAGCGTTTGGAATTACAAGGGAGAAATACTTCGTTGTAAGGATTTCATACCAAACGGTCACCAGTGAATTGAATTAATTACCTTTGTAATAAAGCGGCTGTGGGTACATATCGCTGGGTAAAATGTAATGCAGTACCCAAAACCAAATATAAAGAACCGTCTCATGGGCGAGAGAATTTCACATCCTTTCCGGCTTAATCTTTCCTCCACAAGTTCCTTTCACAAAAGCTGAATGAAGGAAAAAGGAAATATCTTTCTTAGTTGTTTGTTTTCTTTTTGGTTTTGTTTCTTTTTTGTTTCTATTATATTTTTTTCCTTTTTGGTTTCGAAAAGTTTTTAGATTATCATGATGAAGTGGATGTCCTTTATCGCATACCCTAAGAAATGTTTGTCAAATTTAGCCTGATATTAAAAATGTGACTAGAACAGAGAGTGTGTTGTCATGTCGAAATTTTACATAATTAATTGTGGAAGAATGTCCGGTAAGGCATTTAAAGTACGACAGTTATCCTTGATAAATGATATGCAACATGAATGCTATGGGCCGCATTTTGTGGCTTAAACTTTCTCGTTTCAGACATCGAATTCTATTATTCAAATTCCATGGATTTCAATTGTCCTTTGTAGTGGCTATACGATGAACTGGACTTGAAGAATTAACTTATGCTGAAGGTCATCGCCGTTTTTAACTTTCTACATGTATTCTCTCTGGTTTAGTGTTGGTCAAATGATTGATGGCTATGAGAAAACGTTTCCGCCCAATACTCTCGGCTGTTTTAAATTTACGTAGTATATCTTCATTGCAACTTGTGAAAACAGAACATAAAAAATTTCAATTGGGTGGTATTTTACTTCATTAGTATGTAGATGTAATCACCATGGATTGCCTTTTTACTTTGATATAAATCTCTGAAGATATTGTTTGAATTCTCTTTTGGTGCTGTGTGTTTCACTATGATTGCATGTATTTAATCTGTTAGATTTGCAATAGATTTATTAGGATTAGTCTCCGTGTGCTTCCTTAGAGTGATACGATGTCACTTCCTCGATATGAAAACTAACAATTAGTGATTCACAGGTAACTTCTGACCAAAGGGATGTAATTGTGCGGATATATCATTCGCACATCAACTACTGAATGGGAACCTGTCTGACTTTGCTTCAAGTTGTATGTCTTAACGTTAAAACTTAACCTTTGTTTCATGTCCACCAACACGAAGTAGCTGTGTACTCAACTCAACAAGTGTCACTCACAGATTTCATTAAAGGGTCCCTCCTATCTCAAACACCCACATCGCATCCTTACAATTAAGGATAATAATTGTTGGACAGACGTCTTACTTGAGGTTGATCCTAATAATAAATTGATCTCTTTTACTGCAAATCTTATCTTGACGTATAATTATTCTAGACTAATTATGTGTGAGGAACACTCGACAACAGTGAGAGGATTGACAAAATTGTGGCCACTGTACACAATAAAGTGTCACAACAAAATGAATAGTGGACGAATCTAATTATTCTAAACTTTTTCCTTGAGCATTAATTTCATAAAAATTATGTCGTATAAATATGTATCGTTATTTCTGTGATTATTTTCCAAACGCATTGTGAAGTATCTGAGAGCTGTCCGAGACGTGTTCCTCACACGGACATCAGACGGTAAATTTTAGGGAATGAAGTAGTATGCTAAAATTTATCGTAGAATTCGTTCGACTCACAACTTCTATTTTGGTAAGTTGAGTACTCAGTGTTCCTCCAATATGACGAATTTCATGCAGATTGCAAATTTTCATCGCGTAATAACAGCAGAGTTACAGCTTTTGTAAAAATGGTTTTCATACCATACCCACGTTGATCCCGATAAATGCTTCATAGTGACAGAATTCCCTGCGATGGCGCTAACTATCGACATATCCCTCTCAACTTTCCAACGGTCGAATTCACACAGAAAGCAAAACGAATTGAGAACTACTTTTGGGACACCTTGTAGATTGAGTGTTTACACGATGATCATTTAGGGGCAGCCCTATCCCATAATGTCAATTCAATAATTCAAATACTAAAGTGGTTGAGAAAGGCGCTTGAATTTGTATAAGCTCATATTATGTCACGCACTGTTATATGCTACAGATACTGTAGTTAAACAAAACCGAAACGTATACAGTTTTTGTTCTTATATTTAGCAATCAGCTATTAAACTCTACTAGTTTGAATAAATTAGGGAGAAGACTAGTTGCGATATGTATATGACGTAAGTCTTATCGAATGCAGTATCTTCAAGAAATTTACCTATTACTCGTATTCCTTTCAAATGTTGGTACGTTGCGAAAGCTGGAGTTATTTTCAGGGTATTACACTTCATTCACACTTCACATGTGTCAGTCACACATTTACTTAACACACTCTATTGGTGTAGATAATTTTAGATAAATTAACCGTAAAAAATGCATCATACGAACGCATATATTGCGATCCTTTTTTGAATGCATGCCGACTGACTATCCTTTCTCGGGAATATGCTGATACATATATATATATAAACTTTTTCTTTTTTTTTTTTAACCAAACACTTCTTATCAACAACAAATATAGTTCACTGTATCTCATAGTAATTACATACATTTATTGTTCGCTTTACTCTTAATTCTAATACACTTTACTTATTGATTTTATTATTATCAAGGCACTTCCTATCAACTTCTTATCAGTAACCAATATTTCCTCCTCAAGCGCGCTACCGAGCTTTTCATACAATTCACATCTTTCGGACCGCTCACCGAAAACCTTTTAGGCAACTCTCCTCAATCTTCACTCGGATTCCAACCGCCACCAACTACTCGACTTTCAAGAACAACCACTTACTCATTACCTCCCGGGGGTTAACACTTTTCGATTCCCTGCGGGGTTAACACCTTTTGATTACAACCATGTAATTTAATTTCAATTGCCTCAATTTTCGATTGTTGGCCTCAGTTCGCAATGGTGATGTATCGCTGATCCAATCAATATTTCTTCATTGACTTGAACTCGAGTTCAACCTCTACGGTTGCGAACTGACCCAATTAATTTCTTTTTTGTTTTGTATGCAATCAATTGCCTTACCGTGATTTGTTAATTGTTCCGGAATATGCAATTGATTGCTTTTGCATTATTTGGCAATCGTTTTGGCAATTGCAATTAATTGCTTTTTTATTATTTGGTTATCGACTTTAAAATATGCAATTAATTGCTTTATCGTCCCGGGGGGTCTTCTGAGTTTAAAATCGGATGGCGTTTTTCTGTTTGAGTGTATCAATGACTTCTTGTACATCATTTTTGTTTATGATGTCACTGACACACTTAACACGCATAAAACGGGATTTTGGAGTACTCTTAAATGTCAAAACACAGTGTGAGCTGAAGGAGAGGAAGTGGATAAGGAAAGGAGGTATCGATGTACATTGGTCTGAAATGACCGGACATTACAACGACGATGACACACATGATCAGATAGAGTATTCCACATTCATGTGGATCGACTATATAATGACACTCTATGCTTATTTGTGAGCCTGAAGTTGACTTTCAACGGACGATTATCACGGGAAAATGTCTGAGGAGGCGGGACATATTCAGCAAACTCAGTTAGGCAAAATATCTATGGAAAAGAGATAGGCATGATAAGTTGTGACTACATTCTAACGACGGCATTGATCGACTTACATCGGGGCCCCAATAAATTTCAGTACTCGGTTTTGTATCTCATCGAACACGTGTAGTGCAATTTTGGATACTCCTGACCAATTATGAGAGTTGAACTCAATTTTGGTACGAATATACGCTGTTATGTATATTTTTTGTAACATTAAGTGTAATATATACTTTTTGGGGTGTTACGTTCATTTTTGTGAGTGTTCCATAAAGAGGTGAGGCGTTTCTGTTTAGTAGCGCCAGTGTACTGTAAAATTTCCTGTCTTTTGTATATAGTGTTACTTTTTGCAGGTGTTAATTAAATAGGTCTGTTGGTTATAAAAAGGTCCGTGGTTACATGGATGGGGAGAATTACATACATTTTCCAGTGTTGCATGAGTATAATCTTGCAATTTAGATGCCAGTGCGTTAATTTGTTAAATAAGTCACTGGAGCAATGGCGTGTCCGAAAATGCCAGTCTATTATTTTTGTTGTATACTTTCCCACTAGGAAATCTTTTCGGTGGAAAGTCTGTATTGCCAGTTATACTCAATCTTTTATCCGAAAGCCGTTATCTGTGACCACGGGTAACGGGGTCACTTCTCCCAGTAGAACAACCGATTCTCGTTGCAATGGCGGCAAGTGCATTCGGTATTTTCCAAGTACGGTTGTAGGGGTTCCACAAAACCCCACGGCCCACTTACCTGAAAAAACCCCCATATCCACAACTCAACTTCCATTGTCTCCCGCCAATGCAATCGCATTGGCACCTGAAAATATTTCCTTTTCCAAGGACATTAATGCATAAAAGCATTACATAAAATTTCTAAAAAGAATTGTATCTACAAGGGCATTCATAGTTTACCAAGCATCTCTGCATTAGCGACCCAAAAACCGAATTTCCAATTAGTGTAGATATTCACACTATAATTCGATCCAGCCGTCGCCATAGATGCCATGCATAATTGACACAGATGGTATACACAACCGTCATTATGTACCCATCTAAATTACTTTCCGAAGACTTGCAACTATGGATTCAATTGCAAGCACTTCTTGCGGAAATATTGCTTTGTTTGTATTTTCAAACAATCATCGACGCCAAGTTTCGCCGTCAGATCGGATTCAATAGCATAAACATATGCGAACAAAAGAATCCGATTCTTCCAGTCGGCAGAGATACAATATACGATCTCTATTGTACGAAATAACGCAATCCCTTTTAGCATCTAATGAGTGGCTGCTATTTAGACAGCCGACCCTCATTACGGAAAGATGCTTTAGGTCGTTTCACCATTGTTCTTTTTCCCTCGTTTCAGGCAAAACGCATCGAAGAACACGGTGATGTGTACGAACACACACATACACCATCACGTACCTGAGATCGCTTTCCATTGGTCACTGGTCAAAGGAAATTTCATTTCCTTTTCACCACACCACCAAAAACTCACCCCAAACGATAAAATATCGTTGAGTCGTATCCCAACCATCGCACGCGCAGCATCTCTTCTCCACTGCCTAGTGCACACGAGAGTGTGCACTCCACTGAGTGTGTCACCCTTAAAGTAATAATCACAATCCCCGAGTGTTAGTAGGAATCGTGTGAACTAATTAAAGCGGGAATTAAAAATAACTCTTTTAAATAAAGTTCGAAAATAAACAAAGAAAGAAATTAACTACCAAAACCCTGCGTGTTTCATTTATCCTGTGTTGCTTATTTAGTTAACGCAACTCGTCGATAGTTGCTCGGTACTTTCAATGACTCGAATTGTGTTTCTCCTTTCCCTCGTGAGCTGTTCAGGTGTCATCGTTCGGTGTAACAATCCATGGAAGTGCATGATGGCAAATCTTCGTACAACCTGTGCCAACGCCAGCACCAAGACGAAGATTTATGCCACACGGTTACCGAACGGCTTGCAACACATCCGTTGTAGCTAAAACCAATTTGATTTTGGCACAAAGCTTACCCCCAATTCCAGCGCCAAAAATTTCCACATTGAGGTCACCTAACTCATGCAAATCCTCGTCACATGAAACACGTTCAAACGAAACGCATGTACTCCGTTGGTGAACAAAAAACTTTAATTTCGTTTTAAAGACATAATTGGGAGTCCTCCTTGGACTAGTTAAAATTAAAACAATTCATTAAACACTATTTATTAAAACAATCAAACATTCCTTCGTGGAATTTAAACTTAAACTTTTTCTAAAACCAAAAACACGTCCTTCCTGGACGGAGGTTCACTTCACACTCTCTTTCGACTTACTTCTTTCTTTTATTCTAAAAGACACTCTCTCTTTCTCTCCCTGTCTTCAGCCATCTCAACACTTCGTTCCTGCCCCTAATTTAATCAATGTATGTAATACAAAAGTGTTTCCATTTAAATTCTACTCCACCTCGGTGGGGCACTGGCGGTAGGGGAGGCCATCACGTAACAACGCCTTGTAAATAGTGGCCAGGTTGGATGGAGTGAAATATTTTTGCATGGCTTAAGAAACCACATATATTTGGTTGCATTTTTCGCAGCTTCAAATATGTGTTCGCTCAATTAAGAGTCGAATTAATTCGAGTGCCGAGGTAGATAGTTCATTGGTTTTGGCGATGAGAGTGCCGTTCATCGACAGTGTATTTACTTTAGCGCCCCCTTTTGACGACAGGAGATAGCACTAAGTTTTTAAGGTATTGAATTCTACTCGGTTAGATAATCCCCTTTGATATATCTTATTGTTGAGGTCGAAATTCAGTGTATCAAGCATAACCTGCTGGTTGGTAGTGGCGTTCGAAGAGTTTGGTCGGGAATGTTTGTATGAGTATGAGAAACTCAATGTGCTATCATCAGCAAACGAGTGAATTGGGCTTTGAGTAATTAAAAAGAGATCATTTATAAAGATAAATAAGAGAATGGGTAATAGATTTGACACCATCAAGAACCACTTGAAAAATATTCTCTTACTCATCGGATCAGGGGATTGACCACTCCATATAAATGTAATTTTGACAAACGGGCTGGATGCCAAATCTATCGAACGCTTCTGTGATATCCAATGCGACAACCTTGCTTTCACCGAAGTAGTGGAAGGAATGGCTCCACTTTTCGGTAAGGTATGCCATCAAATCTCGTGTGGACCTGTGGGGGTTCTCTATACTGCATGGAGAATCAACCCACAATTTCAACCTAATTACGACCGCCTACAGTGCGTCACATTATCTCCTATCCCACCGCTCAGCTATTTTACCGGTAAAAGGAAGCATAGCTGAATTCATTATTCTGTGCAGATAATGCAGAATCGAATTCAGCTCCTTTTTGCCATACGGCAACTCCATTTCATTAACCCTATGAGATTTCTGCCGGTCATATTGGTTAGCAACAACTAAATCTAACCAAACGACGCGGTTGCATCATAGCGAAACCGCTAGGTTATTTCAGCGTCTTTGAGTCTGGTTCTCACGCTGGTTATTTCCCAAGCATCAGCGGCGTCCTATTGACTTTCCCCAGACACTCTATTCGCTGGGGATCAATGATCTCTTTTTACTCGTGAATAGCAAAAACCATTTTCCTCTCCTTTCCGTTTTTATCTTCCCATAGTTCAACGCACTCTGAGATCACCACAGTCAGCGCACTAGGTCAGTGGGTCATCCAGACAGGCTGCATTGATAAACGCACACCAAAGCCAGATCAGCCCTGGGTTATTGTGCTTTTCCTTTTGATTTCTTCATCCTTTCTATGCCCATCAACCGTCAAACGAATACACAAGTATTTATTCACCTCGATGAGTGGAGAGAATTGAGAAATGCACAGGAAAGCGCGATTACCATTGGCTGATCGGCATGCAAAATCAAAGTTTCATACCTAATTCCAACCAGTCGTTTTACAATCACTACCGCGGGCGGTCACGCTGCAAGAGAGTCAGTTTTCATCCACCGAAGTGTTCGTACACACAGTAGGAGTCGCGAGTTATTTTGCTTTTAACACAGTCGGTGTGAAAAAAGGAATTTCAACCCTCGTAGGGTGTCGAGTCAGTCCAGTTTTTGAAGTCCCTGACCGGAATAAAAAACAAAAGGAATATTAACGTTGTGATGAAGTGATGAGTTTCGTGTGGAATTTAAGTGCCTAAAATGTAGAAAAACATAAGTAAATATATGTATATAAAACCACAAAAATCCATATAACTCAAGGGATATCAAATAATTAAATTTTAAATTTGCCAAGCTATAGTCGTTAATGTCCAAAGTAAGTAATAAGTAAAATAAAACCAAAAAAAAAAAACGTAGTTATGAATTAGTTAAATAAAGAAAACGTTAACAATAAAAAAACAACCCCAGTGCGTTTTATTTATCCATTGTTCTCGAGTGAACAATCTTCAGTGGACAAGTGTTGGGGAGTTAGTGAAACAGTGCCCGTGTCTTGGCATACAAACTTCAACCCCCACAGACCTGTTACTACGATAGCCATATTGGTGGTCATTGGGGAGGTCATTTGATTCCTCGTAGGGTGCGCATCGTCGAGCGTATCGGGTCAGTCGAGTTATTGAAGTCCCTGACCGGAATAAAAAACAAAAGGAATATTAACGTTGTGACGAAGTGATGCGTTTCGTTTGGAATTTAAGTGCCTAAAATCCAGAAAAACAAAAATAAATATATGTATATAAAACCACAAAAATCCATATAACTCAAGAGATATCAAATAATTAAATTTTAAATTTCCCAAGCTATAGTCGTTAATGTCCAAAGTAAGTAATAAGTAAAATAAAACCAAAAAAAAAAAAAAAAAACGTAGTTATGAATTAGTTAAATAAAGAAAACGTTAACAATAAAAAAACAACCCAAGTGCGTTTTATTTATCCGTTCTTCTCGAGTGAACAATCTTCAGTGGACAAGTGTTGGGGAGTTAGTGAAACAGTGCCCGTGGCTTGGCATACAAACTTCAACCCCCACAGACCTGTTACTACAAAAGTCATATTGGTGGTCATTGGGGAGGTCATTTGATTCCAGATATTTCGAAAGTTGGCCGTTAATGAGTCATTCCATTTCCTTGGAAAGAATAGAAGTTAGTGCTATGAGTCAATAAGAAGAGAGGGACGATTTGTTTTTGGGAATTGTCTGAATGTTCGCTGTCTCTCACCAATTTGGAAAACGGCCAGTAGAATAAGACACAAATGGACGTGTTTCTGCAGTGGTTTAGCGAGTGAAGGGAAACATCTCTTCAAGAGAATTGTGGGAATGCCATCAGGATCAGGGGATTTGTTTATAAAATAACGACCATTAGTAGCAATTAAAATGTAGTTTCCAAACCTGCATATTTTCACATGAAAATAAAAAAACGTCAGGGACCATTACATAGTAAAAATCGGTCCCCAACAGGAAACATCGTAAATTACTTCTACAAAAAAAAAAAAAAAAAAAAAAAAAAAAAAAAAAAAAAAATATATATATATATATATATATATATATATATATATATATATATATATATATATATATATTATTATAATATTATTATTATTTATTGGCCTGTAGGAACCCGCCAGTTCATGACCTCACCGACTCGACTCCACCATGGTTCCCTTTCCCGTTGGTCTACCGGCAAGAATTCTATGCACGGTCCTATCGTTGCCCATTCGCGCTACGTGTCCGGTCCAACTTAATCTTCGCTACTTGATTACTCTCACTATTGCAGGTTTGCGATATAGCTCTTCCAATTCGTGGTTATGGAGTTTCCCCCATTGTCCTGCCTCCTCGTCATATTTACCTCCAAAGACACCCCTCAAAACTTTATTCTCGAATACGCGAAATTGGTTTTCTTCCCGTTTTGTGAGAGCCCATGTTTCGCATCCATATAGAACAATCGGCATGGTTATAGTTCTATAGGCACGGAGCTTATATACATATATTATTTATTTATTTTTTTTTTTATTTATTTATTAACAGGCGTATTAAAAATAATACAATTAATGTACAATGAGGCATTTTTGAATCAGAAAACAGTCTATCCACACTTATTTCGTTCTCACATATCATACTATCAAGCAGCGGCGTAGTACATTATTTTCGCATAAGGCAGAGCCCGTGCGCGAAAACCTGTTCATTCATCCTTAAAGCTAAACATAAAAGTAATTAAACCAACGAAAATATAGTAATATATAATACAAAAAAGAATTCCTTATCCTAATCTCTCGGCGCCGTTTTCAATTACTATCTCTTTCGCGTTTTACAAAGGTCGCATTCACTAGACAGTGGTGCGCAGGTCATGTCATGGGGTGGAACAAGTTGTTTATAGTTTCTTTTGGAAGATTAATTAGCCATTATCTAATTGTTTTTTTAGTTTTGAGTTTTTCGTAATTCAATTCTTTTAATTCGATTGGTAACAAATTAACGCATTTGTAAGCTACATACTCATATCTTCTTCGATCGAACTCCTTGTTAATTTTTGGTGGAAGTAATAATTTAATACGATGATTTTTATTTTTCCTTTCCAAGAACTGATCTTGTAATTTCACGAAGTTTTGAAATAAAGACTTTTCGAATAAGTACACATTCAGAATCGCAAAATTAATAAATAACTGAGCCGTGGGGTATAGCAAACTCTTATTAAAGATTAGTTTTAATATATTTTTTTGAATACACATAAGAGGATTTATTGATTTCGCACATGATCCACCCCACGCAATTATACTGTGGTAGTCCTGGTGTCAGTGCGTCGACATGGACGCTGGTTCTACCTCCAGTCCACGTTTCGGTTCGATGGAGAAAACTGGTCGTCGGTGAGTGGAGATTAAAAGCGCGGATGTTGTTATTCGGAAGGAATAGAGCACAAAAGCGAACACAATAGCTCTCCAAATAAAACACACTGATGTAATTTTAATGTTAACGCTTTTATTTTGGTACTTTATTGATCTTGATTATTTAACACTCTTTAAGATACTTTAATTTAGTGATCACTTAAACTTTAGTTCTAACAAGATGCTACTTTTCATACAGTGCTCGCACTCTCTGCCATTTTACATTCACACTATTTATTAGGCCGAGAACCAAGAAACCGAATTGACAATTTGTACGCACGACTGTGTAAGAAAATCAAAAGTACAATTTTTAACGACAACAGGCGGACTGGATTCGCTTCAACATGAATAAACACCTCGGTGAAATGAACTTAACTTCTTGTTCGTGTGTATACACGATAAGGGATGATTTTGACTTCCCGGCAACGTCCTCGACACATGTGGTCTGGTGCGCAACGCAAATCTGACTAGTTATTCGCTGCCGACGGAAAAAAGACATCGAAAAGAAAACCGCAAAAAGAGGAGGAGCTGCACGATCGACTCGAGGCAGTCAATCGTGATTGGACCGGGAAATACGGCATACATTTCGTATGTATGTGTATGCATCGCATACAATCGTCCGGTGATCGAGGGTGGTTGCGAGCGTCGCAACTGCATTTCCTGCGAATACAAACAATGCATGGCCTGCGGCTGTGTACACAATTGATTGTGCAATACTTGCCGGCAACAGAACCATCTGGGGTAAAAAAAACAACACGAGCCGGAGATCTGGTCACCCTAGGAGAGGCCATAAATCAACATTTGGGTTGATGGATGTGAAATTTTCCCAGGTCCGCCGACGGTTGGCGGCCGTTAATAGGGAATTGTATATACCATAAACAATCGGTGGTGCAAATGCTATGTTTAGGTATTGCAACGAATATAGGGTGCAGCCATTGCCAGATGTTAAAAGTAAACACTTGATGGCTGCATCCAATTCGTTGCTTGTTTGCGGTCCCTGGTCGGTGGAGACCGATAATAGGAAACCAGCTATTGCTGGTAATTAGGGAAATGTTTGGTTTGCATCCGCCGAAACCTTGTCGGCGGTGGCAAACAGATGGGACCTGATAGCCGCATGCTAGGGGTGCCATGGACAAACAAGAACAACGAGTACTCAATGAACTCTTTGTTGATTTTGTTTCCATGGCATAAGGCTATGGGAATGAGATGCACTGGGTGCAATGCATGCCCGAGGATGAGATTTCCAATGCCACGGCTATGTGATAATCTTTGCCGTGGACTTAATGTTTTCAGATATTAATGCCTGCCCGAGGATGAATTTTCGATGCCACGGCTAAGTGATAAGCTTTGCCGTGGACTTAATGTTTTCAGATAGTAATGCCTGAGGATGAAATTTTCGATGCCACGGCTAGGTGAGAATCTTTGCCGTGGACTTAATGTTTCCAGATATGGTGGTGGAGAAAAAGGGGTTTGGAAGAAAAACCCCCAAAGAAAGGTAAGCTGCCAAATATATATTTATGTCGGTTATCCTTGGGGATAACCGAATTAATTCCAGCGACTTGGTTGGCGGTTAATGCCGTAGCAAGGTTGCGTAACCTTGCTGAAGATCCGATTTCAAGGTAAGTCACATCGCTGGGAATGGTGGGGATCGAGCGATGCATGGCTCTTCGGGCCCTGAAAAGCCCCACATCACTCCCTCCCCAGTGACGTAGTCACGAAACAGGTAAGGCAGGTTAGGAGGAGGTTAGTTGGGTATAGGCGCGCGCTTGAGCGCGAGTGCGGAGAGGCTGTGCGGGTGGTGTAGGAGTGGTATTCGTAGATGGAGGTGATTCTGGAGCGGAAGCTTCCAGAAAACAGGGCTTAAGTCTTTCGACGCTGACCGTGGATCGCTTGCCTCTAATGTCGATCTCGAAGACGCGGTCACTGATGCGGCGGAAGACTTTGAATGGGCCATCATAAGGTGGGTCGAGGGGTTTTTTGACCTTATCCACCCTGACAAAGACGTGCGTGCAGCTGTGCAGTTCAGGGTGGACGAAAAGTTTTTTGGAGCCGTGCCTGGTTACAGGGGTTGCCCTAACCTTACGTAGGAGGTCACGGAGATGTCCCAATTCACGAAGTTGGTCACGCGGTGTTTCGCCATTCAGGAAAAGTTCTCCTGGAAGAAGGAGGTTGGTACCGTAGGTAAGCTCTGCTGCCGAAGCACCCAGGTCCTCCTTAATACTTGTCCTCAGGCCGAGGAGGACGGTTGGTAGGGCGTCAAACCATTGTGTGTCATTATGACACATGAGTGAGGCTTTTAGAGATCTGTGCCAGCGCTCTATCATCCCATTTGATTGCGGGTGGTGGGCGGTGGTACGACTTCTTTGGCAGCCAAGAAGATTTGTTAGCTGCCTAAAAATTGTCGCCTCAAATTGTGGACCTCGGTCCGAAGTTAAGGTGGTTGGTACACCGAAGCGTGTGACCCAAGTTGAATAAAAGGCCTTGGCGACTGATTCGGCAGTAACTGCCCGGAGAGGTGTCGCCTCTGGCCATCGCGTGCAGCGATCCATCATAGTGAGGATATAAGAAAATCCTCTTGATGGAGTAAGCGGTCCCACTATGTCTATGTGGACATGGGCGAAGCGTGCCGTGGGAAGCTTGAACTGCGCTGGCTCCAGTACATTATGTCGTGCTACTTTGCAGCGCTGGCACTGGAGACAAGCACGGGCCCAACCGGTGAGATCTTTGTTCATCCGGGGCCAAATGAATTTGCGACGGACAGCAGCGGCTGTTGTTCGGCCGCTGGGGTGGGCTGGGTTGTGGTAAACCTGGAACACGCCCTTACGAAGTTTCTCGGGAATGTAAGGTCTAGCGGTTCCAGTGGAGACATCACACCAGATTTCGCCCAAAGGGTCGCGAAGGGTAATTTTCTTAAGCTCTGGTGCCGTATCGGCAATTAGGAGGGACTTGAGCTGTTCGTCCTCCTCTTGCGCTAGGGCAAGGTCAGTGTTATTCAAGGCGGTACGCAAATGAATCGTATCGATTCGAGAAAGGGCGTCCGCCGTGACGTTCTGTTTACCGGAGATATGCTTGATCTCCGTGGTGTATTGCCCAATGAGATCTAACTGACGCTCTTGTCGGGGGGAGGCATTTCCCGACTTCTTCCGGAACGCATAGACCAATGGCTTGTGGTCTGTTAAGATGGAGAGTGAGCGACCTTCTATCATATGACGGTAGTACTTAACAGCGCTGTAGATCGCGAGTAATTCACGGTCGTAGGCGCTGTAACGTCGCTCTGTGGGACTCAGCTTCCTTGAAAAGAAACCAAGTGGTTCCGGTCGGCCTTCAATGTCCTGTTCAAGGACGACTCCGATTGCGGTATCCAACGCGTCGCATTGGATAGAAAGTGCCGCTCCCTCGAGAGGGTATCGGAGTAAGGTGGCATTTGCCAATTGTTCTTTGGACAGTTGGAATGCACTATCAGAGACTTCTGTCCAATTAATGGGGCGCTTATCATTGCGCTTAGCTCCTTTCAAAAATGCATTCAAGGGAGCTTGAACTTGGGCAGCGTTCTTCAGTGTTGGACGATAAAAGTTAAGCATGCCCAAGAATCGACGAAGCTCACTCACGTTAGTAGGCCGGGGATACTTCATGAGGGCCTCCACACGGTCTGGTAGTGGGCGAATGCCCTGGTTGTCAACGACATAACCCAGATAGGTGATTTGCTCCTTGGCGTATTGACACTTATCTGGGTTGATGACAAGACCGAATTCACGGAGGCGCTCTAGGACCTGACGTAAGTGGCGTTTATGTTCGGCATGGTCTTTGGAGGCGATGAGAATATCATCAAGATATGCATGGCAGCAATTTAGACCACGTAAAGCCGTGTCGATATAACGCTGGAATGTCTGTGCGGCATTCCTGAGGCCGAAAGTCATCACTTTGAACTCGAAGAGTCCGAAAGGTGTAATGACTGCGGTCTTGGGGATGTCTTCTGGTGCCACCGGAATTTGATGGTATGCCCTGTTGAGATCCAGGTTAGTGAAGACATTGCACCCTCGTGACTTGTACGAAAAATCGTAGAGGTGTGCAATAGGGTATCTGTCCGGGACAGTTGCTGCGTTCAACAGCCTGTAATCGCCACATGGGCGCCACTCACCAGAACGTTTCTTCACTAAGTGGAGTGGGCTTGCCAGGGACTGTCCGACGGTTGGCAGATACCTAGTTCGATCATGTGCTCGAACTCCGCGCGCGCCGCACGTAATTTTTCAGGAGCCAGTCGACGTGGACGCTGGCTCGCCGGGGGACCACGTGTTTCTATATGATGAAGCACCGTGGCTTTATGTCGGCGTTGGTTAGGTAGAGGAATTGTTGTACTAACAAATTCCTGTACCATGACCTGAAAGGGGTCTGTGCACTCTGTGGCCCTTGAAGTTGCCGCTGGAGATGCCGTCGTGGGCAAGGTGGGTGCGGTTGGAGCCACTAGTCTGTTATGGGTCGAATCGACCAACGGATTATGTGCACCTAATAGGTCGGAACCTATCAGGGGTTCGTTCACGTCCGCAATGACGAAACGCCAAGTAATCGGACGACAAAGACCCAATTGGAGTGTCAGCTTTTTACGTCCGTACGTAAGTATCGGCGTATTATTCGCAGCTGACAATTTAAGTGTGGCTGGCACGCGGTTACGCGGAGCAAACGATCGCGGGAGGACTGAAATATCGGCGCCGGTATCGACAGTAAAAGCGATATTCAGTTTAGAATCCCGGATGGTTAGGCGACTTATCGTATGGGTGCCGGCCAATTGCGCGAGGGGGTCGGTCGGCAAGATTAGTTTAAAGAGCGCCTTTGGTTGGTGGAAGGTTGTGTCCAACCACAAGGCGCCTTGCAATTGAATGCGCGATCACCATATCGTTGGTGATTGGCGTACCAAGGCAGAGTAACGGCATTATCAGATATATTCTGGGTATTGGTATTGCCGTTACGGGGAAGTCGAGCCGGAGCTCGCTGAGAATTGGCCCGGTGAGGGCCATTTTGAGAGGAATTGGCCCTCTGTGGGGCATTCTGAGGGATATAGGCCCTCTGAGGGGCATTTTGGGAGTAATTTTGCCGATTAAGAGGACGGCTCGGCATGGCTCGATTCTGGGCGCTTCGAGGATTGTTCCTCACCTCCGCGCGAAATTGACTTATCTCGCGGAGGAGTGAGGTTTGGAGCGCCCGAAGGTCAGCAGGAGTCAAATGAGGTGGCGAACTTCCCTGACTAACGTTGGGCCTTGCCTCTGGATTCCTCTGTGGGAAATTGGTTGAGGCTGGCCGTCTGTGAGGTACCTGGGTTTGAGGAGGATGGAGAATTGGGGCCAATTGAGGGGCTGTGAAAGGCAGACGAGGGTGCCGTGTAGGCTGGGCGGCGTGTTGAGAAACCGCCGCTACCTGGTACGCAGGAGGCTCAGAATACTGATCTGAGCTTTCCATAATTGCGTCCGCAATTTTGGATAAATAGCCCAAATTCTGATTGGGTTGGGCTATAAGTGCCGAACGGGCATGTTGGGGAAGACACCTCAAAAAGTGAGGCCTTATTAGGTCGTCCCCAATCCTGGTCCCCGCTATAGAGCGTAAATGGGTCAGGAAAAGAGATGGTCTCATCCCAGAAAGGTTGGTTACAGCAGCTAACCGTTGTTGCCGCACACTTCCGGGCTCGTCCAAAGCGTCGAGCAGAGCTTCACGCATGTTGCTATACGGGTTGCGGCCGGCCGACCTTATTATGTGGGCAACATGCGGTCGCTGAGTGCGGTCAAGCACTTTCAACAGCTCGACTGCACGAAGTTGTTCGTCGTGCAAGGCTGAAGCCTGGAAGATGCGGTCTGCCACTGCAAACCAAAGGTCTGGGTCCTCCTCATCGAAGGGGGGAAGCCCTATATTAGAAGGACGAGTCCCATTCCCGAGGCTGGAAGCATCGTGGAACTCTTGGGGCTCTGATTGCCTATGCTCTTGTTGTGAAGTGCCGGCACGATATGTGGGCATTATAATGCCAGTATCCGCCAATTGGCCGGCACTAGGGGCGTTAGAGGAAGTCGGGAGTGCGTCAGAGGAAACAGGTTGGGGTCGATTAACGACACTGGAGGCAACCGGTGGTGCCAGGGGAGTAGATTGGGCATGCAAGTCTTGGTCAACGTCGACTTGCTCAGTAGGGAAATCGACGCTGGAGGCGTCGTGGAATTCAAGGGGCTCGGATTGTTCCTGAGCCTTTTTGGCCATGGTGTTCCGCGTGTTGACCATTATGGGTTGTATGACGCGAAACGGGGATTACAAGCGTAAGAGGACGCGAAGAAATGAGAGAGGTCGCCAAGGGATAGTGCGAATTTAAGAAAGTCGAGTAACGCGGATTGGAGGTCGGACATGTTGTCGCAGAAGAAGGCGGAGGGGTTGGACTGAGTCAAGTGGCACCTAAAGGAGTCGCGGATCGTCGAGTGTAGTCGTGGATATTGTCGCGGTTTTTGTGTTAATTATTTCTATGTTTAATATACGTTATCGGTGTGGTTAAATAAATTTAGTACTATTCTGAAAGAGTTTACTCTTGTTCGTATCCTTATAGTATATTGTTATATGTAAGTATATATTTTTGTCCGTCTTTCATTTGTGGCGGACAGCAGTGAACAATGAGAAACAATTGTCCTTTTAATTAATTTTGGAATAGGTGCTTTTTTGCGGCTATTTTTATCTTATATCAATTGGTAGTACATTCAGGCGCTTAGGACATTTATAAATTTTACGGATGGACTATGAAACCAGAGAGGCGTCTGAAGTTACTTATTAGGTTTAGGTGTTTCTGTTGTTGTTGTCCGCTTATTTAAATTTAATAATATTATTGTACAGTTTGGGTTTTTTTTTTCTTTTAAGTTAATTATTCTAAGACGGTTCTCTTAGCTATGGTTGGTACCCAGAAGGGGCTTACAATGTTGCTTGATTAGTTGATTTCAATAATCTATAATTTATTGTGCTCATTTACTGTTAACGAAGAGGGAACCGCAAAGGAAAATTAATGAAAGGGTTTTTGATTGTATTTTATTTGATTTTCGCACCGCTTTGGCAAAGATTGCAATAGTTTAAAATTAGTTCAATTCCCTTTTAATTTGGTTATTTGATAATTGTAACTGTAAACTCTTGTTAATTTCAGAATGCTGTTCCTGTCACTTTTACTTGTTAGGTAGTTTGAAAGCTAATCATGCGTATAAATATTTCGGTATTTGAAAGGAAACCTGAGGGGCGTTAAAATGATACCATGCGGTTGCAACTAAGGTTGACACCTATTACAAATTTACCCTAGTCTGGGCTAGTCCTTCTTATTTATGTAAAAGGTACTATATTACTGTACTCGAATAAACTTAGTTGTATTGTTTCGAATTGGGTAATTAATGTGTATTAATTAAACAAAATATTGAATTACTAAAATAAAAAAGAAAAGTACTCTAAGAACTGCCAGCCTGAGACCGAACGGTGTAATTTTTCTACTTGGTTAATTATCGCAAATGGTTGTTGATCGTTTCGACTTTATTTTGAGAAAGAAGGCCATAAAATTGCATTGTAAGTGTATATAGAGTCTAAGATAATGTGTAATTTTTATATGAAAAACAAAACTTTTTCGACAAATGTTTATATAAATACAATTATGAGAAACGCGTCTGCCTGCGATCTAAATATTTTCTTTCTAGTATGGCCTTTATGATTATAAACGCTTATTTTGCCATTAAACAATACACTTAATTAGCAGGCTGGTTGGGAATACTAGTTAGTTTTCTATCGCACTTGAACTTTTATGCATTTTCGATTATATTATTTGGTTGTAAAGCTATTTCGAAATGAACCGGAATTGTTTGTTTAATTAGGGTGACTCGGAAGGAGTTCACCACGAGGAGAAATGACAAAAAACATTTTAAATAAAAAATTATAAAAAGGAGAAAGAAAACCTGATGTCGTTATGATGATGTGACTGCAAGTGTTGCTGATTCCGTAGGTGTTGTTCCGGTCTCGGTAGTCCTCGACTGCTTCCGGTGATGTTAGCACTTCTCACTGGCACTGGTTACTGTTCTATTGTTACAGGATCTCCTTATTAATTTCGCACTGGTAAGGGTACCGATGTAGGTGGTACGTGCTACTTTTAAAGTCACAGAACGCTGGGTGTTAGCACTTCACCGATTCGCCGAGCGATCGAATTGTTCAAATGTTCACTCACTGGGTCACAAAAGTTCAGCGGAGGCGTGTTCACACTAGGTGTCACCAATGTGGGGTATTCGAGCCTGGGCGTCAACACGGACGCAGGTTGAGCACAACACCACCGCGGTTTCACTAGGAGAATTGTCCACCAATAAAACGCGCTCCAAGCAAACAGCCAAATGAAAAGTCACGTAAGTTAGTTGATTAAGTGTTCTTTATTTTACTTATAATATGGCATCGTCACATGTGCATAGAATCAGAAATTGTTCGCTGTTCACAATATAAGGTGATCGGCTTTAAAACAAAATTATTCACTACAAAACTCCCGAAAGTCTTACTTTATTCTAGTGTTCACTAGCTCAGAACTGTTCACAACAACATTCGCATAATCCTCTGGTGATGAACGCCGGCAACTCCTTCAGGTACGCAAAAGTATCGTACCAATTTCACTTTAAAAAGAAACTAAACGGGTTTATCGGCTCAATAACTATAAGCACTAGGCGCTGAACTCGAGTATCCTGACCGTGGGTAAAACTGACTCCATGTAACGCGGCGAGAGATGAAAATTAACGTTACAAAGGCGCGACCGTCCGCTATGGAGATTGACATCTGACTGGCATTCACTGCCCACGAAAGAAAAGGGACACCGCCAAGCAAACCGCAAAAGCGGAGGAGCTGCACGATCGACTCGAGGCAGTCAATCGTGATTGGACCGGGAAATACGGCATACATTTCGTATGTATGTGTATGCATCGCATACAATCGTCCGGTGATCGAGGGTGGTTGCGAGCGTCGCAACTGCATCTCCTGCGAATACAAACAATGCATGGCCTGCGGCTGTGTACACAATTGATTGTGCAATACTTGCCGGCAACAGAACCATCTGGGGTAAAAAAAACAACACGAGCCGGAGATCTGGTCACCCTAGGAGAGGCCATAAATCAACATTTGGGTTGATGGATGTGAAATTTTCCCAGGTCCGCCGACGGTTGGCGGCCGTTAATAGGGAATTGTATATACCATAAACAATCGGTGGTGCAAATGCTATGTTTAGGTATTGCAACGAATATAGGGTGCAGCCATTGCCAGATGTTAAAAGTAAACACTTGATGGCTGCATCCAATTCGTTGCTTGTTTGCGGTCCCTGATCGGTGGAGACCGATAATAGGAAACCAGCTATTGCTGGTAATTAGGGAAATGTTTGGTTTGCATCCGCCGAAACCTTGTCGGCGATGGCAAACAGATGGGACCTGATAGCCGCATGCTAGGGGTGCCATGGACAAACAAGAACAACGAGTAATCAATGAACTCTTTGTTGATTTTGTTTCCATGGCATAAGGCTATGGGAACGAGATGCACTGGGTGCAATGCATGCCCGAGGATGAGATTTCCAATGCCACGGCTATGTGATAATCTTTGCCGTGGACTTAATGTTTTCAGATATTAATGCCTGCCTGAGGATGAATTTTCGATGCCACGGCTAAGTGATAAGCTTTGCCGTGGACTTAATGTTTTCAGATAGTAATGCCTGAGGATGAAATTTTCGATGCCACGGCTAGGTGAGAATCTTTGCCGTGGACTTAATGTTTCCAGATATGGTGGTGGAGAAAAAGGGGTTTGGAAGAAAAACCCCCAAAGAAAGGTAAGCTGCCAAATATATATTTATGTCGGTTATCCTTGGGGATAACCGAATTAATTCCAGCGACTTGGTTGGCGGTTAATGCCGTAGCAAGGTTGCGTAACCTTGCTGAAGATCCGATTTCAAGGTAAGTCACATCGCTGGGAATGGTGGGGATCGAGCGATGCATGGCTCTTCGGGCCCTGAAAAGCCCCACAATACCATACGTAGCTACAGACCAGAAAAGAGCATAATATATTGACAATAGTTGACTAGTATTTAAAATATTTCTCATTTTAAAAAACAAAAAAATAAGGTATCTCGTTTTATTAATTGTTTTTTGTATGTGAGTATTCCAGTTTAGGTTTTCGTCGATATAAAGGCCTAGGAACTTAGTTACTTCAGCTCTTTCGATTTCTAGACAAGTACAATTTACTCTAACGTATTGATCATCGTGTATTTTAATTTTTACGGTTTTTGGTAAACTGTCGTTATAACTCCCAAAAGTCATAAAAACAGTTTTAGAACTATTTAGCGTCAGATGGTTATCATGCAGCCACGTTGCTACATCCTTCAGATTATTTTCTGCATTTTGTATTGCACTATCCCAAGTTTTTCCACGCGTTATGATTACTGTATCGTCCGCGATTGATACAATTTTATGTTTACTCAATAGGTTTAGTAAATCATTTATATATATATTATGAACAGAATCGGTCCAAAAATGATCCCTTGCGGAACACCGCTTTTTACTATCTCTTCAGTGCTCAAGGTATCTTGTAATATAACCACTTGCGTACGACCCGACAAGTAGCTTTCTATAAGATCGTATGAATTACCCCTAAAACCAATCGCATATAATTTCTTCAAAAGTATTTTATGATTCATGATATCGAATGCTTTAGCCAGGGCTAAGAAAATAGCGATGCAGGGTTGAGTTTTGCTAATTGCGTCGTGGACTTCATCTATCACGGTCTTAATTGCGTCGTCTGTATTTTTTCCCGCTTGAAACCCGAATTGCATCGTATTGATTATTTTATATTTATTTAGAAAATGTACTATTCTTTGTTTTAATATTTTTTCAAAAATGTTTGCAAAGTTTGAGATAAGTGAGATGGGTCTATAATTAGTTGTTTTTTCTTTATTCCCAAACTTGTGAATTGGGATTATTTCCGCTCTTTTTAAATAGGTGGGAAAAAATGCATTTTCAATACATTTATTTAAGATATGCGCTAAAGGTTCAGATATATGAACTGCTATACGCTTTATTATCTTTATCGATATTTTGTATATTCCTCCTGTCTTACCACTTTTCATGTGAGCGATTTTAGTTTGGATTTTTAGTTTCGAAGTGGGCGTGAAATAAATGGAGTTAGGTAAAGCGGTCGAGTTACTAACCGGTTTGCTTGTTTGATCTTTGTCGTACTTTTTTGCCAACTCAAGGCCAACAGTCGCGAAAAAGGTGTTAAATTTTTTGCTATGTCTTTTTTATCAGTTAATATAGTTTCATCCGATTTACTCAGTAATTTATCTATTTCAATGTTACATTTGGTTTTCATTATGATTTTACTATTTATAAAAGCCCATAACTTGTTGCTATCCTTGCCAGTGTCTTTAATTAATTTAGCATATGTAGTGATCCTAAATCGCTACTCCTATCCAAATCCCCAATAACATCAAAATCCTATCCATAATCCAATAACGCAAATCCCAAATTTCATATTGAATCAATGAGCGATAAATTAAACCACAAGTCAAATGACGCACATTGATTCAGTTCCACATAACACATCCAAATTCCATATTGAGTCACATGTACAACGAATTTAACCAAAAGTTAATTCATCATACATTGACGCAATTCCTAAAAACCTTGACGTCATGAAATGCTAAATTCAAAACGCATTTCATGATTCCCCTTCCCAGAATCTACCCAACAAAATCCTCAAACAAATTCCCAGAACACAACTCAAATTGAAACGCGCAAAGTCATTATGTGTGTTTCTGGGAATTTCGACAATAAAATAGTTGACAAAAGTCAACTGCAAAAACTATAAAAGAGCAGTGCTTTTCAATTTCGGCATCAGTCTCTCTTCGAAGCCCGAACCGCTGGTCGATCACCAATCCGAAAATCACTTTTAAATTCAAACATTATAAAATAAAGCTTACCGGGATCGTTTCAACTAAATCTCCTTACTGTCTTTCATTTTCACCTATCACAACACTTCGCGCTCTTCTCTTGAGTTACGATAAAGCACGGCGCGAGTATTACACATAGTACTTATTTTTCGCAGTTTTAATCAACTGTTTTAACTTATTTTTGTAGCGTATATATTTTCCTCTCATTTCTA
This sequence comes from Microdon myrmicae, assembly GCA_963931805.1. NCBI lineage: Eukaryota > Metazoa > Arthropoda > Insecta > Diptera > Syrphidae > Microdon > Microdon myrmicae. The sequence goes on from OZ007496.1 coordinate 186,032,864, forward strand.
AGTTGTTTGGATTTCTTTTATGCTGACAATATAATTTGTCTTTATTTTTGCACGAGTTTATTAAAGCTTTAGTCATCCAGTCTTTTCTTGCGCTTCCTTTTTTTGGTTTTTTAGTTACTCTAGTAACCTCATTTATTGACATAATAAATTTTTCCACAGCTGTATCAATGTTATTCTCATTGCAAATATCAGTCCAATCTTCTATACTAATTTTCTCGATTAATTTGTTCTCATTTATTTTTTCGAAAGACTGTTCACTTTCTCATTTTTTACTTCGTCTATATTGTAATGTATAAGCAACAGAGTTCCAAAATGATCGGTTAAATTGATATCGTAAGCAATCGGCGTAAGTTGCAGTATGTCATTGTATTTGCCAAAGATATGATCTATGCATGAAAATTGTTCACCTACTACCCTGGTTGGTTCGTTAATTAGTAACTGATATCCTAGTTCTAGAAAATTATTGATGTATTCGTTAGTCTTCGGATTTTCATGTAAGATATTAATATTTATATCGCCAATAATGAAATGATTTTCTCTGTTCTTATTTTCATTCAAGTGCACGTACAAGTCGCGTGTAAAGTTTTCAATTGCAATACAGTGAGATCTATATAAAGAGGTAAAGTACATTTTTTCTTGACCAATCGTTATCTCTGTGAAGAGTGATTTAATTTTCCCTATATTAATGACTGTGTTTTTATGAGCTAATTCTTTTGTTACATATAAACAAGTGCCATCACATTTATTTATCTCGCTATCCACGAAGTAGAAAACATAATCTTGTAATTCATACATAGTTGGTAAAGTTTTTTTAACCATTGAGTTAATAGCTAATTTGAGTTCATCAAAGTTTTTGCATAGACTTAAAATACCCCGTTCATATACATCAACAGCCTCCACGGAACCAAGCATTTGGTACCTGGGATTGCCTTGGAAATTTCAACATGACTTCCACGAACGATCGGTCGCTACTCTTCCCTCAGGTTTAAGGAAGCACGGCGGCGTCCGCAACCGGCGAATTTGGGGGGGAATTCATAAAGAGATCTCGTTCTTAAAGAACACAAACTAACATCCTCCCAAGTGACGTCAGTAGTGTATATAGGAGGCGTCCAATTCATTTTTTTTTTTGGGTGTTCTACGCCAAGAAGTGACATTTTAGAGTATACTTCTAGGATGAAAAACTCTTTTGTAGTATGTGTATTGTGGGGTTTTAGTTTTAGAGTATACTTCTAGGAGGAACACAACTCTTTTGTATTGTGTGTATCGTGGGGTTTTTATTTTTAGAGTATACTTATAGGGCTACAACTTTTTTGTTTGGTGTGTGTGTGCGCGTGTGTGTTTTACTTGTTAAATTTGAAAAATATAGTTTTTTATGTATTGCATTTAGCCGCTAAAATTGAAAATGCTGTTTATGCACATGAGAGTTGGGTGTTAAAATTGAAAAGACTCGTTTTTATGCAGTGCATTTGGCCGGTAAATTTGAAAATAATGTTTTTTTATATATTGCATTTGGCCGTTAAAATTGAAAATGATGTTTTATGTATTGCTTTTGGATGATAAAAATTGAAAATACTGTTGAAAATGCGCTGAAACTGGTTGTATTATATATCGAGGGCTTTTGCCATATTAATTGGGGATATATGATTAATTGCATATGCAGGGGAGTTTTATCGTTGTTTTATTTCTATTGAGGCATACATTTAGATGTGGTGTAGCAACGTGGTCAAAATAAACCAATTTCTAAGTTGTAATCTTTCGATTGAATAGAAACACATGGATAAATGCAAAGTAAACAAAAAAACCTTCTAATTGGACGTTGAAAACGGGTTGTTTATATTGCTTGGGTGTAGATGGGTGGATGCGAGAGTTCAATTATATTATCTTAATGCGACTTAAACAAAAAAAAAAACCTTTAATTGGAAATGAAAATGGTTTGTTTATATTACTTGGGTGTGAATGGTTGGCTTAGAGAATTTTATCCCAATATGAATATGCGAAGTCATCATAAAAACTCAATTTTTTTTGTTTATATTACTTGTATACGAAGGAATGAATTTTATCCCATTATGAATATGCGAAGTCAACAAAAAATCTCCCAATTGGAAGTTGAAAATGTTTTGATTATATTACTTATATTTGCGATTGAATAAATGCGGGAAATCTTATTGTCTGGGACAACTGCTGAGTCATCATAAAAACTCGATCTTTTGTACAATTGACATCTTTTTTGATTATATTACATGTATTTGCGATTGAATAAATGCGGTAATTTTATTGTCTGGGATAACTGCTGAGTCATCATAAAAGGTGTTAGGATTAAACTGTTCACTTGAGATAAAAAAATAAAAAATATAAAAAAATAATAAAAAAAATTAAAAAAATAAAAAAATAAAAAAAGATAAAAAAAAGATAAAAAAAAATAAAAAAATTAAAAAAATAATTCTTAGAGTACGGAGTCACAAGTAGTTGGGAGGATTTGGAGAGACATTGGCTTTAGAATCAAACCTAATCCATATTGAAGACAGATTCAGAGATTACTTGTTCCAAAGGGACGGCGTTTGTTTTTCTTATTGGGGGGGGGGGGGGGGGGGGGGGGTTGGGGGGATAATGGAGATTAATGGTTATATATGAATGAACGAGTGTTCTCGGAGTTTACGTATAGAATATTAATACTTATGTATCAGCTAAAACATTGTAATTAATATTCTATACGTAAACTCCGAGAACACTCGTTCATTCATATATACCATTAATCTCCATTATCCCCCCACCCCCCCCCCCCCCCCCCCCCCCCCCCCCCCCCCCCCCCAATAAGAAAAACAAACGCCGTCCCTTTGGAACAAGTAATCTCTGAATCTGTCTTCAATATGGATTAGGTTTGATTTCTAAAGCCAATGTCTCTCCAAATCCTCCCAACTACTTGTGACTCCGTACTCTAAGAATTATTTTTTTAATTTTTTTATTTTTTTTTATCTTTTTTTTATCTTTTTTTTATTTTTTTATTTTTTTAATTTTTTTTATTATTTTTTTATATTTTTTATTTTTTATCTCAAGTGAACAGTTTAATCCTAACACCTTTTATGATGACTCAGCAGTTATCCCAGACAATAAAATTACTGCATTTATTCAATCGCAAATACATGTAATATAATCAAAAAAGATGTCAATTGTACAAAAGATCGAGTTTTTATGATGACTCAGCAGTTGTCCCAGACAATAAGATTTCCCGCATTTATTCAATCGCAAATATAAGTAATATAATCAAAACATTTTCAACTTCCAATTGGGAGATTTTTTGTTGACTTCGCATATTCATAATGGGATAAAATTCATTCCTTCGTATACAAGTAATATAAACAAAAAAAATTGAGTTTTTATGATGACTTCGCATATTCATATTGGGATAAAATTCTCTAAGCCAACCATTCACACCCAAGTATTATAAACAAACCATTTTCACTTCCAATTAAAGGTTTTTTTTTTGTTTACGTCGCATTAAGATAATATAATTGAACTCTCGCATCCACCCATCTACACCCAAGTAATATAAACAACCCGTTTTCAACGTCCAATTAGAAGTTTTTTTGTTTACTTTGCATTTATCCATGTGTTTCTCTTCAATCGGAAAGATTACAACTTAGAAATTGGTTTATTTTGACCACGTTGCTACACCACATCTAACTGTATGCCTCAATAGAAATAAAACAACGATAAAACTCCCCTGCATATGCAATTAATAATATATCCCCAATTAATATGGCAAAAGCCCTCGATATATAATACAACCAGCTTCAGCGCATTTTCAACAGTATTTTCATTTTTATCATCCAAAAGCAATACAAAAACATCATTTTTAATTTTAACGGCCAAATGCAATATATAAAAAAACATTATTTTCAAATTTACCGGCCAAATGCACTGCATAAAAACGAGTCTTTTCAATTTTAACACCCAACTCTCGTGTGCATAAACAGCATTTTCAATTTTAACGGCTAAATGCAATACAGAAAAAACTATATTTTTTTTTTTTACATTTCTGTATTTATTGACCATAAATGATTTGTTACAATAAGTAATACAGATAACTTATAATTATCTTAGCTTTAATCGTTTACACATTCTTGCTAGTACATTTTTCAAACATTATTATAAAGTTATATATTTCATGGGTGGACAAGATAGGAGTAGGTGGGGCTTCCTGGAAAAGGTCAGAAAACCAGGATATAATTATTTACTTAACCTATAACTAATTTGCTTAACTTAACTTAACTTAGCTTAGCCTAGCTTATCTAATTATTAAATCTATTATTATTACAATAAGTTAGAATAGAGTGGGGCGGGAGGTATAGTGGTTGATGGGTGGAATTTGGGTTAGGGTGGGTACTATGAGTCGGGGATATGGGTTGGGGGAACACTTTCCGATTGGTCGTTGAAACGCAAGATATTAGAGAATGGTTGTATATTACAATATTTAAACTGGTGAGGTGAGAGTTCAGTATTGTGGTATACGATCTCATTGGAGTTGTTGACCAACCTGCCAGAGGTGAAGAGGGTTTTGGTGTGGAGACAGTTCGGGTAGGCAGTTCGGTTGTCTGACGGAGTCGAGAAAAAACTATATTTTTCAAATTTAACAAGTAAAACACACACGCGCACACACACACCAAACAAAAAAGTTGTAGCCCTATAAGTATACTCTAAAAATAAAAACCCCACAATACACACAATACAAAAGAGTTTTGTTCCTCCCAGAAGTATACTCTAAGAAAAAAACCCCACAATACACACACTACAAAAAATGTTTCATCCTAGAAGTATACTCTAAAATGTCACTTCTTGGCGTAGAACACCCAAAAAAATTGAATTCGAAGCCTCCTATATACACTACTGACGTCACAAAACGTTAATATTTTATTTGCAAGCAAAGCACCTTAACATATATAAAAACATTGTCCTAAATTAGCATTTAAATGAGCACGAAATAACACCGTCCATTAATCCTAATTGGTTTTATTAGAACCCATCAGTTTGAGTGTACACTAAATTATGGATAACCTTTCCTGCCCATGACACAAGAATGCTTCCTAAAAGCATTAAAGCCGAGATAAACGAATGGATACACGTACAACAATAAGGGACCGTTTGAATATTCGTAAAACATTTACAATCATTGAGATGAGTTAAGAGAACGGTTAAATAAATAACAATTTTTTATTCTTACCTCAGCATAAGGAAAAAAAGGTCTGCACTTACAATAATTACGGCAAGGTATAATTTATTTTGAAATCAAGCACAGATTCTTTCTAGTATACAAGACCATAAAAATGTTCAATCTTCCACACATTTGAATTAGATTTTCGTCAGTTCACTTTTATTTGGTGGCATTATTCACCCTAGATTATAACCAAATGTATTTAACTAAAATAAGAACTCGTATCTTCCACAAACTATTTCACTCAAAAATATATATACCTGCTACATCAAAATAAAAAGTAAATTATTTAAATACAGATAATCTCCCTATAACACGGCAGATAACTTCTTAGAAAATGCCGTGCTATGTCAAACCGTGCTATGTGAGACCCAGAGTCAATACAAAACGGGGAGTTAGGTTGCGAAAACTTATTAATTAGCTGTTAGCAACACTATTTTAACGTTGGGATGACTTAAATCTTGTGGGTGACAAGGAGCCTTATCTAATGGTAATAGCCCCTTCAAGCTCACATTTTTCCATTTTAAATCATTTTCAACGTCTAGCACCAAACAATTTTAAACCCAGTTTTTAAATAAATTTCCATTTATCCAAGCTGTTGGATTTGCTTTTCAATACAAGATCGACTGAAAAGTCCTGGAATTTTTCAATGGGTGACGCCACTAGAAAACGAATGTGGCTCATTTCCGGATTCTCATCTGTCACTGGTCTATGTATAAAGTTTCATGACATCTCGTATATTCGTTTACAAGCTACAATCATTTGAGTGACGCTACTTTCGCCTTCGTAAAAAAATGGAAAAACAGCGTCTCAATCGAACTTTTTTTCTATGGAAAAACTACTAAACAATCATTGCAATGGTTGCAGAAGTGTCATCCCACATCCGCTCCTTCAAGAACATCAGTTTGTTGGAGGTTTAAGTTAATTTAAAAGGGTTGAACAAGCGCCGAAATCGCACTTCGCCCTGGAAAACCAAAAGTGGTTACTAAAGCGCAAATCGTAAAGCAAATGCATCGAATAGTTTTGAGTGATCGTAAGCTGAAATTGCGTGAGCCCGTGGGCATCTCAAAAGAACTGGTGGGATACATTTTACACGATATTTTGGAGATAAAAAAGCTATCGGCGCGATGGGTGTGTAGGTGTTTTTCGCTAGAGGCGTTATCACGAACGCAGGTTGAACGAAAACACCACAACACTAAATAGCACCTGAAGTTTTTTTGCAGAGAAAACGGAGTAAAACCAAATGAAACGCACTGCTTTCGTATTAGATGCTTTATTATTGTCTTTAATTCGCACAGGGTGATTAGTCTTATAATTAACGTTTAACATGAACTGCTAGTGTATATAGTTTTGTAATTAACATGAAGTGGGGATGTTTCTTTAATTTGGGTATTTAACATGAACTGTTAGTGTTTTTAGTTTCAATTAACACGAACCGGAAATGATTGAGTTTTGGATTTGACCGAACCGTGACTATTGAATTTGACACGAACTGGACGATCGAGTTTCTGCATTGAACAAGAACGGTGTACGTTTCATTTTTTAATTTAATAAGGACTGAGTACAATCCCGATCAACGCTATGGAACTTGTGCACCCGTTGGATGATAAAATTTGACTTCCGTTACGTCCCCGGTACGTGTGCGCGATTCTATAGATAATATCTGACTGATTTGACTCCGTAAAATTCGTCCAGCCTCCGGCGATTGTGATGGGTTTCCACCGCACACCATCGCAGGAGAAACATCCCTTCCGTCATTCAGTGACCAATGGGAACCGATCAGCATCCCATTGGAAAGTCCATGCACAATATCTTTTCTCTTGGAACGAATATCTTCCTCTTGGAAGGAAGGACAAACGAACGCTCATCGAAAAACGAATAGAAGGGAGATATGCAGCTGGGTACACATAAACATTGGTAGCCCTAACATCTCTATCCTAACAATAGAGGCTATATTGAATACCGAAATGGGATCCAATACTTAAGCGCTAAAAATACATTAGGGTTGCCTAAGCAGTGGTGATCCGTAATAATTGGATGCAGCTGAATGAGCATCGATTTGCATGATACGCTCGTGGGATCAGTGATTGGTTGAGAAAATCAAACACAGAAGGATTTCTGTGAGCATGATTGCAATGAATTGCAATAAGGGGACTGCGGAAGATTTCCCAATGGTTGGCAATCGGCATGGGTGCCTACCAGAGGAAACAAAATGTTTTAAAGGAATACAGCGATGTGGATGATGCTGTGGCAAGGTGATAATCTTGCCATGGAATGTTTTGCAGGAAATTAAGACTTGCGGGTAGCTTAATGCTGCCTAATTGCAGGTAAGTACCATGGGGTAAGATGGAAAGAGGAAAGTTTAAGAGGGTTAAAGCGATGGGTGCCTCTTCGGCGCCTTGAAGAAACCCCACAGGTGCTGCGTTTGCTGACCGTCAACCAAAAACAGCAGCACGTTTATGATCCAACAGCCGCTTTGGTGTAATCGCAGCGTAATCGAGGAAACTTATTTCGACGTTTTGTGACGATGGATGAAACATGGGTCCATTACCATACACCTGAGTTCAATAGCCATTCATTAAAAATCCCGGTACCGGTTTTGTCAAAATGCAGAGTTACACTATTTTTAGACGCTTTAAATAACCGTGCAGGGCATGGGAGTGATCATACGGGGTAAAGTATCTGCTTTCAATCCAGTGAAGGCCAGGACGATCATTGTCCCTGTTCATTCCAAGTTGACATGCAGTCTTCACGTGACACCCCTGGATAGCTACTTTGGAACCCGCCAAATAGTGATCCAATGCATGCAATGACATCCTGAGAAATGTTGGCGCAAGGCTAATAACCTTACCCAGAAAAACAAATTACTATGGAAAATTTAACAAGTCTCGGATAATGACCGGTTACCGGCGAAGAGATTTCCTAAATATCCCCAAAACCGGCTCCCGGTTGTGGTGCCGATAATGAAAACTGTGCAGTTAATTTTTTCTTTTTTTCGATGTTAAGCCTTTTTTGTTCTACCAAAGCCCACTTTCATTGACGTTGCAAACTTTATGTGCTGTATATCCATGCTCTCGTACAACATTCAGATACGTCGTGGCAGCTTCATGATCAGCCGAAACAGTTTCTCCTTGAACTTTTATGCAATGAACCGCAGAGCGCTTTTTGAATCTTTCAAACCAATCTATACTCACTACAAAATCGGTGTTAAATGTAGATAACCAACCCTGAGGAGATCATTTTACTACGGGATTACAATGATCATCCTTGAGATGGACACCAAGGGGTGGACAAAACCTACAATAAAATACGTAGGCAGTATTGTTACACTGATGTAAGAACATTATACGCGTCATAAAGCATTACGGTGAAGTATGCAATATATGTCAGCGCATAAAATCTTCACCCATTTTGTATGCCAATGGTAATTACCGACATTGCCAAGAGGCCTGTAGGGGTTTTCAGGGCCCGAAGACTCTCGCATCATTTTTAACCCCATAAAAACCCTATAAACCCCATATCTACCCTTAAGTCGAATCACTGGCAAGATCACACAACCTTGCCATAGTATTCAACACTGTCCTAAAATGGCTGAAAACAATTCGGTTATCCTCTTGGATAACCGTCATAAATATTCCATCATAGCCGAGGAGCTTTTTCTCCACATTCGGCATCGTATACTTACCTCGTAGCTACAGACCCATCGACCGATCGTTCTATCGACGATATGCAGAGTAGCCACCGTTGACTACCTGCAACCGACTGTATGTCCTTCAAAAATACCACACACTCGATGGAATGTTACCTTGAGCAGAATAAAAGATTACACATCCACCAGTCTCCATGCCCATTAGCGTCCAAAAATACATGCCGGGCTATTTGCTGGCTTGCGAATCTGCAAGCCAGATTTCTAATAATCCTGCAATAGGACATAATGAGCGGGATAACCCAAAGATCAATTAGCCTTTTTTTTCCCGTTGCTATGGCAAGTGATCTTCTATGTTACATCACAGAAGACCTAATTGCCGCCGTCAGCATTGTTCCCTTATGCTACACGAAACACTTCTGTCTATCCGATGTAGACAAAAGAAAACGTTTTCGTCCAGGCGCCAATTTCCTACATAAACAATGTAGTCAAAAGATTCATGCTCTCAGGCAGCCTTGGGTTTTTGCCGATATTTTTATCACCATCATGGGAAAACCATTCTCATGATTTATGACTGCATTTTCTGCCAGCCTTAATTTCCGTCCCTCTAATTGACCAGATGTGTATTGGAATTTCCCTGGTACGCCAGAGGTATCCGATACTACAAGGAATGTGGAGGACGATTGCTCCTGGCAGTCAGATACAATTATTCAAGGAGTCATCTTGTGCCGGGGAGTGTCAACATAGTTTGCCAAGAGTAATGTTAGACGTTTATATTATGTCACTATGCGTGTCCCATAGTTTGTCAAGTGTAATGTTAGACGTTTATGTTATGTCACGCCGAGTATTCGCATAATTGTTTCGTATTATTCGATGTTACTTTGTTACAATGTACCCTATCAACGAACTTCCTGTGTAATCAAAATTTGAATTAATATGTAACCGTAACTTACTGTGAACAACTAATGATAATACACAAGTAATAAAAATATACAAACTACATTCAAAGTGAAGTGTTTAATTTTGTTCTCCGTTGCTGCCTTGAGGATCAACTTGCGTGCTGGTTTCTTTGTTTCCTTGGCGGAACGATTTACTACCCCATTTTCCGTGTGAGAACTGGTTAACATCGTCGATCGTTGGGTGTTTTTTAGTAAACCTGTGCCGTACGCCGGTACCCTAATATAAATAACAACCCACAGGCCCTTCAAATTAGTCTATTTAGATATCGTTAGCACTCTGGACCGAACTCCAGCAAGCAATCAGTATATGCTGACTGGGCTGAAAAGTTTCCGACCTGACAAAGATACAAGACCTTTTTTTGTAATTTATTTTTATTTTTCTACATAGTCTCCTTGTAACTCTACACACTTCTCCCAGTGATGCTCCCATCTCTCTAACCGGTCTAAATAATACTCGGACTTTTTCTCTGCAAAGTAACTGTTCACGAAGGTGATTTCCTCCTCATTTGACGAAAATCTCTTTCCTCCGAGCGCAATTTTTAGATTAGGGAACAAAAAAAGTTGCTTTGGGCTAGATCTGGTGAGTAAGGCGGGTGGTCAAGCAGTTCGAACCGTAATTAGTGGATTTTCGCCATGGCAACCGGTGAAGTGTGAGACGGCGCGTTGTCTTGGTGAAACAGGATTTTTTGTTGTTGCAAATGTGGCCGTTTTTCCCCAATTTCTGCCTTCAGGTGGCCAAGTAATGATGCGTAGTATGCTCCTGTAATGGTTTTTCCTTTTTGAAGCTAACCGATTAAGACAACTCCATGACTATCCCAAAAAACAGTCGCCATCATTTTTCCAGCCGAAAAAAATGGTGCTTCGGAGAAGGCCAAATACAGACCCAAATCTAAAGGCTAAACATCATAAAGCCAATAAAAACAAACGTTGAGTGACGACGAAGACAACGGCCATGGTGCCCAGTACTCAGGGGCTGGAAACCAATTCCAAGAATTGGCTGTTAACGAGGTCCTCAACAGACTCATTCATGAGATTAGTCTTAAAAAACAACAACTGGATAAACAAATCGAGGAAGTTGTTAAACTAAAAAATAATTTGAGCCAGAATGAGCAGTATTTGGAATGGGATTTTGTATTTTAAAGGGGTAATAATTTTCTAAAATGTGTCTATTTTATTTTTTGGCTTAAACTGTATTATGCGGGCGATATGAGTTAGTAAGAGTTTCGGGTGGATTTTAGGTGGGGTGGGGGGGGGGGCATAATTAACTTAAATATTTAAAGTTTACATTATTATTAAATTAATAATAATAATCTACACATTTATAATATAGACGGTTGCGTTATATTGCGGATTCGCAACTAAATACAGCGGGAAGATTCTAGTAGATTCATCGTCTACTACACTCCCCAAACACCATACTCACCACACCTGTCAGCAACCAGCACTGCGTCATCGCCAGGGGATGCCAGCGAACTGTCATATTGATTTGAATATGACTAACGCTTTTTAGTTCAGTTGATCATCAGCGTCCATCAACGGCAGTTATTGATTACACACTCATGTATTCCTTTTTGTGGATTTCTGTATTCTGTATCATCGATAGTTACGTTATCTAGAAGTTTGACTGAATAAATTCCCTCGAGTATTTTAAAGTTAATTTATGTTTTCCAGTTACTACAAGCGTATAGTCTGTTAAGTTAACAACTTGATCGTTTCTTTCTGTCCTGTTCCTGCTCTGTCAACACCGTACTGCTCCAAGTCCAAGGACCGGTGCCAGATGTGCTGCCGCATCATCCCCGACCAGCCATCTCCCTGGTCGCCACCACTTCTTACTCTCAATGGTGGCCGTTCGCTCGCCACCATTATTGGTCCCGACCTTGTCGCCTCGTCACCGTACCTTCATTGGTGGCCGTTCGGTAGCCACTACGTTATACCTATTGAAATTACCGAAAAACGACACATTTTTAAGAATCGTGTTCTCCTTTATTTATTAAGCAATTAAAATATCATATGAAGCTTATTCTACACATAATTAGGTACACAAAATAATTTTTATTTTTATTTTAGGTACAAAATGGCCATGTGGCCGTTACTCTAGTGCAAACTTTCTTTGACAGGTCAAACGGCAGCATGACGACCGTCCAACAGCACATAGAATAAAATAAATATATTTTTCATCATCTGTGTGAGTATTTCTAAAGCGGCACACATGATTATTACAACATATTCATTTTTCGCAAAATGCCGATAAAAAATCGACCTTAAATTGTTTGTACCGCCCTAGATAGTTTATCCAACAATCTACAATTAAAGTTGCAAGGCGATCGAATGAAAATTGCCCGAGTAATGTTGCACAACAACTTGAAAAACATGGTTTTGAGAAAAACTAGTTTAAAGCTTCACTCAGCTGTAGTCGAACGCTCTTTTCAGCGTCTCACGTTACCTTTCTCTAAAATAAAAATAGTATAACACCATCTATAGGTATTTTATGAAAGTATGACTCTCTTGTGGCACAAGGCTAATAACCTTGCCCGGAAAAACAAACTATTATGGAAAATTTATCAAATTTTACTTGCTGAAAAAGGCCAAGACCGGATCATGGTTATAGTGACGATGATGATGATGATTACTCTCTTATCGACCGGCTTATGATACACCAAAACGCTGCGAAAAGCGAAGCGGCTTCCTCGAACGTTTCGGAGCCTTTAAAGTTGTTGCGGAAGTCATCTTTAAAAAAATAGAATAAAAAGGCCACATTAAATTCCTTTCGAATATCATTTTTGGGACGTTTATACGTTATTTAAGCTAAAAAAAATGGATAGATATAACCCCTTAAAGTCAAGCCGGTGGTGGTAGTGTAGTGCTCCGGAAGCAATATACATAACCCACACCACACAATTAATCAAAACCCATTTCCCATATAATATATATATATTCCATCATTACCCAATAACAATATACAAAAACCCATATTCTCATATAATATACACATTTCCCATATAATATACGTTTTCTCATAAAACCCAATTATTCCACACGATTTCCCATATAATAATACATAGCGGTTGCTTAATACAACGACCCCAGAATCATCACCAAGTAAATATAGTAAATACTCAAAGTGGCGATTCTGAAATCAAATCGAGCATTTGTCCAAATATACATACCCCATATCCCAATATACATATCCGTCATCACACTTTCCTGAACGATTTCCAAAAAATCGTTATCCTACGTACATAGCAGCTGCAATAGCGTTTGCTTAATATGATGAACCCAGAATCGTCACCAAGTAAATATAGTAAATACCCTATGTGACGATTCTGAAATGAAATCCAACAAAATAAAATATTATTGTCGCACAAGCGAAATATCTATAATCAAGCTAACGGTACCAGTTTGACTTGGTTCATGAGAAAGAAACTTCTCGAAGAAGAAAATGAAAAAGAGAACGTTTGTACTTGCGTAAAGAGGAGTAGAATTTCAACCACAGGAGGGTGCGCACGTTTTGTGTATGTCCACAAAAAAAAATCAATTTAGCTTGTTATAATTAGTTCGCCTCTCATATACAAATACCTGTGGTTATATATTGTTTCAACTAAACAAAACTGTTTTGTGTTGATTACATTTAAATTAAATATTGTTATTTATGTGAAAACTCTGAAAATACAATACTAACTATACAATCAGTTTATCGACCATTAACTCATTTTTACAGACCATCGCTATCTTACTCCCTCCCTTATGGTGCCGCTAAATGTGTAATTAAAAGCTGCTATTAAGTGTTAAGCTGGCGCAGACTAATGACCTTGCCCGGAAAAAACAAATCATTATGGAAAATTTAACGAGCCTCAGGACTTGCTAAATGAGGCGAAGACCGGATCCCGGTTGTAGTGCCGATGATGATGATGATGTTTAAGTGTTAAGACGTCTCGTTAAAATAGCGTCCACGCTCTTCCCTCGGTCGTGGCGAGGAAGCACGGCGATTGAAGTTAAACAATAGCAATGGTAACTGATGGGAGCCCTAAAGATTTTCTTTTTATCCGAAACCGACCAATAAAGAAATATATATAAATTTATAATTTATATGTATTTTTGGCTTCGATGAATCTCTAATATTATATTAAAAGGGGCATTAAAAAAAAACATTTAAACATGTCATCGATATTTCACCCTCGTTTTTACATCTAAAACTTAAACAACAATTATTAAATTGCTAGATTCATTGACAGTTTTTTTTTGTTATTAAAACGATTGACAAAAATAAGGTAGTTGATTGGGTAGTTATTTTGTAACCGTGCACACCGATAAAAAAAACGCGTTTAAAATTTCGATTACTAAAACGTTGACTTATCTTGAATTTAAGCCTAATCAGTGATGCCGGATCCATATATACGCCCTTTCATCTCATCATCACAATTTTCAACGAAATTTCGAGACGTTGTTATCCGTAGAGTGGAGTCAAGAGATTTCAGCTCTTGACGGCTTATTCTTCATCACCCTCATCAGCATAAAATTCGCACAGATTGCCAATGTGGATATTAGGAGCTTGCATAATTTTTGAAGTAGGAGTGTAACCATCGTTGGAGATACTTGGTGCAATTAAATGATATTTCAATATGTTTTTGTTGCCAGAGTTGAGATGTTTAGATTATGGCACAACTCCATACTGTGAAGTTGAAACTTACATATAAATTCTATAGATGTCCACCAGACATTGAGTTAAAGTTCTCCTTTTGATAAATAGGTAAAAAGTGTTTCTCTAATTCTGGAACCATCATGTGGAAATAATTCACTTGCCCGTCTCCACTTACACTAACTTTTCTTTTTCTTCTGAAAAATACTGACACGTGGGATTTTTATTCGTTGAAAAAATGTGATACCGTGAGGCCATAATAACTTTTCTCATACCTTCTATTAAGTCAACACTTCGCCTCCATAATATGTTGCTACTTTTTTTATTTGTACGGGTGTTAATTTATGTTTACCATCAAGCTTTTCATTTTTTTTTTTTGAATTGTGTAGAACGGATCATTTTCTCAGCATGGGCTTTGCATTCTGGACCATAGGAATTACAATCAATAACAGTATATGCAACTCACAATTATATTTAAAAATCATCATCATCAACGGCACTACAACCAGAATGCGGTTTTGGCCCCATTCAGCAACTCCTCCATCGATCCCGACTGCAAGCGGATGTTACCCTGTTGGCACTCCCTAACTCTGGGCGTCCTGGTCTCCGTCATCCCTTCATCACAGAAAAGATCTGCCTCGCTGTCTCCTTCCATACATCCTGGCACAAAGGACTTTCCCCACAGCCCCCTCTTCGCTCATTCGAGCTAGGTGTTCCGCCCACCGGAGTCTACCGAGATTGATATTTCTTACAACATTAACTTCAATGTAGATTGCGTACAACTCATGATTGTAGCGTCTCCGGAATCGTCCTCTCTCATACACGGGACCAACAAATCTCCTTAAGACCTTCCTCTCGAACGCTGCTAAGAGTTCAGAGTGCGTTTTATTGAGCACCCAGGGCTCGGCTCCACATATGATCATGGTCTTGTACAATAGTAACTTGGATGTTCTGGATAAGTTTCGGGATTTAAGGAGCCTTGATAGACTATAGTAGGCTTTGTTGGATTTGATCAGCGGTTCGCGTGTTTGTTCTTCCATATTGTTATCGGCTGATACTATTGACTCAAGGTAGTTAAAGGATTGCACTACTTCAAATTCGTGCTCCACTACCCTGATAGTTTGACCATCGTTAGGTCTTCTCTTCGCAGAAGTTGCCACCATGTATTTAGTTTTCCCCTCATTAAAGTGCAGTCCCAGTTTTTGTGCCGCCTGCTCGATCTGGGTGAAGGAGTCCTGTACCGCCGAATTGGATCTACCGATAATGTCAATGTCATCCGCGTAGGAAAGCGTCAGGCTGGACTTGGTGACAATAGTCCCTATAGTTGTAATTCCAGAGTCGCAGATTGCCTTCTCCAACGCCAGGTTGGAGAGGAGGCAGGCCAGACCGTCCTCTTGTCGGAGTTCATTAAAGATGTTTATTGGTTTGGACAGCAATCCCGATATTTTTTCCTGACGAGTTACGTAGGTCATGGTCAACCTACAAAGTCATATCAATTTGTTTGGAATGCCGAATTCTCTAATGGTATTGTATAGTTCTACCCTGGCTATGCTGTCGTAGGTGGCCTTAAAGCCTATGAATAGATGGTATAATAGAATTCTGAATTCCAGACATTTTCCATCGTCTTCCTAAGGGTGAATATCTGATCAATGGCTGATTTGCCTGGAATGAGGCCACACTGATATTGACCAATGATGACTTTAGCGTATGGGGTATCCGTTCTTGTAGGATAGAGGAGAGTATCTTATAGGCGGTACTCAGCAATGTTATACCCATATAGTTGCTACACACTCTGATATCTCCCTTCTTATGTATAGGGCATATCATATCATGACGCCAATCTTCCGGTATCTCCTCTTGTCCCATACGCGCACCATGATCTCATAAATTGCGTGATGTAACGCTGTCGCTCCTTGGTTGATCAGCTCAGCTGGTATTCCATCAGCTTCGGGGCTTTATTTGATTTAAGTTGTCTTATGGCTTTTAATGTTTCCTCAATGCTTGATGGGGGCAGCATTTGGTCTTGATCTTGCATTGGTGGAGCCTCCAATTCTTCTGTGAGTTGACCATTTAACAATTCATTGAAGCGCACTTCCCATCGCTCCAGAATGCCTTCAGCATCGGTGATCAGATTATTATTATTTACTGGCCTGTAGGAACCCGGAAGTTCATAGCCTCACCGACTCGACTGCCCCATTGTTCCCTGTCCTGTGCATTCTCCCTCCGCGTTCGACCATCCGATCCGATCTCCTCGAGGCCCAATCTAACATTGTCCTCCTATCTCCGTCGCGGCCGTTCTGTCGGTCTCTTCCCCGTTAGTTTACCGTCAAGAATTCTATGCACGGTCCTATCATCGCCCATTCGCGCTACGTGTCCGGCCCATCTTTTCTTCGCGACTTGATCACTCTCACTATTGTAGGTTTGCGGTATAACTCTTCCAATTCATGGTTGTGGAGTTTCCTCGTCATATTTACCGCCAAATATACCCCTTAAAACTTTATTCTCGAATACGCGGAATTTGTTCTGTTCCCGTTTTGTGAGAGCCCATGTTTCGCATCCGTATAGAGCAATCGGCATAATTATGGTTCTATACACACGGAGCTTTATATTACGTGATAACAGTTTGGATTTCAGTAGTTTACTGACTGCATGCCATCTAGCGTTGGAGGAATGTAGTCTTTTGTTAATTTCCTTCGACGTTTCGTTTCTGGTCGTCAGTATCGTTCCCAGATATTTAAATTCTTTGACATTTTCAAATATCTTGCCCCTGACGTTTATATGTGTTCTCTGAGGTCCACCTGCTCTCGTCGTGAGCATGTATTTCGTTTTGTCTTCGTTTATTTCTAGGCCCACCTCTTCTGCTGCTTGCATGATGATTTCACAGTTTTTACTTATAGTTTCGAGATTATCGCCCAGAACGGCGATGTCATCCGCATACGCGAGCACTTGTGCGACCCCGTTCAGGGATGATCCGGCCGTGTTGTCGTCTTGTACCTTTCTGACGACATACTCGAGGACAAGGTTAAAAAGGCATGGTGAGAGGTCATCCCCTTGTTTTAGTCCGTCCCGGATTTCAAATGGTTCTGAGAGGTGGTTTTCTATTCTAACTCGCCCTTTGTTTTCGTTCATGCAAATTTGAATGAGGACGGCATATTTTTTCGGGATCCCCAGCTCAACTACAATATGGTAGAGTCTTTGCCTTGCGACTGAGTCATTGGCTTTTTTGAAGTCCACGAACAGTTGGTGAACCGTCTCTCCGTATTCCCACTTCTTTTCCAGCAGTTGCCTTATTGTGAACATCTGGTCGCTTGTTGACCGGTTCCGACGGAATCCGCATTGGTAGTCTCCCAATATTTCTTCTGCGTACGGTGTGATTCTTTCCAGTATGACATTTGTTAATATTTTGTATGTGATTGGGAGCAATAATATTCCTCTGTAATTTTCGCAGTCAGATCTGTCGCCGTTTTTGAAAATGGGGATGACTATTGCGGTTTTCCATACTTCCGGAATGACTTCATTGTCCCATATTATTTTAACCGGTTCGTGGATCTTTCGAGCGGTTGCCCCCCCTTCATGCTTCACAAACTCTGCCGGTATGCAAACGACTCCGGGAGCCTTGTTGTTTTTCAGTCGATTTATTGCGTCTACAACTTTGTCGAAAGATGGGGCTTGGCTGTATGTACATCTGGTGCGTTTATTTGTGGTTGATGGGTGCGCACATTGAGCAGGTTTTCAAAGTACTGCTTCCATCTTGTCACGATATTTTTTGTTTCTGTCACCAGACAGCCGTTTATGTCTCGGATTATTTTGGCTATCCCCCGGTAGCCATTTCTAATTGAATTTATGCCGGCATACATACCTCTGCTGTTCTTTGCTCTCTCATTTTCTATGATTTTTTTCGATCCGAGTCTCCTCCTATTCGCGTTTTTTGCGTTTGAAAAGTCTAGTTGTCTCTTTCCGAATTGTCGCGTATCTTTTGCGTTGATTTCATCATATGCTTCTAAGTGGATCATTCTGAGGCGTTTACGTTGTTCGGTCTTCGCCCTGCACTCATCGCCAAACCAAGGTTTGGACTTAGTTATCCTAATACCTTTTGGGCTGTTTGCTTGATTGTGTCTCTGATCGATGCCCATTTAGCGTCCACACTATTGGCTTCCTCTTCCTCACTGCTCTCTAGGATGCTAAATCTATTCGTTAGTTCGTCTTGATATTCAGCCCTTTTATGTAGGTCTTTTAATTTATCAATCTCGAACTTTTTGCTCGTCTCCCGTGACTGTCCATGTGGGTTTGCTGCGAGCCGTCTTCTAATTTTGCCGGTCACAAGGAGGTGATCGGAGTCGCAATCTGCTCCTCTATATGATCTTACGTCAAGGATATTCGAGTGGTGTATTTTGTCTATGAGGAAATGGTCTATTTGGTTACGCGTTACGCCGTCGGGTGATATCCATGTGGCTTTATGGATTTGCTTGTGCTTGAACATCGTGCTCTTCACTACCAGATCTTTTGACGCTGCGAACGTGATAATTCGAATACCATTATCATTTGAAACGTCATGTAGGCTTTTTTTGCCTATTGTTGGTTGGAAGATATCTTCCTTTCCAATTTTCGCATTGAGGTCCCCGAGGAGGATTTTAACATCGAATGATGAGATCCCATCAAATACTTCCTCTAAGGTCTCGTAGAATGTGTCCGTCGTTTCTTCGTCGGTAGATTCTGTTGGGGCGTGTACGTTTATAAATACATAATTGTACCATGGGCCCTGTGGGTTTAGCACCGACATTCAACATTTTTTGGGAGTTTGTTTGTCTGGTTCCTGCAGCACAAATGGTTCAACACTCATCAGGTAGAACGCAGAAAGGAAGTCTACCAAACCTATGGAAATCATGATGCAGGTTATTACATCACCAAGCGCTGATGATAAACAAAATGATGAAGCACTTCATATGCTTGAAACTCTGGCAGGAGTGCTTCTGAAAAACGAAGACACCGTGGTCAAGTGGAGGATCCTTACCACATACATATTTCTTGAGTTCAATGGGACTGGACATATGCGAGCCCATACTGGTTGGATAGTTCATTACCTTTGTGAACTACCTGAAACCTAACTTCTGCTTTTTGCTTGAATGATTGCTTTCTCTTGTAATCGGCGGAAAATAAAATGATAAACACTTTCTATTTTTCCCATCTTATAGACTCCAAGATAAACGAACCAACATTTCAAAAGTAAACGCACAAGTCAAACAACAAATTAAATAATAATCAACATTAACAAAGCCAAATTACAGTCCACTTTCTCAAAAATCCAAGGTTGTTTCATTGGCTTAATTCTGCAGAAGTCACCGCAGGTACATCAAGAAATATTCTAATCAGTTCCAGTGTTTCGGTTGACGACATCATTCGGCTCCTCTTTTAATGAAGTTGCAGGTACTTGGCACGACCCACGCTACCACTTAGATACGCCCCGCGTACACCTGAAAAAACCTCAAGAAGAGGACGATGACCCATCGGACAATAGTCGAGAGGACAATCCATTGAATCCAAACGTGTGAAATCTGGTTCAACGACAGAGCTAGAAGCTCTCACAGAAAAGCAAGCGTCACCTGCAACAACATCAGGGAACCAGGAGAGTTTTGGAAACATTCCTTCCTGTAGGAAACTAATCTGACGGCTCAGCGTTTCAATCGCAAGCGGTCAGTACCAAAGAAAAGTTTGTCAACAAAGGCACATCCGGTCCTATACCTGCCAGTATCAACCCAAATCGAATTGCAGATGAGTAAATCCAAGAACCCCGGGAATTTCGATTTCACCGCTTCATCCACATCCGTTCCTGGGCACCGCTTCTGGAAACCTGGGCGCATCGTTTACGCATCCAGGATTTGTCGCTTCTCACCACCCAGGCACATCGCTGTCACGTGTCTGGGGTTCTTCGCTTTTCGCCGCCTGGACGAAATGCTCTGGTGGCACCCCCTTACCACCAGCCATTGCACATAGCTGCCACGGGGGAGAAGAACAGGAAAGACGCCGGCGCCTTAGGTTATGCAACGATAAAGTTTGCAGCATAAATTTCTGTAGTGGCACTGAATGCTGCTAGTTGCTGAATAGACGAAAAAGAAAATTGTCTATTCTTTAACGGTTTCAATGTTACTGTGTAACACAGTTTTTGATTTTAGTTGTACTGCTTTTAACACAGTTTGTTTTTCAAGTATTGACATGTTTATATACGGTGCTTTCAGCACCTGTGCTTTTACTGTCAGTTTTTAAATTCGTAATAAACGTTTAAATGTGAGTTTCTTTTTCTGCCCAGTTTGGCAGTCATTTGCTGTGTGACACATGGTGACACATTATTTGTTATTTGCTTTCCTGGTCAAGGGTCAACGACCACGGAACAACATTATTTGCTGGGCTACAACGCCGCATTCATTATGCTGTTCTCACCGAGGATGGCTCGAAGCAGAACAAACATTCACGTACCGCCGACTGAATACAAATCAACCACCCGGCTTCTGAAATTGTCGTCCTAGGCGATTTTAATGTTCACAATTCTGGCTGGGTGGTGTATTCCAACATAATCGACGAGGCTGGGAGGCTGGCGGAGATGTTCTTTATATAACATACTATTACTATTTATTGGTCTATAGGAATTCGGAAGTGCTGTTAGTGATTTTTTCTTAACAATTAATTATTTATGTAATATGGATTTTACACCAAACTTACCCCACGATGATATTGAGAACAGGGAGTCTCGGGGAGTCTCAATATAGGCAGCTGCAATTTCGACTATGCAAATCGACATGCACACAAGAGAAATTGAACACCAACACAAACGAAAACTATAATAGTTTTAGTAGTTTTTTCTTTTTGTTTTATTTATTCTTTTAATGTAATTCTTTTTATTTACTTTAATACATTAAACACCAACACAAACGAAAACTATACATTTAGTAGTTGTTTTATTTATTCTTTTAATGTAATTCTTTTTATTTTACTTTAATTTACCGCTTCACCACACACGCGTCAATTCAAAATTTGAGCGCCGACCACACGCCATGAACTCACGAATTAAAACAGCAAAAACAATATTTAAATTGGGTAGGAGCGCACCACACAACCACTCGCTACCATGGCTCGATTCACAAGAAGGAAACATCTCGTGTCTTTTGCCACACATCCTTTTTCGTTTCGCTTCCACGGTAGTGATTTCGAGGAAGCGGCCGAGGTGGCTAATGGCTAATAGGGGGCGACTATGGCTAATACAAAGAAGATGACTATTGCAATGTGAATAGGGTTTTAAATTGGTTTTACGTTTATTTAAATTAGATTCTATTGTAAAGGGAATAGGCAATTCGTACTTTGTAGGGAAGGGAAGGATATGGGAAGGATGAAGGATATGTGCGTAAAGACACGAGATGTTAATAATTCAAGGGGGAGTGATAATTAATTGACATTATTTATATAACAGTTCATGACTTCACTGACTCGGCTGCGCCATCGCTCTCTGCCCTGTGCACTCTCCTTCCACGTTTGACTATCTGATCTGATCTCCTCAAGGTTAAACTTGACATTGTCCTCCCATCTCCGCCGCGGCCGCTCCACCCGTCTGTTTCCTGTTGATCTTCCGTCAGGAATTCTACACATGGGCCTATCTTTGGCCATTCTCGCCACATGTCCGGCCCATCTTAATCTTCGCGACCTGATTATTCTCATTATTGCAGGTTTGTGGTAAACTTCTTCCAATTCGTGGGTATGGAGTTTCCTCCATTGCCCTACCTCTTCATCATGTATATATACCTCCAAAGATACCCCTTAAAGCTTTATTCTCAAATACGCGGAATTTTTTTTCTTCTCCTTTTGTGAGAGCCCATGTTTTGCATCCGTATAGAACAATCGGCATGGCTATCGTTCTATAAACGCGGAGCTTTATATTACGTAGTAGCAGTTTAGATTTCAGCAATTTACTGACTGCGTGCCAACTAGCGTTGTCGGATTGTGATCTTTTGTTAATTTCCGTCGACATTTCGTTACTGGCCGTCAGTATTGTTCCCAGATATTTAAACTCTTTAAATTTTTCAAATATTTTGCCCCTGACGTTTATGTGTCTCCGCTGAGGTGCACCTGCTCGCGCCGTAATCATATATTTTGTTTTGTATTCATTTATTTCTAGGCCCACCTCTTCTGCCGCTTGCATGATGATTTCACAGTTTTTACTTACAGTTTGTAGACCTAGCAAATTTAAATGAGGACGACATATTTTTTCGGGATTCCCAGCTCAACAACAGCATGGTAAAGTCTTGCCCTTGCAACTGACTCGTACGTTTTTTTGAAATCAACGAACAGTTGGTGAACTGTCTATCCATTTTCCCCCTTCTTTTCCAGCAATTGCCTTACTGAGCAAATTTGGTCGCTCGTTGACTGATTCCTACGGAGTCCGCAGTTGGCCACTCACTCTCCCAGTATTTCTTTTGTGTAGGATGTGATTCTCGCCAGTATGACATTTGTTAGTATTTTGTATGTGATTGGGAACAATAATATTCGTCTGTAGTTTTCGCAGTCAGATTTGTCTTGTTTTTTGAAAATGGGGACGACTATTGAGGTTTTCCATTCTTCCGGAGTGACTTCTTTATCCCATATTGTTTTAATCAGTTGGTGGATCTTTTGAGCGGTTGCCTCTCTTCCATGGTTCATAAGCTCTGCCGGTGTGCAGTCGATTCCGGGATTTTTGTTGTTTTTCAATCGATTTTTGCGTCTACAACTTCGTCGAATGGGGGCTCTGAGATCTAAGGCTCGGCTGCAAGTACGTCTGGTGCATTTATTTTTTGTTGGTGGGTGCGCACATTGAGCAGGTTTTCAAAGTACCGCTTCCATCTTGTGACGATATTGTTTGTTTCTGTAACCAGACAGTCATATACGCCTCAAATTATTTGGCCACTCACTCGGTAGCCATTTCTAATGGAATTTATGCCGGCAGACATACCTCTGCTGTTCTTTGCTCTGGCATTTTCCAGGATTTTTAAGATCCGGGTCTTCTCCCATTCGCGTTCTTTGCGTTTGAAACGTCTCGTTGTCTCTTTCCAAATCGTCGCGTATCTTTCTGCGTTGACTTCATTATATCTTTCTAAGTGGATCACTCGAAGAAGTTTACGTCGTTCGATCTTCGTCCGCATTCATGGTCAAACCAAGGTTTGGACTTGATTGTTTTCTTAAATCCTAATACTTTTTGAGCTGTTTGTTTGATAGTGTCTCTGATCGATACCCATTTGGTGTCCGTACTATTGGTTTCCTCTTCCTCACTACTCCCATTCTCTAGAATGCTAAAACTATTAGTTAGTTCATCTGAATATTCGGCACTTTTGCGCAGGTCTTTTAGTTTATCAATGTCAAACATTTTGCTCTTCGAACTCGAACTTTTTTCCGTTTTTCCCTACGTCTTCGTGTTGCCGAGTTGATGTTTTCTTGATGATTTGTTCCCTTATGGTAGTGTCGGCTCATCATACCAACACCTACCGGGTTTGTGGGATAGTAATGCTTATTTCAATTTTATATTGCGCGAGGTCAAACAGCGACTAATGCTTATAGAACCAAGAAAAGAAGAAACAAGGCAAGAAAACCTAAACAGCATATAATTAAACTTAACTTATAATTAAAAACTGGACTAATACTCGCCGTTTTCGTCCTCCTTCGCGGTACGCATCCAAAACTTTTCGAGCAATAGTCCAAAAGATTATTGTATTGCAATGATGCAAGCAATTGGTGTTCACACTTAGTACCGATTTTTTTGGGGTCACTTATCTATACTTTCATTTATATATTTATTTTATCACGAAATAATTTGTTTTCATTTTTTTAAGTTTTAACGTCGCTTTGATTGAAAAGACACATATACTCGTAAATAACATATAAAAAGATAACAGCAATTCAAGTGCATTGTTGAAATATTCAAGAATTACATTGTCTTTATATTTGATAAAAAATAAAAAATTATACACAACCCAGAAACTCAATAACTGTAATCTTAATTTAGGATCCGTGTCTGGATAAGCTACCGCTAGGTTTTAATCTGGGAAAAGGTGTGAATTACGATGAAAAGAGACTCCGAGTGCATCAAGTAATTCCAAGGTTTCATAATTACTGTGAATTGATCAACTGTGTTCGCCGCAAGCGACTACATCCTTGGAGTAAACATACAGTCCACCCAACACAACACATCACAGTAAGTAGCTGTGGGGGTTCATGAAGCTCACCTGAAGAACCCCCCATATCCGCAACCCATATTTACACCCCAATCACCAGCACCTGAAAACATTTCCTTTTCCAAGGACATTATTGCATACAAGCATTACCTAAAACTGCATTAACGCATCGGCAAAATTTTCCCAACAAAGAATTCTTTATAGAATAAACAGCATATCCCTGAAAGAAAACAATTCGGTTCACATGTCATGTAACCATCCCAACCAGGGATAATGATCACTGGTCGCATATTCCCAGTTTCATCATGTGCACAACAAATCCCTTTTCATACACATTGGCTGGCATTCCGAACGGTATCCGAAGAAGCTATAAATATTCTGGCCGGGAGGACGCCACCTGACATTGCATCTAAAGAAAACGCTGCATTGCATAAGGTCTCTCAAGAGAATCGTCGGAGCATGCGGTCACAATTAAAGCTCTCAAGCCTAAGAGAATGGCAACGAAGGTGGGATTCTTCCACCAAAGGAAGATGGACCCACACCATGATACCTGATATAGAAACATGGGTGAAAAGAAAACATGACGAGCTGAATTACCACCTGACTCAGCTAATATCAGGACATGGATGCTTTCGGCAATACTTGCACAAGTATAAGCATGTGAATCACCCATATTGCTTGTATTGCGAAGGCAAAATAGAAAATGCGGAACACGTACTCACAGAGTGCGTGAGATTCGAGACCGCACGAACGATTTTGGGTAGACATATCAGACGGACAGTTACTCCGGGAGGAGTAATAGAATACATGCTTAGTTCAAAACAGGCATGGTCCGTAACAAATGGTATTCTCTGTGAAATGATGCACCAGTTGCGACGCGACGAGCTGAGTAGAAGGTAAACTCCGTCCCGCCCCGCGATGGAATATCTAAAAGAAAGTTCCGCGGGGATCAACGGGAATATGAGCCTGGTGGGAGGTGGTTTTCTTCGGTAAAAACCCGGCATGCCCCTGGATCGGTCAAGAGGTATCTTTTGAAGATTTCGACCGTCCTACCGAAACCAAAAAAAAAAAACCACAAAAAAAAAAACACATTGGCGGGCGACCTTTTCTCCCAACAAAAAACAACCCAAACAGCTGCATTCAATTAGTGCAATTGACGCTGAAGCCAGTTTCCCTAACTCGCACCACGTGCAACCAAAAGAACGCTGTTCTTCCGCAGACATTCTGGCGATACGATAAACAACCCATATCGTTTGAAGTATCCCAAACGCATCTCCCATCTAATGAGTTACAACTTGTTTACTCAGTTGAACTCTCAGATCATAAATTCCCTTTGTCCTAAATATTCCTGGATCCGTTTACCATTGACCTTCTCACATAAGCAAACACAAACCCAATTAGCATCCAATGAGATTCGAGTTGTTTGCTTAGCCGAACTCACATCTCATGCATGCCCATTTTCCCTTTCTTTGTTTTAGATTCGTTCCCATGGCTTTGATCCATAATAGAACCAATGTACACACATACATGTGTACCGTGACGATCTTCTCTATGACATCTGTTTGGTTACCCCAAAGAGATACTTTACGTCTCTCTTGGAATAAGAAAATGCACCTCTTAATTAAGAGAACCAGTTTCACTGGCCGAATTTCTTTTGACAACGAATGAATATCGTTGAGTCCTTTACCATCCACCGACCAAGCCGTTCGTAGCGCTGCGGACGCGTACAACCCGGAGTCAGTGTTGAATAATAAAAAGTAGTTATACCAGAATAAATTAAAACTAACGTGTGTGTTCTTGATTTCGGTGAAGTTGTAATAATTATTAAGTTTAAAAAAATGACCTCTAACTAAATTAAAGATTCGATACAGTAAAACCCATTAAGAAGATAAATTAAATAAACAGTGCTCCTGAACTAATAAGCCAAACCTGCGTGTTTTATTTCTCCTGTGTATGACGTTTTCCCTTGGTGAACATTTTGCTGCGTTTTATTCGGTTGGTATTCGATGAACTATTAAGTGAATGATGAGGATGCGAAGAGAATCAGCGCCGTACGGCGGTGCATAATGCTTCCTCCCCACATAGCACCCTCGTTTTTGACTTCTTTGTTTTGTAATAGGTGAGTAAATATTTCGTTACTAGCCATCAGAATTGTTTTCAGATATTTAAACTCTTTAATGTTCTCAGATATCTTTCCCATGATGTTTATGTGTGCTCCCTAAAGTCCACCTGCCCTCGCCGTAAACAGATGTTTGGTCTTGTCTTCTGCCTCTTGCCTTAAGTATATGAATTCGAACTACAATGATACTTTATGAAACACATAGCTATTTGTAAATAAACTTTTCATACAAATGTAAATGATATTCGAAAATGGGAATTTCAGAAGTTTTATTAAAGTGCATTTCACAGAACTGTATTGGAAAATTCGTTCTGTGAAGAGATAATTAAATTGCTAACATTATAATATCGAGAGTATGTGGCACAATAAGAGTAGTTGTAATAAAATGTCGATAATTTAAACTATTTGTGAAGTACCAGTAAATTAGATAAAAAATGTATTAGAAATTAGGTTCAGCATTTTGCCCACAACCGTAAAGCATTTTCCCTTCCTAAATAAATAAATAAGTTATTCAAAAAAAAAAAAAAAAAAAAACGATGGGTAGCTAATGCACGGATAATATTTGACGATGTCATTAAATACAAAACCTGGCAATTTGGTCAGACTAATGGAACGACGAAACTTGTGACCCCGTAAATAAAGCCATGATCTGTCAAGTTTCAATCAGTCGCAACAGATGGACAGATGTTCGAATTTCATCACTCTGACATAACAATCATAAGACCATTAATCAAATTGCTTTTCGAAAAGTGTTAATCACTCATATTAAATGGAGACCTAAAGAAACGAATATTTTTGTCATGATAATATTTGTATGTACTTAGACTTTTTTTCCGTCAAATGTAATTTTTCAATATTGATGTGAAACAAGTGGATGATATTCAATTGGTTTTTGTAACCTCACACATTTTTGCAACCAAGTTTTTAGCGTCCACATATTCAATTCAATGAACATCTAAAAAACAGAACAGATATTAATATAATTAATTTTATTGCAATAATATTTATTAATAACTTATAGACTATATGCTTCGACTCCAACGATATATTTCACCAATCAATTTTATCCAAAATACAAGAAGATTCAAATATTAATTTTAGTTATGGTGTCATCGCCATTATAAAAAATCACTCCATATATTTACCCTTCAGGCGGTACATTAACTTATCGCAGAGAGCTGGTAAAATTTCCTTGTCATCATTTTTTGATAGGAAAATTTGAAGTTCCGTCACCTAAAAGAACTCGGTGTATAATAAAATCCGATACACAAAAGAAAATGCTGTTTTTTTCGGCCTACGACATATTGGTGCCGGAAGATAAATGACATGAAATCGATGAGCATCCGTTTCATATTCTTCATCCTCTTGAATTTACTGATCAATGGGAGTCACATATTGATGCGGCGGATGACATAAGGCAACAATATATTTCATTCTTATTTTTGAACACGAAATATAGCGGATTGGTTGTTGGTCTATTTTACTAATTTATTCGAATAAGAAATATGTTGAATCTCTTATTTATCCATCGCATTTCTATCAGTTGATATTAAATCAACTCATCACCTTTTTGGCAAAATAACTAATTCGGCATGAAAGCTTTTGTGAAATTCGTCACCATTTGAATCTTTTATTATCCAAGATTTAGTAAATGTTGTATTTTGTTAAACAGCATCCTTTATACTAGATCTTTCCTAGATTTATTTCGTTTTCAGATTCTTCCAATCTAACCGCACACACAGTTTGAAAATCTATTAATGATCTTGAACTACCAGCTACACAGCAGGAGTATAACTTCTACCTGTTTATATAATTCACATGCGCCCAAAAATGATTTTTTATACCACTGAGTATCAAATACAGTGTAGGTAAATGAAAAGGAAGAAGACAAGGAAAGCAGATATCGATGGACATCGGTCTTTAATCGCTGCAAGCTCGTTTGTTTCGGCTGAAGAACAGACGTTAAGCCGTACATCTGGTTTATGGTGTGAATTGGTGTACAGTCTCTGATTCACGGGTATCGCGAGAAAATATTTAGAGTGGCATAATGCATTCCCAAAATTCAATTGAGCAACGATAGTATAGTGATAGTGCAGCGACTATACGTCCCCATTACGTAGCTCAACAAAGCCGCCACATACCTGCACATTACCGGCATTGGCATTTAATGATACATGATTTACGGGTGGTTAGTATTATTGTGCGGGGACGGGTGGGGATGAAGAAGAGGTTCACGAATTGGCGAGAGTGAGGCAGTTGAATTGTTTGTGAAAAGGGACGGTTGGTGTGAAAAATCAAATGGTGTTGTGGAGGTTCTCTATACCACATGGAGAACCAACCCACAATTCTAACCAACCCTGACCGCTAACAGTGCGTCACTTTAGTCCAACTCCCCGTGCAAAATCTGCATTTGCATACAGCCCATACTTACCAAGAACCCATCTCCCAATCTGGAATAAAAGACATTTTTTAAACTACCAACAGAATACAATTCAATAGAATATATTCTAAATCGTCTCTTACATCACCCCACATACAATTTTTCCCAAAATTGCTTCGGTCAACTTTCTACTTAAGTTATATTTTCTCATTGCAACCAAGCAATCTTAATTTCCCCGAAATTACTTCGGTTAATATATTACCTAAATGATATCCCTCGCTTTCACCAAGCAATTCCAATTTTCCCCGAAAACCACCGGCTCATTTCCTCCTTAAATTATACTTCTCGCTTGCGACCAAGCGGCAGCCAATTTACTACGAAACGATCACAACAACCAAGGCCCTTGATCATACTTGGCTATGCCGCTAAACCAATTTCCCAGTAAACACAACCAGCGAATCCAACTCAGCTTATACGGCCAGGATTCGCTGGAACTGAATTCCTATGCAAGCATAGCAATTCTTCTCGAAATTAGAATAAATTCTTTCCTTCATCAGTCAGTCGTCATTCAACTACCGCCACGATCTCGTCAAGGTCCCCGTGTACCCGCCGCGGCCACGCGGGGGCACGCCGCCCCCGTGTGTAGAAGTCGGTCGTTATCTAACCGTCGCCGGGTCCGGGCATAGAAAAATCGAAATTAATCTGCAAAAGGGGTCAGTGATTGTCGCCCGAGTGCATCGGTTGCCATACGAAAATTAAAAAGACTACGCGCGTTAGGCTGATTAAAGCGATCATTAAAGCCGGAGAATTTGCGTTAAGTTAAATGAACAAACCGTTAAGGACTACACGTGTAAGCAAAATAAAAGAAAACCTATATCCGATTACCCGGCATGTTTTATTCTTTCTCCCCTTCGTCGTAGTCCATTGTTCGTGGACGGCGCATCTGCGCTCATTATTCCCTTTCACTTGTATTAACATTGTCAGCAGAAGGCGAAGAGACAAGGAAAAGCGTTATTTGTAGGGGCGCACTTTTCTACGACTCTAGAAACAGTTAATCTTATTCGGTTCCGAAGAACGCAGTGACGCAGACTATTCCGAAGCCGCGGAAGATGAGAAGTGGGAGGGAAGTGAACCAGGCGCTCGTGTCTTGGCGCACACACACTCCTCACCCCCACAGTATAACCGATAAAAAATCAAATAATGCAACTGGTGTAAATCACTTAGTGTAACTGATATAAATTAAATACTGTAACTGATTCAAAAAAGAATAACACAAACCATAAACAATAAATTAAATTCTGATTTAAATCAAATAGTGTAGCTGATGTAAATTAAATAGTGTAACTGAATCAAAAAATAATAAAACAATAACTCAAAAACAAAAAAGTGTATGTTTGGTTTATTTCCAAAGAGGAATATCGTCTCCACCCACTCAATCGACGAGTACTTGCTACAATTAGCATATAAATACCTCGAAGCCATTCAGAACAGCGAGAACCTACTTGTAAGGGAGTCTTGCGTTCTTGACATTATCTCACAAGATCTCTCCGAATCAGACCACCACAATTTCTTCTTCAGTACAAAAGTGAAGAAAGCACCCTTCTCAACAATATTCCCCTCTAAAATGGAGAATTCTTGGACTCATCCCATAGATTCTACTGCCGACACACTACACACACGCATACACAGTATGAGACAGCACAAATACGCGCACACACACCGACCCCGGGACTGGGTGGTATTGTGGCGGCTCTTTAATACATTCCCAAAGAACCGCCCATCCTCTTAAATTAACCACTTTCCAACCCACTATACCTACCTGCAATTTTGGGGAAGCGTAAGCTATCCTTCATTCTCTTTCACCTGAAAGTTAAATCTTATCAACCATGCACTCCAAACAAATTATTTCATTCATACATGCACCGTGCCAGACAATCGGCTCAGCTAGTCAGCAATTATAAAAGATAAATACACGCTGGCCAGCGTAATTGTTGACATAGCTGTAGCCGGTATTCTTGCTACGGTTCATAAGTGAATATCGCGCCTATACCCTTAGGTCCGCAATACTTGTGACAATTCCCTTTCATCGGTTATCAACCGATCCTGGAATTTGGGCATGGAAAAGATCATTATTTAGGTAACCTTACCCATGCCATGCGTTTTACTTACCCGCATATTATTCTAAACATATAGCCATCCAGCCTGACCCTTTGCCGTCGTCGACGAGGTTCCTGTTGACTTATGTCAACAAAATAATTTGCCTCCTTGTGCACCGGAGCCATATGACTAGATTGGATATTGCCTACATCGGTGTTTCCAAGGAATCTTAGGCAAATACCATGACGACCCCTTTTGTATCATAGACACATCATATACATCATCTATGCATCATCGTCATCATATACCCCATTGATCTGTGAAATAGCGTTTTTGTTTACTTTGAAACAAAAATCTATTTCGATCTCTGTGATTCATCACCAACGATGTACTTCTGTTTGATCAGGTGTCCACCGATCATCGTCCTCATCGCAGGGCATTGTACTTTTCCTATACGCCCACATATATAACCCTCCCCTATCGATGCAATTCGTGACCATCGAATAGATGGATGTGAGTTGCATCATAATCTGAGTCAGATTGCAACCCCCGTCGCGTACACACAAGCTGTCGTGCTATCGTTTTGTCATCGATTAAAGGAGTCAGTCGAGTCGCGAGAATTCGATAAATTATATGTTCGATTCGCGTGTAAATACACCTCGTGCGAGAATTCCGTACTTGTATAGTGTCATCCTAAATTGATTCAGTGGTCTGTTGCCGTAAATATATTTAAGTTTAACAATAATACCGGAGTTGGACAGTGTCATCCTAAATTAACTCAGTGACTACCAAAGATATTAAGTAGATTGTGCACTAGTAAGATAAGCATTCCCGTGTTAACACATTGTGTACAAATAAATAACTCATCGTGTATTAATCCGGGAACAAATAAAGGAACATTAAAAATAAATTCAGTTCGTTTCATTTATTTTGCTTGATGGTGAGCATAACATCGGTGGATTAACTTTTCTGTGTTCTCCGCCGGATCAATTAGTGCTCTCAATAAATCCGTGGTGTTTTCGCTCAACCGACGTCCGTGAAGACGCCTCTAGCGAAAAAAAATCCACAGTATCCCTAACGCTGTAGTGAAGAGTGCTTTAACAAAAAACCCGGAAGTCTTCAGCAGTCTCTTCACAACCTGCTTTCAAACAGGACAATTTCCAAACGATGGAAAAAACAGCGGCTTGTGCATGTTGGACACGACAGGAAAACTGCTTGAGCGAGTAATGGCCACTCGCCTGAAACAATTCCCTGAGGGGACATCGGGGCTCTCTGAATCGCAGTATGGATTCCGGAAAGGTAGATCAACCGGTAAGGCGCTATCTGTGGTGTGCGACATCGCTCACAATGCGATAGCTGGAGTACGATGGCTAGGGGGTACAAAGAAATATTGCGCGGTGTTGACGCTAGATGTAAAAAATGCGTTTAACTCGGTGAATTGGAATCGGATTCTAGAAGCGTTGCGCGATCTACAAGTCTCACCCTACTTGGTGCGTATACTAGCAAACTATCTCTCGGATAGAAGACTGCTGTATGATACAGATGAGGGACCACAGGAATATAAAATAACAGCGGCATCTGTATAAGGTCCACTGTTATGGAATATAATGTATGATGGTGTGCTCACGGTCAATGTACCAGAGGGGGTTAGAATCATTGGATACGCAGATGATTTGGCAATAGTGGCCGTAGCTAAACATCTAGATGACCTGGAGAATATTTGCTCCCGAGCAATCCAGAGCATTAAATGCTGGCTAGATATAGCCGGAATGAAACCAGCTGGACAAAAGACGGAGGCAGTTTTAATAAGCAGCCGCAAGAAAGTTGAACACCTTGATTTGGAAATAGAAGGACAAATAATCAAGGAACACCTGAGGAAAACGAGTGAAAAAACGGCAAGAATATGCAAAGTTTTAGGGAGACTGCTACCCAATGTTGGAGGACCCCGGCCCCACACAAGGAAACTCATAACCAGTGTCAACACCTCCATTATAATGTATGCAGCTCACATATGGGCAGGAGCCGCACAGTATAAGTCGTACATGAGGGAAGTGAACTCAGCGCATAGGCTGGGATCACTAAGAGTATGCTGTTCATTCCGAACGGTATCCGAAGAAGCTATAAATATTCTGGCAGGGAGGACGCCACCGGACATTGCAGCTAAGGAAAATGCTGCATTGCATGAGGTCTCTCAAGAGAATCGTCGGAGCATGCGGTCACAATTAGAGCTCTCAAGCCTAAGAGAATGGCAACGAAGGTGGGATTCTTCCACCAAAGGAAGATGGACCCACACCATGATACCTGATATAGAAACATGGGTGAAAAGAAAACGTGGCGAGCTGAATTACCACTTGACTCAGCTAATATCAGGACATGGATGCTTTCGGCAATACTTGCACAAGTATAAGCATGTGAATCACCCATATTGCTTGTATTGCGAAGGCAAAATAGAAACTGCGGAACACGTACTCACAGAGTGCGTGAGATTCGAGGCCGCACGAACGATTTTGGAGAGACATATGAGACGGACAGTTACTCCGGGACGAGTAATAGAATACATACTTAGTTCAAAACAGGCATGGTCCGTAATAAATGGTATTCTCTGTGAAATTATGCAGCAGGTGCGACACGACGAGCGGAGTAACGCGTAAACTCCGTCCCGCCCCGCGATGGAATATCTAAAAGAAAGTTCCGCGGGGATCAACGGGAATATGTGCCTGGCGGGAGTCGGTTTTAGTCGGTAAAAACCCGGCATGCCTCTGGATCGGTCAAGAGGTATCTTTTGAAGATTTCCACCTTCCCACCGAAACAAAAAAAAAAAAAAAAACACCGACCAAAGCGCAGATTATCAGACGCAAAAGACATAATCTGCACTTACTACCTACCGGTCTTGATTTCCTTCCCACCATCCCGCCATCCAAGTAGTTAGAGAACATTTGCAGTAACCCTGTACGCACTGCCGTTAAATACCGGGTTTTTCTTTTCCAGATAACTCGAGACCGACCCTAATATCCTCACGGATGTGCGTGATACTGGTTGTATAAAGATCACCAGAAGCCAGAGACGTGATGAAGGACACTTCTGTCCTCGTCTCGTTTAAATCGGCTTCCAGCCACTCTTTTTTTTTTTTAGGCGCTTGAGTTCTGTTCTACAGCTTTACTAATAAATTTATACAGAATAAGGAGATTCTTGTCCCTTTTCAGAAGAATGTCGCTTCCAATCAGTTTCCTGTTTTGTAGGTACCCCAGAACACTCCCCCTCTGATGCTCCCAGAAGCCCTATTATTTGCGTCCCACATTTCCTTTTCCTCCACATCCATAATGGATACAAATCGAATTCCCATCCAATATCATATATTCATATCCCCAAATCTACGTTGAATTCAATGTCAAACAAATTGATCCAAAAGTTGTATTGGCGAACATTAAATGCAATTCCAAAAATCCAAAGCATATTTTCACATACATTGTATGTACACCGAACACGTGTCCAAACAAACCCATGTCCATTTGATCTGTCGGTGCACAATTCCGGCAATCTAAATATCACAATGCATACGCATTGTAACCAGATATCTTATGACATGCACAAATAAATCAAAATTCCCATCAATATCTTCACCCATTTTCTATGGACTCTGACCGCATCTAAAGTCCAATATAAACGTTTGTACTATGCCAGACACGGTAACGAATAACAAAAAATCTCAAAAAGGATCTGCGAAAGGGGCGATGTTTCCGAGGCTTCGAGGAAGAAGAACAATAGATTAGAAAGTAGTCAGTTGAGTGCGTGAAGGAAGTGATGATCTAAGAATAAAGATGTTGTACGTCCGAACGCCGTGCTTCCTCGGTTGAGGGAAGAGCGTGGACCTTTTCTTTTCTAGAGGATGGTAAGACGTCTTCTGTCTGTCTTCTTTTTTTTGCTCGTCACGACATCCACCTATGTATCTCGATTTAACCATTTATTTTTCGAAACGATCTTACCGCAAGGAATTTAACAGAGATTGATTTGATGTTTTATATTTTACTTTCTTTATTTCTTCAATGTATTTTAATTATTATCTTTTTACTACGCGGATTACAATTTATTCAGTGTTAAATTTAATAAAGGGTGGTATTCTGGAATACAACAAAGAGTACACTAATATAGTTAGTCTCCTCGATAGTATAGTGGTTAGTACAACCGCCTGTCACGCGGGAGGCCGGGGTTCGATTCCCCGTCGGGGAGCCTCTGGCGCAAGACTAATGACCTTGCCCGGAAAAAACAAATCATTCTGGAAAATTTAACAAGCCTCGGGACTTGCTAAATAAGGCCAAGACCGGTTCCCGGTTGTAGTGCCGATCATGATGATGAATATAATTAGTCTGTGTTTCACTACGGCTACAGCTATGAATAGAGTTTCTTGCAAAGGTGTGCTACGCTGTGTTAAATGACATTATAGAATAGAAAATATTGCATTTCCAGTACATTGTGATTTGCTTGTTCTCGGTGTTTGAAAGACTCTTTTGTGTGTGTGCTTTCACACTTGCTCCCATAGGGGTATTATCCTGCGCTTCACCGGTACATGGACGGTGCATCCCATAGGGTCTACTTGGAAAAACCAAGGACGCGGCCGTGCATCCAGGTACCTATAGTGGCACTAGGATTCAACAACAAACATCAACCATCTATTCAGGAATCGTACTACACCCCTGCCATTGATAAACGGCGTTCTACCGGAATTTACTTTTACAGATACCCCAAAGCACTTCCACCCATCAGTGGTAGGGGGGTGCTCAAAATCAATTCCTCGTCGGTTAGATGCACGGAAGGCGTTCCCCCCACCAGTGGTAAAAGACACCTCTCGAGGGAAAGAAAAAGTATAGAAACCGCAGCGCATCGGGCCGGTGGCACGCGGTACAATTGGCAATAAGGTCTAGAGGGAAGGCTGTCTGAACTCATCTCTTTTGACAGCCAGTCAATACAGTCCACTACAGCGTTGGGAGTGAGACCCAGCCGTCCGTTCAACTAACCCTTACCTTGTCTGCTCCTTCGAGCGGGATCTTGGTAGCAGAGAGGATTCCTATCGTCAAACCAACAACATCAAGGAATATGCCGCCACACTACACTTGTAGTGCTCCAAGAAGCCCTACCATTTTCCTCCTACATACATTTCTACCCACCTACTATATCATGCATCCATATCCCCAAACTAAAATTCCAATGTTCAAATATCATCATCATCATCATCATCTTGGCCTTATTTAGCAAGTCCTGAGGCTTGTTAAATTTTCCATAATGATTTGTTTTTTTCCGGGCAAGGTCATTAGTCTTGCGCCAGAGGCTTGTGGGGAGGAAGTATGTACCAGCATGGGTACTTGGTTCACTTCCTCCGCCAACATCCTCTTACAGTCGCACATTGCGCCGCCGTAAACTGTCCGCAGGAAACTGTCACCAAAGAATAAAGCAAAACGCACCGATGGTAGTCTCCGGAATAAAACGCACTGATTTGGTTAATGTTAATTCTTTAATCGTTACGAGGTTGCTTTCACTTAGACTTATCTTTTAACATTGAACTGATTTTTCGAATTTAATTTAAACACCCACACGACGGACTCGTTTAATTACGTGTCGTTACCACGCACTGGACTCTAGTTATTATCGCCCCCGGCCGCGGAACGGAAGCGGAAGTCCGCACGACTATTGTCGTCGGCAGATGGAAAAGGACTCCCCGGTATCCTCTCCAATAAGGATATCGTTTTTACCTACCACCAGGGAAACGTAAAGTCTCTCTTGGTGGTATAGGTAATAAAGGTCATGGTGGTATGTGTGGGATCGTTCAGATCGATGCTATTCACACGTGCAGTGGAACAACGAAACAGGCAGGCGGCAAAGACAATAGGGAAAAATGACCAAATGCGCCGTTGGTAATGCGGGTCATTGTTTAAACGATGCCTCGTCGCTATTTTCGACGTTGGGAGAAAAAGGTGCTAAAAGCAAATTGGATGTTTATGGCATCTCTGGCTGCAGTAGAAACCGGGTTCATATTTGCATTAGGAAATGCTGGAGAATTTGGTTTCAGCGTCTGTTGCGCTAATTATATGCAGCTGCTTGGGTTGTTTATTGATAAGACAAACAAAAAAGGTTGCCAGGCAATGTGTATGAAAAGGTACATGACGCGGCTGGGAAAATAGACGGCGCAATATTTATGGTCCCTGTCATGACGGTTACATTGAATGCAATCCGAATTATTTTGTTTACAGGAATTCATCTAAAGAAATTTGACTGGCGACGTAGATGCCGAAATTGATTGGAAATTCCTGGTAAGCTAATAAAGAAATCTTCAGGAGCAGTGGTATGCGAAGAGAATGCATGAAGGTAAGTTTTCTTTACAGGGACTTAAAGATCATAGATTTGATCTCTTAAATGCGTGCAGCATTTACAGGTACTAATACTGTTGCATTAGCAAACTTAAGGGAGTATGGTAGTAGTTATGGGGGTTTTTCAGGTAAGTAGACCGTAGGGTTTGGCGGTACCGCTACAGGCTCCCCGACGGGGAATCGAACTACTAACTACTAACCACTATACTATCGGGGAGCCGTTCAAATATCAAATCCTTCCTAAAAACTAAACACCACAATACATATCTTCATATGCAAAGAAAACCATATTAAAAGATATTCATTTCGTTCCCATACACATAATTCTAAAATCCTTATCTCCATCTGGATTGTAGCCAGATGTGTACATTTTAAAAATAGATATCCCATTCCTTTTCTCCAGTTTCTCACATACAAATCTCAATGAAGATTTGTATAAAAGGGCGATGAATTTCAGATTCAAGGATCAGTCTCGATTGGCGTCCGCGGTGTAAGGACGCCAGAAAATAAATTTAGTAATAAAATAAATTTAAAGTATTTGAATCACTCTTCCTCAGGTCTGGGGATGTATGGTGGCGACTGCAGCGACTCCCCTCAGGAGCGGTCTAAAGAGATCCCTCATCCTTTTCAGGACAAGGAGACACGCTCCCTCAGAGAAGGACCACAACACAGTGAAGGAGCACCAACTACATATACTGAGGTAGTTCGCGCCGTACCAGACGCCCGCGTGAAAGGTATAGTGTCCCTCACATGTCCCGTGAGAGATCACACTGCACCTGTCCATGTGCGCAGAGAGGGACAGAGAGGAACTAGAGCGAAACTAGAGGAACTAGAACAGGTCACAGACACGTCACCCGTTCAACTAACCCATAATGGTTAATATACAATATGTTGGCAAAATTTAGAGAAGAGGTCGCTCTAAGATTATACTATACTTCAAAGATGACTCGATAACTAAAAATGTAAATAGGTACTTCAATTTATTTGTTTCGTTTCGAAAATACAGCCGCAGTTACCGTTTCGTCAAGTATTGACTTACAAAGCAATGTTTCAAAAAGGAATAAATATTGTAAACAAATAGAAATTAATGATTTAAATAGAATACATTTAAATTGAAAAAAATAAAAGATAAAAAAACAAGTACATAAGTCACAACACAACATTTCATTTGGCATCCACCATTAAACCTGTGAGATCTAGTTCAGCATAGTGGTAGTTCAAAATATCATGGCTGTTGATATATATATTTAGAAAAAGAAAAACTGAGAATGCATCCATCATTACAGAACTCGTGATAAAGTAACTTAAAGACACGTTGTGTTAGACTAACATGTGCCAGATAATCATGGATTAAAATAACGCGCTATTTTCAGCGAAATTAATTTAAATTTCGACTTTAATTTTTGTGATTTGTAATTTGCATCGTCAGCAAGATCGATTGCGACTATGCAGAGTTGTCTGTGATTACAATTCATATACTATGTTCTGCGGAGACTATAAAAATAAGACTTTCAATTTGATAGAAGAAGGATATTATTGTATATATGCTCTTAAGTGCAATATTGCAATTGTTATACTTGAAAGAGAGCTATAAGAATCCATTGTCATACTGTCTACAGTATTGCTTTTTAACGATCGTTATCCTGATTTTATTACATTTCGTAAAAGTTACGATTCCATCAATGCCACAAAAATACATCGCGTTGCACCAAGGGCAAGTGTTACAAAGTGCACCTATTACCCGAGCTGTAGCCTCTTAAAATCAATTGTAAGCCATTAATACTTTCATCGGCAATAAATCCGGAAATGTGACGTTAACCGCTTTTTGTCCTGTGTGTTTCTACGACAGTTTGAGGCGGTTTATAAATGGGGTAGAGTTGAAAGGCCTTGACTTAACCGATGTTAATTATATAACACTCCTCCCCCCTTACAAAAATATGGACTTTCATTCTTGGAAGAGGAATGAAACTCACTTTCATTTGTGTATAGATGTGTGCGCGGCGGTTGGCTTTATATTACCTATTTTTATTTAGTCTAATACTAATTTTTATATACAATTTTTTTTATATATAAAATATGTTTTTCTGTTATTTATTTTAATACTATTTCTATATATACAATTTTTTTAATATATTATTCACAAACTTATTAATCTTTATTTTATGTTTTAATAATATTTTTATATTTACTAATTTTTTAAATAATAGCTGTACAACTTTGTTTCCGCCGTTTTGCAATAGATGGCTGTAGCGGTAAGTGGTAGTTGAAATAAATAGATCATAGATGTCATACAATAAGCTTAGGTATTTGACAACATAACGCCATCGAAATATTAGTCGATTTGTGTCTGGTGAGGCTGCTATTAGTGAAAGAACGTGCCGAGCGCGGTTTCAACGCTTCAAGAACGGCGATTTTAACGTCGAAGACCCATGGCGGTGGAAGAGAGAAGGTTTTCGAAGATGCAGAATTGGAGGCATTACTTGATAAGAACTCGTGTCAAACGCAACAAGAATTGGCAGGATCATTGGGAGTGACGCAACCGGCCATTTCATTTCAGTTTTTACAATAAAGCCTTGAATTTCGGAAAAAAAACGGCGGAAGCAAAGTTGTACAATTATATTATTTACAAACATTTGTTGATTTCATATTTTAATAATATCTTTATATTTACTAATAAATAATATTCACAAACTTAATATTCTTTAATTTATGTTTTAATTATATTTTTATATTTACTAATTTTTAAATATATTATTTACAAACGGAATATTTAAATATATTATTTACATTTTTTTATATATATAGGTTTTTATCATCATCATCATCATCGGCACTACAACCGGGAACCGGTCTTGGCCTTATTTAGCAAGTCCTGGGGCTTGTTAAATTTTCCATAATGATTTGTTTTTTTTCTGAGCAAGTTCATTAGTCTTGCGCCAGAGGCTCCCCGACGGGGAGTCGAACCCCAGTCTCCCGCGCGGCAGGCGGGTATACTAACCACTATACTATCGAGGAGCCCGTAGGTTTTTTATAGTTTATATTTTAAACTACTTATTCTATGCCTTTGTTTAACGTGTTTATAGAATTTTATATTACAAACATATGTGTTTCTATGTTCATCTTTAATCCAATTAATGATACTGATACGTATAGAAAAATAATGCTCAACTGGTTACTAAGCTCGGCATGCTATCAGTTCTGGTTTCCTACAGGTACAACTGCCAACCTAATACCACGTTGCTAACTTCAGGTTTCATCCTCTATTCGAAATAATGCTTTAGCCTGTTATTGTGCACCACCACACTTTTTCTGCCTATTTTCAGGACCACGTTTACCAGGCCCTGAATAGCCACTACATTGTAGGGACCCCCCCATATGGGAGCTACCTTCCCTTGTTTCTGCGCATTTGTTTCGTTTTTTTTTTTTTTTTGCAATGCTGGAACTGTTGTCATTGTGAGGAAACAAAATTAGGAGAACTATTGCTTTTTTTTTCAGTCTATAATATTTGGGACCTTATTGCAAACCAAATATTATCTACTGGGATAGGGATCAGGTATTTTTAGGGGTGTTATTTTATCTTAAATATTTGTATATTGCATGGTGGAAATATTCTATTGTACTGTTAATGTGATGTTTTGGTATGGGGAAGTGATATGTAGTGGCCAGGATTTTATGTTTTGGGGGGGCGGGGGGGGGGGGGGGATAATTAACCGATATTAATTATAAAACAAAACTCACGTACTCTCTGAGTACGTATTCTGCATTTTCTATTTTGCCTTCGCAGTATGGGTGATTGACAAGCTTATACTTATGCAAGTACTGCCGTAAGCATACATGTGCTGATATCAGCTGAGTCAAGTAGTAGTTTACCTCGCCATGTTGTCTTTTCACCCAGGTTTCTATATCAGGTATCATGGTGTGGGTTAATCTTCCTTTGGTGGAAGGATCCTATCTTCGTTGCCATTCTCTTAGGCCTGAGAATTCTGATTGTAACCGCTTTCGTCGGTGATCCACTTGTGAGACCTCATGCAATGAAACGTTTTCCCTAACTAAAATGTCAAATGGTTTCCTCCCGACCAAAACATTAATGGCATCTTCGGATACCGTTCGGAATGTGCAGCATACTCTTAATGATGCCAGCCTATGTGCTAGGTTCACTCCCCTCATGTACGGCTTACACTGTGCTCCTTCCCATATGTGAGCTGCATAAATTATAATGAAGTTAATGAAGTTGAATAGCGAACAGAGATAGGGAGCAACTCTCGTTAGCAGAGACATCATAGTCGCTGTCGAAATTTGTAAATTTAGGGTCGATTCCTATTTTGCATCAAAAGTTTTCGAGCCCGCATTTGAGGGGCTGAGCTCGCTAATCAACCGCATCCTTCTTTTGAAGGTCCTTTTATAGGTCCAACACTCTGGCTTCCAGAAATTTCCAAACAATTTAATACTCTGAGGCTGTGGCATCGTCTAACAATTGCCACCTTCCAGATTTGACATGATTGACATTTTCCTGATAAAGGGTGGACCATAAACTTTTGCACATTTGAAACATGAATAGAAATAAAACTACAAATGTTATTTTGTTGATCATTTATTTAACGTTATAAACGGCATTTTTTTATATGTGCCCCGTCTCGTCGTTGGCACTCCTGCAATCGACTACGCAAACGTTGGAAAACTCGCTGACACATGCTGCATTTCAACCTCCCGAATGTTCTCATCCCTTCTTCTTGAACGTGGCCGCCCTGTTTGTTTAATATTCGTTGTCGATCCCGTTTGCTCGAACTTCTTGACCCAAGCTTTGATTAAATTAACACTTGGACACTCACTTTCACGGCGTCATCCGTATTCAATTCAATAGGCGTCATACAGTAACGTAGGAATCGTTCGTTTTGTAAAATTGTGTAACACAAAAAGCACGCCGTTATCCCGTGACGCGCTCCATCGTGACTAAAATTGCATGAAGCGACTCCCAATTCCCCGCCAGTCGCGCGCCCCTCTCTCTAACAGTTTTTAAGAAATCCAGTGTTGCCATTTGCAAAAATGTATGGCCCACCCTATATATTTTTTAAAATTTCATATTGCGGGGCTCTCTTTGTCCCCTTAAATTAAGTACGTATATACACAAAGGCTCCTCGATAGTATATTGGTTAGAATACCCACCTGTCACGCGGGAGACCGGGGTTCGATTCCCCGTCGGGGAGCCTCTCGCGCAAGACTAATGACCTTGCCCGGAAAAAACAAATCATTATGGAAAATTTAACAAGCCTCAGGACTTGCTAAATAAGGCCAAGACCGGTTCCCGGTTGTAGTGCCGATGATGATGATGATGATGACATTTTCCTGGAATTGGCACGTTGTGGTTTGTGACGTTTTTCGAAGGTTTAAATGCTGCTTCGATATTACCGAGGGCGGATACTTTAAATAAATTAAGGTTATGATCGAAGGCAGTACTGAAACCGATGGCGACAACATCATCTTATAAGGATGTAAAGGATTTGGGAAAAGTGTATGTGAAAAAAGTTCAGCACTTAACACACACATAAAATGCAAAATAAATAACGTTTTTTTTGCTATTCTTCCCCCTTTTTGTATTACGCCTCTTGAAAAAAAAAACCTTGTGGCATAATTACTAGAGAGTTCAATGTGTTTCTAGACAATATTTAAAATTTATCTCATTATTCATAATATCGCAAACGGTTTAAAGGATTTTGATTAATAAACGGATAGAAAAAGTGGAAGGTCATCTAGCACGTTTTCTAGTCAACTGGACGCTCTCTCATACCACATCACGTTAGCCCTTACTCGATTACAAGGAGCATTCTAAATAAATCTTCTTACTGGTACACGAAGTAAATATACGTAATCCACAACTTCATGTAATAACCTCCCCATGCTCTTGAACAGATGTTTTTCTTCACTCTTAACACAAAAGTAACTTCTTGCGTCTGTTCGGGTCAATCTGTCAATGGTGTAGGTCAATATACAATCAAGAAGGTTATTCATTATCCTGTTCTTCCCATCATCCCTCAGTACTCACTCCAATATGCCCAAGGTTGGGGAATGATTGATCAATCGACAACTTGCGAAAGGATCTACGTCGCTTACTTGCCAATTTAGATCTGATGGAACATCGCATTAAAAAAATGATGTCACTTTATGCTCCGTGCTAGTGAAGACAGTAAGTATATAAATCTAGGACATTAAACAAAGTTTATATAAAATATATCAATCATTAAGTGTACGTCTCTACTCAAGCTTATACGTAGAAACTCTACCCTACACAATTTATGTATAAAAGAATTTCTTTGAGTTTTGACTGACATGGCTCCAACACATTTTCCTCAATCTAATAAAGCGAGGAATGTATGACCATTTACTGTCCCATATAAACGTACTCTGAACTTTATTGATTGCATTTCATACTTCAAACAAACACCAAGAAAACCATTTCATTCACCATTAATTCCATTGCTGAGTTAATTCAAGGCAACAGTGGAAGTTCCCTTAGTAGAAGTTTCAAAAGAAATCCTTTAATGGGCGCTGAAGGTTCATGTTATCAATTTCATCGCCTTTTAGAAACTCCTCAGCGAAACAATGTGCGATAAGTACAATCTTTTGTGCGATACGCACATATTCTGCCCCTATTCAAGAGCTTTTCGTCCTTAGAAGACCACTCAACAAGACAATACCCAAGTCCTGATGCAGAGATTGCTGTCGCATGAATAATGACCTGAAGTTTTCCCATTTTCGGCGAGAAAATCATTTTAAGTTCGTAAGTTCAACAGCCACAACAAAACGACACATGGCCGTGGTGGTCGTCAAGGGAAGACTTTTAAGGACATTGCGAATAAATTGAATTTATTGTAGTTTTTTTTCTTTCTTTATTGACTACAACTGGACGAAAGTGATAAGGAATCCAGGTGGGTAGTAGACCCAATTCCATTTGACCAGCTACCGTATCATTCCAGTAGGCAAAGTACATTGCTTTACAAAAACTGAAGGCGCAACAAGTAGCTTGAAAAATATATAATACCTTGTGATGATCAAGGGACGAACACACACATAATATTTGTATTACAACAGTTAAGAGTTGTTTGGCTCGGATTACCCGGAGCCCTTTCTATTATGTGATTACGTAAAGGTAATGCGAAATACCTGATATGGTCCCTTTTGTTTTCGTAAACAAGATTCGATTATTGATATCGTGTTAGGAATACAAATGACAATTTCGTTTGAAATGAGCAGGTGGAGCTATCTCGAAGGATTCAACAGAGGAGGCAGGGAAATTAAATTCGACGAACAGTGCCATTGGAAGAGTTTATTCAAA
The DNA here is from genome assembly GCA_963931805.1 of Microdon myrmicae. Lineage (NCBI taxonomy): Eukaryota > Metazoa > Arthropoda > Insecta > Diptera > Syrphidae > Microdon > Microdon myrmicae. The sequence goes on from OZ007496.1 coordinate 186,077,786, forward strand.
AGGCACTGGCTTTTCTCTTTCACATTTAGACCAAAAGGTTTTTTCCTAATAACATGCCTTTTTTTTCTAACCTAAAATAAAAAACAAAACTAATGAAGTTTGGCTTTTGATAGCCTTGAACGACGATATATAAATAGTCTATTAAGGAGGTTAGATGTGCTTTTTTAGCATAGCTGAAAGCTGTCTCATCCCAATGGGCTCACTTCTGTTAAGAAAACAGAAAAGAAAAGAAATGGATTTCATTTACACTTGTGGCGGTTGCTGCTAACGCCACTGCCCCGTTTCACTTATAGTTTGGTAACATCCCAAAAAGTATTAACCCACGTAACGGTGCATTGTCCGATTTCATCGGGCATGCAGACAATGCACCTTAGAACGTAGTTTTCATGCCATCGCCATGGTAACAAAAACAACCAGAAACCAGGTTTTTAGCATAACACCGCATTTCTCTAGGGAAAATACCAAACATTTTCCTATAACGACGATCACGTCTGTGCGTTGCATAACATTAATTCACCTGAGAGATTGTCCAACATGCAACGCACACCAAGGAAATTCAACCGGCGCCAATAGCCAACGATGTTATCCCAACCATTAGTTACCATCAAGATGCACCATCTTCTCGTGTAGAAAAAAACGGTCGCATCTCTGAACAACCGATGCAACGAGATATGTTTGGACACACATATCTTCGGCCCAATAGCGCCGAATGCAAATTGCGTTCTCTTACCATTGTTTTACAGCGAGCATCTCGGTTGCAAAACCAACCTACAGGCAATGTAGTAACCATGCTGTTCTACCCAAGAGAAGCAAACCGATGTATCACCACCTGCACCAATTACCCAACGAGCGATATACGATCAGCGGTGATGCTATGTGCAGTCGCCGATCGTATATACATCCATTGTCCACTTACCCAGTATTGCCAAGCTGCAACCCTTTTCGGTTGTGTCTCAAAAAGAAATTAAAGTAAACACCCTCGCTACAGCGGCAGACATTGCGCAATATTATGAACTATGTATCTTGGTGTTGTAGTATTCCAGAATACTACCCTTATTAGCTTTAACACTGAATCTCATTTCTTATCTAACACATCCTTAAAACTTTCTCCTTACATATCTAACACTCTCATTTAATACATATCATAAATAAACATACACAATATTCTATATCAAGCCTGTTACAGCACATTTAATAACATGCCCCTTTTCATAACATGCACCTTTTTTCATTTGAAACATGGCTCTTTGATTTTCGTTCAAAGTTTATTGAAAATTTAAAAGTCACAGAGAGTAAAAGGAATACTTTGATAAAATTAATTTTGTTCATATTATAAGTTACAGTAAATTAGAACACAATGGTTTATAAGATGAGGGAAAATTGAATTGTAAAAGTTAGTTGTGAGAGTTAGTTGAGAGTCAGTTGACTTGGAGTTGACTTTGAGTTGAGTTTGAGTTTAGAGTGAGTTAGTTAGTTTTAATTGAGTATTGAAAGAAGAGTTTTAATTGAGTATTGAAAGAGGAGTTTTAAATCGAAGTAATAAGTTTAAGTTTTGCGTTTTTAAATAAAGTTATAAGTTCGAGTTCGAAGCCAATGAGTTTGAGTTTTGAGGAAAGAACAGAGTTCAGACGCATATATTAAAACCTCCACGCTCTTCCCTCGATAAAGAGGAAGCACGGCGCTGGAGACGTAACAGTGTCCACGGTTCGCATGCTGAGGGATACTCAGCATAAACAGCCGTGGTTATCATAGTGTGTGTGTTTCCGGTGTCCGCGGTATTGGGCCAAGGATTATAGGGCCTTGTGATGGAGAGTCGAGTTTGAGTTGCCTTAACGTGCGGTCGGTTTTCAAGTCGAAATAGAAAAACTTACTTAAATTGTACAGAAGATAAATTCACTTGAATAGTACAGTGGATAAATTTACTTAAATTGTACAGAAGATTAATATTTAGTCGTTTTAATGTTTCTTGTGCCGATATAAATCGAAGGACAAGAAGTGACAATATATTTGATTATTAATTTACCTAAATTGTACAGAGAAAATATAAAACCCATAATTGATGATCCTAAGTCAAAGAACACGCAACCGCTTCGACCACCTGTGACAGTGACAAAGAACCAGTGAGAAAAACACGACAACCTACTCACCAAGCAGCTTACCAACGTCCGAGCGACGCAGCGCAGCCACCACAACATCACGGGGCCAGGAATAACGTCCAGGATTTTGAAAGATAAGTACCCTTCCTTGTTTTTGTTGTTCACACTAACATAATAGCACGACATCGGACATTTGATATAACTCATCGGTGGATCAGTTATTTCTGCGGCAGTCAAGAATAAGCATTGAATTCATCTATGAGTACTCATGCCCAAATTGCTTTCTACGGCAGCGTGCACAATAGCAGCGCCGACGGTCATATCAAGCATTAGTTCGAATGTTCCGCAACAATCGCAACATACAAACCCTGCAAGAAGATTCCTCAAATCAAACTAGTGATTCTTCAGCAATACATAACAATTTCAACAACACGGAGTGCAGGATTCACAGCCTACAATACCAGGGCAGTGCAATGTGTAAACTTTCATTAACTTGCATTAATTACTTATACTAAAATTTTTGAAGTTTTTAGTTTTTTTTTTTTATTTATAGGAATATAATATTAGGCATTAAAAGTAAATAAATGAAAACAAAATATTTGCTAAGATATAAATACGATCAATATATACATATAATTAATTTGTAGACCAATATAATAATTAATTTGTTTAATATAATAATATAATAATTAATTTGTTTAACAATATATAATTAATTTGTTTAACCAGGTTAAAAGCGACAAAAAACAAATATTATAAATTATATAATTTCGAATTACCTTTTCGTTATATCACTCTGTATTTTCTGACAATAGAAATTGTTATCTCTTTAAGTACCTAATTATTAAAACCAAGTTCGAAAAATTCAAAATTAAAAAAAAAAGAAAAAGAAAGTAAAGTAAAATAACCACTAAAACAACAACTGAGCGTATCACAGGTGCAGGTACATTACGTAACCCACCGATTAGCATTGATACGAGTAATACCTACAAGTAGTTTCACATTAGCGAAGAATTTTTCCGGTTACAAATTAAGTACAGGGTGGTTTGACTTTAAGCCTGATTTTTTTGTTTTAAGCACCAATATCCAAAAACACGACATTTCGTATGGACCCCACCAGCACGTTCAGACTCAACTATCGCGATCTGCTGTCATGTGCGCTCATCCGATTCCGATCCGCTCTACATTTTTTTTTAGCAATGACTACCTTTTTCCGCTGATTCACACATTGAGTTGAGGTTCTTTCGTCGCGCGCCCAATATTTCACGTTCAAACACCTATTCTCTGACCCAAAAGAATCATGGCCCAATCGACTAGGTCGAAAAACGCGCAACAAGAGCAGCCACATTCTGGCAAATTGGAGAACCAATGCCAGCGATCTCGCACTCGCCACATCCTGGCACATTGGAGAACCAATGCCAGCGATCTCGCACTCTCCACATCCTGGCACCTTGGAGAACCAATGCCAGTGATCTCTAGCACCTCACCTCCTGGCACTTTGGAGTACCAATGCCAGCGAGCTTGCACTTCACCTCCTGGCACTTTGGAGAACCAATGCCAGCGAGACGTATAAACCACATCCTGGCACCTTGGAGTACCAATGCCAGGGAGCCTCTATCCCCATCTCCTGACACTTGGGAGAACCATTGTCAGCGAACCACATGGGATCTGACTAATTGGAAAATCCCTCTCGTTGGCCCATAAAAACCCAAACACCACAATGGACCGTACCGCACACCTTTTGCCACTGTCGGCATCATCGCGGCGTAAGCGGTTCCATTGCCAATTTTTATTGTACATGGTACATTTTAATTTTTCGTTGTTCATTTTTCGTCGGCTTGTCCTTTTCCGCGCACATCGCCATCAAAGCGATCCTTACCCTACCTTACCTACCTAGGGCATACAGGAAGTATAGAAACCTGGAAAGCATGTACTTACCTTTACATAGTTTGTACTATAAAGACCGAAATCCTGCAAATCCATAATATTCGCTGATGCAAAATCCATCAGCACCAAACAGACATGTTCCTTATAAGCAATTTGGTTGCATCTCCAAACAACCAACATGATCCAAACCAATTCATTACACATGTCTCCGAACGAATTCTGCTGCACACATGAAAGAGATATTTCTTTACTTTCTTGTTGACCTACAAGCACATCGGTCGGTAAACCGGTCGAGAGGCATCAGCATTCGATAAACATTACCACCAGGGAGGGGCATGCCTGCATACAACGCAGCATATTCCTAAGAATCCAATTCGGTTACGACATGACGTAACCGATATGAATCCTCAAACTTGTCTATGCACACAGAAAGGAAATATTTTTTCCCACACACGAGCATGGCAAGTCGCATCAGAGGACGCCAGCAACGTACGCCCGATAAGCTTGGATCCCTTACGCGGCACCAATCGGATAAACATTTCCTTTTATCGAATTATTATATCCACGGTCCGTTTGCTCATGCACAGCATGAGCGTGCGAGGTAACCGCATCTGTGTGTGTGCCCACCCTCTCCGTGATCATCTTCTAAGATCATCCCTTGTATGGTCACCGAAACGATGGATGGAATTTTTGGTATTCTGTCGCTTCGGTTGATATACTTAATCGCGATACAGATTCCGTGGAGGCAAGTCGTGCCTCCACGTTAAATAATCAAAGTCTGAACGCAGCTCTGTCGATGTGCGAACGTTTTTTTGGTAATGAAACATTTAAGTATAGTGCACCTTTACAATTTAAGTGTGGACTATTCAATTATTTAATTCTAATATTAATTATAATAACTACAGTGCACCTTTACAATTAACTATAGTATCAAGCGAAGAAATATTGTGTCAGTTTATTTTAAGTTTTAAATAAAGAAGCGAAGAAGATGAAAAGGAATTGGCGATGTTTTCGTATTAATCCTAGGGAAGACTTCTAGTGAAAATACAGAGGAAATACAATTAGCCATAATTAGTGAAAATCTACGGAGTAACTTAGTGGGGTAGGAGTAGAACGCGTGTCAACGACGGCACACATACTTCCTACCCCCACACACTTGTGCAGTGAGTAGGGAATGTCCTTTTATATTGTAACAGTAGGTAAACAAATTGTTCATGCGTATAATAGAATGAAATATTTAAAAAAAAAAAAAAAAAAAAAAAAAATCGTGTGAAAAGTGACAGCGACAGTGAACATACAAAGACCAATTAAATAAATAAATTCTCTTGATAAAAACAGTAAAAACAAAGTGATTATATATAAATATAATGAAATAAAAGAGAACGAAGCAACGGGTTTGACAGTCAAAACAAACACAGTTTAATACTGACCAACTGTGAGAGTGTATGTGAGCACATGTTTAGCAAAAAAAAAAAGGAAAACAAAGAAGTAAAAGAAATCAAAACAGAAATAACAATAAACAAAAGGAACTAAAATATACAGAAATTACAAAGTGAAGCCAACCTAATAACTGGTTTAAAACAAAGACTGGCCTGCTATCTTGGATGCAACAAGCTGGGTGTATCGACCCTCAGCATGCAGAATGGCAGACAAAAAACAAAAAATTAAAAAATTGAAACCGAAGTCCGCGTTAATAAAACGCCCGGCGAGCTCTCCACTAACACGAGCGACATCAAAAATAAACAAGCCAAACGAGGCAATAACAGACTTGCTCGAAAAGGCGCAAAAAATGGAAGAGGACAATACAATCCTCCCGGTTCCATATAATGACGGCCATGTCACCAATAACATGTTTGCATGTTTAGCGAGTACCGAGACTGAGGACGAAGAAGAGGAAATCAGCGATCTTGAAATAAGGCTAGCCCGAGCAAGGGCGCAATTAGCAGAGAAGCGTCGCAGGAAAAAGGAATTTGCTGAAAAGGAGCAGCTAATAGTAAAACAACAGCAGCAGAAAAATCAGCAACAAAGTGCACAACAGAAGCCAAGCCAACAAAAAAGATGTCCACCGCAAGAGATTATACAACAACAACCACAACAAGAGCAACAGGCAGTAAAAAGGAAAGCGAAGATGCCACCCATCAACATTACAGATATGGACTGTAACGAACTGGTAAGTCTATGTAAGCTTTCTATTGGGGAAGATTTTTCAATTAAAAGACTGATAGGGAACAGGTTTGCCATACAGACAAATTCGGTTGAGGATTTCGAAAAAATGAAAAATGTGCTAAAAAGGGCCACCGCGGAATTTTACACGTACACCCCGAAAGAAATAAAGAATATAACGGTTCTACTAAAAGGCGTCGACCCTGAAACAGAACCAGAAGTTCTATTACAAACGCTACGAGAGCTTAACTGTAATGATATTGAGTTTACCGCGGTAAAACCTTTCAATACAGCTAGGGCTAGACGGGAGAATCGTAAATTACCATTCTTCCTGGTGCAGCTGGGCCCTGGTAGCAAAATTGGTGGACTTAGGAAAATCACTATCCTGAACCATCAAATTGTCACATGGGACAAATTGAAAAAAGGCAGAGATATAATCCAATGTCTTCGCTGCCAAAGGTTCGGGCACTCAGCAGCAAACTGCGAAATGCAGTATCGATGCGTAAGATGCGGACAGGACCACAGCGCAGAACAATGCACGTTAGGTAAAGAAAGGGTAGACGACAGATCTCTACTAAAGTGTGCAGTTTGTAAGAGTGAGGGACACCCCGCTAATTATCGAGGCTGTCCTAAATTCCGCGAACTGCAGGAAAAAAAGTTTTCACAGCAACGAAAAATAGAACGCCCGATAGTTCAAGCCCGACCAGCACTAAACGTAACACCCCAGTTCTCGTATGCTCAGGTAACAGCTGGTAGGAGAAACACGCCACAACCCACCACACGGGTACCGCCGCAACATACTGGGCCTCCAGAAACAATAACACTAGCAGATGTGCTCACAACCTTGCTCGCTATTCAGACGCAGGTGACACAAATGCAAAAACAAATAAAGGACCAAGACACTAGACTAGACTGGGTCTATTCGCAATTGTCTAGCCAGCCGTCAATATAAACCCCCCAACAGAAAGCACAATTAAGGCTCTAGTCGTGAATGTAAATTCACTTATCAGAATCGAGAGAAGAGCCGCTCTCTTTAAACTGTTGCAAGACGAAAATCCTGACGTGCTTCTGGCTAGCGAAACTAAGCTGAATCAGAGGCATAAACTATATCACACAAATTACGACATTATACGAAGAGACCGACCCAACTCCACGCAAGGAGGAGGGGTGGCAATCTTTGTTAAAAAAGAACTTCAACATAAGGTAATATATAGTGGTGAGATGCGCAGATTTCAGGTGCTTGAAGCGTGCATTATCCGCATACCCCTCCGACAAGCTAGGGGGATGTATGTGATATCTGCCTACGCACCAGAAGCACATCAACAACATCTATTTATAGTGGAGCTAGAGACTCCTTTCCAATGCTTACAACTTTACTCGGAAGGGAACTATTACATCGTAGGTGGCAATTTGAATGCTAAACACCCAAATTGGGGAAATAGCATATCCAACACGAGAGGAAATCAACTAGCTGGTTGGCTAGATCAACATCACATTGAATATAAGGCTGACCTGCTAGCTACAGAATATCCTTCTTTCCCCAGAGGGGGATCGTTCCTCGATATTATGCTTATTGACACACGACTTAAACATACACATACTAACAGACAAAATATAAACTGCCTACGCACAATTGAGTATGACAGCGACCATTGTGCATTATCAATCGTGATAAAAACACCAAGCGAAGTTGTGGAACTCGGTGAATGTATGATACCGCAACCCTATAACTATGGGGCTATGCGATGGACGCGTTTCACGAGAACCTTAACAAGAGAAATTCGCTTAAAAGATATTAACCCTCCTACCAACAGAAACATACCCAACGATGATATCGACAAATACATACAAAAAATGGACGAAACCATAAAACAAACTATGGACAAAACAATACCAAAAATCACACCTACGGACAACATGAACATGTACCGAAACGCCACAATCAACGCACTCCACAGAAAAAAAAGTAGACTTCTGTCGCAACTAAAACTACGATACAGACGATTTATTGATAGGCACGACCAGGAGATAATATCACTAAAGTCCAGATTAAAAAATCTCCAACAGCTGATAAAAGCCAACTATAGGCTATCAGCAAATTTGTATTGGAACAACAAAGTTCGGGCGGTAAAATCCCGCAACCCTAGTATGTTTCCGCAAATTAATAAAATATTTAGACGGAGTAATGAAAACGAGATTCAGTGTCTCCAAATACCACGAACTGACGATAACCAACGAATGCTGACAAATATAGGCATAGACACAAACAACGCCATCCTAAATGACGAAGTTTTTGTGTTTGAAGATCCCTTGGAAAAAGTGAATGTTGTAGGGGCCGTCTTTCAAGAACTGTACAAGGCAAATGAAGTAATTCGTCGCAACCATGGCTTGGAAGATAGAGTTTTACTGAACTATCGTCATCTTCGAAATGATATTTCACAGTGGCGATCAGAAAACCATGGTTTTAACGAATTCAGTAATGAAAATACGGCAAACCCCGAGATCACTGTCGAAAGCGCTAACAGCCTTTTGGTCACTAGTGAAGACATCCATGGCGTCTTTGCATCACTAAGAAACAAAAAATCAGTTGGAATCGATGGAGTACCCAATATCGTACTAAAACATCTTCCTCAAATCGCAATGGACATATATGCAGTCTTGTTTAACAACGCTCTGAACAACGCACACTATCCAGTACGTTGGAAAACGGGCATCATCCAACCGTTACCAAAAAGAGGGAAAGACAGAACAAACCCAAAAAATCTGCGATCGATCAGTTTGTTACCGAGTATCAGTAAAGTATTCGAAAAGGTTCTAAACAAGGCTCTACTTAAATGGGCTGAGGACAATAATATTATTCCAAATAACCAGTTTGGTTTTAAAGCTGGTCATGAAACCACACATGCCGCAGCTAAACTGGTTTCAGACATTCAGTGGAATAAAAATCTGAAACAGTGTACAGGTGCCTGTTTGATTGACTTGGAGAGGGCCTTCGACACCGTTTGGCTAGAAGGGTTATACTACAAGCTAATGAGACTAGGCATTCATAAACCACTACTGTATATACTATACGACATGTTGAATGAAAGGAAATTCGTCGTCAAAAGTGGCAATGTGACCTCCAACATTACCTACAATATAGAAAACGGTCTGCAACAGGGAGCGGTGTTATCTCCGATCCTTTTTAATATTTACACTAGCGACCTAATAAGGTCTCTTCATCAGGCTATTGCGTATGCAGACGATCTGATAATATATAGAACAACTCCAAAAATTGAAATCATTAACAGATTATTACAAGGGGATTTCAATGATGTTCAGCGATACTGCGACAACTGGAAACTCAAAATCAATATCCAAAAGTGTGAAACCATCCTCTTTAGAACACCACTGGCTGAAGCTACCAGGGACACCAGGAAAAACTGGCGAAAGCTAGCTATTATGGGACCACACCAACAAACACTGGAAACCAAAAATGTAGTCAAATACTTAGGCATCTGGCTGGATCAGTATCTATATTTTAACAAACATGTGGAGGCTGCGCTCGCCAGGGCAAAGAAAGCTTATGCTATGACAAAAAGACTGTTTCATAGTAGTCAACTTGACAGCAGAGTTAAAGTTATATGCTACATGGCTCTCATCAGACCGATGATCATATATGGATGTCCAGTGTGGTTTAATGTGGGACCTAGCTTAATGGAAAAGATTCGTATTTTTGAGAGACAATGCCTCAGGACGTGTCTCAAATTACATCGGACTCCTGAATCCGATCACAAAAAATACTATCCCAATGAAGCGTTGTACAATGGGGCCAATATAAACAGAGTGGATAACTTTATGATCAAGCTGATCCGAGGGCATCTTGCGAGATCAATGAGCTCCCCGAACGATTTAATTTTTGGTGCATATTACCCAAACACTACGTATTATGAGGGGGTACGTCGCAATGGTTTTATTCCACCAGAAGCGTTCCTTAGTCTTGACATGAACGGCCTCATACAAAATGAATCCGCTATACCGTTGATTTATCACGTGCGTCGGTCAGGTACAGATAAACGAATATGTTATAATCGAGAAGTTGCGCACACAGATGAAGAGCGCCTGCAGTTCAGTAGGGCAGTAGCACAGAAAGACCGAAAAGACACGAATAAGCAACACCAGAGATTTTGGTGGCTGAGTGGCAATTAAAAACCTGTTTCCTTATAAAACTGGCAAAAAAGGGAAGTAATAATAATAATAAAGCCCAACAAACTACGGAAAGCTTACATAGATTTAGCATTTCGAAGTCTTGATACTACGTTTAGGATAGAGTTAAGGATTAAAAAAAAAAAAAAAAAAAAAAAAAAAAAAAAAAAAAAAAAAAAAAATTTGTTTAGTATTTAAGTTAGATATAAGGTAAAAAAAAAAAATAACAAAAACAAAGTTTTTTCTGTTCTTCATTTTCTTTGTATCTAATTAAGTTCCATAAAAATGCATGTAAACAAAATAATCATAATGTCGAAAGACAAATTTTCATGCTTTAAGCGTATTCATGTAACTTAGAGAGTCCGCAAAGGACCAGTAAGTTAAGAAATAAGATAACATAAGCTAAAGTTTAATCATTTTTGTCTAGCGAGTAAGTAAATTATAATAATAGGAAGAAATAAAAAAATGATATTAAAAAAAAAAAAATGAAATATTTAAAGCTCACTGACATTTCTTCAATGTGCAATGAAAACACTTCCACTCTGACCTTGACGTTAATCTGTGTTAACTTCTAGAACCCACGTATAAGACCATGTACCTCATAAGTCAAAAAATTTACCTCAATCGTCCAGCATTTCAATGACAGTAATTTATTCAACGATATTCCCAACAGAATCCCCACATAAAAGAAACATAAATTCCCAGTTGCACCTTGAAAGAAAATCAATCCGACAATTCTCAATAGACCCACAATTGGATGGAGTCAAAACATTCGTCAGTCTCTTGAAACAGGTGCGCACCCCCGTACCTAGAACCCAGTGAAATTGATAATCGTATGGTTTTGTTCGGCATTCAATACATTTTATCGGCAATATCATGGGTTTTGCTCGAGCACCCCCATCAAGCCGTTGACGTTTGAATCACGCCTTTGAGCAATGAGTGCTATAAATCAAACACTCATATCAGTACGTCTGTCTTTGATTTGAATTTCAATAAGACAAGAAGGTGTAGTTCCGTTGTCCTTGAAAGCTAGCTGAATTAGGAACGTGCTATTTTCCTCGATATTGAGCCACGTACTTGGGTAATGTCTTCGTTTTCTGCAAATGTGCCCTTCGGTTAGATTTACGAGAAATGTTTTACGGATCCTTAAGTTAAAATTAATCAATGGACTTGATCCACTGGCCTAGGCTCAAGTAGTAAAAACTGGATTGCCAATGTTCTTTTCGGTTTGCTGGTCCTTAACTAGTTAGAAATAACTGCTCCCTAGATTAAGATGCTTATTGTAATGTGAAGCTTTACCGCCGAGGAATTCGGTTGCACTATTCTTAGAGGGAGGAAGACTGTTATGGTTTGCTTCTATAGCCCGTTTAGTGGCTCCGTGGAAGGAGTGAAATAACGTGTAACACCGCAAACGAATCATTTTGTTGCTTTACGAGTATCATCTACTAAGATGATCCCTATTAACTAAGAACGAGCGGTATCAAGCAGTTTATGATTGTTGATGTTCCTAAGATGGGAGCTAATTTATCGAAGCTCTTGTCGTCGAAATGTTGGACCATTTTCGAGAGCAGTTGTTCACGGCAAACATAATGACAACTTAACACGGATTGTGTATTGTCTGCATTTTTTATTTGAGGGATTGTATTTTACTCGTATTACTGGCTCTTTGAATTCGGGGCAGAAGAATCCGATCATTTTGAAATTTACATCGGGCTGGGGTGTACGTCGGCAATTGTCTGTACTCGAGAAGGAGTGCCGTTTCTCGTCGCCGGAGCGAGTTCGTTTCCCTGTTGAGGTATATTAGATACCTTATTAATGGTTTGATTTTGATTTTGCGTGAAATTTCGGGTTCCTATCTGGGTGAAATTTGTTATAATTCCATTTTGTGATGGACCAGGTTGGGTTCTAAAAGGCTTTCGGTTCGCTGGGGGCTGGTTTTGGTTTCGCATATGGGATAACCTTGTTCTACATTCGGCCTGGGGGTGGTTCAATTTTTTCCAGTATGTACATTAAATGCGTTTAGACTCTGTCTTGACAAAATTTGGAAGATGTCTGTTGTTGGTTGGTTATTTCTAGGGATGTTTGTGGAAGTTAACATTGTGTTATCGCTCGCCTAATCATCGGGACTGTTCCACAGCAAAATTGATGGTTGTCTTAAGATTTGGTGCGTTATGCGATTTGACTAAAATCCTGAGGTTACAATTCCTCAACTCATCTTCGAATGCATTTAGTTCGAGTCTTTGATTTTCTGCCAACAGGTACGTCCGCACCGTAGGCGCAACGGAACTTGCGAATGTAGCGCATTCAATAGATGCAGGAGGTGTGTAAGTCTGTTCCCAAACTCCTTCACACTTTTCCTACTATCCTGTTTTGCCGCTACCAGACTATATGTTATTGTGCCACTGGTCTGGAAGTGGGAGTTAAATTCTCCCTCTAATTCAGACACGACATCCACCTAGCTTGGAATGACCTTGTATTGAATACAGTCACGTGCCGGCCCCTGCAATCTGGTCTTGACTACTCTTAAAAAGAAGGACTTCTGGTTGTCGTATCGTGTCTGTGAGAACAGAATATCTCCACAGGAGACGAATCCATCTAATTCGTCCGGACTACCGTTGAACGTCCACTTCAGCACTGTGAGTAGGGCTTTAGAGTATAGTCACAGCTAGGCCGATTTGTCGTAAGTGGCTGTGGGGGTAGAAGAAGTATTTGCGCCAGACACGGGCGCGCGGTTCACTTTCTTCCCCACGATGTTGCTCCGACGAATATCCACAAAAATCCAGGAAAATGCAATTAAAGAAAACACTCAGAGGTTGTTCCGCTGTACTCACTTGATTTAGAATTTACACATTTGAATTTGTTCTTATTTTATCATTCAATGATTCCATGTGCACAAATAAAGTACAATTTAACCGTTTTCTGAAGGACAATTAAAACGACTTTTCGTGGCAAATTTAAAACTTTACGAGTGGATAAAATTTCCTGTGATTAAATCTAGACTGTAATTTGACGAATAATTAAATTAAAATTTAACGCGGCGGCGCGATTGATCACTGCGACGGTTGAGATGCGACTCAGCTCACTTGTGCACCGTATGGTGGATGATTAGTGAATGGTTAATAATCTGCGAATTTAAATTTGAGCCCGAGCGGCGGCGTGACCAACCGCGATGATGAACGACAAGCGACTGCTCTAATTAGGGGTGAAATTCTTTTCTATTTTGCACACAGGACAACCAAAAGAAATCACGCCTCTGCTCTCTCATTGTCACGCCCGTTGTGGTGGATAATCGGTTAATTGATAATCGACGAACATGGGATAATGAGAGAACAGAAACACGATGTACGATGATGTCGGTGTGGGTTTGGTTGTGTGTGCTGGTATCAAACGCAGTTTCGGAGAATGACCTACTGCCCCAGTGTTACGGCTGTGGTGTTCTCAGAGTGCATTGAACCATATGGAGACCAAATTACGGAGGAGAGGAAATGTAGCCGGTGCTATTCACCTGCGAAAAGAGATCACTGATCCCAAGCGAATGGATGATCTGAAGAAAAGCCGAAGTGACACCAAATTGGCTAGGGTAATTTATCATGAAAACTAATTAAATATTATGATAAATTTCCTGGCGGTTTCACTATGATGCAACGGCGTCGTTTGGTTCGACTTGTTGTTGCTAACCGACATGATATGATTTCCGATGGAAATCCCATGGGCTACCAAAAATGGAGTTGCCGTATGGCAAAAAGGGTAGCTAAACTCAATAATGCATTATCTGCATAGGATAATGAGTTTAGCTATGCGTCCTTTGGGAAACATGATATTTCAGGTGAATAGCGTGAACGGTGGAATGGGGGATACTGTGACGCGCTGAAAGCGGTCGAAATAAGGCGAAAATTGTGGTTGGAATTGTGGGTTGGTTTTCCATATAATATAGAGAACCACCACAAGCCGACTAAATGCCGAGTGGTATCCGAGGTCCCAACGCCCTGTCGCTCGGTGAAATACCACCCCATCAAGCTTTAGGCTCCGTGAAATGGTCGGGAGAAGTCCCTGGCCATCTTTCGGAGCTCGGCTGATGTACCGGCTCGAGAAAAGGTTGGTTTAGGTGGTAGTTGGTCCCGAGGTGAGATACCACCCCGTCACGCTGTACATTCCGCGATATCGTCGAAAGAAATCTTCGATGGTGTTTCAGAAGTGCGGCTGATGGCCCGGACTGACACGGAGATAAGTCATTATACCTTCCGATATAAAGAATTCCGGAGGTAAACTAGTCTCCCATTCGGATCTCCGGGGGGGACTATGTCAGGGGGAACACCATGCAGATATCATGATAAATAACCGAACTTTAAGAGGTTCGTTATCGCATAACCGGGCTCGCTCTCGAGACTCTGCCCACACTAGACTGGTGACGGTATTTTGTAACATCAGGAATTACGAATGAAAATACCGTCCACCAATATTTGCAAACAACGAAACCTGATATCCTTGCCCTAACTGAGACCCAGGTCGATTCGTCAACTGATTCAACATACCTTTGTTGCTCAGGATACGACTTACATTCGAGATTCCGTTTTAGGGGCGGAGTCCGCATTTTCGCGTGGTCCGATCTGGCTTCCCAGAGGATGGAGGCGTTGGAACCCAATAATATGGACATCATATGGTTGAGGCTCGTACTGAGGAATTCTGTTAAATTTCTTTGTTGTCTTTACCGCTAATCTTTCACATACCATCGACTGGATACAGATCAACCGCACAGCTTCTGAAATTGTTGGCCTTGGCGATCTTAATGTGCACACTTCCGGCTGGTCGGTACATTCTAACAGAACCGACGAAGCTGGAAGGCTGGCGGATATGTTTGTTGTTAGCCACAACTTGACTCAACTCGTGGAGGAACCAAC
Organism: Microdon myrmicae; assembly: GCA_963931805.1. Lineage (NCBI taxonomy): Eukaryota > Metazoa > Arthropoda > Insecta > Diptera > Syrphidae > Microdon > Microdon myrmicae. The sequence continues at coordinate 186,093,015 of OZ007496.1, forward strand.
GCGAGGCCCGGATGCCCGAGGCGGTTATGCGAACACCCTGGATCTGTTTTTGACATCCGAACCGAGTATTTATACCGTAGAGGTTTCTGCACCACTGGGAAACTCAGATCACTGCTTGGTATCTGTCGCCCAAGCACTTGCATATCAAGCGAATAACTGGCCTGGGCAGCTTCGTCATGTATGGAAGTATGGGGCTGCTAACTGGGACGATTTGCGAGATTTCTTCGCATCATTTCCATGGTCGGAGGTGTGCTTCGGAGACTCCGATGTTAACGCGTCCGCGGAGTCGGTATCAGAGATTATTCCTCTGGGGATGGAGATGTATTGGGTTTTCCAATAGGGACGTAACAACTTTAAATTTAATTTATGAACGCACCCTTTCACTAATCATCGAACTGTCACTGTCAATTTATTCAGTGAACTCAATATTTTCATAGTGGTTAAGTACACGAACGAAAAACGTCTGCAAATTATAAAAATTTACTACCGAAAAAAAGTTGTCAAGTCCCTTTTGGAAAACCCTATATAGTCCACATTCCATCATCTGATACACCGTGGTGTGACAAAAAATGCGAGCAGATTACAGCGGCAAAAAATAGAGCTTTTAGGGAATGGCGCTCCAATCCCAACGATGTTAACAGAACGAATTTTGTTAGAATCAGAAACGCGTGCAACCAGGCGATTGATATCGCGAAGAAAGCTCACAACGACAGTGTGATCGATGAACTCCTTCGGTGCCCGACTGGTTCGCGCTCCTTCTGGTCAATGGAAAAAGCTGTCAGCGGTAACTTCGCATCCTCCTCTTTCCCTCCGTTGATGGCAGATAGTAGGACGTTAGTAGCGAATTTAAAGGATAAAGCTAATGGGTTCGCGAATTTATTTTCCGTGAATTCAAACCACGATCCCGGCGTTTTGGAGCCACCTGTGATCGCCCCGGTACGGTCGTCCATTCGGGATGTGAGATTTTGTCCTCGCACCATTCCACGCATTCTACGTGAACTGGATTGTAGGAAGGCAACCGGCCCGGACGAAATAACAGCAATAGTCTTTAAGAACTGTGCTCTAGAACTATCGTCGGTTCTTGGCAGACTCTTCCGCTTATCTTATGCACGGAAAAATGTGTCTCCCACAAAAAATAACCGTCCGGTAGCATTACTGTTTATTTTATCTAAGGTAATGGAAAAAATCATCATTACTGAGTTAGTTAAGTATTTGGAGTGCAACGGACTTCTGAATAATCGTCAATACGGATTTCGTGTCAGCGGTCCGCGGGGGACCTTTTGACACTTATATCCGATATATGGGCATCTGCCATTGAGCGTCATGGTGACTCAAGGGCGGTCGCATTGGATATCTCTAAGGTTTTTTACCGTGTCTGGCACGGGGCATTACTGAGCAAACTTCGTTCATATGGACTTTCGCGGCAGCTTTGCGACTGGACGAGGAGCTTCCTCGAGAATCGATCGATCCGGGTTGTTGTGGACGGCGAGTGTTCGGATCTGTATCCTGTTAATTCGGGGGTGCCCCAAGGTTCTATTTTGGCTCAACATTGTTTTTGCTTCACATAAATGATTTGTTGAAGGCAACGGATAACAAAGTGCGCAGTTTTGCGGATGATAGTACACTTGTTTCCTCCTTTTCGAGTGTTCGGCCGATTAGTGCATCAACGTCGCATCAGCTGAGATGTAGCCAGATCGACTATCTGAATCGGGATCTGGATAAAGTCCTGCAGTGGGGAAGGGTCAATCTCGTCGACTTCAACGCAGCGAAGACACAATATACAACATTCACAAAGAAAAGTGGATCATCGGTTACACAACTGATGATGAATGGCCGGGCTCTCGAAGCTGGGGAAAGCTTGAAATTGCTCGGTGTTACGGTCTGTGGGAATGTATCAGTTATTTCAAAAAAAAACCCTTTATGTATTAAAGATAAGATAAAGTAAATGAATAATTTTATGTAAAAATACGTATCAGTATCAAGATAAAATAAATATAAACATGTATGTACTCGAAATAAGATAAAGTAAATAAAATCTTATATGTATGAAATAAATAAAAAATGGATGAAATATATTAAATATCTATAGTACGAAACATGTATGTTAAATTAAAAAAAAAACAATTTGTATTATAAAAAATATGTTTATATTAAAATCATTCATCAAAAAAATATTAAAAAAAAAAAAACAAAATATATATATATATATATATATATATATATATATATATATATATATATATATATATATATATATGTATATATATACTATTTATTGGCCTGTAGGAATCCGAGAGTTCATGCCATCACTGACTCGTGTATGTCTTCTATTTGCCGAGTCGATGTTTTCTTCTCCCTTATGGTGGTGTCGGCTCATCATACCTACGCCTACCGGGTTTTTTGTATGTTTGTTGTGTTTATAGCTTGCATTCATTTTTGTTCCCTCGAGTTTTTGCGTTGCAAATATTCAGAGATCCATTCTGATACGGTAAGGTCTACTTACTGCTCTGATTTGACGATTATACTACAGTTGGTATACCCCCGCCTGCAAACCATCCAACGGGCACGGTGATCCGTAACATAATGAATTAGGGGTGGCAGACATTTGTATGTTACTCCTCGCTACCCTATCTGAAATGAGTGACCCAGCTGTAAACGTAATTTAAGCCGACACACCACGTCAAGGTTTCTGCCACGCAGGGGCCATTCTTCCAAATGCTCCCATATTGATATCTTGCAAATCCCATCCAGGAATGTTTCTATGGTAACCTTTTATGACCCATTCTAACTGAAGAACTCGACTTTCTCACGATATAGAAGCAATGACAGCACTGTTACCTAGTGTTTAAAGTATCACTCTCCCTAACATAAGAGTCCATACAGTATATGTTATGCGATTTTCTAATTTAATTTGAGGTTCAACAATGACCCATGACTTAATTTTCTGTTGAATAGTTAAGTGATGTGATATCTATGATATACACTGACAGGCACGATTCTATATTGTATGCGAACCTCTATTCCGCATAGGATAAAGAGTATCAAATCCAAAAGAAATATATGGTTCGATTCCAGGTGCAGAGAACCCATTAAGGCTAAAGAGTTGAGTTCCGGTTGTATAAATCAAACAATACTGAGGAAAACCGGAAACGATTCAGGAGAGCTAGAAATGACTGCAATGCGCATATTCAGCGCGCAACGTTCTTGCATGACCAGAGAGTGAGACAAAAAATAATACACTCTCCCACAGGTAGTAGAAACTTCTGGGCATTCGTGAAAAACATTCAAAATTCGGTCTCGTCATCCATTCCATCGCTTATAGTCGATGACAAAACAGTCGACAGTGCCATAAAGAAAGCGCATATTATATCCATATTTCCCTGGCTTGGTAGAAACCTTGACGTGGTGCGGGGGCTTAAATTACAATGGATCACTCAGGCCATGCTGACGGAAGCTTATGCTTCCATGTCAGACAGGCTAGCGAGGAGTAACACACAAAGAGCTACCACCCCTAATCCAGGGTGTTACGCGTCACCGTGCCTATTGGATGGTTTGCAGCCAGAGGTATACCGGCTGTATTATAACGGCGCCTCTCTGAGACCGGGTCGAATCAGAGCCGTAATCAGACCTTACCACATCAAAACGGGGCTCTGATGTGGCGGACTATTTGAAACCCCAAGTCTCGTGGGATCAAAAATGAATAACCAATATACAAAAAACACTCCCACGAAAAACCCGGTAGGCGTAGGTGTGATGAGCCGACACTTCCATAAGGGAAAAAATCATCAATAAAACACCGACTCGGCAAAAAGAAGACGTAGGGAAAAACTGAAAAAGCGGGATATACGCGTCGGCACGTGGAATGTTCGAACCTTATATAAACCAGGCGCTATACAGTATGCCCGCCTGTCATGCGGGAGACCGGGGTTCGATTCCCCGTCGGGGAGCCTCTGGCGCAAGACTAATGACCTTGCCCGGAAAAAACAAATCATTATGGAAAATTTAACAACCCTCAGGACTTGCTAAATAAGGCCAAGACCGGTTCCCGGTTGTAGTGCCGATGATGATGATACAGACGGTCGTAGAAAACGCGAAACAATATAAAATGGACATCGTCGCGCTTCAGGAAGTTCGACTCCCACATCAAGTAATCGAAATCAACGGCTTTACACTTGTGTGTGGAGGTACCGATACACATAACCTCGGAACTGGCTTCATCATAAGCAAGAATATTACGCCCCATGTAAAAGATGTGCAATTTATTAATGACCGAATGTCGGTGCTAAAAATACAGGGCCCATGGTACAATTACATATTTATAACGTACACGCCCCAACAGAATCTACCGACGAAGAAACGAAGGACACATTCTACGAGACCCTAGAGGAAGTATTTGATGGGATCTCATCATTCGATGTTAAAATCCTCCTCGGCGACCTCAATGCGAAATTTGGAAAGGAAGATATCTTCCAACCAACAGTAGGTAAAGAAAGCCTACATGACGTTTCAAATGATAATGGTATTCGAATTATCACGTTTGCAGCGTCAAAAGATCTGGTAGTGAAGAGCACGATGTTCAAGCACAAGCAAATCCATAAAGCCACATGGATATGTGGCGGTTAGCGCGAACGCCACTACCCACCTGCCTACTTACCACCAGGTAACCTCTTTTCGCAGGCTGTCGGCGCCAGAAAATCGAATACTTACCTGCATTAGCATGTAAATAACCACAAGCCCGCTGATACAAGCGTTTGTGCAATACAGGCATCTTCCTAAAAGTAGAAATGCATAAATCACGAAAATCATGTCATGATGACCAAGCACAACGTAGCACCAATGGTAAGAAACTAAATAGCAGAGGAGAGCATGGGACACCTGCACATCGATCTGGTAAAAACATCAACCAACGATCGGATGTGGCAGAACAACCAAGAAAAACATAATGCGGTTGCGCAAGCCTGCGACTAATTCCTGGAATTACCAGAAGGCGCGCAAACCGACGAAACCTACAACGCATGCCCTTAAAAGGACACATCTCAACAAATACAAATACGTGAGATATAACGCATGCCCATGTAGCAGCATCACATTGCACGTATAAGCAATATGAACGTCCCTACACATAATATGGTACAACGAGTAAACACACGCAATGGCGCTCACCCCCGTGCGAATAATAATAAAAAATACACACAGGCAGGGGTACAATGCGGTTACCCACACCAGGGGATGTGATATGTTTTGGTGGCGAGAATCAATACCAAGGAGCTCGAAAAGTTAAAATGACCAAATATGGGCATCGAAGCGATGATTGAGTACGAGGTATTCTGTCGCTTCGATGAACTAATTCATTCTTATTAGAGATTCCGAGTGGCAACCATCCTTGTGCGCTGTTTAAATGGTTCAAGACGAAATTTCGACCGCGTCAGTAAAAATAAATACTATTTCTAACCGAGGTCAACGGATCTAGTAAATACCGCGGTGATACAGACCTTGTGCGCTGTTTAAATGGTTCAAGACGAAATTACGACCGCGTCAGTAAAAATAAATACTATTTCTAACCGAAGTCAACGGATCTAGTAAATACCGCGGTGATACAGACCTTGTGCGTTGTTTTAAATAGTGTGAACTGAAATTACGACCGTGCCCACAAGTAGTATCTACGTCTGCCCCGAGTAAAAGATCTGGGGATTACCACGGCTACATTTTCGAACCTTTTGTTCGGGTAAATTGCTGGAGATACTGTTGGAACGGTACACCAATTTTCCACCAAAATATCAGTGTCAACCTAAATGGAAGTTAAGTAAAGATTTAAATACAGTGTAACATGTGAAATTAATTTTATTAAAATTATTAAAGTATTGTTTGCAACATAATATAAGCTTAACGTAAGAATTAACTGCACTATGTGCAACATAAGATAAATCGTAAGTAAAGATTTAAATACAGTGTAACATGTGAATTGAATTTTATTAAAAGTATTAAAGTGTAGTTTGCAACATAATATAAGCTTAACGTAAGAATCAACTGCACTATGTGCAACATAAGATAATCGTAAGTAAAGATTTAAATACAGTGTAACATGTGAAATGAATTTTATTAAAATTATTAAAGTATAGTTTGCAACATAATATGAGCTTAACGTAAGAATCAACTGCACTATGTGCAACATAAGATAAATCGTAAGTAAAGATTTAAATACAGTGTAACATGTGAAATGAATTTTATTAAAAGTATTAAAGTGTAGTTTGCAACATAATATAAGCTTAACGTAAGAATCAACTGCACTATGTGCAACATAAGATAATCGTAAGTAAAGATTTAAATACAGTGTAACATGTGAAATGAATTTTATTAAAATTATTAAAGTATAGTTTGCAACATAATATAAGCTTAACGTAAGAATCAACTGCACTATGTGCAACATAAGATAAATCGTAAGTAAAGATTTAAATAAGTGTAACATATGAAATGAATTTTATTAAAAATTATTAAACATAAGTTTATTTGTGAATATTTAATATTGTTTATCTATCTAAAATAAGCCACACAAATATTACTACAGTGGGTATCGCATAAGGATTGTATTTATTAATATTCTAAAGATCTATGTTAACCTAGATTAAGTAACACAGAAGGAATAAATAAAAATAGACTTAAGGAAACACCCGTGGTTTATATTGAACATCGCAGTACGACGATCGAGCAAGCAGTTGGGACGTCTCGGTGAACCTGTGTCGGTCGGACACCCTATCGAGACGAGGCAAAGAGGAGACGCCTCATAACCCCTAAGCCTATGCCACACCAGTATCCACAGATATCACCCGACGGCGTAACGCGTAACCAAATAGACCACTTCCTCATAGACAAAAGACACCACTCGAATATCCTTGACGTAAGATCATATAGAGGAGCAGATTGCGACTCCGATCACCTTCTAGTGATGGGCAAAATTAGAAGTCGGCTTGCAGCAAACCCACATGGACAGTCACGGGAGACGAGCAAAGAGTTCGAGATTGATAAACTAAAAGACCTACGTAAAAGAGCGGGCTGTCAAGACAAACTAACGAATAGATTTCGCATCCTAGAGAATGGGAGCAGTGGGGAAGAGGAAACCAATAGTGTGGACACTAAATGGGCATCGATCAGAGACACAATCAAGCAAACAGCCCAAAAGGTATTAGGATTTAAGAAAACAACTAAGTCCAAACCTTGGTTTGACGATGAGTGCAGGGCAAAGATCGAACAACGTAAACGCCTCAGAACGATCCACTTAGAAGCATATGATGAAGTCAACGCAGTAAGATAGACGACAATTCGGAAAGAAACAACTAGACTTTTCAAACGCAAAAAACGCGAATGGGAGAAGACTCGGATCGAAAAAATCATAGAAAATGCCAGAGCAAAGAACAGCAGAGGTATGTATGATGGCATAAATTCAATTAGAAATGGCTACCGAGGGAGAGCCAAAATAATCCGAGACAGAAACGGCTGTCTGGTGACAGAAACAAAAAATATCGTGACAAGATGGAAGCAGTACTTTGAAAACCTGCTCAATGTGCGCACCCATCAACCACAAATAAACGCACCAGACGTACATACAGTCGAGCGCCAGATCCCAGAGCCCTCTTTCGGCGAAGTTGTAGACGCGATAAATCGACTGAAAAACAATAAGGCCCCCGGAATCGATTGCATACCGATAGAGCTTGTGAAGCATGGAGGAGAGGCAACCGCTCGAAAAATCCACCAACTGGTTAAAACAATATGGGACAAGGAAGTCATTCCGGAAGAATGGAAAACCTCAATAGTCATCCCCATTTTCAACAAAGGCGACAGATCTGACTGCGAAAATTACAGAGGAATATCATTGCTCCCAATCACATACAAAATATTAACAAATGTCATACTGGCAAGAATCACACCGTACGCAGAAATATTGGGAGACTAGCAATGCGGATGCCGTAGGAACCGGTCAACAAGCGACCGAATGTTCACAATAAGACAACTACTGGAAAAGAAGTGGGAATACGGAGAGACGGTTCACCAACTGTTCGTCGACTTCAAAAAAGCCTACGACTCAGTCGCAAGGCAAAGACTCTACCATATTGTGGTTGAGCTGGGGATCCCGAAAAAAATATGCCGCCCTCATTCAAATTCGCAAGAACGAAAACAAAGGGCGAGTTAGAATAGAAAGCCACCTGTCAGAACCATTTGAAATCCGGGACGGACTTAAACAAGGGGGCGGCCTCTCACCATGCCTTTCTAACCTTGTCCTCGATTTTGTTATCAGAAACGTACAAGACGACAACACGGCCGGATCATCCCTGAACGAGGTCACACAAGTGCTCGCGTATGCTGTCGATATCGCCGTTCTGGGCGATAATCTCGAAACTATAAGTAAAAACTGTGAAATCATCATGCAAGCAGCAAAAGAGGTGGGCCTAGAAATAGACGAAGACAAAACGAAATACATGCTCACGACAAGAGCAGGTGGACTTCAGAGAACACATATAAACGTCAGGGGCAAGATATTTGAAAATGTCAAAGAATTTAAATATCTGGGAACGATACTGACGACCAGAAACGAAACATCAAAGGAAATTAACAAAAGACTATATTCCGGTAACGCTAGTTGGCATGCAGCCAGTAAACTATTAAAATCCAAACTGCTATCACGTAATATAAAGCTCCGTGTCTATAGAACCATAATCATGCCGATTGCTCTATACGGATGCGAAACATGGGCTCTAACAAAATGGGAAGAGAACAAATTCCGCGTATTCGAGAATAAAGTTTTAAGGGGTATATTTCGCGGTAAATATGACGAGGAGTCAGGACAATGGAGGAAACTCCACAACCACGAATTGGAAGAGTTATACCGCAAACCTACAATAGTGAGAGTGATCAAGTCGCGAAGATTAAGATGGGCCGGACACGTAGCGCGAATGGGCGATGATAGGACCGTGCATAGAATTCTTGACGGTGAACTAACGGGGAAGAAACTGACAGGACGGCCGCGACGGAGATGGGAGGACAATGTTGGATTGGACCTCGAGGAGATCGGAGAGAGGTGGAAGGAAGGCGCACAGGACAGGGAACAATGGCGGAGCCGAGTCGGTGAGGTCATGAACTTCCGGGTTCCTACAGGCCAGTAAATAATATAATAAGAAGAGTTTACATCGGTATTCGTCGGGGGTAGTAGAAAACTAGTGCCCGTATTTAGGCACACACATCCATCAACCCTACAACCCCACTGAACAAAGCGAACGATTCTCACTCACCCGAGCCAACCAATCCGCGCTCTAGAAATTCATGTTAAGATATCATTAGACACATCTGTGGCGGTCAAACAGGGAATCCCTACGTTGAAACACTCAACTTAAAATATTATCAACAACCCCTGGCGGACGGTTGCTATTTCATTTTCCACCATCGAAGCTTACTTGGCGAGAGAAAAGTGTTTGTCAGTAAGTCAAGCCTTTAATAATGAGCAAGTCCCACAAGTAATTGTTAAATGGTAAAAAACTATAAAAAAAAGTTTAAAAGATTAAATTAATGTTAATTATTCACTAATTATAAGCCCAATAAAAAAAATAGTCTATTATTATTTACAATACAGACGGAATGTCTGATAAAGGATATATATACGTCTGTTCGCCTTTGTAGTCTGTGTACACCTATAAACAAAATTCAATAGAACAAATAATCGTCCGTTTCTTAAATGTGTGGAGCTTAAATCAAATTATATTGTGATGTACGTGTATTTGACACGACGACTTACAGCACTGCATTAAAATCAGCTCTGAGTAAATAATGTTAATCAACATAATAACTAAAATTTCACCACAGGCTATGTCAAAAATACGAATGCTTCTTATTAGTTCTCGCTTCCCGCCTCCCTTGTAGGCTCTCCAAATCAGAGAATTCAAGTTCCATAAACCAACCGAAATCATCCTTCTTTTCCTCCCTAAGAAATTACGAAAGCATTCCACATGAGCTACGAGACCGTGAATAAAATCATGGTAGTTTATAAAAGGCGATATCCTTGTGGAAAACCTTATCCCTTATAATTTGACCCAGAAAACACTCCACAAATTACGACATGAGCAGAATTTCAAGAACAGAAATCCCATGAACTCAAATTTAGTCCCTACATAAATAAACTTAACGAACTTTCCTCACTGGGGAACAGGATTTTTCTTTGCTCCCAGCTAATTTCCAATTAAGAAAATCCACAAAGTCTGGAAGTACATTCCTTTGTGCCTCACTAACCAAGGAGTACATATTTGAATGGTATAAAATTGTGTATTGGTAGTACCTCCTACCACGTGTCGTCTTCAAAGCCACTGACTGCAACCGACGTTAGGAACGAGGTCGTCGACGCTCAAATCAGACATTCCCCTACGTGGACCCCCTAATTTTAATATAAAACATCGGTCTTGAGGTTATAGCTTACATTCCAACCGATATTTTATGAAGGATTCCCTTATCCCCGGCGGAGTGGTCGTTTCTCAACAGTTTACCCTCAAGTGACCTACATTCACTTCATTCTAATATTACCTACATTCCGTCAGACCGAAGGCAATAAAACTATTCATCGCCCTGCAGGGAAACCTGCCTAATCGAAAACATGATAAATAAATTAGTAGGCTTAACAAAAACGAATGTGGCTGTGGACTTGTGTAACACCTGAACCCTTGCGATATGCTTAGTTAGCAAGAAGTCAAGGTGGCCAATAAAAGCGCTCTCTATTTTCTTACCTATTTTTATTTACGTACCATTAACTGGCCCACTAAGAATAAGATTTTTAAAAATATTCGAAAGCAATTTTAAAACAAAACTTCATAGCCGACTTACAAGTTATTGACATTAAGATACACAGGACTCTTTTAATAAAATTTGTACGATGATTTTAGGATTTTTATGGTACATACGTATGCTATAAATATATTTATAATGAAGGCGGCTCTAATGGCTTGCAGACGTTCGTCTATTGTCGAAAGTGCAATTCGTGTGTTTGAGACGACATTCAGCAATCAAGTATTCCAAATTCTTAACGACGATTCAAAAATATTGCCTGTCTGTAGGTTACGGACTATTATTTTCTGTAAATGGTTTTTCCAGTGTTGGATTTGGACATAAAAGTAATGGTTAATAAAGCAGAAGCAATAATAACTGAGACATGACACACAGAATTCAACAATAGTAATTTGATAACTGAGTTCTTATGTTGTCGTTTTTTGGGGGATTAAATATGAAGGACTTGGACTGGTAAGTACCAGAAACAGACACCCAGCCATACATACCGGGACAAGCCCCATAAGATTTCGACTCAAGATGACATAATCTGAATTCTCTGTGGATTGATTAATGGTAAATTATAGTAATTATAGTAAATATATAGTGCGGAAGTGCACAGGTTTCGGGTGCAGGAAGCCGGTATCATACGCATACCCTTTCAGCAAGGAAGGGGTTTGTATGCGATTGCCGTCTATGCACCTGAGGAGCACCAACATAACCTCTTTATAGCAGAGCTCGAGACAGTCTTTCGATGCTTACAATTGCACTTGGACAAAAACTATTTGATCCTAGGTGGAAATATGAAGGCCAAGCATAAAAATTGGGGAATTTATATATCGAATACCAGAGGAAATGAGTTGGTTGTTTGGTTAGATCTGTATCATGTAGAATTAAAACTGACCTACTAGGTACGGAAAATCCACGGTTCCCTAGAGGTAGATCGTTCTTCGATATCTTGCTTATTGACTCACGACTAAGGCTACTTAACACCAACAGACAAAAGAGAAATTGTTTATGGACAATTGAATACGACAGTGACCACTGTGCACTCATGGCAGTAATAAAAATGCCGAGCGATCCGGCAGATCTGGAGGAATTCGGGATCCCGCAACCCTACAACTACGGGGCAGTGCCATGGCGATTGTTCACCTGTTCATTCACAAGAGAAGTTCGTTCAAAGGACTTTAATTTTCCAATAAACAGATACCTGTTAAATGACGAAATCGACAAATACATTCAACAAATGGACGAAACGAAAAAAGAACAATGGACAAAACAACAGTTAAAGATCACATAAACATGTACAGAAACACAACAATAAACGCACTCCACAAGAAAAAAGGACAGACTGCTTTCAAAACTAAATCAATTATACAGACAGACAAGACCAGAAGATAATATCACTGAAATCCCGATTAAAAACCTCCAACATTTACGTAAAGCCAACTATAGATCAGCAACAAATTTGTATTGGAACAACAGAATTCGAACTATAAAAACGAATAACCCGAATATGTTCCCGCAAATAAATATAATATTCAGGAGAAATAATCAACACGAGATTCAGTGTCTCCAAATTCCACGTATCGATGTAAACAAGCAGCTGCTAATCACCATTGACATAGATACAGAAAACGCGATCCTCAATAACGAGCTCTTCGTGATCGAAGATCTCTTGGAAAAGGTGAACGCTGTGGGAGCTGTCTTTCAGGAAATGTACAAACTGAATGAAAGCATTCACCGAAATCACGACTTGCAGGACAGAGCTCTACTGAATCACTTGCACCTACGAAATGAAACTTCACATTGGCAACGGAGAATCCCAGTTTTACCGAATTCAGTGGCGATAATCTGTCAATTGACATTAATGCTAATGGTAGGGCTAATAGCCTCTTAATTACGAGGGAAGGAATCCAGGTTATCTTTGACTCATTGAGAATCGAAAATCAGTGGGAATAGACGCAGTACCTAACATCGTACTCAAGAACCTCGCCACAATGGCAGTAGATATATACACGGTCCTGTTTAACAACGCGTTGAATAATGCATACTTTCCCGTGCGTTAGAAAACGGCAATCATACAGCCAATCCCAAAAAAGGGCAAAGGCTGTACAAACCTAATGAACATGCGTTCGATAAGCTTACTCCCAAGCATCAGTAAATTAGATTCGAAAAGACCATTATCAAAGTCCTGCAAAAATGGGTAGACAACAACAACATTATACCAAATAACCAGTTTAGCTTTAAGACAGGTCATGAAACCACACATGCCGCAGCTAAACTTGTCTCCTACATACAATGGAATAAATGTAAGAACCAATGCACAGGTGCCTGTCTGATCGACTTGCAAAAAGCCTTTAATACCATCTGGATCAAAGGGTTATATTACAAACTGGTTAGACAAAGCATATATAAACCTTTACTATATGTAATTTATCATATGTTAAAAGACAGGAGGTTCGTGGTCAAAAGTTTTTTTTTTTTTTTTATTAGACTTCTCTAGGGAGAGGCGAACCTATAGCGTCGAGTGGGCGCCCCGAGATGCCATCAAATAACTGTTGCAGTTCTTTTTGAACAGTTGCAGGTTGTAACGCTCCGGGAACACTCGCGTGGGAAGGGAGTTCCACAGCTTCCCTGCTCTGTAACGGAACGAGTTCTGATACAGGGATGTTCGCGCTGTCGGGAGATGAACCACAAACGGGTGCGATCCGTCGGATTGTCTTGTGGAGCGCATATAGACCGAATTGCGTGGAACAATGCCAAGAATCTCCGAAGAACAGCACCCGTGATAATATCTGTAAAACAGACAGAGGTCGGCCACGCGCCTTCGATGTGATAGCGACTGTAGTCCCGACGTCAGCGCCGAGTCCCCGATCAGGCGGATCGCTCGTCTTTGTACGCTCTCAAGTAGGTTGAGGGTATGTTTAGGAGCCGAGCTCCAAACATGAGAGCAATATTCGAGGGCGGGTCTAATTTGAGATTTATATAGGAGACGTTGGGCCGGAGTAAAGTATTTCTTGGCTCTAAAATGATAACTCAGTTTTCCTGAGGCTGATCTGGCGATACCCGACACGTGTTTATGTCATGATACATTCCCACAGACCATGACGCCGAGCAATTTCAAACTTTCCCCAGCCTCGAGGGCCCGGCCACTCATCATCAGCTGTGGAACCGATGATCCAGTTTTCTTTGTGAATGTTGTATACTGGGTCTTCGTTGCGTTGAAGTCGACAAGATCGGCCTTTCCCCACTGCAGGACTTTATCTAGATCCTGGTTCAGAGAGTCAATCTGCCTATATCTCAGCTGGTGCGACGTTGATGCAGCAATCGGCCGATCACTCGAAAAGGAGGAAACAAGTGTACTGTCATCCGCAAAACTGAACACTTTGTTATCCGTTGTCTCCAACAAATCATTTATGTGAAGCAAGAACATGGTTGGAGCTAAAATAGAACCCTGGGGCACCCCCGAATTAACAGGATACAGATCCGAACACTCGTTGTCCATAACAACCCGGATCGATCGATTCTCGAGGAAGCTCCTCGTCCAGTCGCAAAGCTGTTGGGAAAGTCCATATGAACGAAGTTTGCTCAGCAATGCCCCGTGCCAGACGCGGTCAAAAGCCTTGGAGATATCTAATGCGACCGCCCTTGACTCACCATGCCGTTCAATCGCAGATGTCCATATATCGGTTATAAGTGTCAAAAGGTCTCCTGTGGACCGCCTGCCACGGAATCCGTATTGACGATCATTCAGAAGACCGTTGCACTCCAAAATCTGCTAATGTAATCTCTAATAAAACGTATAATATCAAGAATGGCTTGCAACAGGGAACGGTACTTTCTCCGATTCCTTTTAACATTTACATTAGCGATTTATTAGATGCACTTCCGCATGCTATTGCGTACGCAGACGATCTCAGAATTTACAGAACAGCTCCGGAAGTTGAGATCATAAATAGTTTACTACATCGAGACTTCAACAAAGTGCAGGGCTATTGCTACGTCTGGAAACCTAAGATAAACTTCCAGAAATGTGAAGCCATCCTATTTAGAACCCTGTTATATAAAGCCACGAACGACACAAGAAAAAACTGGCAAAAGGTAATTATTGTCGGACCGCATGAACGGAAACTGTAAACCAAGAGTGTAGTTAAATACCTTGACATCTGGCTAGACCAATATTTGTATTTCAACAGACATGTAGAGGCTGCTTTCGCCAAACCGAGGAAAACTTTTGCTATGACAAGGAGCCTATTTCACAGTAGCCAACTTGACAGCAGTGTAAAAGTTATATGCTACATGACGGTAATCAGACCAGTGCTCACATATGGTTGTCCAGTGGGGTTTAACATAGGTCCAAATTTGATGGAAAAGATTCGGGTGTTCGAAAGGAAGTATCTCAGAACTTGTCTCAGATTATATTGAACACCGGAATCGGACTATAAAAAGTATT
Source organism: Microdon myrmicae (assembly GCA_963931805.1). NCBI lineage: Eukaryota > Metazoa > Arthropoda > Insecta > Diptera > Syrphidae > Microdon > Microdon myrmicae. The sequence goes on from OZ007496.1 coordinate 186,108,268, forward strand.
ATTCAAATGAGATTTTATATAATGAAGCCTACGTAAATAGGGTGGATAATTTTATGATCAAATTCATCAGAGAACGTATTGCGAGAACAATAAGCTCGTCCAATGACCTAATTTTCGGGGCTTATTATCCAAATACTTTGTACTCTGAGAGCGTGCGCCGCAACGGTGTTGTTCCACCAGATGCGTTCCTTGATTTGGACATGAAAGGGCTAGATCCGGAATTCCGCTGATCTACCATGTAAGTATCATCCAATTTTGTTTTTGAATTACTTTTTCACTAAAAAAAAAAAAAAGATTTTGAGTGATGGAAATCTTTATCTGGACCTTTCCAATTTTTTGTGGAAAAGATGATATCCGTCAAGTGGCTGCCGCCAGTGTTGATACACATATGCCATGACTTTACGCAAGATTTCCGGTAATAACTGTTCGCATTCCAGTCGAATATTCTCCTTAAGGGCTGCGATTGTCTGAGGCTTATTGGCATAAACCCGCGGCTTCAAGTAGCCCCAAAGAAATAAGTCTGGGGTGGTTAAATCGTGTAATCTTGCTGGCCATGACAAATCGCAAAAACGGGAGATTACGCGACCAGTAACCACTTCCTTTACAATATCCATTGTGGCTCGTGCTGTGTGTGGGATTCCACCGTCTTGTTGAAACCACATGCTCACCAAGCCTCGCTCATCTAATTCTGGCAGTAAGAAGTCGTTTATCATGGCTCTGTAGTGTTCGCCAGTAACGGTTACCATATTGCCGAAGACGTCCTCAAAAAAATACGTCCCAATCACTCCTCCCGCGTGAACGCCGCACCACACAGTGGCTTTGAGTGAAAATAATGGCTCTTCGTGCAGCACATGCGGATTTTCAGTGCCCCAAAAACGAAGATTTTGCTTATTGACGTAACCGCTTAAGTGGAAATGCGGCTCTTCGCTAATGATGATTTTCGACACAAAAGCGTCCTCTACGTTGTTGAGATTAAGGATGCCTCGACAGTAATTCACGCGCCCTCCATTGTCTGTTTGTATTCTGCAGCTGTCTAGTTCACAAGTGTCAAATATGATTGACGTACGACCACATTTGCAAAAACTATAACATCTTCCGATAGGGTGAATAATTTTGCGCCACCGCGTAGATCATCCGTAGATGGACGATCGCGCTACGACAGGGGAGTCGCCCACACCGAAGAAAATCTCTTGCGCTTCAGTAGGGCTATCTCCCAAAGAAACCGGGACGATTATATTAAACGGCACCAACAGTTCTGGTGGTTGAATGGCAAATAAAGACCTGAATACCATTGTCCGCGGAATAACTGCATCATCAGCCAGCTTACACAGACTTAGCTTTTCTAAAATTAGCGTAGTATAAGATTTAAGTTAAGTTCTTAAAAAAAAGTTAAATTTTAATTTTAATCTTAGGGGTAAACGAGAAAATCGACACAAAGTTTTGCTAATTTTTCTTTGTCATACAAATAGTCATAAATACAGCCACAAACAAAGTTCTGTTGCCGGCAAACCACACAATAGTCATGTAATGTTTAGCTTAGAGTGTCTGCGTTTTGACCAGTAAATTATAATATAAGTTAATAAGGCTAGAATTTCAACATTTTTTGTCTAGCATATAATTTAAAATCTAAGAATATAAAACGAAAATAATACTCTAAGAATATAAAACGAAAATAATAAATGTTGTCAATCGTGACCTGAAAATGTTACGGACCTACACCGCGTCCAAGCCCCCCTAACATCCACAAATCCCCTTTCGTAAGTTTCTCCTCTCTACCTCTAAAAGGAGAACAACTCGCCAGGTAGTAATTTGCATAAACTACTTTGTGCAAATTCTACTTGGTAGAGAAAATAATAAAAAACGGTGTTGGCGTTGTTTTATTTTTCGAGCCTCCAAGTGTTCAGTACTGCTCGTACTAGTACTACTCTTGGCTCGTGTCTGTTCACCGCCTTTGTAGCGTGGCTGTTTATTGTCCTTTAAATTTTTTCTTCCTTGAACTGTTTGTCATTCTGTATTGACCGTGCAGGTGGGTGGGGTGTGGTCGCGGGGTACAGATTTAACCACATTGGGTGTGTCTGTCGGCTTTAGTGGTTTTATCCACCTTGCCTTGATACGGCACTCGTCCCACGTGTGACCCTTTCGGCCTCAAAACTCACAACAACATCGAATGCTGTACACTCTACGATTCGATGCAGTTGCTTGCTTCGAAGTAGTTAGTCGTTCCTGTCCTTGATTTGAGGTAATCATGGGCGACTTCCGTTGATTCTACGACCTTGGTTGTGTATGTTCGGAATTATCCGCCTTTAATTGTGTACGTAGTGTCCGACAGTCCTGGACATCGTGCCCATATCGATCACACTGTGTACACTTTGGTGTGTTTCGGCGTCTAAGACATTCGTCGTATACATGCCCTTTCCTATTACAGAACGTGCAGGTCATGTGTGTAACCCATGTGCGCTTGTCCCTGCCTTGACCAGAGGAGTCTATGGGGTTTCTCTGTATTACATGGAGAACCAACCCACAATTCCAACCCCAATGTCCGCTTTATTTCGACCGCTAACAGCGCGTCATCCCAATCCCAATTCCTACCGTCGTCTTTTTCACCTGCAATAGATAAATCCATAACAGAAGACTGGCCGGAAGTCATTAATCTATTCGGTTAATGCACAATTGCATTCAGTGTTTTCTTGCCATACGGCAACACTATTGCATTAACCCATGAGATTTCCACCGGAAATTTCAAAGTCATTTCGGGTAGCAACAACAAGTCGAAGCAAACAACGCCGTCCCATCAAAGCGAAACCGCTGGGGGATTTATCAAGATATCTAATTAGTTGTCATGATAAATTACCCTAGCCAATTTGGCGTCACTTCGGCTTTTCATCAGATCATCCATTCGCTTGGGGTCAATGATCTCTTTTTGCAGGTGAATTCCACCACCTAAATTTTCCTCTCCTCTGAAATTCTGTCTTTACATGGTTCAATCCGCGCTGACTACACCATAGCCGTACCACTGGGTCAGTAGGTCACGTCAGTAGCTGCATTTGATACCAACACACACAACCAAAGCTACCCCGAATCACAGGACATCATGTTTCTGTTCTCTCATTCTCCATGTCCGTCAATTACCCAATTAACAAAAGTGCAGTCACCTTATATAAGCGACGAGCGCCGTGGTCCCTCGTGGTTTGATCCACAGGTGTGGTATTTTGAGGGGGCGAATGTCGACCTACCCGTTGGGTATGCGCGTTTCGACGGTCGCTTAGAACCTCCGCGCGGATTTGGTTTAAATCGCGGCGGAGTGAGGCCTGCAAGCTTGAAGGTCGGATATAGTGGCGGGCGCAGGAGAGCTGTCTGAGGAAGACTCGTTGGGCCCACGGTTGTGGGTTCGCTGGTGGAGACAGGTTGTACAAAAAGGGGCGTGCCTTCTGGAGGATGAGGAGGGTAGCTGTGAGGATGATGCCTCTGGAGCAGTCCGTGGTGCAGCTAACGAAGGTGATGTGTGCCGTGGATGCCGAGTAGGCTGTGTGACGTGTTGGCTATCCGCCGCGTCTTGATATGAAGGGAGCTCAGACTGTGGATCTACGGTTTCTATAATTGCGTCAGCCACCTTAGCCAGATAGCCCAAACTCTGGTTAGGTTGGGCCATTAATGCCGAGCGGGCATGTTAAGGTAAACTCCTCAGTAAATGTGACGTAATTATATCATCCGAGATCCTGGTCCCCGCTATAGAGCGTATATGGGTCAGGAAAAGGGATGGTCTAATACCTGAAAAATTGGTCTCGTTCGCCAATCGCTGTAGTTTGATGCTGGTGGGTTGGTCTAAAGCGTTAAGGAGATACTCCCGCATGTTGCTGTAGCGATCAGGGCCTGGTGACCTGATCGCGTGCGCAATATGCATCCGCTGTGTCCCATCCAGCAGGAGGGAGCTTTACATTCTGGGTAAGGGATGGCAATTCGTAGCTGGAAGCCTCGTGAAAAGCGGGGGATTGAGTTCGCGCTTCCCCCTGCTGGGTTGTACCGTCTCGGGTGGTGGGCATTGTGTTTAGTGCGTTGGAAAGAAACAAGGTGTGTCCGTGGAAGCAGCTAAAACGTCGCAAAGGAAGCGAAAGAGGTCGCAAGTGGACGCGTGGAGTCGAGAGGAGTCACTAAAGAGAGTCGCGTCACGTAAAGTTGAGTCGAATAGAGTTAAAATTGGATAAAAAAAACGCAAAGTGGTCAGTTGAAATCGAAAGAGAGTCGAATAAGTCAGTGGAATCGCGAATACTGTGTACGATGTGTTGTACGTAGATTGTACCCAGAAGGGGCTTACAATAATTAAGTTTTGGTACAAGAGATTGCTTAACTACCATAATTTTTATTGTTAAAAGATAAGCGCTTATTGGCTGGTCGATTTTATGGTTGCAATATTGTTAGTTGTACTTTTTCTCTTTTCTTTTTGATTTTTACTGTTGTTTAATACGCTCTTCTGAGTCAGTCAGCAGTAGGAAATTAATTGGTATGTAGAGCAATTTAATTTAAATTAATTTTTCCTTTGATGTACTTTAGGTTTAATTTCAAATAGCAAATTTTTATAAACTTTATTATTATTATTTATTGGCCTGTAAGAACCCGGAAGTTCATGGCCTCACCGACTCGGCTTCGCCATCGTTCCCTGTCCTGGGCACTCTCCTTCCACGCTTGACCATTCGATCCGATCTCCTCAAGGTCAAACCTAACATTGTCCTCCCATCTCCGTCGCGGCCGTCCTACCGGTCTCTTTCCCGTTGGTCTACCGTCAAGAATTCTATGCACGGTCCTATCGTTCCCCATTCGCGCCACGTGTCCGGCCCATCTTAATCTTCGCGACTTGATTACTCTCACTATTGTAGGTTTGCGATATAGCTCTTCCAATTCGTGGTTATGGAGTCTCCTCCATTGTCCTGCCTCCTCGTCATATTTACCTCCAAAGATGCCCCTCAAAACTTTATTCTCGAATACGCGGAATTTGTTTTCTTCCCGTTTTGTGAGAGCCCATGTTTCGCATCCATATAGAACAATCGGCATGATTATGGTTCTATAGACACGGAGCTTTATGTTACGTGATAGCAGTCTGGATTTCAGCAGTTTACTGACTGCGTGCCAACTCGCGTTGCCGGAATGCAGTCTCTTGTTAATTTCCTTCGACATTTCGTTACTGGCCGTCAGTATCGTTCCCAGATATTTAAATTCTTTGACTTTTTCAAATATCTTACCTCTGACGTTTATTTGTGTTATCTGAGATCCACCTGCTCTCGCGGTAATCATGTATTTTGTTTTGTCTTCATTTATTTCTAGGCCCACCTCTTCTGCCGCTTGCATGATGATTTCACAGTTTTTACTAACAGTCTCTAGATTATCGCCCAGAACGGCGATGTCATCCGCATATGCGAGCACTTGTGTGACCCCGTTCAGGGATGATACGGCCATGTTGTCGTCTTGTACCTTTCTGATGACATACTCGAGCACAAGGTTAAAGAGACACGGTGATAGACCATCTCCCTGCTTTAGTCCGTCCCGGATTTCAAATGGTTCTGAGAGGTGGTTTTCTATTCTGACTCGCCCTTTGTTTTCGTTCATGCAAATTTGAATGAGGGCGGCATATTTTTTTGGGACTCCCAGCTCAACTAGAATATGGTAGAGTCTCTGCCTTGCGACTGAGTCGTAGGCTTTTTTGAAGTCAACGAACAGTTGGTGAACCGTCTCTCCGTATTCCCACTTCTTTTCCAGCAGTTGTCTTATTGTGAACATTTGGTCGCTTGTTGACCGGTTCCTACGGAATCCACATTGGTAGTCTCCCAGTATCTCTTCTGCGTACGGTGTGATTCTCGCCAGAATGACATTTGTTAATATTTTGTATGCGGTTGGGAGCAATGATATTCCTCTGTAGTTTTCGCAGTCAGATCTGTCGCCTTTTTCGAAAATGGGGATGACTATTGAGGTTTTCCATTCTTCCGGAGTGACTTCCTTATCCCATATTGTTTGGATGAGCTGGTGGATCTTTCGAGCGGTTACCTCTCCTCCATGCTTCACAAGCTCTGCCGGTATGCAGTCGACTCCGGGAGCCTTGTTGTTTTTCAATCGCTTTATTGCGTCTACAAAGTTTTATAAACACGAAATAAAAATTATTGACTGGCCTTCGATTATTTCCTCGAAGGGAAAAGTTCGTTTAGCAAGAGAGGTTCGACTTTTCAAGTATTCACAACAATAGACAGTATCATTAGTTTACCTGAATGGACTTTTTTGTAGATTCAATTGAAATAATGCTATAAAATATTCGTAGGTAGTAAATTATAATAATTTCTACTTTTGAAATGGTACACGTAAGTTGATATTTTTTATTTGGTACTTGGCGATCAAACACAAACAATCGAGAGACGATGCAAAATTTACACTTTGACTATGTACACACGACGGTGGATATTTTAACTCGTTTAATAAATTATTTTCGCGACTTTGCACGGTAATGGTTGCGTAGTCACTGATGAATTAAGGGTGAAATTTGTATTTCATTCCATACACTGGACAACCGAAAGAGACCACGCCTCTGCTCTCTCAACCTCAGCTCGTCGAAGTGTGGGTAACTTTTGTTAATTGGGTAATTGGCGGACATGGAGAATGAGAGAACAGAAACATGATGTGTTGTGATCTCGGGGTAGCTTGGGTTGTGTGTGTTGGTATCAAATGCAGCTACTGATATGACCTACTGACCCAGTGGTACGGCTATGGTGTAGTCAGAGCGCATTGAACCATGTAAAGACAGAATTTCAGAGGTGAGGAAAATTTAGGTGGTGGAATTCATCTGCAAAAAGAGATCATTGACCCCAAGCGAATGGATGATCTGATGAAAAGCCGAAGTGACGCCAAATTGGCTAGGGTAATTTATCATGACAACTAATTAGATATCTTGATAAATTCCCCAGCGGTTTCGCTTTGATGGGACGGCGTTGTTTGCTTCGACTTGTTGTTGCTACCCGAAATGACTTTGAAATTTCCGGTGGAAATCTCATGGGTTAATGCAATAGTGTTGCCGTATGGCAAGAAAACACTGAATGCAATTGTGCATTAACCGAATAGATTAATGACTTCCGGCCAGTCTTCTGTTATGGATTTATCTATTGCAGGTGAAAAAGACGACGGTAGGAATTGGGATTGGGATGACGCGCTGTTAGCGGTCGAAATAAAACGGACATTGGGGTTGGAATTGTGGGTTGCTTCTCCATGTAATATAGAGAAATCTCACAGTACCCCCCCGCCAGTGACGTAGTCACGAAATAATGGTAGGGCGGAAGGAGTAGTTTGATGGGTGTCGGAAGGAAGTTAGGTGAAGTGTCTAGAATCTGAGTGGTGGCTGGGCTTGGGTTAGTATAGGAAATGGAGCTGGTTTGTACCGCATGTGTTGTCGACAGAGGCAAGGGAATTGTGGTGCGGTCTACTGGCCTGTTGTGGTTGCATAGACCAACAGGTATGACATCCGAGTAGGTCATGACCTATCGGTAGCTCGCTCGCATCCGCAGTGACGAAGTTGCGTGTGCGGAATGGAGGAGGGTCACACCCAGTGTTAATTTTTCTCCGCAGCGACGGTGTGCCGTGTGCGGGATGGAGAAGAACTGAGTCTAGGGTCGGCCTTTTTCTGTCCATACGTCGGTATGGGGAGTTATTTGCCGCCCTTGGTAGGAGTGCAGTTTTGTGGAGGCTGGCGTTGACGTACAGTCTTAGCCTTGCGCGTTTGTGTTGGTGTTGTAGTCACCGGGGAATTGCGTGTTTTCCCCTTTTCACCCTGTCTTCGCACTTGTTCCGTATGTGACCTATACTGCCACACAACTCGCAGCAACTGCGAATGTTATACACTCGGGGGTTTGATGCTGCTGGAGTGTTGGAGGCAGAGGGTTGGTGTGGTCCCGGATGTGATCTATTCTGGGACTCCCTCTGCTGGCGCGGTGGGCTGTTCTGTGGTAGTGTGGTGCATCGCGCGTGACATTCTACAATGTCGTGGCCATACTGCCAGCACTCCCGGCAGAAAGGTTACCCACACTTCGACGAGCTGAGGTTGAGAGAGCAGAGGCGTGGTCTCTTTCGGTTGTCCAGTGTGTGGAATGAAATACAAATTTCACCCCTGATTCGAGTCAGTCAAATTTCAATCGTTACAGCGGAAGGTCGCGCCGCCGCTCGTCTCCATCAATTTCGTGGATTTTAAAGAGTCGCTATCTAATCTCCATCGCGGTTAGACACGCTGCCGCACGAGTCCGAATTTAAATACGCGCTTAATTCAGTCGCATCTCAACCTCAATTGAGTTCGGGCACGCCACTCGAGGATAAATTCATTCGCCGCTTAAGACAATTTTCTTAGATCATGATTAATGTTTGAAAGTATTTTCGTAAAGTTGTGAACGTATAACAACTAACAGACGTGTTAGCAATAGTGATAACGTAACCAAATTAAATTAAAATAAAGACCCACTAAACCAAAAAAAAAAAAAAGAACCACCAGTGCATTTTAATTTTTCATTTTTTTCTTTGATTCACGGTGACAATTTTGGATCAAGTGTCGGGGATTAAAGTGAACTGCCCGCCCGTGTGTGACACAACTACTTCTACCCCCACAAGTCACTATGATAATCAGTATTGCTACGGACCTACACCGCGTCCAGGCCCCCCTAACATCCACAAATCACCTTTCGTAAATTTCCCCTCTCCACCTGTAAAAGGAGAACAACTCGCCAAGTAGCTAATTTGCATGAACTACTTTGTGCAAATTCTACTTGGTAGAGAAAATAATAATAAAACGGCGTTGGTGCCGAATAAAAAATAAACGCCTTCGGCAATAAAAACAATTTATTCATTCGACGTAAAACGACGAAACGACACGCATTTCGAGTTTTACGCTAACGTGTATGTGACCAGTGGTAAACTAAAATTAAAGAAGGACACGTTATCAATATAAGCCACATACAGGAAGAATTATCTGAAGAAAAATTAATTGAACAGAAGGAGAAAGCCACTACAGCTGAACAAGGGAGCATTACCCCAACGCCCCCTGCGCCCAGTAGCCGAACCCACCAGCAGCAACTGCAGCGACCGCTCAACGGTCTAGCAAGTAAGTGTCTTTCAGTCCTTTTCACTTGCCTTTAATTATAGTCAAATATATTAAATATATACATTTCTATTAACTCATGTCATGCACCGTGATATCTCATACACGACATACATTCATCGGAACATCTGGGAAATGGGTATTGTCATGTCATACTTTTTGCTTCGGTGTGTGCCGCCTGGTATTTTGTTTTTTACTGACCGTGGAAATTGCTTTGCCGTGTACCGTCTGGTATTTTGTTTCAATGACCGTGGAAATTGAATTGTGATCTAATTATCGGGTGTACAGTGTGGGAAAAAGTAGTTGAGTTTCACTGGGTACACTACTGTAACAGTTGTATGGTGGAAGGATCTGGCAGGATCAACATGTAAGGTATGGAAGTGTAAAGATCGCCCTACGTCTAAAACCAGACTTCCCCACTGGTGCTGTACAAAACGCAGACCACGAAAAGATAATGGAAAGGATGCCGTAGTTATTTAAATCAAAACCAAGATTTTGCTAAGATTCACTTATTCGCAAATTATCGGAGTATTTATACTATCGATCATTCACACAAATAATTACAAATCATTACTCATTCATTCATTTAAAAATACAAATTGCGTAATACGCTATTATTACACCTAACACCTGCTTAGCGTATAGTGTAAAATAATGACACGAATTGACCTATTTAATATTGAATCACTGCCAACACCGAGTGCATGTCCTATGATACTTACAATCAGTAACTGTGGCAATTCATTTCTATGACTCAATGACAACAGTTGACCTTCATATCATTGAATCACTGCCGGCATCGAGTGCATGTCATGTGACACTGGCAAACCGTAACTAGAGAAATTCATTTAACTGATCTACTTTACATGGTCATCTGGTGATTGTATTGTTACACTACACTACATTCCTTTAACATCAAGTCTGTGCTTATTTATCAGAAGTGTTATGTATAACAGAAGTAAGTTATAGTTTATCCGGAAGACAGCCATAATTAAAATGGCTTTACTTCTCCCGCGATACATTTTAATGTATCCCTAATTACCTAAAACCGACTGGAAAAAAGCATTTCCAAATTTTAAGTAATAAGAAACCTTTTTTATTGTTTTCCATGTAGTATTGAATGTTCAGTGTAAAATACTTCTCCGCAAGGCTTTCGTTTATATTAATAATATGTATATAAATATATATAAATAATGCTAATAAAAATGTTTGGTACAGGAGCTGATCTTATTAACTATGCAGTTACAATTTGTTTTTGTAGTCCTAATTTATGTTAATTAATCTTAAATATAAATTTTACTTACAATTTATGCTTCTTATATTAAATTGCTGGTTCTTCGCAAGATTTTTTTTTTTACGTGAAACGTGCACACAAAAGAAATTTAAAAGGTACCCTTTAGTACCAAAGCAGAGCGCAGATGAAAGAAGGGTTATTGTTTATAGTTATATAGGTATAAGGCCTCTTATAACCTTCCTCTGTTGATTATAAATTCTCCTATAATCTGACTTCGGCAAGGCACATAAACCCATGACGTGTAGCTTTTAATTTTCGTCAGGGCACATAAACCCGTGACGTGATTATTTTAAGTTTTCGTCAGTGCACATAATCCCGTGACGTGATTTTTGTTATTTGCGCCTAGGCTCCTTTACCTATGCGTCAGTAGATTAGTTGGTGATCCAACAGTCAATCGAGACTTCAAAATGGTGATTGAAATCTGAAAAAGAAGCTGATGATCTTACAAAACAAATGCAGTAGACGTTCGCGTCTCAACAAGTGAAAGAAGAATCACCTTTATTTTCAAAATATTTTGCCTTATATACAAAAATCTAAAAGAAACTTACTACCTAACAATTTCTTGTACAGTTGGAAATTCAAGGTTCCTTCCTCTGTACCTATAATAAAAGTATACAACTAGTATGACGACGAGCATTATCCCTTCAAAAGGCTATACATTTTCTTGCCACGTCAAGTGACGGGTCGAAACATTTTCTTAATTACCTACGTTCTTTGTTCATTTCATGTATCAATACAAATCGATACCGCCGCGGCTGCATCTGGGAAAACCCTTAATGGAAATCCCTTTGCCTGCATCATAAAAAAATGTGCGCATCGAGGTCGTTTCATGAGACGGGAATTATCTGCTGAGATAATTGCCGTAGAAAAGGGAACCGTCACAAAAGTTGGTATTATGTCAAAAGATACTTGAAAAATTGAAAAAGATAAATTGTAATCGCGTAATGATGTGCGATATTTGAAATGACACATGAAATGAACTTATCCTATGATTTAATAAAAGAAATGATAACAATGCTTAAGTTAACAGTGGATACAATGCTTAGGTTAATAAATGATATAATGCTTAAATCAACAGTTATGGAATAAGTAAAGATTGTATCGACGTAAACGGTGTCCCAAAAGCTCTTCTTAGGACAAAAATTCTCTGCGATTGAATGAAGATTTGTGGCGGTTCCGCCAAATCCCACGGTTTACCTTCCTGAAAAACCCCCATAATCATCACCCAAGACGCTCAAGTCCTCGCCAATGCATTCGCATTCGGCACCTAAAAATGCTGCACGCATTTAAGAGATCAAATCTATGATCTTTAAGTCCCTGTAAAGAAAACTTACCTTCATGCATTCTCTTCGCATACCATTGCTCCTTAAGATTTCTTTATTAACTTACCAGGAATTTCCAATCAATTTCGGCATCTACGTCGCCAGTCAAATTTCCTTAGCGGAATTCCTGTAAACAAAATAATTCGGATTGCCAGTCGTTACCAACACATCAAAGAGATAAGACGTATACCTGACAACAGGAGTAAGCAAAAGAAAAGAAAAAAAAATAATAAATAAATAAATTCGTCGCGCGAGTGTAAATGAACAAGTGTGGATTACACAGCGTGGCTGCCACTGAGAGCGGTTGTTTGTTAAAAAAAAAAAAAAAAAAAAAAAAAAAAAAAAAAAAAAAAAAAAAAAAAAAAAAAAAATTAAAAATAAAAAATTATGGAAACAAACAAAGTGCTAAAGAGCTCGTCGCCTCTTTCATGAAAAGGGGCCAGGCAGACCTGAAAGCGATGACACGGAGCCGACTCGAGCGACAGCCGAATATTATAACAAAGCGGCACAAGCCAAATTCAGACGGCGAAAAAAATGCAAACGAAAGAAAAACGAATACACAGGCGTGGGCAACCAATTCAACGAATTGGTTGACCTTGACCCAAGTGAAATCGAATTACCTGCTGAGGAAGAAAACAATATCACAGGTACTGCAACAGATCCGGCGGAATTAGAAAAACTCCTTGCGGATATTGACACAAAAAAAGAGGAACTCAATAAACAAAGAAAAGCAATCCTCAAATTAAAAGATCTGGTGCAGCAACAACAGCACAATGGAAAAATCAGGAACAACATCAGGAAGCAAACAAAAGGCAGCAAACAAAGGAGATGCATAAGCAGCAAACAAACCAGCACATCGTAACCAACAAAAAGGAAAAGGCGCCGCCTATAATACTTACGTCCATGGAAACAAAGGACGTTATAAAATTAGGTGAGTTAACTTGTAAAAATTTCAAAACAAAAAAAATTAATAATTCTAAAATAAAATTAATGTGCGATGATATGGAAGGTTATCGCAAAGTAATGACTGCTTTGGGTAGGACAAAAAGCGAGTACTACACGTACACCCCAAAATTGGAGAAAATAATCTCCATGCTCCTAAAAGGCGTTGATCAATGTTTTTTTCCCCTGAGGAGGTATTAGAGGAATTAAAAAATGTCGAAACCGACAATTTAAAATCTACAGGTGTGAAACCCTTATCTACCGCCAACTCCAGAAAACGCAATTGCAAATTGCCTTTCTTTATTGTATCACTGAGTCCCAACAGTAAAGTTGATGCTCTCCGATACATCAAACACCTCAACCACCAAACAATAAGTTGGAAAAAAATTAGAAAAATCGATCGCGTATTGCAGTGTATGCGTTGTCAACGCTTCGGGCACGCGGCATCAAACTGCCGCATGCAATTCAGGTGCGTAAAGTGCCTCTCCGACCATATCATTGGTGAATGCCCCTTGGGCAAGGAACAGCTTCCAGATAGGAAAACACTGTCCTGTGTCCTCTGTAAAACTACAGGTCACACTGCTAATTTTAGAGGATGTCCTAAATTTCAACAAATGAAATTAAAATTGGAATCCAAAAAGAAACAAGTTGAAGAAGAGAACAAAATGAAAATTCGTTCTTACAACAATTTCGTGGCTCCTTGTGTGTCATATGCACAAATGGCCGGTGCTCCTAAGCAACCAGCATCCATGGAACATACATATAGTAATGGGAAAATGCCTGCACCAGAGGCACATTCAGAAATAATAACAATGTTATTAACCATGCAAGGACAATTTGCCGAATTTCAAAGAACACTGACTGAACAAAGAGCACGAATAGATACTCTCTATTCAACCCTGTTCTCAAATAACTCTCCACATCAAAATCTTCAACCATCCGTCTGAACTTAACCTAAAAATTATAGCTGTGAATGTAAATTCACTAATCCACATCGAAAGAAGGGATAATTTAGGCAATCTGCTCCAAGCCGAATGCCCAGATGTGCTCTTGGCTAGCGAAACTAAGCTAAACCAAAGGCACAAAATGGGCTACAAAAATTATAACATAATTAGACGAGATCGACCACACTCTACTCGAGGGGGTGGGGTCGCTATCTTAGTTAAGAAAGGTCTTCACCATAAGGTCGTTTACAGCACGGAAGTACACAAATTCCAGGTGCTAGAGGCATGCATTATAGACATTCCGCTAAAAAGTCAAAGGCATCTATATATAGTCGCTGCTTACGCTCCTGAATCTGTTCAAGGTACCCAATTTATCAGTGAAATCGATACGCTTTTCCGAAGTCTCAAGTTAGATTTGGAAAACAATTACTTTTTAATGGCAGATGATTTTAACGCCAAGCACAGTACCTGGGGCAATCTGACCTCGAACAGAGGCTATGCCTTGCTTGATTGGTGGCAAACAAATGCGATCGAGCATAAACTAGAATTGTACGCTACAAGTACACCGTCTTATCCAAGAGGTAACTCCTTCCTGGATTTACTTATGGCAGATGATCGAATTCAGTTACCAGATACCGAGGTAACCACTCGAAATTGTCTTCGCACAATTGAGTACGATAGCGATCATTACGGACTTGGAGCCGTAATACACGTGCCAAACGAGTACCATCTACTTGAGCAGTACGACCAGGTACACTCTTTCGATTTCCGAAAAGCACATTGGTCACGTTTCGATCGCATAGTAAAAAGAGAAATACGCAACATTGGCATAGACCCACCGACTAATAGAAACCTTCGTAATGATGAAATCGATCATTACCTCCTAACTATGAACGATATTGTTACTAACACAATGAATCGTTCCATCCCCAAAGTAGCTTATATGGATGGCTATACCCACCGATACAGAAATGCAACTATCGATGCTTTGTATAGGCAAAAGAGCACCTTGCTCTCAAAGCTGAAATTGTGCTATAGGCAGTTCAGTGACCCAAATAGCAATGAAATCAAAACAATCAAGTCCTTGATTAAAAATCTTCAAAAACTGATCCGGGATAATTACCGAGCAGTAATAAATGAGGAGTGGAGCAACAGAATTCGAGCTGTCCAAGCAAACGGACCGAACATGTTTTCACAAATCAAGAAAATATGTCGAAGAAAAGATCACAATGAAATTCCCTGTCTCCGAATTCCACGGACTCCCGAGAATTGTCAGATAATGCTGAACGCAGGACTCACCTTAGAGCACATCAACTCCAATGATGAAGTAATAGTAGCCGAAGATCCGCAAAAGAAAGCGAATTCAATTGGAGCCTGTTTCGAAGCAGTGTACAGAGTTATCAAATCAGTTCATGCTAACACTGAAATCGAAAGCAATGCCCGTCAAAGACATTGCTCGCTGCGCAATAAACTTCACAACTGGCGATCCGAAAACCATAGTTTCATCACATTCGGTGAAAATAATAGGGCGGATTCTCCCGTCAGAAATGAAAATACAAATATGTTTGTGCGCAAAGATGAACTTAGAAACATACTTAGCTCAATAAAAAATAAGAAATCATCTGGAATAGATAGCATTCCAAATGTGGTTCTAAGGCACTTGCCTCGCGAAGCAGTGAACATATACACTACTTTGTTTAACAACGCTCTAAACAATGCACACTATCCAACCCATTGGAAGACTGCAGTAGTCCACCCTATCCCCAAAAAGGGTAAGGAGAAGAGCAATCCAGCTAATCTGCGCTCGATCAGCCTGCTTCCCAACATCAACAAGGTATTCGAAAAAATTATAAACAAAGCACTGATAGGTTGGTGTGATGAAAACGATATCATCCTCAACAACCAGTTTGGCTTTCGAGTGCGACATGATACAGTTCATGCAGCGACGAAACTTGTTTCCGATATACAGTGGAACAAGGCAAAGCGACAATGTACAGGCGCCTGCTTGGTTGACTTTGAAAAGGCTTTCGACACCGTATGGTTAGAAGGACTTGTCTATAAGTTAACAAACCTCGGTATGCCGCAATATCTGCTATACATTATTTATGATATGATAATGGACAAACATTTTGTGGTGAAATGCGGGGACATACTCTCCAACAAGACCTTCCAAATTAAAAATGGCTTACAGCAGGGAGCTGTGAATTCTCCCATTCTATTCAATATTTACACTAGTGATCTAGTGAGTTCTCTCGAAAACGCCATTGCGTACGCCGATGACATAGTGGTGTACAGAACAGGAGGAAAAATAGGCACCTTCAAGATGACTTCAACAACAAATAAAACAATTTTGCGACGACTGGAAATTAAAAATTAATTTCCAGAAAACCGAGACTATTCTTTTCAGAACGCCCCTATCCAGGGCCTCGAGGGATACAAAATACAACTGGAAACACTTCTCTATTGTAGGTAACAATAACCTTCCACTGCAAGTGAAAACTGTAGTTAGATACCTTGGTATCTGGCTAGACCAGTATTTATATTTTGACAAGCACGTAGCAGCGTCCCTCTCCGCAGCTAAAAGCGCGTATTCTATGACAAGATGTCTATTCCGAAGTAGTCTTCTTGACCCCAGAGTCAAAATAATTTCGTACTCGGCATTCATCCGACCAGTTTTGATTTATGGCTGTCCAGTATGGTATAATATATCTCCACTTTATATGGAGAAGTTTCGTGTGTTCGAACGGCAGTGTTTGCGTTCCTGCCTCGGACTTTATAGAACACCAGAGTCGTAATACAAAAAATTCTATCCCAACAAAATCCTGTATAACAAATCAGGGTTAAATAGGATAGACAATTTCATAATTAAAATTATTCCTGGTCACACGGCAAGGGCAATGTGCAGTGACAATAATCTTATCTCGGGAGCATTCTATCCCAATGATATGTATCTGGAGAATACCCTCCAGAATGGGTTTATTCCCCCAGAAGCGTTTCCTTTCTTGGATCAAAAAGGCCTTATCCAAGACATGCATGGAGTCCCGATTATTTACCACGCTCTCCGTGGTGCCAGGGACAAACGAATTCTCCATGATAGTGATATCTCCAATGCCCCAGACCGCATGCGTTTTAGCACGGCGATCAGTGAAAGAGATAAATCAGCCAAAGATCAAACATCTCCCAAATGGTGGTGGCTTCTCAACGAGGAGAGGACTTCATTTCCTCAGATATAGTATGCCTCTCAAGAGCAACGCTCTCCTTCCTCTTGTCCCACCTCCCCAAGTCCTCCTTTCCCAATTACTTTTATTTTTATTTTATTTTTTATTTCTTATTTTATGTTTTATTCGTTTTGTTTTGAAGTGTTTGTTTGTTATAATTAAAAAAAAAATTGTAATAATAATGTATACATATAGATGTAAACGAGGAGTCCCTCTAATATATGACTTATTTCATATATATATATATATATATATATATATATATATATATATATATATATATATATATATATATATAAGAAACAAAAAAAAAAGATGTACGCCGAAAGGCATATATAAAAATCAAGTTGTAATGTGTAATTTAGAGAGCTCACATAGAGCCAGTAAGTTAATTTAAGGACTGTGATTGTAGAAAAGGGTTTAACATTTACCCCTAATATTATACATGTAAAAAGAATTAGGAAAATAAATGTGGTTTAAAAAAAAAAAAAAAATTCATTGCATTCCCAGCCGCGTCATATACCTTTTCATACACATTGCCTGGCAACCTTTTTTGTTTGTCTTATCAATAAACAACCCAAGCAGCTGCATATAATTAGCGCAATAGACGCCGAAACCAAATTCTCCAGCATTTCCTAATGCAAATATGAACCCAGTTTCTACTGCAGCCAGGGATGCCATAAACATCCAATTTGCTTTTAGCACCTTTTTCTCCCAACGTCAAAAATAGCGACGAGGCATCATGTAAACAATGAATTGAATCTGTTCGATCGCGCACATATACCACTGCACCAAAAAGATCGCATTTTCTTAGTGGTTACACCCTTAAGAGAAAAGTTTTTCTCTCTCTTCCTTTTTTTTCCTTAGCGAAATCATCTCTGCATGAGATGACGATCGCTGAGTCTCATTCCATCCTTCGACCCGAGCGGGTCGCGGCTCCATCGCTACCCTGGTGCGCACAGGGAAGCGATAATGGAGAATAATCGTTTGTGTCAGGTCCTAATAAATTGAATTAACAGTGCGGATTAAGCATGAGGAATTTAAATTGGTTTAAAAGTTGAAGTCGGTTAAAATTTACTATATTAAATCATTTACAAGGTATAGGGCTTATTACGTGTGTATTAAAATACCCTGTCAAGTTCTCCGTTCATTAATAAAACTAGAATTCAAATACATGTTTTTTTTTTCTGTTTAATTGAAAATAAAAATCAGACAATCACCTCAGTCACTCTTGCGTTGTCCCTTTAATAATTTGCAACTTATTAATCGGCGGAACATTCAGTGAAGTAGTACGGCTGTAAGAGGATGTTGGCGGAGGAAGTGAACCAAGTCCCATGCTGGTACATACTTCCCCGCTACAGATTTGCATCTCATAAGATTACAATTTTTGTAACACTATTCTAAATGTGACGCAAAAACACTAAAAACTTCCAGATACGTGTTTTCCGTTATTGCTGCCATTAATCCCCTGATAGTTGTTTTTAATTAATTCAGGATTGTTGGACTTTAAGTCCATTGGTGTCAAATCAGTGCTAACTAGCGGTTACTTTGTCACTTTGTCTGTATATAAATGTTCCAGTGACAATTTTACAAAACATTGGTAAAGACTGTCATCTAAACGACTAAAAAATATTTTCTAACGTCTTCAAGGGTCTGACCAACAAAAAGTTTGCCATTTCATTTATTTTGGAAAATAACGCTCAACGTAAGTCATACTTAAGAGAGTGACACGTGGTTTGTATAGGGTGCGCCATCTTTTATGTCGGTATGTGAACATTGAATAACTTTGAGATTTATCAACCCATGACTTGAGTAGACATGTTTTTGAGACGTCGATTCAGTACAATTTTGTCACACGGAACCTGATTTTTAGAAGCAAATTTTTATGATTTTATGAGGCCCATTTCACACTATCTGGCCCGTTAAAAAGCAAAATTGCCGCATTTGGGGAACGGAGAATCCACACGAGAACTATGAAATATCGTTTCATAACCAAAAAATGATTGTTTACGCCGGCGTTTGCGCTAAAACTATTTTTCTTCAGAGAAAGCGAAATAGTCGATGGGAATCAGTAGCGGTGGATATTTTCATTTTTTTCATTAATGTTGGCTTATTATGTCTGCCCACAAATGTGTGTAGAAGGTCTGGACGGTTGCTGGTTTCAACAAAACGATGCGCCATGCTACACCACAAAAGAAATAATGCAGTTTCTTCAACGAAAATTCCCTGGACCTGTGCGGTAAAAAAATGACAACAATGACCGGCCACACAGATCTCCAGGTTTGACCAATCTGAACTTATTTTTGTGGGATTATTTGAAAAGGAAAGTGTACGTCAGCAAGCTTCAGGCCATTGGCGAACACAATCATCGCTTTACCAACCGAGTTGCTCGAAAAAGTGACAGAAGACGCAGCAAAAGAGGCACATCTTGCTTTGGTCAATAGAGACAGCCACTTGATTGATGCTGTATTCAAAAGCGACTCGAAATAAATTGTAAAGGACCAAATTAAATAAAAACCCCTCATATATGGAAGTCGGTTTTTGTTTTCTTTAAGTTATTCAATATTCACATACCGACATAAAAGATGGCCAACCCTGTATAACAGCATTGGAATATTCGAAAGCCAGGGTGAAGTCGTATAGGTCTGGTTTGACTAATAAGAAGCTTTCTCTTTTTTATATTAAAATAAATTTGCAGAAGTCAGCCCTCAAATCAAACAAACAAAAAATATTTAATATAATTTTTACATATTTTACCAGTACATTTTCGCTTTAATGAGTTATTCACAAGAGAGTCACAAGTCAACCGTTTACGAAGTAACAAGTTTGGTTCTGCCTTCGAAATTTCCATTTTGGATTGCGCCCCTACATGGTGATTGCATACTAAATAGTCAAAATAGAAACATTAAACATTTGACAGACGCAGGGAATGCCCAATAATTAGGAAATGTCTTTCACTTTTTTTATTTTTCTAGCTGTACCAGTGTACAAGTGAACTAACGTGTGTTCCAACAATAAAGGAATATATACAATAAATTATTGTGCGGACGTGTGTGGGTGTGCATTTTCGTTACAACACTGGCGAAACAATTAAAAACCTAAAACCGCATTAAAAAAAATAAAAAATAAATAATGCAAGAAAGACGGAAACAAATATTTCTTATATGGAAACTTGTTCCGAAAAACGACGTCTAACCGACAAATTATCAGGATGTTACGATCCAGCGCCGTGCTTCCTCGACGCGACCGAGGAAAGAGCGTGGAAAGTCTTTTTTCTTTAATTGAAAAACTTTTATTTAATTTATTTAACACAAAACTTTTATTTTAAAATGCCAAATGTTCTCACACAAAACACATACTTCCTTTTTGGAAGTATATTTATTTCTTACTCTTTTTACAAATCAAAACGCTTCCTCGTTGGAAGTTTGATTATTTTCTGCCTTCCGTGTCGGAAGTCTAATCATTACTGTTTTTACATTTTTGATTTCGTATGAACGAAATCATTCAGTTGCCCCTAGTTACCTAATGGGGGTGATTCTTGTTAACAGAAAAACTATTGCAAAACATGCAGCTGCTTAGGATAATGGGAATTGTATTAACTGTTGTTATGAAATGTATGGCTGGAAATTTGGTATGTGTGTGTTATTTTATGTTATGCAAATTTGAGAATTAGGGGGATGATGAATGTATTTCTAATGTATGAAGTATTGTATTTCTAATGTAATGGGCATTGAATTGATTAGTATGCAAATGTATGAACTATGGAAATTGAATTGATTATTTGTAAATGTATGAACTATGGAAATTGAATAGATATGCAAATGTGTTTGAGGTAAAAAGATATTAGAGGATATATTTAATATATTAAGTGTATAAATGTATACTATGGGATTTTATGGTTAAATGGATATGTCAGAATTGAGGTAAGGATTTTGGGAAGACGGTAGGACTGCGGAGCACTACAAGGACAAGAAAGTGATTCTTATGAAATTGACATCACAGACATTAATGATGTTCACTACTCAGGGGTAGGAAACAAATTCGAAGAATTGGCCACACAAAAGGCAAATAAAACAAGAAACATCGTCAGATACATCACCACGATGAAAAAACGAAAAAAAAAGAAAAAACCCACAAAGATGTAACCAGAGAGCGGGAGAAAAAGAAGAAAAACCAGCAACCAGAGGAAACAACAAAGACAAACCAAAATAAACACCAACAGCAGCAGTCGCAACAGTAGCAGGAGCAAACCACAAAAGAGGTGAGGATGTATGGTTTTTATATGTCTCTATCTCTTATCCCTCCTTGGTTTGTTGGATAAAAACACACCTCTTGATCTTTCATTAGTTTATTTACCAAATTATCATCACTTTGGTTGTATACACTTATTATGACTTAAATTACAATATTCAATTACGAAATTGTTTAAGTTCTTTTTTTATTATTATTATTATTTTATTATTATTTTAATTCGATTATTATTATTATTAAGTTCGATTATGAAATGTAAGTTAAAGTAAATTAAATTATTATTAAGTTCGATTATGAAATGTAAGTTAAAGTAAATTAAATTATTATTAAGTTCGATTATGAAATGTAAGTTAAAGTAAATTAAATTATTATTAAGTTCGATTAGGAAATATGTGTCGACGTAAATTAATTAAAGTTCCATACACATATTAGATCGTTTTCGATTAACTTAATTGAAGCTCTATTCACACATTATATTATTTTCGATTAGGAAATATATGTCGACGTAAGTTAATTAAAGTTCCATACACACATTAGATTGTTTGCGGTTAACTTAATTGAAGCTCTATTCACACATTATATTATTTTCGATTAGGAAATATATGTCGACGTAAATTAATTAAAGTTCCATACACACATTAGATTGTTTTCGGTTAACTTAATTGAAGCTCTATTCACACATTATATTATTTTCGATTAGGAAATATATGTCGGCGTAAATTAATTAAAGTTCCATATACACATTAGATTGTATTCGGTTAACTTAATTGAAGCTCTATTCACACATTAAATTATTTTCGATTAGGAAACAAAAGTTAAAGCAAATAAATTGAAGCAACTTCCAAATGAAACTCCAAGTAGGCACAATACACGTATGCTAGGTGCTCCTCACCGGCCTCCATCAATCGCAATTCCAGACTGAGCCCAAGAAACTTCTTCGTCCACGACGCTATTACAACATGCACACGTGATCACCGCTTCCATGACCAAATTTGGTAAGACATTCCTTTTTTTCGTTTAGCTTCATCGCAAAAGGGGTTTACATTCGTAAACACGATGGTCGTTTTCGCCACTCATCATGTGCGTCCGCGAAACTGCAGACACAGCAAAGATCCCCCTAATCATTTGCAACCGGTGCGAGCATTTTCACTAAGGATAAGGGTTGGGATGTTCAGTCCGTTGATACTGCGAGGGACAGTATCTGTGCCGTTCCGCAGTAAACATGCACAGACAGCTCACAGCTTCGACCAGGAATTCCTGCCGAAACTGCTGCGTCAGGGCGGTATTGGTGCATGGAGGGACGTTAGATGTTCATGTTATTAAACATCCAGACAGCATCTCGTTGATGCTACACCTGCCCGGCGTGCCACTGCCGATCGATACGATCGACCGGTGGCTTGTGTACGTGACGTACCGAAGATACTCTGTGCTGGTGCCGTACCTCGCTTGGTCGGATGTTTGGCAACCGCACGACCGGGCAATGTTGTTTTTCGGGTAGTGCGACCACATAGGTTTTACTGCATTACCATATGTTGCTGATCAATGTGAACCAATGCTTTATGACTTTTCTTCGTTTTTGCAGGCACGACACAGAAGGTAAGTACTTGCTGGGGTATTTTAGGACACGATTACCCTTTTTCACCTGTAAGGTAAGTAGTGGCGTTCAACGAACTGCCACGACACTTGTTTTTAATTTAGGTTGTATGTCCCAGATGGGAGCACTTACCTCATATGCTAGGAAGTTGGGTGGTGACGTTCGGGAGAATCGCCACAAGGATACCACCAATCGTCGTCAGCTTCACTGAAGCTAAGGCTATTATACAATTAGGTAAGTTGGCCTACGTTAATTTTAAAATTAAAAGAATTGGTTTTGAAAAATGTAGCGTAGCATGTGACATTATTGAACACTATAATAAATTAAAAAGTTTTAGAAAGAGCAGAAAGCGAGTACTTTACGTACACCCCTAATTCGGAGAAAACAATCTCCATGATACTCAAAGGAGTAGATCCGGAATTTTTACCCGAGGAAATCCTAGAGGAACGTAATTCTGTCGAAACTAACAGTTTAAAGTTCATTTCTATAAAGCCATTCTTCACTCATGTTCAAGAAAAAATAAACACAAGTTGCCTTTTTCCAGTTTCGCTAAACCCTAAAACCAAAATTCATGGACTGAGGCACATAAAACATCTCAACTGCCAAATGGTGAATTAGAAAAAGATCCATAAAGTCAAACGTGTGTTACAATGCATGCGTTGTCAACGATTTGGACATGTTGCAGCAAACTGCAAAGTGCAGTTTAGATGCGTCAAGTGTATAAACATTCATAACACTTGGGAATGTGCACTTGTAAAAAGAAAAATTATCAGATAAAAGCGAACTAGCCTGTGTACATAGGTCATACTGCTAATTGTAGAGGATGCTCCAAATTTCAACTCTTTAGGGGTGAAATGCATAAGCGAAAATTTGAAATCGAAGAACTAAAACGAATGAAAGCTCGCGATGGCAACAATACCGTTACACCCAACATGTCATATGCTTAAATGATCTCTAGCTGAAATAATCCAATCGACTTAGCACCAAAGCATCAACCTGCGATGAAAGCATGCACGACAGGAGCAGATTCAGATATAAAAATGATTCTCCTCAACATGCGCTGGTCAACGTCCAAAGCCACTTCAGAACCACGCCACCCACATTTTCTTTTTCCCCTCATCCATATCGTAAGATTTCCCATTCCAAAGTCAAATTACAAGCGTGACCCAAATGTTCACGCATAGTCATTTTCTAACTTTATCAAAGATCATAAAATGCGCGTCTGCAATTTCACGAACTTCTAGGATTGTGATTTCACAAATTCCTATTCCTAAAAACATTTTCTATTTCATTGACACTAAATTGTGTCTAGACACCCTTTACCTAAATCCAGAAAAAAACCCAAAATAAAATGTTAAGAAGCAAGCCACATGTTCTTTTATCGTGCATCTATACTTTGGATCATTAAATGTACATTAGCAAATCTCTAGATTAAGATAGAATTTAAGTATAAATCACTTAAGAAGAGAGACCGAAAGAGCTGGCCACACCTAGTGTTACTGAGACGATTGTACCCGTGAATTATTAATAAATAAATAAACCGACTATAAGCCGAAAAAAAAGGAAAAATTATCTTTTCTTCTTCCGCGGGAACAAATAGTTAACTTCGAAACTTCGCGCGGACTTCGAAAAAATAATTAAAGAACAAACAGCCCGAATAGATTTCCTTTATTCATCGATGTTTGCAAACAAAAAGCCATAATCATTAAATTCTCCTTAGCTCAGTCGTCGTAAAATTATTGTTCTGAATGTTAATTCACTTATTAGAATTGAGAGAAGAGATAACTTGGGGAAATTGTTGGAAGCCGAATGCCCCGACATCCTTCTGGCTAGCGAAACAAAGCTAAACCAAACGCATAAACTGGGTTACAAAAACTACAATATGATAAGAATAGATGGACCCCAATCCACACAAGGGGGCGGTGCTGCATTCTTAATTAAAACAAGTCTTCGACATAAGATGCTATACAGCAAAGAAGTGCACAACTTTCAAGTACTGGAAGCTTGCATAGTAGACATTCCTCTTCAAAGTCAGAGGCATTTATATATGGTGTCACTATGTGCTCCACAAGCTAACCAGGGCGCACAATTCATTACCGAATTAAATACGCTTTTCGATTGTGTTAGGGTACAATCGAAAAGCAACTATTTCCTTTTAGCAGGCGATATCAGTGCTAAACTTGCTCCTTTGGGCGTTTTAACCCCCAACACGAGACGTAATACTTTGTTTGACTGGTGAGAAGCAAACACCATCGAACATAAGTTAGAAATTTACGCCACTAGCATCCCTTCTTCCCAAGGGGCGACTGCATTTTGGATCTTCTATTAATAGACAGTCCTATTGATCTATTAAATACAAATAACAGTATTCGAAATTGTCTTCGGACTGTCGAATACGATAGTGACCACTATAGACTTGCAACCATTATTCTACTTCCGCAAAGCTAACTTACATCTATTAAATGAGCATTTTAGCAGAATCGCATTTCGCTTTGATCACCTAGAGGTAG
Organism: Microdon myrmicae; assembly: GCA_963931805.1. Lineage (NCBI taxonomy): Eukaryota > Metazoa > Arthropoda > Insecta > Diptera > Syrphidae > Microdon > Microdon myrmicae. The sequence continues at coordinate 186,133,455 of OZ007496.1, forward strand.
AAGAAGCCACTACCGTTCTCTATAAGGAAATATACAATGCCATTTCCCTATATGTCCCATATTCTCGACATGGGACATCGGTATCATCGCCTTCATGGTACAACCGCAAAGTCCGTACTCTTCGGAACGAGAGGAGGAATTTGTCGAACATTTTCCTAAGAATACGCATTTTCCTAAACTACTCCATCGGTTCCTATATACATTCACGGAGCTTTACAACTCCGTTTACTACAATTATCTCACAAAAACACAAAACAACCTGATAAATGACCCCAAATCTTTTCTCCACTTTATTAACTATAAACGTAAATCTGACGCCTATCCCAACTCCCTTTCCTATGACACGATTACTTCTTTCTTTAAAAAATCCTTCACGGACAACTCTTTCGAGCCTAACTGCTCTTGCTTCAAAGACCTGCCCAAATTCTCCCTTGTCACCTTCATCAATCAGATTGTCCAGCATCACCTAGTTGAAGAAAAATTAAACTTGTTTATAGACGAGTTCGGCCCTGGACCTGATGGAATTCAGGCTGTCCTTTTAAAAAAATGTTCATCATTTCTTTCTCTCCCGCCATCAAAGATATTCAATGTATCCCTTACACAAGGCGTCTTCCCATATACTTGGAAATGCTCTTTTGTCACCCCCATACATAAGAAGGGGCAAAAAAAGTATATTACTAACTTCTGACCCATCGTCAAATTTTCACATATTCGAAAACCGTTCGAAGACATTCTTTTCAACGCGTTATGTTTTCGCTGAAAATCCATCATGTCACCCAACCAGCACGGTTTCCTTGTGGCTAGGTCTACCACCACCAATCTAGGTCGACCACCACCAATCTAGAATTCTCATCCCACAATCTCCGTGCCTTAGAGAACGGCAATGAAGTCGATGTAATCACAACCGATTTCAGCAAGGCCTTCGACCAAATTTCACACAATCTCATCCTCTTTGAGCTATCCTCCCTTGGCTTGGAACCCCTACTGATTAAGTGGATTTCTTCCTAACTTGAAGATCGAACCTACCGTGTCAGATTTAGATCCACCCTCTCCAATCCTTTTCTTCCCACGTCGGGGGTTCCCCAGGGCAGTCATCTTGGACCCCTCCTATTCATTCTTAGACTCCAGTATCAACCACTCCTCCATCTCTCTATATGCGCACGTCACTAAACTCTTCAAGACGATCCGCCCTTCTGTCGACTTGGTGCCAAAATAACTGCCTCGAACTAAATATTGCCAAATGTCACTCAACCACCTTTTCCCGTAAATGATCCTCCTCCCCGCTACGTTCCTATGTCTTACTCAATCAACAGATAACACCTGTACAAACGATTCGTGACCTTCTCATCTTATGTGATAGGGAGCTTAACTTCACCCACATATTGATGACATTATTCTCAAGGCCAACTCTGTACTGGGTTTTGTGAAACGCTGGTCGAAAGAATTCTCTAATCCCTACCTTTTCAGATAGCTCTATATAGCCTTTGTCCGCCTTCTTCTTGAATATACTAGTCAGGTTTTGTCTCCTCACTACGCGTCCCATATTCGCAGGGTCGAAAGTGCGCAACGTAGTTTTCTGCGTTTTGTCCTCCCAGGATTGAATTGGGAAAATCCTCTGATTCCGTCCGTATACACGAACCGTTGTCACCTAACTAACCTTAACACACTCGAAGAGCGCAGAATTCATGCCGACATCCTCTTCATCCACCATACGGCTCTAATGAACCCATTTCGCGAATGCGGGGGCGGGCAAACTTCCACCCCGCGTTCTTAGACTTCAATCTCACTTCTCCCGCTCTCAAACGCCGTATCCTCTCTTACCCCCCCCCCCCCCCCCCCCCGTATTCTCTCCCGCTCATCGCATATACTCTCCCGCACTCATAATGACACCCTAGCATCCGGCTTATCCTCCTACCACTTAGACTATTATTCTATCCATGTATGCCTTAGTTTTTAAGGTAGTTCGTAAGTCTATTTATAAGTTTATATGTTTATACGTCTTGTACTAAGCGAAATAAAATGTGGGTTCTGCCCTCTATTCATCAGCTCTATTCCTTCAATTTTCATAATTTTCATAAAGCACATAGGTCACGTTTCGAACGCGTTATCAAAAGGGAACTCCACACAAGTGAGAGTGGAGTTCCACCTGTCAGTAGAAATTTAAAAAATTAAGAGATAGATCCTTATCTCCTTACAATAGATGGCATTGCCAAGCAGTGTATGGAGCTCTGTAGCGATTCTAACAGATACACACAATTCACAAGCAAAAATAGTGAAGAACACCGAACGAAAAAAATCGAATAAGAAAAATACATCAGATATACCAAGCGATAAATAAAAATAATTCACACCGGTGGAATATACTCGAGTTTGGAAATCAAATTCTAAACACGGTCAGTAGCCTGGTGTGTAACGCTTAGGTAAATTTTTTTTCGTGATTCGAGCTGTCATAGCGTCAGTTCGAATCACACGATCTTCTTCACTATTATTTTAAACGCTATAGCTCTGTGGGGATAAGGTCGCTACGCCAACATGGGCGAGAGTTCTACCTCGTCTCCACCGTCAATAAATGTTCCACCGAAGGAAATCCGTTGTTCCGCCGACACAAAAGGAAACACCAAAACACCGTCCACCAACGCAAGAAGAGAAAAGTACGATTCAAATATACTGGTGGAAACTGCAACGCATGAAGGAAACGCACTGCTTTACTTTGTTTATTAATTAACTGTTTATTAGGAAGTGGGTTTTTTTTATAGATTTCGGACACAAATCTTATTTCTACACACGAACTGCGGCACAAACGTTTTAATCCACCGTACCTGCGCAGGTACGGTGGATGAAGAGCGACCCGACCTCTCCGAAGATTGAATTACGACTCAAACGATATCCTCTCCAATAAGGATATCGCTTTTTACCTACCACCAGGGAAACGTAAAGTCTCTCTTGGTGGTATAGGAAACCAGATCTTGTAATACAGGTCATGGTGGTATGCGTGGGATCGTTGAGATCAATGCTATTCACACGTACAGTGGAACAGCGAAACAGGCAGGCGGCAAGGACAAAAGAAAAGGCGACCAAATGGTTCGCTCTTTAATGAGGGTCATGTTTATACGATGCCTCGTCGCTATTTTCGACGTTAGGAGAAAAAGGTGCTAAAAGCAAATTGGATGTTTATGGCATCTCTGGCTGCAATAGAAACCGGGTTCATATTTGCATTAGGAAATGCTGGAGAATTTGGTTTCGGCGTCTATTGCGCTAATTATATGCAGCTGCTTGGGTTGTTTGTTGGTAAGACAAACAAAAAAGGTTGCCAGGCAATGTGTATGAAAAGGTATATGACGCGGCTGGGAAAATAGACGGCGCGATATTTATGGTCCCTGTCATGACGGTTACATTGATTGCAATCCGAGTTATTTTGTTTACAGGAATTTGTCTGGTGCCGAATTGGTTCAGAATACCAAATAAGAAAACAAAGAAATCTTATGAAAAATTGTATGCGAAGGGATGCATGAAGGTAAGTTTTCTCTATAGGGATTTTAGGGTTGTAATAATTGGGTCTGTTTGATGCGTGAAGCATCTAAGATGCTAATGCGAATTGCATTAGCGAAAGCTGGTGCAGACCCGGGTTATGGTTATGGGGTTTTTTTCAGGAAGGCGAGCCGTGGGATCTGGCGGAACCGCCACAGCTCTCTATTCCCAAAATATATCGGTGTCAAGCTAATAGAGAAACGAAGCTATTGATGCTATGTATAGACAAACAAGTTTTTTCCTATTTACACTGAAACTCCGCAGTTCACGGACCGACAAAATCCGGAAATAAGGACACTCAACACCTTGATCCACAACCTTCAACAGCTAATTCGTGAACACTATAGAACAGCTATAAACTCAAAATGGGAAAACGAAATTCGAGCCATAAACCCTCACTGCTCGAATATATCCCCTCAAATAAATACAATATGTTATTCTGAAAGAGGAATCATAATGACATTTCCTGTTTAAAAATCGCACGAACTTCAGCGAATTGTCAAATACTGCTAAACGCACATATTACCCTCGACAATGTCATTTCTCAGGGTGAATCCCTATTGATGCTGTGTCCCTTCTCTCAGGGAGCGTCTCCTCTTAAGACCGCTCCTGAGGGGACCCGTTGCGGTCGCCACCGTGCTTCCGGGGCCTCCGGGAAGAGTGACAACCGATTGCTGAATACAGGCCTGATATTCGGCCGAATCCAATAAAACGCAGGTATTTGCAATTAAAACTATTTTTATTAATTTCAATATTTAATTTAAATGATTGACGTCCTTAAACGTCGGACGCCAACCTAGAGACTGATCATCGAATATTGAGGCGAGAAGGCCGAATTTAGCGAGACAGGAGACGAGGTGGCCGAGTGGTTAAGGCCTTGGACTGCTGATCATCGAATACAAAATCCATCGCCCTTATAAAGAGAAACAAATCGAAATTTGTATCTCGAAAATACACAATTTCCTACAAAAATCCCGATTTTGGAATCCTGAGTGAGATGCTCAGTGTTTATTTAAGATAAGGATTCAGTTTCCTGAATTCCTATGAAACTATTGTGCAGATGTGGATATGTAAAGGAATTCGGGTTTTTGTTTGTTCAATTTGATGGATTTTACCAAATTGAGATAACGTATCTCTGGTTTTTGAATCTAGATGATGCCGTGGGGCAAATGCAAAACGATAAACGAATATATGATTCGTTTATTGCGAATTTTGGATCTAGTTTGGGTTTTTTCGGTTTTTGATTGAATTTTAGGTTTTAGTGTATTACTGCTAGGATTTGGGTGTAGGTGTGGGGGAAGGAGATGTTAGGACTTTTCAGAGCACTACATTGATAGAAGAACCACATGAAAAAACAAATGCTTTTAGTGCCTATTTCTACTCCGACGCCACCTTGACAAATCGCGTTGACGCATACGAGGCTGATCAAATAAGTCTAAAGTCAAACCACATCCTCCTTTTCAGTGTTGAAACTCCAGCCAATCACCCATTGTACCCTCAATGCTTCACCAACAAGACGAAGTGGGGGATTTTGTTAAAAGACTAAAATCTACAACATCACCTAGTCCCGGCAATCTAACAAAACACATAATTAAAAAGGTTTTCGACACCCATGGAACACCCGACAATTACATTTAACCATTTCCTCAATAATGACTGTGGGATGTATCTCGATGCCGAACGAGGAATGTTGTCGGCTGAGATCGTTGCTGATGTTCCGCCGAACGAGGAATGTCGTTGGGGAATAGCGAACGATGGAGCACGTTGGGGATGAATTGATCAACGTTGCCTGAAACCAAATGTGTTATAAGTTTAAGGAACACCAATACCTGATGATGATGATCTTTCAGCTGGAAGTTCCCGCGCTGAATCGATGTTTGTTGAAATTGCTTGTCCCTCCGTAGGTTGATGATCACGAGGTTGAGTTTTATCGCTTCTCCTTCTCACACTGAATGTATCAATATTTGTTAGAATTTGTGTTTAAGTAGGAAAATTGAAACTTCATTACATAATTTGAAGCAAAGCCAATGCGACTGGCGAATGTCTTTACACGAATATAGATAAAGTTCGACTGAGTTCTCGATGGAGACAACTTTATTTATTAAACACTAAAAAGCCACATGGTGGCGTGCGACTAACAATATAAATGTTGTTATAAATGTTCATAATATTAAATTGAGCACCAAAAAAACCGTATATGTCTTGACAGTTGCAGAAAAAAGCCGAACAAGCAACAAAAAACAGGAAACAAGAACGTTAGTATAGTTGAATGTTGATAGACAGTTGTTTGTGCACTGTCATCGTGTTGCCGACAGGTGTGGTGAATATTTGTCGGGGAAAGTACTAGACGATGTACTAGATTCTCCCCGAGCATATAATTATGAATCCGAAACAATGACTATTTTCCCGCAGGGTGGAAAAAGTAAAATTGCTGTTTACCATTACCATTCCAAAAAAAACACAAGGAATTTAGAAATCTCAAACCTCAAGCTTATTGTCCTCCCTTATAACATCGGGAAAATATTAGAAAGAATAATATGGTCGAGCATGAGTGTCCATTCCCTGAACAGGATAAAGTATACACCTGACCACCAATTCGGCTTTCGTTAAGCTCACTCCACGACACATGCGTTGCTAAAACCTCTTACTGACTTCAACTCGAATTTAACTGTGGCGCGCGTTGAACAGTGTGTGAAAAGAAGAACTTCTGAATAACGTCAGAGAAAATGATGTCCCACTTAGTATCAGTAACATGCAGTTTCCTGAACGGACGGAAAGATTAATAGAATGTAATCGTGCAAAATCAGATAACTTCCTAATCAATTGGGGGATACCTCAAGTCTCCAAGTTATACAACATCTACATGTACATACGAACGCACTTCTGTACGCAAAAAATATGTATATGTAATATTGTAGTTTATAACCACCAACCATGTAATTTAGACTCAATAAAGTTTTACTACTGCTACTATGGGGGTGTTTAGCTATGCACCAAGCACGGGTGTGGATTCAGCTAACTGCCACTGCTAACTCTACACGATATTGTTCCACCGAATACACCAAAAATTGTTCACAAAACTCCGATGTTTCAGAATACCGAGCGGACACAGAAACTAAACAAATAAAAATAAAAGCACACTTGGTGTAGTTTTAACCTTAATGTTTTTTTTATTTATGGTAATTACTATTGTTCACACTTCTTAATTTGTTTGCACGGTAGTTAAGAACTTAATTTAAGGGGCAAATAGTTAACAGGTCAATTGAAAAGTCACCGGCCTTCCATAGTAAAACACATTTTTTGGCAAAATTCGTTTTTTTTTATTCAACATAATTCCCTTCGAGGGTGATACACTGATTATAGAGACCCTCGAACTTTTCGATACCTTTTTTGTAGTACGATTTGTCCTTTGCTTCAAAATAGGCTTCAGTTTCGGCGATCACCTCTTCATTCGACGAAAATTTCCTCCCAGCGAGCATTCTTTTGAGATCTGAGAACAGGAAATAGTCGCTGGGGGCCAGATCTGGAGAATACGGCGGATGCGGAAGCGATTCGAAGCCCAATTCATGGATTTTTGCCATCGTTTTCACTGACTTGTGACACGGTGCATTGTCTTGGTGAAGCAGCACTTTCTTTTTCTTCAAATGCGGTCGTTTTTCGGCGATTTCGTTTTTCAAGATAGTCAATGAAAATTATTCCGCGCGCATCCCAAAATACAGACGCCATAACCTTGCCAACCGACTGTTGCGTTTTTCCACGCTTTGGGACGGGTTCATCGTGTGCAGTCCACTCGGATGACTGTCGATTGGACTTCGGGGTGAAATGATGGAGCCATGTTTCATCCATTGTCACATATCGACGCAAAAACTCGGGTTTATTACGCTTGATCATGTCCACTGCTCCGAATCATCAACTCGTCGTTGTTTTTGGTCAAAAGTGAGCTCGCGCGGCACCCACTTTGCACAGAGCTTTCTCATACCCAAATATTCGTGAATGATATGATGTACACGTTCAGTTGATATCTTTAGAGTGCCTGCTATTTCATTCAATTTCAATTGACGGTCATTCAAAATCATTTTGTGGATTTTTCTAATGTTTTCGTCGGTAACAACCTCTTTTGGGCATCCACTGCGTTCACCGTCTTCGGTGCTCTTTTTACCACGTCTAAACTTAGCATACCAATCCTTGATGGTTGATTTTCCTGGGGCGGTGTCTGGAAACTCGTCATCAAGCCAAGTTTTTGCTTCAACTGTATTTTTTCCCTTCAAAAAGCAACACGCGAAATTCCTTTTTATCCATTTTTTTTCAAAATAACAGAAGTTGCTTCACTCAAAATACTATAATTCACAAACTAATAATCCGACATCTGTCAAATTTATACACGCGTCTTTTGAAGGTTAGGGCTAACTAAAAAGCATATGGATTTAATTCTAGTGCCGCCATCTATTAGTCAGGCCGGGGACTTTTCAATTGACCTGTTATACTTATAAACAGTTTTTAAAATCAAAATAACACTATAGATTTTTCTGGGTGAATCACACAGCGACTCCAAAATAAATTCAACGACACAAACGTATGCTCTGGAGATTGACATCTGACTCCATTAAGATTCTCCAACGCGTGTGTAATTGTTACATATCCATAACAGAAACATGACATGAATATAGAATAAACATAACAAAACCAATATATCTCTCTAAGGTCGTTCGAATGCAATTATATTTTAAATACCTAAATTACCTTTTAACAGATAGACATTCTTGTAATAAGCATACATCTCCATAATGTCGTTTGAATACAATTGTATTTTAAATACCTAAATTACCTATTAACCGGTAGACATTCTTGTAACTACCTGAGGTACAATCTATTAAGATCGCAATGTTAGATTTTAAGTAAAAACACAATTAAATACACTGAAATGTACTGGAGAAATCTAGTACATTCGCAGTGTATACCAGTTGCGCAGCAGCTGGCACCAACTGGCCGATTGTCGCCACGATCAGGTCATAGCGTCCCTTTTTGAATTGGCAGTTATGCCCAAAGCAAAGTCCGCTACCAGCTTTCATCGTGTGCACACCGTCCGAGTCATTGCCGCTGATCCTACATAAGTTAATAAAGATAAATAAACCGAAAGAACGCGTTCGTTTTCTTTTATATAAAGCTTGTTGCTAACGAAAGATCGTTGGCTCAAAACTATAACTGCTGATCCTGCATAAATCAATAAAGATAAATAAACGGAAAGATCGCGTTCGATTTCTTTTATATAAAGTTTGTTCCTAACGAAAGATCGTTGGCTCAAAACCATAACTTGTAATCCCGACAGGAGATAAATTCGGGATCTTCTGCTCCGTTCGGTGGTGAACATCTGTTGATCCTTGTGTGGGCAGGGTATACTTGCGGCCTATGATCGGTGGTAACCGATAAGTGAAAATTAGCTGCAGCTGGACATGTTTATGAAGACAATGATCAGTTTACCCATTGCCGACGCATACAGCGTCATTTAACAGATCCCTGCATATAGCTTATCATCGGTCGGTGGGTCGGGTGCATGTTTACTCGAAACAACACTCGATCGAAAGTAGGTAGGTAGCTATGGCTACACTTGTATTGTTCAGCTAAAGGTCGACCGATGACAAGGGTGAACAAATCATGCAGTATGTGAGGAAATGCTCCTCGACTCTGCATATTGACATGTTCCATGTTATGCCGATTGTCTGAAGGATAACCAAATTGGGTTTCCGATCGTATCAGCAACAATAATTATGTAGGTAGAATTCCGACGTCCCCTGGCAGATTGTCGGATTTGTTGGGTGCTGTTGAAAGCTTAATGTCATGGCAAGGTGGTAATCTTGTCATGAACCTACATTTCAGGGATGCCTAAATAGGTGCCGAGGCTATGCTTGGTAGGGTAAAGCGATGGTTGGCTCCTCGGGCGCCATGAAGAACCCCACACTACCCCTACTTACAATAATGTGTTGAATGTGAATTAGAGTTCGATTAGGAGCGAATGATCATTATTATCTTTCTTACAAAGGATAAAAGCGCACCTTATACAAAAGTTTCCGAAGACATCTCCTCGAACGTCTTAAAGTAATATCATATATAACAAGAAATCCAAGATAAAATTGTTCCGGTATTTTGAACTACGCAGATCTAAATTGAGATATTACTTATCTCATTGAAATTCGTCTACTTATAGTACCCACCATAAGATGACTCAGCCCAAAGCCAATTCAAATATAAGCTAACTCTTGACAAATAAATGGGAATAGTTTAAACAGTCACGCTTCGCTCTTGCTTCGAAGTCAGCGAATTCCGTATAATTTATTGCCTTTTCCCGATCGTTGGTTTGATGTGGCAGAAAACTTTGATGACATACTGAACTCATTAACTCGCTTGCTATTAAGAGCAGATTAGAAAATGTTCACAGTGTGGATATTTGTATAGATAATCTGTTTGTTGTTTTTATAGAGCTGCTCAAATACGTAGGTGATATAAGTAACCAACCTTTTCAGAAAATAAATATTTATCTGTATTTGCCAGACAAGTATTATTAAAAAACGAGCCGCAAGACAACCAGCATGTATGTCAATAACCTCAACAACATCTATCTCAATGTTATATACAGGGAGTAGCAATGACACTACAGCAAGGATTAAAGTACAACAAAGGCAATCGCGATTTCAGATTAGTTGTCAAAACTACTCAAAACGCTCTAAATGTAATAAAATCGAAATTAATTATCGTTACTTCTTACACCACATTCATACATGTATGTATGATAATGTAGAAATATCTAATAGGTCTACAAGTAGAAACTCAACCCTGAAGTTGGTTGCATTAAAAAGACACTTGAACGCATCCAATTCGCTCGTCAATTTGGATATATGTAGCCCAGTTATTGCTGTTTTTATGACTGTCTTATAGTCACTTACAAGCTGTCATTCCGTGTGCATCAGTTGTATAAGAGATGGATGTCAATGTTGCTCACATTTATGTCATTACAACTTTTATTGGTCAGCTCCTCCTTGGCTTGAATATCAATTGGATGCTATGTGTACAGTTTTATAAGGCATGCGGAATACTTTAATACTGAATGAATTTTTAGTGTTGAATTTTAATATTGAATTTTAAGATTGAATTTTCTGAACTTATCCTGGATACTTAATACTCATCCGAACCTGGATACTGAGTGCGGAATACTGATCTCAGATATAATTTTTTTTTTTTTTTTTTCAAAACTGTATTTATTAACCATAATTAGAATTCGTACATTTAAGTAATACAGTGACTTAAAATTAATTTTGTAACAATTGCTTACATGTAATTATTATAATAATATATACATTTTCCAAACAATATTTTATGAGATATAAGATGGATGCGTGCTTAAAAATTTAGTGGTATTATCTTCCTGGAAAAGGTCAGAAAACCAGGAATTTGTTTTTTCAACTTTACTTAGTCTAAACTTAATCCTATTTATATAAATAACTTAACCTAATTTAGCCTGATTACAGTATGATTTTCATAAAGCCATAAAACAAAGTTTTATAATTAATGGGATATATGTTATGAATTAAAGGATGTGGAATGAGGTCAGTTATGGGTTAGAGGTAGAGTATTTCTCTCCGGCTGTTCGTTGGAAAAGCGTAGGATGTTGGAAAATGGTTGGACGTTACAGTATTTGAACTGGTTAGGGGTAACTTCGGTGTTGTGTTATATGATCTCATTTGAATCATTTACCAGTCTGCCTGAGGCGAAGATAGCTCTGGTGTGGAGACAGTTGGGGTAGTTAGTTCAGATATCTAGAGGGTTCTCTAAGAGCGAGGTTATTATGGGATTGGGATTATTTTGTAGGTTTTCGATAAATTTGATAGACAGTTCGAGGAATCGTCTATCGAGGCGCTCGATACCAGCGATATTGTAGAGTTCGACGTTACTATAGCACTTATAGGAGTTAGGACTGTGGCTGGTCTTTACTAGGTGCATCGACATGGACGCTTAGTCAATAAAAAGAACCACCGCGGGAACAGAGAAACAATAAATAAAACACTGGAACTGTCCTTTCCTTATAACGTTTAATTTTTATTTTATTTGATTGAACCGTAAACTTGATTAAATATAATTTCGTTTCACATTAACTCCGTGTTCCATTTAACACCATAAACTCGATTAACTTTAATTTTGGTTTCGCAGAAACTTAGTGTTCCTTCCAACAAACAATAAACTTAATTAAACATAAATTTTGTTTCATATTAACTCCGTGTTCCATTTAACACCGTAAACTCGATTAACCCTACTTTTGGCTTCACAGGGAGCTGTCTGAATTAGTACACTTTTTATTATGTTTGACGGTATTCTTAGACTTAATAATAATTGCAAATTCACTGAACTGTTCTTTGTTTGTTTTCTAGGCAGATCTATCATAACTTAAAACTCAAACTATTGTTACAATTAGTCGGCAGCACAGGGAACACACACGAATTGTATCAGAAAATGTTTCGAATTTTATTTTGTCAAAAATGTCTCGAATTTTATTTTGTCCGCTCTTTGCAAAAATGATTACGTTAGGAAAAACTCAACTCTAACTCGACAACAAAAAAGAACACTGTTACGCTTCGTTTTAAAACTGACGACTCTGGTGGTGTGTACGCACTCCACGGGGGATAAAAACTGACTGGTGACTAGAGCTCACCAAAGAAACGGAAAAACCTCAAAAGACCTGCAAAAGGAGGAGGGGCCACACGATTAACTCGAGGGAGTTAATCGTGATTGGACCGGACGGAATAGGCACACATTATGCATGTGTGCGTATGCTTTGCATACGATCGTCCGGCGACCGTGGATGGAGGGCAACATCGCTAGTGCATTTTCCACGAATGTAAACACTAGCATCTGGGGTGCGAAAGACCCAAACCGAAGATTTGGTCATCCTAATGGGAGGCCATAAATCATCATTTCGGTTGCCGATGATTAAACATTGCAACGAACATAGGGTGCAGCCATTGCCAGATGTTGAAAGTAAACATTTTCTGGCTGCATCTTGTTCGTTGCTTGATTGCGGTCCCTGAACGTGGGGACCGATAACTGGAAACCAGCTATTGCTGGTAATCAGGGACATGTTTGGTTTGCGTCAGCCGAAACCTTGTCGGCGGTAGCAAACCAATGGGACCAAATAGCCGCACGCAAGAAGTGCCATGGGCAAACAAATAAAACGAGTCAACAAGGAACTCTTTGTTGATGTTGTTTCCATAGCATAAGGCTATGGAAACAAGCTGCCCTGGCAGAACGTATGCCTAAAGATAGGATTTCAAATGCCACGGCAATGTGATGATTTTGCCGTGGACTTATGCTTTTTTTTAGGAAATAATGTATGCCCGGGGGTGGATTTTCGATGCCACGGCAAGGTGATAAGCTTTGCCGTGGATTTAATGTTTCTTTAGGAATTAATGCCTGCCCGAGGGTGAGTTTTCGATGCCACGGCAAGGTGATAAGCTTTGCCGTGGACTTAATGTCTTTCAGGGGTGGTGTTGGAGAAAAAGGGGTTTGGAAGGAAAACCCCCCACAGAATAGGTAAGCTGCCTAACGGATATTCCGAACAGGTATCCGATTGGGTAACCGTAATAATTCCGGCGATTTGGCTGGGGGTAAATGCCGTAGCAAGGTTACGCAACCTTGCTGAACTTCGACCGAGAGGTAAGTCGTTCGCCTGGAATAGTGAGGATCGAGCGATGCATGGCTCTTCGGGCCCTGAAAAGCCCCACATCACTCCCTCCCCAGTGACGTAGTCACGAAACAGGTAAGGCAGGTTAGGGGGTGGTTAGTTGGTTATGGGCGCGCGCTTGAGCGCGAGTACGGGGAGGTTGTGCCGGTGGTGTAGGAGTGGTATCAGCAGATGGGGGTGGTTCTGGAGCGGAAGCTTCCAGAAAACAGGGCTTAAGCCTTTCGACGCTGACCGTGGATCGCTTGCCTCTAATGTCGATCTCGAAGACGCGGTCACTGATGCGGCGGAAGACTTTGAATGGGCCATCATAAGGTGGGTCGAGGGGTTTTTTGACCTTATCCACCCTGACAAAGACGTGCGTGCAGCTGTGCAGTTCAGGGTGGACGAAAAGTTTTTTGGAGCCGTGCCTGGTTACAGGGGTTGCCCTAACCTTACGTAGCAGGTCACGGAGATGTCCCAATTCACGAAGTTGGTCACGCGGTGTTTCGCCATTCAGGAAAAGTTCTCCTGGAAGAAGGAGGTTGGTACCGTAGGTAAGCTCTGCTGCCGAAGCACCTAGGTCCTCCTTAATGCTTGTCCTCAGGCCGAGGAGGACGGTTGGAAGGGCGTCAAACCATTGTGTGTCATTATGACACATGAGTGAGGCTTTTAGAGATCTGTGCCAGCGCTCTATCATCCCATTTGACTGCGGGTGGTAGGCGGTGGTACGACTTCTTTGGCAGCCGAGAAGATTTGTTAGCTGCCTAAAAATTGTCGCCTCAAATTGTGGACCTCGGTCCGAAGTTATGGTGGTTGGTACACCGAAGCGTGTGACCCAAGTTGAGTAAAAGGCCTTGGCGACTGATTCGGCAGTAAGTGCCCGGAGAGGTGTCGCCTCTGGCCATCGCGTGCAGCGATCCATCATAGTGAGGATATAAGAAAATCCTCTTGATGGAGTAAGCGGTCCCACTATGTCTATGTGGACATGGGCGAAGCGTGCCGTGGGAAGCTTGAATTGCGCTGGCTCCAGTACGTTATGTCGCGCTACCTTGCAGCGCTGGCACTGGAGACAAGCACGGGCCCAACCGGTGAGATCTTTATTCATCCGGGGCCAAATGAATTTGCGACGGACAGCAGCGGCTGTTGCACGGCCGCTGGGGTGGGCTGGGTTGTGGTAAACCTGGAACACGCCCTTACGAAGTTTCTCGGGAATGTAAGGTCTAGCGGTTCCAGTGGAGACATCACACCAGATTTCGCCCGAGGGGTCGCGAAGGGTAATTTTCTTGAGCTTGAGTGCCGTATCGGCAGTTAGGAGGGACTTGAGCTGTTCGTCCTCCTCTTGAGCTAGGGCAAGGTCAGTGTTATTCAAGGCGGTACGCAAATGAATCGTATCGATTCGAGAAAGGGCGTCCGCCGTGACATTCTGTTTACCGGAGATATGCCTGATCTCCGTAGAATATTGCCCAATGAGGTCTAATTGACGCTCTTGTCGGGGGGAGGCATTTCCCGACTTCTTCCGGAACGCATAGACCAATGGCTTATGGTCTGTTAAGATGGAGAGTGAGCGACCTTCTATCATGTGACGGAAGTACTTAACAGCGCTGTAGATCGCGAGCAATTCTCGGTCGTAGGCGCTGTAACGTCGCTCGGTGGGACTCAGCTTCCTTGAAAAGAAGCCAAGTGGTTCCGGGCGGCCTTCAATGTCCTGTTCAAGGACGGCTCCGATTGCGGTATCCGATGCGTCGCATTGGATAGAAAGTGCCGCTCCCTCGAGAGGGTATCGGAGTAAGGTGGCATTTGCCAATTGTTCTTTGGACAGTTGGAATGCTCTGTCAGAGACTTCTGTCCAATTAATGGGGCGCTTATCATTGCGCTTAGCTCCTTTTAAGAATTCATTGAGTGGAGGTTGAATCTGGGCAGCATTCTTCAGGGTCGGACGGTAGAAATTAAGCATGCCCAGAAATCGACGCAGCTCACTCACGTTAGTAGGCCTGGGATACTTCATGAGGGCCTCCACACGGTCCGGTAGTGGGCGAATGCCCTGGTTGTCAACGACATAACCCAGATAGGTGATTTGCTCTTTGGCGTATTGACACTTTTCTGGGTTGATGACAAGACCGAATTCACGGAGGCGCTCTAGGACCTGACGTAAGTGGCGTTTATGTTCGTCGTGGTCTTTGGAGGCGATGAGAATGTCATCAAGATAAGCATGGCAGCAATTAAGACCACGTAAAGCCGTGTCGATATAACGCTGGAATGTCTATGCGGCATTCCTGAGGCCGAAAGTCATCACTTTGAACTCGAAGAGTCCGAAAGGTGTAATGACTGCGGTGTTGGGGATGTCTTCAGGTGCCACCGGAATTTGGTGGTATGCCCTGGTGAGATCCAGGGTAGTGAAGACATTGCACCCTCGTAACTTGTACGAAAAATCGTAGAGGTGTGCAATTGGGTATCTGTCCGGGACAGTTGCTGCGTTCAACAGCCTGTAATCGCCACATGGGCGCCACTCACCAGAACGTTTCTTCACTAAGTGGAGTGGGCTTGCCCAGGGACTGTCCGATGGGGTTTTCGATGCCACGGCAAGGTGATAAGCTTTGCCGTGGACTTAATGTCTTTCAGGGGTGGTGTTGGAGAAAAAGGGGTTTGGAAGGAAAACCCCCCACAGAATAGGTAAGCTGCCTAACGGATATTCCGAACAGGTATCCGATTGGGTAACCGTAATAATTCCGGCGATTTGGCTGGGGGTAAATGCCGTAGCAAGGTTACGCAACCTTGCTGAACTTCGACCGAGAGGTAAGTCGTTCGCCTGGAATAGTGAGGATCGAGCGATGCATGGCTCTTCGGGCCCTGAAAAGCCCCACAGGACGACGATGTAACCCAGAGACATACCTAAAGCATTTTCTTTCGAATACTCGTAATTTCTCCATTTGGGAGGGAGTGATATGGTACCACAATGGGCACGCGTACGTGAGTGTGGGCCTGATAATTTGTTTGTAAATGAGCAGTTTGACTTTGTGAGAGAGACTATTAGGTTTCCACATTACTCTTCTACAGAGATTAAGCTGAATTGTGGCTTTTTGAAGGGAATTTTTAATGTGGGAGGAAAAAGACCAGTTATTAGAAAAAGTTATTCCCAGATATTTTAGGGTTTTGGAGGTGGAGGAGGCTTTATCAGAGTGTTGTTCAGTTGAATCTTAATTTTGTTGTGGCAGCGTCTAGTGTTGTTTGTACAGTGCTCGTTTTTTTCCCTTGAACACTAAGAGCTGCGTTTTATTTGGATTAAGGTGAATTTTCCATTTATTAATGTATGTTGATAGGTTAGGGAGGAAGTTGTTAATGCGGTTTCTTGCAGCCTTAACAAATTTGCTGCTAGAGTAAATTAATGTATCATCAGCATAATTCAGCATCACAACATTAGGAGATACGGGTTGAGGAATATCTGAGGTATATAACAGATATAAAATTGGCCCTAAAATGGAGCCTTGGGGAATACCTGCGGTTATGGTGTGGGTTCCTGAGACAGAAGAATTTATTCTCACAACGAATTTTCTGGCAGAAAGATATGAGGCTAAGAGCTTTGTTGTGTGAGAGTTTAGATTAAATATGGAGTGCAGTTTGTACAGAAGCCCTGAGATCCAAACACAATCAAACGCCTTAGAAATATCGAGAGATATACACACAGTAGGGCTTTGGTTTTGGAGACCAGTTGTAACATCGTGTGTGAGTTTTAGTAGAGCATGACATGTGGATTGTCGCTTACGAAATCCGAACTGACAGTTAGGGATGAGGGCATTCTCATTGGCAAATGAGAGAAGATTTTGGTAGATCTTGCGTTCCAGTATCTTACTTAATGTACTTAATAGGGATATTGGACGATAATTGAAAGGGCTATTACTACTACCGGGCTTCTTAATAGGAATTACTACCGCAGTTTTCCAGTTCTCTGGGAAGTGCGATGCATTAATTATATGATTAAGAAGAATGAGGATGGGAAGTAGATTCGGTGGGCGCAGCCTTTTAAATAGAGGACGTGGGATTCCATCTAATCCAGTTGACTTTTTGTTATTTCCTGATCTTACGATCTCGGATAATTCGTCCGCAGTTAGAAAATTTGTAGTGTCTAAGGGGTGTGAAGCTATGTTTGTGTTGTTAAATTCACCGATGAAAGGAGTAAAAGATGGGAATAATCTGTTAGAGATGTATTCGTTTACTGTGTTCTCGAAGCCAGGAGTTGAGAGAGAATTATTTTGCTCATGAATCTGTGCAAAGTGTTCTGCGAGGCAATTTGCTATGTCCGTATCGGACTGGGCAATATTATTGCTGATTGGGTTGATGAGATGATCAATTCGGGGTTTATATTTACGACCAGTTAATTAGTTGATGTTTTTGAAAAGATCCCGATTTGGATCTCAGATATCACTTTTCTGTTCCTTTATAAACAGAAACAAATCGAGATTTGTATCTCGAAAATGCACAATTTCATACAAAAATGCCGATTTTGGTATCCTGACTGAGATGCTCAGTGTTTATTTAAGATAAGAATTCGGGTTTTTGTTTGTTCAATTTATTAGGAATTTTTCCAGATTGAGATAACGTATCTCTGGATTTTGAATTTTGATGATGCCGTGGGGCAAATGTAAAACGATAAACGAATATTTGATTCGTTTATTGTGAATTATGATTTTAATTTGGATTTTAGATTAAATTATGGCGTGGGGGCAAATATTAAGTGATAAACGGATGTTTGATTCGGTTATTGCGAATTTTGGATTTGGTTTAGGTTTTTTAGGGTTTTGATTAGTTTTTAGATTTTACTGTAATATTGCTGGGATTTGGATGCAGGAATGGGGGAAAAAGGTGGTAGGGCTTTTTAGAGAACTACAGCCCTGCGGAGACGCGCATAAACACGGAGTCTTAGTATGTAGTGTTGTGTCAAGACTATTGCCCGAAAATGTGTAAAAATCGCGATGATAGTAAAGATATTCAAAAAGAAATTTTTCTTGTGTCCACGGTACAGTGTGGGATGTTTAAATATATTTTTGAGTTGGCCTGAATATATCGAGTGTGCTAAATAGTAGCAATTTGTTAACCTCCTGTTCCGTGTGAGAAAATAAAAATTAAAGTAAGAAGCTGTATATCACGTGTAATGAATAGAGTGCCCAAATAAAGACCTAAACTCTGTGAATTAATTGTTTTATTTCGATTTCTTGGAACAGTTACATCAATCACCTGACAACTGTGTGCATTCCTTTTAGTGAAGTGACGATTCGGTTTGGCAGAACCTTGTTCGAACCGAGTTTGTGGGGACGGAGTAGAACACCGTGCCGTACGCCAGCACCACGACATCGTACCCCCACAATATCATTGCACAATAGAGTTGTATTTGGCAAAAAAAAACCAAGTTTGTACTTGCACATCTATTAGATTGGTGATCAGTCATTAATCGAATAAACAGACAGTATGTGGGGCAAAAGTGCCAAGATAGCTTCCTAGTAGAAGTGCATAAAAACTAATCAAAACAGAAAACAACCCTAAAACAAGGATATGTTAATATGACACGAAATAGTTATCAAGTTTGACGTGAAACTAATAAGCTCAACTTTAAACAAATATTGGCGGATCAGGAATTAGATTCATATACACCAGGGATGCGCAACGTTTTTGGAAGCAAGGGGGTAATTAGACATTTTCAGCAGTAGTACAGGCGCAACATTATGTAATGCGGGCGAGTTAACGTCTGAACCATCATCGCCTAAATATAACATAATCAATGCATCTCGTCTTTTAGACCAATCGATAAAACCCGACATACAAACGCTAAAGTGTAATTATATTTTAAGTGCCTTTCTCTTAATTACCTATTAAGAGATATGTGGCGGTGCCGCCAAACCCCAAGATACACTTACCTAAAAACCCCCATAACCTCATCCCACCAGCGTAAGTTTTCGCTAATGCAATCGCATTAAGCACTGAAAATGCTACACGCATTAATTAGATCAAAGCTATAATCGTAAAGGTTCTGCAAAAGAACTCTTACCTTTTCTAGCATTCCTTCGCTTACAAATCCCCTGTAAGAGTTCTTACTTTCCTTGTCATGAATTCCCTGAAAAGAAAATTCATCGGTTCGTATATCATACCACCGCATCAGAGAATCTTACCATAAAGTTGACTAAGCCCACACACACATCGGCTGGCGACCCCTTTAGCCAGCGATAATAGTCCAACGCAGATGCATGTAATTAGCACCATCCGCGTTGAGACGAATGCCTTAGCAATGCACTAAGTGCAAACAAAGGAACGCTGTCCTTTGTCAAGCATTGGGCGATACGACAGACTATAGTCGTATCACCAGCATCTTCCTATAGATAAACAATCTACAATTTCTTTTGTGCCGCAAACGAATAATCCTGCATATTCAAATACGAGCAAGGGATTCGTTTCGGCAACCAACCCAAGATACGTTATACAATTTTCATTGTATAAAGCATCGCACCACTTAGCACCTTTTTACCAACGTCCATCATAGCGACGTTGCATAGGGTAAACATTACCCTCATTACGGAGCGAACCATTTGGTCGCCTCTTCCTTTGCTCTCACCGTCTGCATGCTTCGTTGTTTCATTGCCTTCAAGCACGTGCAAATAGCATCGATCAGTACGGCCGCGCACGCATACCATTGCACTGAATGAGTGCATTTCCTTGGCGGTCACGCCCTTAAGAGAAAAGTTTTTTTCTTTCTTCTTTTTTTCTCACCACTAACCTAGGATGGAATTCATGTCAGAGTTCCATCCTCGGGGAGTCAAATTTCATCCGCTGACCACCACGGTCATGCGACTTCCGCTCTCGGTCACCGCGGAGACGCGGACGCGAAAATATGTCGAGTCGAGTGTCTTTCTACCTTAAAAGTAATTCTTTCTAGTGCGTCAGTACCGTCCTCATGTAATTAGTAGCTACCCTTTCTTTTGTCCAACCACCACAGCCATAGCTAATTAAGTGCAAAAAGTTAAATAAGAACCTTTCACAGTGACTAAACAGCTATGTCTAATTAAATGCAAAAGTTAAATAAAGATACTATCACTAAAAACAATAAAATACTTTACACCAAATCGGTGCGTTTTATTCCGGAGACTACCATCGGTGCGTTTTGCTTCGTTCTTTGGTGACAATTTCTTCTGGACAGTTTACGGCGGCGCAATGGGCGACTGTAAGTGGATGTTGGAGGACGAAGTGAACGGAGTACCCATGCAGGTACATACTTCCTCCCCACAGATACACTGGTAGATATTTTGTAACTACCTGAGGTACACTTTGTTTTGTATAAAAATATTAGATCTTTAGTAAAAATAAAAAAATAAAGACAATCTTACAATAGATTCCATAAGGTAAGGTTCTAGTCTCAGTGAAAAAAATAATAAATAAAATGTTAGCTGGCGCAACAATATTCAATGACATTATATGTTTTTTGTTAAAGTTATTTTTTCATATATGCCAAAATGATCAGTGGTAATAAAATAAACACACAAAACGACGCTAAAATTCTACAGAATTCGAAAAAATAACGTTTTTTTTTTTTATTTGGAACTATGTAGTTACCTTTTACTATTTATAAAGTTATTTAATCCCAATAAATAATTACCTGAAATGTCAATGAATAAATAAGTAATTTCAAGAAAATTCTACTTAATAGCTTGAACATCAAATTGGCTGGAAAAAAAAAGATTTAATTGATGCCTTAAGACGCAAGGTGCCTATATTTGTTTTTGTCCCTGTTATGATGGTTACATTGTTGTAAACCAAATCATTTTGTTCTCACGAATTCGTCTAGGGGGAAATGCACTTGGTGAGATTGGGATTCCTGATAAGTTAGGAAAGAATTCTTAAGGGGGAATTTGTATGCGAGGAGATGCATGAAAGGTAAGGATACTTTACAGGGACTTTTAGATTATAAAATTGCTCTATTTAATGCGTGATGCATTTAATGTGCTAATGTGATTGCATTAGCGAACATATGGAAGTTGGGTAGCAGTTATGTGGGTTTTTCAGGTAAGTTGGCCGTGCGGTTTGACGGAACCACCACAGGTCTCTCAAATGCTGCGTACAGGCAATGACTTAATAAGCATTATCAATTTCCAATACTCTTATCTGCCTTATCACACACAGCTATTTCTGAGCTTTACCATTTAGGCGAGTTACAAGTTATTGTAAGCTAAATGTAAGACTAAAAATGTAGGTTTGGTTTCTAAATTTTAAAACTTATCTGTTGCTGTTACACGCAAGCCCCCCTCCACACACCCACACACACACCATTGGAATCATGTAACGTAAACTCTCTATATATTGATCAGTTTGGGCCTAATGAACATACCAAATTGTTTTATAAACCTGTAAAAATGCTTAAACTTGACAATAAAATACCCACATTTGAAACAAAAATACCCTTCACTGGACAAACAGTACTACCCATAAAATAAAGACATGCATGGCAAAGATACCAATAAGATATAAAAAAATAGTCTAAACAAGGTTTACCGTAGGGGAAAGCTCCTGGGGCCAAGTTCATACTTCCATAATGTAGGGTAGTAGATAGGTAGGAATCAAGGTTTTTAAATGGATAAGTAAAGTCCAAAATTCTAGCAAAGGTTACAAGTTTCTAAATTCACTTTAAAAAGACCTAAAAATATGAAATCCATCCGAAGAGTATTAAGAGGCAAATCCCTAGTTATAAATAAAGGCTCGCAAAATGAACCTGGTCAAAGATAGAATAAATTCTTTCACTCTAATTTGGAACAGGAACGTCACACTTTAGACGGCCCAACCCTCTCAGTAAAAGTGGTGCACGTAAATTCACAAATGCTGCTAAACCAAATGTAATTATCACTGAATTAATAATTAGATAAAAATTACATAAATAAAAATAAGTATCATGGACCAGAGCTAGATGTTGATAAATATTAATACTCACATAAACACCATTCGCATTTTCTTAACAATGAAGGTGAGCACAATAACTCACTTAGTATCTGTGGAGTAGCTGTGTACTCGCATGTTTATATCCCCCAGCACCTCCAGTAAGTTGGTTGTCTTGGAGTAGAAAAGGGGCTTTTCCTTGCAGTTATAATATAAATTTGAATTTATGATTCTTTTTAGAGGTGAATAAATCAATTTGCCGTGCCTCTAATTGGCACAAATTATGACGCTGAAAAGCAAATGCCTTAATTGCAGCCTCTATAGAAAATAAACATTGTTATGGAGTAAGAATTAAGTCAAGAAGTCTTTTTAGAGTGTAGACATGATGGAAAGCGGAAATATTAACAGAAGTCAGTCAGTTATCAGAATTGAAACTCGAATAACCGAACTTTTTTTAGTTTGCATGATGAATTTTCAGATGGGATAATCTTCATAGCCGATTCACTTCACATATCTGATAGAGCATTCCTGTTTTTTTTTCAACAATTGTATTTTTACATTTCAATCTAAAATTATTACTATTCGGAAGTGTCTAAACGACATTAATGACCCAGACACTAATCACCCCCATGCGTTGCTGAGGAGCAAAATTAACATTCATGTAACCAGCCACTTTACCCGCACCATGGATTAGCATTGGCTCATTCAGAGATCTGCTTGTAGCTATACAAAGAGATGTACACCAACACGCAATCACGATGAAGAGCAAGCACAAAAGAGAATCGAACAAAAATCTTCAGAGACACATGCCAAACCACTAAACGATGCAAGCCATTAAGTAGAGAATTGAATTATTCAAATGTACTGATGCTTTCTAATCTTTTCATAGCGCGGATTCAAATCATTTTCTTCGCCACTTCATCGCAAAACGCTGTATATCAATGCGGGTCTTCATTGTGTTTAAATCGGTACAATGATTGTTCAAAACACCCGTGTACTGCTAAGGATTGATTCATGAGGAATTCTATCTAGATTGGTGGTGGTCGATCTACCCGTAAGGAAACCGTGCTGGTTGGGTGAGATGGTGGATTTGCAGTGGAAACATAACCCGTTGTAAAGAATGCTTTCGAACAGTCTTGTTCAGTTTGTGACAGTTTGGTGATGGGACGGTTGTTACGCTAACACGTTTAGTAAGAATCACTCCATATCTATGCATCTAAGCGACGCGTATACTGAGGCTGAAGTTGCTAACACTATCCATGTACTTTCTCAATCACCACCTGAAAGTACTTAAGCAACTAACATTAGCAAAGTTAAAGAATTGATTAAAAAAACAAAATCAAAAAAAGCTGCTGGTCTTGATAATATTAACAACAAATTAATTAAAGCACTTCCACCTGCTGCAAGTAACTATTTAACGTTCATTTTCAACGCTTGTCTTAGGAATTGTTATTTTCCGGACTGTTGGAAAACAGCAAAAGTAATACCTATCCAGAAACCCGCAAACCGAAGAACAGCCCCAAAAGCTACAGACCTATTAGTCTACTTAGCTGTCTGAGTAAGCTCTTAGAAAAAATCATTAAGGAAAAGATTGATCGTTTTGTGGAAGACAATAACATCCTCCCAAACTTTCAGTTCGGTTTCCGTAGTGGTCACAGCGCAATCCACCAAGTCTTGCGCATTAAAAACCACATAGCTGATAAATTCATCGACAAGGAGTCAACGGGACTGGTTCTTCTAGACATCGAAAAAGCCTTTGATACGGTATGGCACGATGCCTTGATTTATAAGCTACTAAAACTTAAGCTGCCAATACCGCTTATCAAAATTACCCAGAGCTTTCTTCGTTCGAGGAAATATGTTGTGAGTATAGGAACCGACATATCCTCTACTCACCCAATCCACTATGGTGTACCCCAAGGCTCGGTGCTTGGTCCCATATTATTCACATTGTTTGTCGCAGATTTACCATGTCTAGGTGAAAACATTCAGGTAGCTATGTTTGCCGATGATACGGCCATTTTCTCTTCGGGTGCCTTATTCTCTAATGTCTACAGCTCTTTGCAAGCAGCTATTGACAAACTAGCAGTGTATTACAGGAAATGGAAAATAAAAATAAATGGTAATATAACACAAGCTGTCTGGTTTTCGGGATTTAGAAAACACTGCTACCTACCAAATAGCACTAAACTCAGTATGTGTGCAGTTGATATTGATTGGTCTGAAGACTGTATATATCTAGGTATTATTCTAGATAAAAAACGTATCTTTCAAAAACACATCACTACCACAATTGACAAAATAAACAAAGTCGTAAGAGTTATGTATCCATTAGTGTGTAGAAAGTCAAAGCTTAGCATCGAAAATAAAATTGTAATATTTAAAACCATTTTTCAAGCGATACGCCTGTACGGCGCCCCTGTATGGTGTAATTGTGCTCGCACACACAAAATAAAATTGCAAAGGTGTCAAAATAAAATATTGAAAATGCTGCTGAATTTGCCATGGCATTATTCGACACATGAATTACATGAAAACGCTAACGTTAAACCGGTAGAGTTCCTTATTGACAAAATCAATCGAAACTTCTTCGTCAATTGTTCTTTTTCTGACAATGCTCTCGTTTCCCGTCTTGCGTTATCCTAAATCACTACATATGTACTCTGTCTATGAAAATTATATCGAGGTCATTATTATACAAAATAACCGGAAACCTGTGCAACATTAGTCTTTAGATTCAAATAGGGTTTTTTTATTGTAGTTTTCCCTTAATTTATTATTTGTTATTCATTAAAATTGTGCTATTGTCATTATATAACAGAAAAGTCCCCGGCCTGGCACATAGATGGCGGCACTAGAATTAAATGCATATGATTTTTAGTTAGCCCTAACCTTCAAAAGACGCGTGTATAAATTTGACAGATGTCGGATCATTAGTTTGTGAATTATAGTATTTTGAGGGAAGCAACTTCTGTTATTGTGAAAAAAATGGATAAAAAGGAATTTCGCGTGTTGATAAAATATTGCTTTTTGAAGGGAAAAAATACAGTTGAAGCAAAAACTTGGCTTGATGACGAGTTTCCAGACGCCGCCCCAGGAAAATCAACCATCAAGGATTGGTATGCTAAGTTTAGACGTGGTGAAATGAGCACCGAAGACGGTGAACGCAGTGGACGCCCAAAAGAGGTTGTTACTGACGAAAACATTAGAAAAATCCACAAAATGATTTTGAATGACCGTCAATTGAAATTGAATGAAATAGCAGGCACTCTAAAGATATCAACTGAACGTGTATTGTATTTGGGTATGAGAAAGCTTTGTGCAAAGTGGGTGCCGCGCGAGCCCACTTTTGACCAAAAACAACGACGAGTTGATGATTCGGAGCAGTGTTTGGAGATGATCAAGCGTAATAAACCCGAGTTTTTGCGTCGATATGTGACCATGGATGAAACATGGCTCCATCATTTCACTCCGAAGTCCAATCGACAGTCATCCGAGTGGACTGCACACGATGAAACCGCCACAAAGCGTGGAAAAACGCAACAGTCGGCTGGCAAAGTTATGGCGTCTGTATTTTGGGATGCGCGCGGAATAATTTTCATTGACTATCTTGAAAAACGAAATCGCCGAAAAACGACCGCATTTGAAAAAAAAGAAAGTGCTGCTTCACCAAGACAATGCACCGTGTCACAAGTCAGTGAAAACGATGGCAAAAATCCATGAATTGGGCTTCGAATCGCTTCCGCATCCGCCGTATTCTCCAGATCTGGCCCCCAGCGACTATTTCCTGTTCTCAGATCTCAAAAGAATGCTCGCTGGGAGGAAATTTTCGTCGAATGAAGAGGTGATCGCCGAAACCGAGGCCTATTTTGAAGCAAAGGCCAAATCGTACTACAAAAAAGGTATCGAAAAGTTGGAGGGTCGCTATAATCAGTGTATAACCCTCGAAGGAAATTATGTTGAATAAAAAAAAACGAATTTTGCCAAAAAATGTGTTTTACTATGGAAGGCCGGGGACTTTTGAATTGACCTGTTAGATTTAAGATTATAGTTGTAAAGGAATTGCTGTCCTAAATCTCTTCAATACTAGTTGTAAAATAGAAATGTACCATATTATCTACCAAATAAAAATTGAATTGAATTACTTCGATCTGTTAATTCACCAGCCATCTTTCATTTAACGAACATTCAGTTTTGCAAAATTAACGGTCAAAATAGGATTTTCCCTTTTAAAATATTTGATAAATGGATCATCAAACTGCGCGTTAACTATTTAATATATATAAATAGAACACATTCACAACTTCGACGTATGAAATCTCTAGTGAATGATATGACTAAGATATAAAATTGAGTCACCAACGCCTGATTCTGCCTACAAAAAAATGGCAAATTTATTTCCGTGAATCTTTTACAATACTGTCCCATTATTTTATTTTAGTTAATTTTTTTTCTGCATGGATTAGCATCAAGCAATTCTTTTAACAACAAGTTCAGCTAACTGCAAGCTTAAATCAATGAAAACAGAAATCAGGTGAAAAAAAAGAACAAATAAAATTACCACAAGTGTCATTGTTCACGGGAATGTGTCTCCCTAAAAGAAAAATTAAATTTGAACACATTAAAAAAAAAAAGTATAATAAGAGAACGATTACGATGAGAGGAGTCCGACCTCCTACCAAGCTTTCCTTTATGTAATTGGCCAATTTGTATGTTTTCTATCTAAGTGCTTGGGATAATTCGCCACGTAATGTCAAAAATAGATGAACAAACTAGAAGACAGAGGTGTGAAATTAATTATAAATGACGAAAGTGTGAATTTCATTATAAAAGGCTGAATATTTATGAGTGGGTGCGACATCATACCATTCAAAATATTGTATACACACCAGAGAACAGCAATTCATACAAATTTATTGCGTTCTTATGAACAAATTTCAACAAATGTCGCCAGTTGACGATGTGTGCCAAATATAAGGTTTTAACAAAGGAGAAAAAGAAGAACAGGGAACCCCACATATATCTAATATTAAAATTGCTATGACTATAACTTTTTTCTAAACTGTCAGCTAATAAAGTAAATTTTTATTTCCAAGACGAATGTCTAATATTTCTGGCGAGATTTATTATTGCTCATATTTCTCCAACACAAAAAACGAAACATCTACGCAACTTATGACATTACTTTTGTAACTTACTCAAACAATACAAATATTTTCCTCAAATAACATAAAAAGTCTTTTTTCCAATCAATTATGGACGGAATAGGGGGGCAACAAGTCATATCTAAAAATATGAATGTATCGCAGCTATTCTGGACCATTAGGAATGCTATCATGACCTTGTGGTGACCACCGAAAACTATCCGCAAAAAATAAGGAGGTCAGGCTGTGATCGTACTTTGCAAGGTTGGCGTGTAACAAATAACCAGGAAAGGCCTCGAATACCTATTGAAAACCAAACAACGAGGTTAATGGCTTAATGATTTACGAACTTTTCCAGGAGAAATAAGCATTCCACATAGAGATTGAGCTGCTAGTCAACATCCTGCTAGCAAATGAGTTCATTACCTAAGAAGTTTTACGGGCAATGTCCCACAAACACAAAATCCTGACATTTAGTATATTACATTAAAAACAAAATCCACGAGTAAGTTAGAATATATTAAAAAATGAATATACCATGGGCCTCGATAATCCTGTTTATTGAACAGATATATCGGGTTTTCCAATAGGGACTTGACAACTTTGAATTTAATTTGTGAACGCACCCTTTAACTAATCATCGAACTGTCACTTTCAATTTATTCAGTAAACTCAACATTATTATCATAGTTAAGTACACGAACGAACAACGTCTACAAATTATAAAAATTTACTACCGAAAAAAAGTTGTCAATCATGTATCCATTTTTGGTTTCGAGACCTCATTTGATGTTACGGCACATCGTTAATCCGGCAGGTTAAAGAACAGTGAGAAAAAATGAGGTATCGATGTACATTAGATTTAAATCCCCAATAATGGTAATGACTGGCAGAATCATTCATATGGTTCGATCAAAGAGTGATTCTGACATATTTATCCGTACGTCCAAAGTTAATTTTTAAAATAAACTGTGTACTGAATGGTTATAATGAGGACGAAAAACATAACCAGCCAACATAATCCACGCCCGAGTATTGTCTTCATTCACCTGTCCGCGTGAAGTTATTTATTTCAATATCTCTCTTTATGTGTCGGGTATCGCGTAAAAATACATGTCCACATAGATGCAATGCATTCACAATTTGAATTGACTAATCTAAAAAATAATATATCTTCGTATTTTTCACTCGCACTATGCTTTGTCATTTAGGGGTACCCCAAAATTCCGTTTTGGTGAAATAAATCTAAAAAAAGAATAATAGCCAAAGTATGATGCTTCCGTTGTTGTTAGCGACACGTCACCTTGAAAACAAATAAACAACCGAAAAGTTAATGACACGTCTCCAAGGCAACATAAATACACGACATAAAGTGCCACTAACCGACAAGTAAAAAAATAAAGTCAAATTAGTGAAGTTGATTTATCCTAAATTTTCTTTGGTTTAGCAAATAATTGATAAAGAAATCAATAGGTAGTAAGGAAATAAAGCTGAAAGCCAATAATCCATGGCATTGTGATGTCATCGGCACTACAACCCGGAACCGGTCTTGGCCTTATTTAGCAAGTCCTGAGGCTTGTTAAATTTTCCATGATAATTTGTTTTTCCGGGCAAGGTCATTAGTCTTGCGCCAAATCCATGAATAAGTCACTTTAATATAATATAATATGAATAAGCTAGCAAATCAACTTGTTAATTGTCAAAAATAAAGAAAGGGAAAAACACCCAAAAAATTATAAATACGAGTGTGGGCTGAAAAGATTCCGACCTAACAGAGATACAACACATTTTTTCTTAAAATTTATTTTTATTTTTCTACATAGTCTCCATTTAACTCTACACACTTCTCCCAGCGATGCTCCAACCTCCCTAACCCGTCCAAATAATACTCTGCGTTTTTCTCTGCAAAATAACTGTCCACGAAGGTAATTGCCTTCTCATTTGACGAAAATCTCTGTCCTCCGAGCAGAGAATATTTTGCTCTCCTTTCACGCTTGCCCAGCCGATCCGATCTCCTCAGATCAAACTCAACATTGTCCTCCTATCTCCTTTGCGGCCATCCTGTCGGTATCTTTCTCGTTGGTCTACCGTCAAGAATTCTACGCACGGCCCTAACGTCGCCCATTCACGCCATATGTCCGGCCCAACGCAATCTTCGCGACCTGATTACTCTCACTATTGTAGGTTTGGGGTATAGCTCTTCCAATTCGTGGTTGGGAAGTTTCCTTCATTGTCCTGCCTCGTCATCATATTTACCTCCAAAGATACTCCTTAAAACTTTATTCTCGAATACGCGGAATTTGTTTTATTCCCATTTTGTGAGAGCCTATGTTATGCATCCGTATGGAACAATCGGCATGATTATGGTTCTATAGACACGGAGCTATATATATCGTTTTGGCAGTTTGGATTTCAGTAGTTTACGGACTGTGTGCCAACTAGCGTTGCCGTTGTCTCTTGTTAATTTCCTTTGACATTTCGTTACTGGCCGTCAGTATTATTCTAAGATATTTAAATTCTTTAACTTTTTCAAATATCTTGCCTCTGACGTTTATATGTGTTCTCTGTGGTCCACCTGCTCTCGCCGTAATCATGTATTTCGTTTTGTCTTCATTTATTTATAGGCCCAACTCTTCTGTCGCTTGCATGATGATTTCACTGCTTTTACTTACAGTTTCTAGATTATCGCCCAAAACGGCGATATCATCCGCATACGCGAGCACTTGTGTGACCCCGTTCAGGGATGACCCGGCCATAGTACAGTCTTATACCTTTCTGACGATATACTCGAACACAAGGTTAATAAGACATGGTGAGAGGCCATCCCTCTGTTTTAGTCCGTCCCGGATTCCTAATGGTTCTGGTGGAGGTGGTTTTCTATTCTAACTCGCCCTTTGTTTTCGTTCGTGCAGATTTGAATGAGAGCGGCATATTTTTTCGGGATTCCCAGCTCAACTACAATATGGTAGAGTCTTTGCCTTGCGACTGAGTCGTAGGCTTTTTTGAAATCAACGAACAGTTGGTGAGCCGTCTCTCCGTATTCCCACTTCTTTTCCAGCAGTTGCGTTACCGTGGAGATTTGGTCGATCCTACGGAATCCGCACTGGTAGTCTCCCAGTATTTCTTCTGCGTACGGTGTGATTCTCGCCAATATGACATTTGTTAGTATTTTGTATGTGGTTGTACGCAATGATATTCCTCTTTAGTTTTCGCTGACAGATCTGTCGTTTTGAAAATTGCGGACAGCTATTGGGGTTTTCCATTCTTCTGGAGTGACTTTGTAGTTATTTTTGTTGTAGGGTGCAAGCAAGTGCACTGGTTCACTAAATATCCTACTGCTTGTCTTAAAAGGGTCTTCGACCCGTCACGTATAACATTGCTGCATCGTATAATGTTCGCTTCTAAGTCTTGTTGAAGCAAAATAAAGTCACACGGCGAAAAATGTTATAGAGGAAAGAAGGATGTATTTATTTATTTTTCAAGTTAACAAAACACAGGATATATTTCATTTATTTAGCAAGTTGAAAACACAATATAGAGTTCTTCTATTTAACAATTTGAAAACATAGTATATAGTTCTTCTATTTAACAATTTGAAACCACAGTATATAGTTCTTTTATGTATCAAGTTGAAAGCATAGTATATAGTTCTTCTATTTAACGAGTTAATGATTAAAATATTTGCACTTAACGTCTACTTAATGTCAAAACTTTATATAATTATACTTCACATGTAAGTTAAGAATAGTTAATATATTTACACTTTATAAAATTATCATTCACATGTAAGTTAAGGATAAACTTTCGTTTTTTGGTACTCGACTAAGTTAATTACAAATTCGATTAGTTGTGTCCAACTGTAACTTAATGACTCGCGGTAGCTAACAAACTTTTCTGTATTAACCAGACACCTCCCACGACTGTTGGGTTACGAATTTCCAATATATTTTCGCTCGAACGGCTAATCATCGACTGTGGATGTTAACACAGCCCGCTCACGTTTTGCGTTTAACGTGGAGGCCCGACTCGCCTCCACGAAATCTGTATCGAGATTGACACTGCCATCGAAGCGACAGAATTACCAAAAATTCTTTCATCGGCACGATGACCATATATGGTAATTTTCCCTTTTGCATTTATACTACAAACAGAAGGGTTGAAACACACACACGGACGTGGTTGCTTCGCACGCTCATGCGAGCAAACGGGCCATGGACATAGAAATTCCATAAAAGGAAATGCTACACATCGTGTTCCTAGTTGGGCAAACATCATGAAGAAGATGCTTGGGTGATACATTGATCAGCGACGGCGTACAATCGACCGATATATCCATGAATGTGCCTTGCCATGCACGTGTGTGGAAAAATTCTTTCCTCATGCGTGTATGGACAAGATCAAGGGTTTGTATCGTTACAAATATCGTAGCCGAGTTGTGATTCAGGGCATGCCCACTGGTGCCAATGAATTTTCTTGCCGATCGGCTTACCGACCGATATGGGCATTTAGGAAAGAACGGAAAATAGGAAATATCTCCCGTGGTATGTGGCAGACACCTTAGGAGGTATTTTTTTTTGGTACGGTTTGGGCAATGTTGCTTGCTCTATGTGCAACCGGATTGCCTTTAAGGAACATGGTGCGTTTCGTGCAACTATGCCCTTGTGGTGAATGTCCGCTGTTGCTGATGAAATTTAATGTCAGCGAAAATTGTAGATTTACCGAATTTCAGATATCCACGGTACAACTATGTAAAGGTAAGTGCGTGTTTTTACAGGTTTTTATGCGGTCCGCATGCCCTAGGGAAAGTTAGGTGTTGTACCCAGAAAAAGCTAGCGGTGGCGTTATTAAAACCGCCACAACTTTGTAGGGAAGGAAGTGTATTGTGCCAGGCATGGGCACTCGGCTCACCTTCCTTTTTTTTTTTTTTTTGATTGAATAACGCATTTATTGTACAATAATTTAACAAATGTTGACTTAGGACTAAAATGCTAAATCCTATTTTACAATCTTTTCTTATTCTTAAAATAATTTACTGACTCTACACGAGCACTCTAAATTACACGATACAATTTTGTGTAATGCCTTTCGGCGTACAATAATATTTTTATATCTTTATATTTTTATATATTTTCTATTACCCGAATATTTTAGAAGACGAAGTTCTCTCTGTATTTTTTTTTTTTTTTTTTTTTTTTTTTTTTTTTTTTTTTTTTTTATAAATAATATAAGGTAAAAAAGTTTATAAAAAAAATTAATAACAAAAAAACAAAAAATGTTAACATAAAGAAATTTTAAAACGAAAAGGAATCTAAATGAAAAATGGAAATTAAAAGGAAGAATAAATAAATATGAAAAGGGAAGTGAGGAATGGGAAGGGAAGGCATAGCGTCTGAAGATGTTACTATATTTGGGGATATTAAATCCTTTCTTCATTGTTAATCCACCACCAGTTGGGATGGGATCGGTCATTTATAGATTTATCTCGATCGCCTATTGCCATGCTAAATCGCAAGTGAACTGCAGCATTTGATATATCACTGTTATAAAGAATCCGTTTGTCCCTGGCACCACGAAAAGCGTGGTAAATGATAGGGACTCCGTGCTTGTTTTGGATAAGACCTTTTCTATCCGATAGAGGGAACGCTTCTGGTGGGATAAACCCATTTTGGAATGTATTCTCCAGGTATATGTCATTGGGGTAGTATGCTCCCGAGATAAGATTATTTTCGCTGCACATTGCCCTTGCAGTGTGACCACGAATAATTTTGATAATGAAATTGTCTATCCTATTCAGTCCTGATTTGTCATACAGTGTCTTATTAGGATAGAATTTCCTGTATTGAGACTCAGGTGTTCTATGTAACCCGAGGCAGGAACGCAAGCACTGCCTCTCGAACATGCGAAACTTTTCCATGTAGGATGGGGAAACGTTGAACCATACCGGGCAACCATACACTAATATTCGACGAATAAATGCTGAATAGGAAACTATTTTAACTTTGTGATCTAGGAGACTATTTCGAAACAGACTTCTTGTCATTGCATATGCACTTTTAGCTGCGGAGAGGGCAGCTGCTATGTGCTTATCAAAGTATAGGTATAGGTCCATCCAGATACCAAGGTACCTGACAACAGTTTTCATTTGCAGCGGTTAGCTGAGTTCGATGGTTCACCTTCCTCCTCCATCATAAATGTTCCTCCGAGTAATACGCCGAACCAAAAGAACGATACGCCGCCACGTTTATCCACGGCCGGGAGTAAAGAAAAACACTGTCCACCAACTTGTGCAAAACTGTACGACAAACCGTCCACCAGATAGAAATTGAAACACACTGTTTAATGGTTTATTGCTGGTGATACCATTTTTATTTTAATGCTTTTTTATTTTTTAATTAATTTTTTTGGTGTGGAGACAAAAATATACAGATTGAACTACACTTTGTGTAACGTTTATACATGGTTTACATATTTTTTATTTAAAAGTAGACTAGTCAAATTAATTGAAAAGTACCCAAGTTGCAAGGAGCAACTTGAGGAGGACATTTTTATTCGTAAACTTAAACGGAAATTATGAAACACTCCACTGACACTGTTTATTGGTTATTTTTCTATTACACCAATTTGCTTTAAATGAGACATATGCGTTTAGATTTTCTTAATATTTAATGTGCCGTAATTGATACTTGGGTATATCCACGACACTTATAATTGGTTTTTACGTTGACGGCATTATTAAACTTAAAACTGATTCAAGATCCGGTGATCGGTAGAACACGCACGAACGATATCGTGGCGTACACACCGTACCGGGCGCACGGTACGGTGAATGGAGAACGCGACTGACTCCTTCGGTGGTCGGATTTGGACTCTTCGATAAACGGCTCGTGCAGAGCCGACTCGCTAATGGGGTGAGTTTGATGGTGTGGTGGTAGATATCCTCTCCACTAAGGATATGTTTTTACTTACCACCAGAGAAACATAAAGTCTCTCTTGGTGGAATAGAAAACTAGATCTCGTAATAAAGATCATGGTAGTACACATGTATGTGTGTACATTGGTTCGTTCATGGGACAAAGCCATGGGAACGAATCTAAAACAAAGAATGGGAAAACGTGCATCCATGAGATGTGAGTTCGGCTAAGCAAACAAGCCGAATCTCATTGGATGCTAATTGGGTTTGTGTTTGCTTATGCCGCTGCTGATGAGAAGCAGATCCCGAAATATGAGAAAACAAAGGGAACGTTTGGGTCTTTGTCTGAGATGTGCATTGCGGCTAAATAAATATGGGGTTTTAGCTAGATTACCGGGAAATGGTGTTTATGGCATCGCTGGTAAGGGTAGGTATTGAATTCTTATTTGCATTTGCTTATGCTGCAGGATTTAATTGGGGGCAAGAGACGCGAGATTCCTATATTTGTTTTGGCCCCTTGGGTGTAGGTCGCCAGCCAATGCGTATGTATGGTGATTTATGATACACTTGGTGATGACGGGAAATCGGCGACGCAATATTTATGGTCCCTGTTATGATGGTTACATTGTATGTAAACCAAATCATTTTGTTTTCAGGAATTCGCCTAGGGGAATTTGCCTGGCAGGTGCCGAATTGTTTTTGGGATTCCTGATAAGTTAGGAAAGAATTCTTACAGGGAATTTGTATGCGAAGAGATGCATGAAAGGTAAGGATTCTTTACAGGGAATTTTAGATAAATAAACTTGGTCAATTTGATGCGTGAAGCATTTAAGGTGCTAATGCGATTGCATCAGCGAAAACTTATGCAGATTGGGATGAAGTTATGGTGGTTTTACAGGTAAGTGGGCCGTGGGGTTTGGCAGAACCGCCACAACTTCCTCATTCCATATTGTTTTAATCAGTTAATGGATCTTTCGAGCGGTTGCCTCTCCTTCATACTTCACAAGCTCTGCCGGTATGCGGTCGACTCTGGGGGCCCTGTTGTTTTTCAATCGATTGATTGCATCTACAACTTCGTTGAAGCTTAGCTGTATGTACGTACGTTTCTTTTTTTTTATATTGATGGGTGAGCACATTGAGCAGGTTTGCAGAGTACTGCTTCCATCTTGAAACGATATTGTTTGTTTCTGTGACCAGACAGCCGTTTGTGTCTCGAATTATTTTGGCTCTCTCTCGGTAGCCATTTCTAATTGAATTTATGCCGGCGTACATACCTCTGATATTCTTTGCTCTGAAATTTTCTAGGATTTTTTCGATCCGTCGTCCCTTTCCAAATCATCGCGTATTTTTCTGTGTTGACTTCATCATATCTTTCTAAGTGGATCACCCTGAGGCGGTTCTTCGATCTTTACTCGGCACCCATCGTCAAACCAAGGTTTAGATTGATTGATCGTCAAACCAAGGTTTGGATTGATTGATTGATTGTTTTCTTAAACCCTTATACCTTCTGGGCTGTTTGTTTGATTACATTTCTGATCGATGCCCATTTCATCATCATTGGGCACTACTACCGGGAACCGGCCATAGCCTTATTTAGTAAGTCCTGAGGCTTGTTAAATTTTCCATAATGATTTGTTTTTTCCGGGCAAGGTCATTAGTCTTGCGCCAGAGGCTCCCCGACAGGGAATCCAACCCCGGTCTCCCGCGTGACAAGCGGGTATACTAACCACTATACTATCGATGCCCATTCAGTCTCCACTTTATTGGTTTCCTCTTCCTCACTACTCTCATTCTCTGGGATGCTAAATCTACTGGTTAAGTCATCTCGATATTCAGCTCTTTTGTGCGCGTTTTTTAGTTTATCAATGTCGAAATTTTCGCTCGTCTCCCGTGACTGACCATGAGGGTTTGCTTCGAGCCGACTCCTAATTTTGCTTATCATTAGAAAACGATGGGAGACGCAATCTGCTTCTGTATATGATCTTACGTCAAGAATATTCGAATGGTGTATTTTATCTATGAGGAAGTGGTTTATTTGATTACGCATTACGCCGTCGCGTGATATCCATGCGGCTCTGCGAACGTAATAATTCGAATTCCATTATCATTTGAAACGTCGTGTAGGCTTTCTTTACCTATTGTTGGTTGGAAGATATCTTCCTTTCCAATTTTCGCATTGAGGTCCCCGAGGAGGATTTTAAAATCGAATGTTAAGATCCTATCAAACACTTCCCCTATGGTCTCGTAGAAAGTGTCCATCGTTTCTTCGTCGGTAGATTCTGTTGGGGCGTGTACGTTTATAAATACATAATTGTACCACGGGCCCTGTATTTTTAGCACCAACATTCGGTCATTAATAAATTGCACATCTTTTACATGGGACGTTATATTTTTGCTTGTGATGAAGCCAGTTCCGAGGTTATGTTTATCGGTACCTCCTCACGCCAGTGTAAACCCGTTGGTTTCAATTACTTGATGTAGAAGTCGAACTTCTTGAATCGCGACGATGTCCATTTTATATTGTTTCGCGTTTTCTACGGCCGTCTGTATCGCACCTGGTTTATATAACGTTCGAACATTCCACGTGCCGACGCGCATATCCCGCTGTTTCCGTTTTTCCTCGTCTTCTTTTTGCTGAGTGATGATTAGTTCCCTTATGGTAGTGTTGGCTCATCACACCTACGCCTACCGAGTTTTTCGTGAGATTGTTATTTGTATATAGGTTATTCATTTTTGTTCCCACGAGTCTTGGGGTCTCAAATAGTCCGTCATATCAGAGCACCGCTTTGCTTAGTGCTCTGATTCGACCCGGTATCAGAGGCGCCGTTATAATACAGCCGGTATACCCCTGGCTGCAAACCATCAAATGGGTACGGTAACGCGTAACACCCTGGATTAGAGGTGGTAGATATATGTGTGTTACTCCTCGCTAGCCTGTCAGACATGCATGGCCCTACTGGAGGTGTATGCTTCCGTTAGTATAACCTGAGTGATGCATTGTAGTTTAAGCCCCCGCACCATGGCAAGGTTTCTACCAAGCGAAGGGAACTAAATCCAATATAAAACGTAAATCTGAATTTATTAAACGTATCCACTATTAAAACAAAAAAAGGGTTTATGACCCCTTATAAGGTAAAGCATTAGAATGTACCCACAGTTGTCGAAAAAGGTGATTAAAAAACAAGTGGTAATCGCTCCAAGTCGATAATCACACAACATATGTTATTAATCCTATTAGCACTATTAGTTGTATTTGATTTTACCAGTATTAATTGTATTTAAAAGGCTCCTCAATAGTATAGTTGTTAGTATACACCCCTGTCACGCGAGTTAACACCCCACGCACATTGGACTCAGATAAAATTGAATCACTTCTTTTCCTAATCTAATTATGGAAAAATCCCAGATCATCTCTAACCTTATCGTCAACATCTACACACAACACAACATACCAAGCCATGGAAAATTCCCTATCACCTACATCGTAAATCATCTACGATAAGAGCTTGCAAAATATCATCGAGGAAAACTCCCAGACGGTGTTATCTCCTGCATTGAGAATCACACCTGATAAGAACACACAACTTCATCTATAAGAGCAGCGACAACAGGATGAAGGAGGCTTCTTAATCTCCACGCCGGTGAAGTGCGCCGACGAATGTTCATAAGAAGGCATTAGAATTAAAAATTAAAATAATGTTAGACTAGGTTTATAAATTAATAAATATTTTTTTACTATAACCCTCAGGTCTATCATTAACTCGCGGGAGACCGGGGTTCGATTCCCCGTCGGGAAGCCTCTGGCACAAGACTAATGACCTGGCCTGAAAAAAAAAACAAATTCATTATGGAAAATTTAACAAGCCTCAGGACTTGCTAAATAAGGCCAAGACCGGTCCCCGGTTGTAGTGCCGATGATGATAATGAGTTTTATTTAATGTTAATATTAATTTTAAAGAATCAACCAAATCTAGTATAACATTTTGTTAGTAAGCTCTTTATTCGATAAGAAAAATAAACCTTCACATATGGGTATACAGAACCCGAACTTCAGGAGGTTTTACCCCACATGACTTCCGATACCATCGGTTTTCACGTTGACTTTGACACCACCTTAAGCTCCTAAATGAAATAAATATTATAGTGAAATAAAACAAAAACCAGGATGTTTCAAAACGTTGTACCTCTTTTATTTGATTTTCAACAATTCAAACGGCCACATTGACGCTTCGATAAGTTGTAGTCATTCTCCAATTTTTAAATTTCTCCTAAATTGTATGGAGTACAAGAAAGGTTCACAACTCCGAACTGTTGAAGTTAAATTTCAGTTTCCATTATTTGGATATTATGGTTAAACAGTAATGTCTGTTTTTCTTAATTCTCTCCCTCCAAAATAAACCTTTAATTCAAATTTTATTTAATTTACTTAGTGTTACCGCACACGATCTATAGCCGGCCCTGTAAAAAATCAGCACAATCACATTAGCACACATTACCAAGGAGAAAATTTACAGAGATAATTGATACAAAGAGGGCATGAATATCTACACAAAGAGCTTTGTTTTCCATCTACCCTTAAGGGATTTGTACTTGCTAACGATTGGCCTACATCAACCATAGATTTACCACTCCACCAATTACTCTTCATCATCATCATCATCATCATCGGCACTACCACCGGGATCCGGTCTTGGCCTTATTTAACAAGTCTGAGGCTTGTTAAACTTTCCATAACATTTTGTTTTTCCGGGCAAGGTTATTAGCCTTGCGCCAATTACTCTTATTTGGCAGTAATTCAATTTCACGTAATCCCACCCTCAAGGACTAAATTATGGTAAGTGCAGTAAAAAGAAATACATGCATACTATGCAATTTCCATTTAGCTTGTTCCACCATAAATAGGAAAAGAAATTTATCTCCATTCGTACGCGCCAAGAAATACAAACAGGACTCACAAATTTATCCTTTTGGGCTAAATACATTCGACAAATTTCAGGGGAGCCATATCGTACTTCAAAATCCTTTTAGCAACAACACATCATTTACACGCAGTAGTGTCTGGCGCCAAAAGGAATTCATCTCATCTAACGGCACCTGGTGAAGTTGAAAATATGGTTTACAAATTAAGGACAAACTAATGCTCTTCTATAAATCTGAGACGACATTCCAAGGAATACACTCGCCCCTCACGTGCCTTCCTATAATCCTCATAGACCACGGTCTGCCACATATAGTTCACATCTTCGCCCGTTGAGCTAACGCCAGAGACTGCAGTCTCCGTACTAATTTCAAGCAGGTCATATACTTGATTTACTTCGCCAAAGATAAGGAGTATGCAGTTCATTATTCTAATACGTGTCCTCCATAAACTAAACCCCAAATGCGCCATTGCTCATCACAACCCTACATGAGATTCTAGTAGAGTGCGGTCTTAGTTATGACATTCAGAAATATGGTTACATACATGTATGTCTCTGCCGTTTGAGTCGAGGTTTAGAGGCCACAATTGTGGTGCAGGTGAAAATTAGAATTGAACTAATTTCTGAATATTTCATGTCCATGTAAGCAATTAAATGAATGTAGGCCAGTAGGTGGGTGTGTAAAGCTTTCAATTGGCGGTATCAGTCATTAGAAGGCAAAGGTGTACACACTCCAGTACTAATTAAGTGACATTTGTTTGTTCACGGGTGACACATACCAGTATTCAACATACTGACGACAAAGGATAATTGCAGTAGAACAATGTACCGAAGTTTATTTGTTTATTTTCCCTACTAGGTGTTGTGTTCATTGAAAGACAACGCCATCCACACTCCCAACATGCAGCCGGATGTTGAAGAGAATCAAAGTTTCTCAATTGTGTTAATTCATGTCGACTGTATTATTTCCGGTGTTGACGTTGATAAAACAATCCAAAAGTCCATTTCAATTAAATTGTGTAGGAGTGAAAACCGGATTCAGGTGTCTATTATTAAAAACAGCAGGTAGATTAAACTGTTTGAGAAAACTATTTTAACTAAATTTACATCATCGTTGATATGATATCCATGAATAGTTTTTTAATAGACTTAACTCATAGGAGAGTAGCGGATAATATTAACATCCTTCGTGCGCAGTAAAAAGTCCATAAATTTATTTTCTATTTAATACAAACTAATTAGGTAGAATGATTCATATATAAAATAAAAAGAAGGATGAGTATCACTACGTATATTCATTGCATTTCAACCTCCCCGAGCTGTTAGTTAAGTAATATTTATGTGAAAAGAAGCTTTTACCTGCCGCAAACCTTACGGTTATACGTTGGTCAAAGTTGGTTTGGTTCACATATCATTCTTTTAAGTTTTTAAGACTTCTTTTTAATATGCCCATTTTCGCGGCTGGTAAATTTCCACATCAAGCACGTATTTACATTGTGAACCTCAGTTTACATCTCACACTAAGGCACAACTTTCTGTGCCGAGTTCTTACAATAGCGCGTGTTTCGCGTCCACTTGTTGTTCGTGTGCGTTTTTTCGTTTATTTATTTCTCTTAAACTCTATTGCATTATTCTTAGCCTAAATAAACTTGGAATTTTATTTTTTAAGTGTAAAACTATTATGACGCAAGTTAAGCAACCAAACAGGAGCCCACGACAAAAATGACATCATCACCAAACACCCAACAGAAATGACATTATCACCAAACATTGGATGCACACACGATTACCAAACCCATATAAACAATCACCCGACATCTTGTAAGATTGGAAAATTACTGGACGACATCATCATTATCACCGCCTATCCCGAATCCTCAAGAGATTAAGAAATAACCCTGACTGGACGACATCATCGTTATCCATTCTTTATCAAGAAATTAGAAAAGGACCCTGAGGCACATTACTATAAATACTTGAGGGAAACTATTCACTTCATTTGTTATTAAGATAGAGCCGAACTATATCGGCGACGGTAATGTTAAAGAAGTCACTGTAATCAACGAGAGTTTGTAAACATGAATAGATAATAAAAGATCCCCGATCCGCAAGAAAAAATCAATTTTTTATTACAGCACCGTCGATTACAATTAACTCGCGCAATACTTAATATATCGTTATTGTTGTTATTATTATTTTTTATACACACTTGTGGCAGTTCCCTCGAACGCCACCAACATCTTCTCATAATCTAGGCAAGAACCCCCAAATAGGGCATATAAGCAAAAAGAGAAACAAGTACCGTGGCAGTTCCATTGAACGCCACTACTTACCTTACAGGTACAAAAGGTAACAGTTTCCTGAAATACACCAAAAGCCTGCACTTACCTTCCATGCTGTACCTGCAAAATCGAAGGAAAACCATGAAACATAAATTCTCGCCGATATGACAGTCCAGAGGCAACTTTTTTTTTTTTTTTTTTATTTTTTTACATTTCTGTATTTATTGACCATAAATGATTTGTTACAATAAGTAATACAGATAACTTATAATTATCTTAGCTTTAATCGTTTACACATACTTGCTAGTACATTTTTCAAACATTATTATAAAGTTATATATTTCATGGGTGGACAAGATAGGAGTAGGTGGGGCTTCCTGGAAAAGGTCAGAAAACCAGGATATAATTATTTACTTAACCTATAACTAATTTGCTTAACTTAACTTAACTTAGCTTAGCCTAGCTTATCTAATTATTAAATCTATTATTATTACAATAAGTTAAAGTAGGGTGGGGCGGGAGGTATAGTGGTCGATGGGTAGGATTTGGGTTAGGGTGGGTACTATCAGTCGGGGATATGGGTTGGGGGAACACTTTCCGATTGGTCGTTGAAACGCAAGATATTAGAGAAGGGTTGTATATTACAATATTTAAACTGGTGAGGTGAGAGTTCAGTATTGTGGTATACGATCTCATTGGAGTTGTTGACCAACCTGCCAGAGGTGAAGAGGGTTCTGGTGTGGAGACAGTTCGGGTAGGCAGTTCGGTTGTCTGACGGAGTCGATGTGAGCGCATTTATTATCGGATTGGGATTATTGGGAAGATTTTCGATAAATTTGATGGACAGCTCGAGGAAGCGTCGATCTATACGTTCAATATTAGCGGCATAGTACAGCGAACTACTGTTGTAATATTTGTGGGAGTTAGGATGTCGGTTGAGGCCAGTGATAAGTCTGAAGCATTTCCTTTCAAAAATGCGTAGCTTCTCCATTTGGGCGGGTGTGATATGGTACCATATCGGGCATGCATATGTGAGAGTGGGTCTGATTATTTGTTTGTAGATAAGTGATTTGACTTTGGGAGAGAGACCATTCGGATTGTACATGACTTTTCTGCAGAGGTTCAGTTGGGTTGTGGCTTTACGAATCGTATTTTTAATGTGGGCGGAGAATGACAGATTGTTGGTAAAGGTTATACCTAGATACTTTAAGGTTTTGGAGGGTTTAATTATATTGTTATTTATTTTAATTCTGATTTTATTATGGCAGCGAATAGTGTTGTTTGTACAACTCGCGTTTCTGCCTTTAAAAACTATGAGCTGAGTTTTGGTTGGATTTAGTTGAATTCTCCACTTGGTAAAGTAGGCTGACAGGATTGGGAGATATCTGTTAATACAGTTTCTTGCCTCCTTGACAAGCTTGTTGCTTGAATAAATTAAGGTGTCGTCAGCATAGTTGAGCATTGTTGTATTGGGTAACAGTGGCTGCGGTGCGTCTGATGTATAAAGAAGGTATAGTAGTGGGCCGAGGATGGATCCTTGAGGAACTCCTGCGGTTATGCTATAAGGTGTCGAGAGAGTTGAGTTTATTTTCACCATGAACTTTCTATCAGAGAGGTAAGAAGCGAGAAGTTTTGTGGAGTGGATGTTTAATCCATACATTGAATGAAGTTTGTATAACAGTCCTGCGATCCAGACACAGTCGAATGCTTTAGCTATGTCTAGGGAGACACATACCGTTGGGGATTGGTTTTGGAGGTGGGTCGTCACATCATGTGTCAGTTTTAAGAGAGCATGACAAGTGGAGTGTTGTGAGCGGAAGCCAAATTGAGAGTTCTGAATGAGGGAGTTATCCCTGGCAAATGAGAGAAGATTTTTGTAGATTTTACATTCAAGAATCTTGCTAAGCGAGATTAGCTGCGATATCGGACGGAAGTTATCCGGGTACTTGGAGGGCCCAGATTTGCTAATAGGGACGATCACCGCTGTTTTCCGACTTTTAGGGAAATGTGAAGCGTTTATTATGTGGTTGAGAAGAACGAGAATCGGGAGCAAGTTGCCTGGGTGGAGTCTTTTGAATAGGAGGTTAGGGATTCCATCTAGGCCAGTCGATTTTTTATTGTTACGTGAAGTAATGACTTCGGATAGTTCTTCAAG
The DNA here is from genome assembly GCA_963931805.1 of Microdon myrmicae. Taxonomy (NCBI): domain Eukaryota; kingdom Metazoa; phylum Arthropoda; class Insecta; order Diptera; family Syrphidae; genus Microdon; species Microdon myrmicae. The sequence continues at coordinate 186,177,006 of OZ007496.1, forward strand.
GCTTAGGAATGTGTCGATTCCTACGGGGTGTGATGCTTTATTGCTTTCGGTGAATTCAGTAATAAATGGTGTGAGGGATGGCTCCAGTGAGCGTGGAATGTAATCGTTCACGGTATCGTGGAAATTTGTTACTGGGAGGGTATCGTTTTGCTTATGGACTTTGCAGAAATGTTCAGCGAGACAGTTTGCTATATCAGTGTCCGACTGGACGATGTTATTATTAGTTGGGTGAATAAGATAATCTGTTCGAGGGTTGAGTTTGCGACCCGTTAGTCTGTTTAGGTTTTTAAATAGATCGCGATTTGGTTTGATACTGTTTAAGGTGGATGTGTAGGTCTGATTAGTGAAAACTTTTAGTTGTCCATTTATCAGGGAGGTCAATAGCTGGATCTGTTGTTTAATAAAAGGTGAGTAGCTAGTGTGCATTTTCGTCGGAGTTGTTTTTTTATACGTAATAATTTTGTGAGTAGGTTGGGTAGGGGTTTTCCTAAGTGATTATGAGGAACGATAGTGGGAGTATGGCTGAAGAGAGCATTTCCCAGTATTTGCTCTATTTGGGCCGCTGCTTGGTCAATTTGTGTAGGGGGCAGGTTAGAAGATTCCGGTAAAGAAAATTTTGAAAAGCTAGCAGCAATATCCTTATTGACTTTTTTCCAGTTTGTTTTGGTGAAATTTGGAATAGGATTCAGAGTGTAGAGTGGTTCAAGCGAGGGGATTTGAACCGAGGTGTGGACAGAGCCATGATCCGAAGGGAATGTGAATGACATTGTGGGAGGATTAGATGAATAGCTATCTGTAGACTTTAGGAAGAAATCGATTGTTGACTTGGTTGAGCTGCAAATTCGAGTAGGTTGCAACGGGCAGCCTGCGTAGACATATGGATGAAGTCGGAGGAGATCAAGGAGTTGACAGCCGTATTTGTTGCATTTGATGTCATTAAATGCAGTATGTCGTGCGTTCCAGTCTCCTCCTATTATGAAAGGTGCTGGCAGAGACTGTTGGATTATTTGTGAGATGTCTGCACTAGGGAAGTTTGGTTCACGAGAAGGGTGAATGTATATGGAGGACAAGACCAGTACTTTATTATTTCGGCAGAAAAGTTTAACAGCCGTGTATTCGACACTAGTTATATTAGCAAATCTAATCTCAGCAAATTGGAATTTTTTATGTATTAGAATTCCCGTACCTCCATGAGGGCCAGAGGTTCGTGGGTTGGACACAAATGTGTAATTAGGTATGTAGACTCGAGAAGTGGATTTCAGCCAAGTTTCTGAAAGCAGAAGAATATCTGGGGAGAACTTTTCAACAAACAGTCGGAGGTGTTGTCTACGGGTGTGGGAATAAATGGACTCTGAGTTGAGGCAGATAAGGGTTAAGTTATACGTTAAGGGAAAGGATGTGGGAAGTTATTCAATTTAAGATCTGACCTTTTTTTTCCAATTCGGAACTGTGTTTTAAGGTTGGTAGTAGTGTCTCCAGGCTCCTGATGTATCCCAAGATATCCAGGTTGAGAACGTTGGGGTTGGGTTGTTGAGATTTCGGGCAGCTACGGGAACTTTTCGTAATTTCTGCATATGATGTTCCTGACCCCCTGAGATGGGATGGTTGTGGTGATAAGGGTTTCGTTGCAGCTGGTTTGGCCGTATTAGTTACCGTGTGTAACGAACGTCTCTCCAGAATCCGTAGCTTTTCGGGGCATTGTGAAAAACTAGCTGGATGTGGGCCTCCGCAGTTACAGCAAGTTATGGTAATGTTTTTCGTGGATGTTGATCCATCGGCGTTTGTTTGCTGAATTATTGATGGTTCTGTGCCAGGCGCGTTCACTTTGCACTCTCCTGGTATATGCTGTTCGGCACATTTTCCGCATCGTGCACTTAGGTGGCACGCAACTGCTAGGTGTCCTGATCCTTGACACCTTTTGCAATGGAGAATGCTCTGTTTATGTGGCTCCTCGATCGTGATTTTGTGTGTGAACAAATATTTTATTTGTTTAAGTTGGGTGACATCACCGTTCGGTGGGATCTGTATGATTCGCAAGCTCCTAATATTATTCTCCCTCATGTGTGGGGTTTGAAAGTAGTCCAATCTGTGGATTTTCATTGACGGGCATATCCTCAAGATTTCGAGTGTAAGTTCCTCGTTAGTCCATGCTGGATCAATGTGCCTTATGATGAATGTTTTTGGTTTTATCTGGGCATGTTGGAATGTGAAGAACTCGTGTTTGTTCTCTGAGAGTTTTCTTATTGCCATGTCGTGATCCGTTAGAGTCATCGTCTTGATAGAGATCGAAGATCCTTTTGAGTCCGTGGTAAAATTTCTGTGTCCAAGGGCATTCTCAAGCGTCTTGATGACTTCTTTGGTACTATTAGGATTTTTAATGTAAATTGGGGGTGGTCTCACCTTATTTGTAGATTTCTGTCCAACTGTTTGCCAGTGGTCTTCTGGTTTGTGGGTATCTTGGGGCGGTGGCGAGATATTCGATGATGATGGGTTATTGTTGAATGTTAATGAGATGGGTTGGGGAGGAACTTCCTTCATGGGGACGTCGACATTGGTTTTGGTTTGCGCTTGAAGAGAGCGAATTTTTTCTTGTAGTTGTTCCATTTGGGCTGTTAGTATCCTTATTGTTTCCATCGCGTCATCGTATTTTTTGTGGTATTCCGTTGTTAGTTGAGTAGCCATTGTAGCTACTTTCTTCGGTGCGTTCAGAGGACTGTGAGCAGTTTTTTTCTTTCGTTTTTTAGGTAGCTCGGCAGTACTGGGGCCGCTGACCAGCATCTGCGAACGCAAACTCCGGATGCGGTCGCTGATTTTATGTTTTGGTTTACCAATTTTACTTAAATTTTAAAATGTCGCGCAGAAATTTCACAAAATTTTCCACTTAATATTATACACGATACACTATTGTTCGGCCACAGACCGTTCCTAATGACGGTCACACATTTATGTCTGCACGCGCACACGTGTTTTCTTTTAATTTTTCTTTTCTCTTTTGTTTTTCAAAAGCAGTAGTAGGACGCGTCTATACACTTCGACGATCGCAGAGAGAATGGCAGAGGCAACAAATACAATATTTTCAAGGCAATTTGGTTTAACAACCAAGCAACCAATATTGCCTGTGCAATATCTACACGATATTCTTTTGCGCGCCAGCTGCACACCAGCAGGAAAAGGTATCTTGCCTTGGCGCAGCATGCCCACCTCGAGCGATCACCCGAGCGACCGATACATGAAGGCATCCGGCTGGCGCCCCGGCAGTCGAATTCGCAAATGGAAAATTACCATCAGAGTTCGATTGCGAGAATATATCAGCGAAATGTACACGATCAGCAATAATGCTTTACGCAGTCGTTGATCGTGTACACATTTCAACCCTTTTGCCGTTGAGATACTCGCACCTGCTGCGAACTTTAAAGGGGACTTATGCAATGTCTGCATACTTGCGGACGCACACGATGAGCAGCGGAAGCAATTATCGTGTGTGTATTTCCACCCCGTTTGTGTTGACCCAAACGCAAAAGGGGCATGTGGGGTTAGGTGTGGAGTGCGCCGGCGTACGGCGCTGGATTCCCTCCTAACCACCATCGTCACCGAAACAAAGTTCCACCGATTAACAAATTGAAAATTGTCACACACCAAACTCTGCGGCAAAATGTTCACAGTCAAAATAAGTAGACGCTGTAAGTCCGAGAATTTAAAACACACTGTGGTAACTCAATTTTCGTTTATTTTACTTTAATGTTACACTGTTCGTTGGCGGTGACACAAATACACAATTTGAAAGACGATTTGATGTAACTTTAATATGTAGTTTAAATATTATTTGAAAGGGGTAACACCGAATACATTTTGTGGTTACTCGCACGCGACTCTCGACCCACGCGATCCTGGTAAACCGTTCGGGGGTGAAACTCGACTTTAATGGCAACACACACAGGGGTGTGCGCCCCCCGTGTACCGCTATGGAGGTTAATAGACGAGTTGACCTGCTCGTCTGGTGGTTGGAATACGACTCAACGATATCTTGCTCGTTCAGAGCTCACTCGTTCATCGTGATCATGGTGGTATGTGTGCCTAGAACAAAGAAAGACATAAAGTGCATTCCTAGGATACGATTTCGGTAAAGCAAATAAAACCGAAATCGTCGGATACCAATGGAATCTTTGTTGGAACATGTGCGGCTAAACAAAGAGACGATGATCCGATGTGAAAATGTGCTAATTAGTTTTAGCTAGGTTACTGGGAAATGGTGTTTATGGCATCGCTAGTAAGGGTACGTATTGAATACCCATTTGCATTGTTTATGCTTGGATTTCAATTGATGCCAAGGGACGCGGAATGCGTATTTGCTTTGGGTTGCACATTGTGCGAGTTAGGGAATTTTATTGCTGGGAGAAAAAACGTCGCCAGCTAAATGTATACATAAAGAAATTTATCGTATACATGACTGAAGCTGGGAATAGGCGACGCAATGATAATTATCCCTGGCTGGAATGGTTACATGATATGTAAACCGAGGGTTTTTCTTTTCAGGAATTTGTCTGGTACCGAATTGGTTTAGAATACCAAATAAGCAAACAAAGAAATCTTACGGAAAATTGTATGTGAAGGGATGCATGAATAGGTAAGTTTTCTTTATAGGGATTTTAAGATTATAGATGGTGATCTATATAATGCGTGAAGCATTTACAGGTACTAATACCGTTGCATTAGCGAACTTAAGGAAGTTGGGTAGTAATTATGGGGGTTTTTAGGTAAGTGGACCGTAGGGTTTGCCGGAACCGCTACAGACATATTACCAAATTTGGTCATCGAAGCGATGATGGGATTTTGGTATCCTATCGCTTCGATGAAATAATTTAATCTCGGTTCAGATTCCGTGAGGGCAGGTCGCGCCCTGACGTTAATTTACATCCCTCTTGGGCCGTCCCAAGGGATCGGATAATTCGTTAAATTCCAAGTCTGAATTGTCGCTTCGCTGGCGTGTGTGTCTCGTGGATTTAATGTAAAATAATACCCAAAATATAGTCTGATGAACCGCGAGTTGCTGTATAATGAACCTAAAGTATATTACGTACGAACAATAAGCACTTTTATGTTGAGCTAATAGTGGCGTGTAAAGAATAAAGTACATTTCAGTTTGATTAATTAATTATTACGTACGAACGATAAGCACCTCTATGTTGACCTGATAGTGGCGTATAAAGAATAAAGTACATTTCAGTTTTATTAATTAATTATTACGTACGAACGATAAGCACCTGTATGTTAATCTAATAGTGGCATGTAAAGAATAAAGTACATTTCAGTTTAATTAATTAATTAGTACGTACGAACGATAAGCACTTTTATGTAATCTAATAGTGGCGTATAAAGGAGAAATCACTTTGAATTACATCCAAATATTATTGTGAACTACCGATTATTTTTTTACGTTAATAAAAATTATAACGCTGCGGCTGAAGTAAATAAACCTACTTTGTTTTAACCGAAATGATGTATTCATGAACGTGGGTGAGCAACAAATAACACATGTGACTTGCAAGACCCCATACACTCTCCAGAATTAGGTACTTAATGGATTGTCATTCACTTAAAATATGTTTTTTTTTTAATTTTATTCTATGAAAAACCATGTTAATGCTTTTTTTTAACTTTATAATTTAAAAAAAAAACCAGAATTTACTGAGACTAACCAAAACTAACTTACACCTATAGATCTAAGGATCAACTCCTGCCTTGCGACCTGGGCTCCACGGACCCACAGTCCAATGACTAATAATCGGATGGTCTGATGCCACATGGCAGGCCCAGTTCGACCTATACACGGCCTCAATACTATCTAGCCAGCAATATTTTTCTCGCTTTTTATTCTATGTGAATAGATTATCTTTTCCATTTTGCAAATGGTTTTTTTATATTCTTAGTTTCTAATTTAAATGCTAGACAAAAAATGCTTAAATTCTAGCCTATTTATCTTATATTATAACTTACTGGTCCTATGTAGACGGTCTAAGCTAAACATAATAAGACTATTGTGCAATTTGCCTTTCGGCGACAGGACTTTATTTGTGGCTTTACTTCTGATTTATTGTCTAACAAAGAAAAATTCCAAAAATGTTGTGCCAATTTTTTTTTTTTTTTTACTTAAAATTTAACTCAATTCTTTTTTTTTATTATTATAATTTTATTTACTTAAAATAAAATTTGACTACAAAATTTTCCGCAGGCAGGCTTCATTTTATAAAGTCTCATTTGAAATATACTTTTTATAGTTCGATTTCAGGGTTCGATACAATCTGAGACAAGTTCTGAGACACTTGCTTTCGAACACCCGAATCTTTTCCATCCAATTTGGACCTATGTTAAACCATACTGGACAACCATATATGAGCATTGGCCTGATTAGTGTCATGTAGCATATAACTTTTACCCTGCTGTCAAGTTGGCTACTGTGAAATAGCCTCCTGTCACAGCAAAAGTGTTCCTAGCTTTGGCCAAAGCAGCCTCTACATGTCTGTTGAAATACAGATATTGATCTAGCCAGATGCCAATGTATTTAACTACACTCTTGGTTTCCAGTTTACTTTCATGCGGTCTCACAATAATTAGCTTCGCCAGTTTTTTCTTATGTCATTCGTGTCTTTATGTAATGGGGTTCTAAACAGGATGGCTTCATACTTCTAAAAGTTGATCTTAAGTTCCCAGTGGTCGCAATAGCCCCGCACTTTGCTGAAGTCTCGATGTAGTAAACTATTTATAATCTCAACTTTTGGAGCGGTTCTGTAAATTATGAGATCGTCTGAGTACGAAATAGCATGCGGAAGTGCATCTGTTGATTGGTGGCATCTTTATTTTTCTGTCGTTGCTGCTGCTGCTGTTGTTGTTGTTGTTGTTGTTGTTGTTGTTGTTGTTGTTGTTGTTGTTGTTGATTTGCTGCTGTTGTGCTGCTTGCTGTCCTTGTAGGCGATTTGGTGTTGGTAGTTGCTCTTGATGTTGATGTTGATGTTAATGTTGATGTTGGTGTTGATGTTGATGTTGATGTTGATGTTGATGTTGATGTTGATGTTGATGTTAATGTTGATGTTGATGTTGATGTTGATGTTGATGTTGATGTTGATGTTGATGTTGATGTTGATGTTGATGTTGATGTTGATGTTGATGTTGATGTTGATGTTGATGTTGATGTTGATGTTGATGTTGATGTTGATGTTGATGTTGATGTTGATGTTGATGTTGATGTTGATGTTGATGTTGATGTTGATGTTGATGTTGATGTTGATGTTGATGTTGATGTTGATGTTGATGTTGACGTCGACGTTGATGTTGATGTTAAGATTGTTGCTGTTCGCCGACCTTTGGCTTCGGCTTTTGTTGTTGTTGTTGGTGTTGATGTTGATGTTGATGTTGATGTTGATGTTAATGTTGATGTTGATGTTGATGTTGATGTTGATGTTGATGTTGATGTTGATGTTGATGTTGATGTTGATGTTGATGTTGATGTTGATGTTGATGTTGATGTTGATGTTGATGTTGATGTTGATGTTGATGTTGATGTTGATGTTGATGTTGATGTTGATGTTGATGTTGATGTTGATGTTGATGTTGATGTTGATGTTGATGTTGATGTTGATGTTGATGTTGATGTTGACGTCGACGTTGATGTTGATGTTAAGATTGTTGCTGTTCGCCGACCTGTGGCTTCGGCTTTTGTTGTTGTTGTTGGGTGGCTTTTGGTGTTCGAGCGCAGCTATATTTTTTTTTTTTCGGCGTCTCTCTTCTAGCCGCGCTCTTGCCACCCCTAACTTCGCCTCCAATTCGCTAATCTCCTCTTCTTCATCTTGAGACTCTGACGATGCAAGAGAAGCGAGTTGTTTCCCCATACATGTTAAAGTTCTTTTTTCTCCATTGTCAATTTCACGGTTTCACTTCGCGTCACAATTGCATTTTTCGAGGCACTTTTTCTTTTGTTTGTTGTTGCGTGATTTTCTTCTTCCGTGTTCATGCTGGTACTCTCCGGTTTGTTTTCATTAAAAAAAAAAAAAAACGACCTGCTATGCGAACCTTGACGCAACTCGGTTTCTCCGTAACCTGACTCGAACTCGCCTATCGCCGATTAAGAGTCAGCCACCTTACACTCGCGCTAAATGATTGCTTAACGAGCACTATATTGTTAGTTTTTATTTCCCCCCTGCGACCGGAGTGGTAGATCTTACTCCTTTTAGTTGCGACTTATATTATTTTTCGCGCTTCACTGCACTGTTTATACGTTTATTATATGTTTTGTTTTGTTCGTTTGATTTTAAGTTTCTCTGTTTTGACTGTCTTGTCTTCGACTTTTTTTTTATATTTTATTTGGTCAATTCACTCAGTGCCGCACTTCACAACAATTAATTAATAATTCCAATTAATAGCCTGTTCGGTTTCAAAAGGCAATAACTCTTAACTTTTTTATTTATTCAATTTTATATGTTAAAGTCCACTAGTTGGGCAAAATCAGGAGTCGCCTCGCAGCAATCCCACATGGGCAGTCACGGGAGACGAGCAAAAAGTTCGACATTGATAAACTAAAAGACCTACGCAAAAGGGCTGAATATCAAGACAAACTAACGAATATTACGTATTTCGATTTAACAAAACAGTTAAGTCCAAACCTTGGTTTGACGATGAGTGCAGGGCGAAGATCGAACAACTTAAACGCCACTTAGAAAGATATGATGAAGTCAACGCAGAAAGATACGCGACAATTCGGAGAGAGACAATGAGACCCTTCAAACGCAAAAATGCGAATGGGAGAAGACTCGGATCGAAAAAATGCTAGAAAATGCCAGAGCAAAGAGCATCAGATGTATGTATGCCGGCATAAATTCAATTAGAAATGGCTACCGAGGGAGAGTCAAAATAATTCGAGACGCAAACGGTTGTCTAGTCAGAGAAACAAAAAATATCGTGACAAGATGGAAACAATACTTTGAAAACCTGCTAAATGTGCGCATCCATCAACCACAAATAAATGCACCAGACGTACATACAGCCGAGCCTCAGATCCTAGATCCGTCTTTTCGCAATAAATCTATTGAAAAACAAGAAGGCTCCCGGCATCGGTTGGATGCCGGAAGGGCTTATGAAGCATGGAGGCAAGCGCTCGAAATATCCACCAACTCATCAAAACAATATACGATAAGGAAGTCACCTCGGAAGAATAGAAAACCTCAATAGTCGTCCCCATTTTCAAAAAAGGCGACAGATCTGACTGCGAAAACTACAGAGGAATATCATTGCTGCCAACCACATACAAAATACTAACAAATGTCATTCTGTCGAGAATCACACCGTACGCAGAAAAAATACTGGGAGACTACCAATGCGGATTCCGTAGGAACCGGTCAACGAGCGACCAATTGTTCACAATAAGGCAACTGCTGGAAAAGAAGTGGGAATACGGAGAGACGGTTCACCAAGTGTTCGTTGCTTTCAAAAAAGCCCACGACTCAGTCGCAAGGCAATGACTCTACTTTATTGTAGCTGAGCTGGGAATCCCGAAAAAATATGCCGCCCTCATTCAAATCTGCATGAACGAAAACAAAGGGCGAGTTAGAATAAAAAACCACCTCTCAGAACCATTTGCAATCCGGGACGGACTAAAACAAGGAGATGACCTATCACCGTGTCTTTTTAACCTTGTGTCGAGTATGTCATCAGAAAGGTACAAGACGACAACCTGGCTGGATCATCCCTGTACGGCATCACACAAGTGCTCGCACATGTGGATGACATCGCCTTTGTGGGCGATAATCTAGGAACTGTAGATAAAAACAGTGAAATTGTGGGGTGGGAAGTACCTTGCGCCGGCGTACGGCACTGGTTCACTTCCACTCCCTATCACTAAAAGTTCCACAACAGAAACTATAAAGCAATGTTTTATCTTCATAACCGAGCGGACACAGAACCACCGAAATAAATACACATGATATTGTTTTTACTTTATTGTTTGTCGGTTATGCCTTTTATTATCCTTCTTTATTTTTACAGTACACTAATTACACAGGTTACACATAACTAAACAACGTTGTCAAAGCAGGTTCTTACTATGTGGCATTTGTACACTCGAGAATTCAACAGAAATTACATCCGGTTTATTCATCAATAAAACGCGATTTATAAGAATATGGTTAACTGTACGAAGGGAATTACCGATTACCACTCGACTTGGGTATAGGGACTGTACTTGCTTTTCGTGCGCACGGGCGTACGTACTCCCGTGCGCACACTACTTAGGGTGAAACACGATGCGCGCTCGTTGGAGGTTGGCTTACGACTCACCGAGGAAGAACTCCGACCTGTATTCAATCCTCAGTTAAGGGTGAATTTTCGGAAGGGAAAGAGAAAATGTTCTCTTTAGGGTGTGGCCACCAAGGAAATGCACTCTTACCTTACTGGCAGTGACCAATGGACGGCGATTTGTGTATGCAGTGGTGTGTATGTGTGATCGTACAGATCACAGTATTTATCGATGCATTTCAGCAAAGGATAAACGAAACCTACAACGAGGGAAAAAGAACAAAGGGAGAAGCGACCTAAGGCATCGGTCTGTAATGAGGGTCAGCTAAATAAATAAGCTGCAACTCATTAGGTGTGAAATGCATCTGGGATACTTCAAACAATTTGGATTGTTTATCGTATCGCAAGAATGCCTGCGGAAGAACAGAATTCTTTTGTTTGCACATGATGCGTGTTGAAGAATTTGGTTTTAGTGGCTATTGCGCTAATTGTCTGCAGCTGCGTCAATAAGCTGCTTGGAGTTGCTTTGTCGTTGGACAAAAGAGTCGCCAACCAATCTGTATGTGGAGAACATTGTTGTACACATGGTGAGGATGGGAATATATGACGCAAAGATAATCATCCCTGATTATGATGGTTACATGGTACGGTTTTGTTTTCTTTCAGGCATAATGCTTGACCTTTAAGGAATTTTTCTAGGAAAATGCATATGAATTATGGATGCTTGCAAATTCCTTTAGGAAAATTTTATTGATGCGTTGATGCATGGAGAATGCCCTTGAGAAAGGAAATATTTCAGCTATGCGTGGTGATTGAAGTGCAGGTGCTAATGCCATTGCATTAGCAAAGAACAATGGGGTTATGGGGTTTTCCGGACTGGAAGCTTTTAGGTGATTTGGGAAGGTGAGAAGTGGCCTTTATTGGAACCGCCACAAAATCATCATGCAAGAGGCAGAAGAATGAGCCTAGAAATCAATGAAGACAAAACGAAATACATGATTACGGCGAAAGAAGATGGAACTCAGGGAACACATATTAACGTCAGAGGCAAGATATTTGAAAAGTTAAAGAATTTAAATATCTGGGAACGATACAGACGGCCAGTAATAAAATGTCGAAGGAAATTAACAAAAGACTACACTCCGGCAACGCTAGTTGGCACACAGTCAGTAAACTGCTGAAATCCAAATTGCTATCACGTAATGTAAAGCTCCGTGTCTATATAACCATAATCATGCCGATTGTTCTATACGGATGCGAAACATGGGCTCTCACAAAACGGGAAGAAAACAAATTCTGGGTATTCGAGAATAAAGTGTACTGTACTGGCTACAAAGTCGATCGGTACCGCTATCCAAGCCCGTTCCGCTACTCTTCATAAACCAAACAATACCCACGCACAAGATTATCTAGCTCGCAACTTGTTGCTAAGCATAGAAGGAAATGTATCCTTTATATTTGATTCACCCTCGCATTTTAGTACGATATACTGTGGGGGTAAAACTATTATGGCGCAACACGGGCACTAGGTTCACTCAATCCCCTACACTTGTCCTCCGAAAAATTGTTCACAGGAAGAAGAATGAATACAAACGCTCAGGGTTGTTTTATTGTTAATGTTTTTTTTATTTTTTACTAATTTTTATATCAGTACATACACATATCCCTCTCTGGTGGTGATTCTTAATACATATGGGTAATTCCACAGGATCACTTTCTGTATTTAATTTTATGTTTGAATGTAACACTGGTGGACAACGATTGAGTCTTGAATTTGAATTTTAATATTAATAGTATGCTCACATAAATTTGTTCTTTCAGAATTGTCTATTAATTGCAGCAGTATGCTCACATAAATTTGTTCTTCCCGAATTATCTGTTAATTGCAACAGTATGCTCACATATATTTGTTCTATCAGAATTGTCTATTAATTGTAACAACTTCACTTCGATGAAAATTGACTTTACCGCCTCGTACAACCGACTGTAAACTTCGACTTGCTCGTAAAACTCGTTCAGAATAAAACGTGTGTGCCACACGATGTAGGTTTATGCTCGGCTCTGATTGAGATGTGACGTCTTGCGGCGTGACCACCCGCGGTGGAGATTGTAAAACGACTCACTGGAATTAGAGATGAAACTTGATTTTGTACGCCGATCAGTCAATGGTAATCGTGCTTTCCCGTGTATTCCTCGATTCTCTCCGCGCATCGATGTGAATAAATACTTGTGTATTCATTCGACGGTCGATGGGCGTAGAAAGGATGAAGAAATCAAAAGGAAAAGCACAATAACCCAGAGTTGATCTGGCTTTGGTGTGCGTGTATCAATGCAGCCTCTGAGGATGACCTACTGACCTAGTGCGGTGACTGTGGTAATCTCAGAGTACATTGAACTATGGGAAGATAAAAACCAAAAGGAGAGGAAAATGGTTTTTAGGTATTCACCTGTAAAAAGAGATCATTGATCCCCAGCGAATGGAGTGTCTGGGGAAAGTGAATAGTACGTACGTACGCCGCTGATGCTTGGGAAATAATCAACGTTTGAAACAGACTCGAAGACGCTGAAATAACCCCAGCGGTTTTGCAATGATGCGAGAACTTCGTCTGGTTAGATTTGGTTGTCTCTAACCAACATAAAATGCGATTTCCGGAGGAAATCTCATGGGTTAGCTAAATGGAGTTGCCATATGACAAAAAGGTAGCTAAACTCAATTATACATTGTCTGCATAGAATAATGAATTTAGCTATGCGTCCTTTGGGAAAACATGATTTTCAGGTGGAATAACTTGTAGGGGGAATAAAGGTTGAAATGACGCGCTGAAAGCGGTCGAAATAAGGTTTGAATTGTGGGTTGGTTCTCCATGTGGTATAGAGAAACCTCACAATACCTCTAGGGAACGAACGAACGTAGCCAGTAAACTCACGACGGCATTGATGATGGCTTTCTTGATATGATCTTAACATCAATATTACATATTAATAGAATCAAAATAAACAATTCTAAAGGATAATTTAGCGTTGTCTCCGTTGTTTTGTTATAAAAGCATTGATTTTATTAGAAAAGTAACGTCTTATTTAAAACCCTGAAAAGATGATTCTTATATCTGATGATAGTGTGAAACAGGTAATAACTGCTGCTAAGGGTGGAATTAATATTTATGACTCGAAAATAATTCAACAATACAGACGAATCAAAAGTGAAATATAACACAAATAAATTTATGAACCGTTGTGAAATCTATATCGGAAGCTGAATATAACAATTCTATCAAAGATTGGTAGAAACATTGGTGTCAGTGTATTCAAATGGGAAAGGATGGAGATGCAGTAAATTTGAATGAATAAAGTACTTTCTGTGTGTTTTATTTAATCAGTTGCACTGCCTTTTACCCTCAGTCGTAATGGGGTAAGATGCAGTTCAGACGACAGAAAACTTCGATGAAAGATACACAATTCCCGCCTAGCCCTCTCGATGCATCCAACCTTTAACTTTAACATAACTTCATAGATTTAACTGATTTTTTACACAGAAACCCACATTTATTATCTTTAAATTTCACAGTGTTTCAAATATTGTTGCGCCGTAAAAAAATTAATTGCGTCACGCAACTGTCATAAACAGCATTTTTCGTTCTATAACACTTAACTCAATGTGATGGTTATGAGGAAACCCTCCAGGAAATAAAAACGGTCCGCAATCCTTTTTCAATCACGTACTATTCCTATAAGGCATAAAACCCCTGGAAAGCTGATCAACCCCATCTCTCTTCATTAATCGATTGTGAATAAGTCGGCACACTTTTATTACATGTATTGTGGCTCAGTGAAAGGTCATTAAGACATAATGAAACTCCAAGCCTAAATTACCCTTAATTTTATGAAGTTGAATGCCATCAGGAATTGTGGTGTCAAGTACATACTTCAGGAAGTCCGGAAAACATTTCCAACGAGGAAGAACACCCATTAGCTGGTATTAAGAATATAGTTGTATTGAAATGGTACTTAACACAATGTACCCAATCGGTACTCCGTGAGACATCGAGGAGGTGTATTTCGTCGTTATTTGGCTAAGGATTATGCTTATGCGAGTACATATATTGGTGGCTTGTCAGGACTCACAAATTGTTGTTACGTACAAATTGCTCTAGAAAGTTTAATGTCCTATTACAAATTTAGTAGCTCAAATAAATTAATCGTTCCCGCCACTATGAGTACTTGTTCTCAATGTTTAGCCCAATCTTTATAAATAATAAATGTCATTTATACCTTCTCAATCGTAGAATTGGTAAGGAGATTGAAATACGGGGTGGCGTGTGAGATTAACTGACAGCACTGTGTTCTTGTGCAGTTTACTTACTATTTATGTAAAATGTCAAGAAATCAATTTTCTTGTTATTCGTGATTATATGAAATCAAAATATACAAACCACCTGAGAATGTGATTAGCCCTCGTTAAGGTCATCCGACTTATAAGACCCTTGTAAATAAAGTAGCGCGTACTTTAGTTAGTGAAATAATTAAACCACTTGACATCCAGAGTAGAATGTCAATAAGATGTAATTCCATAACTTCACTATCATCCGATTCGTGAAATTTCACGAGAGAGACATTTAGTCACCCTAATCGTATTTCGATCAAAAGCAAACGACATCTGAGAATAACGAACTACTTTCATTCACATTCCATTCGGTTGATTTTACTTTACGAGTGAGGAATTGATTCCACTTAAAGTCGAAGACAAGGCAACGGATGTTTTATAATGCCGAGGACGAATGGCTAAGACGAAACACAAAAATGTGATGATATTAGTTTTAAGTAGAGTCCCGGTCTTACAATTTTCACTCGAATTCGAAGTATGGTCGTTACTTCGGCAAGCAATATACATTCACACTACAAAGACCTTTCCTTCAAAGGGAAATTTTCCCAACGGAAATTGCATTTTCTTTAATTAAATTCTAACTTGATTCGAATAACGTATTTTCCGTTCCAAATTAATGAGACAATGGCTGTAACGTTTAAATTAAGTAGGGAAGGTGTAGCTGTCATTAAACTAACTTAAGAAAGCATTTAAGTTTTGGTCACGAAGTTACATGACAAGTTTAGTTTAAATGAAATGGTGAATTGTTTTCAAACAACAAAATATTACTCAACAGTAAAATTGTACTGAACAATTTTCTATGGCCGATTGCGAATTACATCACTCGTTGGAGGGGTCAAAAAATGTTGGTCTAGTTATTCTCATTAACACGAAAATAATGAAGTATTGGCACTTATTTCATCAAACTAAATATAGTTTGGATGGCTGAAATATCAATTATGCGATTTTAACCTCCCCCATCGCCAATGGACATTGGCTGACGAACAAGCCTTCTACGTCTCAAACCCCACTAGCCCCAAGGAACGTATTTTTATAAACGGTCTCACCGACTCATGCCTCCATCAAGTAAGCAATGTCCCAAATCATATGGAGAGACAACTGGACCTCGTGTTCACAACGGACCCACACATGTCTTCAGTTGCCCCTAGTCTACACGCCCTCTCTACCATTGATAATTACCACCCCCCGCTGCTCTTATCCATATATCTTGATCATGAAACCCATCCTTCTCTACCTCATGACAGCTTTTCCTACAACTTCCACAAAGCTAACTTCCGCCTTTTAAATGAGCATCTTAGCAAAACAGCGTTTCGCTTTGATCATTTGGGGGAAGAAGAAGCTACTACCACTCTCTATAAGGAGATCTACTACGCCTTCGCCTTATATATACCCTATTCTCGTCACAGGTCATCGGTTTCATCGCCACCATGGTACAACCGCACACTCCGCGCTTTTAGGAACATGAGAAATAACTTGTGGAACATTTTCCTCAAAACGCGTTCCTTCCAAAACTACTCCAACTATCTCGGTTCCTTTTATAAATTTTCCGAGCTCTACAACTCCCTCTACACCAACTACCTCACAAAAACACAATCTTTGACCCAAATCTTTTTTCCACTTCATAAACTACAACCGTAAATCCGACGCCTATCCTAACTCCCTTTCTTATGGCGCGACTACTTCAACCGACCCCCTAACTACTGCCAATCTATTCGCTTCGTTTTTCAATAAATCGGTCACAGACATCTCCTTCGAACTCAATCCGTCTCACTTCAAAGACTTGCCCGAATTCTCCCTCGGCCCCTTCATCCCTCAAATTATCCAGCGTCACGTAGTGGAGGAGAAATTGAACTTACTCAGAGACGAGTTCAGCCCTGGGCCTGATAGACTCCCGGCTGTATTTTTAAAGAAATGTTCCACTTCTCTTTCCCTCCCGATACCAAAGATATTCAATCTATCCCTTTCACAAGGGATCTTCCCTAGTATTTGGAAATCCCCCTATGTCACCCCCATACATAAAAAGGGACATAAAAACCATATAAGCAACTACCGCCCCATCGCCAAACTGTCTCATATCTCCAAACTGTTCGAAGGAATTCTTTACAACGTGTTATCTTTCCGTTGTAAATCCATCATCTCATCCAACCAGCATGGTTTCCGTTCGGGTAGGTCGACCACAACGAATCTTATCGAGTTCTCATCCCATACTCTCCGTGCCTTAGAGAATGGCTACGAAGTAGATGTAATCACCACCGACTTCAGCAAGGCCTTTTACAAAATCTCCCATAATTTCAACCTTTTTAAGTTGTCCTCCCTAGGTTTCGAACCCCTATTGATCAAGTGGTTATCTTCTTATCTGAAAGATCGATCCTACCGTGTCAAATTCAGATCCTCCCGTTCCAATCCTTTTCTTCCCACGTCAGGAGTTCCGCAAGGCAGCCATCTAGGTCCCCTCCTATTTATCCTTACCATCAATGACGTTGACTCCATTGTTAAATACTCATCCATCTCCGTCTATGCGAGCGACGCCAAACTCTACAAAATGATCATCTCTCCTCCCGACTTTGTAGTGCTCCAAAAAGCCCTACTACCTTTTTCCCCCATTCCTACATCCAAATCCTAGCTATCTTACGCTAAAACCAAAAAACCTATGAAAACCCACAAAAACCCAAACATGATCCAAAATTCGCAATAAACGAATCAAACATTCGTTTATAGCCTAACATTTGCCCCCACGGCATTAATAACCCAAAATCCGAATTAAAATTAAAAGTTACAATAAACGAATCTAATATTCGTTTACGTTTCACATTTGCCCCACAGCATCACCCAAATCCAAAAATTCAGAGATCATTATCTCTATCCGAAAATTTTCCATTCAGGAAAACAAACAAAAAACCAAAAGCAGATACATTCCCACATCTGCGCATTAGTTTCGTAAGAATTCAAGAAATTGAATTCTTATCTTGTGTAAATACAACATCTCGCTCGAAATATCCAAAAATCGTGATTGTTGCACGGAAATGTGTATCTTTGGGATACAATTTTCGATATGCTTTCCTTTATAAAGGAATAGTAAAACGATCTCCGGGCGGCAGTATCTAAATCCTCCTGCCACAGAGCAGTAATTTTTCTAATTCAAGTTTAACATCTGCTGTAATACTCTAATATAAATTTCACAATAAAACTTAAACAAAAATTTAAACTAACTTCTTTTAAATACTTTGGAAATTGTGTGTTGTCACCAACGCTGGGTGATTCTTTTCTTTTGTGTACGACGACGACTCCGAAAATTAGTACAGGAACCGGTACTAAGGTTGCAGAATATAAGGACGTTATCCCCTAAGTTACGTCCTACAAACAATTAGGACATTGCTCTTCTCTCTGGGTCAGGGGAAGCACGGCAACGACCCCTTGCTGGAGGGTGTTGTGTCAGGAACTATCAAAAAAGAGATCTAACGTCCTTTTCAGGACAAGAAAACGCGCTTCCTGAGGAACAACCCCGACAACAGCAGAATAACTCCTCACTTCTCCAGATGGGTATCGACAGCTTCTCAACTTGATGCCGTAATAACTGCCTTGATCTCAACGTTCTCAAATGTCACTCCATCACCTTCTCCCGCAACCCCCCCCCCCCCCACGTTCCTACTTCCTACTAAACCAACAGATATCATCCGTACCCTCGATATGCGACCTCGGGATCTTATTTGACAGGGAGCTTAGCTTCATCCCGCATATTGATGATATTATTCTTAAAGCCAACTCTGTCCTTGGGTTTGTGAAACGCTGGTCTAAAGAATTCTATAATCCTTACGTTTCTCGTTCTGTCTACATAGCCTTCGTCCACCCCCTTCTTGAATACGCCAGTCAGGTCTGGTCTCCATACCACTCGTCCCATGTACGCAGAATCGAAAGCGTGCAACGTCGTTTTCTGCGTTTTGCCCTCCGCGGACTGAACTGGGCGAATCCAGGGATTCCCCATACACAAGCCGGCTCCATCTGATCAACTTCAACACACTTGAGGAGCGCAGAACTCATGCCGATATCATTTTCATCCACCGTCTCCTTTCAGGCACAATCAACTGCCCAAGCCTGCTCTCCATCATTCCACTTCACACTAACCCCCGTAACCTGCGAAACCCTCATCTTTTCTATCAGCCCACCCACCACACTTCATATGGCTCTAATGAACCCATTTCGCGAATGCTGCGGCGGGCAAACTCCTACCCTACCTCCTTCGATTTCAACTTTACCTCTACTGCTCTCAAACTTCATCTCCTCTCTTCCCTCTCCTGACCACGCCCGCTCCCGTCTACACTCTTACATCCTGTACTAAGCGAGCTGAATGAATGAGTGATAATTGATGGATAAACTCAGTAACCAACCCGCCAAACATACCCCCCACCCCTCTCTTTTTCTTTCTTTTTAACCATATTTTATATCCTTATATATAGTTTTAAGATGGTTGTTAAGTTTTATCGCTTGTACTAAGCTGAATATATGAGGGTTCTGCCCTCACTAAACTAACCTAAGTAAGTCGCAATATTTTTGAGTTATTTGAGTTTTTCCAATAGTTCGGAATATCGACAGTCTCTTAAGTTTCTTAAATTTTATTTATTGCTTAATATAGTTTGGTTGACTTCAATAAAATTTCTTAAGGAATAAAAAATGTAAATCCTTTTAAAAAGTTACCACTTCAATTTGGCCACCCTTTCAAATACACAGCGTTCTGACCAATATAGAGCAACGAAAATAAAATTAACGATTTTTACAATACGTAAATTTATTAACCAACAAATTTCCGTTAAATACTATGTATGTGCCAAAATGTCTGTTACAGAAACTTTGAAAATGTCAGAGAGGCCTTTGGTGACTAGACAATGTCTAAAACACAAGCATATAATTGGCATGAATCGTTCAAATAGGGTTGAGAACGCTTTAAAGATGAGCCTCACCATCCAAGATGACCACATATCTCAACTGGTGCACAACACGTCGAGGGAATCCACGGTTTCATGCTCAAAGATCGTCAATTGAGAATAAATGACGTGCTGATAGTATTGACATTTCGGTTGGATCAGAAAACAATAGAAGTCGGTGGTGTTTCCAACAGATACACACGGCACATAAACCATAGTGAAGAATCCCACAAAAAGAAAATCGAAGAAATAAACCGCCAGAACTAATGGCAAATAGCATAGTATTTCCACGTGCCCTGTGAGTAGAGGGTTAGAATATACTCACAGCTAGACCGGCTTGACGTAAGAGGCTACTAATGGCCGAGTGGTAGGTGGTGTTGTGGCGGTCCTGTGAACGGCACAAACCACTGTGGGGATAAATACCCTTCGCCTAGCCAAAGGGGACATACCTACCGTTTCCTCAACTCCACGTGCCCACAGACAGGTGGCCCAAAATGTACCTTTCCGCTTAGCTAAAGGGATCATGTATACTGGCGTCCTGAACCCCACGTATTCACAGACACGTGGGCCCAATTTCTCGACCGATTCCTCATGCACGGATCTCGAAGGACACTACCCAGAAAGAAATTTGACATCCCATTAGCTGGGCAAACACATGTGGCCGGCGCGGCAGTGCCAGATACCGACAGCCAGAAAAATAATGTATGATCTTCCCTTGAGCAAACCGCAATTTGGCTTATCGAAAGGACAATTGTGGGAACAGAGGGTAAACACTAACGCAAACAACCGACACTGTTCCTACAAGGAAATAAAAACCATGTAAATATCGCAGCCGAAGATAATGACTTCGGCCGAGGAAATCACCAGGCTCATAAACCACACGCGGGTAATGTACACAACGAGGTACCGGAGATGTGTGAAAATCCTGACGATCCTCGGCATATCTTAACGTTGGCGTCCGTGTGTGGTGGTTTTTTAGCGTTTGAAATAATAGTGAAGAAGAACGTGTGATTCGAACTGACACTATGACAGTTTGAATCACAAAAAATTGTACCTAAGCGTTACCCATCAGGCTATTGGCCGACTTTAGAATTTGATTTTTAAACTCGACTATACTCCACTGAAGTGAATTCTTATGTTATCGCTTGGTATACGGCTCTGATGTATTTTCTTATTCGATTTTTCGTTCGGTGCTCTTCACTATTTTGCTTGTGAATTGTGTGTGTATCTGTTAGAGTCGCCACACCACTCCCTCCGCAGTAACTTCGTTACGATCAGATTCGTATGCGAACGACGAACGAACAAGAGAACGTCGGAGGCTGTGCTCTATGCAGAAGTCGTGACCGTGTGTGAAGTTCTGTTTACTATGGGAAAGTGTATGCTGTGTGTACAGATCACGTCGTAGTCACCAATTCTACCGTTTGAAATAATAGTGAAGAAGAACGTGTGATTCGAACTGACGCTATGACAGTTTGAATCACTAAAAATTGTACCTAAGCGTTATCCATCAGGCTACTGGCCGACTTTAGAATTTGATTTTTAAACTCGACTATACTCCACTGAAGTGAATTCTTATGTTATCGCTTGGTATACGGCTCTGATGTATTTTCTTATTCGACTTTTCGTTCGGTGCTCTTCACTATTTTGCTTGTGAATTGTGTGTGTATCTGTTAGAGTCGCCACACCACTCCCTCCGCAGTAACTTCGTTACGATCAGATTCGTATGCGAACGACGAACGAACAAGAGAACGTCGGAGGCTGTGCTCTATGCAGAAGTCGTGACCGTGTGTGAAGTTCTGTTTACTATGGGAAAGTGTATGCTGTGTGTACAGATCACGTCGTAGTCACCAATTCTACCGTTTGAAATAATAGTGAAGAAGAACGTGTGATTCGAACTGACGCTATGACAGTTTGAATCACTAAAAATTGTACCTAAGCGTTATCCATCAGGCTACTGGCCGATTTTAGAATTTGATTTTTAAACTCGACTATACTCCACTGATGTGAATTCTTATGTTATCGCTTGGTATACGGCTTTGATGTATTTTCTTATTCGATTTTTCGTTCGGTGCTCTTCACTATTTTGCTTGTGAATTGTGTGTGTATCTGTTAGAGTCGCCACAGGTTCACCCACACAGTATGGTATTTCTACGAACAATACGAAATCGTAGGATAAGTTAGGGTGCGACCTCCTGGAAAGGAGAAATTGCCTGGTAAAGAGAGGACACCAAAGGATAAGAGAACAGAAGAGAAAGGAAGAACAGCCGCATGAGTTTCTTATCCCTGGAGAAAAATTTGTTTAACCAGTCCAGTGATAATATCCGCAGGGAAAAGATCCGCGATACTTCGAAAAAGGGGGAGTGTTGTGGGGTTGAAGATGTATTTTCGCCAGACACGGGCGCGCGGTTCACTTGCATCCCCGACACTTGTTGCGCCGAACACACTTCACGAAAATGCCCATGAGCAGAAGAGGAGAAATAACATATCCTGGTTTTCTTGTAATTTGTTTTATTGATCTTTATTGTTCCCTGGAAATTTTGAATTTACACATTAAAGGTACATGTGAGTTGATATTTTTACTTGTTACTTGGCACCCAAACACAAGCGATCGAGAACCGATGCCAAATTTACACTTTGTTTTAGTCCATTTAATTACATTGGTTTTTCCACTGTTGAGTGACAATTCACGACAACGAATTTTTAAAAGCAAATTTCGCGTTTCGATTTAGCTAGTGCACTATGAAGTTCTTGATTATTAAGTATTAACTCACGATTGATTTCACGAATCGCGGCGGCGTGACCTCCAGCAGTAGTGGTTGGATAGCGTCTGCCCTAATTAGGGGTGAAAATTGGGATTTCTGTATTCGCACAGCTATTAGCCAATCATCACCGCGCTCTATTCATGTATCTTCTCATTCGCATGCCTCAGTGAGGTGGATAATACTCGCGCATCATTCGACAGTCGCTGGACATGCGAAGGATAAAAATAACAAAAGAAAGAGCGCAAAAACTTCGGGGTTGGCTTAGCTTGTGCGCCGGTATCAAATGAAGTTTCTGAGTATGACCTACTGCCCTAGTGTTACGGCTGTGGTGATCTCGGAGTGCATTGAACCGTATGGAAACAGAATTATGGAGGAGAGGAAATGTAGCCAGTGCTATTCACCTACGAAAAAAGATCATTGATCCCAAGTGATTGGATGATCTGCCGAAAAGCCGAAGTGACGCCAAATTGGCTAGGGTAATTTATCATAAGAACTAATTAGATATTTCGATAAACTCCCCAGCGTTTTGGCTGTGATGCAACGGCGTCGTTTGATTAGGTTTGTTGTTGCTAACCGACATGGTGTGATTTCCGATGGAAATCTCATATGCTAGCAAAAATGGAGTTGCCGTATGGCGAAAAGGGTAGCTAAACTCAATCATGCATTATCTGCATAGGATAATGAGTTTAGCTATGCGTCCATTATTGCAACATGCTTTTCCAGGTGAATAGCTAAGTAGGAGAAATTAGGTTTTGTTTGACACGCTGTTGGCGGTCGAAATTAGGCGGAAATAGTGAGTTGATTCTCCATGTAGTATAGAGAACCCCCACAGTGTGTCGGCGCGAGTGTTCGAATAAAAAAGTGTTCAAGTAAAATTAAAAAATTAATAAGTAAATGAAACCAAGAAAATTAAAAGTGACTTTTATTCGTAAACAGTGTTCGCTGGAATACATCAATCAATTAAAATCCGCCAAAGTGTCCCAATGCCCTGTCGCCCGATGAAATGCCATCCCATCAAGCAATAGGCTCCGTGAAATGATCGTGAGAAATCCCTGGCCATCTTTCGGAGCTTGGCTGATGTACCGATTGGAGAAAAGGTCGGTTTACGTGGTAAGTCGGTACGAAGGTGAGATATCACCCCGTCACGTTGTACATTCCGCGATATCGTCGGGAGAAATCTTCGACTATGTTGCGGATGCGTGGCTGATGGCCCGGACTGACACGGAAATAAGTCATTATAGTATCTTCTGAGATAAAGTATTCGAGGGGTAAATTAGTTTCCGATTCGGATTTCCGGTGGGGTGGGGGGGGGGGGGGGGGGGATAATTTTGCTTTTGTCTACTCAGCAATTGGTGGCGTTCCGTGTGGTATGTTTTCCACGTTGCGGAACTGCAACATCTTCCCGGGCCGCGACAATGGACCCAGTAGTCCTCCTTAGTTGGCGTCGTCAACGTTTCGTGTCAGCGCCGTGGGAAGTGGCGGTTGGTATTTGTGGTTGAGCTCAGAGACCTTAATGCTAGTGTGGCTCAAACACCGGTACGGTAAAACGGTAGGGTGGCAATAATTAATTATGTTGACTAGAACTGACTATTAACTGAATTAATTTGTTATAAAATATACTTAGTAATTATTTCAATTTCTAGTCAATTATCAGTGTTAGTGTGTGTGTGTGTGGTTGTTTATTGTTGATAGTCTCCGACATGTTGTGGAGTAGTGCCTGAAAGGCGATATTTGCCGCATCAACTGCGGCAGCGATGTGATTTGTGTGTTTAATGTTAAATGTTGGTTGGATCGTACATCCCTGGTGTCATCAATGAATTTCTTAGACGTAGTCCTCTCTTTGGATCGTGAATCCATTTGTATGAAGTATCAATATGTCGGACGTAGTCCCATGTCAGATCGTAAATCCGTTTAAATGAATAAGAATATCTTGGACGTAGTCCCAGGATAAGAATATATTGGACGTAGTCCCATGCTGGATTGTAAATCCTTAAATAGTTATTGAGCGATGTGGTCGTCAATATGTTGATGGTGATGGGTTGTAATTCCACCATCTTCTCGGTATGTCCAGCCTGTGCCGCTACCCGAAATGTTAGGTATACCGCCAACTGCCTAGAATCATCTGCATCTCGAACCCAAGTTGATTGCTCTGGCTGATGCTGTTGCAGTTGGGGATATGTCCCATCTACGCCGCTGAACCAATGCTCGGCGTTGGGCGAATTTCTTGATGGGAACTGAACTCTCTGTCGGCAGCGTTACCTGGTGGAGTTTTTGATCCACTGATAGAATGATGGTGCTGGACATGGTGTCTTTTTCTTTTTGGAATGTTGTGGGTGCTGTGACTGTGCATATGATTCTCTTGACCAGCGGAGTTGTTCTGGTTTTAATGGTGTTGTGGTTGAACACCTTGTGACTGTTTGACTGCCTTCCGGCTCGAAGGACCAAAATCTTCCGCCAGTTGGGAACCGCAACTCCGTTGTTGCCGATGGTTCGCCAACTGGGAAACAGCAAAAGAATTATTATGCGTCGAGTTCCTCCTCGACGAGACAGCAAACATGGCAACGGCGATTCTCTCGTCGGTGCAAGGGTTCCAAATAATGCCGCACTGGGCCCAAATAAATGATTTAAATGAATGATCGAACTAACCATCAACAAACTATACAAATCAAACTCAAAACGTTTCGTAGAATATAAAACAAACGAATTAAACCGCGGATCGTCTTCACGAGATCCATGTACCTTCATTACACCAATTTTAAAATGTCACATTAAATAAAAGCACAGGTGCTGAAGGCACCGTAAACAACATAACATTATAACTTTAACGTTCAACATATACAGGTGCTGCAAACACCGTATACAAAACAAATCAAAACTGTGTGAGCACCGCACAGTAGTAAAAACAAGCACTATGTGAAAACAGTAACATGGAAAACGTCACATGAATAGACAATTTTGCTTTTGTCTATTCAGCAATAGGTGGCGTTTTGTGTGGTATGTTTTTCCGACTGGTATAATGTAATCCATGTTGCGGAACTGCAACAAGTAACATGAGGTGTAGTGACAGCAAAAACAAAGAACACCAAAACCAACGAACAAAACAAATAACAAAGTAAGAATTCAACGCTTAAAGCGAACTGGATAAAAGTGACATAAAATACACGGGGCATAAAACAAAATCAAAATAAGGTGCATAAAAAATCATTTCAGTAAGGTGTGAAAAACAAAATAGTAACTGATTAAAATATATTGCCTCGGTGGCAAGGGTGAAAAAATAAAACAAACAACATATTGCTCGATAAGCAATAAGTTTTTAAGCTAACATTTAGCACGAGTGTAAAGTGACTAGCTCTTAATCGGGGCAAGGTGAATTCGAATCCAGATAACGGAGAAAGTGAATTGCGTTAAGGTTCGTACAGAGAAGCAGCCTTTGTTTTTTTTTTAATGAAAACAAACCGGAAAATACCAGCATGAACGCGGACGAAGAAAAACACTCGACAACAAACAAAAGGAAAGGTGCTCCGAAAAATTCCATTGCGACGCGAAGTAAACCCGCGAAACTAACGATGGAGAAAAGAGAACAGCAAATAGAGGAGGACCCCCCCTCGTCTCAGTCTGAGGATACAGAAGAGCAGATAAGCGAATTGGAAGCGAAACTTCCGGTGGCAAGAGCACGCTTTGAAGAGAGACGCTGGAACAAAAATATAGCAGCGCTCAAACAGCAGAGGTATCCAACAACAACAAAAGCCGAAGCCAAAACTCGGCCAACAGCAGCAATTGCAAGATCAACATCTATATCAACATCAACATAAACTTCAACAGCAACAGCCACAGCAACAATTAAAGAGCCACCCCGGGTTTTACTCGTTCACGCCGAAACAAACGAAGAACGTAACAGTTCTATTAAAAGCCGTTGACCCTGAAACGGACCCAGAAGCTCTGCTTGAATTGCTTCAAAAGCTGAAATAATCTACAGAGACAGAAACATAGCTGCAAAGTCAAATAAACGAGATCTACTCGCACTTGCCCAGTCTAAATAAAAAGTCAATATACACCCTCTAACCTAAACATCAATCAAAGCTCTTGTCGTGAATGTAAACTCACTTATAAGAACTGAGAGAAGAGTCACTCTTTTCAACTTGTTGCAAGATGAAAACCTTAATATACTTCTGGCGGCGGGAACAAAGTTAAACCAAAAGGATAAGAATGGGCATAAGAACTACGATATTATACGAATAGATGGACCTAACTCCTCTCAGGAGGGAGGTGTCGCAATCTTTATTAGAAAAGGAATCCATCATAAAGTTATATATAGTGGAGAAATGCGCAGGTTCCCGGTACTGGAAGCCTGTATCATATGCATACCCCTTCAGCAAGGAAGGGGTTTGTATGCGATTACGGTCTATGCACCTTAGAAGCACCAACATAACCTCTTTATAGCAGAACTCGAGACACTCTTTCGATGCTTACAATTGCACCTCGAAAAAAATTTTATCCTAGCTGGGGATATGAACGCCAAGCATAAAAATCGGGGAAATTATATATCTAATGCCAGAGGAAATCAGTTGACTGGTTGTTTAGATCTGTATCATATAGATTATAAAACTGACCTACTCGCTACGGAATATCCGTAGTTCCTAGAGGTAGATCGTTCTTAGATATCTTGCTTATTGACTCACGACTGAGACTACTTAACACCAACAGATGAAACAGAAACTGTTTACGGGCACATGAATACTACAGTCACTACTCTGCACTCACGGCAGTAATAAAGATTCCGAGCGATCTGGCAAAAAAAAACCAAAAAAAAACAATCTAATTTGATCAATGACCCCAAATCTTTTTTCCACTTCATAAATTACAAACGTAAATCCGACGCCTATTCTAACTCCCTTTCTCACGGCGCGACTACTTCAACCGACCCCCTAACTACTGCCAATCTATTCGCTTCGTTTTTCAATAAATCCTTCACAGATATCTCCTTCGAACCCAATCCGTCTCACTTCAAAGACTTGTCCGAATTCTCCCTCGGCCCCTTCACCCCTCAAATTATTCAGCGTCACGTAGTTGAGGAGAAAAGAAACTTACTCAAAGACGAGTTCAGCCCTGGGCCTGATGGACTCCCGGCTGTATTTTTAAAGAAATGTTCCACTTCTCTTTCCCTCCCGATATCAAAGATATTCAATCTATCCCTTTCACAAGGGATCTTTCCTAGTATTTGGAAATCCTCCTACGTCACTCCCATATATAAAAAGGGACCTAAAAACGATATAAGCAACTACCGTCCCATCGCCAAACTGTCTCATATCTCCAAACTGTTCGAAGAAATTCTTTACAATGCGTTAACTTTCCGTTGTAAATCCATCACCTCATCCAACCAGCATGGTTTCCTTTCAGGTAGGTCGACCACAACGACTCTGATCGAGTTCTCATCCCATACTCTCCGTGCCTTAGAGAATGGCAACGAAGTAGATGTAATCACCACCGACGTCAGCAAGGCCTTTAACAAAATCCCCATAATCTCATCCTTTTTAAGTTGTCCTCCCTAGGTTTCGAACCCCTATTGATCAAGTGGTTATCTTCTTATCTAAAAGATCGATCCTACCGTGTCAAATTCAGATCCTCCCTGTCCAATCCTTTTCTTCCCACGTCGGCGGTTCCGCAAGGCAGCCATCTAGGTCCCCTCCTATTTATCCTTACCATCAATGATGTTGACTCCATTATTAAGTACTCATCCATCTCCCTCTATGCGGACGACGCCAAACTCTACAAAACGATCATCTCTCCTCTCGACTCTTCACTTCTCCAAACGGACCTCGACAGCTTCTCAACTTGATGCCGTAATAACTGCCTTGAACTCAACGTTGTCAAATGTCACTCCATCACCTTCTCCCGCAAACGCCCCCTGCCCCCCCCCCCCCCCCCCCCACCCACCGCGCGCTCCTACTTTCTACTAAACCAACAGATATCATCCGTACCCTCGATACGCGACCTCGGGATCTTATTTGACAGGGAGCTTAGCTTCATCCCGCATATTGATGATATTATTCTTAAAGCCAACGTCGTTTTCTGCGCTTTGCCCTCAGCGGACTGAACTGGGCGAATGCACGGATTCTCCCCCCAAATACACAAGCCGGCTCCATCTGATCAACTTCAACACACTTGAGGAGCGCAGAACTTATGCCGATATCCTTTTCATCCACCGTCTCCTTTAGGGCACAATCAACTGCCCAAGCCTGCTCTCGCGAATGATGCGGCGGGCAAACTCCTACTCTACCTCCTTCGATTTCAACTTTACCTCTACTGCTCTCAAACTACATCTCCTCTCTTCCCTCTCCTGACCACGCCCGCTCCCGTCTACACTCTTACATCCTGTACTAAGCGAGCTGAATGAATGAGTGATAATTGATGGATAAACCCAGTAACCAACCCGCCAAATATACCTCCCACCCATCTTTTTTTTTCTTTTTAACCTTAGTTTATATTCTTATATATAGTTTTAAGATAATTGTTAAGTTTTATCGCTTGTACTAAGCTGAATTTACGAGGGTTCTGCCTCACTAAACTAAACTAAATCTAGAGGAATTCGTGATCCCGCAACCCTACAACAATGGGACATTGCGATGGCCACGTTTCACAAGACAGTTTACTGAGAGACAAGACCAGGAGATAATATCACTGAAATCCCGATTGAAAAACCTCCAACAATTACTTAAAGCTAATTATAGATCTTACGTCAAGGATATTCGTGTGGTGTATTTTATCTATGAGGAAGTGGTTTATTTGATTACGCATTACGCCGTCGTGATATCCATGTGGCTCTGCGAACGTGATAATTCGAATTTCATTATCATTTGAAACGTCGTGTAGGCTTTCTTTACCTATAGTTGTTTGGAAGATATCTTCCTTTCCAATTTTCGCATTGAGATCCCCGAGGAGGATTTTAAAATCGAATGTTAAGATCCCATCATATACTTACTCTATGGTCTCGTAGAAAGTGTCCTTCGTTTCTTCGTCGGTAGATTCTGTTGGGGGCTCCTCGATAGTATAGTGGTTAGTACACCCGCCTGTCACCCGGGAGACCGGGGTTCGATTCCCAGTCGGGGAGCCCCTAGCGCAAGACTAATGACCTTGCCCAGAAAAAATAAATCATTATGGAAAATTTAACAAGCCTCAGGACTTGCTAAATAAGGCCAAGACCGGTTCCCGGTTGTAGTGCCGATGATGATGATGATGATGAATTATAGATTAGCAACAAATTTGTATTGGAACAACAGAATTCGAGCTATAAAAACTAATAACCCGAATATGTTTCCACAAATAAATAATATATTCAGGAGAAATAATCAAAACGAGATTCAGTGTCTCCAAGTTCCACTTTTTTTGGCTTGCTCACAAAGTCATGGATTTTCCATACATTTCACTTGAAATCCCTTAATGATCTCACTGATCAATCAATCTGTCGATCGCCGTCGAAAATTAATAAATTTCCTCGCAAGTCGGATGCATCCATCAATGTAAAGTTACACCTCGTCAACTATATTACTCCAGTGCGGAAAACCACATCACAATCATTGTTAACTGCAAACGTTTCAAAGTAATATGCATCGTTGCCTAAACCTCCCACGTTGCCATCTATCCAATTCTGTGTAAACTGATTTTAGTTGGGCTTACGTTGAACCTTAAACTGCACGTCAAATATTGAGCAGACACAATTTCTACTACTCCACATAATCAATTTGGTGTTGAATTAAAGTTCTATTTGTCAAAGCGATACCGTTAATGCAACGACGACAAACATAATTTAAATAAAATATAGACAATAGATAGTTCCATTAAGTTTATTTAGTTCCGCTACCTCTTAAACATGAAAGTACATATATACATCCGTCTGCTAGTCTCTTCGTTCATCTTCCCAAAAAATTGAGTCACGCACGAATTCGATACTTCTGTAGGTCCCAAAGATATTTCAATTTCATACATTTATTCATGCGTTCTTTCTGCCTAAACTTCCACACATCTTACTTTTCATTCTATTTCCAATTCGTTATCAGAAGTTGGATGTATTGTCAGTTGCCAATATAAGCTGCCCCAGTATTGCAACAACAATCATTTCAAGTACCTCATCAGTTCTCCCCTCAAAGCCACAACCATCCAACTAACCTCTCAAATTTCACCCACCGAACATCTTCTTCTTACTACAGATTGGGTTCAGTGCTAAGTCGGATTCCAGGCCTTCAACATGAAGCCAACTTTATACTACGACGATCGCAGTCCTCCAGTACGCAGTTGTCTTTTGCTTATTAAGATTCTAGACATCGACGTTGAGTTACGTTTTATCGATTTGTTTAAGGGGGACCAATGCAAGCCAGAGTATCTGGAGGTCGGTATCGACACAAATTAATATATAACCATTGTGACTAGTAAATTATCTTTGGCAGATTTACCCGGTTCATACCGTGCCGGTACTACAGCATGATGGATTGACCTTAACTGACAGTCACGCAATACTAATTTACCTGTGCGAGACATTTGATGGTGGTCGGGATTGGTGGCCAGAGGATAAGCTGGAACGCATCGAAGTTATAAATAAATTATTCATGGAATGTTCAACTTTGTTTCGAAGAGATAGCGACTTAATGGTAAGCTATAGCACATATAGCAAACATCAGTGCATCTAATTTTTGTTTATGTTTTGAAATTTGATAAACACACTCATGTACGCAAATGCTTACTTTCTGACTGAAACCTGATAAATGACTGAGATATAGAATCAAAATCCAAATTCGTTCTTAAAAAGCATTCGGTCTGATAGTGAGTCATTTTCATGCTAATCTAATCTAATCTACATCCACCAAGAGTTCGCCCTCAAAGGAGGGAAAGAAGTATCTGTTAATTAATTTATTTATTTATTCTTTACATTTTGTTTTTCATGTTTGCAACATTTTTATATCCTTTTTATTTCTTAGATTCGAAATTACGGGCTAGATAAAAAATGCTTAAATTCTAGCTTGATTATATTATGTTATAATCTAATGATCCTACACGGGCTCTCTAAGCTCAACGTAATATGACGTTTGTCGTACAGTTTGCCTTTCGGCGACAGAACTTTGCTTGTCTCTTCAATTATATTTATTTAAATGGAAAAGAAAAACTTAAAAAAAAACATTTTAATTTTAATACCAATTTGTTGTGCTTGTTTTACTTAAAATTTAACTTACTTCAAATTTTTTTGTTGTCATATAAAACTCAATTTAAATCTTAAACTACCCTTATTCTATATATAAGCTAAGTCTGTGTAAGCGGGCTGATGATGCAGTTATTCTACCGATATTAGTACATAGGTTTTTTTTTTAACATTCAACTACCAAAACTGTTGGTATTGTTTATTAATGCCATCCCGGTCTCTATACGAAATAATCATCATCATCATTATCGGCACTACTCCTCGGATCCGGTCTTGGCCTTATTTAGCAAGTCTCTCCACCGGTATCCGGTCCATATCCGTTATGTTAAATTGTCCATAATAATAAGTTTTTCCGGGCATGGTTATTAGCCTTGCGCCGGATTCTATACGAAATAGCCCTCCTAAACCCTCTTCGGCGCGCGAATTAAACTATTTAAAACACTGACCTTTTTTTTCCTATCTACAATTTTTGGCTTTTTTATGTTTTAATATTTACTTAACGGTCACTGTTTGCACATGACTGCACCGTATTTATTGTCGGGGATCTAAAACCAAACTGATCACCTAAAAATAGTAGAATACCAGAAGAAAGTTGAATATCCGAATATTACGAAATAGTTCCCCCTGTAACACTTTAGTATTGTATTATAGCGTTTGGGATGATACTGAAGAACGTGTGATTCGAACTGACGCTATGACAGTTAGAATCACCAAAAATTGAACCAAAAGCGCAACCCATCAGGCCACCGCCGTGTGTACGAATTGAATTTCTAAACTCAAGTACATTCGACTGATGTGGATTTTGTTATGTTATCGCTATGGTATAGGGCTCTGATGCATTTTCTTATTCGATTTACGTTCGGTGTTCTTCACTATTTGTTTGTGTATTGTGTGTGCATCTGTTAGAATCGCCACACTACTCCCTCCTCAGTAACTTTGTTACGATCAGCTTCGTGTGCCAACGACGGAGCGAACGAGAGAACGTCGGAGCCGGCGAGTGTGCATATGCTCTATGCGGAAGTCGTGATCGTGTCGTGAAGTTCTGTTTACTATAGGAAAGTGTGTGCTGTGTGTACAGATCACGTCGGTATGTCACCAATTATGCGGTATGCTTTTATTCGTTTTCGTAGTCTTCCCTTAGTCTTAGTGGTGGTTACGTGCCGGCAAATGCCCTGGTTCACTAAGAACTACCCATTCAATTATTGTGAGACTCCGGTGCAACAACCAAAGCAAGGCGTGGGTCTTGAACATCGAACGCAGTTTAGTGAAACAGGAAACGTACTTCTTCTCTTTAGTTTTATTTTTTAATTGTCTTAATTACACGAGAAAAAAAAACGTAACAAATTCACTCTTATTTAAATCTAGTTCAAACAGTATTCATACTTTATTTTAATCAAGTTCACACGGTATCCATTATTTTATTTTAATCCAGTTCACACAATATCCATTCTTAACTTTAATCAAGTGCACACGATAATCCTTATTTTATTTAGTTTAACTCAAGCTCAAACGACGATGCACATCCACCGACAGTGATTTTAAGACCCTAATTTATTTAACGTGGAGGCCCGACTTGCCTCCACGGAATCCAGAACGCGATTGCTATTGCCACTGAAGCGAGAGAATTACCAAAAAATCCATCTCTCGCCTCAGTGACCGTATAAGGTATCATCCTCGCATTTCGTCCAGCAAGAATGGGGTGAAACATAAACACGATGATCATCTCTGCGGCTCATTGTGTTTGCGTGTCCACAAGCATGCGGAACGTGGATCGATCAAATCTACACGGGGAACATTAGCTGGCATGGTAGCAGCTGGTGCAAATATCTTGACATAGGGGTTGAAGTGTTTGCACGATCAGCGACTGCGTAAAGTATTTATGTTTATCGTGCACATGTTGGTGGCATCTCCACGTAGTCGAATTCTCGATGGTAATTTTCCATTTTGAGAACTCGACTTGTTTGGGCGGTCGGCCGTATTCCCTCATGTATTTGACGGTCGGATGACCGATCGATGTAGGCATGTATGCAAAAGGAAAGTTAATTTCCTGGCGCGAGTTATGTTATCTAAGGGTCCTTCCAGAATTAAATGAAACACCAGTTTATAATAGTCACTTTTTTCTTCTATTACTTATCTTTTTATTTCTTATCTAGGTCTTTACACTTTTTCTAAATTGTTTTTGAGAATAATTTGTCAAAACTTATAGCACACAGTTTCTTAATCATTAAGTACATACATTTAATCTAGTCTATACATCTCTATTATTAATGTACAAGGTTAATAAGCACTTCTTCTTTTCTTTCTTAACTCTCCAGTATTTCTTCTTTAATCTGTGCATTTTAACTTAACACTATACGACACTACTTTACTTTATTTCGTTATAAAAAGTAATTAAGCACTACTTCCTTCATGTATTAGTTTCTTCACCACTTTCCTTTTGATCAGTCCACTTACACTTAACTAAGTTTGTTTCCAGCACCAGTGATAAAAGTCATTAAGTTATTTTTCCTCTCTTTATCAAGTCTCTATTCCTTTCACTGCATTCCTTACTGGTCAATCACTTCTTAGACTCGTCAATACTATTCCGCTTTACACTTCTCGAATATTACTACCGAAACACTTTTCATTTATATTCTACGATTAAAAAGACTTTTTCTTCGACTCCCAAAGAAGATTTTATTTCTATCTTGAATCATCGAGTCCAACGATCAACCCTCGACTCTGACCGGCCACCGACTGCCTTCCTGATTGCTTCCTGTATCTTTTTGATACCTCGGGGTCAACACTTCCCGATTACGACAATGCAATTCAATTTTAATTGCCCCAATTTCCGATTACTTCGCAATTGCTTCAAACTGCTGTGTTGGTCAATATTTCTTCATTGACTTGCATCACAGTTCCGTATGCGCAGTTGCGAATTGACCCAATAATTTATTTCGTACTTGATTGTGCTGGAACATGCAGTTTAAACGTTTCTGCAATTTAATTGTTCCGCAATATGCCGTTAATTGCTTTTGCATTATTAGGCAATCGTTTTGGCATATGCAATTGATGCATTATCGTACCGGGGGGGTCATTCGAGTTTAAAATCGGATGGCGTTTTTAGGTTTAGGTGTGTCAATGATCTCTAGTATGTCATCTTTATCTATGACATCATCGACACACCTAACACGCATAAGGGTATACCTCCTTGTTATAGTTCGGGCAGTGTTGGTTGCTAGGTGATGCAACCAAATTGCCTTTATGTGTGGAAGATGCCTGCTGGTGATGGAAATCGATCCGAGGCATGTTCAATGAATTGGTTCGGTTCATGTTGGTTGCATGGTGATGCAACCAAATTGCCCATAAGACACATGCCTGTTTGGTGCTGATGGATTTAGCATCAGCAAATATTGTGATTTTACAGCGTTTTAAGGCTTTATGGTACAACTATATACAAGTAAGTACTTGCTTTCCTGGTTTTTGTATGTTGTAGGGCGGAGTTTTTACATGGTTAATGGGAAGATGATTGGTGGCGTTCAAGGGAACCGCCGCAGTATCACTTTTGATTTATTATATGTATATATTAAATGGGGTACCTGCGTATTGGCCGGAACTAGTTTAGCTCGCTGCTGGTTAATATATATTATTGTAATATTATTTTGATTAAATTGTATGACCATTGATTTGCACAATTTTTGTGAAAATAACTCAAACCCATTGGTGGCGAGCGAACGGCCACCAATGATGGTACGGAAACGAGGCGAGCAGGGAACTTCCGTTGCTTTTTAAATGAACGCGCAAACAAACTCGATACTGTAACCAACAGTGACTATTTTATATTTCATTTTATTTCTTAATGTTATACTTAGTTTAACAAACACTTTAATGTAATAATAATGACTAAATGACAACCCCTGTAAGAAGGCAGACTGACTGCAACGGATAGAATCTGATGGTCGACTGACTGAAAAACGTTAGTCACATTCAAATTTGTGTGACACCTCGATGGCGTCTCTCAGCGATGACGCATTGTCAGCTAGTTGCTGACAGACGTGGTGAGTATGTTGGTTGGGGGGTGTACTAGAGAATGAACGTACTAGATTCTCGCCGCTGCATTTAGTTGCGAATCCGCAACACAAATCGAAACGCAAACAGTTTTTATAATGTTTTATAAATACACTTCAATATTTATAATGAAAAGATTAAATTAAACCAATGAGATTTGTTTGTATTAAAAAGTTGTATGATCACTGATTTGCACAATTTTTGTGAAGATAACTCAAACATATCCACACACACACAGTTTTTATAATGTTTTATAAATACACTTCAATATTTATAAAGAAAAGTTTCAATTAAAACAACAATGAGATTTGTTTCTAGTAAAAAGTTATATGACCACTTTGATACGTTGCTTTCGATTTACTCACTGCCTCCTGACCCAACCAGCAGGTACTTTTTCCACGATCACCCATTCTTGATCGCGCACTCATCCTTATTCTCCCATTTTCCCGCCCATTAAGGTGAATAAACTCTTGCGAATTTACCCAACAGTCAATGAACTTAGGGAGAATGGGAAACCTGCAACGGAGAGCATGACGATTTCGGGGTTGATTTGCTTTCGCTTCCCACGAAAGCGAAACCAAGAAGGTGACCGCATAAATTGCTCTCAGAGTGGAGAACCAAAAATGTACTCCAAGAGGAAATCGGGTGGGTTGAAAAGTATATTTCTCATACTTTTCACCTGACTCTGGGTTTTTGATCGCCAGCGAATAGCCATGTCTAGCGAGGTCAAAGGACGCCGCCGGGCTTGGGACGTAATCGGCGTGGGAAAGAAAGACAAAAGGAATTCGCGAGAACCCAAGCTGTTTGTCTATGTAGCAACAGCTTCGCTTACCCCGCTTTGCTGTTGCTAACCAGGCATACGTTTTTTGATTTCCGATAGGATATCTCATGTGGGATATCAAATAATGTAGGCTTTTCAGGCCAACATATCAATGCGCTAATCAGTTTAATGATTCGGGGAGGGTGTTTTAATTCTGTAACACCCCCTTGACTTGCTTGCATTTACATTCTTCAAGAGGTCAGCCGAATTCATTGGGTTCATTTATTCACTCTATTTCTCAATAGGTTAACCAGATGCATTGGCTTACTTTATCTGTTTATGTTATGCGGTCGTTGTCACTTTTATGGGTCAACATAAAAGTGATGACGATAATAATTTATGGTATGGAATAATTGAATAATGTAAACACAACCAAGTATGGTCTACAAACACTATGGTTTTCTGACCAATACTTAACAGTGGATACATAGTGACCGAGTGCGAATGTGTTTTCAATTCGGTGATTAAGTTAAATTAAAACGTTACTTTTGTGAGTCGCGAGTGTTTAAATTGTAAAGACTATTTATAAATAAATTCCAATGATAAAAACAATCAAAACAAAAATTAATGTATATGAAAATAATCAAATAAAAGAGAACGAAGCCAGGAAAAGGAAAAACAATAACATGTGTTGTGACAGTTAAAACAAAAAACATAAAAAATAAACAAACAAAACAAGGCATAGAGAGTCATTCTTTAGCTGAACCACACGAATATGGAATGCTCTACCTAGGCATGTGTTTCCTAGCCGTTGTGATGTCCAGGCATTCAAGAGCAATATACCCTTTATGTCAATGACCGGGTACCCGGGTACCCATTTCGATTTTTTAAAATGTCAATTTGAAAGTAAAAAAAAAAAAATTTTTTTTCATTGAAATTTCGTAATTATCATTCAGAAACGTTTGAATGGAGATGATCTAAGACATGGGACCGAAATTTGTCTACTAGGCCGAGCAATCGTGAAATTGCGACGAAATGATTACTGTCGGTAAAGTTGGTCATTGACATAAGGGATACATCGACACATTTCCTTGTCCGCTTCCTCTCCATCCGCTCGCATGTGCTCTGAAATTTAATTACTTCAAAATCCCCTTTGGTGCGCGAGTTTTTGTCCGGTCGCGGGACAAAAATAATATTTAAAAAATTAATTTTTTTGGAGACGATGCCTCTTTATTTCAACACATACGAGGATGGCCTGAAAAGTTTCCGACCTCAACGTGAAGATAGCAGCACTCGTCAATACAAGCTAGTGAACGTAATCCTTTGACAGTTGCTCACGAACATTTCAGCCATTTTGGACTAGTAGTTTTTATTTGGCAGTCGTTTGAGTAAGTCGATGTGAGTGTTTTTGTGAAAATGGACAAAATTGAATATCGAGCTGTCATTAAATTTTTGTTTTTGAAAGGCAATACGCCTACGCAAATCAAAGATGAGTTGGACTCTGTGTATGGGTACTCTGCACCACCAGTTACCACAGTGAAGTTTTGGGTAGCTGAATTTAAACGTGGCCGTGAGAGCTTGGGAGACGATGAATGTTTGGGACGTCCAAAAACTGCAACAACTGATGATAACATCGCCAAAGTTCATCAAATGGTGCTAGACGATTGCCGAAATAAAGTGAGAGTGATAGCTGAGGCTATGAAAATGTCCAAAGAACGTGTTTGTCACATATTAAATAAAGATATAGGCATGAGAAAGCTATCCGCGCGTTGGGTGCCGCCTTTGCTCACGGTAGACCAAAAACGTGTTCGAATGAACATTTCCCACGCTCTGTTTGCGCAGTTTAGGCGCAATAAATCCGAGTTTTGGCGTCGATTAATTACTGTCGATGTAACTTGGATACACATTATAAGCCTGAAACAAAAATAAAGTCAAAACAGTGCCCTGTAAAGGGGGAATCGGCTCCAAAAAAAACAAAAACTGTTTTTTCGGCTGGGAAAATAATGACGACTGTTTTTGGGGATAGTCATGGAGTTATCTTAATCGACTTATCTAATACTTAACTTAACTCTAACTTAATCTAGTTTAACCTAATTATTATTATAATAAGTTAAATATGTAATGTGAGCTGAGGAATATAGGGATTGATGGTTAAGGAGGTAGGTTGGCGTCGGATATGGTCAGTTAGTGGTCTCGGGTGGGGTAACACTTTTCGGTTGTTCGTTAAAACGCAGAATGTTGGAGATTGGTTGTATGTTGTAGTATTTGAACTGATTAGATGCCAGCTCGATGTTATGGTACACTACCTCGTTGGAGTCATTAAGCAATCTTCCAGAGGTGAAGAGAGTTCTGGTGTGGAGACAATTCAGGTAGTGAGCTCTGTTATCTAAAGGAGTTTGTAGTAATGAGTGTAGGTCTGATGATTTGTTCATTCATGAGCAGTTTGACTTTGTGGGAGAGGCAGGTTACCTAAAAGCTGATTCTCGTCGCGGTTCGTACAGAGACGGCAGGTCGCCTTTGTTTTATTTTTATTTTAATGAAAACAAACCGGGAAGCACCAGCATGAACACACAACAACAACTACAAATCAAAGAAAAGGAGCTACGAAAAACAAATTGTCGGGCGAAGCAAAGCCGCAAAAATACAATAGGATAAGATAGAAGACGATAATCTCTTTCCGGCCCCTTCTGGCCCAGAAGCGGGCAACCCCAGCACCAACACTTTCGCAAGTCTAGCCGCTACATGTTGCCATAACATAAATACTACATCATGAATCCATCTCGTATCTTAAAGCAATTTATAAAACTCGACATGTGTCCGTGTTGCAGTTCCGCAACATATATTATACCATTATACATTATACCATTACGGAAAAACACCATTGGCACTGAAGGCTGCCAATAACAACTAGCAGATTTGTGGGGGTGGAAGTAATATGCCTAACACGGACGATCGGTTGACTTCCGCCTCCATCATATTAATTGATAATTGGCCCGCCGTCGCAACAAGAGAAAACACGAAACAGCATCTCACAACACGACGTCCACGAGGAGCAAGTTAAAGAAAACACACTGATTTTTATTGTTTATTTTATTCACTCCAGATTAAACGTTAATATTTAATTTATATGCACTCAATACCGACTCGCGGAGACTACGACACAATCGATTATTTTTCATTATCGCTTCTATATTAGCGATGGAGCCGCGACCTGATCGGCTCGAAGGATGGTAAAAGACTCAACGATATTCAATCGTTGTTAAAAGAAATTCAGCTGTGAAGTTGGTTCTCTTAAATTTAGGGTGCATTTCCTG
Source organism: Microdon myrmicae (assembly GCA_963931805.1). Classification (NCBI taxonomy): domain Eukaryota; kingdom Metazoa; phylum Arthropoda; class Insecta; order Diptera; family Syrphidae; genus Microdon; species Microdon myrmicae. The sequence goes on from OZ007496.1 coordinate 186,216,657, forward strand.
TTCCAAGAGAGACGTAAAGTCTCTCTTTTGAGTAACCAAACCGATTCCATAGAGGAGATCTTCACGATACACAAGTGTGTGTGTACATCGGTTCTTTTCATGGCTCAACGCTATGATGAATAACCTGAAACCCAAAACAAGGGAAAAGATAGTAGAGATGTTTGTTTATGTGAGAAGGTTACTGTGAAATGGATCCAAAACTATATACGATTCAATTGATGCAAGAGACGCGGAATGCGTATTTGCTTTGGTCCCTAGGGTGTAACTCGCCAGCCAATGTGTATATAGGGAACATTGTTGTACACTTGGCGCGGCTGGGAAAAATAAACGGCGCAGTATTTATGATCCCTGTCATGAAGGTTACAATGTATGTAAATCTAATTATTTTGTTTACCGGAATTCATCTAAGGAAATTTGACTGGCGACGTAGATGCCGAAATTGATTGGAAATTCCTGGTAAGCTAATAAAGAAATCTTAAGGAGCAGTGGTATGCGAAGAGAATGCATGAAGGTAAGTTTTCTTTACAGGGACTTAAAGATCATAGATTTGATTTCTTAAATGCGTGCAGCATTTTTAGGGGCCGAATGCGAATGCATTGGCGAGGACTTGAGCGTCTTGGGTGATGATTATGGGGGTTTTTTACGAAGGTAAACCGTGGGACTTGGCGGAACCGCTACAGATTCATCGGACTGATAACGAGCCCGTTATCAGTAAAATAACCCAAAAGAGAACAAAGAAGTTTGATATATTTTACCACTGTACTGTTCCCTCACAGTTTGTTTTTAACGTTAAGGTTAAGATTTTGTTTTGTATACGGTGCTTGCAGCACCTGTTGTTTTCTTAACGTTGGTAGATCATACAGTTGGTGCTACCCAGTTTTACTTTAAAGATGTAAATCTAATCGTTCTAAAAATGAAGAATAGTCTTTTTGATGTATCGTTTACCTGTCAACTTGTTTTAAATCGTTTTTTTGTGAATTAAATTAAAGGGAATCTTTTTACGATTTATTGTTTCGTGTTCTTATTATTACGGTCGCAGTTTTGAATACCTTAACGCTCAACAGTTAAGAAGAGTTTATTTGCCTAGTTTCTGCAGCTTTCTACAGCATGGATTTGTGGGGGTTCTCCACATCACACGGAGAACCAACCCACAACCCTAACCTGCAACATGCAAAAATCAAATCCTCAACGGAACATTACCCAATAGCATATACTCCCAAATCTGCAATAAAATACTTTCCAAACCCCCAATAGAATATAATTCAACCGAATATATTCTAATCACCACCACATGCATTTCCCCAAAACTGCGTCAGTCAATTATCTATATTTCCTCAACGCAACCAAGCAATCCACATTTCCCCGAAATTCGTATGCCATAGCAAACGCATATTCAATCCTCAACGGAACATTAGCAAGTATATCAAGCCGCACACATTTCGCCGAAGTTCATACGCCTTAACAAAGCGTATATCCAAATCCTCAACGGAACATTACCAACCAACTAAACCGCGCACATTTCCCCCGAAATTATTTCGGTTAACATTTCTATCTAAACGATATCCCTTGCTTGCACCCAAGCCATTCCAATTTCCTCCGAAAATGCATGCCCATACTCGCTCGCGTCGCCAAAGCCAATTTCCCGGTACACCCAACCAACGAAGTCAACCCAGCCTGTACGGCCAGAATTCGTTGGAACTGAGTTCTTATGCGAGCATAGCAACTCGTCCACAATTCCTCGTAATTCGCAGCGAGCCTAATTTTGCTATGACGCACCGCCACGACGCCAATGAATGAATTATTTTCATTCATAACCAGTCGCAATTTATCCACCGTTGTCCAACCACCACAGAGTGCGCTTCGTTCCCTCATACTTGCCCCGTAGTGTGCGGCTTTCAGAGCCAAGTCTCCATCGGAGTTCAAAGCCACCAAGTAATTTAGTAATTCGTTAAGTCGCCTATTAAATTGTGCCCCAAAATAACTGAAAGAACAATAAAGCTGTAATGATGTGGTGCGGTTTTGTCCGGAACCGGAGTGTCGAAAATCTAGGGAAGCAAATATAAACATATGTATACAAAACGACAGAGACCTATGTGAACCAAGTGATACCCAACTATTCAATCTTAAATCCCCTGTGCAGAATCAAACGCCAAAAAACGTAGTTACGAGAGTTGGTGTAAATAAAGAAGACGTTAACAGACAAAATAAAAAAAGACAGTGTGTTTTAAACACCCTCTCCTATCTTTGGTGAACAATTCTCGCAGTGGATCTTCAAGTCGGGAAGTTAAATGAAACAGTGCCAGTTAATTTTTTCAAAAAACAGTTAAAGTGCAACAAACTCCATGCCAAAAATAAATGAAATTATACATTTGAGAGACTACAAAACGCCACAACCTACATGTTCTTACTGCATATATTTAAAAATGGTTTCGCTTGCCCAACAGTAATACACACCGTTTAAACACTTATTGCAAATCAGAACATTCAATTCGAAATTTAAGTATTTTCAACACCAGGACATCGCAAATAAACCAAATGGACAATACAATCACCGTCACACCAATTAAAGTCGAAGTACCTGTACCTGTAGAACCATCAGTTTCTTAGTCTAGCACTGATCGACATAAATTTATGAAAGGAGTCCAGCGTAAAAAAAACCTCCAACGATTGAAACACCTTAGCCGAGCATTTTGGATGTGGTTAAAAATATACAACCAATCGATGCTAAACATCAGGCAACAGATACAACACCTTCGTGACTCACAAAAGTGAAAACAACCAACAACAAAAAATTAAATTAAATAAAAACAAAAACTATTAAAGGGTACCCCGTACCCCAACACAGCTGTATCTAACATCACCTGGGCTAGGAGCAACAGCCCCAACACCACATCACCAGGGGTGCCACACGAAGACAAGGTTTTTTTTTTCTTTCTTTACTTTATGTTCTCTTAGTATTTTTCAAAACTTGTTAATTCCTTTTCGGCGAGAACTCGAATCAGATCGCAATTCGCGGTTCAACGTAAAACAACACGGAACTACTATTAATTCTAAAGAACTATATTTACGATAATGTACAAGTTATGCATAAACACCAAATTACAAAATTTACATATTTAACCGAAAATTATCGCCCAACAAACATATGCAATTAACATTCTAAAAATAGTACATAACATTTCCTTTAAAACAAAGCAAAACGTTTGCACTTCATACACTAAATCATAATCATATTTAGGATTGTTTCGAATGTACTCGACAAAATAAATTTTTAACTCAAAACCAAATTGAATAGAGACGGTTGTTGCCAAATCCTATAAAGTATAAAAATAAAATTTAACTAAAACATTTGTAAACCCCTTCAGGCTACCGAGTAACACATAATATTACTTCAACGCTCTCAAACGCACACACGCCTGCACAACTCGCACCTTTACTTTCTTTTCTTTTCCGAATTTTAATTTTACCTTTAATTTATCCATAATTAAAACCAATATTCTTAAAATGAACTCGGGTAATACTACCGCCCCGCCCGCCCCAGTCAGCAACTTGACCCCCGTCGACTCCCGGCGTCCTCTTTGCGACTCCCCGCTACTCACGCCGACGCAACCTCGACTCAATCACTCCCCTCGCGGCTCCTATCGACCCACGCGTCCGCTCCACCCCTCGTGGCTTCATCCACGGGCACACCCCGCCTCTCCTCAATTCCCCAATCCCGGTTTCCCTTTCGACTCCACAACCATGATTTCCATCACGCGAACCGGTGCACCCGCCCAAGCACCGGAAGAACCTGAGTCACCAGAACTCCACGACGCTTCCGGCATTGAATTCAGACACCACCCCGCCAGTATCAGGTTCCCTCCCTTCGACGAGGAGAGACCCGAACTGTGGTTCGACACCGTAGAGCTGGTATTTACCGCCCACGGATCAATACCGGAAGCCCTTCGGGCCGCGGCACTCGTTAACGTCCCCCCCCCCCCCCCCGCGCAACTACTGCACGTAGCCAACATAATTAGAACCCCGGGCCCCCACACCTTATTCAGACATCAAGTCCTCCCTCCTAAGAGCCCTCAACGTTCCCCTGGCGACGCGGCAACAACAACTGGCAAGGGAAGCCAACATAACCGGCCTTAGACCCACCCACTACCTAACGTACCTACGCGCGGTAGCCGGCCAGGAGATGCCCGACGACCAAATCAGGCCGCACTTCCTCAGGTCCCTACCCGGCACGACCCAGGTCATCCTGATGGGCCTATCGGACCAATGCCTGAGCCATCTGGCCCAAATCGCCGACAACATTCAGGCGATCAACCACCACAGGCTGAACTCCCCGCTTACCACGTAAACGCAGTCAATTCCCACCCCCCGCCACCACACCCACCCTTACAGCCACATCTGCCCTCCGCAAGAGCTACGACTCCCAACAGCTTTCCGGGTCAACGGAGCACCCAAATACCTAGACCTGGCGAACCCAACACCGACTACCCCTCGGCAACGGTCACTATATCCGACCTCGGCGCGTTACATGCCTCACTCCGCCGCGAATTAAACCAAATCCGCGCGGAGATCAGAAGCGCCCATCGAACCGCGTACACCCAACGGACAGGTCGGTCGTCGCCCCCTCAGAGCAGCACCCCAACGGCTCAACCCACAAGGGATCAAGGCACTCATCGGCCATACTCAGTGATCGCACGCACCACGTGCAGTTTCTGCCATAAAAAAGGCTACGTGTACGACGAGTGCCTAAAAAGGCGAAACACGCCGTTCTGTCGGGAGTGCTGGCAGTATGGCCAGACATCGTAGAATGCCGTGCGCACCATATCCCACTCCCACAGAATAGTTCACCGCGCCAGTAGAGGCAGTCCCCGAGGAAAGCACACCCGGACCACACCAAACCTCTACCCCCGAAAACCCCACTATATCAACCATCCGAGTGACTAGCGGCCCAATCGGATGCGGGGTATGTGGCCGTACGAACCACACGTAGGACCAATGCGAAAAAAGGATAAGGCAAACAAAAACCAGAAATTCCCCAGCAACCCCTACCCCAACCCGCAAGGCTAAGACTCCACGTCGACGCCAACGCCCAGGAAACAGCACTCCTACCCAGAGCGGCAAACAACTCCCCATACCACCGTATGGACAAAGAATGCCAACCCTCAAACCAAACCTTCTCCATCCGGCACACGGCACCCCGTCACTGCGGAGAAGAATAAACTCCGGCCTCCAAGCTCCTCCATCCCACACACGCAATTTCGTCACGGCTAATGTGAGAGAGCTACCGACGGGCCACCACTTACCCAGCCATCATACCTGCTGGTCAACGCAGACCACAACGGACCACCGCCCCACACCGCAACCCCCTTGCCCCTGCCGGCAACGCACGCGGCACCTACAACCAGGTCCACTCCCAACGACGACCCAAACCCTACCACCGCGCCTTCAGCGACAAACCCAACCCGCCAGACCCCTAGCTACCTAACATCCCTCCCGCCACACACCCACCTACTCCTTTCGCCCTACCCTTATTTCGTGACTACGTCACTGGGCGGGGAGTACTGTGGGGGTTCTCCACATCACACGGAGAACCAACTCACAACCCTAACCTGCAACATGCAAAAATCAAATCCTCAACGGAACATTACCCAATAGCATATACTCCCAAATCTGCAATAAAATACTTTCCAAACCCCCAAGAGAATATAATTCAACCGAATATATTCTAATCACCACCACATGCATTTCCCCAAAACTGCGTCAGTCAATTATCTATATTTCCTCAACGCAACCAAGCAATCCACATTTCCCCGAAATTCGTATGCCATAGCAAACGCATATTCAATCCTCAACGGAACATTAACAAGTATACCAAGCCGCACACATTTCGCCGAAGTTCATACGCCTTAACAAAGCGTATATCCAAATCCTCAACGGAACATTACCAACCAACTAAACCGCGCACATTTCCCCCGAAATTATTTCGGTTAACATTTCTATCTAAACGATATCCCTTGCTTGCACCCAAGCCATTCCAATTTTCTCCGAAAATGCATGCCCATACTCGCTCGCGTCGCCAAAGCCAATTTCCCGGTACACCCAACCAACGAAGTCAACCCAGCCTGTACGGCCAGAATTCGTTGGAACTGAGTTCTTATGCAAGCATAGCAACTCGTCCACAATTCCTCGTAATTCGCAGCGAGCCTAATTTTGCTATGACGCACCGCCACGACGCCAATGAATGAATTATTTTCATTCATAACTAGTCGCAATTTATCCGCCGTGGCGTCCAGAGCCCAAATATCGTTGTCCAACCACCACAGAGTGCGCTTCGCTCCCTCATACTTGCCCCGTAGTGTGCGGCTTTCAAAGCCAAGTCTCCATCGGAGTTCAAAGCCACCAAGTAATTTAGTAATTCGTTAAGTCGCCTATTAAATTGTGCCCCAAAATAACTGAAAGAACAATAAAGCTGTAATAATGTGGTGCGGTTTTTTCCGGAACCGGAGTGTCGAAAATCTAGGGAAACAAATATAAACATATGTATACAAAACGACAGAGACCTATGTGAACCAAGTGCTATCCAACTATTCAATCTTAAATCCCCTGTGCCAAAACCCTTAATGTCCGAAGACAATAAGCAGAACCAAACGCCCAAAAACGTAGTTACGAGAGTTGGTTTAAATAAAGAAGACGTTAACAGACAAAATAAAAAAAGACAGTGTTTTAAATACCCTCTCCTATCTTTGGTGAACAATTCTCGCGGTGGATCTTCAAGTCGGGAAGTTAGATGAAACCGTGCCCGTGTCTTGGCATACAACTTAGAACCCCCACAGATTCACAATCTATCCCTTGCTTAAGGTCTATTCCCCGACATTTGGAAATCTTCTTACATAACCCCCATACATAAAAGGGGGTTCAAAAAACGATATATCCAATTATCGTCCCATTCCTAAGCTTTCGCACATTCCTAAACTGTTCGAAGGCCTTCTATATGATGCGTTATGTTTTCGCTGCACACCCATCATCTCTCCTAACTAGCACGGCTTCCTCTCCGGCAGGTCCATTACTACCAACCTTGTCGAATTCACATCCCACATACTCCTTGCCCTAGAAAACGGCGATGAGGTCGATGTAGTCACTACCGACTTTAGCAAGGCCTTCGACCAAATCTCCCATAACCTCATTCTCTTTAAATTATCTTCCGTCAATTTTGAACCCCCGTTGATTAAATGGCTCTCATCCTATCTTAATTCTCGAACCTGCCGCGTGCGATCTAGATCCACCCTCTCCGATCCTTTTCTTCCAACCTCGGGTGTCCCACAGGACAGTCACATCGGCCCCATCCTATGTATCCTAACCATAAACGACATAGGCACTTGCATCAATCACTCCCTCATCTCGCTTTAGGCGGATGACTTCTTACGGCACTAACGAACCCATCTCACGTATGCTACAACAGGCCAACTCTTTCCACACCTCCTCCGATTTCAACCTCTCCACTCCTGCTCTCAAACGACGTCTCAAAAGAAACCCGCCCTAATCCCCCCCCCCCCCCCCCCCCCCCCTCCAATAATCCCCTCTACCCCGCAATCCTGTGGGAGTTCTCTATTTTACATGGAGAACCAACCCACAATCCTAACCTAAATTCGACCGCTAACAGCGCGCCACCCCATTCCCAATTCCTACCGTCGGCTATTTCACCTGCAATAGAAAAATCTCTAAAAAAAAGACCAGCCGGAAGCCATTAATCTATTCGGTTAATGCACAATTGCATTCAGTGTTTTCTTGCCATACGGCAACACTATTGCATTAACCCATGAGATTTTCACCGGAAATTTCAAAGTAATTTTGGTTAGCAACAACCAAGACCAGACCAAACGACGCGGTTGCATAATCATGCAACGGCTGAGGAAATTCCAAATTCTTCAAATTTGTTTCACACGTTAATATTTCCCTAGCCGATTAAGCATCACTTATGACTTCCCCCAGACCATCCATTCGCTTGGGATCAACGATCTCATTTTACAGGTGAATAGCGCAAACAACATTTTCCTCTCCTCCACAATTCTGTCTTTCCATAGTTCGATGCCCTCTGAGATCACCACAATCACCGCACTCAGTGGACCAGTCTCAGGCGCGGCATTAATACACACACACTAAGCCAGATCAACCCTGGGTTATTGTGCTTTCCCTTTAATTTCTTTATCCTTTCTATGCCCATCGACGTCGAATGTATACGTAAGTACTTATCCACCTCGATGAGCGTCGAGAATTGAAGCTAACACGGGAAAGCGCGATTACCATTGGCTGATCGTTATGTAGAAGAAAGAATCCAGAATTTCACCCCTAATTAGTCAGTCGCTTGTCAACCACTACCGTCGGAGGTCACGCCGATCGTATCGTTAATTAATAATCAAGAACTTCATAGTGCACTAGCTAAAACGAAACGCGAAATTTACCTATTTAAATTCGTTGCTTATAGAACATCGAGAAAAATATTCTCGGCTGAATAATCGTATTGTTGCTGAACTACAAAAGTTACGAGTGTATAATAAGATATAAACATAGTTTTAACGAAAATTAAAGAAAACAATTGAACTACGCAACAGTGCTTTTCATTCATGTCTTTCCTTTCGTGCTTCAGTTTTCTGAGGAACAATTTTTCTGCGGACAAGTGTTGGGGGGTTAGCGAATCTAGTGCCTATGTAAGGGATCTAACTTAAAACCCCCACAATCCTACCTCTCCTCTCCTACCCTCAAAATAGTTCTCCCCTACACCTTCCCAGCCCCACCCAGAATTTCCACCTCTCCCCCCATCTCACCAAACACGCCTCCGTACCAGTACGTGGACATGTCCTTCACTGTCACTGTCTCATAAATGCCAAATTTACCACCCCCACATACACTCGCTCTTCCCTAGCCTCCTACTCCCCTATCGCCCAGTCAGCTTCACCTTCCTGGTTTTTTCTTCTTTTTTTGTCTCTCCTTCTTACTCTAGATTTAAAATAGTCTGTAAGGTTTTTATATTAATTTAATTTAAGTTAATTTAAGCTTGCATTAAGCTAAATAAATGTGGGTTCTGCCCTCACTAAACTAAACTAAACTAATGCTCTGGCTGGGTAGTGTCTCATCCTTTAAGTGGATGTTTTTGGCATGTATCGCCATTAGTGGTGGAGACTGGATCCAAAGGGGTTAGTCTTATGGAATGAATGATTGTGGCCGTAACACAATTACCAAACTCATAAATCAAAAATTTGAAAGAAATTGTATTTTCGTGTCAATTCCACTCAAAATACGAAACAGGGCTCTTGGTACATATGTTTCATACCATTCATAAATCCAAACCACCATTTCTGATTAAACAGTTCTTCAATGGATTCATTAAATTTAATAGTGAATTAGAGCTAACAGTCATTTTACATTTTCGCACACTAATTCTCTAATAATTACTTTCATACTTGAGATTTCATTAATATTTTTTATTGTAAACGCATTCAGTCAGATATAGTAAAGAATGGCTTCATCAATGTGAACATTGCCCAACATGAACGTAAAATTCTCGAGGTATTCACTGCTCTGGAGAAAAGCTTCAAGGACAATAATTTCCAATACATCGCCGGCAATAAGGTAAGTCCTGAGGTATTTTCTAATTCTAATTGAGGCACGATTGCGCTTCGGAACGTTTGACTTCAACTGTCATAGTAGGACAAGCCTGAGAAAGCTGAGAAATATGGTTTGTTGTTTAGGGATTTTACGATTGCTTGTACATCTAAGTAGACAAGCATTAACCTTTCTTCTGTCTTCTAGATGACGATTGCAGATTTATCGTTTCTTCCCACGTTGACCACAGTAGATCTAATGTTCCACATAACGCCTACCAGGTGGCCACGTTTGGCTGAGTATATAGAGCGGATGATATACTCTCTAGGCGATATATATGACCAATGCAATGCGATGGGGCTGGATAAATTGCGCAACATTGTCGAGACAATTGGAAAATTTAAATTTCCCGAGAAGAGTTATCTAAAGGGCAACCAAGCTAACTAAAAAACATTCAATTACAACACCAGCGAAGCGATATAGCAATAACATAACGTCTTTATAACCTAATGGATATACTGATTTCATATTATTAAAGAGAAACTGTATCGTGCTATGCACTCGAATTCAATGTCTTTTGTATTACAAATAAATCAAATACGATCAAAAATTTACGAAATTATATTCAGTTTTTGCTATTGTGTATTTTCAAAAACTAGTTAAACAATTGTTATACACTTCTAACGTACTGAGTGGATCTATTTTTCCATCTTTTTATTATTAAGTTCACTAAGAACTGGAACATTAAGGATTCAAAAATACCAAAAACCATTCTAAACATCGTACTAGTAAAATAAAACACTTTCGTCGAAACTTTCATAGGAAATACTGAAATGAAACAGAAATTTGTCTTATAGTTCTTCGAAGTTTCAGTAGCAATACAGAGGAAATGATGCATCCAGTTTTGTTTTCCATTAAGCTAGTGTTTGACCCGTAAATGCAAATGAGTATAAGAAATTCGGAATCTTCTTCTTTTCTAAAATTTACATATTTAACTGCAATAGCAGGAATCTTGCCCGCCTTCTTATAATATGCAAGCACGAAAAGGACTGCTTGGTATATTATTATGTAAATGCGTAGTACTGGAGTAAGAATAAGGCGAGGATTAGAAAAGTAGGAGTAGCAAGTCCGCAACCCCTCTATAACCTTGGTAAGCAGTCGAAGTTTTCACTCTACGAATAGAAACACCCCACGTTCCTCGTGGGTGCACAGGAACTTTATGATAAATCGCCCATAAAACGCAATATTTTCTGCTGCGCAAAATTCTGGGTGCACTGTCAGAGCAATAATCAATAGTTCACCACTTTCTATTACAATGAACGACCAAAAATTCAAGGATACAAAGGAAACGGGAAGCTACAGGGGATTTCGTGATGTAGTGTGAATTTCCCCTGGCAGCATCCTCTAGACTTTCCTTTGCCAAAAACCGTTTAAAGTGTAGTTGCCTTTTGGGCATCCACTGCATATTTTCGGTGGAGTGCTTTCACTTTTAAGAGGCTGGTCCACAATTAAGCGCGTAGTTATATTACGGTCAATCTCCAAAGGGACTTGGACAACTGGGACTTTTTTCGGCGGAAACTGAGAACAGCTTTTATAATGTTGCGAGTTTAAATCGGGCGGATTGGGGGTATGTGTGCAAGTTTTTACCAGGTGCATCGGCAAGGACGCGGGTTCCGTAAAAACACCACAGGTAGTTCACCAAGGATCGTCACCACGAAGAATGTAGTAAATAAAAGAAACACAGGAGTTGTTGTTCTGTTTAATTTTTATTGTTTATTGTTCCCTTTATTGTTATCTATCGGCAACTTAACATTCACTGAAATACGTTGAGATGGTTTTGACGTAACGCTAAAGGTCCATCTTTATTAAATTACAATTTCACATCCACGGAAATACTTGAAAATGTCTTGAGAAAGGTTTAGACGTTTTCCTTCATTAAACAATTGCGTGACCTTTGTTAAAGATTTCTATAACAATCAAATAATTAGTTTGTAACACAAAACTTACCCTCTTCTGTGTTGAGTATTGGTTGATTGTGGGGACATCCTTTGTTCCATCAATGGCTGGATCTAAATCTGCTTGCTGCTTGATGTTGCATCCATACGGCGTATTTGCACTCACTCAATGATAAGGAAGTCTTTATCCACATATTATTTATTAATATTCGTAAAAGAACACCACCGATTCGTTATCCGCTAACCAACACGAAAACTCGAACAAATTCTAATTTTAACTATTTTATTTCTTTTTATTTTTTATGTTAATACTACACAAACAAATTTACAATAATTGTTGAGGAATCATCTCGGTTTTCTAGTCCCATGGGTCTTTACCGGTCGGATTGGTCCTGGTTTGGGTGCAGTCGGATTGACTGGTAGAGATCAGCTGGGTGGAGTCAGTCCGGTTTCCAAATGGACTGGGCTGGGGGAAGTCGGGGTTAATCACCACACAGCCTTGGTCGCCTTCAGCAAGTGGATCAATTGTTGCTTGCTGTTGATGGGTGAAGGTACCCGCAATAGTAGGATATATTGGCAGGTGAAGTCCAAATGAAAGATGTTGCTTTTTTCGGTTATGTTACTTTTATTTTTAATTATACCACTTTATTTACTTAGCTGCCTTCGGCCGTAACTTTGGCCTTCATTTAGCATTTCATGATGTCAATGTTTTTAGGAATTGAGTCAATGTATGATGAATTAACTTTTGGTTAAATTCGTTGTACATGTGACTCAGTATGGGATTTGAAATGACGCAATGGAAAATTTGGGATTTGAGTTTATTATGTGGAATTGTATGAATGAGCGATAAATTAACTTTGGGTTAATTTATTGCTCATATGGTTCAATATGCAATTAGGAATTTTAGGGTATGATGATATTGGGGATTTGGCTAGGAGTAGCGATTTAGGATCGCTACATAATTCTAAAACGGGATTAATGTCCACACGCGACCGTCCGCTTTCGCTACTAGATTTACAAGAAGGTCAATCTCGTGTCTTTCGACACATATCCGTTTTCGTTCCGCTTCCACGATAGTTATTTCTAGGAAGCGGAATTGGCTAATAGGGGGAGACTATGGCTAATAAAAAGAATATGACTATTGCAATGTGAGTGGGGTTTTAAATTGGTGTGTTACTTTTATTTAAATTATCTACTATTGTTTTCGGGGATATTCTATTGTAAAGGGAAATTGGTGATTTGGAGGGAAGGGAAGGATATGTATGTGAAGACACGAGATGTTAATTATTCAAAGGGGGAGTGATAATTAATTGAACTTTAATTATATAACACCTTCACCGAAATACATTTGGAATTGTTTTGACACGAGTGCTAATCGTTCGTCTATATTAATATTTAACATCCACAGGAACACTTGGGACTGTCTTTATTAAATTGTACATCCACAGGAACACTTAATTAAAATTGTACGTCTACAGGAACACTTAAAACTGTCTTTATTAAATTGTACACCCACAGGACTCGCGAACGACAACTCTGGTGCGTTAAAAACTCGACTCGTATGCGTGTGTCCGATTAAGGGAACGACAACTGACTCCTGTGGCTGTTGTACGGAACATACCACCAGTCGCAACCGGGGGTGAATTCCACCGATGTGTGAGAAGCAAAACCGATCTTTTTCTTTGGTGACGACCAATGACCGATCGATTTGAGTTTTGTTGGAAGTATTTCCATTGTGACCGTACAGGTCTGGTTGCAATGCCCATTCGCTGGAAGCCAGGACAAACGAAAATGCGAAGGGAGATCGAAAGAGAATCCAAACATGCAGCTGATCAAATATGAAGATCGTGTACGGAGGCTGGCTGTATTGCCATCATAAACGATTGAGGGTGGATTTTTCTGTTGATGTTAAGTCAACAGAACTTCGCCTACGATGGCGAGGATCTAGGATGGTTGGGTGCATGTTTGTTTAAGGGAAGAATCATAGGGCATGGCCATTAGTGTGATTGTTAGGATAACAATCATGGGTCGTGTGCAACTCGGTGATCATTTATCGCTTGCGGTGACCGATTATGGGGAATTTGACTTGCAGATGTGCAAGCATACAACTTACCCAGCTTGGCTACGGACCAACGGATGGTAGGGCAAAATAAACCCAATGAGATTACTGTGTGTTTGCTTTTAGAAAAACGGATCGTGGGACACGGTCGTTGATATGATTGTTTGGACAACAATTGTGGACGTGTCCGACTCGACGATCGGTTATCGGTTTAGGCGATCTATCGTAGGAAATTTGGCTTGCAGATATACAAGCAAGCAAGTAGCCCGACTTGTCTTTTTGGACCGACGGATTGTTGGAACAAATAAACACAAAGGGAATGGAGTGTGTTTGATGGACATGTTGCCGCCCAGAGGAACCGATCAGGTTCCTAAATGATTCATGTAAGATTAACCGAAATGGTTTGGTTGATATGATTTCGTATGATGCCATGGCAAGATGATGATCTTGCCGTGGATTTCTATTACAAGTAAGAAATGATTGACGGAGAGCTTTGTACTGCTCTTATGCAGGTAAGAGGCTATGATCGGTAATTATTCCAGGTTGGGAAAGGGAAGTTGGGTTAGGACGATGGGTGCTTCTTCGGGCAAGCCTTAAAGAGCCCCCACAGGTGTCCGTCCCGAGCGCTTGGCGTTTCCGGACTTCTGATTTTTCGCTTTTTGTCGACACCTTGTCGCTGTGTGGTTGTGTCGACTGCAAAATTAGCACCATTTATCGCCCTTATTTTGAGCATTGTCGATTTGTTCAGCACCTTGTTCTGTGCTATCAGAACTATAACAGCTTCGGCCTGCCTTGCGCCTATGGTATCTTTGTCGGTTTGTTGTGCGTTTTGAGCCTTTTCTTATTTTTTATTGTTAAGGACCCCCCTCTATTCGAGGTTAACGGGTATTACGGCGATGTACGGTACTAGCCGTTTTAGTGGGTATACAGATTGATGAATTCCGGTTTTTTTTTTCATTTTCTCGCGTAACCGTGTGACTGACGAAAATCTCTGTCCTCCGATCGTAATTTTTAGATTAGGGAACAAAAAGAAGTCGCTTGGGTCTAGATCTGGTGAGTAAGGCGGATGGTCAAGCAGTTCAAACCATAATTCGCGGATTTTCGCCATGGCAACCGCTGAGGTGTGAGACGGGGCATTGCCTTGGTGAAACAGGATTTTTTCTGCTAATGTGACCGTTTTTCCGCAATTTTTGCCTTCATTTGGTCAAGTAATGATGCGTAGTATGCTCCTGTAATGATTTTTCGTTTTTGAAGACAATCGATTAAGATAACTCCATGACTATCCCAAAAAACAGTCGCCATCACTTTTCCAGCCGAAAAATCTGTTTTGCTTTTTTTGAAGCCGATTCCCCCTCTGCAGTCCACTGATTTGACTGTATTTTTGTTTCAGACGTATAATGATGTAATAATGTTTCATCGACAGTAATTAATCGGCCCCAAAACTCGAATTTATTGCGCCTAAACTGCACCAACAGAGCGTTACAAATGTTCATTCGAACACGCTTTTGGTCTAACCTGAGCAAATGTGGCACCCAACGCCCGGACAGCGCTCTCATGCCTAAATCTCGATTTAATATGTGACAAACACGTTCCTTGGACATTTTCATAGCCTCAGCTATCACTCTCACATTATTTCAGCAATCGTCTAGCACCATTTGGTGAACATTAGCGATGTTATCGTCGGTTGTTGCAGTTTTTGGACGTCCCGAACATTCATCGTCACTCAAGCTCTCACGGCCACGTTTAAATTCAGCTGCCCAAAATTTCACGGTGGTAAATGATGGTGCAGAGTCTGTAGGAGGACAGAGCCCAACTCATCTTTGATTTGCGTAGGCGTATTGCCTTTTAAAAACAAAAATTTAATGACAGCTCGATATTCAATTTTGTCCATTTTCACAAAAACACTCACATCGACTTTCTCAAACGACTGTCCAATAAAAACAGGAGTCCAAAATGGCTGAAATGTTGGTGAGTAACTGTGTGGGCAGAGTTAGTTCAGGTGCTCTCTAACTACTTGGGTGGAAGGATGGTGGGAAAAAATCGTACAAGACCGGTAGGTTCGGGAAAGCTTTCCATTCACTCGAACTTGGAAGGTTCTGTTTAGAACGAACTGGTAGATGATATTACACAGCGTTCTACTGAGGCCAGTATTCAGTAATTTAAAAACGAGACCTTCGATCCACGTCGTGTGAAAAGCCTTTTCAATATCCGCGCTCACCGCAATGGTGGGTTCCTTATTAAAGAGGAGCAGGCAGACATGGTTTTGAAATATGTTGAGAGCCATAGTGGTGCTGTACGCTCTTCTGCATCCAAACTGGAAATCAAGTATTAGATTCCTGGCACTGATAAAGTTAGCTCATCGATAGTATAATGGTCAGTATACCTGCCTGTCACGCGGGAGACTGGAGTACGATTCATTCATGGGCATAAAGTGCATTCATGGGATACGATTTCGGTAAAGTAAATCAAACCGAACTCGTCGGATGCTAGTGGGGTTTGGCAATACGAATGCGCTGATGCTTGGGAAATAATCAGCGTGAGAACCAGACTCTAAGACGCTGAAATAACCCCAGCGATTTTGCTATAATGCAACAGCGTTGTTCTTTTAGACTTGTTGTTGCTAACCGACATTATGGGATTTCCGATGGGAAAGTCATGGTTAGCAAGAATGGAGTTGCCGTATGACATTTATGTGGCTAAACTAAATTATGCATTATCTGCAAAGGGTAATGAGTTTAGCTATACGTCCGTTTGAAATGTTTTACAGGGGAATACATATAAAGGAAATGGGTAAGTAAGACTTGCTGTTGCTAGCCGACATTATGAGATTTCCGATGGGAAACTCATGGTTAGCAAGAATAGGGTTGCCGTATGACAAGAATGTAGCTAAACTCAATTATGCATTATTTGCATGGGATAATGAGTTTAGCTATATGTCCGTTTGACATGTTTTACAGGGGAATAACATATAAAGGAAATGGGTAGGTATGACGCGCTGAAAGCGGTCGAAATTAGGTAGGAATTGTGCCTGGAATTGTGGGTTGGTTCCCATGTAGAATAGAGAAACCCCCACATGTGTACTGCTGATGATCCTCGAATTTAAAATTTATCGCCCTTTTATACAAAATCTTATCGGGATTTTGTATCGCGGATGCATCGAAATGCAAGCAGAATTTGAAATGTACTTCGACTGGAGTCGAGTACTGGAGAAAAGGAATGGGATATATCATCATACCATTATCGGCACTACAACCGGCAACCGGTCTTGGCCTTATTTAGCAAGTCCTGAGGCTTGTTAAATTTTCCATAATGATTTGTTTTTTTCCGGGCAAGGTCATTAGTCTTGCGCCAGAGGCTCCCCGACGGGGATATATATTTTTAGAATATTCCCATCTGGCTAGAATGCAGATGAAGATAAGGATGAGTAGCAACATGGGTTTGTCTGCATATGAAGATATGCATTGTGGTGTTTAGATTTTAGGAGGGATTTGATATTTGAACATTGGATTGTTAGTTAGGAGATATGGATGCATGATATAGTAGGTGGGTAGAAATGTATGTGGGAGGAAAATGGTAAGGCATCTTAGAGCACTACAACATTTCCATATTGAAACTAGGTATATAATTAAGGCCCCCATCATGTAATCGTACATATATATAATGGTTTATAAAAACTTTAAGATTTCTTAAAATTTGTTTAGAAAATTGGAAAATAAAATAAAAAGGCGATTGTATCATCCTTTAATTGCCTATTTTCATTAATTTTTTTTTAGACAGTCATATTGTTCCTTACCAACATCAAAGCTCATTCTCAAATCCCAGAGAATTTCACCCACGCAGTACAATTAATCTTTATTAGAGATTAAATATCAAATGTAGTGTTCATCTCACAAAAATTAAGACAAGAGTCCCTCCCACATAATCCTTCCTTTACCATATGCACACACTTACCTTAATCTGTTTTACTCATTGTTTGTATATCTTCGGACCGTTAATTCCTTTCTCATCCAAGGAGTCCCTAGAGAGTGCAGTCAATTACGGAATCTCTTTGAAGTCCAATTTAAACAAAGACCATATCCCTAACCACTACAAAAGCACAATTGTATGAATTAATTAATTGTGCACATACCTGCCTTGCTGTAGACTATTTCCAAGCATCTAACAGAGACTTCCTCATCTTCGCTTCGCTGTAACCTAATCATCCACTTTCTTTGCTAATATGTTATCTGACTCCAAGAATCTAACACCCTCTCGTTCATCAAGTAGTTGTATCCAATTTAGATGGCAGAAAGTAAATGTCCTGGAAAGTCATTTGTCCCCGGTCTTCTTAAAAATGTCAAGTGTTACTCAATTCCTTTGAATGTGTGTACCTTGGCAACCCATTTACACATGAGGTGTGGATTAATGGAATCCTATAATGAATTTTAAGTTTGCACAGAGATTATGCGGGAGCATATTCTCTTTCGTGCACGGGGGAGTGATATATTACGTTTTATAACAGCCAACCTGCTTCGGTAGCAGTGCTAGTAATTAGGTGTGTAAACATGGGAGTTAACACGAACTCGTGTTTGTTTTGTGAGGATGTTTACTTTGGAACATCAATACTTGATTAACTGCCGCGGTGAAATGGCGTTTATGGGCTATAATGGCAAGTGATCCCACATTATATGTGCCAATGTGAATGCGATTCAATTAGAAATCCATTAACTAAGTTAATGCGTCGAACTTATTTGGAAACATATTTAGGGAAGGGTAAAAGGGCTATGATAATAGGTCTCTTTCGGGTGAGTAAATGTGTTTACTGTCGAGGTAATGGAAGTGGCGGTAAGCTTCTACTTAATAAATAAATCATTCCTTTCACATCCATAGTCATGTCTAGAAAGCCAATTAACGTCTTCACTTCAACTCAACGAAGCAATGATTTGAGGTGTTTTATGGTGTGAAGCATTAATAAATTTAGAAGACATCTCGTATACAATAACGTTAGCTTTTCGTTGTATGTGGATTACTGGAGGAGAATTAATCTTCTCAAGCCTAATCGATAAGTTTGCGTTCTTTCTCATACAGGCTTACAGGTATATTTCAAATGTCGCCAAGAGGTAATGTTTGGAATAGGAATGTGAGGATCCAAAAAACCTCAGCAAAACTTTCAGTCCTTATTATGTTCATCAACTTAAGAATAACTGGGCGCAACCGCCTTAAACTTAATTGGTTATGCCCGGATAGTGCAGAGAATTGAATTATATTAATTTACAGCTTATTTGCTTTATTTTATTTACATCGTGTTGTGGGGTATAGTTTAACTCTGCTCCTGCACTGGAGCGGATTCGATAAACACCCACTGAATAACACTGGATAACAAGAAGGAAAAAATGTCACAAATAAAAACACACAGCTATTGTTTGCTATTTAACGTTCCTTTATTTTTGCTCCTTTGATGACACAGCCTTGTATTAATTTTTCGCTTTTGTGGTACGAGGGTTGCCTCTTATGTTTCGGGATTTGGCAACCCTAGTGTTGCAATCCGGCAATTGACAGCTCTGTCGTAAAGTTGGACATTTTTGAGGTTATACGCACTCAGAACGTTTTGACATACGAGCGCTATTTGTGTTGTTTACAGTAACTTAAAAGATTCATCTCGGCCCAAAAATGGAATAAAATCGTCAACATTTTCGTGCGATTATTTTTTACAACTTTCGGCGTAGATTAACTCAGCAGCAGTGCATGGATGAACTTAATTCAATTTTTGGCGATGAAGCTCCATCAAGGACCAGTGTTTATCGATGGTATGGTGAATTCAATCGTGGTCGTAGTTCACTCCAAGATGAATTTCGTGAAGGTCGTCCAAAATCAGTTGTTGTTCCGAAAACCATTGATGCTGTGCGCGAACTTATATTGTAAGATCGTCATGTGACCTATCGTGAGATTGAGACAACCTTAGGCGTTAGTGGGACCAGCATACATTCAATATTGCATAAACATTTGACTGTCAAAAAAATTTGTTCGCGTGGGATCCCACACAATTTGTCAATCGCCCAAAAAAAGGCTCGTGTCAACTGGTCGAAAGAAATGCTCAAAAAATACGGTCGCGGTGCTTCGAAACACGTCTATGACATCGTGACAGGTGATGAATCGTGGGTTTACGCGTATGAGCCCGAAAGTAAACAGCAGTCGACTGTCTGGGTGTTTCAAGATGAGCCAAATCCAACAAAAGTTGTTCGCGCATGCCTGTGTTGGAGATACCTCAATCAGAGTGGCAAAAGTGCTTCAACAATTGGTTCAAACGCATGCAAAAGGGGAATATTTTGAAAAACAATAAAGTGATTTTCGATGATCAATATTTGATTTTGTTCTCTAATCCCGAAATATAAAAGGCAACCCTCGTATTACCTTTTTCTTTGTCTTCACCACTGGGTTCGAGTGTCCTCTGCTGGACTATGTCGTCTGCAATCGAGTCCGAGTTGAGGTCTGTACTCACTTTCTATAATCCACCGCTACCGCTTTTCTCCCTCGCTTGGCGTGGTTACGAGGCACCGCTGCGAACTTCTAGCACCTGAGAATCAAGCGTTAAAACAGTTTACCTGGGTATAACGTTGATGGTAACTGCAGCGCCCGGTAATCAAATCAAATCCATGTGCAGCTCGACGGGAACAGCCAACAAAAAACAGAAAATCCAAAGGTACATACATTTTATTGTTGCCTCGAATTTACAACTTGTTTTTTTTTTAACTTTCACAGATATTTCTTTTTTTTTATTCTCGCCTCGTGCCAGTTTTTCCGTTTTACTTTTTCTTTTTGTTGACCGTTTCTTTTTCTTTTATCGCAGCGACTGCTCTTTGTTACTTCCAGAACAAGACTACTTCGAAAAACTCTCTCTCGCTCTGCCCCAACATCCACTGTGAAAACAGATATCTAACTTGCACACGATCCACACCCGAACTGGGGTATGTTCACACACTCAACATGTGGATCATGTGCCTTTCCCACCACCTAACCATCAAATTATATTAAAACCAAATTATATTAACAACAATTAAATGATGGGGGTGGTGGAAGCCGCACGGGGGTGGTGGAAGCCGCACGTAACATACCCCCCCCCCCCCCCCCCCCCCCCCCCCGATTTTTGATTGACGTTAAGTCAACATAGCTTTGCTGCAACGGCAAAGGCTACTAGATTTGGGTGCATGTTTATTTTTGGTGATGGATAATGCACAGGAATGCTGGCATGCAGGCAAAAATTATTTCTTCTGTTTACGTAGAGTACACAGAAGCATTTCGTTTAGAATAGCCAGCGTGAGAATAGTGGCTGGTCGCTGTTTAGACAACGAATCATTAGACATGACTGTGGCGTTTCTACTAACGCCACTGCTACCTTTTCAACCTACCTCCAAATCTTCCTTCCTAAAGCTCCACTAATTTTTTCTTTTTTGCGTATGCAAGCGCAATAACTTCCCCAAGCATTCTCCCACCGATTGCATTACCTTTCGATTATGCAAATCGCAACCAACATCAAGCATCTGCCCATCAAGGACATTCACACAATTAACGCGTTATATCAATTTTCCCTAGAAGAAATTCGGCACGCCAGTACCGCATACATCAATGCATCTCAGCATTGTTCTAAAAAGAAAACATTTCGGTTGCCATACTAGATAACCGAAGTGGATTATGAAAACAATCAGCAGAACCCCAGTCTGCCTGCGTTTACTGTCCCACACGTGCACGACAGATTTTTATGTTGCACCAGAACTCACGGCGGCTTTTACGCAATCTTCAAAGCACCAGCGCAATTCGCGCCTAGCTGCCAAGAGCCGAATTCATTGCCAGTGTATATACTCACACTGGAATTCGACCCATGACTCCCTAGGAATGCAATACGCAATTACCATGGTTGTAAACACAACCATCATTGTGTAATTATCCCAAAAGGCATCCTAATCCCTAGCGTAGTATTTGGACAACTGCAAATACTTATCCCAAAGATGCTTTTTCATGAATTTTCATTCCCACGGTTCGACCACCCATGAGCTCGCATCACGAGCCAACAAGGTGATCCCCGCGCAAAAGTAGTTCAGTCGATGAGATAGTTGTGTAGGAGTCGGATGTCCACTGAGTCGAGGAGAGGAGCATTCCTAACTTTAAATCACGGCCAAGTTGTTACCGAGTTGACCGAATGTCCTTGTTAAGTGTTAAGTAAGAAACCTCATACTGAAGGTCCTTGTTATGTGTTCATGTAAAAAACCTCATACTGAATGTCATTGTTATGTGTTAATGTAAGAAACTTGATACCGAATGTCCTGGCGCGCGAAATTAACCTTTGTCAGCAGTCAATAAATTGTTATGTGTTAATGTAAAAAAACCATCATCAAGAGTAACAAACAATAAAAGTCACTATACAATATCAACATTTCCGCGAGTTTTATTTTCTTTGCTGGAACAGTGGCAGTAACCAGTTGGACAGCTGAATGTTACCGTCAGCATCGTGGGGGCGTCGTAAAGTGAACAGGTTAGGAAATCTTAGTCGACCCATGCCAATGTCGGCGCATAACTAAGACAAATCCTACATGACCATGGATATGATTGTCTAACCTCAATCATATTCGTGCCATGATCGGTAGATAACCGATAAAGGAAATTGGTCGCAACTGTAGCGAACCTTGGGATTGAAGCAATATTCACTCATGAACCGTAGCAAGAATACCTGCTACAGCTGTGTCAACAATTACGTTGGCCAGCGTGTATTTATCTTTTATAATTGCTGACAATCCGAGCCGATTGTCTGGCACGGTTTATGTACTATGAATGAAATAACTTGTTTGATGTGCATGCCTGCTTGGGGTTTTAGTTTTGGAAGAAAGCTTACACTCCTCAAATGCAGGTAAGTATAGTGGTTTATGGGGTGAGGGAAAAGTAGGTTGTTTTAAAGGAATGGATGGTTCCTTAGGAAGGCTTTAAAGAACCGCCACAGTGTTATAATATTTTTTTATTTTGGTAAATATATCTTGCACGCCCTTTTAAGAAAAGCTAAGGTTATAAAAATACACTAGTCCGTATTGAATCAGAATTAATTCATAACCTCTTCCGCTGATGGTATGCAGATATGTAGAAAGGTCACTGACTTCTTATGGTATGCGTTGCTGAACTTCAAGTTGTTATAGACTATTATTATTTGCCTTCGCCAAGTTGTTATAAATTATATATTTGCATCCGCCAAGTTGTTACATACAATATATGCCTTGCTGGTTGGAGCGCCAGTTGTTACCGTATGTTCCTGATGCCGTGTCGTATTGTACCGCAGCAGCGGTAAGTGATACGGGAAATAACTGTGCAGACCGAACCAGTTACCTCGCCTGCGCTGCAGCAAGAAACTACTTAATAACTTATAAGTGGGCTTACCGATACTCTCCACTATGATCCACCGCTGGATTCCCTCCAGTTCCAAGTAACAAAACAAAGTCCAGCAACGTTCGCCAGGGTATCAAGCTTTCTCGCCACCAGGCGCTGCAGTGGTTCACCACTGTCTCTTGGTATTCCAAATTAAGACACAAAACAAAATAAACTGAACTTAATAACAGTCCTTCATGGGCGACTTTGACTTTTGTTTACTATTGTATAACACACTTAATCTAGTTTTAACAAGCAAAATTAATTAATTTAAAATGTGTCCTCCATGGACGGGTTCTTGACTTACGACCACTTCAGAACAGGTCAAAGAACAGAATCACACTCAAAAAAGACTACTCTCTCTATCTCCCACCAATACTCCGAAAGGAAACCCTACCTGACCGACCTTTCGCAATCCACACGATGCCGGTTCGTGCTTCAGCTCGTATTTAATTGTAGACCATATAAATGGATTCAAGAATATAATCAATGATCAATATAGAGTATTAAATTAATGTGGAGTATTGAATGAAACAGAATTTATATTCTTTACTCCATTAATCAAATCAATGAGGATTAAACAAAAATAGAATTCATACTCTTTACTCCCTCTCGGTGGGGTTGTGGAGAGGAAGTATGGTGCGCCGGCGTACGACGCCGATTCATTTCCTTCCGCCATCGTCACTATGAATTCCGCCGTACACTGTCCACCAAGAAGAAACAAAAAAAAGGAAAACACTTGTGGCTTGTTGGTAGTCCAACTGATCTTTTATTTAATTTTAGGATGCATCTGTACAAAAATTATTAAACTGGTAACCGAATCTTAAATTTGTGTTTTACATAACTTTGACTTCGCTCGCGTATTACTCTTCACTGACCAGACGACGATATTGTCTACACTTGTATATTTGTGGTTAATCACTTAATTCGTACTAGTTATTAGTGGCTCTAAAGGGTATTGTGGGGGTTTCTCTATTCTATAGGAGAAACAACCCACAATTCCAACCACAATTCCTACCTAATTTCGACCGCTTTCAGCGTGTCATACCTACCCATTTCCTTTATAGGTTATTACCCTGTAAAACATGTCAAAAGGACGCATAGCTAAACTCATTATTCTATGCAGATAATGCATAATTGAGTTTGGCTACAATCTTCGCCATACGGCAACACTATTGCTCTAACCATGGGATTTCCACCGGAAATTCCATTCGTATTGGTTAGCAACAACCAAGTCAAACCAAGCGACGCGGTTGCATCATCGTCCATTGGCTTGGGTATTTACCGACATTCCACAGAGTTTTCCCCATGGTATTATATCCCAGGCCGACGCAGCGTCCTATTGACTTTTCCCAGATCACCCATTCGCTTGGGATCAATGATCTCTTTTTGCAGGTGAATAATATCAGCTAAGTTTTCCTCTCTCTCGTATTTCTGTCTTTCTATAGTGCGATGACCTATGAGATCACCACTAGGTCACTAGATCAGTCGCATACGCGGCACTGATGCACACACACTAAGCCAGATCAACCCTGGATTATTGTGCTTTCCCTTTTGATTTCTCCATTCTGGCTACGCCCATCGACGTCGAACGACTACACAAGTACGTTTCTACCTCGATGAGTGTGATGAGTTGGGGAACCCACAAGAGAGCATAATTACCATTGGCGGATCGATGTATAAAGGCAGAAATCACGATTTCCACCCTAATTCAGTTAGTCACATCTCAATCACCAGGGCGAAAGGTCGCGTCGCGTATTTCGGCAATAAAAAAAACTAACGAAGTAAAACGAAGAGTTATTAATTTAAAACCATCCTTAGAGTGTAAAATAGTATATTGTGTACGTTTCAAGTTCATATATTTAAATAAGGATACTTGTAAACCAAATTAAATATTAAAAAAATAAAAATAAAGAACAAAACAGGATAACAACATATAAACAGTGTTTTACATTTCCTTGTGGGATTTAAGGGAATCGGTGCCATACATTGGTACCACTAACTTCAACCCCCACAGTATTACTCTCGACTAAACTTTACACTCGGGGGCGTGCACACCCCCGCGGCGGTTACCAGACGACTTCCGATGTGCGCGCTCTGAAGGTTGTAATAGGACTCAACGATATTTTATCGTTTTGAGGTGAGTTTGCCCAAGCAGAAAATGTTTCTCTGTGGTGGAAACAAGGAAGACAGACTTGGCAATGAATGTGTATGTGTGAGTGAGGATCACATTGGTTTTTTTTCATACACAAGGCCATAGGAATAAACCTGAAACTCAAGGACGGGGCATAATGGGCATCCAAGAGATGTGTGTTTGTTGGAACAAACGAATCGCATCTCGTCGGATGCTAATGGCTTTGTATTTGTTTATGCATCTAGTTCGTGAGGGAAAAGATTCGGCGAATTAAAGGACAGGGGAAATATGACCTGATGCATAGTTCGGTAATGAGGGTCGGCTTGTTTACCGGAATTCATCTAAGGAAATTTGACTGGCGACGTAGATGCCGAAATTGATTGGAAATTCCTGGTAAGCTAATAAAGAAATCTTAAGAAGCAGTGGTATGCGAAGAGAATGATCATAGTTTTGATCTATATAATGCGAGAAGCATTTTTAGGTGCTGAATGCGAATGCATTGGCGAAGACTTATGCGTCTTGGGTGATGATTATGGAGGTTTTTAAGGTAAGTGTACCATGGGGTTTGGCGGAACCGCTACAGGGTAATGGTGATGGGGGAGGCTATTACGTAACATACCTCTCCCCCTCACAGGAGTGCGCGTCATTCTTGGAAGAGGAATGACGCGCCCTCAAGCAAACGAGAGTTATCCCACCCAACACCACCGCCGCTGTCACCGCCCCCACTATGTGGCACAAATCCAACAGGGGGCCACGAAACACAAACAAGGCGAATGGGACGGGGCAGCACTCGAGGGAAAGACACGGCAAACCTGGGGAGTGGAAAACAATCAACACCAATTCCTGACTGACTACAACGTAGACTGAATTTATGTTAGTAATAAAAATAATAACGGTAAGTAACAATAACAATAGGAAGCCTTAATGAAGAATAAAAGGAAATTAGGTTAGTACTAATGATAATATTAATTGTATGTGTTAATATAGAAAAAGATAGGAGGAGAAAAAAAATATATATATATGTTCAATAGAAATTAGGCTAGTAAGAAGTAGTAATAATCATTGTACGTGTTTTTTTTTAAATGTTAAGAACAAAACAAAAAAACGTCAACACTTCCCTCAGCAGTTCAATCCACACAAAAAAGACAAGAAAAGAAACAGGACAGCCCAGAACGGTCGTACCAAAGAATCCATTCAACACCGATCACCGCCCAACAATCAATCTTCCCACCTTGCTCCTCGGGGCCAAGTCACTTCTCCCAGCGGGAACTATTCTACGGGCACGGGACGCCGCACATCGGCGACCCTTTATAGGAATGCAACCGAGAGTTCGACCGCCCACATGATCCGGTTAAGGTCTCCTCCTCATAGGTGAGGTGATCCCCCGCACCGCACTCAAGATGTCACTTTACCGGCTAATTTGCCTCGCACTAGCGCGATTCCTTACACTGGACCCGCCTTCGTGGCCAGCTTCACCGATTGGTATGTTGGGGTTATCCCGTTTTGGCGGCGAAATCAACCTACCCCTGTGCTTCCTCCAAAACCTGATCGTACCTCCAGCACTGAGTTTTGCCCCTGCAGTTTGCAGGAATGCGCCTACAGTATTGGGCCTGGCCTTAAAAACTATTGAATTAGACTAAGTTGGTTTCCCTCGACGAAAGTCCCCAATCAATGGCGAGAATCTCGGATAGAAACCTGAGTCTGGCCAGTTAGATCAGGGGCTCCAAGCTTGGAAATGTTTATTTATTAACTTTACTTCGGAGCTCATCCGCCCTGCGCACTGTTTGGGTTTTACGGGCGCGGTCTTCTGGGTAGCACTTGACTGAGCATCTTTTCGTGGCCCTCCCCTGTGTGGGTAGGGTCTCCGGGCGAGTGCCGGCCGTAGTATTGACCTTACCAGGTCCGTTTGGCACGACTCCCCGTTCGGCCACCGTACGCTCAACCCTTCCCGTCTTATTACGAGGGTTGCCTTTTATATTTCGGGATTAGAGAACAAAAACAAATATTGATCATCGAAAATCACTTTATTGTTTTTCAAAATATTCCCCATGAAGATCTATACACTTTTGCATGCGTTTGAACCAATTGTCGAAGCACTTTTGCCACTCTGATTGAGGTATCTCCAACACATGCATTCTGAATGCAGCAACCGCTTCTTCAGGTGTCCAAAAACGTTGACCTCTCAGTTTGTTTTTTACGTACGGGAATAAAAAGAAGTCATTCGGTGCCAAGTCAGGACTATACGGCGGATGACCCATCAAATCGATGTTTTGGGTCCTCAAAAATGCAGTGTCGCAGCCGATGTGTGAGAGCTCGCATTGTCGTGGTGAAGAGTGATCCGTCTTCGGCGGTTGGTTTTCCTGATTTCTTGGAAGACAACTGGCAAACAAATGGTTGTGTACCACTCAGAATTGACTGTTCTGCGTTGTTCTAGTGGTACGGTTGCGACATGTCCAGTTTTTCCGAAAAAACAGGCGACCATTTGCTTGGAAGTGCTTCGTGCGCGAACAACTTTTGTTGGATTTGGCTCATCTTGAAACACCCAGACAGTCGACTGCTGTTTACTTTCGGGCTCATACGCGTAAATCCACGATTCATCACCTGTCACGATGTCATAGACGTGTTTCGAAGCACCGCGACCGTATTTTTTGAGCATTTCTTTCGACCAATTGACACGAGCCTTTTTTTAGGCGATTGACAAATTGTGTGGGATCCAACGCGAACAAATTTTTTTGACAGTCAAATGTTTATGCAATATTTATGCTGGTCCCACTAACGCCTAAGGTTGTCTCAATCTCACGATAGGTCACATGACGATCTTCCAATATCAGTTCGCGCACAGCATCAATGGTTTTCGGAACAACAACTGATTTTGGACGACCTTCACGAAATTCATCTTGGAGTGAACTATGACCACGATTGAATTCACCATACCATCGATAAACACTGGTCCTTGATGGAGCTTCATCGCCAAAAATTGAATTAAGTTCATCCATGCACTGTTGCTGAGTTAATCCACGCCGAAAGTTGTAAAAAATAATCGCACGAAAATGTTGACGATTTAATTCCATTTTTGGGCCGAGATGAATCTTTTAAGTTACTGTAAACAACACAAATAGCGCTCGTATGTCAAAACGTTCTGAGTGCGTATAACCTCAAAAATGTCCAACTTTACGACAGAGCTGTCAATTGCCGGATTGCAACACTAGGGTTGCCAAATCCCGAAACATAAGAGGCAACCCTCGTAGGACAGTATGTTTACATTATTTGACTTTTACTTCATTCATTTTCACTATTATATGGATTACAGGTATACGAACTGTATTGCGGATATTCCGGCTTTATTTGTAGTTCTTGATTGTAATTTCCTTGACACAAATATTCTAAACGTGGGGATCTTTCTTTTTGACCGGGTTTTCTGTGGTTGATACTCCTTTGCACGTTCTGTTGATTGTTACTTCTTTACCATGACTCAATACCAATACCGAAATTGTTACTTTAAGGCAGTTTCACGCATACCTTGAACTGCCGAAAAAAACTTCGCTCTTAACTGCTTGGTTCACTTTGCTATTAACATACCAATCACTAACCGGGTTATATCTATTTTTTTTTCACGTCTCTTCTCTCGCCCCCTTTGTTTTCTCTTATCGCCCATCAGATCAGTTGTTTTCACTCGACGTTTACTTCCCTTGTTCTTCGTTTTTCGCCACAACGTTATCGACGGTCTTCTTCTCTGCCGACCTTTTGTGATGTTCTTGATCAATAGCAGTACTGTTGCGCTGTTCTCCTGAATTCGCCACATTAGCTAATGTGTCACAGCTCGATGTAATCAAAACTGAGCTAATAGGTTGTGACACAAGCTAACACCTCGAGTGTAGAGGGTGGAGAGTTATTTAAACATATTGATATGTAACAAGTTGCACAGTGCAAAACTCCCCTTTTTCTTTTTCAGATAACTTGAGACCAAGCCCAACATCCTCACGGACGTGGGTGATTGTGGTTTCACAAGATACTCCCATTCTTTAGAATGCTAAATCTATTCGTTAATTCGTCTTGATATTCAGCCCTTTTGCGCAGGTCTTTTAGTTTATCAATGTCGACCTTTTTGCTCGTCTACGGTGACTGCCCATGTGGGATTGCTGCGAGGCGACTCCTGATTTTGCCCATCACTAGAAGATGATCGGAATCGCAATCTGCTGCTCTATATGATCTTACGTCAAGGATAGTCGAGTGGTGTCTTTTGTCGGTAGGGAAGTGCTCGATTTGGTTACGCGTTACGCCGTCGGGTGATATCCATGTGGCTTTATGAATTTGCTTGTGCTTGAACATCGTGCTTTTCACTAACAGATCCTTTGACGCTACGAACGTGATAATTCGAATTCCATCAGCATTTGAAACGTCGTGTAGACTTTCTTTACCTATAGTTGGTTGGAAGATATCTTCCTTTCCAATTTTTGCATTGAGGTCTCCGAGGAGGATTTTAATATCGAATGATGAGATCCCATCAAATACTTCCTCGGGGGTCTCGTAGAAAGTGTCCTTCGTTTCTTCGTCCGTAGATTCTGTTGGGGCGTGTACGTTTATAAATACATAATTGTACCATGGGTCCTGTATTTTTAGCACAGACATTCGGTCATTACCAAATTTCACATCTTTTACATGGGGCGTAATCTTCTTGCTTATGATGAAGCCGGTTCCGAGGTTATGTGTATCGGTTGTAAATCCGTTGGTTTCGATTACTTGATGTGGGAGTCGGGCTTCCTGAAGCGCGACGATGTCCATTTTGTATTGTTTCGTGTTTTCTACGACCGTCTGTATACCACCTGGTTTATATAACGTTCGAACATTCCACGTGCCGACGCGTATATCCCGCTTTTTCCGTTTTTCCCTACGTCTTCTTTTTGCCGAGTCGGTGTTTTCTTGATGGTTTGTTCCCTTATGGTAGTGTCATCACACCTACGCCTACCGGGTTTTTCGTGAGACTGTTTTTTTGTGTATTGATCATTCATTTCATGGGATCACTCTGGGGTTTCAAATAGTCCGCCATATCAGAGCCCCTCTTTGATGTGGTAAGGTCTGCTTACTGCTCAGAGAGGCGCCGTTATAATACAGCCGGTATACCCCTGGCTGCAAACCATCCACATGGATTAGTGGTGGTAGATCTTTGTGTGTTACTCCTCGCTAGCCTGTCTGACATGGGTAGCCCTACTGGAAGCGTATGCTTCCGTCAGCATAGCCTGAGTGATTTATCGTAGTTTAAGCCACCGCACCACGTCAAGGTTTCTACCAAGTGGGGGTGTGCTCGCACACACAAAATAAAATTGCAAAGGTGTCAAAATAAAATTCTGAAAATGTTGCTAAATTTCATCATCATCGGCACTACAACCGGGAACCGGTCTTGGCCTTATTTAGCAAGTCATGAGGCTTGTTAAATTTTCCATAATGATTTGTTTTTTCCGGGCAAGGTCATTAGTCTTGCGCCAGAGGCTCCCCGACGGGGAATCGAACCGCGGTCTCCCGCGTGACAGGCAGGTATACTAACCACTATACTATCGAGGAGCTAAATTTGCTATGGCATTATTCGACACATGAACTACATGAAAACACTAACGTTAAATGGGTAGAATTCCTTTTTGACAAGATCAATCGAAATTTCTTCGTCAATTGTTTCTGACAATGTTCTCGTTTCCCGTCTTGCGTTATCCTACATCACTACCTATGTACTCTGTTCATGATTATTCTATCGGGGTCATTATTACATCAAAATAACCGGAAACCTCTTCAATATTAGACTTAAGATTCAAATAAAGTTCCTGTAGTTTTCCTTTAACCATTTATTAATTATTATTCATCGAAATTGTGCTATTTTTCATTATATAGTTCAAAGATTATAATTGTAAAAGAACTACTGTTGTGGCGGTTTCTTTGAACGCCACTACTTATCTTCCCATCAATTAGTAAGAAACTGCTTCCTATAGCACTAAAAACCCTGAAAACAATAGATTGCGGCAGTTCCATTTGAACGCCATTTCTAACTTTTCTAGTAAGTACATTTAAACCTTACTATTAATTACTTAAATTACCTAAATCTATAATTTTCGCTAATGCAAAAGCATTGGCACCGAACAGAATTGCGAACCATATCGACGTAATATCGCCTAATAATTCCGACGCACACATTCAGGAGATATTCTTTCTTTCCTTATTAGCGGCGAGCACATCGGTCGGTAAACCGATCGACAGGCATATCATACCTCACTACTGGCTACCAAAGAGAACCGAGTGTTGCATAATCGACCCTGTGAGACGCCAGCGATGTGTGCACGACCGGTGATGCTATACGCAGTAGCCGATCGTATAAACATCCCTAGCTCGGGCAATATGAATTTTGCCCAGCTGCAAAACATTTCCTATGTTGTTCTTCCCCCTAGTAAAATGTTGAATCCTCTGTTCGCAGACACATGAGCACACATCATGAGCCACCAAAAGAATCATCGTGTGTGTGTTTCTCGCCCTTTGCTGGGACCAATGCTTGGAGGATCTTCCCCTATTGGTCGACGAGCAAAATTGAAATTCAATTTTGTGCAATTAATCAGTCTGTAGCCAGATTCCGTGGAGACAAGTCGTATCCTCCACGCTAAATGAAAAATTGAAGTCGGTGTGTAGCTGCCATTCTAGTCGGTCGCAGAGTTGAAAACGCGCACAAATTGCACCAATAACGAGGAGTTTGAAGTTGACAGCCGCCAGTGGACGAGCTCAGTAGATTCATTCAAATCAAGTCGGTTTCAGTGCACACTAGTACCTCCGTTGAATTAAATACCGCCGTTGAATCAAATTCAGTTTATTTAAGTGAACACTAGTGCATTCAGTAAAGTTAAATTCAGATTATTCATGTGAATACTCAACGTAAACAGAAGAACCTATATTGGCCTACACGGCAATATTCCGTCGTATTAATGAAGCGCTAAAATAAACATACACCCAAGAGTCGTAACCTTTGCCATCGCAGCAGTGCTCTGTTGATACAACGTAAACAGAAACCTAAAATCTTATTCACTATTGCCATGATGGCAAGGCAATGAGCCCCCGTACAGCGATCGTCATATTTGACCAGCGGCGTGTTTGTTTTTCCCTTCCTTCGCCCAACGCATGTTTCGTTCATTTTTCTTGCTGATGTAAAGACATTCACCCTATCTGTAAGATGTCCATGGGAACCTGCCAATAGTGATGCGAACCGATTTCTCACTGGCCGTTGGGGCGAAGGAAGGATTGTTTGAAGGAATGCGATGACATGCGTGGAAATCCATCTCAATGACTGAGGCTGGGTCAACGTCGCCCAGCTCACGGAGAGTCCGAATTCAACCCTCTGACTGGGCAGATCAGTCGAGTATACACGCGTTCGAGGAGTCGGGTTGTGATATGCTACTGCATACACACCGTTTTTCAAATAAGAAATCGCTGCGCGAGTCCACAAGAGTCACCTTATGTGTCGAATTTTAACATCAAGTGAATTCTTTGTGAAATGGTTCATCCAAGGCACCCGTTAATCAAATTAAATAATTAGTGATCTAATTAACGTTAAGACTATTTTAAGTAAAAAAAGCATTTCCCATCAGCCACATCCGGGAGTTTTATTTCTTCTTCTTGGTGATTAGCCGCATTAAGCAGCGGGACGACTGAGAGTTGCAGTAAGTATTGTTTAGTGCGTCAACAGGTGGAGAACTCCCAAATCGTGTCAACATATCAACGACAATTAAGAACGATTCAAATTCGTTGATCAACTGTGTGCTCGTCGTAGAAACGCTATCCTAGCATCCACGGTGTGATCGAACACTTATGGCTAAATATCATTAGAAGTGACCGTTCAACCGCGAAATTTGTGGGAGTTCCGTTTGTTCCCCATGGTCTGAGTGCGCCGCCTATGTAAACTTGTTAGTGAAACTTAGTTAATCAGTGTCCATGCCGACACATAACTAAGTTATTCTCTACAGGACTATCTAACCAACTGGATTTCAATGCCTCTAAAATCCGATGCGACAGCTTGTTGTCAAAAACGAATGTCAATACATTGACCATGTACCACATATATTTCAATAATAGCAGTGTTATAAAATAATCACCTCTTAATTTATACTTCGCTTTTATCAGGCTCAACTAAAACACTTTCAAAACTCCGAACTTAATACAGTTTGCGGTGCTTCCATGTTACCATTGGCCTCTTCCTTTTCCTCAACATCCGAAAAATACCGTTCAACTAGATTTAAATAAGGTTAACATAACCCTAGCTTTAAGCTAAAATCAAAACTGTCAATAAACTAAAATGGTCCGAAAAATAAGAATTAAATACTACATTGCACGCTACGTTTAGTTCATCGGTAGATAAGAGGACCGCGGCCACGTTATCGAGTTCAAGGAATACTAAACGACGTTTGAAAATGCCAAAAACCCTGACCTCTTATAACCACTCAAAAAATCATCATCATCATCAGCACTACAACCTGTAACCGGTCTTGGCCTTATTTAGCAAGTCCTGAGGCTTGTTAAATTTTCCATAATGATTTGTTTTTTTTCGGGTAAGGTCATTAGTCTTGTGCCAGAGGCTCCCCAACGGGTGATCGCACCCCGGTCTCCCGCGTGACAGGCGGGTATACTAACCCCTATACTATCGAGGAGCCCCTCAAAGAATCATACTACCAATTTTAACTATCGACTATCGTAAAAAACACCAAAAACCATTCCGTTTAAGTAATTGTTTCTTTTAGTTGTTATTAAGCGCAGACACTTTAACGGAAATAAACTTAAACCTTAAAACCGGGTCAAGTTTGTATATATTGTTAATAACTTCAAGACGACAAGAACTAGAGTATCTGGAAAGTTATACCACTGTAACACTCTAAAGGACGTGGCTGTAGTAAAAAAGAAATCACAAAACCCGATTTTTGTGGTCGTGCACATCTGTATCTTAAATATCCAATTACCCACTCTACGGCTCAAACGAAGGCCGATTAAAAATTAGTGCGCTCAACGTAGGGTAGAATAATAACATAGTATTTTAAGTGGGCTATTAAAAAGGGGGGAAAGTGAATTAATCTACATTTTAATTAATATATTTGTATGAGAACGATAAATTTTAAACGGATTCGGTTCAGTCAGCACAGGAAATTCAATTATTAAATGGTTTAAGCAAATAGTTTTCAATGAAAATATAAACATATATTTTAATTTGTTATTATGTAAATTTAATAATAATAACAACAAATATGCGTTTATATTCTGAAAGGGTGAAATTGTTGTTTTGCTATGGGAACAGTCAACCTGCATGGACAGAAAAATTGAAAATCCAAATGTCAATTTCAAATAAAGGGAGAAGATACAAAATTTATCGTATTGTATTAGCAATCGTTCGGCCAACACGTTATTATTGCGTACTGCGAATCTGTGCGGTTCACAAGCGTCGAACGCAACGTCCACCAACGACTGGATGTTGGTGGGCCGTGGGATGACGTCAGGAACAATGAGCTGCTCCTGGCGTGTCGTGATGTTGGTTGTCGTTCTGAAACAATCGTGAAAGTAATGCTGTGAAAGTGGGAAAGAATACCTAGGTCGATTGTGCAGCAATCCCAGAAATAATCCTTCTCCAGACTGCAACAATAAAACGGATTGGTTTATCTTACTTAAATATTACTTTATTTCATCGATTATTTGGATTTTGTATCGATTCAAACTTATTGCGACCTGTGTCTCTTGAATAGCAAACGACGAAGCCTACAATTGAATGAAGTTGCTTGACAGCTAGCAATTTAATCGTTTATTCGTTGTCATGACAACTGTTTGCTGACTTTTGTTGATTATGGTTGCGATGGTTGTATTCAATTGCGAATTAGCTGGTTGCATCCACTGCGAAAACGCAACACGTATAATTATTGTAATTTTGTGACCTTGCGCTGAGAATCTGAGAACTCGTTAATTAAGCTTAAATACAGGTGTTGAGGGTGGACGGGGACATTCAAAATGGGTAAGACTTAACCTCCACTATTGCTTTTCCCAGTAGATTGTAATAGAACACGAAATACTTCTAGCACTAGCTGGCCTTATGTTATCACTTTTTTAGATAGATAAATAAATTATTTATTTGTAATTAATTTTAATGTTATTTATTTTTTATTATCTTATTGAAATGCTGGCTTCAACTCGTACGGCACCCAATGTGCCTCCGTGTGGGACCTCCGCTCTTAAGGGCGGATGAAAATGTTGTAATAACTCGTTGCCGGACGAGGAATGTCGTCCGTCAAGATCCTATTTGATGATGATCTGATCCAGCTCGAAGGACCAGAAAATGTTGTAATAGTGGTACGCGTTTCGTTGGCCGCCGATGGACGGTCACAACGAACAATGGGTGTCGCAAGGGGAGAGAGCAGCGCGGTAAATGTAGAAGAGCACGTCACCAATTGAACAGGAACCAATTAATAATAACACGTTGTTCTCTATTGTAATGTCAAGTTGTTCTTTATTGTTTAAGGAACGCTATTATGCACAACGAATGGTATTTTGCGGATGGCAACGACTGGGAATGGTTTACCATTCCGTTGGGCGGTGTGAGCGCCGTGAAGGTTGATTGCAGACTGACTCATTAGGCATAACTGCCAATTCAAAAAGGGACGCTATGACCTCATCGATGGTGACAATCGGCCAGCTGGTGCCAGCTGCTGCGTAACTGGTATACACTGCGAATGTACTAGATTTCTCCAGTACATTCCAGCACATTCAATTGCCAATCTGCAACAAAAAGGTTTAGGAGATTGGCCAAGTGTTGTTGACTCTATTTTTACTCCTTGTGGCAATTGCTCAGTTGGCTTCTCTTGAAGACTGACGATTTTGGCGTGGAGGATATTGATTCCAAACAATTATCCATATCAGATAAACTCTGATTTAATGTAGATGAATATCGTCGTTGTATGATCTCTGCCGACCGAGATCTTTGTCAATTCCGCCGAACGATCACAATCTTTCGGCTTGAAGGTCCCGCGCTGAATGAATGTATTTGATGAACTTGCTTGTCCCTCTGTATGCAGTGATGATCACTTTGACTTTTGGTTGATGGGTTGTATTAAAACGAATTAAACCAGGACAACAAATAGAACTTCCTTGTATTAGTTAATTATATAAATTGAATGCAAAGCTATCATCTGAATCACAACTATCACAGCAGTAACTTTTACAGAAATTCTATATGAGCTTTCTAAAAGAGGTCTACTTCTTCACACGCAAAACTAAAAGGCACATGGTTTTGTACGCAAGTTAACAATTGAATTCATTAATTGACAGTTGATGACGCACTGTCATCGTGTTTCTGGCAGGTGTGGTGAATATGTTTGTCGGGGAGTGTACTGGACGATGGACGTACTAGATTCACCCCGCTGCATAAAATTGCGAATCCGCAACAATCGTGTTGAGTCTTGGTCTGATTGTTTGCAAAAACAATCTAAATAGTTGATGCTGGGGAGTTTGAAAGCGGTGAGATTCCTGATGATGAGACATTACTTCTTCCCTGCACACCCTTCTGTGATTTTAATCTTTCAGATTTATATATATACATTTTTTTTTAGCTGAGGAGGCGCTGAACTGAATTGAACCTTAGGTGTATTGTGGGGGTTCTTTAAAGACTTTGTGGGGGGTTTCTCTATTCTACATGAGAAACAACCCACAATTCCAACCAACATTTCCACCTAATTTCGACTGCTTTCAGCGCGTCATACTTACCAATTTCCTTTATATGTATTCCCCTGTAAAACATTTCAAACGGACGTATAGCTAATCTCATTATCCTTTGCAGATAATGCATAATTGAGTTTAGCTACATTCTTGTCACATGGCAACTCCATTCTTGCTAACCATGAGTTTCCCATCGGAAATCTCATAATGTCGGTTAGCAACAACAAGTCTAAAAGAACGACGCTGTTGCATCATAGCAAAATAGCTGCGGTTATTTCAGCGTCTTAGAGTCTGGTTCTCACGCGAATTATTTCCCAAACATCAGCGGCGTCCTATCGACTTTCCCTCAGATCACCCATTCGCTTGGGATCAATGATCTCTCTTTGCAAGGGAGTAACATCAGCTAGGTTTCCCTCTCATTCGTATTTCTTTCCACGGTTCAATGTGCTCCGACTACACAATAGCCGTACCACTGGGTCACCAGGTCATGTCAGTAGCTGCATCTGATACCAACACACACAACCAAAGCCACCCCGAGATCAAAGCATATCATGTTTTCTGTTCTCTCATTCTTCATGTCCGTCAATTACCCTATTAACAAAAGTTACTCACACTTTGACGGGCGTGAGGTTGAGAGAGCAGAGGCGTGGTCTCTTTTGGTTGTCCTGTGTGTAGAATGAAATATGAATTTCAACCCTAATTCACCCAGTCGCTATTCAATCACCATCGCGCGCAGTAACGCTGCCGCAAGAGTCACATCTCAATCGTTCGAGTGAAAGGTCGCGTCGTGTACACCTTCAATAAAAAACTAACGAAATAAAACGAAGAGTTATTAATTTAAAATCAGTTATTTGTAAAAAAAAGACAATAAATTTAAAAAAAAAAACCAAAGTGAAAAATATTCAACTAAAAATAAAAAATAAAACAGAATAACAACTATAAAAAGTGTTTTCATTTTTCATTTCTTTCGGGTGAACTATTGTTTTCGCAGTGACGGTGCAGTGGGGAAGAAGTGAATTGTGTGCCCGTGCTTGGTGCAATACTTCTTACCCCCCACAACTTCTCCAAGAACCACCCACTTCCTCAACTTAACCTGTCCTTCCCCTCACCTACAAGACACCATACCTACCCGCAATTTTGCGTAAGCTCCCAGCAGCATTTTTGTTACTTGGAAGAAAATCTCTCCGACGGCATACATAATTTCGAACGTTTCTGGTTCATACTCCATGAACCAGTTCACATCTCTTATCGGATCAGCTTGTCACCAATAAACGATAAACTTACGCTGGCCAGCGTATTGCGGACACAGCTGCAACCGATATTGCCTTCTACCGTACATAATTGTATACTTTATCTATCCCCTAAGGTTCGCTGTAGTGCGACCAATTCCCTTTATCATCACTCAACCGAGCATTTGATTTGGGCATGAAGATGACCATTGTTTACCCACGTTCATGCCCCATGAAGACCCATCACCTAACCCAAACAAATAACCCATAGCCACCGTCGCTGAGCTTTCTGTGGACTTAACGTCCATGAACAATTTTCCCTATTCTGCTACAGTGCCATTCGGCTAAAGCAAATAGATTCCCAATCTCTGGTTGAACCATCGTCACCGGTAGATATCGCCTACAACGGCATTTCCCTGGGACCCTATGTAAATACAATGACGACCCTTTGCAACATATGCACATCATGAACATTGTACATCTCATCATTGGACCTGTGAAATTGTGTTTTTGTTTACTTTGAAGCAAAAACCTATTTTCGTATCCAGGCGTCCAACATCAACGATTTATGGCCACATCGCCGTGGCCCCGATGATCGTACATTTGTTTGATCAGGTTCCGCCGATCATTGTCTTCATTGCGGAGCATCGAACTTGCCCTACACAGTAACGGAAATTCTCCCATGTAACCCTTACTCGATCACCATTCGCTGTCGTCAAGTTGATCCGAGTTGCTCCTCCCCCATCGATGTGATTCACCTCCATTGAATCTGATGGGTGTGAGTTGCAACAGAGAGTCAGATTTTAACAGCCACACCATACACACGTGTCGCGAGTCATTAGCACTGTTGTCTTGTCGATTTTAAAGGCTCAGGAGGTGGGCCCGAAGGGAGTCGATTTGAAGCCCCAAGTTTAGACCCATAAGGTGTTACAGTCCGCGATATAATATTTCATGTTCATTAGTACAAGTTACTTCATCGATTTTTGATTACCGATAATAAGTAGATTCCGATCGCTGTTTCTCTCTTTTCGGAACTTGTTCAAAAGTGCTAGCGAAACACTTAAATGAGAATTATCTGTGTTATCTCAGCCGTTCGAATTAATTATAATAAACAATCTTTGTGAACCTAATACATAAGCTGTTTTAAGTGAAAATAATAAATAAAGGAGAACAATTTGAAAACAAAATAAAACCGGAGTGTTTATTTTTCTTGCTATGGAACTCATGTCTTTTGCCAGTGAAGATAATAACTAAAAGAGAACAATTGGACGGCGAAACAAAATCAGAGTGTTTATTTTTCTCTCGGCAGAGCTTTTAGATTGTTTGGGGAGTGAAGTGAACCCGTGTCGTGTCAGGCACCTACTTCTACCCTAGAGTATCACCCAGCTATCCAACTGATGTTACACGATTGCTGATATCGTCGTTACCATTTAAATGTGTATCAAAGGTATCCACTTTTATTTCTGATTTGAACTTTGGTAATAGAAAATCTTAGGGAGCATGTCTCCTCGTCTTCAAAAAGACGAAGGTCGCTTCGTTAATCCGCTTTCTACTTGCTTGTTTCGGTCGCCACCGTGCTTCCGGGACCTCCGAGAAGAGTGTGCTACGATATAGATCCTGATGGACACGTGTACCTTTAATCCCTCCGAATAATCCAAAGGATTCGCCGTCCGTGAACAGATGAATTTGCAGGATAATTTTACCCACTATGGGTGCAAGTGTCAAAGCACACACACGAAGAGAGTTTTTCAAACACTATCAATGGCACCGAGAACAAGCAAATCACAATACACTGAAAGCGCAGCGACAAAAAATCCGCATTCACATCCGAAAAATTTGCTTTCGAACCAAATGATGAATCCCATCGAGGCGATTTCTCCATTCGGCTACGTAGTCTTCAGTCTTATCTATGGCGTCTGGAGGTATTCCGAATCGCAGATCGGCTGGTAAACGTATCTCTCGTCCAAATATAATTCTTGCTGGAGAATGGCCGGTCGTATCGTGATTGGCCGATCTATAACTCATGAGAAAGGTTTGTACATGTTTGTCCCAATCTCGTTGAAGATCACTAACGACCTTCGATAAATAAAATAAAAAAAAAATGTACTGTGTAATGTAATTGAACCTTTCGACCATTCCGTCTGACTGCGGATGTAAGGGTGTGGTTCTGGT
The DNA here is from genome assembly GCA_963931805.1 of Microdon myrmicae. Taxonomy (NCBI): domain Eukaryota; kingdom Metazoa; phylum Arthropoda; class Insecta; order Diptera; family Syrphidae; genus Microdon; species Microdon myrmicae. The sequence goes on from OZ007496.1 coordinate 186,256,899, forward strand.
TTTCCTTGCGCCCAGTGCTGCACAGACGCCTTGAAATATCTGGGATTCGAAGTTTCGGCCTTGATCGGAATGAAGCTCACAGAGAACTCCATATCTGCTGATCCAATTATTGATAATCTGCTCAATGATGGTTGTTGCTTCTTGGTTTGGAATTGGATGGAATTCCACCCACTTGCTGAAGTAATCCATGATGACAAACATGTATCGGGTTTTCCAATAGGGACTTGACAACTTTTTTTTTAATTTGTGAACGCACCCTTTCGCGGTGGCCATATGAACGAAGTCGAGTTCCATTCATAAATGTTTTGATTGTACTCCAAGCCGATAATAAAGTTTTTGAAGTATCTCAAGCGGTTTGCGTTTTATTTTTAAAAAAAAAGTTGTCAAGTCCCTATTGGAAAACCCGATATTTGTTGTTGTCGTTTGTTTATGGAAATGGTCCTGAGATATCAATCGCAATTCGCTCGAAAGGGGCACCCCCGTTGTACTGCTTCATAGCTCCTTGGTTTTACTATTGGTCCTTTGGTCGCAGTGCAAGTTGTGCACTTCCTACACCAAGACTCGACGTCATCTTGTAGCGTCTCTAACAGATACACACATAAACATAAGCAAATAGTGAAGAACATCGAACGAAAATCGAATCAGATAATGCATCAGAGCCGTATACCATAGCGATAAAATAACAATTCACATCAGTGGAATATACTTGCGTTTAAAAATCGAATTCAAAATCGGCCAGTAGCCTGATGGGTTGCGCTTTGGTTCAATTTTTGGTGATTCTAACTGTCATCACGTCAGTTCGAATTACACGTTCTTCACTATCAATCCCAAACGCCATAATTGGTGACTACGACGTGATCTGTACACACAGCACACACTTTCCCGTAGTAAACAGAACTTCACACACGATCATGGCTTCCGCATAGAGCACCAAGGCACAGTCGCCTGCTCCGACGTTCTCTCGTTCGCTCCGTCGTTCGCACCGAAGCTGATTATAACGAAATTACTGAGTAGGGATTAGTGTAGCGTCTTTAACTGATACCCACACAAACATAAGCAAATAGTGAAGAACACCGAACGAAAATCGAATAAGATAATGCATCAGAGCCGTATACCAAAGCGATAAAATAACAATTCACTTCAGTGGAATATACTTGCGTTTAAAAATCGAATTCAAAACACGGCCAGTAGCCTGATGTGTTACGCTTAGGTTCAATTTTTGGTGATTCTAACTGTCATAGCATCAGTTTGAATCACACGTTCTTCACTATTATCCCAAACGCTATAATCTCTCATGTGAAGCCAGTAGAATCAAGGTCGTAATTTTGAAAGTGTCTTATTAACCCCTAGATGTCCACCGGAGGCCCCGTCGTGCATTTCTGTTAGTACATCCTTCGCATTTGATGGTGACTTGTACATTTCGAAGGAAGTACGCCTCTTGTTTTTCTTCCGCTTTATGACAATGTTTACAATCTGGCTTACACGGTCTTCTTGATAGAGCATCAGCTCTATTATGCACTTTCCCTTGCTGAATTGAGCTTATCATTGATACGGGTGCACATTCTGCGGTTAGCTCTCCTTTTCTTATTGCGACCGGCTCCTCGGACGCATTTAGTACTCTGACAGGGACAATGTGCTTCTTCACCTCAGGTTGGTCCGTTGATAGTCTCCTCTTATGATTAGCGCATAAACAACAATTTTCACTTGATATTTCATTCATTCGTCGACGTTTCCTAAAGTCAACAGAGATGTGGCCGACTCCGCCGCATGTCCAGCACTTCATAACAGGTCTCGGGATTCTCCGTTGTGCATGCCCGATTCTTTGGCAGGAACATTCCTCGACGAACATTTCTCGGACTCTATATGTACTCCTGGTGGCCAGTTTAGCAGATTCATATGCCAATGCCAAACGAACGGCTTGTTGCAAGTCCCGATCTTGGAGTGCATTTATAAATGCATCCATTGCTACCTCATTCAGAAATTCCTTAGTCATATTTGAATAAGACAAGTTTGTCAATCGCTCAATGTCTGCCTGCAACTGTTGAAGATTTTCTCCAGGTTTCTGCGTTCTGTTCCGCAGTTGCATACGGTAGACCTGCTGCATGTGGTTGTCTCCATACCTAGCTTCAAGGCCGTCTCTTCATCATCATCATCGGCACTACAACTGGGAACCGGTCTTGGCCTTATTTAGCAAGTCCTGAGGCTTGATAAATTTTCCATAATGATTTGTTTTTTTCCGGGCAAGGTCATTAGTCTTGCGCCAGAGGCTCCTCGACGGGGAATTGAAGGCCGTCTCTTACCGCTTGGAAATCTGTTTGCTTCTCTGCTGGTATGGTTTGTAGCAATTCTGCAGCCGCCCCGCGGAGTGACAAGATTAGTGATGTTGACTTTTGCTCATCCGACCACTTATTATAATTGGCCGCGGCGTCAAACTGACGTATAAATACGGAGAAGGGTCCCGTTCCATCGAAGGTTGGCGGTTGCATCCTTGTATCTTTGTAATCATGTTGATTGCTAGGCGAAGTCTTATTTCTCTCAACACACTCAAGTCTCTTTTCGATTCGCATTATTTTATCGGTGACTTTCTTAAATTCAGATTCGTTTTTTTAGATCCAGATTTTCTACTTCGTTTCGAATTTTTGACTGAATTTCTTCCTTAAAGTGTTGAAAATTACATTTCATCCACTGCGTTGGGCATCCAATTTTTCATTCAGATCTGCAGCTTGTGCGTCGAATTTTGAATTTTGAACATCCAATTTTGTATTAGTGTCTTTAGCTTGCGCGTCCAATTTTGTCATCATCATCCTGAACATCTCCGAAATGTCCAACTGTGGCGAACTCTTCTCCATTACAATGGCACCATCTTGACTCGCTGTTTCTTCTCCATCCGGACAGTCTGGCACGATCGTAAAAACATATGTGTCGACATCAATACCCTCTTCCTCCATTGCTGCTTGCAGACGCTGTCGAAGAATTTGCTTCTGTCCTCTGCTATCCAGATTCCGGTCCTAAAGTTCCTTCTTCAACTCAGGAACGCGAAGATGCTCCAAATGTCGATCTGGCATCGTCACAACACACTTTCACAGACTTATTCACTTCACCAATAATTAATCCCACTTCTGACACCATTTGTTGCGAGCTTAGGGTTCGCTGGATTAATTATTTTTAATAAATAAGAGCCGTTAAATCAATTTGAATTAATGTAACACTTTGTGGCGTTTCTAGCAGATACACGCACGACTAGTAAAGAACAACACCACCAAAACCACATCCATTAAAGCCGCATACCATAGCAATAATATACCATTACCACATTAGTCGAATGTATTTGAGTTTAAGAATCAAATTCACATAAGCGGCAGTGGCCTGATGGGTAAGAGCTTTGGTTCTATCTTTTAGTGATTCTAACCGTGATAGCGTCGGTTCGAATCACTCGCTCTTCACTATCGTCGCAAACGCTATAACTGGTGACCCCGACGTGATTTCTGTACGACATAACACACACACACTCCCATCCACACACAGAACTTTACTTTACTTGCAATCACACGACTTCTACACAGAGCAGCGGCCCACTGGCCTGCTCTGACATTCTCTCGGTCCCCCTCTCGCTCGCTCTTCGCTCAGTCGTCTCAAAGTTGATCGTAACGAAAGTTACTGGGAAGGGAGTGGTTGTGGCGTTTCTAGCAGATACACACACGACTAGTAAAGAACAACGCCACCAAAAGCACATCTATACATACCATTAGTCGAATGTATTTGAGTTTAAGAATCAAATTCATTTAAGCGCCAGTGGCCTGATGGGTAAGAGCTTTGGTATCTTTTCGTGATTCTAACCGTGATAGCGTCGGTTCGAATCACTCGCTCTTTACTATCGTCGCAAACGCTATAACTTTATTAGTCCGTTAATAACAACCGTTACTTTTGCCGTACACTTAACGATTTCCTGACTTATCGCTTCCGTACTTATCGCGTCTTTCACTGCTTACTTCTTACTTCTCTCTGATCTGCATGTGGCGTATTTATACCGTTTCCTCATTCTGATTCGATGTTTCGTTTCCGTTCGTTCCATTGCCCCGAATTTTCTACTGCTCATAGTCTCCAGTTTCCCAGCACTTTCTAGAATATTCTAGTACTTTGTTTTGGACTTTCTAGAATATTCTAGTACTGATTGTCATATGCGTCACAATATATATATATACATTTGGATAATTATTTGATTACAATACACTCGGTACTTTCATTCCTTGTTATGCCAGTTGAGATTATGATAGTGAATAGAATTCTAACCCACTAGTACCTCTCGTTACCGAAACATGTCACCGAGGAACGAAACTTGCATCGTAAGCGTCGGCAGGTATTCATTTCTTGACACTCAAATTAGTACACCTCTTAGTTGGGGAATGAAAGCTGTACCCAAATATATGGAGTTTCTTAAGAATTACAAAAAGGACCTCACCCCATTTTAATCTGAAATTTGATTCCGAAATTTTATCAGCGCACATCAGTTCACGCTAATAATAAACTTTAGACACTGAATAAATACAGAAAATCGTTTTGTAGCTGAACCACACGAACATGAAATATTTCCTCGTTTTTTGTAATTTCCAGGCTTTTAAAACCAATGTAAATTCCTTTCCTTGCAATTTGATTCCTCCGCCACTTTCACGGCACTTTAACATTTCGAATTCTATTTTATGCGCCCGTTTACCGTGCACGAATTCAATACAATTGAATTATCTCGTGTTTAATAGATTCGGTAGTTTCATATCGTGTGAATAAATCAATATGCTAATTTTTCTTCTCTTAAATGAATAATAATAATAAAAACGAAATAATTCATATTATTACTTAAAGAATCAAATTCGCCAAAGGTATCAAAGTAGTCGGCCCCATTCACAATAACTTCGAAAAATTTCACAGCAGTCAGTTGTCAAAAGTGGCAGTAAAGTTCGGCAGAAAAATCAGCTGTGTCGTAAACCGGGATATTTTCTATTTGAGAAATTAATAAAATTTAAGTCGATATAATGTTGTTAACACGGCGCATGGGAAGGCTTTGTGCGTTTCAAATACGATGTGCATCAAAATCAATCCCAGCGGAAGTCCCAGATGATAAACAAACTGAAACTCCTATTATAATACCCGATCGGATCCACAGAGAGCCGACTGATATTTTAATGGCACTTTCCAGTACAGTAAACCAGGATCCCACTGCAGCACATTTCAAATACCACGATGATCCTTATTTAATTCCCACATGCAATGTTACGAAACGAACGTATGCTATGGCCCAGGAGTCTGGACGCAAAGCCGCTGGATGGATTAAAAATCAACACGCCGAATTATTTAATGTAAGACTCAAAAATACTAATGACTAACTAATACAGATGTAATATAATTTTGTAGCATCAAGAAGCCCAACCTAGGATAGAGGCATATGCTCCAAAGATAGTACTTAACGAGGAATCTGAAATTAATGAGAGTTTCTTAAAAAATTTGATTCCTAATTCACAAGTTACCGATGTTGGATTTGCGTACAAACTAATGAAATCCAAAGGCACTCCTATTAGTGAATACCTGAAACAAAACCTACTCGAAATAATTTGCTATTATAATAATGAAGAGCCGATTGCGGACGAATATATCGAAGAGCGCTGGTTTTCTCAATTGCAGTCAAAAGGTCAAAAGAAAACATGGAAAGATGGTGATCTAGCAGAACAGATCTTCAATGAAATTACACCTAAAACCGTAGCCGCGTACACTGCTATAATCCGTGGAATGGCTAAGTTTTATCAAGCTGAACGTGCGTATGCTCTATTTCAAGAAGGCTCAGAAAAACAAATGGAATTTGACACCCGGACATATAATGCCATTATATCTATTGTGAGTACGTTAAAAGAATCAATGGAACAGAGGTGGGGACTATGCCAGGAACTTCTTCAAAGAATGGATCAGCAAACACTAAAGCCAGATTTAGGAACTTTAAATGCCGTTTTAGAAACAATCAGCTCCTTTGGCAACCAAAAAGTAGCCCAAGAAAAAGCCCTCCAAATACTAAGTACATTTAAAAAAGTTGGCATCGAACCATCACTTGGAACATACTACTTCATGCTGAATATTTTTTGCCGTGAACGTGGGGCAGTCTCTCATATCTTGGTAGACATATTAAACGAAATTGAAGGCAAGCAATTTAAAGTTGCCCACCCAAAGGATACGTTTTTCTTTGTCACTGCGATGGACGTATGTCGCAACCATTTACAAGACAAAGCCCAAGCTGAACGAGTAAACGCTCTTCTCAACACTGGCATGAACTATGATCTAATTGGAGATTCTTACAAAGAAGCTATTTATTACCGGCATCTATTTGCGCTGCTATGTCGCACCACCACATTAGACGAGGTTATGGACTACTACAATCGCCTTGTCCCGAGCATATACATTCCCGAACCTGGAATAATGGAGGAGCTCGTCAAAACCATTGAATACAATGGCGCCATTGAATTGCTACCGCACATGTGGAATGATATTGTGATTTTTAATCATCTGAACCGTGAGAGTCTTCTTAATCGCGTCCTATCAGTAGCCACAAGCATAAGACCATGCCCCGAACAGAATCCCACACATATACGACTTGACCAGCATTATCTTAAAATAGCTGAGGATGCCTATACGAAGTTAATTTCCCAAGGAGATAATCCTAGAACAACGAAGAGAATAACCATAACTGGTCAGATGATGGGAGATATTCTAACGCTTGCTGTACGCGCTGGAGATTTCGAATTAGCCACAAAGGTCTTTAATACTATCGACAATGAACAGCATAAAATTGTCGGTACTCCAACAGATACGTCACTGGAGGAGTTTGTCAACCTTTGTGTGACAAACAAAGCACCAACTTTAGCAATGAATTGTATTGAATATGCAGTGGACAACAGCATGGACTCGGTTGGCCTAGCCACGATAATCAAAAATGGATTCACATTAAGCGACGCTCATTTAGTAAAGTTTAAGAGACTAATGGGTGACAATGCATTAGATAATCTAGTTTAATGACATATAATCGTAGATTTTGTTGTTTTACAAAACATTTTTAGGAAAGCTGTGTGATAAGTACCTGGCCTAGGCCCCGGTATTTATCATACAGATCTCCTATTAGATACGAAGTGTACAATAATAAATGTGTATCCAAAGATTGTTTTGTGTAAACTAAATTAACGCCTTATTAATTTTAAAGAAAGCATTCCATCTCTTCAATTAAAAATACTCTCAATAACTTTTTATAAGTAAAAACTGAAGCGGTGACCGCTCCTGGTGAATTGTCCTAGGAGGCGAAGAACAACCACAAGCCACACATTGGTTTCTTATATAACGGCTGATCAAATCCAAAAAAGCCTACTATGGTCTATCAAGGCTCTAAATCCCGAAATTTATCCAGAACGTCCGAGCTACTACTGTACAAGACTATGGTCTTACCACTACTCCTGTATGCGTCCGAGATCTGAACGTCCGGCACACTGAACTCTTAGCCGCCTTCGAGAGGAAGGTCTTAAGGAGAATTGTTGGCCCCGTACGTGAGGGAGGACGATTTCGGAGACACTACAACCGTGAGTTGTATGCGATCTACCTTGACGCTAACGATGTAAGAAAAACTAAACTCGGTAGACTCCGGTGGGCGGAACATCTAGCTCGAATAAGCGAAGAGGAGCCTGCCCGGAAAGTCCTTTCTGGCAGGATGTATGGAAGGAGACAGCACGGCAGACCTTGTCTACGATGGGGGGATGGAGTAGACTAGGAGCCCCAGAGCCTGGAAGGGCCAAACTGGATGATATCGGCTGGAGATCGGAACCGGTGGAGAGACTTGTAGGGGTTTAAGGTAGGCTGGTGCCAACGTACGGCACTGATTCACGTAAATCCCACTTAAAATTGAGGGACTGCGATTGATCGTGGCCCTCGCGACTGAAGTCAACTTAGTTCGTCGTCACTGTAAAATGTCAATGGATCAGTATACACCAGGGAAAACAGGAACAATTAAAACGCTTGGAGGTGGCTGTTGATCACTGCTTTTATTGTTAATATTTTCTCTTTTTTAGTTTCATTTTACACAAGTTTCTTACAATAATATATTTAGTTCCACAATAATAGATCCATTAATTTAATATTCTCTTAAACTTTTATTTCAACAAGATGCTACGATGGTAAATGGTCGCACTTCTTGCCGCCCTGGGGGGAATTTTACATTCGCACGGTTTGACAATTTGTATGAACGGCTGTGGCAGCAAATCGAAAGTACAATTTTAACGACAACCGACGGACTGGATGCTCTTCGACATGTATAAACCTGTTGAGAATATACATTTATATTGCCTAATGTGTGGCGCATGAGCGCGCTCTTATGAATGTATGTATGAATGCAGAGAGAGCGGCTTGTGTGAAACGAGACATGCGAGGAGCATTGACAGCAGAGTATCATAAGACGCCGCGATGAATACACGTGTCATAAGTGCGGCGCGCAGTTATCGAGTTTGCGAAGTTATAGTTCAATAAATATATTTTATATTATATAAATGAAATCTCCGTTCTTATTATTTATATCAACCGACTCAACATGGTAGCAAAGCGTAGTTGTTCGGGGAAGAGCCAAGTGATATAAATAAAATTCTGAAGTGCCTCGTGTATGTTAGAAAGCACAAAATGGCGGAAGAAAAAATTATAGTACCGGTATTCGACGGAGCGAACTATAGTGTGTGGAAAAAACGACGTCTTATATCTAAAAATGGAAAAATGTGAAAAAGTCATAGAAAGTGTAAAAGCAAGTGATGATAAAGACGATTGGGACTATAATAACTTGAAAGCGATGAACTACATTTACAGTGCTATATCCGACAAGCAATTGGAATTCGTTTGTGATGAAACAACGGCGTGTGGAATAATATGAAAATTTAATAGTACAGTGGTGCCTCGCATAACGAACGCCTCGCACAGCGAACGCTGCACACAACGAACTTCCTTTTCGTTCATTTCACGATTCATACAACGAACTTCGCTGCACACAACGAACTTCGCTTCACACAACGAAGTCGCCCACTTCACACGATCACTGCCGATTTATTGCATCCTTCCGCGCAGGCAGTCGTTAGTCACTGAGCAGTACGCTTAACTTACGCACGTGTCGCAGCAATCGTTCATCATTACGAATTACATCGCACACGTATCACGGCAGTCGTCCTTTTAGGATAAACTCAACATTTTTTTTATATGATGGGTTCTAAAAAAAGCAGGAAGGTGATTTCTCTTGAAATGAAACAGGAAATAATTAGAAGGAGTGAATGTGGGGTAAGACAGTGTGACCTCGTCAAAGAGTTTGGCCTCAACAAGACCACCATTTTCACCATTTTGACAAACAAGGATGCAATAAAATCAGCCAAAGTAGCCAAAGGAGTATCAAAACTATTTAATGAAAAACATAGATCTTCAATCCACGAGGAAATGGAGAGGCTATTAGCGATTTGGATTAAGGACAGGCAGGTGAAAGGTGACGTAACAACCCAAGATATTATCTGTCACAAGGCCAAGATAATTTATGAAGATCTAAAGAAAAACATCCCTGGAAGTAGCAGCAATCCAGATAATAAAGAAGATTTCAAAGCCAGCAGGGGGTGGTTTTTTAGATTTAAGAAAAGGTATGAAATCCACAGCGTTAATATGCACGGTGAGGCTTTCGGTGCTGATAAAAAAGAAGCAGAAAAGTTCTCTATTAATTTTCAAAAATGTATTATGGATGAAGGATACTGCCCACAACAAGTGTTCAATGCCGATGAAACGGGTCTTTTCTGGAAAAGAATGCCGAGCAGAACCGAGCAGAAGAAAAGAGAGAAACAAACGACTTTGGACAGGTTTTTCACTGCACCATCGGCCAAAAAGCGGAAAATGGATGAAGATGTGCAAGATTCGATTATTTCTTAAAATTAAAAAATGTGTGTTTTTTTCATTATGTTTTTAGATGTATCTAAATAAAAATAATAACAAAAAATTTATCTTTTTTTTATGTCATCTTACCATATTTTATGCTACAGAACGAATTATTTTTTTTAACATGTATTGTTATGGGAAAACGCGTTTCACATAACGAACTTTTCGCATAACGAACTTGCTCCTGGAACGAATTAAGTTCGTTGTGTGAGGCACCACTGTATGTACTTTGATAGGTTGAAGTGGTACGCGTTTCGTTGGCCGCCGATGGACGGTCACAACGAACAATGGCTGTCGCAAAGGAGAGAGAGCAGCGCGGTCAATGCAGAAGAGCACGTCACCAATTGAACTTCGCAGCACAAACAGTAAGATACCTCGAACACATAATAGAATACAACACAGTAAAGGACTAGTAAAAGATAACAACTTTTATTTCCTATCATTTAAATTGTACAGCTTTGGTTTATTTCTCTCGACTGTTGCTGGCGATGATTGCTCCGATAATGTGAGCGCGGTGAAGGTTGGTTGCAGACTGACGAATAGGCATAACTGCCAATTCAAAAAGCGACGCTATGACATCATCGTGGTGACAATGATGGCCAGTTGGTGCCAGCTGCTGCGCAACTGGTATACATGCGAATGTACTAGATTTCTCCAGTACATTCCAGCACATTTAATTGCCAATCCGCAACAACTTAAAACAATCAATGGCACTTTAAATTGTGTGTCGAAATAAATTAGAAAGACTCAAGCTTAAAAACTATAGTGATTCGGCGACATTCTTTTATGACTTTGAAAATTATGTAAATGAGCTAAAAAACGCGGGGGCTAAGATTACTGAAAAGGAAAAACTGAATTATTTATTGAACACGTTCCCGGAATCGTACAGTTATGTAGGTGATTTAAGGAAGAAGAGCAGACAGCCGATTATGTGACAAATAAAGTCCAAACAACTGAATTAAAAAATCAAAAGGACAATAATGATGGAAGAAATTCAAGTGCTTTCATGGCGGACAAAAATCAACGCACATGCTTCAAGTGTGGAAAAATTGGGCACATGCAAAAAGAATGCCAATATGGCGGCCAAGCGACAAGAAGCAATCAAGCATCGAATAATGGCGGATACTCTCAACGATCAGCACGAGGCCGACAAGAAGCCGGAAGAGGAAATTACGGCAGAGGGCGTGGCAACCCCCGAAATTGGTGTAGAGCAAGCCAACAGCAGTCAACGCAACAAAGACGGAACAACGACGTGAGGAAAGCGTGGGTAACGCGAGCCAACTATGCGGTAAATAACAATAATAATGATGTAGAAATAAATTGGTTGTTGGACAGCAGCTGTACCGATCATCTAATAAAAGATGACAGATATTTCGAAAATTTTGAAATCCTTAAAAATCCTGTTGATGTATATATGGGAAATAATAGCTCTATAAAAGCTACCAAAGTTGGAAATGTAGTTAGTTATTTTAATGCTTTTGGTAAAAGTAACAAAATAAATATAAATAATGTATTTTATGCTAAAGATATTGTGACGCATATGACAATCAGTACTAGAATATACGAGAAAGCCCGAAACAAAGTACTAGAATATTCTATAAAGTACTGGAAAACTGGAGACTATCAACAATAGAACATTCAAGACTATGGAACAGACCGAAACGAAACGCCGAATCAGAATAAGGAAACGGTATAAATACGTCGCACACAGATCATGGAGACGAGTATGAAGTAGAAAGTGAAGCAAGCGATAAGTAATGAGTAATAAGTAAGAAGTAAGCAGTGGAGCAAGAGATAAGTCAAAGGCGCGATAAGTCAAGAAGCGATAAGTGAAGAAATTGTTAAGTGTACGGTAAAAAGTAACGGTTGTTATTAACGTACTAATAAAGTGTCACATTAATTCAAAATCGATTTAACGGCTCTTATTTATTAAAAATAATTAATCCAGCGAACCCTACGCTCGCTACAATTGGTGTCAGAAGTGGGATTAATTATTGGTGAAATAAGTCTGTGGAAGTGTATTGTGACGATGTCAGATCGACATTTGGTGGACCGGAACCTGGATAGCAGAGGAGAGAAGCCAATTATTCGACAGCGTCTGCAAAGCAGCAATAAAGGAAGAGGATATTGATGTCTGCACAGATGCTTTTACGAGTGGGCCAGACTGTCTGGATTAAGAAGAAACGGCGAGTCAAGATGGTGCCAATGTAACGGAGAAGAGTTCGCAATCGTTGGGCATTTCGGAGATGTTCAGGATTATGATGGCAAAATTGGACGCGCAAGCTATCGATATTAACTCAAAATTGGACGCGCAAGCTGCAAATGTTAATGCAAAGTTGGATGCCCAAACGCAGTGGATGAAATGTAATTTTCAACACTTTAAGGCAGAAATTCGAAACGAAGTAGAAAATCTGGATCTAAAAAACGAAGCTGAATTTAAGAAAGTTCACTGATGAAATAACGCGAATCGAAAAGAGACTCGAGTGTGTTGAGAGAAGTAAGACATCTCCTAGCAACGAACATGACTACAAACATACAAGAATGCAACCGCCAACCTTCGATGGAACGGGACCCTGCTCCGTATTTATACCTCAGTTTGACGCCGCGGCCAATTATAATAAGTGGTCGGATGAGCAAAAGTCAACATCACTAATCTTGTCACTCCGCGGGGCGGCTGCAGAATTGCTACAAACCATACCAGCAGAGAAACAAACAGATTTCCAAGCGGTAAGAGACGGCCTTGAAGCTAGGTATGGAGACAACCACATGCAGCAGGTCTACCGTATGCAACTGCGGAGCAGAATGCAGAAACCTGGAGAAAATCTTCAACAGTTGCAGGCAGACATTGAGCGATTGGCAAACTTGTCTTATTCAAATACGACTAAGGAATTTCTGAACGAGGTATCAATGGATGCATTTATAAATGCACTCCAAGATCGGGACTTGCAACAGGCCGTTCGTTTAGCGGGAAATAAGACGACTAATGAAATACTGGCGTTCGCATAGGCATATGCTAAACTGGCTACCAGGAGTACATATAGAGTCCGAGAAACGTCCGTCCAGGAATGTTCCTGCCAAAGAATCCGGCAAGTACAACGGAGAACCCCGAGACCTGATATGAAGTGTTGGACATGCGGCGAAGTCGGCCACATCTCTGTTGACTGTAGGAAACGTCAACGAACGAATGAAACATCAAGTGAGAATTGTTGTTCATGCGCTAATCATAAGAGGAGACTATCAACGGACCAACCTGAGGCCAATAGCTCGGGATACTTGTAAGGGCAGACTTTACGGGGCGAAAGTCGCCTGGTGGAATGTGCACCCCCAGCATCGTAACTATATCACAACTCCAACGGGATAACCAAAGTTTGGTTATAACTACGATCATTAATGCAAGGACAACAACAGTGACAAATGACACTGGAGCAACGAGATCCATAATTCGGCCGGATGTCGTCGGCAAAATAACCCTTAATAAAAATAAAAGATAAGCTTTGAGGACTGCTACAGGAGAATGCTCTACAGTCTACAGAGAAGTCGAGTGCATAATAGTGCTGGGCAATATTTCCATCTCCCACCAATTTTTTGTTGCCGATATTACGGACGAATGCATTCATGGAATGGATTTCATGAAGGGGCATCAAGTTGTTCTAGATATCGGGCAAAGAACACTGCGAATTGGTAACTTGGAGGTTGCTATTACACTGCAGGACGAACAATTGCGAAGACTGAAATGTTATGTGCGTGAGCAGGATGAGATCCCAGCTTGTTCAGACTCGGTAATTTGGACCAGTCTCTAGAGTGATCCCGGGGACAATCGATTTTACATCACCGATGCTGTACAAAATCAGCGTAAGAAGAACATCCTTGTTGGAAAAGCCCTTATCGGTGCGAAGAAGCACATCGTACCTGTCACAGTACTACATGCGTCCAAGGAGCCGGTCACAATAAGAAAAGGAGAGGTAATCGCAGAATGTGCACCCGTATCAATGATAATCTCAATTCAGACAAGGGGAGAGGACCATTGATGCCCCAGAAAATCGGATTAACAGACGGAGAAAAGACAAGCGTTGAATCACTCCTGAACGATTTTTCTGATATTTTTGTGACAGAAAATGATGAATTCGGACGCACCGGTATAGTTAAACATCGCATTGACACGGGTGAGTCAAGACCTATAAGACAGCAACCTCGTCGACTACCGTTGGCCAAACAATCAGAAGTAGGCAACATGATTCGAGAGATGGAAGACCAAGGAGTCATCGAAAACTCATCGAGCCCATGGGCTTCGCCGGTAGTTCTCGTTAAGAAGAAGGATGGGACAACTAGATTTTGTGTCGACTACCGCCGGTTAAACGCCGTTACAAAGAAAGACAGTTGCCCACTTCCTCGAATCGACGACACACTAGATACCCTTTCTGGGGCTCAGTGGTTTTCAACATTGGACCTAAAAAGCGGTTACTGGCAAGTGGAAGTGAAGGAGGAGGACAAGGAGAAGACAGCGTTTACTACCGGAAACGGACTTTATCAATTCAACGTGATGCCTTTTAGATTGTGTAATGCTCCAGCAACGTTTGAACGATTAATGGAAAGTGTTCTACGGGGACTTACATGGAAGACGTGTCTTGTGTACTTGGACGATATCATCGTTGTTGGAAGGAATTTACCAGAACACATCAATAATTTGCGCACTGCCTTCGAACGACTAAGACAGGCCAACTTAAAGCTCAATTCGACGAAATGTAAACTCTTCCAAAGGAGAGTAAAATTCCTGGCACACATCGTTTCATCTGCAGGAGTTGCTTGGTGTAGGAAGTGCACAACTTGCACTGCGACCAAAGGACCAACAGCAAAACCAAGGAGCGCTATGAAGCAGTACAACGTGGGTGTGTGGCGTATCTACCAACGCCACTGCTACCTTTTCAATCTACCTCAAAATCTTCCCTCCTAAAGCTCCATTAATTTCATAATTTTACCATGCAAGCGCAATAACTTCCCCAAGCATCCTCCTACCGATTGCATTACCTTTCGGTTATGCAAATAGCATCCAACATCAAGCATCTGCCCATCAAGGACATTCACGCAATTAACGCGTTATATAAATTTCCCTAGAAGAAATTCGGTACGCCAGTACCGCATACATCAATGCATCTCAGCATTGTTCTAAAAGGAAAACATTTCGGTTGCCATACTAGTTAACCGAAGTGGATTATAAAAACAATCAGCAGAACCCCTGTCTGCCTGCATTTACTGTCCCACACGTGCGCAACAGATTTTCATGTTGCACCAGTACTCACGGCGGCTTTTATGCAATCTTCAAAGCACCGGCGCAATTCGCGCCTAGCTGCCAAGAGCCGAATTCAATGCCAGTGTAAATACTCACACTGGAATTCGACCCATGACTCCCTAGGATTGCAATACACAATTAACATGGTTGTAAACACAACCATCATTGTGTAATTATCCCAAATGTATCCTAATCCCTAACGTAGTATTTGGACAACTGCAAATATTTATCCCGAAGATGCTTTTTCAGGAATTTTCATTCCCACGGTTCGACCACCCATGAGCTCGCATCACGAGCCAACAAGGTGATCCGCGCGCAAAGTAGGCCAGTCGATGAAAGTGTTGCAAAGGAGTCGAGTCTCCTGGAGTCCATTATTACCGTGAACAACAAACTAGGCTGCGGCATTCTTTGCACAAGTCTCCTAACTCCAAAATTATATTTCATTAGTGATAAGAAAGTCTACAACTGTGTACATGATCGAAACAATTTATTTTCTGTAATAGTGCAGTTCCTAATTTACATAAAACAAATTAAGTACCGGTAATAAAGTTAATCTCAGAGAGCTTGTGTGTTTTACTTCTTGTGGACGGTCCGTCGCGGAGTTTTGTTTCCTTGGAGGACAGTGTTCGGCGGAACTATCGTGAGGAAATCTTGGTGAACCTTGCCAAGGCCGGCATAATACCAGTGAAATACCCACAATTGGTGACCCCGACGTGATTAAACACAATTTTCTGATTCGGAGTCGGATCAAAACCGTGTCCTAAAAAATGTTTAAAGAACAGTGACTTTTCGGTGCCGCGACTGTGACAGTGACAATCTTCCCGAACCGAGTGCTTCCGGAAACGCAGTGGCAGTAAGCAATTGTGGCGGCAATTGCCGAAGATCCATATAACATTCACCGGAAACAGGAACAACAGGAGCAACTACCCAACACTACACCAGCACCAGGAGCATCCGATCAATAACACCAGGGATTTAAGCAGGTATCCTTTCTTTCTTTTTTCAAATTATTCCCTTGGTAAAACAACAGTATCTTAACGTACATTTCCTTTTTGTCAAAGTTTTATTATGTGTTTAACTGATTGTTTTGGAAATATTAAATAAAGTTTATAATAATTCTAAATTTAAGTGAGACAAAAAAAGAAGAAAAAGATCAATAATATTGTAACTGTAAAACGTTTGTTTCCTTTTTACTTTCGTGGCTGATTGGCAAAGATACTTATATGTGTAATTAGATTAAACGATGCTTAGCAAGGATTTCAAATTTTAATACAGATATCTTGGGTAGGAAAATGTATTATTAGCCTGGAGTTGACGAAATGTTGTCTGCAGTTATTTAAATAAATAAGCAACAAAACATCAGCCTATACAAATAAAATTAAGACAATTTGTGCCTTTTTTATTATTAACAACACGAGTAAAATAACTCAAAACGAAATAATAGAGTATCTGAAATAAATGCTAAGTGAAAAACAAAACAACAAAGTAAACACGAAATTATTTACCAACATCTTCGTTAATTGTACTTCCGATTTAATATTTTCCTTTTTTCGACCAGTTGCTAATTGAGAACAATTCATAAAAATCATTCTTCCATTTGATCGCCTTATTATGATTATTTTTACTTGAACGCAACTGCCTACTTTGACTCCATTAGCATTACTTAGAAGCATTTAATAATATTCCATGTCAGTTTTTGTTTTTTGTTATAACTTTATATTTTAAACATAATTTTTTTGTCATCATTTTATTGTATCCTTAAAATTTTTGCAAACAAGTATATGTATCTAATTTCTTCACATGATATTGACAACAAAATTAAATTTGTTTAAATAAAAGCCTGTGTTACAAATTAGAAAAGAAGAAATATATTTGTATCCTTAAACAGCACGAGATAAAGGCAAAATAAAATAAATTTTGTAAGCCCCTACAGGGTATTAAGTAGCGCACAACCTTTCTCAGCACGCACACGACTCAGCTCAACTTCTCGCAACTTCTTTTCGACACTTTTCAACCCCTTTCGACTTATTTTTAGCTTCATCCGCCTCCTTTCAACACCACTCGACTGCAACCGACTCCACCAACTCTTTCAAGCTCGACTCCATTCAGCCGTCCGGACCACTTCACTTCGTGGTTTCTTTTCAGTCAGGCCGGATTGGACTAGCGCGAATACTCCGCCGTCCCAGTTTAGCTTCCAATTGGCCCCGAAAACCTTACTGCACCACCCCGGACGTTAGTCTAAATTGTTCCTAGTGTCACAGCCTTTGTTTCAGTTTAGGCAAGGTAGTAAATCCTTTACTTACCCAACTCCATCGACTCCCGTGACATCATTGTTCACGCACGCGCACCCTACCTTCAGTTTCCTGACGTTGTTGTCTACGACGATTTACTCTGCCCGCTCCCCACCAAGCAATTAAATTCCTTCGCTTCTCTTCCTCTTATTCCGTTGCTAAACACCCACTCTTTCCAAATAGAAAAAATGGCCCACTCTACTAGGTCTAAGGCAGCTCAGCAAGAGCAGACCCAGCCGTGCTCGGATGATCAAGCGTTCGTAGACGCTTCCAGCATCGAGCACACCTCGCATTCCCATAGCATACACTTGCCTCCTTTCGACGAGAAGGACCCAGAGCTATGGTTCGCCGTAGCCGAACGCTTCTTCAGGGTTGCCGACATGCACGATGAGGAAGTCCGCGCAGTAGAATTGTTGCGAGTGCTAAACCACACGCAACGGACGCATGTTGCTCACATAATTGGGTCAACAGAACCAAATCCCTACAGCAACATGCAAGAGACACTCATAAATGCCCTGGACGAGCCCAGGAGCAGCAGACAGCAGCGTTTGGCGAGCGAAACAAATGTTACTGGAATGAGACCGTCCAATTTTCTGACACATTTACGCTCAATAGCTGGAACCAAGATTTCGGACGACATAATTAGGCCTCATTTCCTGAGGTGCCTCCCGCAATATGCTCGCGCGGCATTAATAGTACAACCCAACCAGAGTTTGGGTCATTTGGCGAAACTAGCCGACACAATTATGGAAAGCTCAGACCCACCGTCTGAACCCCCAGCATACCAGGTCACGGCGATTAACCGACACGCCGTTTCACCTACACGGCATCAATCCTTATCACTAACAGCACCCCGGACTTCTCTAGTAACGCCTTTTACACAAGCCGCACCAAGAGAGGTAACACAAGCTACGATTTCCTCCCGTGAGGAATTTCAGCCGCGCACCCAGCAAACAAGGCTCTCGAGATTCGAGCGAGACCTGAACCAACTGCGGGCCCAAATGCGAAATGTCGAGCGCGCAATCCAAAACCGTTCTAATAACCAACGGCCACAAACGAGGAACCCCCAATGGCAGTTTAACACGCCCAGAGGAGCACCAATCACAAACGAAAACGCACCAGACAACAGGCAAAATACACCTAGTGGCGCTCTGACACAGGCCCGGTGCATATACCACAGACGTTTCGGTGCAAACGCCAGAAATTGTAGGCAACCTTGCAGCTGGACGCGGCCAGCCCCCGCGCAGAACCTCGTTCGAGTGCGAACGGCCGGCACCCCTATTATAAGTCGCTTAACAATCAGGGACTCTAGATCGAATATTAATTTCACCGTCGACACTGGCGCCGACATTTCCGTCATCCCTAGATCTTTCGCCCCGCGCAACCGAGTGCCGGGCCACCTACAGTTGTTCGCTGCGAACAACTCCCCCATAGCCACTTACGGGCGGAAAAATTTTAAACTGGATCTGGGTCTCCCACGCCCTATCTCCTGGCACTTCGTGATAGCCGATGTCAGCGAGCCCCTAATAGGATCTGACCTATTAGGAAGACACAACCTGTTGGTAGACACTGCCAACAAGAGGTTAGTTAGTCACAACGTCTCAACCCGTCTCCCCCCGCAAGCAGCTATAGGGGCGAACGACCCACCCGATGATTCTACAGACCCAATCCCCGCGCTGTTGGAAGAATTTCGCAATTCAACAATTCCCCTCTCCAACCAGCAACAACACAGATCCGGCGTGTTTCACCACATAGAAACACGCGGCCCACCGGTGAGCCAGCGCCCACGTCGCCTGGCCCCCGAAAAATTACGAGCAGCCCGCGCCGAATTCGAATATATGCTCGAGCGAGGCATCTGTCAACCCTCGGTCAGCCCATGGGCAAGTCCACTTCACCTCGTCAAAAAAACGCAACGGTGAATGGCGACCATGCGGTGATTATAGACAGCTGAACGCAGTAACAGTTCCCGACAGGTACCCAATAGCCCATCTTTACGACTATTCGTACAAGTTGCGCGGTTGTACAGTTTTCTCAACTCTTGACCTCACCAGGGCATACCACCAGATTCCGGTGGCACCTGAAGACGTACCCAAAACCGCCGTAATTACCCCCTTCGGACTCTTCGAATTCAAGGTGATGACGTTTGGCCTCAGGAATGCAGCTCAGACATTCCAGAGGTATATCGATTCGGCACTACGAGGCCTGGATTGCTGTTACGCGTATATTGACGATATACTAATAGCATCTCGGAACCTTGCGGAGCATCACCAACACCTCAGACAGGTCCTTGAACGCCTCAGACAATTTGGCCTCGTAATAAACCCAGAAAAATGCCAATTCGCCAAAGAGCAAGTTACCTACCTGGGTTACCATATCAACAGCCAAGGCATCCGCCCGCTTCCAGACAGAGTGGAAGCACTAACCCAATTTCCCCGTCCCTCCAACGTTCGCGAGCTGCGCCGTTTCCTGGGTATGCTAAACTTTTACCGACCCACACTACGAAACGCCGCACACATTCAGGCCCCTTTAAATGAGTACTTAAAGGGGGCAAAGAAGAACGACAAGCGCCCAATCGCCTGGACGGAAGCTGCAGACAACGCATTCCGTCAATCCAAGGCACAGCTGGCAAATGCTACCCTACTCCGTTACCCCGCAGAGGGCGCACCATTGGCCATCCAATGCGACGCGTCAGACACGGCCATGGGAGCAGTATTGGAGCAAGAATGCAACGGAAACTGGGAACCGCTCGGTTTCTTCTCAAGGAAACTTAATACGGCCGAGCAGAAATATAGCACGTACGACCGGGAGTTACTCGCTATGTACAGCGCCGTAAAGTATTTCCGACACATGGTAGAAGGTCGCCCCCTAGTAATCAGAACGGATCACAAGCCACTGATCTACGCATTCCGGAAGAGGTCCGGGAATGCATCCCCACGCCAGGAACGGCAGCTCGACCTGATAGGTCAATACACCACTGAGATCAAACACATCTCAGGGGAACAGAATGTTATCGCGGACGCCTTATCCCGCATCGATACCATTCAGCTACGCGCCGCCATCGCCGACGCCGACCTAGCTCAAGCACAGCAGAATGACAACCAGCTCGAGTCTCTTCTCAAAGCAGAGACAGCACTTCAGCTGCGCAAGTTCCCACTCGAGCAATCCGCAGACGAGATATGGTGTGATATCTCCACGGGAACAGTCAGGCCCTATATTCCCGGAGAGCTGCGAAGGAGCGTATTCGAGACCTTTCACGGTCCTGCTCACCCCAGCGGACGTGCAACCGCTGCAGCCATTCGACGTAAGTTCGTATGGCCTCGTATGAATAAAGACCTCACGAGTTGGGCTCGTGCCTGCCTTAAATGCCAGCGCTGCAAAATTAGCCGACACAACGTGTTGGAGCCAGCGCAATTCAAACTCCCCGAGGCTCGATTTACACACGTCCACATAGATATTGTGGGCCCCTTAACACCCTCGAGAGGATTCTCCTACATCCTCACCATGATTGACCGTTTTACTCGGTGGCCAGAAGCAACGCCACTACGGGTAGTCACCGCCGAGAGTGTCGCCAGAGCGTTTTACTCGACTTGGGTTACACGTTTTGGCGTACCAGCAACGTTAACATCAGACCGAGGTCCACAGTTCGAGGCCACGATCTTCAAGCAGCTTACTGACTTATTGGGCTGTCAAAGAAGTCGTACGACCGCATACCACCCTTCATCCAACGGGATGATAGAGCGTTGGCACAGGTCGCTAAAAGCCTCCCTAATGTGTCATAACGACACGCAATGGTTCGACGCCCTCCCCACTGTCCTTCTAGGATTGAGGACAAGTATCAAGGAGGATCTGGGCGCATCCGCTGCAGAACTGACCTACGGCACCAACCTAGTGTTGCCAGGCGAACTATTTGTGGACAATGAAGCTCCACACGACCAACTACAAAGCGTAGGCTACCTCCGCGACCTGATGCGGAAGATCAGGGCAAAACCCGTAGCCCGACATGGCACCAAAAGAGTGTTTATCCACCCTGAGTTGCATAGCTGCACGCACGTCTTCGTCAGGGTGGACAAAGTTAAGAAACCACTCGATCCCCCCTACGAAGGGCCATATAAGATTCTAAAACGAATCAGCGATCGAGTGTACGAAGTGGAGATCCAAGGCAGATCAACCACTGTCAGCGTAGAAAGACTGAAACCGTGTTTCTCGGAGGCTAACCTCCCAAAGGCCACCACAAACCCCGATGCTACAGAGGAGCTACCCTCACCTTCTACGGCAGGAATACCAAACAGAAATAGCGGCCCCCTCACGCGAAGCCGCACCCGAGCGCCACCACAAGGCGCATGTACGGCCAACCTCACTTAACTACAGCCTTCTGAGTACTACTTCGCCCTACCAACAATATCGTGACTATGTCACTGGGGGGGGAGTACTGTGGCGTATCTACCAACGCCACTGCTACCTTTTCAATCTACCTCAAAATCTTCCCTCCTAAAGCTCCATTAATTTCATAATTTTACCATGCAAGCGCAATAACTTCCCCAAGCATCCTCCTACCGATTGCATTACCTTTCGGTTATGCAAATAGCATCCAACATCAAGCATCTGCCCATCAAGGACATTCACGCAATTAACGCGTTATATAAATTTCCCTAGAAGAAATTCGGTACGCCAGTACCGCATACATCAATGCATCTCAGCATTGTTCTAAAAGGAAAACATTTCGGTTGCCATACTAGTTAACCGAAGTGGATTATAAAAACAATCAGCAGAACCCCTGTCTGCCTGCATTTACTGTCCCACACGTGCGCAACAGATTTTCATGTTGCACCAGTACTCACGGCGGCTTTTATGCAATCTTCAAAGCACCGGCGCAATTCGCGCCTAGCTGCCAAGAGCCGAATTCAATGCCAGTGTAAATACTCACACTGGAATTCGACCCATGACTCCCTAGGATTGCAATACACAATTAACATGGTTGTAAACACAACCATCATTGTGTAATTATCCCAAATGTATCCTAATCCCTAACGTAGTATTTGGACAACTGCAAATATTTATCCCGAAGATGCTTTTTCAGGAATTTTCATTCCCACGGTTCGACCACCCATGAGCTCGCATCACGAGCCAACAAGGTGATCCGCGCGCAAAGTAGGCCAGTCGATGAAAGTGTTGCAAAGGAGTCGAGTCTCCTGGAGTCCATTATTACAGTGAACAACAAACTAGGCTGCGGCATTCTTTGCACAAGTCTCCTAACTCCAAAATTATATTTCATTAGTGATAAGAAAGTCTACAACTGTGTACATGATCGAAACAATTTATTTTCTGTAATAGTGCAGTTCCTAATTTACATAAAACAAATTAAGTACCGGTAATAAAGTTAATCTCAGAGAGCTTGTGTGTTTTACTTCTTGTGGACGGTCCGTCGCGGAGTTTTGTTTCCTTGGAGGACAGTGTTCGGCGGAACTATCGTGAGGAAATCTTGGTGAACCTTGCCAAGGCCGGCATAATACCAGTGAAATACCCACAGGTGCCCCTTTCGAGCGAATTGCGATTGATATCTCAGGACCATTCCCAAAAACAAACGACAACAACAAATACATGTTGGTCATCATTACTTCAGCAAGTGGGTGGAAGTCCTTCCAATTCCAAACAAAGAAGCAACAACCGTCATTGAGCAGCTCATCAATAATTGGATCAGCAGATATGGAGTTCCCTGTGAGCTTC
Source organism: Microdon myrmicae (assembly GCA_963931805.1). NCBI lineage: Eukaryota > Metazoa > Arthropoda > Insecta > Diptera > Syrphidae > Microdon > Microdon myrmicae. Next base: position 186,280,170 of record OZ007496.1, read on the forward strand.
ATTCCGATCAAGGCCGAAAATTCGAATCACAGATATTTCAAGGCATCTGTGTGGCACTGGGCGTAAGGAAAACCAGGACTACACCCTTACATCCGCAGTCGGACGGAATGGTCGAAAGGTTCAACCGAACAATGAAAGAGCATTTATCGAAGGTCGTTAGTGATCACCAACGAGATTGGGACAAATATGTACAAACCTTTCTCATGAGTTATAGATCGGCTAATCACGATACGAAAGGCCATTCTCCAGCAAGAATTATATTTGGACGAGAGATATGATAACCGGCCGATCTGCGATTCGGAATACCTCCAGACGCCATAGATAAGACCGAAGACTACGTAGCCGAATGGAGAAATCGTCTCGATGAGATTCATCATTTGGTTCGAAAGCAAATCAAGGTATCCAGTGACAGGATGAAAACAAGGTACGACGTTCGAGCCAACGCATCCGGATTTAATGCAGGCGATAACGTGTGGCTTTATAACCCTCATCGGCAAAAAGGAAGGTCTCCGAAGTTGCAGCAACATTGGGAAGGACCGTATAAGATTCTCACAAAAATTAACGACGTAGTCTATAGGATTCAGCGAAGACCGAACGCCAAGATGAAGTTGGTACATCGGGACCGACTGGCGACTTTTGTTAACCCAGAAGACCAGTGAACTTAGTTCGGGACGAACTAATCTAGGCGGGGGGTAGTGTGACGCATATGACAATCAGTACTAGAATATTCGAGAAAGTCCGAAACGAAGTACTAGAATATTGTAGGAAGTACTGGAAAACTGGAGACTAGGAACAGTAGAACATTCAAGGCTATGGAACGGACGGAAACGAAACGCCGAATCAGAATGAGCAAACGGTATAAATACGTCGCACACAGATCATGGAGACAAGTAATAAGTAAGAAGTAAGCAGTAAAAGACGCGATAAGTACGGAAGCGTTAAGTCAAGAAAACGTTAAGCGTACGGTAAAAGTAACGGTTGTTATTAACGAACTAATAAAGTTTTGGGGTTTCGGTCCCCAAATCGTTGTTGTCGTCTGCTCCGTTGAAGAGGCTGGACTCGCTGAGGTCCCTGGTGGCGGCTGATGTTCTTCTTGTGGCGGCGGTTGATGTCGAAGTCTTCTGATTGATGCACACGTCCGGCCACAGCGGCGGCTTAAGTCGAAGGGCCCGTGTGTTCGCGCCAATTGTACACACATGTGGTATTTGTCAAACGAAATTGGCGGAAAATATTTGGCGTCGGTTTTCGTTCTACGTGTGAGCGAGACCAACGTAGTACTGCGTCGACTCCACGCCAATTCGGCCGTGACTCTCCTTTGAGTGCGAGGGTGACCGAGAGTGTGCTTGACTTAATTAGTCGAAAGCTACTCTCGGTGTGAGTCTTTGCTTACTGCGTGGAGGTTGTGGATTTTGCTGATCCAAAGTGTTACATTAATTCAAAATCAATTTAACGGCTCTTATTTATTAAAAATAATTAATCCATCGAACCCTAAGCTTGCTACAATATTATAAACACATAAAAATGTTTAAACTCTAATTTAATTAACTTAAAGCCTAACTTACTGTGTACTAAATATAAATTGACTACCATCTTAAACCACTGCGTTCGAACCCTGTTTTATCTTAATTTCACACCTTCCAGACAATTATCGTGCACTTGCGATCACAAAGAAGACTCAAACATTTTAAAAAGACAACTATATTTGTTTGTCGATAACTCTACGTAGTCCGCGTGCAAACCAATAACTTTGTCGTAGGAGACAGAACAACAAAAACGCAGAAGTGAACTAGAAGGTAGCTTTATTAATAGACGTGTTGAAGGACAATTATTGACCGATGGTGTTTATTCGGTGAATGTTGATTGTAGACTGACTCATTGGCATAACTGCCAATTCAAAAGGCGATGCTATGACAACATCGTGGTGCCAATGATGGGCAGTTGGTGCCAGCTGCTTCGCAACTGGTATACATGCGAATGTACTAGATTTCTCCAGTACATTTCAGCACATTTAATTGCCAATCCGCAACATTCCGCCCGCCTTCGCCAATCATTGGCGAATCATTTTGTTCCAGGGGACGGTGGCTAGGGGCCGGGAGTGTGCGGTCTGCTGGTGGCGGTTGGTCTTGGTCGGCTGTCCACTTTTACGTGGATGATCGGTTGAGAGGGGGCCGCCCGCCCTGAGGAGCGCTGGAGGCTTGAGGGTCTGGGATAGCCCGTATGATCGATGGCGACAGGAACCTCTTTTCCATCGCTGATGTCCGTTGCCTTTTGTGGTCGCGGGACCGGCCAGTTGATCTGGGTTAGAGTTGTAAGGTCGCAACCCACGATCAATGACCACGTGATGACTGGTGATGGGTCTCGCTATGTCGAGACCGGTGGTGGTGCCATGTACTGCGCACGTTGGCGCCCGTCTGGAGTGAGTGGCCGGCGGGATGCGGCCGTTGGGGGTGTGTGCTGTAACGTGGAGTCGGGTGCGGTGTCTACCCTGGCACTGTCCGCGTGTCCTGGCGGAATGGCAGTCACGGGCCAAGTGCCTCCCGGGGTCGTCGCAATGCAGCCTCTGTGGATGCACAGAGGGGCGTGCTTTTTTGCTGGAGTTCGAGAGACCGTTGGTTGTTGGGGAGCGCCGCCCGCCAAGCGGGGCATTGCGCGCTCCTGGTCCTGTTGTGGTGGCTACATGTGGTAGCGGTTGGCCTGGGTAGCTTTGGACCTGGGCAGGAGCTTGACCACGTGGCGTCCTGGGTGTGGTGGGATGCCTTGAAGTGTTCGAGTGGGTAAGCTCCTGGTTCCTCGATTGCCCCTTGCCACAGCAATTGTTCAGCGGGCGGGGGGTATGTGTTGTAGTTGGGTCGCGCAAGTGATCGGTGGCTGGTAGTTGCATGGGCCTCGTAGGTGGCCCCTGGGGCCGCCATTTGGTCTTCTGATGGGAGCTGCGATCACCAGTCGTAGGGTCGGCCAGTTTCTCTGGGTCGGAGTTGTAAATTCGCAACCCATGAGGAATGACCATATGATGGCTGGTGACAGGCCTTGTCACCTTTAGGCTTGATGATATGGTGGGTGCTGCGCCTGTTAGCACCCATCCCAGTTCAGTGGCCTGCGCGACGAGGCCGGAACGTTGGTCCTTCCTGAGACCTTCGACGATGATGTTGGGGTATATGTCTGCCCCAAGGATGATGTCCACCTACTCGGCGGAGGCAATGTTCGGATCTGCAAGTTCCAGATCCGCCACGAACGAGAGATCCCTTGTCGTTGATTGTGGTGGTGGTGTATACACTGAGAGCCCTGACAGGATGAAGGGCCTTAGTGTCCATTGGCTCGAGCCGTGGAGACGAGGAGTGATGCTGATGGCGGCCTGAGTCCTGGTGGCATGGCCACGAGTGCCCCCAACACCGTAGGTGGGGATGGATGAAGCTTGGCGCCGGAGGTTTAATCTTCGGGCGAGTGATGCTGAAATGAAGGTGCCGCTGGGGCAGGGGTCCAGCAGAGCACGGACTTCAATCTTCTGGTTGTTCTCCGACGTCACGATGACTCTGGCTGTTGGCAGCAACGCGGAATGCTGTGAAGGGGTGCTGATTGTATGTGCGCAGACCCCCTCCTGACGGTCGATCCGGGGGGCGGATCCTTTGGCTCTTTGCGGCGGTGATGTTGTCCTGTCGATGGCGGTAGACCGGACATGCAGCAGGGTGTGATGTCTCCGCTGGCATCGACGGCACGTCTTGCTGGAGTGGCAGTCGCGTAGGCGGTGGTGACCCAAACAATTGACGCATAATTTTCGTTCGTGTGCGAAGGACTTCCGACGGCCAGGTGTGAGTGATCGGAAGCCCTCGCAAGCGTAAATGGTGTGTGAGGCCCTGCAGAATGTGCAAGCGCCCTGTTGCTTTACGGGTGTCGGCAGTGTTTTGTGCATCGGGACACTGGGCGGGTTAGTCATCGGGCCGGCTACTGTTGCTGGAACAGTCGAATTCGTGGAAGGCATTGGCGTTGGTTCTGCCACGGATCCTAAGTGCGCCGTGCCCACTGCTTTCTCTGGAGTCCGTGTGAAGGTAGCCCGTTCCTCTGGGTCGGAGTTGTAAGTTCGCAACCCACGAGGAACGGCCATGTCATGTTGTGCCCCACAATGCATCGTCTTCTGTGGGGGCTTCGGCTGGTCGATCATCGGGACCTTGAATAGGTTGGGCTTTGGGAAGGCAGCACTCTGGTCGGCGGCCTGCTCACTCTTATCCACTGTTCTGGAGTGCAGTTCCGTTTCTGATGGCTTGATGTCGGCCATTGGCAGCTGCACTGGGGGCAGGTCGCTAGGGTGAAGGCGGTTGGTGCTGTTGACCATGGTTGGGGAGGCTGACTTGAGCGCGTACTGAGCCTCGAGGAGCTTCGTCTGTTCCTCCAGGTATATTTCTTCGGTTTCGCCGAAACAATCCTCCGCGAAGTATGTGTGTTGTAGATGGTGCGGTGTCGCCGTGACGAAGATGTCGTAGTGCCGCTTGGAGAAAGCTTCCCATTCGGCGGGGAGTGCATGTTTGGTTGCCTCGATTGCTGTCGGACTTGGTTGTCCCTTTTCTTGTATGTTGAGGAAAGTGCCAGAGATGGTGGACTGTGCCGCGAACTGAGCGGCGATGAGATCCTCAATCGTGGTCATTTGTTGTATTGGAGCAGCTGTCAAAGACACGTTGGTTTGAACTATCGTTGTAGAAAGTTCGTCATCCTGCTTTCGTTTTGCATCAACAGCGGTTTCCATTGAATTTTTCTCCAACAAATCACCTAGCGTTTGATTTGCAATGATCATCTGGCGGCCGCTGTCCTCCGATCCATGACTTAAGGAATCCTTGGAACTGTCATCTTCTTTTATGCATGTCCTTACATTTGTACTCGACTCAGGTTGGTGATGAACAGATGTATGATCTCTGCCGACCGAGGAATGTCGTCGGTCGAGATCTTTGGTGTTCCACCGATTGAGGGATGCCATCGGGGAACCGTTGTCAAAGTTGTCGCCGTCGCCGCCGCCACCACTGCCGTTACCATTGTCGGCTCCGTTGCGCATAGTGTAGTGAGAAAACGTATGATCTCTTTCGAGCGCGGAATGTCGTTGGTCGAGATCTTTGTTGTTCCGCCGACAGAGGAATGTCGTCGGGGAACCGTTGTGTTGCCTTTTCGATGTATTTGCCATCATTCGCTGATGTACTGAGCTCGGCTTCGGTAGATCGGTTTCTCCCTTTACTGTAGGGTGATCGGATCGGCGATTTGTTCTTTCAATTCCTTGGAGGTGGCAATGATCTCGTCCGCCCTCTTCTGGTGGCAGCGATTCTAATATAAGATCATGATCGGCCGCTTGCCCTGCACTCCTTTGTTCAAGTGGCTCCTCATTCTCATTGAGCGATGCACCTAACAAAGGTGATTCAGAAAACAAATATTTAAGGGGTGATCTATAGCTGGCATGGAATGAAGGATATAGCGTTTTGTCTCTGCCCAGCAACTTCGCCTCTTGGTCTGGGGGAGCATTTTCCTTATTATCAAGAAGACATGAAGTTGAGTCGTTAGCTTGTAAAATAAGATCACATGCAATTCCCTCTAACAAGATCGGAGTAATTTCGGCACTGTTAACCAACTCATCGGGCGGGTTGTCTACCAAAGCTTCTTTGTCATTGTTATCGTTAAATCCAGCAACCACTGCACCTGGCCTCTCTCGGCTGTCGTCTACTACATCGGAAAATTCAAATTTGTCTTTTGCCGTTTGGCATTCATCGGAATCAAATATTAAATTTAAACCTAACTCATGGATAGCACTGGCGTTTAAGCGTCGTTTTATTTGACTTACTTGGCTTGTGAGAGTGGAACACTTCGCTGAGAAGCCAACTGCAATATTCTTGTAATTCTTTTTGGCCATAGCTGCATCGACTGTTCCGTTCTTTACTGTTAATAAACCGGGTTCGTCGGTACCGTCAACCGGTTCTAATGTGTTGTTTAGATCAATGTTGATGTCCTCATTAAGAAGGGATGTTTCACAGTCGTTATCCCTAGTAATTTCAGTCGTCCTTGATTTGTGTCGAGGTGACTGGCAGTTGTCGATGTGCCGCGAACTGGGCGGCGATGATGAAAATCCAATGAAGCACTGGATCCGTTTCGAAGGACCAGAAAATGTTTGTCGATAACTCTACGTAGTCCGCGTGCAAACCAATAACTTTGTCGTAGGAGACAGAACAACAAAAAGGCAGAAGTGAACTAGAAGGCAGCTTTATTAATAGACGTGTTGAAGGACAATTATTGACCAATGGTGTTTATTCGGTGAATGTTGATTGTAGACTGACTCATTGGCATAACTGCCAATTCAAAAGGCGACGCTATGACACCATCGTGGTGACAATGATGGGCAGTTGGTGCCAGCTGCTTCGCAACTGGTATACATGCGAATGTATTAGATTTCTCCAGTACATTTCGGCACATTTAATTGCCAATCCGCAACAATATTTGTTTTTATTTCTAGAATTAAATCCAAAAAAAAACCTTTTTAAATAACCTTTATTGGACATGAATAGTACAATCTTAACAAGTTAATTTAATACTATAGACCAGCGGTTTCCAACCTGGGTAGCCCGCTTCCCAGGGGAGGCGCGGACTATTGCCAGGGGAGGCGCCAAAATTTTTTAATAAATTAATTTTTATAACATTAATATCTACAAATAAATAAAATTTCATATCTTAACGTAACAGTGAAAATTCAGTGCATGGATATTTATTTTTATTTTTTTTTTACATTTACATATATTTAAGTCCTATTAAAAAAATTATCTGGAGCGGAGAAATTTAAAAATGGCGCGTTTGCAAACGCTCTGTTTCGGTAATGTACAAAATGAGCGCTAGTTGCATGAAAACAATAACCTAAAATTTAAATGTCACTCGTAGCTAAGTGTCAACTGATCCGTGTCGGCAGGGTGTAATATTGTTTTTGACGTGATTTCTTTCTGAAGATAATCGTTAGTATATTTTAAACTTTTTTTTTTTATTTAAACTATTATTTATTATAATTTATATCAATAAAATATTTTTTAGACGAATGGATACATTTTTGAGTGGTTGCAGAATAAGTTAGACATGTTTTCACTGTCAAAAGATTTTTGGGCCACAGCCAATATTGAAACAAGTAAGAATCTTTTTATTGAATACTTGGATGGTTTATTGCTGCATTTTTCAAGTTATTTTAAAGGCCTTGATTTCGCAATGTTTGTGTGGGTATGGAATCCATTTACCGACAATGAAGATGACGAATTTGAGCTGACAACCATTGAAAACGAAAAATTGATAAAATTACCATGCGATAGCCTACTAAAACAAAAGTTTCAAAATGAAACCTTAATTCAATTTTGGATGAATCTTAGCGGTGAGTATGAATCTTTGTATTGCAAAGCAATGCAAGTGCTTCCGTGGCGGTTCCACTACTTACCTTTTCAATCACCCCAATAACTTCCTCCCAAAGCTCCAGAAATCTCATAGTTTTTCGCTTATGCAATCGCATTAGCACCCTCAAACATTCCTCCCATCAAGGGCATTCACGCATTTAATGCGTTATTCAATTTCCCTGAAAGAAACCGGTACACCATTCTCGCATGCATCAAGGCATCTCGGCATTTTTCTGAAAAGAAAAACATTTCGGTTGCTGTACTGGGTAACCGCAATAAACTATGGCAACAATCAACTGCACCCTGCCGGCCTACGTTTTCTGTCTCACACGTGCGCGGCAGATTTTCCTAGTTTATTTGTATCCACGGCGGCTTTTATCCAACCAACAAAGCATAGCGCAACTCGCGCCTAGCTGCCAAGAACCGAATTCTCTAGTAGTGTAAATATTCACAGTGGAATCTGACCTTTGAGTTGTCATAGATGCCATATACAATCGGCATAGATGATATACACAACCGTCATTGTTTAACCACCTAAATTGCTTCTCAATGACTTGCAACTATTGATTCAGCTGCAAGCACTTCACCCAGAAATACTCCTTTGTTTGAATCTCCAAACAATCACCAACTTCGCGCTTAGCCACCGGATTCGAATTCAATAGCATAAACAAATGCAAATAAAGAATCCGTTTCTTACAACGACCAAAGATACGATATACAAATTGTATGATGTATCCCAAACCTATTAGCACTTAATGAGTGGCAGCGTATTTATTTAGCTGAACCCTCATTACAGAACGATACCTTAGGTCGCTTCTCCCTTTGTTCTTTTTCTCTCGTTTTAGGTTTCGTTTATCCTTTGCCGAAACGCATCGATAAACACAATGATCTACACGATCACACATACGCATACATTACCAAGTCCTTCTTCCTTGTTTTCACCACGAGAGAAAGACTTTCTCTCTCGAGGAAACTCACCCCAGTTGCGAAGTGGCTCTGCATCGAGCAGAGCAACGCGGTGTCTCATTTCAACCACCAACGATCGCACATCGCTGGTTCGCGTTTCCCCCTTAGTAAAGTGAGCATAGGGTGCGTACCGGAGTGCACCCCAGAGTCGAAGTCGGGCACAGACAATTACGTGATCCTTGAAACTGTGCAACTTAATTTAACAATAGTTTTGTGAAAACCAATAAACCATTTGTAAATTGCATTAACTGTTCGAGTGTCAAAATTTAGTGGTAAATCAAAATAAACAACATTCATACGAAACAATACCACCGTGCGTTTTATTTCTTGCTTGGTGAACGATTGTCCGAGGTGTTCCGTAGAGTTTCTTTTCTCATTGTATTGAACAGTGAACTTTTGATCGTTGGAAAATAGGTGGAGTATTTCATGACCGTGACAATGAGTTAAAAGTGCATCTTACACATGAACATGATAGGAAATCTTTGTGAACCTGTTCCAAAGCCGGCACATGACGAAGACATTTCCTACATTTCTACCGTTTGTAACGTCGTATTTATGCGAAACGGGCTTTTCGGCACTGGCCGCAATGAAAACCAAATATCGAGCCAGGTTAGTAGTCGAAAAAGAGATACGAATGGCACTCTCCACATTGCCCCCAAGATTTGATAAACTTTGTGCTAGTAAAACAACAATAACCCTCGCATTAAATTTTTATGCGATAGATGTAGTTGGTTTAAATGTTTAAAAATAATTTTATATAAAAATAAATATACACGTATGTGTATGTTATAGCTAACCCTTGTTATTATTCTGTTGATTGTAGTTTTCAGTTTTTTTTGTAATAAAGATTTTATTATTTAAAACGTGTCTATATTATTTAATCTATTAAAACAATAAAAGGTAGGGGAGGCGCGAAAAAAATTTTTTTTTCGGGGAGGCGTGGTAGCATAAAGGTTGGAAACCGCTGCTATAGACTGAATGTAATGAATTCTTTAATAATGTAATAATTGAAGAAAATAATTAACTAAAGTATTTTTAATGACATACGAATGCCACAAGCTATAAATGTTACAAGATTTTTGCCATTTACATCAAGATATTTGGTATTATTATTTTGTTAACAAATGATGAGCAATGAAAAGTCACGCTTATTTAAGGGATATTCAAATTATAATATGTGTTACCAAACTAGTTTAAGGAATTACAATTTTCAGTCGTCTTAAAATATATAACCACCCTGTGAAAAGAAGCCTATCAAATGAAAACATCAAAAGTATCGTAGTAAAAAAGTGTTGTCGTGCGTCAGTACCGAGAAAAAAACGTCCACTCATAATTTATTTAATTAATTTCTTTTTAATTGCAATACTGTGGTGCTGACACTGTTCTTAGAATTTAGCGTTTACATTATAAGTATTTTGTAAATTATTCCCGTTCTGAATGAGATGAAATTTCGTAAGCACATCTTACCAAACGCTTTGAGCGACTGGGGTTGTTTCCTGCTCTTGGCCGTTTTCATTCCACTCACATTAATTTTTGAATTTCTATGTGTGCTACCGGAATTTTATGCATTCGGTGCTCTATTCTATTGGATCTCTATTGGGAGTGGAGGATTCCTTGCTGTAAATGTAATTGGCAATTTAATAGCATGCATGATAATAGACACCAGCATCAAAAGTCTGTTGTATATCAATTTATTCTTCAGGATGTTTTCTTATTTGCTTATTCTTTTAGATCAGATGTTAACACCACCTACGGACAACACTAAAAGACGGTTTTGGAGATTATGTTGGACGTGTGAAATTTTAGCACCACCCCGATCCTGGCATTGTACCACATGCAATACGTGCATCCTTAAATGTGATCACCATTGTATATTCATTGGGTGTTGCATTGGTCATAGGAATCATCGGTATTACATCATGATGCTATTGTTTTTGGTCCTTGGAACCCTGTTTACGACTGTATACAATTCGATATATTTTTGGTGGATAAAAGCACATATCTACGCAAAGTACCTGACCATATTAAACTTAGTTTTTCCGATGGTCATGCTCTTCGTGGATCCATCGTTCTTGAATTTATATTTGCTCATTTACGAAATGAATATCGGCGCTATGTTGTATTGTATCGTTTTGTTTATTTATCACGGTCAAACAATACTTCAGGGAGGAATTGCATATGGACGGAACAATAAGGACTATGATCTCGGATGGAAAAAGAATTTAGAAATGGTTTTTGGCATAAATATGCGTTGGGCATGGTTGTGTCCATTGATACCAAGTCGGCTACCACATGATGGCATTCATTGGGACACAGTATTACGACGTACCCAGAAAAATCGATAAACCGTGGAAATGCAAACAATCACTTCTCATTATGCACACACAAAGGTATCCCGTCAATTTTTATTTAATTCAAATGAAAGACCAAATTCTTATGTAGCTGAACTTTTAATATACACTTTTATACAAACAATTGTGTTTCCCTTTTAGACATGACGAGTATACAGAACTATTAGACAAGTATATGGAAGGGGACTTTGTTAATATAAAGGTGTTAAAGCGTTTTCCTAGCCAGTGAAGAACCTGATCGAACACATGCTGAAAGGATTGAAGCCAAAGCACCTTCGCAACACAAAACGGACGCATGTTTTAGGAAAATGTCAACGTTTATTCCCTGTGAAGAAGACATTAGAATATACTCTCATCTAGGCCGGTTTGGCGTCATAAAAACTAACTATAAGCTGAAGCACCTTCGCAACACGAAACCGACGCATGTTTTAGGAAAATGTCAAAGTTATTCCCTGTGAAGAAGACATTAGAATATACTCGCATCTAAGCCGGCTTAGTGTGAAAGATAACTAAAAGCTGAATAGAACCAATGACAAACCACCCGATATAGTTCGACACTATGAAATTATGATTTCCGTCAAATGGTCAGGAGAAATTCTTGGCCGTCTTGCGGAGCCTGGCTCAAGGACTCGCTCGTAAGAAGTTGAGACAGGCGGTAGATCGTTATGGCTATGCCATTTTCTTGATTATGTTTCTAACATGGGCTAATAGCCCGGACTGAAATTAAGAGAATGGTAAACTAGTCCCCCATACAGATCTTCGACTATCTCGTGGGAACTATGTGCAAATAGTTTGATAAGAAACCAAACTGTAAGCAATTCCTCCACTGGATCGGGTCCGCTCATAAAGCACTGTCAACTTTCAATTAGTTACTTTTTTTTTGTAACATCAGAGGAATGGCCTTAGAACCCAATAACTTGGACATCATATGGTTGAAGGTCGTCCTGAGGAATTCTGTCAATTTTCTTTGATGTATTTACTGCTCCCCGAATGACGATCGACCAACAACACTTTACGTAAATCGTTTACGTATCGTCTAGATACAATATCAACTGGATACTGGATACAAAGGCAAGGCTAATAACCTTGCCCGGAAAAACAAATTATCATGGACAATTTAACAAGTCTCTGATATGGATCGGATGCCGGTGGAAAGACTTGCTAAATAAAGCCAAGACCGGATCCCGGTTCTAGTGCCGATGATGATGATGACCGGATACAAATCAACCACAAGCCGTCTGAGTTTGTCACTCTTGGCGATCTTAACGTCACACAACTCCAAATGGTTGGTATATTCTAACAGAACCGACGAGGCGGGGGGATTGGCTGAGACGTTCGCTGTGAGCCACAATTTGACTCAACTCGTGGAGGAATCTACGCGAATACCGGATGCCCGAGGTGATTATGCCAACACCTCGGATCTGCTTTTAACATCCGAGCGGAGCACTTATACCATGGAAATGATTACTCCATTGGGGAAGTCGGATCACTGTTTGATACAGGTTGCGCGACCTCTTACATTTCAAACAAATAACCAACCTAAGCAACCTCGCCAAGTCTGGAGATAGGGAGCTGCTAACTAGGATGATTTGTGGGATTTCTTCGCATCCTTTCTGTATTCAGAGATCTGCTTTGAAAACATCGATGTTAACGCGTATGCAGAGTACGTCACGGCGATTAGCCTTCTCGGAATGGGTCTTTACATTCCACAACCGAAATTTAATAAAATGCGAACAGAACAGCGGCAAAAAATAGAGCTTTTAAACAATGGCGCTCCGATCCCAAGTTAACAGACCGAATTTTTGTCAGAATCAGAAACGCGTGCAACTAGGCGATTGATAACGAAGTGGCCAACAAACTATTTGAACACCCAAATAGTTCGCGTCCCTTCCGGTCAATGGCAAAATATATCGGCAATAACTGTTTCCTCTCTTAGTGCGGGCAACGGAGTACTGGTCACGAACGCAAAAGATAGACCCAATGTGTGAATTCAACCTCGATGCTGGTCTTACGGAGCCGTCTGTGATTGCATAGGTGCAGTGTTCGATGCCGTATATGAAGTTCCATACACGGGCTATTCAACGCATTCTTCGTCAAATGGACTGTAAGAAAGCAACCAACCCAGACGGAATACCAGCAATAATCCTTTTAAAACGTGCCCTCGCAGGTTCTTTGCACACTGTTTCGCTTATCTTATGCACGGCTGACATTACATATCTGTTGGAAAATCGCTTGAGTTCAGCCAATCCCAAAAAGCCAAACGGGTGTCTCCCGGCCGATAGCATTACTGTCTATGTTATCCAAGGCGATGGCAAAGCCATAAATACCGGGTTGATTAAATACTTGGAATGCAACGGACTTCTAAATGATCATCAATACGGATTCCGTGGCAGGTGGTTCACCGGAGGCCTTTGACCCTTGTGACTAATATCTGGACATCAGCAATTGAAAAACAAGTTTAATCAATAGTAGGTCGCATTGGATGTCTCCAAGGCCTTTGACCGCACCTGGCATGGACCGTTGCTAAGCAAATTTTGTTCATACGGACTTTCCCAACAACTTCGGGACTGGACGAAGAGCTTCATCGAAAATCGGTTGATCGGGGCTGTTGTGGGCGGCGTATTTTTGGATCGGCACTCTGTTAATGCCACGGTGCCTCAGAGTTCTATTTTGATCCAACTTTGCTTTTGCTTCACATTGACGGCTTGTTGGTGGTAACGCATTTGTTTCCTCAGTTTCGAGTGATAGGCCGATTAATGCATCAACTCGCACCAGCTAAGATGTAGCCAAACCAGCATCTGGATAGGGTGCTGCAGTGGTAAAATGTCAATCTCATCGACTTCAATGCAACGAACGCAATATACAACATTCACAATGGATCGTCGTTTCCACAGCTAATAATAAATAGCCAGGCCCTTGAATCTAGGAAAAGCATACATTTAATCGGCGTTACGGTCTGTGGGAATGTATCTTGGGATGAACACGTATCGAATATCGCAATGTCCGCCTCTAGGAAGTTGAGTTATCTTTATAGAGCCAAGAAATATTTTGCTCCGGCCCTTCTTCTATATAAACCACTGTTGCGGATTGGCAATTGAATGTGCTGGAATGTACTGGAGAAATCTAGTACATTCGCAGTGTATACCAGTTGCGCAGCAGCTGGCACCAGCTGGCCGATTGTCACCAAGGATGACGTCATGGCGCCCCTTTTTGAATTGGCAGTTATACCCAATGAGTCAGTCTGCATTCAACCGCAAACGCGTACACACCGCCAAGAAGTCCAGCGTTCGAGATCACACCGTTGATTTTGCCTTTCCTCATCACTGTTTCCATTGACTCTTCCTTTTGTAATTTACATTAGCAGCCTTTTGCTTTCGATACATGTGTTGTGTGTGTAGCCAAATAAAGAACTGATACCGAGCTGTTTCCAGTGACTTTTCCTCTCTTAATTTACATCAGCGAGGTTTGCTTTCGATACGTGTGTTGTGTTGTGCAGCTAAACCAACAACCGACGTAGAACAAAAGGGGATCTCGGCTATCTTCTTGAATGCAGCTCACCGCTCCTGGACGCTGCTCTCCAATACAGACCAATACCCCACTCTTGGATGCAACCTCATTATTGCCCGCCACTATTACAACATTTTCTGGTCCTTCGAGCCGGATCCAGTGCCTATTTGGATCTACACCATCGCCGCCCAGTTCGCGGCACAACATACCCGTGACAGGTACACACGTCAGAAGATCATTAAAACTTCGAAGTGCCCCTAAAGTGTGACCACTTTAATATCATCCCTTAAATAAAGTACATACAGATGTATCTATCCATACAAAACTGAAAGGAAAGGTTACGTCGCCTGAAAATAGAACGAGCATTGAAAATTGTACATCATCGCCGCCAAAAGAGCGCCAAAACCACAACACACTACAGATAGTGCACCATCAGTTGTAGACACTGCAATTAGACCGACAACTGCCAGTCACCTTGACACAAATCAAGGAACTGAAGCTGCAACATTCATGAAATCATAATATCTGTAGGATCTGAAGGTATTACTAAACGTTTTGTATCTGTTATTCATAATCAAGCAAGCAGCAACATTTGCTGAAGTATCAATTTTATTTTCAATCCAATCGTCTGTGAAACAAACACAAGATGTCTGACTGGGACACAGTTACGGTTCTACGTAAACGGGCTCCGAAATCACCTGCCCTCAAAACGAAAAGTGCTATTAATCAGACACGTCGTCAGGGCGTTCAAGCGGATACTCAAGAGAAATTTGGTGCCGGTACTAATAAGCAGCACATCAACACTAAAAACACGGCTAAATTGGACAGGGAAACTGAAGAACTTAAACATGAAAAAATACCTTTAGAAGTCGGCAAGATCATTCAACAGGGACGTCAAGGGAAAGGATTGAGTCAAAAGGACTTGGCAACAAAAATATGTGAAAGGAAACTACAGGCAAAGATAGAAGCCGATCTACCAAAGCTGCGCCCAGTGGAGCAGCGAATGCAGGCGATATCCGGACAAAATGCTGGTGAATCCCTGAAGGGAACGGAGAGTTCTCAAAGGAAATGGGGAAAGAAACAGGACCCTAAGCCTAACCACAGTGAGAGTGACAAGCAGGAAGAAAGTGATACATCGAGTGAAACCGGTGACGGGGAAAGTGATTCGACGCCGAAACCTGGTAACGATGCTCCACGGACTGGTGCACCGGCCATCTCCCCGCCAGCAAGTCTTTCGCCGCCAATGATGTTCCGGCCACCTACCACCAACACCTGACATGCACATGTCACCCGGATCGTCATCACGGATGATGCACCCGGAAAATTCCCCCCATAGGGACACCGAAGCCGTGACGACAACCATTGTGGAACCACCCCAGAAGGGCAATGAACCCAACCAACCTATCAATGAACAAATCACGATTGAAGAACTCATCGCCGCTCAGTTCGCGGCACAGACTACCATCGCTCGCACCTTCCTCAACATGCAGGAAAAGGGACAACTAACGACTACCAGCATAGAAACCACAAAACGAGTCCTCCACACCGAATGGGAAGCCATCCGCAGGCGGCATAACCAACTCATTTACATGGCACCCCCCGAATACCAACAGCATCACTACTTCGCGGAGGACTTCATCGGCGAGAGCGAAGAAATATACCTCGAGGAACAGACGAAGCTCCTCGAGGCCCAGTATGCTCTCAATTCAGCCTCCCCAACCATGGCCAAGAGCGCCAATCGCCGCCACCCTAGCGAGCTGCCCCCAGTACAGCTGCCCATGGTCGACCCACCTCCGACGCCAAGCAGCACCCGTCCCCACCTACGGTGTTGGGGGCACTCGTGGCCTTGCCACCAGAACACACGCTACCATCAGCATCACTCCTCGCCTCCACGGCTCCAAACAATGGACACTGAGGCCCTTCATCCTGTCCGGGCTATCGGTGTATGCACCACCACCACAATCAACGACGAGGGATCTCTCGTTCGTGGCGGATCTGGAACTTGCAGATCCAAACATCGCCTCCGCCGATAAGGTGGACATGATCATTGGGGGAGACATGTACCCCACTCTCATTCTGGAGGGTCTAAGGAAGGACCCACGTTCCGGCCTTGTCGCGCAGGCCACTGATTACTGCAGAGCAGAAGCTGAAAGGAGACCTAGGAAACTCTTCGACAGACAACTATAACCACAAGGCTCCACGCCCTCTGCAACCTGCCAGCAGTAGCTACAGCGCCCGCTCCACGGACGCTTAAGATAAAATCCCAAGTAAGTCCCTTTACACTTAGGGTAAAACTTATTTAAATAAATTAAATACATATATAGCGAGCTTAGGGTTCGTTGGATTAATTATTTTTAATAAATAAGAGCCGTTAAATCGATTCTCTTTGCAAACACTTTATTAGTCCGTTAACAACAACCGTTACTTGATATTTCGCGTCTTTGACTGCTTACTTCACTGCTTACTTATTACTTCTCTTCCTGATCTGCGTGCAGTATTTATACCGTCCGTTTCAAAACCTCGAATTTTCTACTGCTCATAGTCTCCAGTTTTTCAGTACTTTCTAGAATATTGTAGTACTTTGTTTTGGACTTTCTAGAATATTTTAGTACTGATTGTCATATGCGTCACAATATCTTATTTAAATATATTACCAAATTGTGAAATACTTATTAAAACACCATCTGACATTGAAGCTAAAGAAAACGCTGCATTGCATAAGGTCTCCCAAGAGAATCGTCGGAGAAGGCGGTCACAATTAGAGCTCTCCAGCCTAAGAGAATGGCAACGAAGGTGGTATTCTTCCACCAAAGGAAGATGGATCCACACCATGATACCTGATATAGAAACATGGGTGAAAAGAAAAGGTGGCGAGCTGAATTACCACTTGACTCAGCTAATATCAGGACATGGATGCTTTCGGCAATACTTGCACAAGTATAAGCATGTGAATCACCCATACTGCTTGTATTGCGAAGGTAAAATAGAAAATACGGAACACGTACTCACAGACTGCGTGAGATTCGAGACCGCACAAACGATTTTGGAGAGACATATGAGGCGGACAGTTACTCCGGCAGGGGTAATAGAATACATGCTGAGTTCAAAACAGGCATGGTCCGTAACAAGTGGTGTACTCTGTGAAATGATGCAGCAGTTGCGACGCGACGAGCGGAGTACCAGGTAAACTCCGCCCGCTCCACAATGAAATATCTAAAAAAAAAGTTCCTCGGGGATCAACGGGAATATGTGCCTGGCGGGATGTGGTTTTAGTCCGTAAAAACCCAGCATCCCTCTGGATTGGTCCAAAGGTATCTTTTAGAAGATTTCCAACTCCCAACCGAAACCAAAAAAAAAAAAACACAGAGATCAGACAAACAAAATGTATTAATTCATCACATAAAAAACCTATATGCACAACTCGAGGATCATTGATTGATTGAGACCATTGGATTTTATGGGAACAGCCATTAAATAGAAGTTCGGTACACCCGATCATAACGACCTTATCCAAATACAGACCGTGCTAAAGGAGTTAATTAATATTAACGAAAAACAGGTAATATTGAATGAAATTTTAATGGCATCGTTAGAATCAGATTCACTAAATACCGAAAGTAGAAACTTCATATTAGCATAAACGAGACACATTATTGAAACAGCCTTAGGATCAATAACTACAGGAAAATTATAAACTTACGCTAGCGATATCGTTCTATAAGACGTTACTTCTTCTGCTGGTTTATCTGGTTTCTTGAGCATTATTATCTGGGCCGTTTTGAATGAATTCGGAATGTATCTTTGTCGAAAGCAAGCATTAAACAAATATGTTAGAATAATGACAGCTTTTCGAAGTAATTCCTTGTACATACCAGGTGATATTTCATCGATGTCTGGTGCTTTTTTGTGGTTCAAACTATTGTCGATTTCTTGGGGAAACTCCATTGGTGTCACTGGTTTGATTGTTTCCCCAATTTGATACCTGGGTGAAGGATCGATACTAGTGTGAATGTTGTGTGGTTTGAACACTGAAACCAGGTATTGTGCAAATATTTGAACTTTATCTTCAGTTCTGCGTACCCACTGTCCCTGTGCATCCTTTAAAGGTGGCACTTGGATAAGGGGATGTTTAAATTTACGTGTTGCCTTCCAGAGACAGTAATCCGTATCAGCTGATGGACTTAGTCCACTTAGATCTATCTATCTTATCAATCGATCATCAAGCCGATCTGTATATATGGAATCTAATTATGGGGCTGTACAAAGCAATCCAATAGGGAAATAATTCAGGGAAGCCAGAACAAATTCCTTCGCATAATCACCAATGCGTACCGTTTTGTGACAGGAAATACATCATGACCTAGAGATCAAATGGATGTATGAAGTTATCCAAGAATATGCTGTCAAACACGAAAGACGCCTACATAATCACACCAACGTAGAAGCTATTCAGCTCTTGGATATTACCGGCGAACTGAGATGGCTAAAATGGACGAAACCTCATGAATTAACATGTTAAAATCTAACATACTAAAATCGACTTGGAGCTGAGCACTGGTCCTCACACGTTTTACTTAATTAAACTAAATTAAGTACAACTCAAACATAGTAATAAATTAAATTGTTAAGATTATACTATTCATATCCAATAAAGGATGTTATTAAAAAAATATATATATAATCATTGTAATACTAAATTTAATAAGTAAACCATGTAATGAATGCAAATATGACGAGGAGGCAACACAATGGGGGAAACTCCGCAGCCACGAATTGGAAGAGCTATACCGCAAACCTACAATAGTGAGAGTAATCAGGCTGCGAAGATTAAGATGGGCCAAGCATGTGGCGCGAATGGGCAACGATAGGACCGTGCGTAGAATTCTTGACGGTAGACCAACGGGAAAGAGACCGGCAGGACGGCCACGATGGAGATGGGAGGACAATGTAATGTTTGACCTTGACGAGATCGGATCCGATGGTCAAGCGTGGAAGCAGAGTGCACAGGACAGGGAACGATGGCGGAGCCGAGTTGGTGAGGTCATGAACTTACGGGTTCCTACAGGCCAATAAATAGTATAGTAATAGTAAACCATGTAATGAATATAAGGCAAACAAAAAACAAAGAAAGATTTCAAAGATTATATTGTAAGGGTTATCATCATCATCATCGGCACTACAACCGAGATCCGGTTTTGGCATTATTTAGCAAGTCCTGAGGTTTGTTAAATTTTCTATAACGATTTGTTTTCTTTTTCCGGGCAAGGTCATTAGTCTTGCGGCAGTTGTAAGGGTTATATTTTTAGCTAAATTTGGCTCACCTCCATTCCGCGGGTCCTGCGGGCCTATAATGGCCGGATTGGTCCTGGCGTGGGTGGTGCCAGGTTGGTCGGTAGAGGTCGGTTGGGTGGAGTCAGTCCGGTTTCCATATGTGCTGGGCTGGGGGAAATCGGGGTTAATCCGCCACACAGCCTTGGTCGTCTTTGGCAAGTTAATCAATTGTCGCCGTGATTAATGGGTGGAGGTGTGGTGGTTCCGCCAATCCCCACTGCCTACTTACCTGAAGAACCCCCATCCCTACAACCCAATCTCCATAAGTTTTGCTAATGCAATCGCATTAGCACCTTAAATGCTTCACGCATCAAATAGATCAAATTTATAATCTAAAAGTCTCTGTAAAAGAATCCTTACCTTTCATGCATCTCTTCGGATACAATGCCCTATAAGAATTCTTTCCTAACTTATCATGAATCCCAAAACCAATTCGGCACCTTCGGTGCTAGGCAAATCCCAATCTCACCAAGTGCATTTTCCCCTAGGCGAATTCCTGAGAACAAAATGATTTGGTTTACATACAATGTAACCATCACAACAGGGATCATAAACATTGCGTCGCCTATTTCCCGGCCTCACCATGTGTAATAAATCTCGTTACATACACATTGGCTGGCGACCTATACCCAAGGGACAAAAACAAATATACGCATCTTGCGTCTTAAGGCATCAATTAAATCCTACAACATAGGCAAATGCAAATAGAAATTGAATACCCATCCGTACCAGCGATGCTATAAACACCATTTCCCGGTAAACAAGCTAAAACCAATTAGCAGAATGTTCATGATGCATTGCGGCTGTCAATACAGCTGCTATGCATATTGCAGACAACGATCATCAACGGTCCCTTTGTCTTACATATTCCTGGATCCGTTTACCATTGACCTTCTCACATAAGCAAACACAAACCTAATTAGCATTCAAGAGATTCGGCTTGTTTGCTTAGCCGAACTCACATCTCATGGATGCACATTTTCCCTTTCTTTGTTTTAGATTCGTTCCCATGGCTTTGATCCACGAAAGAACCAATGTACACACATACATGTGTACCGTGACGATCTTCTCTATGAGATCTGTTTGGTTACCCCAAAGAGAGACCTTACGTCTCTCTTGGGAATAGGAAAATACATCCCCTAATTAAGAGAGCCAGTTTCACTGGCCGAATTTCTTTTGATAGCGAATGAATATCGCGGAGTCCAATTACATCCGCCGACCACCACGGTCGTGCCGCTACCGCTCCCCGCTGCGCACGGGGACGCAAAAATCCACCGGGAGTCGAGTAAGCGTGCAAAAGTTCATTCGTTTTCATTCAACCGCGAAATGTGTGCGTCGATCTGCTCTATTCCATTCGCTTCTTTTATAAGCTAATAAAAAAAACGTATAAATAAGAAAGCAAAATAAATCGGTGTAATAGTTAGAATCCCAAAGTTCAAGTGTACACTTAACGTTAATTGGTCTTATAAACAGCATTAATTAAAAACGAAACATGATCACAAACAAGTAAATAAAATAGCATTTCTACAATAAACCAAACCAGTGCGTTTGCTTTCGTTTGTGTTGCTTGCTCTTGGAGAACGATCAGCAGCGGAACTGTGTCAGTGATTTGTGGGGACGAGGTAGAACTCTGCGCCCATGTCGGCCACGACTTCGCCCCCCACCAAGGGTACCCGCAATAGTAGGATTTTCGGCAAATGAAGGATATTGTTTTTTTAGTAATTTTAATTTTATTTTTAATTATATCACTTTATTTTAGCTGCATTCGGCCGTAACTTTGGCCTTCTGGATTTCGACTAATCATGAAACCAAAATGCGCCGCCCTCCATCTACAAAGATTTGCTTCAAAATTGTACATACAAATTCCAAGAAGCACAAACAAGATTTTGTGTGTGCTTCGATTGGAATGGGATTCTATGAAGTGAATGGAAATTTGGTTGAACAAATTCCCGGAAGGAAAAATTATGAAATGCATTTGGAATTAGGCATTTCATAATGTTAGGTTCATTGGGAGTTGAAACAATGTGCAACAAGTGGATTTTTGGTTAAATTTGTCGCCCATATGATTCACTTGGTGAACATGATTGGGATTTAGGTTGAGGAACTTCTCGGAAGGCACAACCAGGAAATGCATTTGAAGATACGCATTTCATGATGTTATTATTCCAAGGAATTGCTCAACGCACAGTATGAACTTAATGATATGACGCATCCTTTAAGGGAAACTAATTAGGTTGGGGCTTATTAATAATTGGGCGGGATGGTGATTTAGGATCGCTACAATATGAACAAAAAATGTTAGAGTTACAAGAGATGGGGACGTCTATTTTTAAGTAAGGGGTTATCGCCTAAAGGCACTCCAAAAAACGCCACCCACATTTCCTTTTCCCCCACATTCATATCCTAAATGTTGCAGTACAGCAACAAAGCATAACTATCAAGGATTCAAAATAAAAGGAAAATATCAAACAGCCTCAAATGTCTCTCGAAAATGCCAGCAGTGATTCTAAACGACAAATTGATATCAGATGCACTGCTCGGCACATTACCAACCAAATCGGAACATTCCTACAGTTGAATTAAGATGGTGACTTTATGTCAAACTCACCGAACGGCCATATCAATGAAATTGCTATCAGCTACACACGTCGTCTATTCGAATAGACATGCAAGCATTAAGCGCTTGAATTTATACCTCAATAAAAATCAAACGATGAGGTTACAACAGAAGATTCGGTGGTGGCACTCAATGCTGCCAGCTGCTGAATAGAGGAGGATGAAAATTGTCTATTCTTTAACGGTTTTCATTGTTACTGTTTAACACAGTTTGTTTTGCCGTTGTTACTTTTACACAATTGTTTTAACGTTTCTTCGAACAAAAGCAATTTTATTCTGGTGTTTTTTCGGTACTTGTTTTGTACAGATTTTTACTTTTGATATAATTTTTTCGTGTAATAAAAGGGGATGGATCTCGTAAAGACGATCCTCGGGTTTAATTCGTTCAATGTGTTTTTATTTGTGCCCAGTTCGGCGTTGTGTCGGAGCCCGATATATATATTTGCTGTTCTCGTCGAGGATGAGCTCGATGCAGAACAAACATGTGGTCCTTTGAGCCGGATCGACATCAAGAACCGGCTCGTATACTAATTGGCTACATCCGCCATCCGGATTACATCCATTAAGATCGAATGAAGAAGTCGGCGCCACACCACGGATTTACGATCCGAACAGGAGCAGTGGATTACGTCCAGCAAAAACCTCAACGAGGGAGCTCCACGCCGAAAAGAAGGTAGGGTGCACTAGTTCATAATTTAATACACTTAAATTAATTAAGCGATCCGGATGGATCATAACTTAAATACATGTGTTGTGTGGTGTGCATAAAAGTGTTTAACTTTCATCGACATTGTCTACCGTCGGATAGCGGTTGTCGCATTTAACTAAAGGGAATCGTTATTTAACATAATATACATTAAACAAGTAATAATATTCGAGTCGTGAAACTGGAAACACTAACAACTACTAGATATGGACCAGAACAAACGGACGGAACTGATACGGGCCACAATAGCTGTTGTTCCTGAGCAGTGAAAGCACGCCAAAGAACAACTATCACAGATTCACAAAATTATAGGATTTGTTCCAACTATTCTACAAATCGTTATGAAGAAACATGTGGAACTACCAGTTAGACAAGTTGGAGCTATGTACCTAAAGAAT
The DNA here is from genome assembly GCA_963931805.1 of Microdon myrmicae. Lineage (NCBI taxonomy): Eukaryota > Metazoa > Arthropoda > Insecta > Diptera > Syrphidae > Microdon > Microdon myrmicae. The sequence continues at coordinate 186,303,436 of OZ007496.1, forward strand.
TTCATTTCGTCTTACTGGTTCGACAAGGAGATAAAACCTAGCGAAACAATTATCTTCTCAATTCATGAACAGTATCGTGCAGTCATTCGGGGCAATATTGTGAATGCAATTGTGCATGCTCCCGACATAATGGTCCGCATGTTTGAAAGATATAGAAGTCCCAAAAACGTTAATGAGAAATGCTGGAACTTTACGAAATGGTACATGTCAGGTGTTCTGGGTGTATTCCTGGAAGTTAATTAAACCTCACATGGTTGCAATTATTCAAGATGCTATATTTCCAGTAATGTTATTCACGGAGTCTGACCAAGACCTCTAGGAAAATGACCCACATGAATTTATTCGAGTGAATTTCAACATTCAACATTTTTGAAGATTTGGTTTGTCTGGTTCTTGCAGCACAAATATTTCAATATTCAGCATTTTTGAAGATTTGTTTGTCCAGTTTCTGCAGCACAAATGTTTCAATACTCAACATTTTTGAAGAGTTTGTTTGTCCAGTTCCTGCAGCACAATGTTTCAACAATCATCAGGTAAACTGCGGAAGGGAAGTCTACCGAAAACTATGGAAATCATGATGCAGGTTATTACAACACCAGACGCTGATGATAAACAAAGGGATGGAGCACTTCATATGATTAGAATTCTGGCAGATGTGCTTCTAAAAAACGAAGATACCTTGGTCAAATGGAACATGCTTACCACATATATATTTCCAGAGTTTCAAATCGGGCTGACATATGCTTGTTGGGTAGTTCATTACTTTGGTAAAACAAACGAACATCTGCTTCTTTATTTGAATAATTATTTTCTATTGTAATCGGCGGAAAATAGAATAAAATAATGAATATTTTCTATTTTTCCCATCTTACAAACTCCAATATAAACAAAACCAACATGTTTGCGTTTCTTTCGAGTGAAACGCATATGGATTTACGATCCAACATAGGACTACATTCTAGAGATTTATTACTTTACATATGGGTTTACGATCCAACTTAGGACTACGTCCAAGTAATTCATTACATTACATACGGATTCATGATCCAAAGAAGGACTACGCCCAAGAAGTTCATCGTTGACACAACAAAGGCCCATACGGTCCTGCACTTGCAAGTATGAACCCAAAAATCGAATTGGAGATGAATAAATCCAAGAACCCCGGGAATTGCGATCTTCACCGCTTCATCTACATCCGTTCCTGGGGGCATCCGCACTGGGGCATCCGCACGGGGGCACCACTCCAACAGAGTCGGTGTCTAAGACCAGACTTTCGGTAATAAGATTAAGGGACAAAGAAAATGAGGAACAGGAATGGTGCCGGCACCCGTCGAGAAGTCATACCACCATAAAGCTGTCACAGTTTAGAGTGCATCGCTTCTCCTCACCTGGACTCATCGCTCACGCATCCTAAGTTTGCCGCTTCTCGCCGCGTGGACGAAATGCTCTGGGGGCACCCTCTTAACACCGCCCAGGCACATTGCTGCCACGGGGGCACCACTACAAGATTAGGGGGCATAGAAGGTGGGGAACAGGAAAGATGCCGGCACCCTTCGGGAAATCGAACCAACGGAAAGCGAACTGTGAACACTGAGTCCAGAAACCAGTCAAAGAAAAAAGGGCACCTAGGATTAGGACTACACTACCAAAAAAAAAACCATGTCCAGCACAAGCATTCAACCAATGGATCAAATAACAACGTCAATCTCAGCTCCTATCGACAAATTCGCCCAACGTGGCAAATATCCCCTTTCAGGCAACTCCTCCACAACATGTCGGAGATTTTTAATTACCTCGAGCTACAACGTTGGCACTCAAAAGCCAACTGGGCCTTCGGTCTCACACACACACACCCACACACACACTGATAACATCAAGTATACTACTGTCACATAACCAATTATATTTCATCAATTAATAGAATCAGATCTAGTCAACATAATTAACTATTGCCACCCTGCCTCTGCACCGTACCGGTTCACGAGCAACACGAGCTTTGAAGCTTCTGTTCTCAACCACAAGAACCAACCGCAAAACCACTACGCTGACAGGCATCACATTGACAGCACCAAAGCGAAGGACAACCACTGGTGCACCGTGGTCGGCCCGGCAAGATGTTGCAGTACAGCAACAAAGCATAACTATCAAAGATTCAAAATAAAAGGAAAATATCAAGCAGTCTCAAATGTCTCTCGAAAATGCCAGCAGTGATTCTAAACGACAAATTGATATCAGATGCACTGCTCGGCACATTACCAACCAGATCGGAACATTCCTACAGTTGAATTAAGATGGTGACTTTATGTCAAACTCACCGAACGGCCATATCAATGAAATTGCTATCAGCTACACACGTCGTCTATTCGAATAGACATGCAAGCATTAAGCGCTTGAATTTATACCTCAATAAAAATCAAACGATGAGGTTACAACAGAAGATTCGGTGGTGGCACTCAATGCTGCCAGCTGCTGAATAGAGGAGGATGAAAATTGTCTATTCTTTAACGGTTTTCATTGTTACTGTTTAACACAGTTTGTTTTGCCGTTGTTACTTTTACACAATTGTTTCAATGTTTCTTCGAACAAGAACAATTTTATTCTGGAGTTTTTTCGGTACTTGTTCTGTACAGTTTTTTTACTTTTGATATAATTTTTTCGTGTAATAAAAGGTGACGGATCTCGTAAAGACGATCCTCGGGTTTAATTCGTTCAATGTGTTTTCATTTGTGCCCAGTGCGGCGTTGTGTCGGAGCCCGATATATATTTGCTGTTCTCGTCGAGGATGAGCTCGATGCAGAACAAACACTAAAATTTCCTATTCCGAAGTCAAATTGCATGCATAAATCAGATGTTCCCACATAGAGTCATTTCCTAAATCGCGCGTCTGCATTCTCACGATCTTCTAGGAATGTGTTTTCACAAATTCGTATTCATTTCTCAAAACATTTTTTATTCCATTTACACTAAATCGTGTCGAGACACCTTTTACCCAAATTCGAAAACCCCAAAATAAAATGCTAAGAAGGACGCTAGATGTTCTTTGACCGTGCATCTGTAGTTTGGCTCATTAAATGTACATTAGCAGATCCCTAGTTTAAGATAGAATCTAAGTACGAGGGTTGCCTTTTATATTTCGGGATTAGAGAACAAAAACAAATATTGATCATAGAAAATCACTTTATTGTTTTTCAAAATATTCCCCATGAAGATCTATACACTTTCGCGTGCGTTTGAACCAATTGTCGAAGCACTTTTGCCACTCTGATTGAGGTATCTCCAACACATGCATTCTGAATGCAGCAACCGCTTCTTCAGGTGTCGAAAAACGTCGACCTCTCAGTTTGTTTTTTACGTACGGAAATAAAAAGAAGTCATTCGGTGCCAAGTCAGGACTATACGGCGGATGACCCATCAAATCGATGTTTTGGGTGCTCAAAAATGCAGTTGTCGCAGCCGATGTGTGAGAGCTCGCATTGTCGTGGTGAAGAGTGATCCGTCTTCGGCGGTTGGTTTTCCTGATTTCTTGGAAGACAACTGGCAAACAAATGGTTGTGTACCACTCAGAATTGACTGTTCTGTGTTGTTCTAGTGGTACGGTTGCCACATGTCCAGTTTTTCCGAAAAAACAGGCGACCATTTGCTTGGAAGTGCTTCGTGCGCGAACAACTTTTGTTGGATTTGGTTCATCTTGAAACACCCAGACAGTCGACTGCTGTTTACTTTCGGGCTCATACGCGTAAATCCACGATTCATCACCTGTCACGATGTCATAGACGTGTTTCGAAGCACCGCGACCGTATTTTTTGAGCATTTCTTTCGACCAATTGACACGAGCCAACGCGAACAAATTTTTTTGACAGTCAAATGTTTACGCAATATTGAATGTATGCTGGTCCTGTGGGGGTATAAGGGTTGATGAAGCCGACGTACGGCATGTATTCCTATACCTCCCATCGGTCCGTGGGAAATGTTCATCTTTATTGAAGAATGTGTAATTGTAAACATTTATGGGACGCACGTCCACTTCCTGGTTGTACCGAATCCGATGCGCATATTGGACGACATCTCCTTCGAGTGGATAGATAAATAAACGATTGAAGTCTAATTCGAATAAGTGAGTTAAGACACCAAAGTAATCAATAAAAAAGATAACAGATAGCACTGCCGGCAAGCGTTTTAATTTATTGAAAATATTCACTAGAGACAACATTCCGATGCGGTCACACAACACATAACTCAGATAATACTTCTAATAATTACAATTACAACGTACTGGTTGAAACAACTTATTTCATAGTGTAGGATGTCCGCGGACGAGCGTGTGCATGAGCATGCACACGCGGTGGCAATTCGCGACACCACCTCTCTTGATTAAACACGTTAATCGACTGACTTGAAAAGGGAAGAAATTGGATACAACCAAAAGAGAACATACTTCTGCTCTCTCATTGCCACGTTCTTCGATGTGTGGTAGGTTACATCGGTAATCTGATGATCGAAGAGAGCGGAACAATAAGAGAACAGAAACACGATGTACGATTATCCTAGGGGTGGTTTTGGTTGTATGTGCATGAATCAATGTAGTTCTGAGCGGAACCCGTTGACCTGATTCGGTAGTATGGTGAGTTCAGTGTACATTGATCCATACGAAGACAGAACTGAGAAAGAGAGGGGAATTGAGCTGATGATATTCACCTGCAAAAAGAGAACATTGATCCCCAGCGAATGAAGTGTCTGGAGAAAAGCCGAAGTAACGCTAGGGAAATATTATCACGTGATTCAATCGAATGTGGTGATAAATTTCCCAAGCGGATCTGCAATGATACGACAACTTCGTCCGGCTGGATTTGGTTGTCGCTAATCTACATGGACACGAGTTGCCGTATGGCAAAAAAGGTAAGCTAGACTCATTTATGCATTGCCTGTGTGGTACAATGAGTTTAGCTATGTGTCCTTGGTGGAAACATGCTTTGCAGGTGAACAGGTAAGTAGGGGGAAATGGGGTTGATTTGACGCGCTGAAAGGCGGTCGAAATTAGGTAGGAAATGTTCGTTGGAATTGTGGGTTGTTTCTCATGTAGAATAGAGAAACCCCCCACAGTCCCACTAACGCCTAAGGTTGTCTCAATCTCACGATAGGTCACATGACGATCTTCCAATATCGGAACAACAACTGATTTTGGACGACCTTCACGAAATTCATCTTGGAGTGAACTACGACCACAATTGAATTCACCATACCATCGATAAACACTGGTCCTTGATGGAGCTTCATCGCCAAAAATTGAATTAAGTTCATCTGCACTGTTGCTGAGTTAATCCAAGTTGTAAAAAATAATCGCACGAAAATGTTGACGATTTAAATTCATTTTTGGGCCGAGATGAATCTTTTAAGTTACTGTAAACAACACAAATAGCGCTCGTATGTCAAAACGTTCTGAGTGCGTATAACCTCAAAAATGTCCACCTTTACGACAGCGCTGTCAATTGCCGGATTGTAACACCAGGGTTGCCAAATCCCGAAACATAAGAGGCAACCCTCGTATAAGTAACTTAAGAAGAGAGACAGAACAAGCAGTAGGTCACCCATACTGTAACAGAATTCTTTGTATCAGCGGATTGTCAATCAATAAAAAAAAACCCTACTATAAGTCTGAAAAAGAAAAATATTTTTTTTACATTTCCGCGGGAACAAATAGTTGAATCCTCCAAGAATGTTGCCACATCACAAAGCAAAAATTACACGAATCCACCCATGAAATTTTCGGTTTGAACTCATGAGATGAACTTCTCTCTTTAAGGTTTATTGATTTTAATTATTACAATTCCACAAACTCTACAATTGTCACTACTCAATTTTCGTTAGTATTTCTCATTAGACGTTAACTGCTTAGCAAATAAGTTCGGGTGTCTAATATTTCCTTAATGAATATTGCGCAAAGATTTTCAGTCCTGTTTTTGGTATTGCACCGGCTTCCAATGAACTCCATCATGCGGTAATACGCTTTTCATTAAAGGTGATACACAAACCCAATACATTTTATCACCAAACACCATTTGCATATTGTTTTGCCAGCCCAAATCGTAATTATAATTTCCTCGTTCGTAGCAAACTCCCCCAAACCAAATACAGCTTCCATGATATAGAAATAATATCGAAGAAATGACCACTGCAAAGGCATTCATACCATAAAGCAGTAGTAGGAAATCGTTCCACGATGCACCTGTGACTAGCATCATCAGTGGACATACGAATTTCAGAGTAGTATCCCAATTTGCGTAGACTGCACCGTTGATATGCCAAAAATAGATGCTGTTGTAAATTAGGGCCAAGCCAGACCCAAGGAGCATATGAAATAAGAACATAACGAAGAACCTCTGATTCAAATGGCCAATGCAACATCCGAAGAAGAAACAGTGATGATCTCGCTTCAGTATACAGGCCCTACACACCTTACAATGCCACGACCTTGGCGGTGCTAAACTGGAACATGCATCACATCTGTGCCATAACTTTCGGATGTCCTCTTCCGTTGGTGGCTCCAACGACGCAACTAAAAATTTAAAGAACAGGTTTTTAAAAGTTTACCAAGATTCTTATTTATATACCTTACAATCTACGGTTGTATCAACAACGAGACATGCGATCATGTTACCTACGATTTGAAATAAAAAGAAAGCTGCGGTTGCAAAGATAAGAACATACCAAAAAGAACCGAAACTATGGCAGGCTGGCAGCACGACGGTTATTTCAAAAATATATGTTATCGGGACGAAAATGAAAACAACAAAGAAGCATAAAGTATCGACGACGGTGCGAGGTAAGACATTTCGGCGAATCTTCATCATAAATCAAACGCGTACAAATGCCACAGTTGCGGATTCAAGACTCATTATACTGCAATGGGAAGCAAATGAATGTCACGTTATATTGTTATCGTACTCAAGTAGGCCGCGCATCATCGATCGATTAGTCAAGCTGCAAACTAAACCTTATCGATGAAGATAATTTAAAGGTAGATAACAATCTGGAATTTGTGTGCTGAGTCGCTTTCAAAAATAAATAATGGAAAGTAAATTTTATTGAGAGCTTTACAATTCATTTCGAAGTACAGAGTGCACGTGATTTGTGAAACAATTCGTATGTATACTATTTAAGATAAGCATTGGAATATAAATGCACACTTTGGATTGTTGTTGATTTTTTTTAAAACACTTCTCTCAGGAGAAGCGACCATATAACTAAGATAAGTTACTGTTGATGGTTTTGTTTTCGAACAATTATAGCACTCATGCTGGAAAAGAGTTCCCTAGAATTTCCATTCCGTAGCAAAATTCACTTTGAAATAGGGATGTACGTGCCGTGGGGAGGTGAAATGTCAATCGATGGGATCTATCAAATTGTTTTGTGGGGTGCAATAAGCCTAATTCCCTAGAATAATACAACGGGTCTCCAATGAAGAGTTTCCAAGGCAATACCCTAAAAAAAGCAAAGGTCCGCTTCCTGCTCTTAACGTGACAGAGATGGCAGTATTGGCGTGAGTTCTATAGGTCATGTACTTAGGAACAAAACTCTAAAACTGTGTACAATATTCGAGCGCAGGACTGTGGCGATTCCGACGGATATACACCAACACACAACCAAGAACACAGCACAAAAAGAGAATTGAAAAAGAATTAGACGCAGCAGTCCACAGTTTAAGCATTTAACATTTGGGCTCCCGGAATTGAGTGATTTTTTTAACGCCCATAAAATAATTGACGGAAATATCCCAAATTCTCAGCCAGATCGTTAATAATTGGTTAAGCTACAGTGGGAGTGTTTTTTTTTTTTTTTTTTTTTTTTTGGTTTCGGTAGGAAGGTGGAAATCTTCAAAAGATACCTCTTGACCGATCCAGAGGCATGACGCGGAACTTTCTTTTAGATATTCCATCGCGGTGCGGGACGGAGTTTACCTGTTACTCCGCTCGTCGCATCGCAACTGCTGCATCGTTTCACAGATAATACCGTTTGTTACGGACCATGCCTGTTTTGAACTAAGCATGTATCCTATTACTCCTCCCGGAGTAGCTGTCCGCCTCATATGTCTCTCCAAAATCGTTCGTGCGGTCTCGAATCTCACGCACTCTGTGAGTACGTGTTCCGCATTTTCTATTTTGCCTTCGCAATACAAGCAGTATGGGTGATTCACATGCTTGTACTTGTGCAAGTACTGCCGAAAGCATCCATGTCCTGATATTAGCTGAGTCAGGTGGTAATTCAGCTCGCCATGTTTTCTTTTCACCCATGTTTCTATATCAGGTATCATGGTGTGGGTCCATCTTCCTTTGGTGGAAGATTCCCACCTTCGTTGCCTCTTAGGCTGGAGAGCTCTAATTGTGACCACATTCTCCGACGATTCTCTTGAGAAACCTTATGCAATGCACCGTTTTCTTTAGCTGCAATGTCAGGTGGCGTCCTCCCGGCCAGAATATTTAAAGCTTCTTCGGATACCGTTCGGAATGCAGAACATACTCTTAGTGACGCCAGTCTATGTGCGGAGTTCACTCCCCTCATGTACGACTTATACAGTGCGGCTCCTGCCCATATGTGAGCTGCATACATTATAATGGAGGTGTTGACACTGGTTATGAGTTTCCCTGTGTGGGGGCGGGGTCCTCCAACATTGGGTAGCAGTCTCGCTAAAACTTTGCATATTCTTGCCGTTTTTTCACTCGTTTTCCTCAGGTGTTCCTTGAAGCTCGACCTGTTGTCGAGTATCACACCAAGATGTTTAATATAAGGACTGGATCTGATTATTTGTCCTTCTATTTCCAAATCAAGGTGTTCAACTTTCTTGCGGCTGCTTATTAAAACTGCCTCCGTCTTATGTCCAGCTAGTTTCAGTCCGGCTATATCTAGCCAGCATTTAATGCTCTGGATTGCTTGGGAGCAAATATTCTCCAGGTCATCTAGATGTTTAGCTACGGCCACCATTGCCAAATCATCTGCGTATCCAATGATTCTAACCCCCTCCGGTACATTGACCCTGAGCACACCATCATAGATTATATTCCATAACAGTGGACCTAATACAGATCCCTGAGGTACACCCGCTGTTATTTGATATTCCTGTGGTCCCTCATCTGTATCATACAGCAGTCTTCTATCCGAGAGATAGTTTGCTAGTATACGCACCAAGTAGGGTGAGATTTGTAGATCGCGCAACGCTTCTAGAATCCGATTCCAATTCACCGAGTTAAACGCATTTTTTACATCAAGCGTCACCACCGCGCAATATTTTTTGGTACCCCCCAGCCATCGTGCTCCAGCTATTGCATTGTGAGCGATGTCGCACACCTCAGATAGTGCCTTACCGGTTGATCTTCCTTTCCGGAATCCATGCTGCGATTCAGAGAGCCCCGATGTCCCCTCAGTGAATTGTTCCAGGCGAGTGGCAATTACTCGCTCAAGCAGTTTTCCTGTCGTGTCCAACATGCACAACGGACGATAAAACGACGGTACTTCTGGATTCTTGACTCCTTTTGGAATAAGCACAAGCCGCCGTTTTTTCCATTGTTTAGGAAATTGTCCTGTTTGAAAGCCGGTTGTGAAGAGACTGCTGAAGACTTCCGGGTTTTTTGTTAAAGCAGTCTTCACTACAGCGTTAGGGATACCATCCAGTCCCGGGGTCTTGTTTTTTTTGACAACCCTTGCAGCCAAGAGCGCCTCTTCGGGGGTGACGGGAGGTATCTCTCCTTCAGCGATACTCCACTCCTCTTGCACTCTCAACACCTCATCACACTGTGAAAAGAGAACAGCAACGATTCTTGCCATGTCAGTTTTGCTTTTTTGCATTTGACTACTGTTATTCTGCACTCTTTTCATGACTATCCTGTAAGCGCTGCCCCATGGGTTGTTATTTAATTCATCCCTTAGGGAGCAGAACGCGTCATATTTACTTTTGCGGATCACATTCCTCAACTCTTTCCGTTTGTTGAGGAATTCCGCATGCAACTGTGGGTAGGTGTTACGGTTTCTTGCTCTTTATTGCAAGCGTCTTAACCTGTTGCACTCCGATCGCACAGTGGGAGTGTGCGGTAGGAGCATTGTGCCGGCGTACGGGTCAGGTTCATGTCCTTCCTCCATCATAATTGGCCCATCGTCACAACAAAAGGAAACTGTTCACCAAATAAGATTCCGAGAAGCACCATTTGAGACAATAAAATATTCGAGCAACGCACCAAAGAGCAAGACAGAAGAAATAAAACACACGGGTTTAGTTTATTATTATTTATTGAATTTAATTAGATTACAGAAGACCGAGGTTTTGTTTGGGAGATACTTGATCTTTTAAATTTCGGTTAATAATTTACGGACAACTCATCAGTACTAGACAAACCTTTCCGACTCCGAATTAACGCGTCCCCGTCCGCACCGGAGAGAGAAGGACAGGGCGATCAACTTGGTCGGATGATGGGTAAAGACTCAGCGATATTAAATCGCTATCAATAGAAATTCGGCCAGTGAAACCGGCTGTCTGAAATTAAGGTACACATGTATGTGTGTTTTTGGACTCCTCGATAGTATGGTGGTTAATATACCCGCCTATCGCGCGGGAGACCGGGGTTCGATTCCCCGTAGGGGTGCCTCTGGCGCAAGACTAATGACCTTGCCCGGAAAAAAACAAATCCTTATGGAAAATTTAACAAGCCTCAGGACGTGCTAAATAAGGCCAAGACCGGTTCCCGGTTGTAGTGCCGATGATGATGATGATGTATGTGTGAACATTGGTTCATTCATGAGACGAAATCATGAGAACGAATCTAAAACAAAGAAAGGGCATAATGTGCATCCATACGACGTGAGTTCGGCTAAGCAAACAAGCCGAATCTCATTGGATGCCAATTGGATCTTTGTTTGATCATGCCTCGAGGTCATGAGGAACGGATCCAGGAAATTAAAAGACAAAGGGACCGTATAGATCGTTGTCTAGGATGTGCATCGCGGCTAAATAAATTGACGACGATGCATCGAAGAAATGGTGTTAAAAGAAAAGATAGGACGAGGGCATCATAAAAGCCTTAGCTGAGTGATGCCCTTGTGTAAATAGCCGAATAGCCATTAGAAGGAGGTGCTAATGGATTACAATACTTTATACAATGAGAATTGTATATAGTATCTTGGGTCGGCTGCCGAAACGAATCCCTTGCTTGCATTTGTATATGCAGGGAAATTCGTTTGTGGCAAAGAACGATATTTTGTGATTATTTATTCGTTTAGACGAGGGATCATGGTCGGGTAAAAGCCAACTGAACAAACAAGCTGCCCGACGCTGTTTTGGCAGTTGGACAATGAATCGCCAGGCAATGTGTACGTAAGACATTGTTGTACAGATGTGAGGCTGGGAATAGCCAACTCAAGGTTAAGATTCCCTGATTATGCGGTTACATTATATGTGAACCGATAAGCTTTCTTTTCAGGGATATGCTGTTTGGAACAGAGTTCTTAAAAGGAATTTTGAATTCGAATAAATGGATGCAGGTAAGAATTCTCTTCCAGAAGCTTTTAGCTAAATACATTTGGCCATTTGTTGCGTGAAGCATTTACGGGTGCTAATGCGATTGTATTAGCGAAAACTTAATGAAGGTTGGGTAGTAGTTATGGGGGTTCTTCGGGTAAGTAGACAGTGGGGTTTGGCGAAACCGCCACAGGGGCAGTTTCTGATGATGTCGTTTCGAGATCATCTCGTTTAAAGTTTAGTTTCAATACGAAACTATTAGTTTTAGTGACTTACGAATCAATTTGCGATTCCAGGCATTTATAATAAACCTTCAATATTCCCGGAAGTTGGTGATCTGTGGTTTTCAGGCTGAAGAGCTGCTGTTTGCAGATTGGTATGTGCGAGCTACTTTTGTCACAGAAAGACCCATTGGTTGTGCTCACTACCCGGGCCTCATCGGTTTTTTCGAGGAAAACTTTGGAATACGTGCCAATAATTATATTCACCGCATTCATAATTCTCAGAATGGTGGTGAGGTGTTCATTAAGCACTGTTACGCGCAAAACCTTTCACCCCATAATACCCACCTCTTTGGAGCCAGTCTCCACAATTAATCGCGGTACACCCTGTGAGTAGGGCCTTACAATATACTCACAGCTAGGCCGGCTTGTCGTAAGAGGCGACTAAAGGCCGAGTGGTAGGTGGGGACCCAACGTCCTGTCGTCCGGTGAAATACCACCCCATCAGGCTATATGCTCTGTGAAATGGTCGGGGGAAATCCCTGGCTATCTTTCGGAGCTATGCTGATGGACCGGTTCGAAAAAAAGGTTGGTTTAGGTGGTAGTCGGCCCCAAGGTGAAACCTCGTCACGCCGTACATTCCGCGATATCGTCGAGAGAAATCTTCGACTTTGTTTCGGGTGTATGGCTGATGTCCCGGACTGACATGGAGATAAGTCATGATGGTACCTTTTGATATAAAGAATTACGCAGGTAAACTACTTTCCCATTCGTATCTCTGGGGGGACGATGACCCGGGGAACATCTTGCAGATATTATGATAAATAACCGAACTTTAAGAAATTCGTCATCGCATAATTGGGCTTACTCCCGAGGCTCTGTCCACGCTCGGCTGGTAACGGCATTTTGTAATATCAGGGGCGCCGGTCTCATCAATACGAATGTAAACGCTGTCCACTAATATTTGCAAACAACGAAACCTGATATCCTTGCCCTAACTGAGACGCAGGTCGATTCGTCAACTGATATCTTCGTTGCTCCGGATACGACTTATATGCGGGAATCTGCGTCTTTTCGCGGTCCGATCTGACTTGCCAGCGGATGGAGGCGTTGGAACCCAATAACATGGACATCGGGTCGTGCTGAGGAATTCTGTTAAATGTCTTTACCACTCCTGGAATGATGATCGTCCAGCGACATTTTTCGAACATCTTTCATATACCGTCGACTGGATACAGATCAACCACGCAGCTTCTGATATTGTCGTCCTTGGCGATTTTAATGTGCACAATCCCGGCTGGTTGGCACATTCTAACAGAACCGATAAGACTGGGAGAATGGCGGAGATGTTTGCTGTTAGCCACAATTTGACTCAACTCGTGGAGGAACCCTCGCGAGTGCCGGATACCCGAGGCGATTATGCGAACACCCTGGATCTGTTTTTGACATCCGAACGCAGTATTTATACCGTAGAGGTTTCTGCGCTACTGGGAAATTCAGATCGCTGCTTGGTATCTGTCGCACAACCACTTCCATTTCAAGCGAATAGCCGGCCTAGGCAGCTTTGCCATATATGCAAATATGGGGCTGCTGACTGGGACGATGTGCGAGATTTCTTCGCATCCTTTCCATCATCGGAGGTGTGCTTCGAAGACTCCGATGTTAAGGCATACACGGAGTCGTTCACGGAGATTATTCTTCTCGGGATGGAGATCTACATTCCCCATTCCATTAAACGAACTTCATCCGATAAATCTTGGTTTGATAAAAAATGCGAGCAGATTATAGCGGCAAAAATTGAGCTTTTAAGCAATGGCGCTACAATCCCACCGAGGTTTACAGAACGAATTTTGTTAGAATCAGAAACGCGTGCAACCAGACGATTGATACCACAAAGAAAGCTCACAACGACAGTGTGACCAATAAACTTCTTCAGTGTCCGACTGGTTCGCGCTCTTTCTGGACAATGGCAAAAGCTGTCAGCGGTAACTTCGCATCCTCCTCTTTCCCCTCGTTGGTGACAGACAGTGGGACGTTAGTCACAAATTCAAAGGATAAAACTAATGTGTTCGTGAATTTATTTTCCGCGAATTCAAACCTGGATGCCATTTTTTTGGACCCACCTGTGATCGCGCCGGTACGGTCTTCCATGCTGGATGTGAGATTTCGCCCGCGTACCGTTCGACGCATTCTACGTGAACTGGACTGTAGAAAGGCAACCAGCCCGGAAGAAAAACCAGGAATAGTCCTTAAGAACTGTGCTCCAGAACTATCGCCGGTTCTTGCCAGACTCTTTTACTTATCTTATGCACGGAGGACTTTTCCTACCTGCTGAAAGGTGGCTCTAGTTCAGCCAGTTCCAAAGACGGGAAAAAAAATGTCTCCCACAAAATTACCGACCGATAGCATTACTGTCTATGTTATCTAAGGTGATAGTGATCATCAATGCCGAGTTAATTAAGTATTTGGAGTGTAACGGACTTCTGAATTATCGTCAATACGGATTCCCTGGCAGGCGGTCCGCGGGAGACGTTTTGACACTTATAACCGATTATGGACATCTGCGACTGAGGGGCATATTGAGTCAAGAGCGGTCGCATTGGATATCTCCAATGCTTTTGATTGCGTTTGGTATGGAGCATTCCTGACTAAACTTCGTTCATATGGAGTTTCCCGGCAGCTTTGCGACTGGACGAACAGCTTACTGGAAAATCATTCTATTCGGGTTATTGTGGACGACGAGTGTTCGGATCTGTATTCTGTTAATTCCGGGGTGCCTCAAGGTTCTATATTGACTCCAACCTTCTTTGTGCTTCACATCAATGATTAGTTGGAATCAACGAAAAACAAAGTGTTCAGTTTTGCGGATGATAACATAGTACGTTTGTTTCCTCCTTTTCGAGTGATCGGCCGATTAGTGCATCAACATCCCATCAGCTGAGATGTAGCCAGATCGACTCTGAATCGGGATCTGGATATGGTCCTGCAGTAGGGAAAGGCCAATCTCGTTGACTTTAATGCAACAAAGATACAGTATACAACATTCACAAAGTAAAGCGGATCATCGGTTCCACAGCCGAAGATAAATGGCCAGGTCCACGAATCTGGGGAAAACTTGAAAACTTGAAATTGGTCGGCGTCACGGTCTGTGGGAGTGTATCGTGGCATAAATAAGTGTCGAACATCACCAGGTCCACCCTTGAAAAACTGTACTGGCCTACTCGCGACTAATGTCTCCAAAGCGATTGATATATTCCGCACTTGTACGTTTTTCATACGAATCTCATCTGACAGAAAAGATGAAAAGGAAGTTTTGGATGCAAAGCAGATGAAGAGAGTCGCTGTTGGTGGAGTCTTGACGGATGCTCGCAGCTTGGATGTTGGGAGGTCGGGCCTGACAGTTTCACTCGGTAGTAGTGGCTTCCTTACGTTTCGAGCTTTCGGGGAGGTTGTCTTTGTTTCTTCCCTTCTAGACTAGGGTAGCTTGGATGAGCCGGAAGCACCATTTGCACTAGTCTGGATCAATCTATTTAATTCCCACCCTAAATGCCAGAACACCAACCGCACGTTTTAATTAACGGTCGCCAAAATAAAATTGCGTCGTGTATTTCGATTAGCACTCTATTTTCATTTAATGTTACAGATACTTTGAGGTCAATACATTAGTTATTAAAAGAAATAATAGAAAGAGAATTAAATAGACGTCACACAAATTTCCACCGATTACTTTAAATTACTGTCTTGGTCAAGCGTTCGAACTAAACTCCACTCGGGGAGATCGTTTCGGTCAGCAACTGAATACCAACTTCGTCCTTTTTTCTCCGTCTCTCCGAACGAAAACTTTTCCGTGGAGATCGAAGGATACATTCCTTTGTTTGTATGGCCCTTTTGCCACCCGCCATTCACTTTATTTTTCTTTCCCGCGTTGGGATCAAAAGAAGAACAACACAAAGGAACAATCAACAAAGGATGCTGATGAGCACTTAGGGTCCTCAATGTCGGTGGGCGATAAAACGAACATGTGGTTCGCATTATAGCGCAAGTTGTTTGTTTAGAAAATTAGTAAATGATGTTGATTTTTTAAAGGGTCAGAACATTGCAGACGCGCATTTTATGATTCTCAACATTATTGTTTGAAAGTTGGTCATCTGGTCCGCACATTTGGATCCAGGGAATTTTGTGTGTTGAGCATACGGTTCGTTTATCACGTATTGGATTTTTTAGTTGAATTTAATGTGAGCAAATTGAACGTTTAGTTCAATTTTTTGGATATGAGGATATTTAATGTATGAGGATATTTAATGTATGGGGGCAATGCTAGGGCTTGCAGAGGGCTTTATCCTTTAAGTGGATGGTTTTGCGTGTTTTTTTTTATTACATATATTTTTTATCTCGGGATAGACGAGCCTATAGCGCCGAGTGGGCGACCCGAGATACCATAAAAAAATGGTTGCAGTTCCTCGGTTGTAACGCTCCGGGAACACTCGCACGGGAAGGGAGCTCTACAGCTTCCCCGCTTTGTAACGGAACGAGTTCTGATGCAGACATTCTGTAAAACAGACAGAGGTCGGCTATTTGTGGAAAATAAATAATATTTTGTGGAAAATAAATTCGCGAACACATTAGCTTTATCTCTTGAATTTGTGATTAGATGCACGCTGTCCGTCACTAACGGGGGCAAGAGGAGAAAGCGAAGTTATCGCTGGCAACCCTTGCCATTGAACCGAAGGGACGCGAACCAGTTGGGCACTGAAGGAGTTTATTTATTCCCGAGTGAACTCGGAAGAAGGTCACGATAAGAGGGGGTGGTGATAGTTTATAGATGTAAAGACGAAGGGGCTGGGTGAGACTGATATATTTCCAAGGTGTTGAAACGCGATGAGTGGCTAGAATTATATGGGGCGGTAGATAGATCATTCAACAGTAAAAAAATGGTTTGCAAGATTTCGTGTGAGAAATTTTAGTCTTGATGACGCTCCACGTTCAGGAAAAAAATGTAACGACGAAAAACTTCAAGTTTTGTAAGATGAAAATCCGTGTCAAACTCAAGAAGAGCTTGCGTCTCAGTTAGAAGTTTCTCACCACGAAATATCACTTGAATTTGAATTGAATTGGACTTGAGTTTTAGTTGAATTTGACAAACGAAGCCGAGTGTCTACTTGCAACCCTATTATATATTCGGTCGCTGAAAATGTTGGATTATTCTTTTCACACGAACATGAAGAACTTCAAGTTTTACTGGATAAAAATCCATATCAAACTCAAGGAGAGCTTGCAGAAAAGTTAGGAGTTTCTCACCAAGCAACATCACTTCAATTGCTATAAGTATATTTTCCAATAAAGTTGAATTTGTCAAACCTATTAAATAATCATCAACATTTGTTTTGTCTCCATCAAACCAGGAGCTATTGGCAGAGGTAGATTTTTTCCAACGAACAATCCAGTCATCCATATATCTTTTATAACCATGTTCTGAGATTGCCTTCAGTTTTCTTAGCCAATATTCTTTTATGTCTTAAATCGATTCAAAAGTCTCACTATGAGATAATTTAAGTTTGAAAGCCGTGAAAAACTCATTGTGTGCTTGCTTGATTGTATTGATAGCGTTTAAAAAGTCACTCGTTTGAAATGCTTCATCATCATCGGCACCACAACCGGGATCTGGTCTTGGCCTTATTTAACAAGTCCTGAGGCTTGTTAAATTTTCCACAATAATTTGTTTTTCCGGGCAAAGTTATTAGCCTTGTGCCAGTTGAAATGCTTCACTTAACAAAAATTCAGCTCTGTAATGTTATACTTTATTATTAGTGTTGTAATATTACCTTACCTGCTGTGGGTAGGTCCGTTCTTAGTGGAGCAGGTGTCCCTCCGTCACACTAGTCCTTTGAATCGGCTTGGGCCTTCGTTGTAAATCAGTTCTGTGCACCAAAGAGCACTTCCGACTGACGGTTTTTATTTTCTGTCGTCGACGCCTTATTTACAATAACACACCTTGAAAATAAAACACTCTTTTGTGTATCTATTCAGCTTGTTTAATTTATAATACGGCCTTAACCGTAGGTTCTCTTTAAATTATTTTATTTGTAACAATGCTTTCACGTTACACAACCACTTAATGCACAGACTTTCCGTAGATATGACACATTTTTAACTTTTGTAAAAGTAAAAGTAAAAGTAACACGAACTTCACTGATTTTAATGACCGAATTGGTCAAGTCTTAGAACACAACTCGCTTGTTTTTGTGTTCATCTGCTCGAACGAAAACACTCTCCTTCGACAGAAGAGATCGATAGATACATTATTTTGTTTGAATTATCCTTTTTGCCCGCCAATCATTTTTCTTTATCTCTCTCGGATTGAGATTACAAGAGGGAAAACAAAAAAGGAACAATCAACAAAGGATCTTCCGGGTGAGTATTTTTGATCATAGATGTTCATCATCATCATCGCCATTAGCACTACAACCGGGATCCGGTCTTGGCCTCATTTAACAAGACTCTCCGCCGGTACCGATTTCAATCCGATGTCACCCAGTTTGGCACTCCCAGGCTCTGGGTGTTCTGGTGTACGCCATCCCCCCATCGCAGACAAGGTCTGCCCCGCCACCGCCTTCCATACATCCTACTACAAAGGACTTTTCGGGCTGGCTTTTCTTCGCCCATTTGAGCTAGGTGTCCCGCCCACCGGAGTCTACCGAGTTTGATTTTTCTTACAATATTAGCTTCAAGGTAGATCGCGTACCATTCAGGGTTGTAGCGTGTCCGAAATTGTGTCCCCCCACATACGGGGCTCACAATTGTCCTTAAGACCTGCCTCCCGAACGCGGCTAACAATTCAGAGTGCCTTTTATTGAGCACCCAGCTCTCGGTTCCATACATGAGTACTGGTAAGACCATGGTCTTGTAAAGTAGTAGCTTGGATGTTCTGGATAAATTTTGGGATTTAAAGACCCTTGATAGACCGTAGTAGGCTCTGTTGGATTTGATCAGTCGTTCGCGTATTTCTGCTTCCATATTGTCATCGGCTGATACTATTGACCCAAGGTAGTTAAAGGATTGCACTACTTCAAATTCGTGCTCTCCTATACTGATAGTTTGACCAACGTTAGGTCTTCTCTTCGCAGAAGTTCCCACTATGCATTTAGTTTTCCGTCATTAATGTGCCGTCCCAGTTTTTGTGTCGTCTGCTCGATCTCAGTGAAGGAGTCCTGTACAGCCGAATCGGATCTACCGATTATGTAGATGTCATCTGCGTAGGCAAGTATCTGGCTGGACTTGGTGACAATAGTCCCTCTAGTTCTGACGCCAGAGTCACGGATTGCTTTCTCCAACGCCAGGCTGAAGAGGAGGGAGGTCACACCGTCCCCTTGTTGGAGTCCATTAAAGATGTTTATTGGTTTGGACAGCAATCCCGCTATTTTTAATTGACTAGTTACGTTGGTCATGGTCAACCTACAAAGTCGTATCAATTTGTTTGGCCTGGCTATGTTGTCGTAGGCGGCTTTAAAGTCTATGAATAGATGATATAATGGAATCTTAAATTCCAGACATTTTTCACCTGCCTAAGGGTGAACATCTGATCAATCGCTGATTTGCCTGGGATGAAGCCACACTAATATTGACCAATGATGACTTTACCGTATGGGGTTATCTGATCTTGTAGAATAGAGAAGACTATCTTATAGACGGTACACAACAATGTTATACTCCTATAGCTGCTGCACACTGTGATATCTCCCTTTTTATGTACGGGGCAAAATATTCCACGACGCCAATCTCCTGGCATCTCCTCTTGCTCCCATACATTCACTATGATCTCATGAATTGCATGATGTAACGCTGCCCCTCTTTGTTTGATCAGCTCAGCCGGTATGCCATCATATCCGGGGGCTTTACTTGATTTGAGCTGCCTTATGGATTATACTGTTTCTTCAATGCTTGTCTTGATCTCGCATTGGTGAAGTCTCTAATTTTTCTGTGAGTTAACGATTTAACAATTCATTGAAGTGCACTTTTCATCGCTCCAGAATGCCTTCAGGATCGGTGGCCATATTACTCCCTTATCATTGCAGTAAGTGGAGCGTGGTGTGTACCGCGTCATACTGCAGATTATTTGGTAAGCCTTCCGCGCCTGGTGCTTTTCTCTAATTCACATACTAGATTTTTTCCAGGCACTTTTCTTTTGTCTGTGGAGCCTTTTTTCAGATCTTCTGAGATCCTCGCCTATCCGCGTCCTATTAGACTGCTGCATTGCCCGGTATGCAGCTTTCTTACGTTCGGTCGCTAGTTTCCACTTATCATCAAACTAGTCGCTCCGATCTCTACGACTACTCCCTAAGATGGACTTGGTAATACTAATGACGGTATTCTTAAAGCGTGTCCATTCCTCTTCTACGCCTGGCATTCTGGCCCCAGGACTTACTCCTCCTCCGTCGAGCTTTTCGAGGGCAAGTCTAAACGCATGACCAAAGGTGTTGTTGGTGTAGTGTAACAACATATACACGAAGTGACCACGAAATATAATATCAAGTAAATCAATTTGACCTTGTCACAATTAGCAAGCTTCAGGTAACCAGCATTCGTTGCCGACAACAATTCAAGGTCGATTCTTTTCATTGAGCAAAATAAACGAATTGCTCCGGTTACGATTTGCAAGAATCAAATGACAATCGTTTGCGAGCTTGCTGCAGGAGAATGATTCATAAATTAATTGGGTCAAATCGTGTCGTTGAGTGATTGATTGGGAGTATAAATACCCCAACAATTTCGATAACAAAGCAATCAAATACCTGAAACGTTTTTGGTTCAACACCTGCGGCGCTCTACGCCATAAACTTTAAGCGGGCTGCGCTACATACAGCAACAATTAGGGAAATAGAATTTTAGTCAGTTATTTTGTTAGACTGAATATTACGACATACATATTGCATGGCGAATGCAATAAGCAACTTAATGGCATTATTCCCTTTATAACATTACATCGCGATCCTGTCCCGCTTACACTACTTGACGACACGGCCCAAAACACCATATGGCGATCCTGCTTCATTACATTGGTGTTCTCATTGCGTAAGGCAGCCGTGTTGATTCGAATCTGATCCGCGGATGCAATAAGGTAAGTAAGGCAATCCGCGCTCGGAAAACTTATACCAACAAGATAACGATCCCAGTACGTTCGTACCATCATCAGGCTCGTGGAGTAGCGGCGATCTATCAACACGTGGTCAATTTGGTTATGAGTGGCTCTGTGGCGAACGTACAAATTCCCCACAGGAAAAGTCCAGACCAACTTGAGGTACCGCACTTACCTGGACAACATCACGTCCACAGACGCGGTCCCAAGCCCAGGGGGGCCGCCAGTAACCCAACGTTGAGTCGACACCAGAAGGCAAGGAACTTAACGTCCCCAAAGCCTCTAATACCGAGCTAAACGCTCCATACCTAAAACCTACGACCTGAAACAAGGAGAAACATCCATGCATCCTTCGACGTGTGCAATCGCAAGCTAAGTGAATGCCAGCACCACAAGTCGGCAACCCTGAACATCTGCACGGGATGCAGGGAATTGTAATCAAAACAATTAACCGACCAACTGACGTGGTGCGGTTGATCTAAACATTAGATCACCCAAATAGTCACCGCAAACAAGGAGCGCATTCCTTAGCCTCGTAAACACCCAGATGGCGCGAAAAACCAAGCACCACGTAACTCCAAACAATACTTTGTTGGAGTTTTACGAAGGCCAGCTGCAATAAATAAATACGGCACAGCATTGCGCCGTTGCCACTGTCCGCCAAGCAGAAATGCATCAGCGGAATGTTTGTTTTTCACACCATGTGAAAAACTCTCTTGGATTTCAAATCCAATAGATACCAGCGGACTAGACGTCCAGGCGATCGTCAACACCAGATGGTCGACCTAACTAAGCAGCGTGGGAATAGAATCCACCGTCAACAACGACGGTGAAGCTTCCATATGTATGCGTGAGAATTTTCTCCTTACAGGAAATTGTGTCTGCACAACTGCAGATACAAAACACACAGATACTGGAAAAACAGTATCCGATAGGTTGAAAGAGGGTGAGTTTTTATATCGAGCATCGAGACAGAAGGTCGTCACAGAGAAACCCTACGAGGAGGTCGGTCCGCGCCGCGCAATACTTCGCTATAGAAACAGGACGAGAAGGTTTGATTTTACGTACAGTGGTTTTAAGACGCGTTCAAGTGTATTCATCATCATCATCGGCACTACAACCGGGAACCGGTCTTGGCCTTATTCAGCAAGTCCTGAGGCTTGTTAAATTTTCCATAATGATTTATTTTTTCTGGGCAAGGTCATTAGCCTTGCGCCATATTCAAGTGTATTAAGCCCTTGAATTTTCTGTTGTTACAACCGAACGAATGATATATACTTTTAAAATCGGATGTTTTTCGAAAAGAAATAGACAGTATATACGGGTAAAAATATCTTATTGTAATCGTGGCGAACTAAAATAAATTAGACCAAAAGAAATCCAACGAAACGAAACATTTGTGTGAGAAATACATGCGCTGGTTTACTAAAGGCAGCTTAAACTAAGAGTTATCAACTGTACATGTTATATATTAAGTTAACTAATAAAGTGGTTGAATGAATCGAATGTGTACTTAGAAGCTAAAAGTTTAAAACATACCTAACATTAAAATTATAATAAAAAGGAAATGTTCGCAGTGTTTTTTATTTGGTGGTTGTGTTATTTCCGTGTCGGTTGGTGAACAGGTTGTTCCTTCTGTTTGTGAACAGTGTTCGGTGGAACACTTCGACTAAGACCAAATTCCGCCAAAGCTCCACCAGGTGATACCCAGATATTTGTGGATATGATATATAATTAATCATCATCATCATCATCGGCACTACAACCGGGAACCGGCCTTGGCCTTATTTAGCATGTCCTGAGGCTTGTTAAATTTTCCATAATGATTTGTTTTTTCTGGGCAAGGTCATTAGTCTTGCGCCATATTTAACAATTAGTGATTAACAAAATCCTTCACAAAAATGTAAGTGACGGTGATGTCAGACCTCTTCGTAGGCGGTTTTAGATCGGACCGTGGAGCGGTCGATGTTGCTTATCCCTGGTGTGCGGGTTGCAGGGGGGCGTTGAGTTATTGACTCCCCGTGTCCAGCTGGCTAGTTTGTTGATGGTGTAGATGTTGATAATTATTGATCCTGATATTTGTAATGACTTGCAGTGGAATCGGTGCGGTTGCACTTCTGATACTTATGTATCCAACAGTGATTCTTGCAAGATTAGATTATGATTATTATTCTTTCCCTGATATCTCTAGCCTTCTGATCTCGCTGTTTGTTTGATATCGAATAAATCTTTTTTATGTTTTTTTTTGCCATTGATGTTTCTATTTTTTATTCAGCGCCAACGCCTTTTTTTAATTATTTTTATTGCCGAGTAGGATTTGCAAAATTTTATGCAAATTAGCTACTTGACGATTTTTCTTTCCTTTACAGGTAGAGAGGGGAAATTTGCGGATATTAGTGGGTGTTGGGTGAGGACACGTACGCGAGGTCCGTAACAGATATCTTTACGCGGAAACCGGCTACTCGCAACGACCAAGTTTTTTTATGCTGCCAGTTTGATGACTCGTAGTCCATTGTCATTAGTGTTCTCATACACACTATGGGAACCTGCGTGGTGCCTGAAAACCGGTTCCCGACCTATTTTAGCATTCAAATCATCAAGAACGATATTCACATCGTATCTTGGGCACGCATTGAGGGCCCGTTCGACGTTCTCGTAGAATTCTTCTTTTTCGTCGTCAGGGGACTCCTCTGTAGGTCCGTGAATGTTTATGAGGCTTATGTTCTTAAACTTGACTCTCACGGGATGAGTGCATAGCCTTTCGTCTATTGCATTAAAGCCGATAACGGCAGGCTTCAGCTTTTTCATGACTAGAAAGCCTACCCCGAGCACATGACGTTTTGCATGACAGCTGTAATAAATGTCACTCGTTCCCTTGAATAATACCACTCCCCGTCCATCTTATTTCTTGTGATGCTGTTATGTCAGCCTTATATTCGGTCAGGGCGGGTGCCAACGCTTCCGGAAGGCCACCCATGTCAGACAGGCTAGTGAGGAGTAATACACCTAATCCAGGGTGTTATGCGTCACCGTGCCCATTGGATGGTTTGCAGCCAGGGGTATACCGGCAGTATTATAATGGCGCCTCTCTGACACCGGGTCGAATCAGAGCAGTAAGCAGACCTTACCATATCAAAGAAGGCTCTGATGTGGCGTACTATTTGAAACCCCAAGACTCGTGGGAACAAAAATGAATAATCAATATACACAAAACAATCTCACGAAAAACCCTGTAGGTGTAGGTGTGATGAGCTGACACTACCATAAGGGAACAAATCATCAAGAAAACACCGACTCGGCTAAAAGAAGATGTAGGGAAAAACGGAAAAAGCGGGATATACGCGTTGGGACGTGGAATGTCCGAACGTTATATAAACCAGGCGCGATACAGACGGTCGTAGAAAACACGAAACAATATAAAATGGACATCGTCGCGCTTCAGGAAGTCCGACTCCCACATCAAGTAATCGAAACCAACGGGTTTACACTGGCGTGTGGAGGTACCGATACACATAACCTCGGGAGGGGCTTCATCATAAGCAAGATTACGCCCCATGTAAAATATGTGCTATTTATTAATGACCGAATGTCGGTGCTAAAAATACAGGGACCATGGTACAATCATGTATTTATAAACGTACACGCCCCAACAGAATCTACCGACGAAGAAACGAAGGACACGTTATACAAGAAACTAGAGGAAGTATTTGATGAAATCTCATCATTCGATGTTAAAATCCTCAGCAGGACCCACAACCCAAAAATAGGAAAGGAAGATATCTTCCAACCAACTATAGGTAAAGAAAATCTACACGACGTTTCAAATGATAATGGAAATCGAATTATCACGTTCGCAGCGTCCAAAAATTCCAGAGCAAAGAATATCAGAGGTATGTATGCCGGCATAAATTCAATCAGAAATGGCTACCGAGGGAAAGCCAAAATAATCCGAGACACAAGCGGCTGTCTGGTGACAGAAACAAACAATATCGTGACAAGATGGAAGCAGTACTTTGAAAACCTGCTCAATGTGCGCACCCATCAACCACAAATAAACGCACCAGACGTACATGCAGCCGAGCCTCAGATCCCAGAGCCCTCTTTCGACGAAGTGGTAGACGCAATAAACCGATTGAAAAACAACAAGACCCCCGGAGTCGACTACATACCGGCAGAGCTTGTGAAGCGTGGCGGAGAGGCCACCGCTCGAAAGATCCACCAACTGATTAAAACAATATGGGATAAAGAAGTCATTCAGGAAGAATGGAAAACCTTAATAGTCGTCCCCATTTTCAAAAAAGGTGACAGATCTGACTGCGAAAATTACAGAGGAATATCATTGCTCCCAACCACATACAAGATACTAACAAATGTCATACCGTCGAGAATCACACCGTACGCAGAAGACATAATGGGAGATTACCAATGCGAATTCCGTATGAGCCGGTCAACAAGCGACCAAATGTTCACAATAAGGCAACTACTGGAAAAAAGTGGAAATACGGAGAGACGATGCACCAACCTTTCGTTGACTTCAAAAAAGCCTACGACTCAGTTGCAAGGCAAAGACTCTACCATATTGTAATTGAGCTGGGAATCCCGAAAAAATATGCCGCCCTCATTCAAATCTGCATGAACGAAAATAAAGGGCGAGTTAGAATAGAAGACCACCTCTCAGAACCATTTGAAATCCGTGACGGATTAAAACAGGGTGATGACCTCTCACCATGTCTTTTTAACCTTGTCCTCAAGTATGACATCAGAAAGGTTCAAGACGACAACATGACCGGATCATCTCTGAATGGGGTCACAAAAGTGCTCGCATATGCGGATGACATCGCCGTTTTGAGCGATAATCTAGAAACTGTAAGTAAAAACAGTGAAATCATCAGGCAAGCAGCAGAAGAGATGGGCCTAGAAATAAATGAAGACAAAACGAAATACATGATTATGGCGGACGCAGGTGGACCTCAGAGAACACACATAAACATGAGGTGCAAGATACTTGAAAATGTCAAAGAATTTAAATACGTTAGTTGGCATGCAGTTAGTAAACTGCTGAAATCCCAACTGCTATCACGGAATATAAAGCTCCGTGTCTATAGAATCATAATCATGCCAATTGTTTTATACGGATGCGAAACATGGGCTCTCACAAAACGGGAAGAAAACAAATTCCGCGTATTCGAGAATAAGGTCCTAAGGGGTACCTTTGGTGGCAAATATGACGAGAAAGCAGGACAATGGAGGAAACTCCACAACCACGAATTGGAAGAGCTATACCGCTAATCTACAATCGTGAGAGTAATCAAGTCTCGAGGATTAAGATAGGCCAGACACGTGGCGCGATCGGGCAACGATAGGACCGTGCATAGAATTCTTGATGGTAAACCAACGGGAAAGAGACCGACAGAGTGGCCGCGCCGGAGATGGGAGGACAATGTTAGGTTGGACCTCGAGGAGATCGGATCAGATGGTCGAACGTGGAAGGAGAGCACACAGGACAGGGAACGATGGCGGAGTCGAGTCGGTGAGGTCATGAACTTCCGGGTTCCTACAAGCCAATAAATAGTAATAGTAATGGTTTAGGTAGTTTAGACTAATGATAATTTAGACTACATTCATATTTTTGGCATACTGTAAAAGTTACGTTGTAATTGATTTTTTATTGTTTGGTTTATTTATGTATGTTGTAGCAGGATATGAAATCAACGGACGACTCGTCGTACGAAAGATATTATTTATTCAACGAAGCAGTTGTGAACTTGGTTTTAACAAATATATATTGGTCTGACGCGGCAGTATTAAAGAGACGTATGTAGCAATGGGCGCGCTCGGTCTGGTGTAACTGTCAGAAGTCGAGCGAGCGCCTAAAGGCATGAATTTATTTGCCTTTTACTCATAACGCCCGGTCCGGCGCTACAATCGCATAGAGCATGCAGCTTAGGGCGGATCCACAACAATGTATAACATTTATTTATTTTTATTTAATTAATTATTATTGATTCCTTTCATCCTATTTAATTACTTACCTATTCATTTTTGTATTTATCAACAGGAAATAATTATTATTAATAAAGGATTTTAATTTATAAATAATTGTCCCTATTATTATTGTTCTATATATTATGTTTGTTGGCGAATAGTAACTGTTGCGGATTCACAATTAAATGCAGCGGGGAGAATCTAGTACGTTTATCGTCTATTACATTCCCCAACAAACATATCCACCACATTTGTCAGCAACCAGCCGACAATGCGTCAACGCCAGGGGACGTTTATCGTCTATTACACTCCCCAACAAATATATCCACCACACTTGTCAGCAACCAACGGTCAGTCAGTCGACCATCAAGTTCCATCAGGGGCACACCGCCTTCAGCCAACCACCAACGCTTACACAACTGCCGACCATAAGAGAGTGAGACTAAATATTACCAAGTGATGTTTAAACTATTAAAAGGTAAATTCCTCGAGTCATTTTGTTCTTTCATTTGCCTTGTTCGTACAAAGACGGACCTAATTGAAATGCACGATTACTGGCGTAATTGAATTGGATCACATTATGGCAGCGGTCGGGGAATTTTTTTAACCATTACCCCAAAATATTTCTGCGTAATTCAATATTATGTTTATTTAAAATAAACAGTATTTATTGAATTAATTTACATTTACATATTTATAAAAAAAGTTACATGAAAATAGTAAGTATGTAATAGACAAACAAAATAAAATTCTTAAATTGGAACAAAACAAAAATTAATTGAAAACTTTCCCCCTTCAGGTTTTGGAAAAATGATGTTGCTTCATGTTTGATATAATTACTTCAAAATTGGGACTTTTTGATGTAAGAGCAATTTGAATACAGTCTTCGGTGTTTAATCGATTTCTGTTTTTCGTTTTTATGTTCATTAGAGTGGAAATGCCTTGTTCACAAAGGTAGGTTGTTGCAAATGGCAGCAATTTTTTTACCGCCTCCTCATGTGCAATTTTGAAAGCCTTTGCAGCCTTTGACAACCAAAAAGACGACAGATTTACTTTGGTCTCAATTTGAATACGTGCTTCAGTATTGGATCGATTGTTCTGCTCTGCTTTATATCTCCAATATTGAAGCTTTAATACAAACGCTGATAGTATTTCTCTGGCTGAAATGATATTAATATTTTTTCCTTGCAATTCTTTGTTCAATATATTTATATTCTCAAAAATGTCAGCTAAATATGCGAGATGTGCAACCCACGAGGAGTTTTTAAACTTATCTGCGAGAATATTCTTTCGATCAAACATAAAAGATTCAAGTTCACTTTTGAGAGCCCACACTCGATTTAGAGCATTTCCGCCAGAGAGCCACCTTACTTCTGTATAATAAAGTAAGTCCGTATATTCCGCTTCATCCTCCTGACATAATTCACGAAATAGCCGCGTGTTTAGTGCATGTCCTTTGATAATATTAACAATCTTGATGACATCATGCATGACAGCTTCCACTGTAGGTTCCAAATGCTTAACAAGAAGTGCCTGGAGATGGAACATACAGAGAATAACTTCAATATTTGGATTTTTTTTTTTTTTCACCAAAGCCGAAAAACCATTAACATGACCCAACATAGCTGGAGCTCCACCAACAGACACAGCAATACAGTTTTCCCACTTTAAATTAATGCTTTCAGTATTAAAGTATTCATTTATCTTATTATACACATCAATTCCACGAGATCTCAACTCGAGAGGAGAACAAAACAACAATTCCTCTTCAATTGCATGTGTTCCTTTGTAGCGAACATATACCATTAGCTGTGAATTGCTACTAACATGTAGTCTCATCAAGCTGAATAACTAAATATTTAGCCTGTTTTAGTAAGGAAATAACCTGTTCCTTTACATTTTCTGCCAAGATAGAAATCCTTTCTTTTACAATTCTTGCGGACAAGGGCACTGAATTCAGTTTATTCGCCTCTTTCTGACCACACATGATCTCTGTAATTTTCACAGCTCCTGGTTTAATCAAATGTTCACCAATAGTATATGGTTCCTTGTTTCGGGCAAACAACCAGGCTACTGCAAAGCTAGGCTTTGATGCTGAACGCTGATCAAAAGTACCTAACAAGTTGCTGTCCAATCTTTGTCTTTTAACATACATTTCTAAATTTACAAAGTAGTCTCGCGGTTTGGAAAACAGATGTGGATGCAAATTATTCAAATGTTTCTTCAATTGACTTTTTTTGAAAGATTCTGAAGTCAGTATTTTAAAACATACAACACACCGTGGTTTCATCGTACCTTTGTCTTCTATTTGTGTAAAATCATAATTAAGGAATTCTTCCTGGTATGCTCTTTTCCTATTTGCTGCCATCTGAAGGGTGACAGAAACAGTGGTAAAAAAAATGTACATTAAAATAAATTATCAAATTGCACTTAGTTTGATAGTGGAAATTGATGATGAAATGATGTGTCTCGTAAGTAAATTGCACGCAATCAAACGACGCGTCTGAAACCCGTGCATAACTGACCGTTGAATGCTAAGTTTAAATATTACAACATACGCAGCGCCTCTAGTGGTCGATGCAAGAAACAACGTAACGCAAGCACGCACACACACACAACGCGCGTCTCTTGCTTATCACGCACACTTCAAACGAAAAACTCGACTTCAACCCGTATATCGCGCTGAATTTTTAAGTTTGTTAACATACTACAATGTTTATGAAATAGCAATAGAAAAATTAGAAAATTTTCCTATTACCCATTTGGGGTAATTTACCCCGGTTCCCCGACCGCTGCATTAAGGACATTCGCGAGACTCACCATTATCACCTCTCGGCGGACGTAACTCTCATCCTAACACCAACATATTTGTATACACCACATGTTGTTTACTTGTTTGGTAAACAACTAGCCACCTAAACTATATGAAATGCTTAAATGTTCGCTTTGAATCTGTGACGAAATTCCAAGTTTTGTTTTCGTCTTCAAATTAATATTACTTTATTAAAAAGAAAACAAATATTACATTTTCAAATATTTAAAACTAATATACATGTTTACTTGATTAGCAGATTCTGTTAATTCATATACTTTCATAAAAGGCCGTTCCGTACAATTTATTTTAGGGAAATTGCTTGGAGTACAAGTATTGTTACTTAATTGCCGTTGGCCGCGCCTTGAATTTGGTTTACGGATTTAATGAACACCACCCTAACTTACGGTTGGCAACACTGCTGTCATTGACGCTGTTGTCATCTCGCTGTCAGTTTCCTTCCTTTGTCTGATGATTTCTTTTATTTTCATTAGATATTCCTTAGCCTTTCAAAAAAGCATTATTTGACATTCCGTTTTAAATGATTATTTCCTACTGTCGAACATTTTGGCACTTGAAATTTACGTGAACCGTGACCGTGGTGTGCGTAATACTTGTTTTCGTCATCTGTAGTTAAAATCGTAAAAAATTCACTAAGCAATCCGTTAGAATCAAAGAAATATTCGCAAAGGCATAAAAAATCGGGTCAATTAAATTTTGAAGTCAAGTGATATTCCCACAATACGACATAATGAGTAAATAGTGAAGTAAAAGGTGCTTCCATCGCGAAAAAAGAGTTCAGGTCGCCCCCCTGTTGCAGGGCGAGTTTGTACTAAATCGCCTCTTGCGCCCTTGTTACCTTTGCACATCATGTGTTCACGAGTTAAGTAAGTGTAAGACTTCTAGTGGTCACCCCACCCAAAATAGTGCTTCTATCGTTTGTGGAAGGAATTATCATCGGAATATGTGAATCCTGCTTTGCTTTTCTGTTGCTTTCCAGGGAGGATGTGAAGAAACTGTTCGAATTCTGGTGCAAAGTTGCAGTCAATGTGGATGAGTCGACTGGTAAGAGGACTGGGAGTATAGTCGCATCGTTTCCTCCCACATTCGCTGATGAGGAGATAATTTCCAAAATCCCAGACTTCGCGTTCCCATGCGAGTTTGAGAAGTAAGTACGAAACGTTACATTGTCCACGTTAATTAATTGGAATGCAAGTAATATCTTTATTTTGGCTTTTGCTGTCCCCTCCGCAATTGTGCAATGAACATTTTTCTATTTCGAACCAACTCACGGCTCCACCACTTCACTCTACATGAACCGAATGCATACCATGCTCTCGCACACTTGTAATCAATGACTTTGTTTTGCTTGTGTAGGAATGCGCCCGCATTTGGGGCAATTTTGGGGCAAAGTATAACGAACGGCTGCCCCATTTGGCCTTTGCTGATAGACGGCACCTCGGAATATTCTGAGGGGTGGGTATTTTGTAAGTGCTAACAAACCACACCTAGAAAGAAATCAGTTGTCACCTTCACCTACGGTCAACCCCTAAGGAAAAAAGTACATGGGATACAAACATAAGTAGCAAGTTTCAAGCGTTATTGGCTCAAGCAGCTTTACAATTTACTTTGCTTACTTGACCTTGAAGTATGCTTTAACGTACACCCTTTCGAGTAGATATTTTTTAGTCGACCGGTTCGGACACATCTCGGATGTCTTCATTTGATACCATGAAACCTATGGAACGAGTCACAGCTTTGATGACTAATATCTCTGGTAGATATAAACCGTGATCGCAAATCGCATAATGGCTTCCAGTAGTCACCTGAAAGTTGGTAAATAAGTCTACTTTCGCAGCTGCTGGTGTTCATTATGTCGTCATACAACGAATACAAGATTCCCAAGCATTTTGAAGAGTTATTTACGAGTGCTTTCCGTATTCGTTTCATCGGAATGCTTGGCGCTTATATATCATTAACAAATGGGAGATGTACAAAAATAAACTGTGTTCCTACAGATCTCCCCACGTAAATTAGGGAATCTGCTACGAAGCAAAACGAAAACTATAATTATCACACTTTAATAGAGGAAGAAGTCTGGCTGGCGGTAGATAAGAGGAATTTCTCCTTTTTTTTAGCTTCGTTCTTTGTGAGTATATCATCCCGCAAGTTTCTTTGGCTTGAACTGGATCTAAAGTCTTCTACGCGTCTATCTTGATTGAAGACTTCCTATTTCCCAAGTCAATCATAAAAAAACGTATTATTTTTTTTTCTCTATAATGTCGACTTAATGATTTGATCAATATTTGCTGTGGCATTGTTTGATTTGCATGTATTACCATCCCGAATTAGCTTTCACTGCCTCTTGACTGCGAATCTTTGTTTCTTTTAATCATTCTTATTGGCAGAGTATAATAGGGTACCGTTTGTACTGTCTGAATTTATAAGTACGATGAACGTGTTTGCATTTTCGTGAGGATATTCTCTATTATACCCGATTCTGATTCCCGCAGCTTGATATTTTTGTTGTTCGTTAAACGTGACTAATCTGTCGCTCTAGAAATGTGTTTAAAATGCGAACAACGTCGGGGAATAATTCTATTAACAGGTCAAACAGCGCACTTCGTAATTAAAATTAGGTTTTAGCTGGTGTAGATTGGTCCTTCTTTCCGACACAAGTTTCATTTTCCCCATTGTCCTTTTTTAAATTCTTTGGCATAAGTATATTTATAAATTACAAAAGCTATAAGCGAAACTTTGATCATTGTGCACAAATTTCGTGGATGTAGACTCATTGGAATTGTTCTTCCCCATCCGTGGAATAATTTATGTAAACAACTTTTTTTAATCATAAGAATAATAATGGTGTTTTTTTTACATCATGTTTATGTTTAAGTGTTGCACTCGATTGCAATGTGGATTGTTTCTTACACCTGTAGACGTGCACTACTTGAAAGTAAGTGTGTTCAGCTGTTCGGTGATTCAAATAATTAATTCAACTCGTAAGTAATCCAGTACGGGTATTTCAAATTGACAGTCATTTCGCGAACACGTTGGATACACAATCAAAGTTTCTTCACCCTTCTGCACTTCAACCGAAAAAAGGGTTAGTTTAGGTGGTATGTCGGTTCCAAAACGAGATACCACCCCGATATCGTTCGTAGACATTTTTTAGATTGTTCCGGACGTTCTGCTGTTGGCCCGGACTGAATTCGAGAGTAATTCTGAGATAAGGAATTCCGGTAGTATACAATTTCCCCATTCAGATCACCGAGGCGGGGACTATGCCAGGGGTAACACCATGCAAATGTTTTGATAAAGAACCGAACTGTAAGGAAATCGTCACCGCATAATCGGGTTCGCCCGCGAAATACTATCTGTAACGTCAGGGGCATCAGCCTCACCAATATGAATGCAAATGCTATCCACCAATATTTGTGATGAGCGAAACCTGAGTCCTATCCGAGCCTCAGGTTGACTCGTCAATTGATTCAACATATTGTAGCGAGCTTAGGGTTCGCTGGATTAATTATTTTTAATAAATAAGAGCCGTTAAATCGATTTTGAACTAATCTAACACTTTATTAGTACGTAAATAACAACCGTTACTTTTACCGTACACTTAACAATTTCTTGACTTATCGCTTCCGTGCTTATCGCGTCTTTTACTGCTTACTACTTACTTCTTACTTTATACTTATCGCTTGCTTCACTTTCTACTTCTTACTCATCTCCATGATCTGTGTGCGACGTATTTATACCGTTTCCTCATTCTGATTCGGCGTGTCGTTTCCGTCCGTTCCATAGCCTTGAATGTTCTATTGTTCACAGTCTCCAGTTTTCCAGTACTTTCTAGAATATTCCAGTACTTTGTTTCGGTCTTTCTCGAATATTCTAGTACTGATTGTCATATGCGTCACAATATCTTGGTTGCTCAGGATACGACTTACATTCGAGATTTCATCTTGAAACACCCAGACAGTCGACTGCTGTTTACTTTCGGGCTCATACGCGTAAATCCACGATTCATCACCTGTCACGATGTCATAGACGTGTTTCGAAGCACCGCGACCGTATTTTTTGAGCATTTCTTTCGACCAATTGACACGAGCCTTTTTTTGGGCGATTGACAAATTGTGTGGGATCCAACGCGAACAAATTTTTTTGACAGTCAAATGTTTATGCAATATTGAATGTATGCTGGTCCCACTAACGCCTAAGGTTGTCTCAATCTCACGATAGGTCACATGACGATCTTCCAATATCAGTTCGCGCACAGCATCAATGGTTTTCGGAACAACATCTGATTTTGGACGACCTTCACGAAATTCATCTTGGAGTGAACTACGACCACGATTGAATTCACCATACCATCGATAAACACTGGTCCTTGATGGAGCTTCATCGCCAAAAATTGAATTAAGTTCATCCATGCACTGTTGCTGAGTTAATCCACGCAGAAAGTTGTAAAAAATAATCGCACGAAAATGTTGACGATTTAATTCCATTTTTGGGCCGAGATGAATCTTTTAAGTTACTGTAAACAACACAAATAGCGCTCGTATGTCAAAACGTTCTGAGTGCGTATAACCTCAAAAATGTCCAACTTTACGACAGAGCTGTCAATTGCCGGATTGCAACGCTAGGGTTGCCAAATCCCGAAACATAAGAGGCAACCCTCGTATCAATAGTGAACGTTCTCAGTGAATGTGTAAACATGGAAAAAATTCAAACATCCGTTATTGCACTAATAACGGATGTTTTTTTTTTTTATTAGACTTCTCTCGGGAGAGACGAACCTATAGCGCCTAATGGGCGCCCCGAGTTGCCACCAAATAACTGTTGCAGTTCTTTTTGAACAGTTGCCGGTTGTAATTCTCCGGGAACACTCCCGTGGGAAGGGAGTTCCACAGCTTTCCCGCTCTGTAACGGAACGAGTTCTGATGCAGGGATGTTCGCGCCGTCGGGAGATGAACCACAAACGAGTGCGATCCGTCGGATTGTCTTGTGGAGCGCATATAAGCCGAATTATGCGGAACAATACAAGAATCTCCGAAGAACAGTACCCGTGATAATATCTGTAAAACAGACGCGCCTTCGATGTGATAGCGACTGTAGTTCCGACGTCAGCGCCGAGTCCCCGATCAGGCGGATCGCTCGTTTCTGTATGCTCTCAAGTAGGTCGATGGTATGTTTAGGAGCCGAGCTCCAAACATGAGAGCAATATTTGAGCGCGGGTCTAATTTGAGATTTATGCAGGAGAAGAAATTGGGCCGGAGTAAAATATTTCTTGGCTCTAAAAAGATAGCTCAGCTTTCCTGAGGCTGACCTGGCGATACTCTACTCGACACGTGTTTATGCCATGATACATTCCCACAGACCGTGACGCCGAGCAATTTCATGCTTCCCCCAGCCTCGGGGCCCCGGCCATTTATCATCAGATGTGGAACCGATGATCCACTTTTCCTTGTGAATGTTGTATATTGTGTCTTCGCTGCATTGAAGTTGACGAGATTGGCCCCTCCCCACTGCAGGACCCTATCTAGATTCTGATTCAGAGAGTCAATCTGTCTACATCTCAGCTGATTCGACACAGATGCACCAATCGGACGAACACTCAAAAAAGAGGAAACAAGCGTACTATCATCCGCAAAACTGAACACTTTGTTATCCGTTGTATCCAACAATTGAATTATGTGTAGCAAAAACAAGGTTGGAGCCAAAATAGAACCTTGGGGCACCCCCGAATTAACAGGATACAGATCCGAACACTCGCTCTCCACAACAACCCGGATCGATCGATTCTCGAGGAAGCTCCTCGTCCAGTCGCAAAGCTGTTGGGAAAGTCCATATGAACGAAGTTTACTCAGCAATGCCCCATGCCAGACGAGGTCAAAAGCTCACCTCACTCACCATGCCGTTCAATCGCAGATGTCCATATATCGGTTATAAGTGTCAAAAGGTCTCCCGTGGACCGCCCGCCACGGAATCCGTATTGACGATCATTCAGAAGTCCGTTGCACTCCAAATGCTTAACTAACTCTGTATTGATAACTTTTTCCATTTCCTTAGATAAAATAGACAGTAATGCTATTGGACGGTAATTTTGTGGGAGACACTTTTTTCCCGTCTTTGGGATTGACTGAACTCAGGCGATTTTCCAGCAGGCAGGAAAGGTCCTCCGTGCATAAGATAAGCGAAAGAGTCTGCCAAGAACCGGCAATAGTTCTGGACCACAGTTCCTAAGGACTATTGCCGGTATTCATCCAAACGACTGACACTCTGAAGAATGTTCACAATGACAAAGCGACCAACAAACTACTTGAATGTCCAATTGGCTTACGACCCTTCTGGTCAATGGCAAAGGCTTTCAGCAATAACTACGCATTCTCCTCTTTTCTTCCTCTAGCGATGGGCAGCAAGGTACTACTTACGAATTCAAAAAATAAAATGAATTCAACCTCTCGTCGACTTTGCGACGAAGACGTAATATACAACGTTTACAATAAAAAATGGATCGTCAATTTCACATCATCATCATCATCATCATCGGCACTACAACCGGGATCCGGTCTTGGCCTTATTTAGCAAGTCTCTCCACCGGTATCCGGTCCTTATCCGAGACTTGTTAAATTGCCCATAATAATTTGTTTTTCGGGGCAAGGTTATTAGCCTTTCGTCAATTCCACAGCTGATGACAAATGGCCAGGCTCGTCAATCTAAGGAAAGCATAAGGCATGAACACGTATCGAATATCACCAGGTGGGACTCCAGAAAATGGAGTTATCTTTTTAGAGCCAAGAATGATTTTTCACCAGCTCAACTTCGTCTCTACAAATTTCAAATTAGACTCCCACTAGTTAACTATTTGTTCCCACGGAATAAGAAAGAAATTATTTTTCCTTTTTTCCGACTTTAGTCTGTTTTTTTATTTAGTAATACTCCGTCGTCTCAGTAACACTATGTGTGACCTACTACGTGTTCCGTCTCTCTTCTTAATCTATTTATACTTAGATTCTATCTTAACCTAGAGATCTGCTAATGTACATTTTATGACCCAAAGTACAGATGTATGATAACTGACTTGCTTCTTTACATTTTATTTTGGGGTTTTCTGGATTTAGGTAAAGGGTGTCTAGACACAATTTAGTGTCAATGAAATAGAAAAAGTTTTTATGAATAGGAACTTGTGAAATCACATTCCTAGAAGATCATGAAAATGCAGACGCGCATTTTATGATCTTTGATAAAATTAGAAAATGACTATGCGTGAACATTACGCATGTAATTTGACTTCGAAATAGGAAATTTTATGATATGGATGTGGGGAAAAAAGGAAATGTGGGCGGCGTGGTTCCGGAGTGGCTTTGGACGTTAACTCTCCCCTTACTTAAAAACCGACGCCCCCGTCTCTTGTAACTCAAACATTTTTTGTTCTTATAATCTTTGAAATTTTTCTTTGTCTTTGTTTGCCTTATATTCATTACATGGTTTACATATTAAATTCAGTTTTACAATGATTATAATAATAAAAAAAAATTAGTATGGAAAATTTAACAAGCCTCAGATATGGACCGGTGCACGACGACGCCTACGGAAACGAAAATGGCTAAATGATTTAAGAATTTTCTCATGGAACGACCGTTTACTATACAGAGTTCGAGCTGTACAGCAGCTAGCCGATGCCCTGACCGAATATAAGGCTGATATAACAGCATTACGAGAAATAAGATGGACATAAACGTTAATGGACCTACAGAGGAGCCCCCTGACGACGAAAAAGAAGAATACTACGAGAACGTCGAACGGGCCCTCAATGCGTGCCCAAGATACGATGTGAAAATCGTTCTTGATGATTTGAATGCTAAAATAGGTCAGGAGCCGGTTTTCAGGCACTACGCAGGTTCCCATAGTCTGTATGAGAACACCAATGAGAATGGACTACGAGTCATTAAACTGACCACGTGTTGATAGATCGCCGCCACTCCTCGAGCCTGATGACGGTACGAACGTACCGAGGTGCCAACGTCAACTCGGATCACTATCTTGTTGGTACAGTTTTCCGAGCGCGGATTGCCTTACGGAGGCGTATTGCATCCGCGGATCAGGTTCGAATCAACACGGCTGCCTTACACAATGAGAATACCGGTAACACCTTTGGTCATGCGCTAGGACTCGCCCCCGGAGAGCTCGACGAAGGGAGAGTAAGTCCTGGGGCCAGAATGCCGGGCGTAAAAGAGAAATGTACACGCCTTAAGAATACTGTCATTAGTATTGCCAACTTCATCTTAGGCAGTAGTCGTAGAGATCGGAACGACTGGCTTGATGATGAGTGCAAACTAGCGACTGAACGTAAGAATGCTGCATACCGGGCAATGCAGCAGTCTCATAGGACACGGGTACGCAAGGAGAAATACAGAGCTCAGAATTTCTGAAAAAATACTGCTGTTACATAAAATTGCTGAGTGTTACATAGGATTACGACCGCGTATATTGAAGAAAATGTAACGTAAGATTTTTGGGTTGTTGATCATTGAGGAAGAAGACCGCAGTGCCAGTTTGTATTATTATTAATGTTGTCCAATATTACTTGATCCGTCTGAGCCAGTGGCTTCAAAAACTAATACGGCGCCAGTTCCAATGGGTGTCTTATGTTGTATATATGTTATCCTTTCAAATTTGTTATGCTTGATCCTGTCCTTCACGAAGGGAGTTGTTATGTCCTTCTGTCTATTATATCATCTAATTTTTTATGTTCCTTTCGGATTCGGGCTTTTCAAGCGCTTACGAGTTTGCACACTCCGGCTTCCTCGAATCCTGTCCGCAGCGCCAGTGTTGTATTATTAGTTTGCCGTCAGCGCGAGTTCTTGTATTATTTAGAGGTAATATTAGTTAGTTGTTGTTTACGATCACTGTTATATAAAGATGGTTTGATGGTGGAATTGAAGTTGTAGCTTTGGGTTGCCAGTTGTTACAAAAGATGGATGTTATATATAGAGCCCAAGGTTGTTACATTAAGGAGTAGAAAATATTTTCAATACTTTTGACGGCTATCATGCAAAGACATTCATTCCCTAAGCTTGCAGTCGTGGGAAAGTATCCGGTGGCTAGGCAACTTGGAGTGGCATGTATCGAGCGGATGCAGCAGGTGGTAATATGCGTCTTCAACCTTGGTTGTTGGTGTTGGATTTTTTCCTCTTCAACTTTTTCTTTGGTTGGGTAACGGTGCCACTTCTTGTAGCTGACAAACCGCACTCTCAATACAATTGCGGTATTTTAAGTACAACAGTTGCCGAACGGGGTACCACGGTACTACGCCGAACCAGTTGCAGCACCTCCGTTGTAGAAAAAATCATTCGTTAACATACAATGATCTTACACTCAATTTCAGTAACAGAGTTCTCCCAATCACTTTTACGAAACACATGCAAGACTTCATTCAACATAAACTTTTAGTTTCTTCTCAAAACATAAATAGGTGTCCTTCGTGGACTAATTAAATAACAGTTCAGATAACACTATTCATTTAAACTTAACAACTGTACATTAAAAACGAGATACGTCCTCCATGGACGGGTTTTCACTTCACTCTTTTCTGTCTTCTAACTGACTACTGACTGACAGACTCTAAAACACTCTTTCTCCCTCCATCTCTAGCCATCTCACTACTTCTCCGAAAAGAAACGACCCAACTGTCCTTTCGAAAACCTCAACTTAACGAGGCAGGTTCGTGCATCTGCTCGTATTCAATTATACACTGTGGAATGTGTTTATTTATGTTTCTTATATAACTAACCATTAATCATCAAATCATTTATTCATTCATGCTTCTTGTATAATTAATGTGTGTAGAGCAAAAGGTGTTTCCATTTACACTTTACTCCTTCTCGGTGGGGCAGTGGCGGTGGGGGAGGCTATCCCGTAACACTCCACAGACAAAAGAAGTGCCTGGGAAAAAATCTAGTCTGTAAAATAGAGAAAAGTAGAGGGCGAGGTCCACACCAGCCGCGGAAGTTCTACCAAATAATCCGCAGTATTACGCGGTACACACCACGCTGCACTTACTGCAAGGATAAAGAGAGTAATATGATCACCGATCCTGAAGGCATTCTGGAGCGATGGGAAGTGCACTTCAATGAATTGCTAAATGGTCAACTCACAGAAGAATTGGAGGCTCCACCAAATCAAAATCAAGACCAAATGCTCCCGTCACCAAGCATTGAGGATACATTAAAAGCCATAAGACAGCTCAAATCAAATAAAGCGCCCGGAGCTGATGGCATACCAGCTGAGCTGATCAAACAAGGACAACGTCACATCATGCAATTCATGAGATCGTGGTGCACGTATGGGAGCAAGAGGAGAAGCCGGAAGGTTGGTGTCGTGGAATAATTTGCCGCATACATAAGCAGGGAGATATCACACTGTGAAGCAACTATAGGGGTATAATATTGCTGAGTACCGCCTATAAGATACTCTCCACTATCCTACAAGATCGGATAACCCCATACGCCAAAGTCATCATTGGTCAATATCAATGTGGCTTCATCCCAGGCAAATCAGCGATTGATCAGATATTCACCCTTGGGCAGGCGATGGGAAAATGTCTGGAATTTAAGATTCCATTATATCATCTATTTATAGACTTTAAGGCCGCCTACGACCGCATAGCCAGCGTAGAATTATATAATGCTGTGAGAGCGTTCGGCATCCAAACAAATTGATACGACTTTGTAGTTTGACCATGGCCAACGTATCTAGTCAAGTAAAAATAGGGGGATTGCTATCCAAACCAATAAACATCTTTAATGGACTCCGTCAAGGGGTCTGTCTGGCCTGCCTCCTCTTCAAGCTGGCGTTGGAGAAAGCAATTCGTGACTCTGACGTTGCAACTAGAGGGGCTATTGTCACCAAGTCCAGCCAGATAGTTGCCTACGCAGATGACATCTACATCATCGGTAGATCCGATTCGGCTGTACAGGACTCCTTCACCCAGATCAAACAAGGGGCACAAAAACTGGGACTGCACATTAATGAAGGAAAACTAAGTACATGGTGGCAACTTCTGCGAAGAGAAGACCTAACGTTGGTCAAACTATCAGGGTAGGGGAGCACGAATTTGAAATAGTGCAATCCTTTAACTATCTTGGGTCAGTAGTATCAGCCGATAACAATATGGAAGAAGAAATACGCGAACGGCTGATCAAATCCAACAAAGCCTACTATGGTCTGTGAAGGCTCTTTAAATCCCAATTTACCCAGAACATCCAAGCTGGTACTGTACAAGACCATGGTCTTACCAGTACTCATGAATCGATCCGAGACCTGGGTGCCCAATAAAAGGCACTCTGAACTCTTAGCCGCGTTCGAGAGGAAGGTCTAAAGAAGAACTGTTGGTCCCGTATCTGAGGGAGGACGATTCCGGAGACGCTACAACCATGAGTTGTACGCGATCTACATTGGAACTAATATTGTAAGAAAAATCAACCTGGGTAGACTCCGGTGGGTGGAAC
Source organism: Microdon myrmicae (assembly GCA_963931805.1). Lineage (NCBI taxonomy): Eukaryota > Metazoa > Arthropoda > Insecta > Diptera > Syrphidae > Microdon > Microdon myrmicae. The sequence goes on from OZ007496.1 coordinate 186,344,600, forward strand.
ACCTAGCTCGAATGAGCGAAGAGGAGTCTGCCCGGAAAGTCCTTTGTGGCAGGATGTATGGAAGGAGACAGCGCGGCAGACCCTGTCTGCGATTGAGGGATGGCGTAGACCAGGACGCCCAGAGCCTGGGAGAGCCAAATTGGATGGCATCGGCTCGAAATCGGGAACGGTGGAGAAATTTGTTAAATAAGGCCAAGATCGGATCCCGGATGTAGTGCCGATGGTGATCAATGTCATTTAAATAGTGTCAAATTTATGGAAGCTATGTCATTCAGATTGTGCACGCCACTCATCAAAAGGAAACCTACCCTCTGCTTTTGAGCTTATATCATGGATAGGAAAGTCCGATACTTTTTCATTCATTTTTAAATATAGCTTACCTCACATGTTTACAATAATCTATCTCATATATTTAGCGCTTAAAGTGCGCCTTTTCTCATATCCCAATAGATAATGTTACACACCTTACTCATGAAATTAGTCATAGTCCGACACTACAGCTAGGTACAGTACGCAACTGGATCCGAAGGAGTTGAGGACCCGCAATACATTTCAAACAGTTTCCTATTTACGTGATAGTAAACTAATTGCTCACTTAGTATAATTAGATTTGTATTCTCCTTCAGTAATCAGATGGACTGACTCTAGAAACCTCCTCTCACCATGAGGAGCAATAAACGCCACATAATAAATAGCAACCGCCTCCCAAAGGACACTATTTTGCCGCCCTTTAGCAATTCCTTCTAATGCTCTGAAATTATTACAAATGGATTCATGCATTCAAAGTCACGTTATGGAAACGTTGACACATAATGAAACAGATGAATGGTATGAGAATAATCGTACAATCAAACAGATTAATTAAAAAAATGCAATAACAAGAAGTAGCCCTAAAAGGATTACACTGCCATGCTTCGGAAATGATGTTTTAGTTGTGCAAATCGATCCATCTAAGTAGCTCAGTATTCTGATTGTGCGGCATGAGGACCAAAACGGTTTATGTTACCCCATACAGAGTGCATAAAAATTTAGGTTAGCGCGACAGACCTTGTCCGCGATGGAGGGATGGCGTAGACCAGGACGCCCAGAGCCTGCGAGTGCCAAACTGGATGACATCGGCTCGAAATCGGGACCGATGGAGAGATTTGTTAAATAAGGCCAAGACTGGATCCCGGTTGTAGTGCTGTAGCGATTCTAACAGATACACACACAATTCACAAGCAAAAATAGTGAACAACACCGAACGAAAAATCGAATAAGAAAAATACATCAGAACCGTATACCAAGCGATAACGAAAATAATTCACATCAGTGGAGTATAGTCGAGTTTGGAAATCAAATTCTAAACACGGTCAGTAGCCTGATGTGTAACGCTTAGGTAAAATTTTTTTCGTGATTCGAGCTGTCATAGCGTCAGTTCGAATCACACGATGTTCTTCACTATTATTTCAAACGCCATAATTGGTAACTACGACGTGATCTGTACACACAGATTTTCTCGTTTCTCTCGTCCGTCCGTCGTCCGCATACGAATCTGATCGTAACGAAGTTACTGCGGCGGGAGTGGTGTAGCGATTCTAACAGATACACACACAATTCACAAGCAAAAATAGTGAACAACACCGAACGAAAAATCGAATAAGAAAAATACATCAGAACCGTATACCAAGCGATAACGAAAATAATTCACATCGGTGGAGTATAGTCGAGTTTGGAAATCAAATTCTAAACACGGTCAGTAGCCTGATGTGTAACGCTTAGGTAAAATTTTTTTCGTGATTCGAGCTGTCATAGCGTCAGTTCGAATCACACGATCTTCTTCACTATTATTTCAAACGCTATAGTGCTGATAATGATGGCGATAATAATAAAGATTATAATTATAACTGTTAGTATTTCGCTTAATATTGTATTAGGTATTTCTAAAAAATTTCGATATTCGAGAATACATTTTCTGTACTGATAAATATGATTTTATTAATTTCTACATCAATTTCGTTTTCACGAATTACAAATTCTTGTATTGATTCTCTTATGTTATACTAATGCTTATTGTCTATTGTTAAATTGTAATTAAATTTAATTAGGTAAATTCCATTCAAACTTTCGTTATTTACTTCATGTTTCCTCCACATTATTATAGTATCATCTGTCACCTGCGATATTTCTCTTCTTACCTTTCAAATTTCATGCCACATGTAGCTTCATTATTACAATAGTTAATAGGTTTTTTTTGTGCACTTGCCTACATATTGGTTCTTTCAGTATTTCTCTACATTTATCTATTCCGTATATTATGTTGTTACAAACTATTACTATAATTATAATAGATTGTTGTGTAATTTGGATTAGGCCGTATTTTGTGTCTAATGCTGCAATATATTTTTGTATCTTTCACATGTTTCTATTAATTTTGGGTATAAATTTAAAAGATGATGTATTTTTCTCTAAAAGCGAAAACTTGTGAATTGATTAAGGGGTATTTATACTTTCTCTTGTTTTAATATGTCCTGTAATTTCTGCAAAGCTAACGAGTGTGGGTAGTAAGTTTATAATTTTCCTGTATTTATTGTCCCTAAGACTGTTTATAAAATGTGTCTTGTTTTTGCTAATATGAAGTTTATACTTTCGCTGTGTAGTGAACTGATTCTAACGATGCCATTAAATTTTTATTCAATATTACCTGTTTCTCATTATTATAAATTAACTCATTTAGCATGGTCTGTATTTGAATGAGGTCGTTATGGTCAGGTGTACCGAACATCCATTTAATGGCTGTTCCCATAAAATCCAATGATCTCAATCAATCAATGATCCTCGAGTTGTGCATTTAGGTTTTTTATGTGATGAATTAATACATTTTGATTATCTGATCTCTGTGTAGTATTTCCTATGATTTGTTGGAAACGATACATTATCTTTGTTAGGTTGAAGGGATGTATTAGAATTCCTGTAACTGTGTATACGTTTGCGCTGGATAATTTTGTTGATATGCATGTTCTTCCGTCCAATGGAATTAGTGATATTTCGGTTTTAGTTGGCATTATCTGTACTGCTGTTATCAATACGTATACGATCCTTGTGTATTCTTTTGCCATCAGGTGTTATTACCATCGTCTCTCTATCTTCTGTCACTACCAATTTCGTATAACAAGTTGTGTCTTTCCCGCGCCGATTTTTTTTTACATAGATCACTTCGTCTGGTCTAAATTTTTGATTTATTCTTCTCTTGTTTTGAAAATCTAATTGTTTTTCTTGAACTTCTTTTAATTGGTTTTTAATATCTTTACTGGTTAGATTGAAAAATAAATGTAACGGTCGTATGTTCGTAACTGAGTGAATTGTCTTGTTATATTGACCAACCGCGTTGTATATCTCTTGGGTTATTGTACTTTTTCGTTCCGTTGCTAGAGTGCCACTTATTTCTAAGATTGTTGAATGGGCTCGTTCTACGTTTGAATTTGTTACCGAGTGCTCCACGGGTGCAAATATGTGAGTCACTCCTCTTCGTTTGAACATGTGTTCTATGCGGATTCCTCTAAAAATAGGAGCATTATCCGTCATAATGGTTTGTACGAACGGAAAAACTTGAGGTATGATTTCATCAATGACCAGTATCATACCTAGCTCATCTGGGATATTGCGTATATATAGATATTTACTGTATGTATCAATACAAGTGACATATTTTTTCTTCTCTACGTGGAATAGGTCTGTGGGCCTCCTCAGGGCCCGAAAAGCCACGCATCGCTCGAACCCCACCATAATCAGCAACTACAACTTACCTGAGAGTTGAATTTCTGGCAAGATTACACAATCTTGCCATGGCATTAACTGCCAACCAAATTGCTGAAATCAATTCGGTTATCTCCACGGTTAACCGACATGAATGCCACATAGGCAGCTTACATTTTTAAGGGCTGTTCCAAGCCCCCTTCGAGCGGTCATACCTGGAAACATAATTCATGACAAGATTATCATCTTGCCATGACATCAATCCAGCATCAACCGAGCTTCCTCGACCGACCAATGGACGGCACATGTCCACCAACTCACGCCAACCTTCCCGTGGTTATCTTATTACCCACCCATTGTCCAAGAAGACATTTCGGACTGCTTGCTAGCTTGTACATCTGCAAGCCAGATTTCTAACGGCAGGTCCTATAATCTATTTTCCCAAAAGAAGAGAAGATCAAATTAAACATTGAGCATATTTGTTTGCTTATCAGCATGACTGACTTTACGATCCGTTGCCGTATCTAGGAACGATCACCAGCATCGGTCATGTCCAAGAATATTTACCTAAGCAACGAGTAGCCACGATTCACACGCAGGCTATCGAAACGGCTTTTGTTTAAACAAGTAAACACCAAGGAAATGTTTTCGCCTTGACGGCAACATCTTCCATAGCATGTTATTTAAAATCAACATGCACCCAAGCATCGAATTGAACATGACCGAAATGCGTTTACTTTAAGTAAACTAGCAACGGTTACATCCCATGTTTAGTTCGCTAACCCAAAACCAATTCCTGCCTTCGGCAAGAGTTTTATTGACTCACGTCAATCAAGGAATCTATCCCTTGCGGATGGCGGCAGTATATCCTGCCCATACTTGGAGCAACAGTTTTGACCTGCGACATGTGTTTCTTTCTTCCCTTTCGTCTGACCTTCGCCATGGTACTGTGGCGACTCGAACAGATACACACACATTTCACAAGCAAAATAGTGAAGAACACCGAACGAAAAATCGAACAAGAAAATACATCAGAACCGTATACCAAAAAAAAAATCAAATTCTAAACACGGTCAGTAGCCTGATGGGTAACGCTTAGGTTCAATTTTTTCAACACGATGTTCTTCACTATTATTTCAAACGCTATAGTACGTCATGCGCTTGCCTTCCAGGGTGGATCTTTCCAATTTTCTTGGACGATGTCCATGGAAGCGATCCAATGGAATCCAGGCGCTGATTGGCTACCCTTCGGCGGGGAATCCATTAGGATCGGTTTTGTTGGATGTCGGTGAACAGACATCTGAGAGTCAGATTTCATCATTCGAAGTGTCCGCACGCGCCGTGGAGTTGACCGAGTTATAATCAAACAGTGTCATTAATTGTCGGAGTTCGGTCGCATCCTAAAACTATATCATCATTATATTTGAATACTGTGACCAATTGTAATTACACCATTAAAGAAATCTAATAAATGGGAGTTTGCATTCTAAAACTATATCATCATTATATTTGAATACTGTGACCAATTGTAATCACATCATTGAAGAAACTATTAAACGAGATTGTGCATTCTAAAACTATATCATCATTATATTTGAATACTGTGAACTATTGTAATTACCTCAATAAAGGAAACTATTAAACGAAAATCCTCCAGGGCCTTTTTTCTAGTTATCTTTGTTTTTGGTGCTTGTGTTGCTTTTTTTTGAAGACAGTTTTAGTGACGATTTCGTTCGTGGGAGATAGATGTAAACCCGTGTCCATGTCAGGCAAACAACATCTACGCTACAGATCTATCTGTATGTTTGTGGTCCTTTTCATCGATTTCCACTGTCTTTAAAGGTCCTCTAGTCTTGTGCCAGGAGGACACAGGTTTACTACACTTTCTATAGTTGATCGAGCGGAGCGCCAACCGGTCGTCCCGCGACTAGTGCCACGGCGTTTATTATTGCAAAATGAAACGTCAAAGTCATTCGATTAGCTTTATTTTTATTACGTAAACTCTAACGGTAAGTAAAAAAAAAACAAAAAATCAGCTTAGTTCACTAGTGGTTAGAAGTAGAAAGTTTAACACTCTAGGTTCAAACACATTTTTGATATTTACATGCCCACTGTTAATTTTACATCCGTTCATCGTACTCCTTGCGGCGCGAAACCAATTCCATAAACCCCCCAGACACTTGTGCAGCGATCGTACGCGATGGAATGCAAATCTCGACTGTATTACGTTTTACGTGGAGGGCGCGACTGGCCTCCACGGAATCTGTGGAAAGACAGATTAATTCTTTCGAAACGACTGAATAACAAATTCCATCGTTTCGGTGACCAATAGGGGATGATCTTCCATGTTGAGGATGTGCACGCACACATATGCGGTTACCTCGCACGCTCATGCTGTGTGTCCATGAGCATGCGAACCGTGGATATTGGAATTCCATAAAGGGAATGTTACACGTCGTGTTTGCAGCTGGGCAAGTATCATGAAGAAGATACTTGGGGTGTTTACCCGATCAGCAACTGCGTACAGCATTTACGCTGATCGTACACATGTCTGTGGCATCTTGCAAGGGTCGAACTCTCGTGTGTGTATTTACATTGACGAGAATTCGATTTGCTTCGGCAGCCCGTGGTGAGGTATGCTATTCCAGATCCTATGGGAAATTCGCCTTTTGAGATGCAAAGGGAAAATGTTATGCTGCTAACAGATACGATGGGAAAATCTGTTAGCAGACAGGATGAAAAATTTTCTTTTGAAGAGGCGAGGAAGTACTTGGAATGGGATAGGAAAAATTAGTCTTCATCGAACAGTTAGGAGAAGGAGTCATCGTGTAGGGAGTCAAGTTAGAGAACTCCGACGAGGAGGTATCCGCGTAGCGGAAAATGAAATATAAGGTCGACATTGAGAAACCTCAACGAGAAGGTCATCTGCATAGCGCGTGAAAACGATAATGTAAAGAATCGCGTTTCAATATAACAACTAAAAATACATCGAGAGTCGTGAACCTTACTATTATCGAAGCCGGCTGTATTTTCAAGTCGTGTGTTGCGGTGTAGCGAAATCCGGTGTGTGAAGTAGTTATGTTTAACGTAGTATACAAAACGAGAACATTAAAAATTCCAAATAGAAAAAACAATTTTTTTTCGTGTTTCATTGTGCTGTTTCGCTCCGTTGTGTTCTTTGTGCTAGCAGTGTTCGGCGGAACACCGCAGCCAACAACCATCGATCAGAAGGACAAAAACATCCGGCAAAGTGGTGACAGCCCGACGCGCGAATGTAAAAGTGAACAGGCACCAAATACAAATAGTAAACACGCCCGGAAATCAATTTTAAAGTGAACACGCGCGGAAACAATTAAAACAGTGACAGAGTGCCGAAAAATAAACACAGAAACAGACAGTGCCAGCGACGAAAAATAAAAAAGCAGCTAGTGAGAGTGCCGGTGAAAAGTGCCCACCGAACCGCAGCCACCAGGACGAGGACCCATCACCACGCCCACGGACGCAGGACATTATCCAGAAAAACCGCAAGTTTTTGTAGAAACATTTTTCTTTCTAAGTATACCTTTTTTTTCTCCTCTGTTGTAAGCTCCTTCCGAGCAAAACTCAAAACAATAAACTCATAAATTTACAAAAAACAGCAATACAATTTTTAAACAGACCCGCTCCTTTTATATAACCAAATGAAAATAAAAAAAAAACGTTTTTAATTTCTATTTCAATTGTTGTGATGAGTAAAAATAAAGTAAAAATCCAAGTTGTTGTCGGGTGCTAAAATCAAAGAAACTTAAAGCATGTGAGAAACAAAAACAAAGCATTCCGTTTAAATTTGTGATTTGAAACAAAGAAAATTAATTTACGATACTTCCAAACCATTTTTGAAATTTATAAAGCTCCTTCTGAGCCAAAAGTAAAATTTTTAAAGCTCCTTCTGAGACAAAGTGAGAGGTCAGTGTAAATCTATTAAGCTTCTTCCGAGCAAAATTTAAACTTAAAATCAATTTACAAAAAGTAATTTACTTTTATATCCCTTTTTCTTTTCTTTCTTCTTTTTCTTCATTGTATTTAATAAATTTCCAAACACATATGTACTTTCTTTGTGCGAGCTCCCCCCGAGCTGAAAGGTGCAAGTGAGAAAACATTTGGAAAATTTATAAAGCTCCTTCTGAGCAAGAATTCCAAAACAAATATAATAACGAACCTAAGGCACATTGAAAAAGAACAAATAATAGTTAAAATTGTAAATTTACAGTAAGAAAAAACAATCAATTTATAAAATAAAAGCCAAAGAATGATATCACACACATATTTACATTAAAGTAACGAAAAGAGTAGGGAAGACACGAGAATTAGCAGACACCTTTAACTGCGAATTTACATAATTTACCAAGTTTTCCGAAGAAATTGGAAAACTAAGATACAAAACGTTATTTTTCCTTTAATTTAATTTCATTAATTTTTCGCCCTGTGATTGGGCCGTATTTTTTTGAGGACGCCATTGGCAATACGGTCACTGTTACTGACGAATGCTACAGGACCATGATACACGACTTCTTACTCCCGGAATTGGATGAGCGGGGCTTGGTGAACATATGGTTTTAACAAGACAGCGCAACCGCGCTCACAGCACGAGCCACAATGAATATTGTGAAGGAAGCGTTTCCTGGTCGCGTAAACTGCCGTTTTGGCAATTTGGCATGGCCAGCAAGATCGCCCGATTTAACCATTCCAGACTTCTTTCTTTGGGGCTACTTGAAGTCGCGCGTTTATGCCAACAAGTCTCAGACAATCGCAGCCCTTAAGGAGAATATTCGACAGGAATGCGAACAGTTATCACCGGAAATCTTGCGGAAAGTCATGGAGAATGCGATAAAACGGGAGTACAAATGTGTATCATCACTGGCGGCAGCCAGTAGTGTATTTATGCCGGTTCTGGGACACTTTTTTGCCGGTTCTACGCCAGGAAGTGACGTAAGAGCCGCCATTTTGAGAAGCTCGCAAAAGCTCGCCGTTAAATTTGAAAATGTTGTTTTATGCGTTCCATTTCCGGCGGTTAAATTTGAAAATACTGTTTTTTATATATTTGTTGTATTCCAGAATACTACCCTTATTCGCTTTAACACTAATCTCATGTCCGTTCTAACACAACCTTTAAAACTACATCCTCACATATCTTACATTCTCATTTAATACAATTCATAAATAAACAGACACAATATTTTATATCCAGTCACTTACAGCACATTTAAAAACATGCCCCTTTTCATAACAAGCACATTTTTCATTTCAAAACATAGCCACTTTCATTTTCGTTCAAAGTTTATTCAAAATTATAAACAGAGACTTCTGGATTGTTTTGTTCATTTTATACGACACAGTTAGTTGGAACAAAATGTTCTATAAAAACAGGAAAATGTATATTGTAAAGGTAGTTCAGAATAGAGCTCAGCTTGAGATAGCTGAGTTCAATAAAAAATAAATAAAACTATAATTATAAAACTCTATTATTTTAACAACCCCCACGCTCTTCCCTCGAAAGAGGAAGCACGGCGCTGGAGACGTAACACTGGTGGCAGCGGTGGGGTCCACGAAGACTGGTGGAATCCCCGAAGGACGACAGAGGATCCACGAAGACTGGTGAACTCCCCGAAGGACGACAAGGGATCCACGAAGACTGGTGGACTCCCCAAAGGAAGACCAATCCCCGAAGGAAGACCAACCCCGAAGGACGACTTACTCCCCAAAGGAAGACTCAATCCCCGAAGGAAGACCAATCCCCGAAGGAAGACCAATCCTCGAAGGACGACTTAATCCCCAAAGGAAGACCAATCCCCGAAGGACGACTTAATCCTCAAAGGAAGACCAATCCACGAAGGACGACTCAATCCTCGAAGGAAGACCGATCCATGAAGGAGGACTCGATCCCAGAGATTAGTGCGATTAACGACGACGCGGGATAAAACCCTAAAGAGGGAAGGAATGTCCTCATTTTCGACTTGGATGGCGGAACATTCGATGTATCGAGTGTAACTATTGATGAAAGTTCCTTGTACTAAGTCAACGCAACTGCTGAGGAAATCCAAATTAACCTCAGAGATTTGAAAAAAAAAAAAATAATAGTAAGTAAAAAAACAAAAAAAAGAAAAAAAAAGAAGAAAAGACCAGAATAACACACAACTATAGGGCGTGAAGTCTGCCTGGCAGTAATAAGATAAAAAGCGGAAATAATATAAAAAGAAGACAATAACTCAAGAAAAAAAATTTCTTAAGAAGAAACTACACTATTGGAATCCAGGAAGTGGTAATCTCGAAAAGAACAAAACATCAATCAAAAAAGAACAAAACATCAATCAACAGTTAGCCCACATATATTAGTAGTAAGAATCGTTAGCAAAATATCAATTTTTCTCTCTTCATTTTTCCGTAGGAATGGTTTCAACTTGGAACTTTTAACTTTTTACAAACATTTTTTTCCGATAGAAATTACTTCGAATATTCTCTTTCCAGTATTTCGACGTCATTTCCGTTTTTTCTTTTTCGTCGAATTTTCTTTCTTTACAGCTTTGGGACCAAATTAACTTTCTTTTCCATATATATTAAATAACTAAAAGAAAGGCCATTTTTATATACCGTATTTTTAAGAAGTGATTTTACCATACATTGATTTCAAAGTTTTCAATATTACGAGTCCGTATTACACGAGACAGGCGGCTAGGCAGGGGGAAGAACAAATCCACTCTCCACAAATACACCATAACCCCCCTGAAATGGCTCTTTCTGTCGGAATTTCTGATGTTTTCAGAATCGTCCCTACCTTTGACGGAAAACCCTGCGACCTAGATAAATTTATTTCCGGGGGAGACGTTTTATTTAGATCTATAAAAAGGGCAAACCCGGAGATATATGAAACATTTTTGTAGCTAGTCAAAAATAGATTAGAGGGTCCTGCCTATGATCTGATTAGGTATAGCATAATCGCTAAATGGGAGGATTTAAAGGATAAACTTGAATCAGAATATAAAGAGGAGCAATCTCGGTCAACGGCACACAATGAGTTGATATCCCTGAAACAAAACTTCAGAGAAACCGCTCGGGAATACGGAGATAGAGTTGCGAATGCTCTGAGGACGCTGAACTCTGCTACGTGTGAAATAACAGCAGACGCGGTGGTTAGGGAATTCTTGATAGAAGAAAACTCAAAATTGGCCGTGCAAATATTTGAGGATGGTCTCAAGAATGAATAACTGAAAATCCTAGCCAAAGTCCATAAAACAGTCAATTGCACATGTAGTATCACATGCTGCTCGAATGGGCAACTCTCCCAGGTCATATCAATATAATGAAAATCCTAAATTTAATCGTAGAGTCTGCCAAACCTGCGGTAAGCCAGGTCATTCTCAGGACACATGTTATCGGAACATGCAGTCCAACAATTTTCCGAATAGACAACCCATAAAAAGAGAATTTAACATTACTTGCAATTTCTGTGGACGGAATAATCACACAGAGAACGAGTGTAGATACAAGATATCTAGGAATGGACCGTCCATAACAAATTACCAACAAGGTACAACAACGCGTTATCCATTCCGAAATAATCCTACCGAAAATCGTTTTAGTGAAAATCCTAGAATCACCAATAGACAAAACGATAGGCAAAATGTTCACTTTTCTCGGGTGCAAGAGTCGGAAATCGAGGCCTGACGCCAACCCAATTTTATGGAAGACAGACAAAAATTTTCTATTTATAACATTAGATCTTTGGCAATAGATAACGACAATTTTAATGAAGCTCCTAACCAAATAACTAAAGCGATACAGATAAACGAAGAGAAACCAAGCCCTAATATAAATATTCCGATTCATACTCCAATTTTGGAAAATAATTCAGCAACACAGACTGATAATTCGAAATTTTCAGCAGTATTAAAGACTGAAATCCCTAATATTTCGGATATCCCTATTGACAACACAGACACTTCAGCAACTCTCAAGACTGAAAACTCAGCAATATTAAAGACTGAAAATTTAGAACTTGCAGCAAATACACAAACAAAAATCCTTCAGATTTCGGCTATCCCTATAGACAACCCCGACACTTCAGCAACAAAGACTGAAAATTCAGCAGTGGTAAAGACTGAAGATCCAAAGGGTGCAATAAAAATCGAAACCCAAGTCAGTTCAGTAGCTAACACTGAAGAACACCATGTTTCAGCAGCAAAGACTGAAGGATTCAAGGTTTCTACAGCAGATATAACTGAAGCAATAGTTCAAACAGCAAATAGGACTGGGAACCAAGATGTTCTAACAGCAAATAAGTCTGAAGAACTATACGGATCAGTAAATGAGACTGAGAAACTAAACGATCCATCAGCAGTGAGTAAGACTGAAAAGGTAAACGTTCCGACAGAAGTTAAAGCTATAGAAAATGATGACATTGAGCCGAAAACACTAAACATTTTAAATAACGATACTGAACACCAACACGAAGTAATGAAAATTGAAAATAATAATTCAATTAAAATAGGTATTGAAAAGAAAAACCATATAAATACCTTACAAATCAAATTTTACAACAATAAACATGTATTCGAACACAAAATAAGAAAAAATAAAGTGGTACACAGTCATTTAGGACAACTGAGATCATTTCTTAAGAAAATTTTTGGTATTATGCATTTCAGCCTATACGGCGGATGACCCATCAAATCGATGTTTTGGGTGCTCAAAAATGCAGTTGTCGCAGCCGATGTGTGAGAGCTCGCATTGTCGTGGTGAAGAGTGATCCGTCTTCGGCAGTTGGTTTTCCTGATTTGTTGGAAGACAACTGGCAAATAAATGGTTGTGTACCACTCAGAATTGACTGTTCTGCGTTGTTCTAGTGGTACGGTTGCGACATGTCCAGTTTTTCCGAAAAAACAGGCGACCATTTGCTTGGAAGTGCTTCGTGCGCGAACAACTTTTGTTGGATTTGGCTCATCTTGAAACACCCAGACAGTCGACTGCTATTTACTTTCGGGCTCATACGCGTAAGTCCATTATTCATCACCTGTCACGATGTCATAGACGTGTTTCGAAGCACCGCGACCGTATTTTTTGAGCATTTCTTTCGACCAATTGACACGAGCCTTTTTTTGGGCGATTGACAAATTGTGTGGCATCCAACGCGAACAAATTTTTTGACAGTCAAATGTTTATGCAATATTGAATGTATGCCGGTCCCACTAACGCCTAAGGTTGTCTCAATCTCACGATAGGTCACATGACGATCTTCCAATATCAGTTCGCGCACAGCATCAATGGTTTTCGGAACAACAACTAATTTTGGACGACCTTCACGAAATTCATCTTGGAGTGAACTACGACCACGATTGAATTCACCATACCATCGATAAACACTGGTCCTTGATGGAGCTTCATCGCCAAAAATTGAATTAAGTTCATCCATGCACTGTTGCTGAGTTAATCCACGCCGAAAGTTGTAAAAAATAATCGCACGAAAATGTTGACGATTTAATTCCATTTTTGGGCCGAGATGAATCTTTTAAGTTACTGTAAACAACACAAATAGCGCTCGTATTTCAAAACGTTCTGAGTGCGTATAACCTCAAAAATATCCAACTTTACGACAGAGCTGTCAATTGCCGGATTGCAACACTAGGGTTGCCAAATCCCGAAACATAAGAGGCAACCCTCGTATAGATAAAAAAGAACTATATCCAACACAACAACCATTAAAGATAACAAAAGAGTCCGATATCCGTATTAATGTCTTCTTTCAAATCTAAATCACATCTCTCGTGCACTTGAAACACCATTTTCAAATTTAACTGTCCACTGCAATATATAAAAACAGTGTTTTCAATTTTACCTGTCAACTGCAATATATAAAAAACAGTATTTTCAAACTTAACCACCGGAAATGGAACGCATAAAACAACATTTTCAAATTTAACAGCGAGCTTTTGCGAGCTTTTCAAAATGGCGGCTCTTACGTCACTTCCTGGCGTAGAACCGGCAAAAAAGTGTCCAAGAACCGGCCTAAACACACTACTGCAGCCACTTGACGGATATTATCTTTTCCACTTAACAGAAAAAAATTTTAAAGGTCCAAATAAAATTTCCGTCACTCAAAATAATTTTTTTTTATTTAGTAAAAAAGTAATTCAAAAACAAAATTGGATGATTAATTTTGTGCCACCCTGTATATCTTATTGCTTCGTTACCATGGAATTATTATCTGTTTTGAGTACCACATTATTTTCTTTGTGTCGTCATAGATTTTATCGTAGATGTGGTATCTGGATTCCATGATTCGTCTGTGTATGCATTTAGTATTTAATGCACTTTTACAGGTACTGAATGTATTGGATATGCTGATTAATCAACATATGGGGGTTCACATGAAGTTGAATCGTGTTAATGGTGGGGGGTGGCCCCAAAAGGGTAAGTATTAGGGGATGGTAGGCGTTGTGTGTAACACGTCTACACATCTTTGAAATATTGCTGGTGAATTTTTTAGTCCGAATGCTTGTTTTTTATATTCGTACAACGTACAATTTATTGCAAAAGTAGTTTTTTCTTTATCCTCTTCTTTGATCAGTATTTAGTGAAATCCCGATTCTAAGTCAAGTGTTGAGAACACTTTGGCTTCTCCCAAGCTTTGTATGGTATGTACAATGTTTCGCATGGGGCATCTGTCACCAACGTCGGCGCAAGGCTACCTGCAATTGTTCAAGAAGAACTCAAACAGTTATTTAATCGCATCTCGGGGTGCTGATTCGGCGCTATAGGTTCGTCTCTCTTTAGAGAAGTATAAATAGGGTGGCATTAAACAGTGAAGTTAATCGTTTCGGGAATAAAACGAATTGTTCCGATACTGGAAATTCAGTGAGGGGCAAAAAAAGGTGGATTTTTACTACCATCTATTCCAACGATGTATACCTGCCTGTCACGCGGGAGACGGGGTTCGATTCCCCGTCGGGGAGCCTCTGGCGCAAGACTAATGACCTTGCCCGGAAAAAAACAAATCCTTATGGAAAATTTAACAAGCCTCAGGACATGCTAAATAAGGCCAAGACCGGTTCCCGGTTGTAGTGCCGATGATGACGATGATTCCACGATGTATTTCTTTTCATCTTAGAAAGGTGTTAGTTCTCTCTAAAGTGCATATTTTGATATCCCTGACATCTCCGCTTACGCACATTCTAGTAGAATTGTGGGCGAATGACGAGTGGTTTTCAATAAAGACTGGCATTGTAGGCGAATATGTATGATTAATGCCATTTTGTGATGTGCCCCTAAAAAAGAGGAGAACCTACCAAGTTTTGCGACTATAGCACGCATAGTCTCGGGTGAACCGCACATTAAAGCACAAGCGTAAAATTTCGCCGCTAGAGCCTTTACAAAAGCACTTGCGTAAAACACCGGTTTTTGGGCAAGCGCGTTATCATTGGGCAAAATTCACAAGTTTTTCCCACAAATTCGGTCTTTTTTGGCGAACTTCTTCACCCAGCCCTCTCAAGGCCCAAATAAACGCGTGTAGCACAAAAACGACCAAATTTTAGTTAGGATGGTTTTGGGGGAAAAGTAGTTTCAATTAAATATTTTAATGATCTTGCACGCATTTAATGCAGTTACGATTTATATCTTTTGAAATAAATTTTGATGTAGTTTTGACTGATGACTTTTCCTCCTTCAATTTTCGTAACAATGTTTTTTTCAAATATATCCTATGATGATGATGACATCATTATCGGCACTACAACCAGAATCCGGTCTTGGCCTTATTTAACAAATCTCTCCACCGGTCCCGATTTTGAGCCGATGTCATCCAGTTTGGCACTCGCAGGCTCTGGGTGTCCTGGTTTACGCCATCCCTCCATCGCAGACAAGGTCTGCCGCGCGGTCTCCTTCCATGCATCTCGCCACAAAGGACTTTCCGAGCAGGCTCCTCTTCGCTTATTCGAGCTAGATGTTCCGCCCACCGGAGTCTACCCAGGTTGATTTTTCTTACAATATTAGCTTCAATGTAGATCGCGTACAACTCATGGTTGTAAGGTCTCCGGAATCGTCCTCCCTCAGATACGGGACCAACAATAATTCTTTAGACCTTCCTCTCGAACGCGGCTAAGAGTTCAGAGTGCCTTTTATTGGGCACCCAGGTCTCGGATCCATATATGAGTACTGGTAAAACCATGGTCTTGTACAGTACCAGCTTGGATGTTCTGGGTAAATTTCGGGATTTAAAGAGCCTTCACAGACCATAGTAGGCTTTGTTGGATTTGATCAGCCGTTCGCGTATTTCTTCTTCCTTATTGTTATCGGCTGATACTATTGGCCCAAGGTAGTTAAAGGATTGCACTACTTCAAATTCGTACTCCACTACCCTGATAGTTTCACCAACGTTAGGTCTTCTCTTCGCAGAAGTTGCCACCATGTACTTCGTTTTTCCCTCATTAATGTGCCGTCCCAGTTTTTGTACCGCCTGCTCGATCTGGGTGAAGGATTCCTGTACCGCCGATTCTGTCCTGCCGATGATCTCGATGTCATCTGCGTAGGCAACTATCTGGCTGGACTTGGTGACAATAGTCCCTCTTGTTGTAACGCCAGAGTCACGGATTGCTTTCTCCAACGCCAGGTTGAAGAGGAGGCAGGCCAGACCGTCCCCTTGTCGGAGTCCATTATAGATGTTTATTGGTTTGGACAGCAACCCGGATATTTTTACTTGACTAGTTACGTTGGTCATGGTCAACCTACAAAGTCATATCAATTTGTTTAGAATGCCGAATTCTCTCATGGCATTATATAGTTCTACCCTTGCTATGCTGTCGTAGGCGGCCTTAAAGTCTATAAACAGATGATATAATGGAATCTTAAATTCCTGACATTTTTCCATCGCCTGCCTAATGAATATCTGATCAATTGCTGATTTGCCTGGGATGAAGCCACACTGATATTGACCAATGATGGCTTTAGCGTATGGGGCTATCCGATCTTGTAGGATAGTGGAGAGTATCTTATAGGCGGTACTCAGCAATGTTATACACCTATAGTTGCTGCACAGTGTGATATCTCCCTGCTTATGTATGCGGCAAATTATACCACGACGCCAATCTTCCGACATCTACTCCTGCTCCCATACGTGCACCACGATCTCATGAATTGCGTGATGTAACACTGTCCCTCCTTGTTTGATCAGCTCAGCTGGTATGCCATCAGCTCCAGGGGCTTTATTTGATTTGAACTGTCTTATGGCTTTTAATGTTTCCTCAGTGCTTGGTGGCGGCAGCATTTGGTCTTGATCTTGCATTGGTGGAGCCTCCAATTCTTCTGTGAGCTGACCATTTAGCAATTCATTGAAGTGCACTTCCCATCGCTCCAGAATGCCTTCAGGATCGGTGATCAGATCCCTCTTTTTCTTTGCAGTAAGTGCAGCGTTGGTGTGGACCTCGCTCTCTACTTTTCTCTATTTCACAGACAACGTTTTTTTCCCAGGCACTTTTCTTTTGTCTGTGGTCTTTTTTCAAATCTTCTGAGCTCTTTGTATTTCTCCTCGCCCACCCCTGTCCTATGAGACTGCTGCATTGCCCTGAATGCAGTATTTTTACGTTCAGTCGCTAGTTTGCACTCATCATCAAACCAGTCGTTCCGATCTCTACGACTAGTGCCTAAGATGGAGTTGGCAGTACTAATGACAGTATTCTTAAGGCGTGTCCATTTCTTTTCTACGCCCGGCATTCTGGCCCCAGGACTTATCTCCCTCCGTCGAGCTCTTTGAGGGCGAGTCTTAACGCATGACCAAAGGTGTTACTGGTATTCTCATTGCGCAAGGCAGCCGAGTTGATTCGAACCTGATCCGCGGATGCAATACGTCTCCGTAAGGCAATCCGCACTCGGAAAGCTGTACCAAAAAGATAGTGATCCGAGTCGACGTTGGCACCTCGGTACGTTCGTACCGTTATCAGGCTCGAGGAGTGGCGGCGATCTATCAACACGTGGTCAATTTGGTTGTGAGTGACTCCATCAGGTGATTCCCAGGTGCCTTTGTGGATATCTTTACGCGGAAACCTGGTACTCGCAACGGTCAAGTTTTTCGATTCTGCCAGTTCGATGACTCGTAGTCCATTGTGATTAGTGTTCTCATGGAAACTATGGGAACCTGCGTGGTGCCTGAAAACCGGCTCCCGACCTATTTTAGCATTCAAATCACCAAGAACGATTTTCACATCGTATCTTGGGCAGGCATTGAGGGCCCGTTTGACGTTCTCGTAGAATTCTTCTTTTTCATCGTCAGGGGACTCCTCTGTAGGTCCGTGAACGTTTATGAGGCTTATGTTCTTATACTTGCCTCGCACGCGAAGAGCGCACAGCCTTTCTTTTATTGCATTAAAGCCGATGATGGCAGGCTTCAGTTTTTGGCTGACGTATCCGGTCCATATCCGAGGCATGTTAAATTTGCCATAATAATTTATTTTTACGGGCCTGGTTATTATCCTTGCGCCAACCTTTCTCAGGATGTCGCTACATGCATTGCTTCACTACTTGGCGGGTGCCAATGTAGCTATCCAGGGGTGTCACGTGGAGACTGCATGTCAACTTGGATTGAATAGGGACAAGGATCGTTCTGGCCTTCGCCGGGTTGAAAGCAATCATTGAGTTTGCCCTGTATGTTCGCACCCATCCCCCCAGATCCTTTTGTAATGATAAACTTTTTATTGCACACCAGCATGATAGAAGTATGAGAAACAATTTTCCTTTTCTGACGACTCACGTAGAGTCATTTGCTTGCATCCCTGACATAGAATTTGTTTCAGAAATTTGGATTTATGTGTTCGAGATGTGTGATTATACTTTGCCAGGTTTCAAGTTTATCGATAAGACGAACGAAGCGTATGCTGCAGCGGAGTTCGGTGTTTCGTAAGAGAGGACTACAAGCATTTTTGATTTCACCTGTGCTGAGATGTCAAGTGTTGACGTTTTAAGGATGTCCGTTGAAATTAGCCATGTTGTTTTCGTGTTCTTGTGTGTCTGAAGATTCTAAAGGTTTAATGTTGGGAGTTTTATCCATGAGTTTGCTGTTCTCTTATCTGGGGATAAATTTAAAAATCTAATTATTGTGGATGATTTCCATATTAACATTTTGGAGGAAGCTACTTCAGGAAGCTGACTTGATCATATTTATGAGTGCTTAAAATATGTCTCTGATTTGTAAATCTCTGATCACTGCATGACGGTCCTCTTAGTTCCCATTCCCAAGACTAGAGGTTACGATTCTTCACATTCACCCCTAGGGTGACCGAGAATTAACTTCTACGAGTTTAAGCGAAGATTATAATATACATCGTGGGAAGTTGGTTATGTATATACACAGCTAATGCTTACTTAATGCTCATCGCTACTCTTGGCAGGCATGTCGTATTCTATTCTTTATTCATGCCATCAAAAGGGTTGCCCAAAGAACTTAATCTTGGGTATTGGGATTACTGTTAAACAAAGTTGTAGCTATGAACAAACTCAGGAAAAGATGCAATAAGTATCCTGATAATGACTCACTAAATAGAAGGTATAAAAAACTATGTGCTGAACTCAATAAAGAGATTCCCATTTGCCCGTGATAATTATTACCATGTGAATAAATTGGTTTTACTTTTTATTAACAAGAATAATATCACCGGAAGTAAGCAAATAGCTGACGAAGCCCTTTAAGCAAAACTCATAAAGATTTGCCCACAATTAAATGTATGTGCCTCAACGATTCCCTTTGTCACTGTATCCTTATAAGTTTATGCATAATATATGACCTTAAGAAATGTCCTTTCTCTTATGAGATGTTTATTTTTCTACCGTGTTTTTACTATTTATTTTTTAACAGGGAAATACAATAATGATTGAATAAGTTGTACTCTTGTCAACTTAGAAAAAAAGAAAAAAAAGTAGTGATGGGAGGCCGACTTAAGTGAGATAAGGACAAATGTGTCCTTCATATTGTCTCTGGCTTCTGGGCATTTTCCGATAACCAGAATCACCCACATTCATGAGGATGTTGGGTTCGGTCTGAAGATATCTGAAAAGGAGGGGGCAGGTATCTAAGGATAGTGTGGGCAGGTTTAGTTCGAATGTTCTCTAACTACTTGTGTTATGTGGTAACCTCCCCCATCCCCAGCATCCCACTGAGCGGGGAGATTTAATATTGGTTAGGTTGTTCTGCCATTGAGGATGTGCAGAGATAAAGGAAAGGTTAGAGCCCACGATCCACATTTTGGATTGACTTTTGTTACAAGCGAATGCACGATCCTACTTTCGTTAGGTTGGGGATTTCCCGGAAACAGTTGCGGCGCGTTTTCTCTTCGGAGTGGTGGCGGAGTGGAGAGGGAGAGTCAGTAGTAGAGATTTGATTCCGAGCAACGGAAGCAGCAAGAACAAAGGAACGAGCGTTTAAGAAATTAAAAAATTAAAAAAAGAAAAAAAAGTAAAAAGGTTCTAATGTGTATAAAGTAATTGTAATCGTTAAAGTAAAACTAACGTGAAACTGTTGTAAAATAAATGTTAATTCTTTTGTTGTGTGAACGAAGTTTGTTTAATTTTTTGGTCCGGCACCATGAATAGAGAGTGTGAATTATGGTCAGATAACAAAAATACCCGAAAGTGAGCTTTGTAATCCTGTCCGCAGCGCCCTGCCTTGTTTGGATTGATCATCTGAGCCAGATCGAGGGAGGACACCAGCTCTGAAATTGGAACCGCTGGCTGGTTAACCGTTACAGCTGTACCCAGGTAAACCGTGACTTTCTAACGTTCTGTTCAGAGGAATTAAATGGCTGGTCGGTGACTGTTGGGTGTAACTGTTTTACAAAAAAACGGAAAGGCGATTTTTAGCGGAATCAAGACTGGCGGATGGGTCACAGTGCAATGTGAAAGAAATGAAATAGCAGCTATACCCAGTTTATTGGTGCTACTCATTATCTCCCCAGAGAAACAAGTGATTAAGAACACTAAAAATCAGTCGGATTGTAAATATTTAAAAAGAAAGTATAACAACCACTGCTCGGCCAATTTGCACAGAATCCCGTTGAACAATTTTGCTCGTGCAAATTAAGACTGTTTCAAATCAAGTCAACAGCATATAGCATTAAAACTGGCTACTATATATCATAATACAACATAACCACTGGCTACTATATATTATTGTAGCGAGCTTAGGGTTCGCTGGATTAATTATTTTTATAAATAAGAGCCGTTAAATCGATTTTGAATTAATGTAACACTTCATTAGTCCTTTAATAACAACCGTTACTTTTGCCGTACACTTAATGATTTCTTGACTTATCGCTTCCGTACTTATCGCGTCTTTGATTGCTTACTTCTTACTTCTTACTTACCTTCCCGATCTGCGTGCGACGTATTTATACCGTTTTTCCTCATTCTGATTTGGTGTTTCGTTTCTGTCCGTTCCATAGCCTCGAATTTTCTATTGTTCCTAGTTTTCAGTTTACCAGTACTTTCTAGAATATTCTAGTACTTTGTTTCGGACTTTCTAGAATATTCTAGTACTGATTGTCATATGGGTCGCAGTATCATTGATCTCGAGTTACGACCTTACAACTCCAATTCATATCAAATTCTTACAATGCAATTCAGCGAATGGAGGCAGGGTTAAGGCAACACTAATTTCATGAGCTATTCAAGAAGTTCTTGGAAGAATACATCACGCTCGATCACATGAGTGAAACGAACATTTTTTTGACCATAAAAATAATGAACTTAAATTGAAGAGTTTACCCAAAAAAAGTAGTATGTTTTCGACTAATACAGAAACTTGTATATTATTTTAACTTGCAGTAAATTATTTAAAGGCGGTTCACTTGATACAAATAGGAAACATGGATATATCTAATTTTTGACCAAAACTCTACATCCTTTCCTCTTCAAACTCAGTCGGTATTAATATGCCTTTGTGCTCAAGAGATCCGTCCGATCTTCCAAATATTTTCTAAGCTATTTGGTTTACATTCTAACGGTTTTAAAAAGAACTGCAAAAATCAGGTCACTCTAGTATTAAATTCTTTCCATTTTCAGTGATTCTATTCAAATTTATTCCTTCGTGTTAACAAGTGATGATTCCAAGTGGCGATTTGGTTTCTGTCGACGTGACCCCAATATAGACGAGGCAATGATTCTAATCACATACCTACCATGGCATGACACATTCTTCAAATTATTATCTGTACTTGGAGAGTTACACCGGAATTCCACCCTCGAAGTATCACGGTTCCTCTATGAAGTATACAACAGCGGTGTTCCAGACCTTGGCGGTAGCGTAAATGTATTTTACAATTTCGGCCAAAGTGTAAGTGAACTAAGGAAGCTAAAACAGAACTAAATAATCAATCCGTGATCATCTTCTTTATTATTCCACAGCACTTCACCTTCCAAAGACCATTACAGTTCCAACTTCCGAGTATTCCTGAAAATGTAAGGCCCCATCGATACTTATTCACTAATTTTAAAACACTTACCTATTTTTTATTTGTATCTTTCTTTTTTTAGCATAATTTAAATCTTTATTATAATTTTGCCACACCAAGGAATATGATATCAGTATTTGCAGCGATGTTAGCAGAGCGTAGAATAATTTTTACATCGCGACGTTTAGACAGATTGTCGTCTTGTATTCAAGCGGCGAATGCCTTCCTCTATCCTATGGTGTGGCAACACATATTTATTCCAATTCTTCCAATGAAACTCAAAGATATTCTAAGTGCACCGATGCCCTATTTAATTGGTGTCCCAGAAGCTGTACTCGAAACCGTAAGATATTAATAAAATGTAATTTTTCGAAGAGAATATATAAGAAATTCATCCGGTTCCAGATGATGCCAGAGGAACTGGGCGAAGTTGTAATTTTAAACTGTGATACAAAAATTTTTAACAGTCCTTTTGATGATGTGCACGCAATGCCCCCAGAGATTATATCGCATTTAAAAAAGCATTTAAATAATTCTCATGAACACATGGGTGATCGCGTGTCGAAAATATTTCTTGGAGTCCTAGTGCAATTAATTGGTGGCTATAGAGACGCTGTAGAATTTGGAGAAACAAAAACATTTAATCGTGAGAAATTCATTGAAACCCGACCCCAGCATCTAAGGCCGTTCTTGACGAAAATGATGGAATTGCAATTATTTCAACAATTTATCGATGAACGGTTGCAAATGCTCAATACTGGGCTGGGCTTTTCAGATGAATTTGAGCTGGAAACGGTGCGGTATGCAGAGAAGATGAAGAAACGAGGGAGGAACTATGCCTTTTTAAAGAATGTAAAAGATAAGGTGAGTAAATCCTTTAATATCGCCAGACGCTTATGAAATAATGTTGCATACTTTTACATCATTTAGTTTGGACTTTGTAGAAATGTTTCAGTTTCATTTAAGCATTCAATGATTTAAAAATGATTAAATTTATTGATTCAATTTAAAATTGCATCTAGGTTCTTCTCTCTCATAAGTTAAAATTAAGATGGATCCATCTGCTCTGCGAATGCTTTGTGTTTAGTGGTGGTGAATTTGATTTTAGTCATTTTAATGGCTTTTTCGATGTCCTGGCAACGCTTTTTTATTTGACACCAAGCCACGAGACGGGCATACCATAAAACTTTCTTGAAAATTATATAGACGACCATTATAAATTGATTTCTTTTTGCTTCAAGTGTGTTTTCAAAGTTTATTTAAAAGCGGAAATTGAGTAAGTTTTCATTACTTAATGCTTTCCTTTATTTATTTTATCCCCTTGACTGAATTAATGGAACCACACAATTATTTTTATAAAACCATATTTATTAATTGGATTGTAAATTTATACATACAACAACAAATTTTAGTGCTTTGTATTCCAGCATTTTGTTTTATTAGCATTATAATGTGGGCTTCTACTCGACAAGATTTTTCTGCATTTTTCTAAACCATAAATCAGTACATGGATTAGCATCTCATTATCTTTGCTTTAAAAGTAGACTCCAGTATATTGGATTCATGCTTTATGTTCGGTGAAGAAGTGTGAAATTTCGCAGAAAAATGTTTTTCGTCGTCGCTAACACGTTTGCTCGGAAAACGTGGTTTTCATTGATCCAAATAGCAAGGTTTGGTGCTGTACACATTGGATTTCAAGTAGCTCCAAAGGAATATGTCCATTGACATTCATGTACTTAGTCATTAAATGAAAATGTGCATCTAAGAATTGATCAGTCATCTGGTTATCGAATTCGAACCTCTGAGTATTATCAATGGGCTTCAGTTCTTCTACGAACTGTATCTTATTTGGAAGAAAGCATACATCTTTATTTATCTTGCGATGTAGGGAACTATTAGAAACATTTAATCACCGACGCTTTTGCGAACGGTGAGATCGAGTGATTTGCAACTAATTGGCACTGTTGTATGGTTAATGCAACACGTACTTTAGGGGGCCTCCGACTCGTAGGGTCCGTGTCTGCTGGCTTCCGACTTTGTAGGGTTCGCCCTTTTCTCTGGAAGTTTGTCCAGCGGTTTCCCAATCGTGGAGTGCGTAAATTGTGGCTTCCGGCTTTTCTGCCTGTAGGTGACGGTGGCGGGTGGGTCGGCCAGTGTCCACTACTGGTCTACCTTTGGGGCGACTTCCAGTTACTCTAGCCCGTGGGGGAACTCTGCTGGGAGTTAATCGACCAGTGTCCACTACTGATCCAGGTTAAGGGCCTAAATCGAATTTAAACAACCTTTTGTTTATTATCTTGCAGCACGGAAGCGGTAATTTATTTTATTTCTATTTCTCCAACTTCCAACTTGAAGTTTCTTCTTTTAATTTGAGTTTAAGCCAAATCTTAAATTGTGCCAGCACTCTTTGGCTGTGTGCTTCTAATTCTAGATTCTAATACTAACTGATTGCACACTTGTGCTGTTGAATTCTAATTGATTTTAATTCTAACGGAGCTCCCCTTTTTATATTCAAAACTTAAATCAAAACCCGCATACCTTCCCACGATCATAGCTGTCCTCCAGACAGCCACCTGACGCTAATCTCAGTCGAAGGCCATGTCAACGACGATGGGAACCACACCGTTGCATTTTTTGCAAAATTCTTCACCCCAAGGCCATGAGAAAATTTCGATTCACGGTGAGGCGAATCTGAGTTGCCCATAGCGAATAGCATGCAGGTAAAATTACCTTGAAGGTAATGGGGTGTTGGGTGGTCAATATATTATCTAGGTGATGAGACTGTTGGGTGTGATGAGGTGTGGGAATTGCAGAATTGCAATTTTAGGTAGTACAATGGGAAATGCATGCATTTCAAGGTGATTGGGATTTGGTTTGTTTGTAGGGCATAGTTGGAATGTGGGAAATGCAAAATTGCAAATTCAGGTATTTGCAAGGTAGTGGCTTTTGGATTGGCCTACTGCAAATGGTGTGCAACATTAGATGTGTTACATTTCCAGACATGTTTCAAGTTGCATTGTGTATGTATTGATTATGGGATTTAGGAATAATTGGTTATTGGATTTAGATTATAGGAATCTTGCGTACAGCATACATGCGTATACATGTTATGTGTACGTGAATGTTAGGGTCTGGGAGTTATATTGGGTGTTATATGAGGGTAGTGGAATTCTGCGTGTAACAGCCCACACTCACTCTCCTTGTTTCCCACATCGCCTGATGACCGAGATCAGCCCGTTAGTCAATTATGTACCAGTCTCCTCGACTTTTTGTACCCATATTTTGATAAGTTGAATATTCGGTACTTTTCTAATGTGGCGAATTTGGTACAGATGGTAAAAAACCAAGAGAATTATTGTTTTTGTAAAACTCGTGCATATGTGTAATTTTTGCGACGAAGTAAAGAATTGAATGACCACAACGAGTCAACTCCAACAGCGGAGACGGGTGCCAACATTTATGTAACGCTTGTCAGATGTACAGTGCGTCAACATAGCTTTTCCATTTGTTTGGTAATGCGTGTCTTTAAATCTCCTATGGACCTGTTGCTACGAAATTCATATTGACAGTCACCTAAGAGATGATTTGTTTCCAGATATAACGATAGTCGACGGCTAATTAGTGACTATAACCTTCGAGAGAATAGAAGTCAGTGCTAAGAATCGATTAAAGAGATTCGCGCGCCCCTTTTGGGGGTTGATTGAAAGTTTTTTAATTTCCAACTATTTGAGAGTTGACCAGTTGAATGGAACATAAGGAAGATTTTTCGCAATAGTGCAACAAGTGAAGAAGAAAGTATATTTAGAAGTGTAGAGGATATGCCTTCCGTGGGATCTGTCGGATTGTCTTGTGGAGCGCAAATAAATCGAATTTCGTGGAATAATACCACGAATCTCCAAGGTACAGTCGCCGTGATAATATGTGTAAAACAGACAAATGTCCACTACGTGCCTTCGAGGTGATAACGATTGCGGTCCCGATATCAGTGTTCCGTCCTCTATCAGTGGGATCGCCCGCCTCTGTAAGTTGAGGGTGTGTTTAGGAGCTGAGCCCCAAAAATGGGAACAATATTAGATTGCGGGTCTAATTTGAGATTTGTACAGAGGAACTTGGGAAGGTGTGATATATTTTTTAGCTCTAAGAAGATAGTACAATGTTCGGAGCCAAGCCTGATAATTTTCGATACGTGTTCATGCCACAACGCAGTCCCACAGACGGTGACTCCAAGCAAATTTCCTCTTTCTCTAGATTTAATGGCCTGGTTGTATGTTGTGTCCAGACGCTTATGAAATAATGTTGCATACTCATCATCATTTGTATCATATGGCTTGGACTTTGTAGAAATGTTTCAGTTTCATTTAAGCATTCAATGATTTAAAAATGATTAAATTTATTGATTCAATTTAAAATTGTATCTAGGTTCTTCTGTCTCATAAGTTAAAATTAAGATGGATCCATCTGCTCTGCGAATGCTTTGTGTTTAGTGGTGGTGAATTTGATTTTAGTGATAATGGCTTTTTCGATGTCCTGGCAATGCTTTTTTATTTGACAACCAAGCTACCAGGACGACATCTTGCTCTTCGAATGCTTTGTGTTTAGTTGTGGTGAATTTGATTTTAGTCATTTTAATGGCTTTTTCGACGTCCTGGCAATACTGTTTTATTTCACAACCAAGCTACCAGGACGGCATTCTGCTCTTCGAATGCTTTGTGTTTAGTGGTGGTAAATTTGATTTTAGTGATAATGGCTTTTTCGATGTCCTGGCAATACTTTTTTATTTGACAACCAAGCCACCAGAACGGCCATACTTATTAAACTTTCTTGAAAATTATATAGATGACAATTATAAATTGATTCCTTTTTTTTCAAGTAATTGTGTGTTCTTAAAGTTTATTTAAAAGCGGGAATTGAGTAAGTTTTCATTACCTTATGCTTTCCTTTATTTTATTGTATGCCCTTGAGTGAATTAATGGAACCACACAATTATTTTTATAAAAACATATTTATTAATTGGAATGTAAATTTATACATACAACAACAAATTTTAGTGCTTTGTATTCCAACCTTTTGTTTTATTAGCATTTTAATGCGGGCTCGACAAGATTTTTCTGCATTTTTCTAATCCATAAATCAGTACATGGATTAGCATTGTGGGGGTTCTATGTATGCACCAGCACGGACGCGGCTTGACCGTACCCCCACATGTCACTGGAAAAATAAAACCGACAATGTTCACCAACGGGGAAGAGAGAAAAGAATAAAACACACTGGCCCGGTTTTAATGTTAATGTTTTTCTTTTTATTTGTCTTCACTTATCTGTTTATTGATTAATTCCCCCTTTTACTTAGGATTGCTCCAGTACTATATTCCAATTAACCATGGTTTCTGGAGCACTTAGTTTTGGTTTGGGTTTGATTCTCTAAGCGACATTTCTGCAATTCAACCCGATTAACAACGAACGCGGACTCTCGAAAATAGCACCTCAAGACACTTCGCGACCTTCGGCGTCTGGTGGTTGGGTAAGTCCGCGAGCTCCTAACAGTTGCCCGAGTCGCGCCGCGCTATATTGCGAAAGGCGGTTTGATACGCGAGGGTAGTCAAACTTAAGGTGGCAGAAACACACATCAGGTTCTGGTGAGCGACTCCCGAAATATACTATGTCAGCACCAACTGGGTGGGTTGAATAGAAACATTTGTAATTAAGCAAAATGCTTGCAGGCGGCGGTGCCCACTCGATGGCGGTTGGATCTCGACCAATGTGTGTGTGCGGACGCAGCGGCGGGTGAATCTCGAATTCAGTTCCAGCGAATCCTCGCCGCACAAGTTGAGTTGGATTCGTTGGTTGCGTATACTGGGAAATTGAAATTGCTTGGGTGCAAGCAAGGAATATCTTTTAGATAGGATATTAACCGAAGTCATTTCGGGGAAATGTATGTGGCTTGGTATAGTTGGTGGCGATGGTTAATGTTCCGTTGTGGATTGAATATGCGTTTTATTACGGCATATGAATTTCGGGGAGATTAGGATTGCTTGGTCGCAAGGAGGGAATATGAATTCAGTAAAGAATTGACCGAAGCAATTTTGGGTAAATAAATGCGGGGATGATTTAGAATATATTCTGTTGCGGGTTTTGGAGTGTGTTTATTGCAAGGTTAGGAATGTATGCTATTGCGGATTTTGCATGTTGGGTTAAAGTGACGCGCTGTTGGCGGTCAGGGTTGGTTACAATTGTGGGTTGCTTCTCCATGTGGTGTAGAAAACCCTCGCAGTACCCCCGCTCCCCAGTGGTGTAGTCACGAAATAAAGGCAGGGGGGGGGGGGGTCTGTGTGTGGCGGGAGGCGGGTTAGGTAGCTAGGGGTCTGGTTTGGCCTAGGAAGCGCGGTGGTGGGGCTCGGAACTGTCGTCCCGGCGCGTTCCTGTGTTGTGGCTGGGCTTGGGTCGTTGTTGGGAGTGGATCTGGTTGTTGGTGCCGGTTAGAATTGTGGGTTGGTTCTCCATGTGGTGTAGAGAACCCCTATAGCATCTCATTATCTTTGCTTTAAAAGTAGACTCCAAATTCTATATTGGATTCATGTCACAAGAGCTTCATGTTCGGTCAAGAAGTGTTGTGAAATTTCGCACAAAAATGTTATTCGTCGTCGCTAACACGTTTGCTCGGAAAACGTGATTTTCATTGATCCAAATAGCATGGTTTGGTGCTGTACACATTGGATTTCAAGTAG
Source organism: Microdon myrmicae (assembly GCA_963931805.1). Classification (NCBI taxonomy): domain Eukaryota; kingdom Metazoa; phylum Arthropoda; class Insecta; order Diptera; family Syrphidae; genus Microdon; species Microdon myrmicae. Next base: position 186,373,520 of record OZ007496.1, read on the forward strand.
CTCCAAAGGAATATGCCCTTTGGCATTCATGTACTTAGCCATTAAGCTGAAAATGTGCATCTAAGAATCGATCAGTCATCTGGTTATCGAATTCGTACCTCCGAGTATTATCAATGGGCTTCAGCTTTTGTACGAACTGTATTTTATTTGGAAGAAAGCATAAATCTTTATTTATCTTGCGATATAGGGAACTATTTCTGGCGCAAGATTAATGACCTTGCCCGGAAAAAAACAAATCATTATGGAAAATTTAAAAAGCCTCAGGACTTGCTAAATAAGGCCAAGACCGGAACCCGGTTGTTGTGCCGATGATGATGATAGGGAACTATTAGAAACATTTAATCACCGACGCTTTTGCGAACGGTGAGATCGAGTGATTTGCAACTAATTGGCGCTGTTGTATGGTTAATGCAACACGTACTTTAGGGGGCCTCCGACTCGTAGGGTCCGTGTCTGTTGGCATCCGACTTTGTAGGGGTTCGCCCTCTTCTCTGGAAGTTTGTCCAGCGGTTTCCCAATCGTGGAGTGCGTAAATTGTGGATTCCGGCTTTTCTGCCTGTAGGTGACGGTGGCGGGTGGGTTGGCCAGTGTCCACTACTGGTCCACCTTTGGGGCGACTTCCAGCTACTCTAGCCCATGGGGGAACTCTGCTGGGAGTTAATCGACCAGTGTCCACTACTGGTCCAGGTTAAGGGCCTAAATCAAATTTAAACACCCCTTTGTTTATTATCTTGCAGCACGGAAGCGGTAATTTATTTTATTTCTATTTCTCCAACTTCCAACTTGAAGTTTCTTCTTTTAATTTGAGTTTAAGCCAAATCTTAAATTGTGCCAGCACTCTTTGGCTGTGTGCTTCTAATTCTAGATTCTAATACTAACTGATTGCACACTTGTGCTGTTGAATTCTAATTGATTTTAATTCTAACGGAGCTCCCCTTTTTATATTCAAAACTTAAATCAAAACCCGCATACCTTCCCACGATCATAGCTGTCCTCCAGACAGCCACCTGACGCTAGTCTCAGTCGAAGGCCATGCCAACGACTATGGGAACTACAATGTTGTATTTTTTGCAAAATTCTTCACCCCAAGGCCACGAGAAAATTTCGAATCACGATGACGCAAATGTGATTTGCCCATAGCGAATAGCATGCAGGTAAAATTACCTTGAAGGTAATGGGGTGTTGGGTGGTCAATATATCATCTACGTGATGAGACTGTGGCTCCTCGGTAGTATAGTGCTTATGTAGCGTCTCTAACAGATACACACAATACACAAGCAGATAGTCAAGAACACCGAACGAAAATCAAATAAGAAAATACATCAGAGCCGTATACCATAGCAATAACATAACAATTCACATCAGTGGAATATAGTTGAGTTTAAAAGTCGAATTCTAAACACGGCCAGTAGCCTGATGGGTTGCGTTTTGGTTCAATTTTTGGTGATTCTAACTGTCATAGCGTCAGTTCGAATGACACGTTCTTCACTATCATTCCAAACGCTATAGTTAGTATACCCGCCTGTCACACGGGAGACCGAGTTTCGATTCCCCGTCGGCGAGCCTCTGGCGCAAGATTAATGGCCTTGTCCGGGAAAAACAAATCATTATGGAAAATTTAACAAGCCTCAGGACTTGCTAAATAAGGCCTGGACCGGCTTCCGGTTGTAGTGCCGAAGATGGTGAAGACCGGATCCCGGTTGTAGTGCCGATGATGATGATACCGCTGGCTGCAAACCATCCAATGCGCACGGTGATGTGTAACACCCTGGATTAGAGGTGGTAGATCTTCGTGTGTTACTCCTTGCTAGCCTGTCTGACACGGGTGGCCCTACTGGAAGCATGTGCTTCCATCATCATAGCCTGAGTGGTTCATTGTAGTTTAACCCCCCGCACCACGTCAAGGTTTCTATCAAGCGGGGGTAAGTAGATTGCTCACCTTGTTAAATATTTTTCTATCGTTAGGGTGCCTGGATCTGTGCCAGGTTCGTCTAGCTTTGCGCCTGTCTTTGATTAGATCTTTAATTTCAATAGGGTAAGTGGTTGCTAGTTCTGGTTTATCACTTGGCGCCAGAATTTCTGTAGTGTTTCGATAAATTGTTGTACTTGCTGTTCCAATCCTTCACAATCTTGAAGTTTAACGTTTAATTCAATTTGATTGTCAAGGCCTTTTCGGAATTTTTTCCAATCTGTATATTTGTTAGTAAGGTTTAGTTTTCTGTTCTTTTTGGGAACAGCTGCATTCAATCTTAGTAGTACTGGAGTGTGGTCAGACATTAACTTCACTAAACTATCCGTTTCAATATAAGTCGATGCCACTCCTTTCGAAATAAAGAAATCGATCAGGTCAGGAGTTTTGTTGCTATCAGTAGGCCAGTATGTTGGTGAACAAGACGACTGAAATTCGCACTTTGCTTCTTTGATGGCTGTAAGCATCATTCTTTTCCCTTGGCTGGAGTAATCAACCTTGACCCCCAAACAGTGTGCCTGACATTAAACTCTTCACCAATTATAAACCTTGTTCAGAGCTTCTTGAAAATATCCGTGCATTGTTGTTTTGAAATTGTGTGTCTAGGTAGGAAATATGGTATACAGCACCTACATTTAAATCAACTCCATTAAGGTTAATAGTAACAATAGAGGTTTGAATAAAAGTTTCTTTTATTTCTTCTTGTTGGAAGTTGTGTATATTTTGTTTTATTATCAGAGATGTACCTCCACGGGCACGGTCGCCGGGGTGCGTAGTCCAATAGGCCATATAACCCCTGATTTTATGAGGCTCATATGAGAAAAGTGTGTTTCAGATATCAGTGCAATATCTATGTTGTGCTCTCTTATAAATATTTCTAGTTCTTGAGCCCATTTGCGTTCCAAGTGATTATTCTTAGGAGCCGATTACTCATTGTGTTTATTTCTTGGATATCTTGGTCGGTAGTTTTTGAAAATTTTCAACTTTACTTAAATAATAATTATTAATTCTGTTAGCTGGATCTTGACGTAATGCTAAGGAAGTTAAGAATGTTAGATATATTAAACTGCTTTATATTTAGAACGTTATCTAAATAAGTAATACGTCGTCTTACACTAATGTAAACGCTGTTAAATCGGATATCTTGTTTAAGATGTTGTTAACCTTAAAAACCACATGGAATAAAAGGCTGAAACTGGTAAGCAAGTTCAAACCCTCGTACACCAAAATCACTTCTATTTTATTTAATCGTTTTCACGCTAGTCGAATTAAATAGTTTTACTTCCGTTCTATATATTTAATTCATTGTTACCACTTTGATTTTAGTTTTTGTTATTCATCAATCAATGAATTAATTGTTTTATTTCAGTTGGGTATCGGCAGAAGGATATGCAAGACTTGTAGTAGAAAGTTTAACATATAGAACTACCTACTTACCAGAATGTTCACATTGAGTATTAGTAGTTATATATTTTTCGATATGTATTTCTGTATTTATATTTTCTTATTTAAGTTGCTTTTTGTAACTATTATTTTTCAAAAAAAAAAAAATGTAACTAAAACCGCTACAAGTAAACGAATCCCCAAGGGAGGGTTTTTTCTTTAATTATTTGGGTCAACTTTGGAACAATTTGGCAAGAAGTTCTTCATAATTCACATTAACTCTTGTCTGTAAGAATCCCTAAAGAAAATTGCAACTTTCTCATTAGAATTTCACGAAATTTCTTGCCTAGATATGCACAATGGTCTCTTTATGTATAACTGTGGAATTGGGATCTGCTTTGGCTATACTAATACTCGGCACAACACAGTTTAAAGTGCACTTATATTTTTATTCGTTTATAATACATATGAGATTTACTCTCGATAAAGAAATGAATAACTTGTAATATACAGTGGTGGAAAAAATAATAGAAACAAAGGTTTTGGTAACGATCAACAATTAGTAACTGCGTACAGTTTGGTTTTTCTTCGACACCATTTCTATACTCGAACCGTACTTTGATATGCATCAATTTGCTCTTATCAGTTTTTTGTTTTTGCCCAGTAATAAAAAATGCAAGCGAAAGGGATATTTTGCCTGGAAAAAATAATAGAAACAAACCATCACCACAGTCTTCAATCGTTATTGTGAAGTAAACTACTGGTTCGTCTTTATTGAAATCTTCGTAAACTTGTTAGACTTGTGTTTTAGTGTTTGTAAGAAAAAAAACGATAAAAATAAAATTTTGTGGAAATGGGTCGTGGAGTATAAGGGGGGGTTGAATTATGTACCAGACACGGGCACTGTTTCACTTCAATTGTTGTTGATGGTGAGTTTAGATGAATTACAAGTAAATTGTCTCTTATTGTAAACTATAAAGTTTTTTAACAAAAAAAAATTGTTTGTAGACCTGAAGATGATCAAAAACAATGATCGAAACGTCGTCATTGTAATGTGGCAATAATAAAGTGCATTACAAAACAAAATTTGGTCTGTGATTGGCGAGATTAACTTCTTTTTCTATTATTTGGATACGATAACAGACGAGATTAGCTTCATAATACACAAGTTCGTTCGGGCATAATCAAAAATCGCCTTAACTTCGTTGAGTGAGCAATTATAAACCATTTATGATGACTACCACACAACACTCAACTTTTTTTTGACTACATAAGACACACATGGACCATCGGCTGTTCGTTCGCTGAATGATTGGATCCATGATTCCCGACGTCTCAACATCCATTAGACGTCGGACCTTTCTTCTCCCCTGTCGCACCGAGGATCTTGTTCCCGACTTTATTACTAATTCAACCAAAACAACTAGAGACAACACAGGTACAAAAACACGAAGCAATTATAAAGTCACTCTTGCCGTGCAACACTTATAAAGACTTTTGTGATAGTCAAAATGTCAAATTAAAGTCTTTGAATGACCATATTTTTTGTAATCTTTACGCCAAATTACGCAAACTTCGATCAAACGCGAATGATAATGGAGAAATTAAATTCGAAGAAAAATGGTTAATCGATCTTACAAATGTAGAAATTCCATCATATGTGAAAAAATTAGTTGCATTTGGTCCTAAATTCAAATTAGAAAAATCAAACTTGACATTATCAGATAAAGTCGATCTAACAGAGAACATTTTATATCGTGTTCCAGTTTCGTCTCGTGATGCGGTTCGCAACGCCATCGTTGAACATTGTATTTTGGACAAAAACAGAAAACAAACTCACATTAAAAAAGACAAAAAATTGTTACACCAACACATTTTAGAAACAGAAAAGTTCGCGAAACAGCACAACATCATATTTACATTGGCTGATAAGGGCAACGCAACAGTAGAGTTGAAAAAAAACAGATTATATTCAAAAAGTAAATGTCATGTTATCAGACAACAAAACGTATGAATTGTTAAACAAAAATCCTTTGAGTCAAATGATTGACAAACTTAAAACCTTACTCAAACGTTGGTGGGATAATGGGTTTATTGATGATACTCTTGACCCTGAGGGGAAACGCGTTAAAAAACTTTATAATCACTTGCTTACTACTGACTCGAATCTACCTCGATGATACGCGTTACCGAAAATCCACAAAGTTAGATATCCCTTACGTATAATTGTTTCTAATGTAGACACACCTTTCTATTTTTTCTCAAAGTTTATTGCGAAATTGATAACTGTGAATGTGCCAGTCATCTCCCTTTAATATCAATACGAGGGTTGCCTCTTATGTTTCGGGATTTGGCAACCCTAGTGTTGCAATCCGGCAATTGACAGCTCTGTCGTAAAGTTGGACATTTTTGAGGTTATACGCACTCAGAACGTCTTGACATACGAGCGCTATTTGTGTTGTTTACGGTATCTTAAAAGATTCATCTCGGCCCAAAAATGGAATTAAATCGTCAACATTTTCGTGCGATTATTTTTTACAACTTTCGGCGTGGATTAACTTAGCAACAGTGCATGGATGAACTTAATTCAATTTTTGGCGATGAAGCTCCATCAAGGACCAGTGTTTATCGATGGTATGGTGAATTCAATCGTGGTCGTAGTTCACTCCAAGATGAATTTCGTGAAGGTCGTCCAAAATCAGTTGTTGTTCCGAAAACCATTGATGCTGTGCGCGAACTGATATTGGAAGATCGTCGTGTGACCTATCGTGAGATTGAGACAACCTTAGGCGTTAGTGGGACCAGCATACATTCAATATTGCATAAACATTTGCCTGTCAAAAAAATTTGTTCGCGTTGGATCCCACACAATTTGTCAATCGCCCAAAAAAAGGCTCGTGTCAATTGGTCGAAAGAAATGCTCAAAAAATACGGTCGCGGTGCTTCGAAACACGTCTATGACATCGTGACAGGTGATGAATCGTGGATTTACGCGTATGAGCCCGAAAGTAAACAGCAGTCGACTGTCTGGGTGTTTCAAGATGAGCCAAATCCAACAAAAGTTGTTCGCGCACGAAGCACTTCCAAGCAAATGGTTGCCTGTTTTTTCGGAAAAACTGGACATGTCGCAACCGTACCACTAGAACAACGCAGAACAGTCAATTCTGAGTGGTACACAACCATTTGTATGCTAGTTGTCTTCCAAGAAATCAGGAAAACCAACCGCCGAAGACGGATCACTCTTCACCACGACAATGCGAGCTCTCACACATCGGCTGCGACAACTGCATTTTTGAGCACCCAAAACATCGATTTGATGGGCCATCCGCCGTATAGTCCTGACTTGGCACCGAATGACTTCTTTTTATTCCCGTACGTAAAAAACAAACTGAGAGGTCAACGTTTTTCGACACCTGAAGAAGCGGTTGCTGCATTCAGAATGCATGTGTTGGAGATACCTCAATCAGAGTGGCAAAAGTGCTTCGACAATTGGTTCAAACGCATGCAAAAGTGTATAGATCTTCATGGGGAATATTTTGAAAAACAAAGTGATTTTCGATGATCAATATTTGTTTTTGTTTTCTAATCCCGGAATATAAAAGCCAACCCTCGTAACAGTATGGAATTTATTGAGAAAATCAAAAATTTTCAAATTCCTAAACATCATAGTATGGTTTCGTTTGATGTGACTTCTCTTTTTACGAACGTCCCTGAGGATTGCTTGATGTACAGGTCATTAGAAATGTGGGTGACCGTCTGATTTGCAATTGGTATCAAAAACCGACCTCGGGCCGCGTTGTTGCATTACCACTCGTTCCACCCGATACACCAAAAAATTGCGATGGTGTCCTGTTTGACTGATAAAGCGATCAGGTTATCTGATGAACAATTTTATGAGGAAAATTTGAAATTAGTTACAAATAGTTTACAGAAAAACTCCTACCCTCACACCTTTATTGAAAAACACACCAAGAAAAGACTTGCAGTTTTAAATAATAATGATGATAGTTCAAAGCAAACAAGAGTTGAACCTGTTGCCACTCTTACGATTCCATATACTAATAGTTTTACTCAACAGTTGAGCACAAAACTAAGGAATTACAATATTCGGGTTGTTAACTCCATTCACAACAAATTGGATCACATTGTTGCACGAGGAAAAGACAAAATGCAAAAACTTAATAACACCAATGTTGTTTATCAGGCGGATTGTTCGACTTGTCCTGCCATCTATATAGGTCAAACAAGGAGAAAGCTGAGTACGCGCATAAAAGAACACCGAAATAATTTAACTGTCATCCCAAATACCATAATGTTATAACAAAACATCGACTTGACCATCCGTCGCATATCATAAATTGGGATAACATTAAAATCAAAGATAAGGAAACGCGCCTATCAAAACGCCTTATGTCTGAAATGGCTCACATCAAAGCCAACTCACATACTTTGAATTTGCAAACAGACACTGATAAGTTCCACGACCTTTATATACCTGCGCTCACTTAGTTGTTCTTCTCTTTGTGAACGTGAGTCAGTTATAATCGACTTTTTGACTGGCAGACTTCTCCGTTATGCCTCATGTTTTTTGTCACAGTAATTATTTATTTCCGGATGCTAGTCTATTATATTCGTACAACGCACCATTTACTCCAAAAGCTGTTTATTCTTTATCCTCTTCTTTGATCAGTATTTAGTGAAATCCCGATTCTACGTCTCTGGCTTCTCCGAAGTTTTGTATCGTATGTACAATGTTTGGCATGGGGTATCTGTCCTGTGTTCATCCCCCCCCGGCTTCGCCCTCTGATCCGATCTCTTCAAGATCACGCCATTGTCATTGTCGTCCCGTCTCCGTCGCGGCCTTCCTATTGTTAGTTTTTCCGTTGGTCTTCCGTTAAGAGTTCTAGGTACGGTGATACTCCTTAAAGGCTCCTCGATAGTATAGTGGTTAGTATACCCGCCTGTCACGCGGGAGACCGGGGTTCGATTCCCCGTCAGGGCGCCTCTGGCGCAAGACTAATGACCTTGCCCGGAAAAAAACAAATCATTATGGAAAAATTTAACAAGCCTCAGGACTTGCTAAATAAGGCCAAGACCGGTTCCCGGTTGTAGTGCCGATGATGATGAATTATTTATTTGATTGTTGAATATGTTTATTTATGTAAAGGATTGACTATGTAACTCCGGTTCCGGTTTATTGATGGGGAGTTTAGATGAATTACAAGTAAATTGTCTCTTATTGTAAACTATAACGTTTTTTAACAACAAAAAAAATTTGTTGTAGACCTGAAGATGATCAAAAACAACGATCGAAACGTCGTCATTGTAATGTGGTAATAATAAAGTGTATTACAAAACAAAATTTGGTCTGTGATTGGGGAGATTAACTTCTCTTACCAATCGATTTTATTTACACATCAACTTTCTATTGCATTGGGCGATTTGTACTTTACAAAAACTTATAACTTCACTAATTTTATCTTACAATAATGTTTTTTTTTATTGTTTTTAATTTGGATAGATACGATGGTATTTGGTAACATTAATTGTAATAGGTCAAGCCGTTTTACACTTTTATTTGATATGTACTTGATGATTTAACACAACTGAGCACTCGTTCGCACAAGCGCAGAGACTTTAATTGACTCCCTAGTGGGATTTACTGGTTACTCCGCTTTACCCGCTCGAAGAAATTGCTCGACCCTCGGCGCATGTGCTCTCTACGGGGAATGCAATCTGACTCTTCGAGGACTGCTCGCTTCGGAATCAACTCATGAGTGTGGTGAGTTTCCACTAGCGAAGTAAAACGGAAAAAGACATTTCTCATTTGACCACCAACCAATGAGAAATCGGTTGTGGTTTCATTGGAACGATTTCTATTGTGATCGTATAGATCTGTTGTAAGTCCATCCCCCTGGAAGGAAGGACAACGAAAATGCATTGGCTGCTAAGAAGGGAATCCAATCAGGCAGCTGTTCAAACAATATGTTCATGCATCAGAGGCTAAAGGTATTGCTATTGCCAACAATAGTGGATATTGCCGGAGACCGATATAGATTTTCCTATTGGTATATTGTATATACAGAAATACCATTTCAACGGCAAGCGCTAAGATGGGTACTTGTTTGGTTTAGCAAACGAAACATAGGACATGACCGTTGCTATGATTGCTTGGGTATACAAATTATGGGTCACGTCCAAATCGATGTTTGTTTATCGCCTAGGCAACCGATCATGGATAAGTAGGCTGCAGCTGTATAAGCAAGCAATTTGCCATGGCTTGGTCGTGGGACCAGCAGTTGTTTGAGAAAAGTAAACACAGGGAGGTTACTGTGTATATGGTAGACATGGACGCCGGCAAGAGGATTCGGGTAGCTTCCCAAATGGTTTGTGAAGGTCATGGATGCCGGCGAGAGGAACCGAAATGCTTTGGGAAGAAAGTAATATTGGTTGATGCCGTGGCAAGATGATGATCTTGCTGTGGGTTTTTTTCAGGTGAAAGGTGGTTTGAACGTCTTTATTGCAGGTGAGAAATGGGAAGTTGGATTAAGGGAAATGGGTGGTTCTTTGGAAATGCTTAAAGAACGCCCACAAGTACATTGCAATAGTTCCGATCGTGAATTGATAAAAAAATTACGAAATGACGGGAAAACAATGGATGAAATAGCTAAGCTAATTAAGTGCTCTAAGAAAAAAATATTCACAACTCTTCATTCAGGTCCCAAAATGGAAATCAGAGGCAGAAAAAGAAAAACAACCCCACGATTCGACAAACTGCAAATCCGACTATCCAAGAATAAGCCTTTTTTTCTTTAACGGAATTAAAAAATGACTTAAACGCATCTTGTACGAGTCGTACAATTAGAAACTGACTAATAGAAGCGGGTCTTTCTGGAAGAAGTCCCAGAAAAGTTACAAACTTGAGCAAGAAAAATATAAAGCAGAGACTCGTTTTTGCCAAAAAACACCTCCACCATGCGAACTGGAATAACATCTTATGGTGGGATGAAGCCAAGATTAATTTGTTTGGTTCTGATGAAAAAATGTACGTTAGACGACCAATGAACTTAGTGAAGACAGTGAACATGGTGGAGGCAATTTAGTAATTTGGGGGTGCTTTTCAGCATCTGGTGTTGGTCCAATTTTTCTTATAAAGGACAAAATGTGTGCTAAAGATTATGGAGAAATCTTAAACACAGTTATGCTACCATTTTCTGAACAGGACATGCCTATTAAATGGGAGTTTATGCAGGATAATGAACCCAAGCACACCTCAAAATTGGCTAAAGAATGGTTTTTTCAAAACAAAGTCGATGTTATGGAGTGGCCATCCCAGTCCTATGATCTTAACCCAATAGAACACCTATGGGGCATTCTTAAGCGCAAGATCGGAGACTGCAAAGTCAAAAATAAGGAAAAACTTTGGTCCAAAATAAAGGATGAATGGTATTCTATACCACCCGCGACTTGTACCAAACTAGTCAATTCCATGGGACAAAGATGCGAAGCAGTCATTAAAAACTAAGGTACAACAACTAAGTATTAAAAGGATATGAAACACTTTTACTGTAAATTAATTTTTCACAAAACACAAACAAAAAACTAATTTGTTTCTATTATTTTTTCCAGGCAAATCCAAGGAAAACTGGAATCAATATTTTTTTTCTCGCTTTTTGTTTTTTTATTAAAAATTTAGTATTTCTTTTATGTATTACAGTGCAACAAATCTATTAGTATATTTTTAATTCTTATTTTTCCCCAAAGACATTTTTTCTTAACGATTAATGTCGAAGAACAAGCTTGTTTCTATTATTTTTTCCACCACTGTACGTAAAGAAGTTCATAGTCATATTTGTTAAAGAATTATTAATTGAAGCAGCCTCTCCGGGCGGTTGTGTTTACTGAAATGTTGATTCATCTCTGACCAAGATCTTCAGGGATCTAGGCCGACTAAATATATTAGTGGGAACGTTTTCTTTTAATATTATATAATATTTCACGCGCATAAAATGGGTGTTATTGTAATCTTAAATGTCAATTCGTGGCGCAAGCAGCATAGAAAAAAGAAAGAAAAAAAACGAGGTGTATCGGGTGATTCGTTTGAAGGTTCTTTTTCCAGTAGGTAATTTATAACAGATCAAACTATCAAATTGTCATGGTATTTTCGTTCAGGATTGTTTGACATTTCACCAGAAGAGCTACCGAATCGTTACCATTTTAAGTCTTTGGGCTTTTGAGATTCTTGAAGAATGTCCGTTGCTTTCGACCAAAATTTGTTCAACGGAGGTTTAATGGTCGATGTACAATCGATCCATAGTTCTTCAAACATGTGCGCAGCTGAAATATAACTGCGAATGGCGCCCATTATTGCACCATGATAACGGACTGTTTGATGTCTGAGATTGATGATCATGATGACGATGTTGAGTTCCAGATAGACGGTCCCATGCTATCTGAATCTAATCTGAGTCAGTTGAGGTCGCATCAGGTTCAATTTCACATCATCTTGTCGCGGTTGTGGAGCAGGGTGCAAGCCACGCATTTAGTCGTCTGGGAAGTAGGATACATACAACCACTAACGTGGTTATTAGGCTACGATTGCGAGGCAGGCTAGCACAACCACCGACATGGTCCATCGGGTTCGATTGTGAGGCAGAACTTGTACAACTCCCGGTGGGGTTATTCGTTGACCGTCGGTGCGGCCGTATTGTTCTCATTAACGCACTCCCAAAGGGGAGCGTGGGACCCACAAACAAATTTGCCTTTGATGGGGGTTTCTCGGGCGCAATCATCAAACGACCCAAAAGCTAACTCAACACGACGTGTAACAGTTATAACCAGCAGTTTGCTGGAAGAGAACATCTTGTGTATTCTCAGGATAACCAGTTTGATAAATAATTGATTGGAAGAAATCATCTAGACGCACAGCTAACGTTTTAATAAACTGTCGGTAGGAGTATGACGATGTAACTCAGATGTAGATATTCAGAAACATATTTACTCACATTCAGCCTATATGTTTCGACGTTGCGTAATCTATTTAGTACACTAACTAGCGGGTATACACATGTCGTGGCTCACTATTGTGCTTTCATCAGAGATACTACTAAGGTCACTCGCTTCAATATTGTGCACCTTGCGATCAGGAGTGTTGATTCAACCAGGAAGAATATGTACCGGGAAAACAGGTTCGCATTGTCACATGTTACGGTCAAATAATTTTAGCCATCACACTTAATGATTAGGAGTGTGCTCAACCTCCGAAAATACTTTGTTGGGTTCCTGCATAATTGTAGCAGCAGCCCTAGTAGCAAATTTTCGACGTTAACGCTAAGGTAGGGAGGTTATCTCGGTTCTATGGCCTGGTTTTACTGTGGTATGTGGTGAGTCAACCTAGCTCCGCTTTACTGCTTCCTGTTGTTATCCACTCGTTACATTAAAACGCACATTTGTTCACTATAAGGTTTCTCGATAATCTATTTGCTCAGTGCAAAAGACAACTATGTTGAATCCTCTTCCAGCGATTTTTCTCGTGGGTTCTTTTGTCGTTCAGGGCCGCATGATTCGTTATGCACTGGAAGATGTGGCGGTTCCGCCAAACCCCACGGCCCACTTACCTGAAAACCCCCTAAACTGCTACCCAACTTCCTTAAGTTCGCCAATGCAATCACATTAGCACCTGAAATGCTTCATGCATCAAATAGATCAAATTTATTTATCTAAAAGTCCCTGTAAAGAATCCTTACCTTTCATGCATCCCTTCGCATACAAATTCCCTGTAAGAATTCTGTCCTAACTTATCAGTTATTCCAAAACCAATTCGGCACCTTCGGTGCCAAGCAAATCCCCCTAGACGAATTCCTGAAAACAAAATGATTTGGTTTACATACAATGTAACCACCATAACAGGGACCATAAACATTGCGTCGCCTATTTCCCGTCCTCACCAAGTGTATCATAAATCACCATACACACACATTGGCTGGCGACCTACACCCAAGGGACCAAAACAAATATACGTATCTCGCGTCTCTTGGCACCAATTAAATCCTACAGCATAAGCAAATGCAAATAGGAATTCAATACCTACCCTTACCAGCGATGCCATAAACACCATTTCCCGGTAATCTAGCTAACACTCATTAGCACATTTCCACATTGCATAGCCGCCTATTTATTTAGCCGCAATGCACATCTCAGACAAAGACCCAAACGTTCCCTTTGTCTTCTCATATTTCGGGATCTGCTTCTCATCAGCAGCGGTATAAGCAAACACAAACCCAATTAGCATCCAATGAGATTCGACTTGTTTGCTTAGCCGAACTCGCATCTCATGGATGCACATTATGCCCTTTCTTTGTTTCAGTCTCGTTCTCATGGCTTTGTCCCACGAATGAACCAATGTACACACATACATGTGTACCACCATGATCTTTATTAAAATTTATTTTAATTTATTATATTCTGGTTTTCTGTTCCACAGAGGGAGACTTTACGTTTCGCTGGTGGTAAGTAAATACATATCCTTAGTGGAGAGGATATCTACCACCACACCAGAAACTCACCCCATTAGCGAGTCGGCTCTGCACGAGCCGTTTATCACAGAGTCTTATTACAATCCGCTGACCACCACGGTCGTGCCGCTCCCGCACCGCGGTGCACACTGGTACGCGAAAGTCAACCGCGAGTCGCGTGAGTAAAGTTTTGATATACAAGTCGTCGGTTCATTACAGCGGACCTGTGCGCGTGATTTCATTGTCTAATTAGATTAATTTACGACTTCAATCTGTAAAATTACGAATTATCCTTCACAATTTTAAAGATAATGACGAATATAACAAAATAAATGCATCAAAATACTTGGATACATCTAAACAAATAAAAGAACATTTACTTCAACAACATCACCAGTGTTTAATTTTCCGTGCTGCAGTGCCTGCCAGTTCCTAGATGGTTTCCTTAATTGTTGTTCCCCTGGTGTTTTACCCAAAATTGTGGACAAACGTGGCGGCGTTTCGTTCTTTTACTCGGCGAACAATTTCTTGGTGGAACATTATGATGGAGGAGGAAGATGAACGGAGTGTCCGTGTTTGGCACAATACTTCTTCCCCACAAAGACAAAAAATAAGGAAAAACTTTGAGTATCTTTTATCATCTACACGAACATTGTATGGTTTTCTTTTTCGTGCTTAGCACAGTTACTGTTGAAGTCTATATCTGGCTTTTCTGTTTTTTACACTAACGCGGGCACAAAAGGGTTTTTTGAAGTACCCTTAAATGTCACAGCACAGTGCTCAGGTGAAATAGATAAGGAGAGGAGGTATCGATGTACATTGTTTTAAAAGCGTGTACATTACAACGACGAGAAAACACATGATCAGGTAGAGCATTCCACATTAGTGTGGTTCGACTAAAGAATGACTATGTTAGTTAGTACGCCTGAAGTTGACCTCCAACGTGAACTGATGCTCAGTCCTAGATCGCGGGAAAATGTTTGAAGAGGCGAAACACATTAAGCAAGTTCATTTGAGCAACGACTGCGATAATACCTTTAAAAAAGAAGCATGCATGATATATTGCTCCTATGTTCTAACGACAGAATTGAACGACTTACTTTGATATAACCAGAATGTTATACTTAACACTTAAAACATCGATAGATTTTGCCACGACCGTTGTGATTAAGAGAAGAGGTGTTCTTCAATCCTACACTGGCAATAAGTATTTTCGAGTTAGGTGTTATCGATCCGACGTGTGGCTACTATATCCCCAGAAGAATCAGACCACGAACGAGAAGATCCGTACGTTCGAATGTAACAACGAACGAGGAGATCCCTACATTTTAATAGAAACATTTAAAGACGGAGATCTCCAACGCTGAATGTAAACACTCAGCGATAGGTTGAAGCCAGCGTGCGTATTCCTTGATTACGCTTCTTAGGGAGGCATCCTTACGTTATAAAAGAGGCATAAAAGAGGATTTTTAGGTATCCTTAACTTTCATCATCATCATCATCATCGGCACTACAACCGGGAGCGGTCTTGGCCTTATTTAGCAAGTCCTGAGGCTTGTTAAATTTTCCATAATGATTTGTTTTTTCCGGGCAAGGTCATTAGCCTTGCGCCAGAGGCTCCCCGACGGGGAATCGAACCCCGGTCTCCCACGTGTCAGGCGGGTATACTAACCACTATACTGTCGAGGAGCCATCCTTAACTTTAGTTTTCACAAACTCGATGCCACCTTGATGCCTACTCTAAGCTTTAAATACTTCGCCATTAAACCCATTCCAAAAATATATAGTAACCTTAATAGTTGAATTTATCTCTGATACGTTCGTCTCGTTACTATTTGATTGATGATTTTGATGATGATTTTTTCTTATGCAGCTGATCAATGATGAATATGCTAACTGAAGCTTGAAGAACAGATCTTTTATTTTGAATGCACTTGTGCTTTGGATATAAAATGATGAATGTAAATTTATGTTCATTTGTTTCTGTGTTTTTTTTATAAATATTTTACTTACTGGAGTGCAATATTTAGATCTTTTCTTTTCTTTAAAGAAAAAGCCACAATTATATCAGAGAAAAAAGAATATAACATTTAAATCTAATAACATTTTTGTGATTTTTGAATTTTTATTGTTCTTTTATTTTTATTTTTTAAATATTTATTTAATAGGGGCGAGGCTCGTACCCGCGTTGGTCTTGTGCTGACAGAATTCGCTGTCAATGATCACTTTTTTTTATTGTACAGTCTGTAAACCCTCTTCGAACCGCAGCGTATAACACCGTAGTTGATGCAGTACTTGTCGCTCACAATTTAATGTGTGGCGCGTAGTGAACGAAGTTGGCTCGTGTGATCTCTCGCGATACCCCGATAAAATGGCTGGCTATCTTTATATTTTGTAGAGTACAGGACAAAAAATTCAAAAACAAACAATAGTCTGCATCAAAATTGTATATGATAATGCTTCTTTAATCACTATGTTCTTGAATACCCTGCGTTCGAGGTGGCGCTCGATTGATTGTTTAACATCATTGATTTAGCTATGCTATGGCGTTAAGCAAGGATACTGAAGATGGCGAATTTAACACACGGAGAAACGGGTGAGAAGCGAAGCATTGAAGCATCAGGCTACTGCCACATGTATGAAGCTCTAAACTCAACTACATTCAGCTATGTTACTGCTTGGTATACGGCAGATGTCTATTTATTTTTTTTGCTTATTCAATTTTCGTCTGTTATTCTTCACTATTTGCTTGTGTATTGTATGCGTATCTGTTAGAAACGCCACACTACTCCCGCCTCAGTGACTTTGTTACGATCAACTTCGTGTGCGAACGACGGAGTGGGGGCAAGCGAGCGAGAGAATGTCGAAGCAGGCGAGTGAGCCGATGCTCTGTGCAGAAGTCGGGACTGTAGTATTAAACTCCTGTTTTACTATGGGACAGGGTGTGCTATTTATACACAGATCACCTCGGGATTGTAGCAAGGATAGTGAAGAGAGTAATTTGAACAGGCGATGAAATGCGTGAGAAGCGAAGCATTTTAGCATCAGGGTACTGTCGTGTGTACGAATTCGCTTTCTAAACTCAAAGACATTCAACTGATGTGGAATTGCTATGTTATTGCTATGGTATATGGCTCTGATGGTTTGCTTATTCAAATTTTTTTCGGTGTTCCCCACTAACCGTGCAGGCATGGGGAGTCGGTCGAAGAATTAGCCCCACGTGTCTGTGGATACGTGGAGTTGCGGACGCCAGTACACCCTTTAGTTGGGCGAGCAGGTATTTAACCCCACAGTGATTTGTGAGGTTCGCAGGACCACCACAATGCTATTTTGCCGTTTTTTCATCTCCTCGGTTGTTAGTTTAAGTTTCTTTACAGCCCATTTTTAAATAAACTATCTAAAATTGCCCCAACGTATTTGTTCGCATCATTATTTTAAGAAAATGTCGATTACTACTATTTATTGGCCTCACTGACTCTGCTATCGGCCATCGTTCCTTGTCCTGTGCACATTCCTCCCACACTTCGCCCTCTGATCCGATTTTCTCAAGATCACACCATTGTCATTGTCCCCCCGTCTCCATCGCGGGCTTCCTGCTGTTCTTTTTCCCGTTGGTCTTCCGTTAAGAGTTCTAGGTACGGTGATACCATGCCAGTGATACTCCTCAAAACTTTATTCTTGAGTACGCGGACTCTGTTCTTGTTTTGTAAGCGCCCATTTCTCGCGTCCGTAAAGAACAATCGGCATGGTTATTGTTTTATATAAATATGGAGGTTTTTATAAGTGACAGCAGTTTCGATGTTAGCAGTTTGCTGACCCCGTACCAACCAGCGTTACCGGATTGCTGTCTTTTGTCAATTTCCTTTGATATTTCCTAACTGACCGTTCGTATTGTTCCCAGATACTTAAATTCTTTAACTTTTACAAATATCGTACCCGTAATGTTTATGGGCGTTCCCCGAGGTTCACCTGCCCTCACCGTAATCATATATTTTGTTTTGTCTTCATTTATTTTTAGACCCACCTCTTTTGGCGCTTGCATGATGATTTCACTGTTTTTACTCAGAGTTTCTAGATTATCGCCCAAAACAGCGATGTCATCCGCATATGTGAGCTCACTTGTGTGACCCCGTTCAGGGATAATCCGGCCATGTTGTCGTCTTGTACCTTTCTGATAACATACTCGAGCAGAAGGTTAAAGAGACATGGTTAGAGACCATCTCCCTGTTTTAGTCCGTCCCGGATTTCAAATAGGTTCTGAGAGGTGGTTTTCTATTCTAACTCGCCCTTTGTTTTCGTTTATGCAAATTTGAACGAGGGCGGCATATTTTTTCGGGATTCCCAGTTCAACTGCAATATGGTAGAGTCTTTGCTTTGCGACTGAGTGACTGACGGACAGTTGGTGAACCGTTTCTCCGTATTCCCACTTCTTTTCCAGCAGTTGCTTTATTGTGAACATTTCGTTGCTTGTTGAACGGTTCCTACGGAATCCACATTGGTAGTCTCCCAATATTTCTTCTGCGTACGGTGTAATTCTCACCAGTATGACATTTGTTAATATTTTGTATGTGGTTGGGAGCAATGAAATTCTTCGATAGTTTTCGCAGTCAGGTCTGTCACCTTTTTTGAAAATGGGGACGACTATTGAGGTTTTCCATTCTTCTGGAGTGACTTCCTTATCCCATATTGTTTTGATGACTTGGTGGATCTTTCGAGCGGTTGCCTCTCCATGCTTCACAAGCTCTGCCGGTATGCTTCGTTGTTTTTCAATCAAATTGATTTGTTGGAGACAACGGATAACAAAGTGTTCAGTTTTGCGGATGATAGTACGCTTGTTTCCTCCTTTTCGAGCGTTCGGCCGATTGGTGCATCTGCGTCGCATCGGCTGAGATGTAGACAGATTGACTCTCTGAATCAGGATCTAGATAGGGTCCTGCAGTGGGGAAGGACCAATCTCGTGTACTTCAATGCAGCGAAGACACAATATACAACATTCACAAGGAAAAGTGGATCATCGGTTTCACACCTGATGATGAATGGTCGGGCCCTCGAGCCTGGGGAAAGTTTGAGATTGCTCGGCGCCACGGTCTGTGGGAATGTATGATGGCATAAACACGTCTCGAGTAGAGTATCGCCAGGTCAGCCTCAGGAAAACTGAGCTATCTTTTTAGAGCCAAGAAATATTTTACTCCGGCCCAACTTCTTCTCCTATATAAATCCCAAATTAGACCCGCGCTCGAATATTGCTCTCATGTTTGGAGCTCGGCTCCTAAACATACCCTCGACCTAATTGCGAGCATATAGAGACGAGCGATCCGCCTGATCGGGGACTCGGCGCTGACGTCGGAACTACAGTCGCTATCATATCGAAGGCGCGTAGCCGACCCCTGTCTGTTTTACAGATATTATCACGGGTACTGTTCTTCGGAGATTCTTGGTATTGCTCCACGCAATTCGGCTTATATCCGCTCCACAAGACAATCCGACGGATCGCACCCGTTTGTGGTTCATCTCCCGACGGCGCGAACATCCCTGCATCAGAACTCGTTCCGTTACAGAGCGAGGAAGCTGTGGAACTCCCTCCCCACGCGAATGTTCCTGGAGCGTTACAACCTGCAACTGTTCAAAAAGAACTGCAACAGTTATTTGATGGCATCTCGGGTCGCCCACTCGGCGCTATAGGTTCGCCTCTCCCGAGAGAAGTCTAAAAAAAAAAAACGATTTATTGCGCCTACAACTTCGTTGAAAGAGGCCGCTGTAATCTGAGGCTCGGCTGTATGTACGTCTGGTGCGTTTATTTGTGGTTGATGGGTGCGTACATTGAGCAGGCTTTCAAACTACTGCTGTCATCTTGTCGCGATATTGCTTCTTTCTGTGACTAGACAGCCGTTTGTGTCTCGAATTATTTTGGCTCTCCCTCGGTAGCCATTTCTAATTGAATTTATGAATATACATACCTCTGACGTTCTTTGCTCTAGAATTTTCTAGAATTTCTTCGATCTGAGTCTTCTCCCATTCGCGTTTTTTGCATTTGAAGAGTCTCGTCTCTTTCCGAATCGTTGCGTATCTTTCTGCGTCGACTTCATCTTATCTTTCTAAGAGGATCAGTCTGAGGCGCTTACGTTCTTCGATCTTCGCCCCGCACTCATCGTCAAACCAAGGTTTGGACTTAATTGTTTTCTTCAATCCTAATACCTTTTGGGCTCTGTGTTTGATTGTATCTCTGATCGATGTCCATTTCGTGTCCACAGTATTGGCTTCCTCTTCCTCACTGCGCCCATTCTCTAGGATGCTAAATCTATTCGTTAGTTCCTCTTGATCTTCAGCCCTTTTGCGCAGGTTTTTTAGTTTGTCAGTGTCGAACTCCGACTTCTGATTTTGCCCATAAATAGAAGATGATCGGAGTCGCAATCTCCTCCCCTGTACGATCTTACGTCAAGGATATTCCAGTGGTGTCTTTTGTCTATGACGAAGTGGTCTATTTGGTTACGCGTTACGCCGTCGGGTGATATCCATGTGGCTTTATGGATTTGCTTGTGCTTGAACATCGTGCTTTTCACTAACAGATCTTTTGACGCTGCGAACGTGATAATTCGAATCCATCGTCACAAAACCTCGAAAAAAATCTGCTCGATTACGGTGCAACAACGCCAAACCGGCCGTGAAATCATCAGCGCGTTGCTGTTTTTGGTAGACGGTCAGCAAACGTGGGACCCATCCTGCCGATAGCTTTCTCATCTCCAAAAGATCGTGCAAAATGTATCCCGTCCGTTCTTTAGAGATGCGCACTACTTCTGCTAACTTGCGCAACTTTACTTTACGATCACTCAAAACCATTCGATGCGCTTGTTCTACGATTTCGCATTCGTAGTCTTATTTGGGCTTCCAGAGCGAGATGCGTCTTTGGTAGTGGTACGACCCATTTTAAATTCACTAAACCACCGATAAATTGTTGTTCTTGAAGGAGCAGATGTGGGAAAACATTTCTGCAACCATTTCAACGATTGTTCAGAAGTTTTTCCCATCGAATATTGGTTAATCAATGTGTTTTTCCATTTTTTCCCTGTTTTTCCATTTTGTTACGAAGGCGAATTCCTCTTTTTCAATTTTTTTATGAAGGCGTAAGTAGCGTCACTCAAACGACTGTAGCTTGCAAAGGAATTGATGAAATGTCACGAAACTTCGTGCGTAAACAAGTGACAGATGAGCTCCCGAAATGAGTGATGAGTCGCACGAATGTAGAATGCTCTGCCTGACTACGTGTTTCCTCACCGTTATAATATCGTCATTAGGATCAATCTACATCGATATTTCTATCTCCCGCTCGCATATTTATGGGTATCTCAAAATTTTTTATGCGGAAGTTTAAGTAAAAGAACAAAAGTAATAACATTTCATATATTGTCGTTCCGACGTTCTGTACATTCGGAGACAGGACCAAAAACATGGTCTCTCGAATACATGAAATCTTCCCATATAGTAAGGTGCAGTTTCGAACCATCCCGGGTGATGTTAGGCCAGTAAATCCTGTGAGTATGGTGTACAACATAATTTAAACTTCCGGGACTATTGCGAAGTAATCTGTTGGGCATAGCATAAAAGGTAGGGTTTTCCAATAGGGACTTGACAACTTTTTTTTAAAAATAAAACGCAAACCATTTGAAATATTTCAAAAACTTTATGATCGGCTTGAAGTACAATCAAAACATTTATGAATGGAACTCGACTTCATTCATATGGCCACCGCGAAAGGGTGCGTTCACAGATTAAAAAAAGCTGTCAAGTCCCTATTGGGAAACCCGATAGTAGTTCTAGAGAGAGTTGTTGTCATGTGTTTATTGAAATACAAAAATTGGTCGAGCCAAATTGCAAAATATCTTACTACATTTCTTACTGCCAAAGGCATACTATTACCTTCAATAGTAGACAACTTTTTCCAGTTCTGAGATGTGTTTTTGTAAGTTAATTATTAACTTTCAATTATCTCATATTCTGTTGAGATCATTTTTTAAAAGTCTGTTGATGATCTCTTTTTTGTCAGATCTGTACAGAAGTATCTCGTCGGCATACGTAATAACATGGGTGAAAGCTTTTAATCGGTCACTAGTGTACGAGTGAATGTTATATTGAATGGGAGAGTTTGTGAAACTAGAGCGTTTGCGACGATAGTGAAGAACGTGTGATTCGAACTGGCGCTATGACGGTTAGATTCACTAAAAATTGAACCAATGCTCAACACATCAGGCCATTACCGCGTATACGAATTTGATTTTTAAACTCAAGTCCACTCAACTGATGTGGAATTGTTATGTTATCGCTAAGATATACGGCTCTGATTCTTTGGTTATCCTCTCGGTGTTCTTCACTATTTGCTTGTATATTGTGTGCGTATCTGTTAGAAACGCCACAATACCATTTGTAAGTCAATCTTTGTAATAAGTCTTATCGTTAAATGTATATATATTTTTTCAATATGTACTTTTTATGCCTTCCGGATTGAGTAATTTTTGTTGGAAGTTTCTGTTCTTTGAAGAGCTTTTTTTGTAAATTTTTGCGTTGCTACTTACCAAAAAAAATTGCTATTCATTAACATTGGACGCATACAGATAATGTATTTAACTTTCTTGTTGGAAATTACCCAACAAATCGAAATTATTTAATATTACGGCGAAGAATATTCGTAAATATTATTAAGGAACATTTCTATAAATTATCCACAACCTTTACTTGCAAAACAAAAAAATATTGTTTGGTCAAGGTAAATAGCTTTTAACATTACTTTTTTTTTACTAAAACTTGTTTCGTTCTTTTTTCTACTTTTGCCATTCATGCTGTAACAACTCATTGATTATCCTCACTTGGGTTCGTTGTTGTATTGCAGACTAATCCGGCTGTTAAGTCTGCCGTTAAATCGGTGAGTGGTGTATTTTGAATTGAAAATTAGACTAACGATATATTGTGTTCGATGTTAAGTAGTTGCTTTGAGTGTTTTCATCAAACACAGAATTTTATCAAGCACCAACATAAATAATTATTTAAAAGGATAAAAAACAAAAAGACAAAACAACTTTATATATTTTTCTAGGTGAAAGAAGGTTCACGTGGTGTGAAAACAGCATATCAAGATCTTAAATCGAAATTTCGTGATATTACACCGCCAAAGACAAACTTCCGTTCGCACGTATCCAGTTCGCATCATGACGGCATCGATGGGTTAAGTGGCAAAAAACCTGGACCGCATTCAGCACCCAGTTCTCCTATATTTAATAAACGTGGAGGCTTCTCATACACCAGTACGGATCCCATAGGCGCCCCTGTGTCATCAATACGTAAGCCTCTGGCAATATCTAGCTCAAATTCTAAAATACAACAAAATGGTTTTGCGAACTATGGAAACAATGCACCACTGTTTAGTAATAATTTGGACACAAGCCCAACAATCAGTCCTGCTGGATCAATGTGCTCCTCAGAGATGAATTTATCACAAGAACTACAAAATCATCCCTTGTTCAAGAGTCCAACCGTTGATAGAACTGTAAGTTTTTACATTTTCACAATTAATTATTAATATTTATTTAAATAGATAAACATGCTAACATCTTCTCGTTGCAAATCCTGTACTTGTCGTACTTGTGTTTTGCCTCTTATCAACTTTGTGTTTTTTTCTTTCTGTTTTATTTTTTTTGCTAATGCTACTGCACATACATTACACTCACATTAAATATCCATACATTCGTTAAAACAACAGCTCAAACCAAGTACCAGTTTAGACCTAAATTATCGTACAAGTGCTAGCAGAAATGGTGCTCCCATTAATAGACCTCAGCATCACCATCATCATCATCAACAATCCAATCACAACACCCAATTATCGGCACAAGAATCTACAGCTCTCCCAATAATTAGTTTTCATCAAGTGGCACAGGCACAAACACCAAATAATCATCAAACCACTGGAAATACTTTGTCGTCATCATCGTCATCCTTGTCCGTTGGAAAAGATTCAACTGATGAGAAAAATGAAACAATAACTTTACCAGATAATAGGATCATAGAAACGAATTCATCATTTGATAGGCCACCAAATATGTTATCACCACCAGTTCCACCGCGACGCAATACATCAAATGGTGGTATGGCTTTACGTAGACACACATCATCAAGAACCCAACGAAACCAGCGAAATTGGATAGCATTCGATGAATCCAAAGATCAACCACCAATCCCTGCGCCACGTTTGAAAAAAGAGGTACTCAATTCACATAGAGAAGAACTCTGAGTATGAACACAGATGAAAACTTTGGCAACGCTGTTTACATTATCGAGTTTTGCCTTTGAACCCTAATTTTGAAATAGTATTTTGTGTGCCTTTTTAGGAATGTGTCCTTGTAGCTTTTGTGGTTTGTCTATCATTAACGATCAAAATTCAAACGTATTTGGGAATATTAATTTTCTTGACTTTATCTCACAGAACAATGGACTACCCAGGAAAGCAAGTACCTTAGATATTAAATATGTGGATGTCATGCCTCATTTACGGATTCCAATATTTGAAGCTAAACCTCGAAAACTCTTCAAACAAACTGAAGTGTAATGTTTTAAGACGTTTTGAGACTTCAATTTTCCGATCTCCTATAAAAGTAGCGCAACGTAAACAATTCAACTTAAGTAAACCTCATTTAGAAGCTCTCCATCAATGTGGAGATGTTAAGTAAGTAAATATACAATAAGAGGGCCTACATAACTTATACTTCCAGAGGTCTGAACTGAATCGTGAAAAATTGTTCAGTTGTGTGAGAACTATATCCAGAGCTAATAACTCCCTGCTAAGTATTTGCTTATAAATGTGATCATTTAAGAGTGCGGCGTAAAATGTTCGCTAGTTGATGTTTAAATGAGTATTTGTCCTAAAACATTTGTATACTCTGTGTGGTGTGATTTAGATCGGAAGTTTGTTTATATGGTTCAACCTATTGAGTCGAAGTCCAACCTAGCGGTAATAAAATTAATTAGGAACTAATCTGTATACCAGTTCAGGCGATATTGTTCGTACATTGCATCCCGCGTTTTAGGATCTTAATCACTTACTTTAGTGGCGTTATAATCTGGCTTGGATCTGGGTCTGAATCAACAACTCCTATTTAAGAAGGTCTCTAGGTAACACTCCATCATGTGCCAAGTTGGTTGATGTCACGACAACGTTCGCTATTGATGAGTATCTGTCCTACAAATATTTCCCGTTCTCTGTGTGTTGTAATTTATACTGGGCATTTGTGCATAAAGCTCACTAATAGCAACTATTGAGTTGTATTTTATCATTATTTCGATCATTACAAGTATATAAAATTAATATAAAAATTATAGACTTGAGAATTAGCATACCGAATTCTTTAAGTCGAATTTCAACTAAAATTGGGCACTGATCTTCTGTACATTAGTTCAGACTATATTATTAGTACACTGCATCCCGTGTTTTAGGATCCTTATCACTTTAGTGGCGTTATAATCTGGCTTGGATCTGGGTCTGAATCAACAACTCTTATTTAATAAGGTCTCTAGGTAACACCCCATCATATGCCAAGTTGGTTGTATACCAACCCAACGTTCACTAGTAGATATTTAAATGAGTATTTGTCCTAAAAAAAATTGTATACTCTGTGTGGTGTGATTTAGATCGGAAGTTTGTTTATAAGGTTCAACCTATTGAGTCGAAGTCCAACTTAGCGGTAATAAAATTAATTAGGAACTAATCTGTATACCAGTTCAGGCGATATTGTTCGTACATTGCATCCCGCGTTTTAGGATCTTAATCACTTACTTTAGTGGCGTTATAATCTGGCTTGGATCTGGGTCTGAATCAACAACTCCTATTTAAGAAGGTCTCTAGGTAACACTCCATCATGTGCCAAGTTGGTTGATGTCACGACAACGTTCGCTATTGATGAGTATCTTTCCTACAAATTTTTCCTGTTCTCTGTGTGTTGTAATTTATACGGGGCATTTGTTCATAAAGCTCAATAATAGCAACTATTGAGTTGTATTCTATCATTATTTCGATCAATACAAATATACAAGTTAATATAAATATTATGAATACGTTGAAAATGAGTATACCGAATTCTTTAAGTCGAATTTCGACCAAAATTGGGCACTGATCTTCTGTACATCAGTTCAGACCATATTGTTATTACATTGCATCCCGCGTTTTAGGATCTTAATCACTTACTTTAGTGGCGTTATAATCTGGCTTGGATCTGGGTCTGAATCAACAACTCCTATTTAAGAAGGTCTCTAGGTAACACTCCATCATGTGCCAAGTTGGTTGATGTCACGACAACGTTCGCTATTGATGAGTATCTGTCCTACAAATATTTCCCGTTCTCTGTGTGTTGTAATTTATACTGGGCATTTGTGCATAAAGCTCACTAATAGCAACTATTGAGTTGTATTTTATCATTATTTCGATCATTACAAGTATATAAAATTAATATAAAAATTATAGACTTGAGAATTAGCATACCGAATTCTTTAAGTCGAATTTCAACTAAAATTGGGCACTGATCTTCTGTACATTAGTTCAGACTATATTATTAGTACACTGCATCCCGTGTTTTAGGATCCTTATCACTTTAGTGGCGTTATAATCTGGCTTGGATCTGGGTCTGAATCAACAACTCTTATTTAATAAGGTCTCTAGGTAACACCCCATCATATGCCAAGTTGGTTGTATACCAACCCAACGTTCACTAGTAGATATTTAAATGAGTATTTGTCCTAAAAAAAATTGTATACTCTGTGTGGTGTGATTTAGATCGGAAGTTTGTTTATAAGGTTCAACCTATTGAGTCGAAGTCCAACTTAGCGGTAATAAAATTAATTAGGAACTAATCTGTATACCAGTTCAGGCGATATTGTTCGTACATTGCATCCCGCGTTTTAGGATCTTAATCACTTACTTTAGTGGCGTTATAATCTGGCTTGGATCTGGGTCTGAATCAACAACTCCTATTTAAGAAGGTCTCTAGGTAACACTCCATCATGTGCCAAGTTGGTTGATGTCACGACAACGTTCGCTATTGATGTTTAAATGAGTATCTGTCCTACAAATTTTTCCCGTTCTCTGTGTGTTGTAATTTATACGGGGCTCCTCGATAGTATAGTGGTTAGTATACCCGCCTGTCACCCGGGAGACCGGGGTTCGATTCCCCGTCGGGGAGCCCCTGGCGCAAGACTAATGACCTTGCCCAGACAAAATAAATCATTATGGAAAATTTAACAAGCCTCAGGACTTGCTAAATAAGGCCAAGACCGGTTCCCGGTTGTAGTGCCGATGATGATGATGATGATTTTTGCATAAAGCTCACTAATAGCAACTATTGAGTTGTATTTTATCATTATTTCGATCAATACAAATATACAAGTTAATATAGAGATTATAAAGACGCTGAAAATGAGTATACCGAATTCTTTAAGTCGAATTTCAACCAAAATTGGGCACTGATCTGTACATCAGTTCAGACGACATTATTAGTACACTGCATCTCGTGTTTTAGGATCCTTATCACTTACTTTAGTGGCGTTATAATCTGGCTTGGATCTGGGTCTGAATCAACAACTTATTTAAGAAGGTCTCTAGGTAACACTCCATCATGTGCCAAATTGGTTGATGTCACCCCAACGTTCGCTATTGGTGTTTAAATGAGTATCTGTCCTACAAATTTTTCCTGTTCTCTGTGTGTTGTAATTTAGATCGGGCATTTGTGCATAAAGCTCACTAACAGCAACTACTGAGTATTTTTTTATCATTATTTCGATCATTACAAGTATTATTATTATTTATTGGCCTGTAGGAACCCGGAAGTTCATGATCTCACCGACTCGACTCCGCCATCGTTCCCTGTCCTGTGCACTCTCCTTCCACGCTTGACCATCCGATCCGATCTCCTCAAGGTCAAACCTAACATTGTCCTCCCATCTCCGTCGCGGGTGTCCGGCCGGTCTCTTTCCCGTTGGTCTACCCTCAAGAATTCTACACACGGTCCTATCGTTGCCCATTCGCGCCACATGTCCGGCCCATCTTAATCTTCGCGACTTGATTACTCTCACTATTGCGGTATAGCTCTTCCAATTCGTGGTTATGGAGTTTGCTCCATTGTCCTGCCTCCTCGTCATATTTACCTCCAAAGACACCCCTTAAAACGTTATTCTCGAATACGCAGAATTTGTTTTCTTCTCGTTTTGTGAGAGCCAATGTTTCGCATCCATATAGAACAATCGGCATGATTATGGTTCTATAGACACGGAGCTTTATATTCTGTGATAGCAGTTTGGATTTCAGCAGTTTACTGACTGCGTGCCAACTAGCGTTGCCGGAATGCAGTCTTTTTTTAATTTCTTTCGACATTTCGATACTGGTCGTCAGTATTGTTCCCAGGTATTTAAATTCTTTCACATTTTCAAATATCTTGCCCCTGATGTTTATGCGTGTTCTTTGATGTCCACCTGCTCTCGCCATAATCATGTATTTCGTTTTGTCTTCATTTATTTCTAGGCACACCTCTTCTGTCGCTTGCATGATGATGAATTCACAGTTTTAACTTACAGTTTCGAGATTATCGCCCAAAACGGCGATGTAATCCGCATATGCGAGCACTTGTGTGACCCCGTCCAGAGACATGGTGAGAGGCCATCTCCCTGTTTTAGTCCGTCCCGGATTTCAAATGGTTCTGAGAGGTGGTTTTCTATTCTGACTCGCCCTTTGTTTTCGTTCATGCAGATTTGAATGAGGGCGGCATATTTTTTCGGGATTCCCAGCTCAACTACAATATGGTAGAGTCTTTGCCTTGCGACTGAGTCGTAGGCTTTTTTGAAGTCAACGAACAGTTGGTGAACCGTCTCTCCGTATTCCCACTTCTCTTCTAGTAGTTGTCTTATTGTGAACATTTGGTCGCTTGTTGACCGGTTCCTACCGAATCCACATTGGTAGTCTCCCAGTATCTCTTCTGCGTACGGTGTGATTCTCGCCAGAATGACATTTGTTAATGTTTTGTATGTGGTTGGGAGCAATTATATTCCCCTGTAGTTTTCGCAGTCAGATCTGTCGCCTTTTTTGAAAATGGGAACGACTATTGAGGTGTTCCATTCTTCCGGAGTGACTTCTTTATCCCATATTGTTTGGATGAGCTGGTGGATCTTTCGAGCGGTTCCCTCTCCTCCATGCTTCACAAGCTCTGCCGGTATGCAGTCGACTCCGGGAGCTTTGTTGTTTTT
Source organism: Microdon myrmicae (assembly GCA_963931805.1). Lineage (NCBI taxonomy): Eukaryota > Metazoa > Arthropoda > Insecta > Diptera > Syrphidae > Microdon > Microdon myrmicae. Next base: position 186,402,656 of record OZ007496.1, read on the forward strand.
CAATCGGTTAATTGCGCCTACAACTTCGTTGAAAGAGGCCGCTGAGATCTGAGGCTCGGCTGTATGTACGTCTGGTGCGTTTATTTGTGGTTGATGGGTGCGTATATTGAGCAGGTTTTCAAAGTACTGCTTCCATCTTGTGACGATATTGTTTGTTTCTGTGACCAGACAGCCGTTTGTGTCTCGAATTATTTTGACTCTCTCTCGGTAGCCATTTCTAATTGAATTTTTGACGACATACATACCTCTGATGTTCTTTGCTCTGGCATTATTTAGGATTTTTTCGATCCGAGTCTTCTCCTATTGGCGCTTTTTGCGTTTGAGGAGTCTCATTGTCTCACTCCGAATCGTCGCGTATCTTTCTGCGTCGACTTCATCATATCTTTCTAAGTGGATCGCTCAGAGGCGTTTACGTTCTGCGATCTACGCCCTGCATTCATCGTCAAACCAAGGTTTGGACTTAATTGTTTTCTTAAATCCTAATACCTTTTGGGCTGTTTGTTTAATTGTGTCTCTGATCGATGTCTATTTAGTGTCCACACTATTAGCTTTCTCTCCCTCACTGCTCCCATTCTCTAGAATGCTAAATCTATTCGTTAGATCATTACAAGTATATAAAATTAATATAAAAGTTATATATACATTGAAAATTAGTATACCGAATTATTTAAGTCGAATTTCAACCTAAATTGGGCACTGATCTTCTGTACATCAGTTCAGACGATATTATTAGTACACTGCATCCCGTGTTTTAGGATCCTTATCACTTACTTTAGTGGTGTTATAATCTGGTTTGTATCTGGGTCTGAATCAACAACTCCTATTTAAGAAGGCCTCTAGGTAAAACCCCATCATATGCCAACTTGGTTGATATCAGTCCCCTTTTGTATACGAGAAGAGGTTGCGTCCTTTCCGACACACCCCCGCGAACACAAACTAAAAAAAAAAAAAAAACAAACAAATCATCATCAGAGTCTAATGCCAGAGTTATTAATAAGCGATCTGTCGCTTTAGTAGCGATAAAGTACAAACTCGTGTTTTCGCGGCCGTGGTTTGCTGCTTTGATTCCAATATTTTCTAGTTTACGTAGTGTAGATTCGAATCACATTCCTCACTCCCATTGTTAAACACTATCAGGTCGCCCTGTGCTCCAACGTACCTCCGGATTACATTCTGAAGAGTTTTCGAACTGAAATCAAGACGTCTATCCGGCGTATACGAGCTTCCCAACTTAGACAGTTAATTCACACCTTCCTGATCAGATTATTGGTTCTCTACAGCTCACAGGTTGCGCGATTAAGCATCCTTTCAAAATTCCGTTAGTAGGAATAAAACTAAATATTGCAACAAAAAGAATGTAAGTGAAACAACGAAGAATATTGTCATCAATTTTGTATCGTAGACTCGGTCTCGATAATGACTGTCTTATATAAGAAGTGTGTATATAACGAGAATGTTGTTTTATTTTATTCGGCTACATCAATTTTGTCCCGTCCAAAGTAATCCCCCTTACACATAATACACTTGTGGTAGCACTTTTCTCAATTTTGGAAGAATTTCTGCAACTCTTCTCAGTATGGCTTGAGGCTTCTTCAGTGATCCTATTTTATCTCATGAATGATTTCGAAACGTCGTTCTTCATGGTTCCCTTTATTCTTAGGAACAGAGAAAGGTCACATGGATCAATATCTGCCCAATATTACTTAGGAAAGCGTGAAAGAAGATACTAAGCGAGCAAGAAGATACTAAGCGCTTTAGGTTTATTGTCAAATGTTACAACAATGAGGAAAAGAACGTAACGAATACATTTTCCATTTGTTTCGAACGCAATAAACAAATGCTGGAAATTATCAATGCTTTTATCAAATAGAATTTATAAGAGAAACTTATATGCCGGATGTTCATATGGAAGACTTCTATATCGATTCGAGACTCAACGTTTTTGGAAGATTTTTTGATATCATTACTTTTGCTAACAAGTGGACCACCGACTTTATGGAAACGTTCGCTGTTAATTGCGTTGTGCTGGTTAAGCATGGTATAATGCATCGCTTGGGACAAATAATAAAAGAGTTCACTGCTAAAATGTTAAAATTGCCGATGCAGCTGTGGTCGAATTAACTACCACTAATTGCCGCGCATTTATGTCTGGAAACACTAGATCACCTGACTATGTGGCAACACTCGAAGATTTCTTAGTTGACCCAGTTGTACGATTGTATTTGAATGGTGAACATTTACTTGATAAATTAATCACGTTAAAAGAAAGCCGAACCCATCTTTATGATTCCGTGAATATTTCGCGACAACTGAGATCTCTATTCGATGATCTCGAGATAAGAGCTGCCCTGGACATTCCAACTACAAAATCCGCGATAACAAAGGAAATGAAAGCATTTTTCTATCCTAAGGGTAGAATAAAATACGCTCATCTTTGCCACAACACTACTGCTGCTAAAATATTACCACATGCAGTCAAGGCCGGCCTAGCTGGTTAAGTAATATCAATGGCCCAAAAGGCTGGATTTACCATTCATACTTTACGTACCCAATACATACCACTGCTCAGGGCGGCAAAATTTCTATGCGTTTATTTTGGAATTCTGTCATATTACCAAGGAGTGGTCAGATATTTGTCATCCCACCCATCTATTCTTCTGGAAGTTGTCGGAAGGGGTGTAGATGCCCGCATTTATTTCCGTACCCGCTGTTGCCCCAAAGAGTCGAAACTAGAAATGATCATTCAACCAAGAACAATTCGCTGACTGGATGGACTCAGCAATAAGTTGAATGCAATCCATTACACTGATTTGCTCGAGTAAAGTAATAGCATAAGGGATCGCACAACTATACATTTTAAGCGAGTAGATCTCGAATTGGGGACATTTTAAAACTCTTTTTTGTTGTTGGTATTTTGTGTTTACAGTTTTATCCCCCAACCCCCGTCCCCACATACCCTTAAATCATCAGCCTGATACCCCAATCGCGTACATCATCAGCCCGATACCCCCATTCCCATATCAGCCTGACACCCCCATCCCTTACACAAATTCATCCCTTACATCAGCCTGACATCCTCATCGCTTACATCAGCCTGACACCCTCATCCCTTACACCAGCCTGACACCCCCATCCCTTACACCAGCCTGACACCGCCATCCCTTACACCACCCTGACACCCCCATCCCTTACACCAGCCTGACACCATCGTCCCCTACTTCATCGACCTGATCCCCACCATGGAGGTAAACACGAAAGATTTACTTGAATAGATCTACATACCACCTAAGAAGTAGAAAATATATCGAAAGATACACGGAAAGTCGTAATAGCATAAGGCATCGCGCAACATATGTATATATTTTAAACAAGTAGATCTCGTATTGGGGCCATTTTATACATCACCTTTTTTTGGTATTTTTTGTTTTCAATTTTACCTCCCCCCTCATCCCATCATCCCCCCATCCCTCCTTATCAGCCTGATACCCCAATCGCGTACATCATCAGCCCGACACCACCATCCCCATATCAGCCTGACACTAGGTTAGTCTTAGATTAGACCTAGATGTCTTTAACTCAAGAACCTCCCCCGCTGAAGGTTGCTCCGGAGTATTTGCTATTCTCAATCTCATTTCAGGGTTGACTCTTTTTGTTTTCTATTAGCGCAATTATTGGGGAATGTTATTGTTGTTTTCCCAGATCCACAGCCAAGTTTCCAGATAAGATAGGTGATTGCCATTAGACTTGGGGCTCCTCACATTGACACCATATTTTTTCCAAGGTTTTTTGACCAAAAACTTTGTTAACTTTTTATTTATAAGAACATATATCCTGCAGCTTGTGAATATTTTTGCTTTATTGACATAGGTTGCTGTTCTATTGCTATTTCATGGAGTTTTACAAATCGCCATATGAATGTTTTTCTTGAACAAATTTGTTAACAACAACTACTAACGGTGGTATAGTCATATCGTATGTTTTTAATTTACAATTATTATTAATAACAATTATTCCAAGAAGTTTCCTGTTCATTCTGACATTTATTGGGTTGTACCACGTGAAATGTCCGATTTAATAGTAAAGGTATAAAGTATATATAAAGTAGATTGCTATATAGTAGATAGTATATATAAAGTAAATGCTTTCATTTCCTTTGTTATCGCGGATTTTGTAGTTGGAATGTCCAGGGCAGCTCTTATCTCGAGATCATCGAATAGAGATCTCAGTTGTCGCGAAATATTATTTTTCCGTAAATTTGTATTCAATCAAAATAGGATCCGTTGGCATCTATGACATTTTTCCAACGTGATACAATGTCAAATATTCCGTTTTCGTAGAAGTGCTAACCTTTTGAGGCAATGAAATCTTCAAGGGGTTTTATGACCTCTGCTCGGTTCCGGAAGACCTTCTGTCCGCAAAATGAATCCAGATTGCGGAAAAGATGGTAGTCCGTTGGGGAAAGGTGAGGAGTGTACGGTGGATGCGGAAGAATTTCAAACCCCACCTGCAACCGTTTTTGCACCGTTACTTGTGACATATGGGGTCTAGCATCGTAATGCTGTTATGGTATTATTAACAATATAAAATTTAATATTTAGTTTTAATATTTAGTATATTTAATATATTAGAATGGTAAGTTTTAATGGACTTTAAAGCACTTACTTGCTTGATCTTGATAGAGCGTTGAGCGGTCGCTGTAGTTGCTGCTTGTGGGCGCTGCGACTGGGTGCAGGGGGCGTTGAAGGGCTGCTCCCCTGTTCAGCTTCGTTGCGTTCTCTGTTTGGAGTTTATACGTCCGTATTCGATTGTTGGTTTAAAGCAACTCTTCCACAATTATTAATAGTTATAATTCACCGCCAATTCAAATTATAACGAAATCACACGCTTAGCCACGTCTAGTCAAATTCACAATACTTTGCGATTGATAGTTTAACGTTGAATGTCAAAACTTTTGTTTTTTGCCGTTGACGTTTTATTTTATTATTCGGCGCCAACGCCGGTTTTTATTATTTTCTCTGCCAAGTAGAATGTGCATAAAGTAGTTTATGCAAATTAACTACTTGGCGAGTTGTTCTCCGTTTAGAGGTAAAGTGGGGAAACTAACGAAGGGGGATTAGTGGATGTTGGGGGACCTGGACTCAAGGTCGGTCCGTAACAATGCAAATGGATCGGGCCGTGCCTATTGACAAAAGCAGGTTGCTTTTCAGGCAATTTGACATGCGATGTCTATTTCCTCACAATATTTGATAGCGTTTATCATTTTTCCTGGTTGGAGAATTGAAATGTGGATTGGTCCTTTTGATGTCCACCAAATTGTCACCAGAACCTTTTTTGGAGGAAAATCGGGCGTGGGGGTTTGAAATAATAGTGAATAAGATCGTGTGATTCGAACTGACGCTATGACAGTTTTGAATCACGAAAAAAATTGAACCTAAGCGTTACCCATCAGGCCACTGACCGTGTTTTTAATTTGATTTTTAAACTCGACTATACTCCACTGATGTGAACTATTTTTGTTATCGCTAGGTATACGGTTCTGATGTATTTTCTTATTCGATTTTCGTTCGGTGTCCTTCACTATTTTGATTGTGAATTGTGTGTATCTGTTAGAGATGCCACAGGGGTGTGTTTTGGTTTTTCACCTGCATCCAACCACTGCTAAGGTCTTTTATAGTTATCATACAGAATCCACTTTTCATCACAGGTGACTATCCGGTGCAAAAACAGTTCAGCTTGGTTTGTTAATCTAAGCGATGCGCAGATATCCAGACACCGCAGTTTTTGGGACTCGTAAAGTTCATGAGGTAACCACTTATCGAGTTTCTTTACTGTTCCTATGAGAGAAATGTGTCGACTTATTGTCATTGGGGATACGCCCATGCTTTGTGCAATCTCCCGCGCCGATTTCATTGGGTCCGCATCCATCGTTGCTCTTAAAACATCGTCAACTAACGTTTCTGGCTTCCCACGTGGTTCATTTTCGAGGCTGAAATCTCCCGAACGGAACTTTCCAAACCAACGTCGTATAGTGCGTTCGTTTACCGCTACATCCTCAAATGCGTCGTTAATGTTTTTCATTGCCAATGACGCATTATGTTCCATTTTAAATTCATAAAGGAAGAGGGTTCGAATTGGAACTGCCGACAGCATGGTATACAATTCCTAGAAAAAAATAACTGTACTTGTAACGAACCCTAAAATTCTCACACATCAAGCACACGTACCACTTTACTTTATAAAAAAACAAATTTAACATTCTGGCACAGATGTTTGTGGGGGTTCTTAAAGCTCACCTGAAGAACCCCATTCGCAACCCGTTCTTGCATCTCAAGCACCAGCATACCTGAAACATTTCCTTTCTCAAGGACATTTAATGCATTCGACGCATTATATTAAAATCCATAAAAAGAATTCTCACAGCATTCACGCATTTAATGCCATATTCAAATTCCCTGTAAAGAATTCTTCACATCATACGGCATCATAAATCCCAAACCACTCGGCACCCTTTGTTATCGTTGAAATGCTATGTCGGACAGCTTGTTTATACAGCTGCAATAAACCGACCCGCGATTCGTTTGTCCAATCGACAAACAATTACCTCATCCCAAGCATTATCATCTAAACCGAATCCTCTAGCATTTGCTAGTACAAACAAGAATTCGGTTCTTATGGCAGTCAGAGATGACATAAACATTTAAAACCCATCAGCACCTCTTCCTAATGGCGATATATTTATTAAGGCATCTGCACCACTCATCCACGACTGTAATGATGCCCTTATTTGCTTTCTCCGATGAATTACCGTCTATGATAGCCACAATGCACGGCGTAAACAATGGTCTATACGATCCCTTTGTTATTTTTCCCTCGTTTCAGGGTTCGTTTATCCTTTGTCGAAATGCATCGATAAACACTGTGATCTGTACGATCACCCATACATGCATACACCATGATCTTCATTACGAGATCTGGTTTTCCCTTACACAAAGAGAGACTTTACGTTTCTCTTGTGGTAAGTAAAAATATATCCTTAGCTGAGAGGATATCCACCACCACCAGATCGAGAGTGAATCAGATTCCAACCCTCGATTGAGTCTTATTCCAACCACCATCCAGTGTGCACACGCGGGTAGGAGTATCTTTTTTTGGGGGAGTAAATCTTTGGACACAATAAAGATGTCCAGGATTGAGTTGCCTCGGTTACCAACGACTATTTCGAAGTTGAGGGCATGACGGTTTTCGGTGTACCATTGGAACAACTTTGCGCCGTTTGGGCAAGAGACGGAGTTGTTCCAGTGGGGATGTCGGGAGTTAAAGTCGCCGCTTGTGATGAAGGGTATATGCTCCGACGACCTTATTAATTTGCCGAAATCTTCGGGGTTAATAAGGCCATTATTGGTTTCATGCGATTGGCATATGGGGTATATGTTCACTCTACCGTTATTAGCTAGATACAGTTCCACCCCGGAGACCTCTATAGACTCTAAATGTGGGAGGTCAATAGCTTCATGGCGAAGATCGCTATTAACTAGTATACAGGTGCCGCCTCCACTGATGATAGGGCCGCCAGTGAGGGTTCGATCTCTTCGGATCATTGAAAAGTTTGGGAAAGCGAGACGGTGACATGGTGCAACCTAGTTTCGGTTACAAGATTTTTGGGTTTTTGGCGTTGTGTTGGCCTGCATAGCGGATGGTTTAGGGACTTGAATATTTTTTTGTGGGAGAGATTATGGCGTTTCAAACAGATACACACACAATACACAAGCAAATAGTGAAGAACACCGAACGAAAATCGAATAAGAAAATGCATCAGAGCCGTATACCATAGCCATAACATAACAATTTCACATCAGTTGAGTGTACCTGAGTTTAGAAATGGAATTCGTACACGAGGCCAGTAGCCTGATGTGTTAAGCATTGGATCAATTCTTGGTGATTCTAACTGTCATAGCGTCAGTTCGAATCACACGTTCTTCACTATCATCGCAAACCCTATAAGATCTTGGAAGAGTTTTCATATTCTTTGTTTGTGGTCCTTTAAGCATATCGGCGAATGTAAATCCATTTTGGATGAAATTTAGTGTGGCCTGTTTTCCAAAGTTTGACTTGGCTATTTGCTTAGCTCGCGTCTCCTTGGATCTTTGAAGTAGCTGTTTATATTTTGGACAGTTTCTATAATTGGCGGGATGTGCTTTGTTGCCGCAGTTACAGTAAGTTCATTTCATCCTGCAAATTTGTTGTGGTATCATATTTTGCTGCCGGGAGTACGAACATTCCAATTTCGTGGGATTGTCCACAACGGGCGCAACGGTGGTTCATGTGGCAGTTTCGCGAGACATGCCCGAAACGTTGGCAACGTCCGCATTGAGGTATTTCACTGTAATGAAATACCTCGAAGACACTTTCTGATGCAGGATTGGAAGCGACTTTGTCCGAATTATGGAGTCTATGTCAGTCATTCATTTTTTATTTCCGTTTTTTTTTGTTGGATTCTAAATTATAGGCTAGACAAAAAATGCTTAAATTCTAGATTAATTATCTTATATTATAACGTACTGGTATAATATATTTTCCAAAGCAAGTCTAGTTTTAAGTGGGCATATCATATACGTCGCCCAGGTTAAGCGACTTTGTGCGCATTTTGTTTTAACAAAACCATAACACGTCCTCCCCCCTTTAGATACTCTAAGGATATTTTAAACTTAGATTGTACCTAGATGTTTTTAACTGGAGGACCTCCCACACTGTAGGTTGCTCCGGTGTATTTGCTATTCTCAATCTCATTTGACCAGCTCGTGAATATTTTTCCCTGTAATATTTGACAAAGCTTCCTGTTCTATTGCTATTTCATGGAGTTTTACATTAATGCAACTGCCTTCCAAATCGCCATACGAATGTTTGTCTTTAACAGATTTAGAACAACTACTAACGTTTGTATAGTCATATCGTATGTTTTTAATGTACAATTATTATTAATAACAATTATTCCTGTTTCAAGAAGTTGCTACTTGCTTTCTTGTTTAAAATATATACATATGTTGTGCAATGCCTTATGCTATTCCGACTTTCCGCGATTGGGGTATAAGGATGATGAGTTAAGGGATGGGGGAATGAGTGGGGACGTAAAATTGAAAACAAACAATACAAAAAAAAAACAGGCTTAAAATGTCCCCTATTCGAGATCTACTTGTTTAATAAAATATATATACATATGTTATGTGATGCTTTATTCTTTTACTTTACGGGACAGAAAAAATATCGAATTTCCATCTCGGTATCCTCGGGCAAATCTGTGCAATGGATTGCATTCAACTTATTGCTGTGTCCATACAGTTAGCGAATTGAATTTGGTTGAATGATCTTTTCTGGTTTCGACTCTTTGTGGCCCCAGGGGGTACGGAAATACATGCGGGCATCTACACCCCTTCCGACAACTTCCAGAAGAATAGATGGGTGGGATGTCAAATATCTGACCACTCCTTGGTAATATGACAGAATTCCAAAATAAACGCATAGAAATTTTGCCGCCCTGAGCAGTGGTATGTATTGGGTACGTAAAGTATGAATGGTAAATCCAGCCTTTTGGGCCATTGATATTACTTAACCAGCTAGGCCGGCCTTGACTGCATGTGGTAATATTTTAGCAGCAGTAGTGTTGTGGCAAAGATGAGCGTATTTTATTCTACCCTTAGGATAGAAAAATGCTTTCATTTCCTTTGTTATCGCGGATTTTGTAGTTGGAATGTCCAGGGCAGCTCTTATCTCGAGATCATCGAATAGAGATCTCAGTTGTCGCGAAATATTCACGGAATCATAAAGATGGGTTCGGCTTTCTTTTAAGGTGATTAATTTATCAAGTAAATGTTCACCATTCAAATACAATCGTACAACTGGGTCAACTAAGAAATCTTCGAGTGTTGTCACATAGTCAGGTGATCTAGTGTCTCCAGACATAAATGCGCGGCAATTAGTCGTAGTTAATTCGACCACAGCTGCATCGGCAATTTTAACATTTTAGCAGTGAACTCTTTTATTATTTGTCCCAAGCGATGCATTATACCATGCTTAACCAGCACAACGCAATTAACAGCGAACGTTTCCATAAAGTCGGTGGTCCACTTGTCAGCAAAAGTAATGATATCAAAGAATCTTCCAAAAACGTTGAGTCTCGAATCGATATAGAAGTCTTCCATATGAACATCCGGCATATAAGTTTCTCTTATAAATTCTGTTTAAGAAAAGCATTGATAATTTCCAACATTTGTTTATTGCGTTCGAAACAAATGGAAAATGTATTCGTTACGTTCTTTTCCTCATTGTTGTAACATTTGACAATAAACCTAAAGCGCTTAGTATCTTCTTGCTCGCTTAGTATCTTCTTTCTCGCTTTCCTAAGTAATATTGGGCAGATATTGATCCATGTGACCTTTCTCTGTTCCCAAGAATAAAGGGAACCACGAAGAACGACGTTTCGCAATCATTCATGAGATAAAATAGGATCGCTGAAGAAGCTTCAAGCCATACTGAGAAGAGTTGCAGAAATTCTTCCAAAATTGAGAAAAGTGCTACCACAAGTGTATTATGTGTAAGGGGGATTACTTTGGACGGGACAAAATTGATGTAGCCGAATAAAATAAAACAACATTCTCGTTATATACACACTTCTTATATAAGACAGTCATTATCGAGACCGAGTCTACGATACAAAATTGATGACAATATTCTTCGTTGTTTCACTTACATTCTTTTTGTTGCAATGTTATGTTCTATTTCTACTAACGGAATTTTGAAAGGATGCTTAATCGCGAAATCTGTAGAGCTGTAGAGAACCAATAATCTGATCAGGAAGGTGTGAATTAACTGTCTAAGTTGGGAAACTCGTATACGCCGGATAGACGTCTTGGTTTCAGTTCGAGAACTCTTCAGAATGTAATCCGGAGGTACGTTGGAGCACAGGGCGACCTGATAGTGTTTAACAATCGGTGTGAGTAATGTGATTCGAATCTACACTATGTAAACTAGAAAATGTTGGAACCAAAGCAACAAACCACGGCCGCGAAAACACGGGTTTGTACTTTCTCGCTACTAAAGCGACAGATCGCTTATTAATTACTCTGGCATAAGACTCTGATGATGATTTATATACGTATATACATATATAGATATAGATATGTACATGTGTATATATATCGGTATATACACATGCATATAAATATATATATATGTATATATATATGTATATATTATTTTATTATTATTTATTATTATTTATTAGCCTGTGGAAACCCGGAAGTTCGTGACCTCACTGACTCGCGTACGCCATCGCTCCCTGCCCTGTGCATTCTCTTCCTATGCTTCGTTCTCTGCTCCGACCACCCCAAGGTCACACCTTACATTGTACACCCATCTTCATTGCGGTCTTCCCGCCGGGCCCATTCCCATTGGTTTTTCGTTAAGAATTCTACGACGGTTCTGTCGTTGCCCAATCTCGCTACATGCCCAACTCATCTTAATCTTCGGAACCTGATTATTTTCACATTGTATCGCTCTTCAAATTCGCGATTGTGGAGTTTCCTCTATTGCTCTGTCTCTTCATCATATCTACCGCCGAAGATACTTCTTAACACTTTATTCTTGAATACGCGTAATGTCTTCTCTTCTCGCACTTTGTAAGTGCTCATGTCTTGCTTCTGTATAGAACAATCGGCATGATTATAGTTCTATCAATACGGAGCTTTATATTACGCGACAGGAGTTTCGTTTTTAGCAGTTTGCTGACCCCGTACCAACTAGCGTTACCGAAATGTAGTCTTTTGTCAATTTCCTATTTCGTTACTGGCCGTCAGTATTGTTCCCAGATACTTAAACTTTATAACTTTTTTCAAATATTGTACCCCTAACGTGGTTCCTGGGGTCCACCTGCCCTCACCGTAATCATATATTTTGTTTTGTCTTCATTTATTTTCAGGCCAACCTCTTCTGCCGCTTGTATGATGATTTCAATGTTTTTACTTAAAGTTTTTAGATTATCCCCCACGGCAATGTCATACGCATTCAGTGATGATCCGGCCATGTTGTCGTCTTGTAACTTTCTGATGACATACTCGAGGACAAGGTTAAAGAGACATAGTGAGAGGCCATCTCCCTGTTTTAGTCCATCCCGGATTTCAAATGGTTCTGAGAGATGGTTTTCTATTCTAACTCGCCTTTTGATTTCGTTCATGCAGATTTGAATGAGGGCGGCATATTTTTTCGGGATTCCCAGCTCAACTACAATATGGTAGAGTCTTTGCCTTGCGACTGAATCGTAGGCTTTTTTAAGTCAACGAACAATTGGCGAACCGTCTCTCCGTATTCCCATTTCTTTTCTAGTAGTTGTCTTATTGCGAACATTTGGTCGCTCGTTGACCGGTTCCTACGGAATCCGCATTGGTAGTCTCCCAGTATCTCTTCTGCGTACGGTGTGATTCTCGCCAGTATGACATTTAGTGAGTATTTTATATGTGGTTGGGAGCAATGAAATTCATCTGTAGTTTTGGCAGTCAGATCTGTCGCCTTTTTTGAAAATGGGGACGACTATTGAGGTTTACCATTCTTCCGGAATGACCTTTATCCCATATTGTTTTAATCAGTTGGAGGATCTTTAGAGCGGTTGCCTCTCCTCCGTGCTTCACAAGCTCTGCCGGTATGCAGTCGACTCCGGGAGCCTTGTTGTTTTTCAATCGGTTAATTGCGTCTACAACTTCGTCGAAAGAGGGCTCTGGGATCTGAGGCTCGGCTTTATGTACGTCTGGTGCGTTTATTTGTGGTTGATGGATGCGCACACTCAGCAGGTTTTCAAAGTACTGCTTCCATCTTGTTACGATATTGTTTGATTCTGTCCCCAGACAGCCGTTTGTGTCTCGAATTATTTTGGCTCTCCCTCGGTAGCCATTTCTAATTGAATTTATGCCGGCATACATATCTCTGATATTCTTTGCTCTAGGATTTACTAGGATTTTTTCGATCCTAGTCTTCTCCCATTCGCGTTTTTTGCGTTTGAAGAGTCTCGTTGTCTCTTTCCGAATTGTCGCGTATCCTTCTGCGTTGATTTCATCATATCTTTCTAAGTGCAACACTCTGAGGCGTTTACGTTTTTCGATCTTCGCCCTGCACTCATTGTCAAACCACGGTTTGGACTTAATTGTTTTCTTAAATCCTAATACCTTTTGGGCTGTTTGTTTGATTGTGTCTCTGATCGATGTCCATTTAGTGTCCACACTATTGGCTTCCTCTTCCTCACTACTCCCATTCTCTAGGGTGCTAAATCTATTCGTTAGTTCCTCTTGATATTCAGCCCTTTTGCGTAGGTCTTTTAGTTTATCAATGTCGAACTTTTTGCTTGTCTCCCGTGATTGCCCATGTGGGTTTGCTGCGAGCCGGCTTCTTATTTTGCCCATCACTAGAAGATGATCGGAGTCGCAATCTGCTCCTCTATATGATCTTACGTCAAGGATATTCGAGTGGTGTCTTTTGTCTATGAGGAAGTGGTCTATTTGGTTACGCGTTACGCCGTTGGGTGATATCCATGTGGCTTTATAGATTTGCTTGTGCTTGAACATCGTGCTTTTCACTACCAGATCCTTTGACGCTGCGAACGTGATAATGCAAATTCCATTCTCATTTGAAACGTCGTATAGACTTTCTCTACCTATAGTTGGTTGAAAGATGTCTTCGTTTCCAATTTACGCATTGAGGTCCCCGAAGAGGATTTTCACATCGAATGATGAGATCCCATCGAATACTTCCTCTGGGGTCTCGTAGAATGTGTCCTTCGTTTCTTCGTCCGTAGATTCTGTTGGGGTGTGTACGTTTATAAATACATAATTGTACCATGGTCCCTGTATTTTTAGCACCGACATTCGGTCATTAATAAATAGCACATATTTTACATGGGGCGTAATCTTGCTTATGATGAAGCCCCTCCCGAGGTTATGTGTATCGGTACCTCCACACGCCAGTGTAAACCCGTTGGTTTCGATTACTTGATGTGGGAGTCGGACTTCCTGAAGCGCGACGATGTCCGTTTTATATTGTTTCGTGTTTTCTACGACCGTCTGTATCGCGCCTGGTTTATATAACGTTCGAACATTCCACGTCCCGACGCGTATATCCCGCTTTTTCCGTTTTTCCCTACGTCTTCTTTTTGCCGAGTCGGTGTTTTCTTGATGATTTGTTCCCTTATGGTGGTGTCGGCTCATTACACCTACGCCTACGAATCACAGGTAGTATGTGTATTAATAGTTGATTTCTGCAATACGTTGGAAAACATCCGTAACAAAATTACTTTTTTTTTTATTACCCACATTCTATTCAGTACAGTTTCACAAGTATTTTAGTATTCCTACTATTATACGAGTAAGATAGATCCTTCCACATAATCCATTAGTCCAAATCCGATTTTTCTCGTGTGAAATACTTATTAATATGTTATGAAATGTTGTGAGTTAATAATTTTAGTTAGAACCATAAGTTGCATTTAAATGAGCTTCTATATTTACGTGGAGCATAATTATTTAATTTGTGGCAAAAACTCGACAATGTAAGCGGTGTTCAAATACATATTCCCATTTTGCTTAATGTTAGAAATCATCATTTGACTCCAGTATCTGATTCACTGGCTTTTTTCTATATATGTATGTTTTATTATCATTTGTACATGTTTTTCATCGGTGTGTTTATTGTTTTGTTGCCCATTTGTATTAGGATATAATTTGAATTAAATAAATTAAATATTTTAATTATTGTATAATACGTTTTTCAACGTCGTATTATGGAACGAATTTGTTTTCTACAGAAACAAAGGCAAGGTTATCCGGTCATGCACTCAGCCAGTCATACAGCAGTAACAAATGATCTTATATCACTGGACGATAGCAGTGGTACTAGTTTTGATCTAGAAGACTTTGACCCACTAAATCAAAACGCCAAACCAATACCTGCAGCTACAACATCTTCAGCAACAAATAAATCTTGCTTCCTCTCACCACAAATTACCCCATCAGGGCAAAATGCAAAATCGACGACACTCCCATCATCTACAAACTCGAATACATCCGGTGTTAGTAATCCTTTGTATCCCTATTATACACCACAGCATCGAAGTACTCTAGGATCCAGCGATAGTCGATGTAACAATATTAAAGATGATGACTTTGAACTTCTACGGAAATATGGTCTTGATCAATTTACGTTAACGATAACAACACCCGTTTCATCAACCAGTGGTTTAAGTAACTCAACATCAAATATATTACCTGCGAACACAGCAGCAAGTATGAACAATTGGACAACATTCGATTAAATAAGGTTTAGTGTTTATTGTTGAATCAGGAATACTAGGTTAATATACAATACTATAATTATTTAATTGTTGAATGAAGGGCACAACCTGTATTAATAGTAAATTCGTTTTTATCAGTTCTTCGGATAAGCGATTGCCTTCTCTGGTAAGGATCAACAAAATGCTTTAGACAAATTAAATGCGAAGATACTGCGAAAATCGTTCGTATAAATTGGCAAACATTGTTCATTTACGTGGGTCCATTTCAATCATGGTATGTCCCTCTAGTTGCTCTCGTTAACAAAGGCAAACGTTGAATTGTTGGTGGAAAACAAAACAAAAATTATCAGTTCCAGCACGTCCATCAATTTCTTCTAACGGACTGTTACAAATCATCATATTAATAATTTTAACAGATGGTAATTATTAATACGGAGCAGGTAGGCAATGGAATAATTTTAAAGTGGTAACTAAAATGAATATTCAAATTGTAGATCGTATAGTTCAGTATGTGGAAATTAGAAAAATCCCATCTTATTGGAAAAGAATAATATTTCGATGAGAATTGTGTTTAAGAGGTGAGATGTCTGTTTCCGAAAACTTTCTTTCATCATCATCGGCACTACCACCAGGATCCGGTCTTGGCCTTATTTAGCAAGTCTCTCCACCGGTCCCGATTTCGACCCGATGTCATCCAGTTTAGCACTCCCAGGCTCTGGGCGCCCTGGTCTACGCCATCCCTTCATCGCAGACAAGGTCTGCCGCGCTGTCTCCTTCCATACATCCTGCCACAAAGGACTTTCCGGGCAGGCTCCCCTTCGCTCATTCGAGTTAGGTGTTCCGCCCACCAGAGTCTACCGAGCTTGATTTTCTTACAACATTAGCTTCAAGGTAGATTGCGTACAACGCATGGTTGTAGCGTCTTCGGAATCGCCTTCCCTCACATATGGGGCCAAGAATTCTCCTTACGACCTTTCTCTCGAACGCGGCTAAGAGTTCAGAGTGCCTTTTATTGAGCACCCAGGTCTCGGATCCATATATAAGTACTGATAAGACCAAGGTCCTGTACAGTAGTAACTTGGATGTTCTGGATCGATTTCGGGATTTAATTTCCCTTGATAGACCATAGTAGGCTTTGTTGGATTTGATCAGCCGTTCCCGTATTTCTTCCTCCATATTGTCATCGGCTGATACTACCTAAGGTAGTTAAAGGATTTCACTGATACTATTGACCCAAGGTAGTTAAAGGATTGCACTACTTCAAATTCGTGCTCCACTACCCTGATAGTCTGACCAACGTTAGGTCTTCTCTTCGCCGAAGTCGCCACCATGCACTTAGTTTTCCCTCATTAATTTGCAGTCATAGTTTTTGTACCGCCTGTTCGATCTGGGTGAAGGAGTCTTGTACAGCCGATTCGGTTCTACTTATGATGTCGATGTCATCTGCGTAGGCAAGTATCTGGCTGGACTTGGTGACAATAGTCCCTCTAGTTGTAACGCCAGAGTCACGGATTGCTTTCTCCAACCCCAGGTTGAAGAGGAGGCAGGCCAGACCGTCCCCTTGTCGGAGTCCATTAAAGTTGTTTATTGGTTTAGACAGCAATCCCGCTATTTTTACTTGACTAGTTACGTTGGTCATGGTCAACCTACAAAGTCGTATCAATTTGTTTAGAATGCCGAACTCTCTCATGGCATTATATAGTTCTACCCTGGCTATGCTGTCGTAGGCGGCCTTAAAGTCTATAAACAGATGATATAATGGAATCTTAAATTCCGGACATTTTTCCATCGCCTGCCTAAGGGTGAATATCTGATCAATCGCTGATTTGCCTGGGACGAAGCCACGCTGATATTGACCAACGATGACTTTAGCGTATGGGGCTATCCGGTCTTGTAGGATAGAGGAGAGTATCTTATAGGCGGTACTCAACAATGTTATACCCCTACAGTTGCTGCACACTGTGATATCTCCCTTCTTATTTATGAGGCAAATTATTCCACGACGCCAATCTTCCGGCATCTCCTCCTGCTCCCATACATGCACCACGATCTCATGAACTACGTGATGTAATGCTGTCCTTCTTTATTTGATTAGCTCAGCTGGTATGCCATCAGCTCCGAGGGCTTTATTTGATTTGAGCTGTCTTATGGCTTTTAATGTTGCCTCTATGCTTGGTGACGGCAGCATTTAGTCTTGATCTTGCATTGGTGGAGCCTCCAATTCTTCTGTGAGCTGACCATTTAGCAATTCATTGAAGTGTACCACCCATCGCTCCAGAAACTCTTCAGGATTGGTGATCATATTACCCTCTAAATATTTGCAGTAAGTCCAGCGTGGTGTTTACCGCGTCATACTGCGGATTATTTGGTGGAACTTCCGCGCCTGGTGCGGACCTCGTTCTCTACTTTTCTCTATTTCACAGACAAGGTTTTTTTCCCAGGCACATCTTTTGTCTGTGGAGTCTTGTTTCAGATTTTCTGAGCTCTTTGTATTTCTCTTCGCGTACCCGCGTCCTATGAGGCTGATACATTTCCTGGCATGCAGCATTCTTACGTTCAGTCGCTATCATGCGGATTATTTGGTAGAACTTCCGCACCTGGGGCGGACCTCCCTCTCTACTTTTTCTATTTCACAAACAAGGTTTTTCTCCCAGGCACTTTTCTTTTGTCTGTGAAGCCTTTTTTCGGATCTTCTGAGTTCTTTGTATTTCTCCTCGCGTACCCGCGTCCTATGAGACTGCTGCATTGCCCGGTATTCAGCATTCTTACGTTCAGTCGCTAGTTTGCACTCATCATCAAACCAGTCGCTCCGATATCTACGACTACTGCCTAATATGAAGTTGGCAGTACTAATGACAGTATTCTTAAGGCGTGTCCATTTCTGTTCTACGCCCGGCATTCTGACCCCAGGACTTACTCTCCCTCCGTCGAGCTCCTCGAGGGCGACTTTTAACGCATGGGCAAAGGTGTTGCTGGTCTTCTCAATGCGTAAGGCAGCCTTGCTGATCCGAACCTGATACGCAGATGCAATACATCTCCGTAAGGCAATCCGCACTCGGAAAATTTTACCAACAAGATAGTTGACGTTGGCACCTCGGTACGTTCGTTCCGTCATCAGGCTCGAGGAGTGACGGCGATCTATCAACACGTGGTCAATTTGGTTGCAAGTGGTTCCATCAGGTGATACCCAGGTGGCTTTTTGGATATATTTACGCGGAAACCTGGTATTCGCAACGGCCAAGTTCTTTGACGCTGCCAGTTCGATGACTCGTTGTCCATTGTCATTAGTGTTTTCATGTAAACTATGGGCACTATAGGCTCTACGCCCTGAAAACCGACTCCCGACCTATTTTGGCATTCAAATCACCAAGAACAATTTTCACATCGTATCTTGGGCAGGCATTGAGGGCCCGTTCGACGTTCTCGTAGAAATGTTCTTTTTCATCGTCATGGGACTCTGTAGGTCCGTGAACGTTTATGAGGCTTATGTTCTTAAACATTCGAGGAGATCGAATCGGATGGTCTAACGTGAAAGGAGAGCGCACGGGACAGGCAACAACGGCGGAGTCGAGTCGGTGAGGTCATGAACTTTCGGATTCCTACAGCCCAATAAATAGTAAGAGTAATGTTCTTAAACTCACCTCGCACGCGAAAAGTGAATCATCATCATCATCGGCATTACAACCGGGAACCGGTCTTGGCCTTATTTAGCAAGTCCTGAGGCTTGTTAAATTTTCCATAATGATTTGTTTTTTTCCGGGCAAGGTCATTAGTCTTGCGCCAACCTTTCTTAGGATGTTGCTGCGTGCGTTGGTTCACTACTTGGCGGGTGCGAACGTAAGAAACGACGTTGAACACTTTCGATCCTACGAATGTGGGACGAAAGATAAGGGGACCATATCGGATTAGCATATTCTAGAAGAGGACGGACTAAGGTTACGTAGAGCGATCGGGTCACGTAGGGATTAGGCAAATATTTTGACCAGCACGAACCGAACACTACCCATTCTGCCGAAGGATACCGCCGGTTTAATGTACCGCTGTATTTGTACCGATCCACCTAGGTTCCTAGATTTTTGCGAACCGTTTCTTACCACTGGTGGGGGCAACGGTTCGCAGTACCTGAACAGAAGAAATAAAAATGATCCGTTCGAGTGGCGCCTTACCTTCCCCGTGAGGGGAAGCATTCCGGGCCGCCTGAAATTGGTGAAATGCACTTAAGAGACTCGAGGAGGTTTGCTTAGCCAGTAATTTTTATTTACTTCTTACAGCCTATACATACAAATTGTCCTTATTCTAAACTATTGTAAAATTTCCAATGCATTATCGCCATAAATCATCAACATACAATTGCATTGTTTCAAAGCAATCGTTTTATTGCGGTGCACACATGTTTGGTTGGTCATAAAATCCGTCTATCTTCATGCACGTCGATAATCGCGTGAGCCCTTGCCCTGGCGACTAATGACCGGTTGATGATTGTGGTTCTGCACGAATAGAATGGCATGAGTCCTGGGTTATTGTTGATGAAAGTGTCGTTTGTTCTGCGTGTGGCCGTCGGTACCTGTGATGTATGTGGCAGTTGTCTATGGCTGTGGTGTCGGTGTTTATGATGCTGCAAACATGTCATAATTATGTACTTCATTGGATGTCTTAGTGGAATGCTTGCAGTATGTATTACGAAGATGGTCGCATGAAATGTTTATTGATTGAAGCTCGTTGATTTTAACAATATGAAATAGAATTTTTTTAAGAAATCATTAACGCGAGACGTTTGAATAATTCTGTCCCGGTTATTTAATTTATTAAATGTCTAACCATGTAGAATAAATCATTTTTTTATATAGTGTGACTTTCGGATATTTCAAAAGCGTTCGACAGAGTTTGGCACCCAGCCATTTTGTCGAAATTGCATTTCCATGGAGTGGACAATTCACTGATCCGATGGATAAGAAACTATCTTGTTACGTAGACTCTCGGACCGGGGACTATCTGACGGTCCAATCCAGGTGGTTCTCGATGATGTCCAATCTGCCTCTCATCAAATTAATACAGGTTGTCCCCGGGGTTCGGTACCCTCACCCACTCTCTTCCTCATTTTTATAAATGATTTCTTGTCTACCACCCACAACCCAATTCACTCATTTGACGTAGCACATTGAATTTCTCATGCTGAAATGAACATTCCCGATCAAACTCTTTGAACCTCATTACCAATCAGCAGGTTATGCTTGATACATTGAACTCCGCCCTGAACAAGATATATCAATGGGGATTATCTAACCGAATAAAATACAATGCCTTAAAAATTCAGTGCCACCTCTTGTCGTCATAGGCGAACCCCAAAGTAAATACACTGCAGATGAATGGAGCTTGCATCGACGAAGTAAAGGAACTATTAGCACTTAGTCGAATAAATTCGACTCTTAATTGGAAGGACCACGTAGCTGGGAAATGTGCGGGGTGCCTTAAGAGATGCAAAATATACTTCACTCCATCCAACCTGGCCACTTTTTACAAGGCGTACGTTCAAAAATGGAGTTCAATGCTTGTATTGTACAACTGAATTTTTCTATGGTTTACATCGTGGCAGCTTCTAGATTAGTCCTTAAAGTTTTATAATGTGAATTGCAAAGCGCTTTTTATATTTTCCTATTCCATTTTTTGGCTCGTCGATAGTATAGTGGTTAGTATCCCCGCCTGACGCGGGAGACCGGGGTTGGTTTGCCCGTCGGGGAGCCTCTGGCGCAAGACTAATGACCTTGCCCGGAAAAAAACAAATCATTATGGAAAATTTAACAAGCCTCAAGATTTGCTACATAAGGCCAAGACCGGTTCCCGGTTGTAGTGCCGATGATGATGATTCAATCTTTACTCGTCTTAAAGTCTGGGTTGACAAACAATTCTCCATATTCTTTAACGTGCTTTTAAATTTTAAGTATTTTTTGCTTAAAGATGTTGCCATCCAATGGAATTCTTTTTTGACAGCAATCATCAATCCAAACGCTGGGTGCCTTTTCCATTTTCTCAATAATAGGTTTTCGGGGACGAACTGCATATTATGTACATATCGAAAATATCGCAACTGCCCTTCTCATTTCTGTAAACTGTGCACTGCGACCCTTTTCGCTGTAACACCGGAATAGAGTTATATACGAATATATAAGGTTGGCAACTGAATAATTGTGGATTTTTTTTCAGATAAATAGGACATTGTTCGATGACCTTTTGCCATCTTTCTGGCAACTTCATAATTCCATGTTCATAGAACTTCTGATCTTTATCGGCAAACAACTGAATCAAGTGCGATTTCACAGCGTCATCATCATTGAAAGTTTTACCATCCGAAGAGTTTTCCAAACATCGAAATAAAAGGTAATCTGATGGAGCAATGTCAGAGCTATATGGGGTGTACATTTCCCAACCAAGCTCGAATAATTTTTGGCGAGTGACCAAAGACATATGTGACCTAACGTTGTACTGGTGAAAAATGAGCCCTTTCCGATAAACCAACTCTGGCCGTTTTTCGTTGATTGCCGTATTTCGTCTGTCTAGTTGTTGACAGTGCACATCCGAATTGATCGTTTGATTCCTTGGAAGTAGCTCAAAATGGACAACACCTTACCAATTTCTCCAAATTAAGAGCAAAATCTTCTTTTGGTGGATATCAGCTTTCGAGATGGATTGTGCTGGCTCATTAACCTTAGACCAAGGTCGTTTTGGATTGACGTTGCTGTAAACAACCCATTTTTCATCGCCAGTGATGATTCGTTCCAAAAGAGGGTCGGATTAATCGCGTCTAAAATGCAATCGCAAGTTTCTTTTAAACAATGTGGAACTCAAACATCAAGCTTCTTAACGAGTTTCATAGGTTTTAAATGTTTCTCAATCGCTATATGTGAAACATTTAACTTTTAATCTCTCGTACACTTACATGGCGATCCGACCTGATCGTTGTTCATCTTTCAGTGAAAAATCCCGGGAACGAAATTTGCCAACCCAATCCCACACTGTGTTCTTTTAAAGGCTTCTTCACCATACACATCACATAACTTTTTAGCAGCTTGCGCTGCGTTCTTTCCTTTAGTGAAATAAAAAGTAAAATATGACGAAGATGCTCATTGTCGCACTCCATATTAAAACTGACGCCAAAATAATACCTTTTCACAAAAATACACACAATTTACTTCTAAGGCAAAGTAAGACTGACAGCTAACAAATGTCAAAAGAAAAAAAAATGTCATTGACAGAAGCCATTAAAAAAGATGGCCAAAGACGACATCTATGTGTGAAATCGACAATTAGTTAGTTGCCTACCTGATATTTCGATTTTGCATGGCATGCTTAAACTTGTCCAAGTACAGTCCGAAGCACTCATTCCATGATATCAGTTCGGTTCGCCATAAATTGTTTCACAAATTGTTCTATATCAAGTACCATGTTGCGGGTCAATCTCCATTTTGTGGAAGTGTTCCATGTCTGTTGTCAATTTTGTTAGCTAGAGTTCTCTATTTGTAGTGGTATTTATAAACGGTGCTCTTGGGAGGTAAGTGCATCAACCTTTTGCAAAGCAGTGGATTCCCTAGCTACGATCTCAAGTAATTTCCTTCCAGTCATGAAATTGATGACATCTTCGGATACCGCCCGGAAAGTGATGCATATTCACTGAGATGATAACCCACGTGCTGAGTTAGCTACCCCCATGTACGTCTTATACTGAACAGCTACTGCCCATACGTATGCTGCGTACATTATAATGAACGTGTTGGTGTTGGTTATCGACTTCGTGATGTGTGCCGCAGTTCATCATCATTGAGAAGCAGTCTCGCTAATACCTGACAATTCATTTTTTTTTCACTCGTTTTCCGCCAGTGCTTGATCGCCACTATCACACAATCTTCTACATGCCCTATGATTCTTAATCTTTCCAATATATTGAATCTGAGCACATCGTCGTACATAATATTCTATAAGAGCGGTTCCAATACAGATCCCCGAGGCATACCCGCTGTTATTTCATATTTTTGTGGTCCCTCATCATAGTTGTAAAGCAATGTTCTATCAAAAAATGGATTGCTATTATACACATGGAGGAAACTCCACGACCAATTGGAAGAGCTGTACCGCAAACCTACAATTGTGGGAGTAATCAGGTCGCCAAGTTTAAGATGGGTCGGACATGTGGCGCGAATGGGCAACGATAGGACCGGGCGTAGAATTCTTGACGGTAGACCAACAGGAAAGAGACCGGCAGGACGGCCGCGACGGAGATGGGAGGACAATGTTAGGTTTGACCTTGAGGAGATCAGATCAGATGGTCAAGCGTGGGAGGAGAGAGCACAGGACATGGAACGATGGCGGAGTCGAGTCGGTGAGGTCATGAACTTCCGGCTTCCTACAGGCCAATCAATAGTAGTAGTAGTATTATATACACTACATACGGCGAGAGTTTCTAACGCTCTTAGGACATGTTCCAGTTGGCCGAGTTGAAGGCGTTTTCGACATTTCCATTTTATTTTCAGATTCCTCCCAACTATCTTGGAATCGCGTTGTGGGTGATGTCATACACAGCGCATGCGGCTTTACCAGTTTTTTTCTTTTTCTGAAACCATATTGCCAATCGGTGTGGCCTTGGGGAACTGTTCCAAGCGTGTGCCAGTTACTCATAGAAAGCTGATTTTCGTAATATATGTGAATAATGGAATGTGTACATTGTGCCGAGCCAAATCTTTCCATGAACAAATGTGAAATGGTGGCACAACGAAAATACCATGACAATTTGACAATTTTATCTCTTATACAATCCCTACTGGAAAAAGTATCTCCAAATGGCTCACCATCTAAAATACAATATATCATTCTTTATAAGGCTACTGAATAACGATGCGCTTAATACGTAATATTTTCCCTCGTCATTGACACAAAATTTGAAGAAGAATGGTCACGAAATGAACTATTGATAAATTATTTAGTCAAAACATATTATTAGATGAATTATATATGTGTATTGCTATTTATCTGCAACAGAAAATATTGCTTGCAAATAGAAGAAATTTTCTGCAAAATAAGCTATTCCAATTAAATTAAAAAGTATACATGTGAACTGTAGATAAACTTATAGTTATTTATTCTGCAATCGATATACATCAATATATCGCTGAATTGTGCACCTGTATTCACATTGTTTAATTTGTAGTATATAAATCAAATGTACTCATTGAATAGGTGATTTATAAGTAAACTTGAAACGAAATTATTATTGCCACAAGAATTTGTTAACTATTTGTAGAAAATCGCTATTTATACTATAAATCCTGAATAAAGATTTTATATATACCTAAGTGTGCATATTTATAATTAAGCTATTTTAAAATCAATGTAAAAAAATAATCTTTCCAAATTCTAAAATAAAAAGGAACGAAGTGAAATAATGTTATCCTTTAGACCTTACATGAACAAATGCAACGGCACAGAGTTGTGTGGATTTAAAATTTTGTATTTATAGGTGTTAAGGCACAAAATTAATTCACATATTGAAAATAAAACACAAATACAAATTATTATCCTTTGAGTGTTTTAAATAACACTATTCTTGAGATTTACTTCCTAGAATATGACACACCATAACTGATCTATGCGAGGCATTTAATCGAGTTATTTATGATCAGAAATGGATTAGAGACAACGAGGCCTCTTAAGAAATAACACTGTTATAAATGTTTCAGGAAATTTTTTAAAAAGCTTAAAATATGCTGTTGTGGATTCGCAATTATATGCAGCGGGGAGAATCTAGTACGTTTATCGTCTAGTACATTCCCCGACAAACATATTCACCACACCTGTCAGAAACCAGCCGACAGTGCATCATCAACTGTCTTTTAATCAATTGTTAATTCTTGCTTACTAAACTTTGTGGCTTTTCTTTGTCTTTTGAATCTACTAAACGTCATCGGCTGTGGGCAAGGAAACTTATTTCAATATTAAGGAAATAAAAAAGTCGAAAATCAAAGTTACGTATTCTTAATAAGAAAAATATTTCACAATCACTTGCACCTTTGTAGCCCATAGGAACCCCATCTGGACGGTATTCACCAGTGCACAATTGTCGAAAGTTTTCTGCTGTCTGTGGGACTTTGTCTGCGAATAACTCGAATATCATTCGATCAATTTCCTCCGATTGGTTCCGACTGATATGTCAAAGAATACAACAGGATTTGCGGAACATCGCAGTAGCATTTGTATTTGATTCCAAGTTGGCATTGTTTAAAATGGTTTTGTAGTTTTACAGCAACTCTCTGTAATTGACAACACTTGTCACCTTTCCACTCGTCACCTTTGAGTAAATCGAATGAGCAAAGAGGAAATCGACTTCCCGGAGGAACATTGACGGCGCAGGATAAGTATCTACAAAGGCTTTTTCTACATTGTTCTCTGGTCCTTCGTGCCGGATCCAGTGCCTTTTGGATCCACTCGTCGCCGCACAGTTCGCGACATAAAAGAAACTCGCAAATTTCAGATTTCATCAATTCGCAGAAATTTAAAATAAGGAACAACAACAATCTTCTAAAAACTTCGAGTTTCCAATTTATGGGTGAAAAAAATTGGCGTTGATTTAAGAAGTGCAGATAAGAAGAACGAATACTTAATATCAGGTCTCGAAATTTGAGACTGCGCTATAGGATCATAAACCTAAAATAACATTCACCAAGTGAATATAAAAGATTCTCATAAAAATTCCGGATAAGAAACTGTATGGGAACATCTACAAGCAAAAGACGAATAGGTGGAAAGACAAACGTTTTAACTTGCGTTTGCTTGAGGACGATTTAAATACTTCTATTGTCCACAAACATAAAATTCGCGCTCCCATCAATCGCCAGACACACTCGACACGCAATCCATTGTTCGCTGTGACCGTCCATCGGCGGCAACCAGTCATTACTGCATCAGCGAACAACACACAACAGTGAAGATAGTTCAGTGAACATAGTTCTAGAGAAACAGGAAGTGAACTCAAACGAAATGCCACCAACAGCGGTCACTAAGTCGAAAGTAACAAAGGCTGCATTGGCCGAATGCCGAAGACTCGCCAAAGCAGAATGTTTAGCTGAACTTAAACGTCAAGAAGCTGAAGAACGCGGCAAAGCTGAATAAGAACGTTTGCGTCAAGCCGTTGAGGAAGCAAACAGGCGCAAAGAAGAAGATAGGCCCAAACGCAAGGAAGTTGAATTACAGAAGGTAGCGGCTAAAGAAACAGCAATCCTATAAAAGTGCAACACATGCGCAAAGTGTCCAGATTGATGAAACTCCTTTACCCACTCAAACAAACACTGGAACTGTGGTCCCATCTGCCGGACCACCGAACCGAACCCCACCACCGCCCACAACATTGTCATTACCTCCATTTGGTCTCGGCGCTATTCCCAGAGCAATGCGAAGGCCAAATGATTCCCAACGAAAGGCTGAGAAGAAACAAAAGCAAAGAAAGTGGAATCGCCTGGTGGGCCACCGGGCCTACCGCCTAATCCAGTCGATATGTCGGATCTGGACACTGATGCAGAAGATGCCGCACCGCTACAACCAGCCAAAAGAACGAATCGCCGATCAGATCACTCCAAAGTAAAGGAAGAAGACGATCTGCCGAAGCCAAGCCCTCTACAGCAACGAATGCTGGTGATATCCGGACAAAACATTGATGAATTCCTGAAATAATGGGAAAGTGTTCATAAGAATAGGGAAATGGAACCCGACCCTGAGCCTAACAACCTAGAAGAAAGTGATGCATCGAATGGGAGCAGTAACGAGGAAAGTGATTGGAGTCATTCGAAACCCGATAATGATGCTCCTCGGACTAGTCCACATGTAGCCATCCCCATGCCAGCAAGTCTCTCGCCGCCAATGATGTTCCGGCCACCTCTACGGCGCCCGGAAACTCCACCAACACCTGACATGCGAATGCCGTCCTGCCCACCACCGGTTCGTCCCTGCCTTTGCGGCATGCCTCCGCAATTAGGAGTTCGTATGTCGCCCGGCCCTCCACCCGGATTGCCATCACGGATGATGCATCCGGAAAATTCCTCCCGTAAGGACACCGAAGGCGTGACGACAACCACTGCGAAACCACCCCAGAAGGGCAATGAACACAAGCACCCTACCCGTGAACAAATGGCGATTGAGGAACTCATCGCCGTTCAGTTCGCGGCACAGGACCGCATCTCTGGCACCTTCCTCAACCTGCAGGACAGAGAACAACCAAGTCCGACAACAATAGAAACCAAACGCGCACTCCGCGCCGAATGGGAAGACATCTCCAGGCGGCACAACGAAATCTTCTACACGGCGGCACCTGAGTATCAAAACCACGAGTACTTCGCAGAGGATTTTATCGGCGGGACCGAGGAAATATACCTCGAGGAACAGACAAAGCTACTCGAGGCCCAGTACGCGCTCGCGTCGGCCTCCCCAACAAGGGCGAACAACGCCAATCGCCTCCACCCTAGCGAGCTACCCCCAGTGCAGCTGCCAACGATCGCCACCAAGCCAGCGGAAAAGGAATCGCACCCCAGACCAGTGAATAAGAACCAGCAGGCCGCCGACCAGAGTGCCTCCTGCCCAAAGCTCTACCCGGCCCATGTCCCGATGATCGGCCCAAATCGGAAGCCCCAACAGAAACCGATGCCGCGCACGCGTTGTGGGGCACAACATCACATGGCTGTTCCTTGTGGGTTGCGAACTTACAACTCCGACCCAGAGGAACTGGTACCCTTCCAACCGATTCAGGAACAAGCAGTGGCCACAGCGCACATAGGATCCGTGTCAGATCTAACGCCAGTGTCTTCCACGAATACGCCATCAACTGTCCCAGCAACAGTAGCCGGCCCAATGACCAACCAGTCCCGTGTCCTGATACACAGACTACCGTCGGAACCCCTTAGGCAATATGCTCCATGCACATTCTGCGGGGCCACACACCCTATTTACGCCTGCCAGGGCTTCCAATCACTCACACCTGGCCGTCGGTAGTCCTTCGCACACAAAAGAAACTTGTGCCTCAACTGTTTGGATCGCCACCGTCTACGCGACTGTCACAGTAAGTGCAGGACCCGCTCCCCGCATCGACTGCCACAAAAGGGCCTGTGCACACACATTCAGCACCCCTTCACAGCATTCGCCGTTGCTCGCAACCGGTCAAGTCATCGTGGCGTCGGAGAACCAACATGGGATTGAAGTCCGTGCTCTGCTGAACCCCTGCTCCAGCGGCATATTCATTTCAACGTCACTCCACCGAAGGTTGCTCCTCCGACGCCAAGCATCACCTGTCCCCACCTACGGTGTCAGGGGCACATGTGGCCTTGCCACAGGGACTCGATCCGCCATAAGCATCACTCCTCGCCTGCACGGCTCGAAACAGTGGACACTGAGGCCATTTATCCCGTCTTGCCTATCGGTGTATGTACCACCACCACAATCAACGACGAGGGGTCTCTCGTTCGTGGCGGATCCGATAAGGTGGACATAATGATTGGGGCAGACCTGTACCCCACTCTCGTTCTGGAAGGTCTAAGGAAGGATCAACGTTCCGGCCTTGTCGCGCAGGCTACAGAATTGGGAAGGGTGCTAACAGAAGCAGCACCCACCATGTCACCCAGCTTTGATGTGACAAGATCTGTCATCAGCCACCACATGGCCATTCCTCGTGGGTTGCGAATTTACAACTCTGGCCCAGAGGAATTGGTCGGGCATGCGACTGCGGATCGCGACTCCTCTGCGCGAACCAAAAGGAGGTCGAGTCGGCATCGACCCCGGGGGCCACACACGAGTCCCATGCAACCACCCACCAAGGACCACCTGCGTGGCCCAACTACTGGACATTGACCGTTGAACCACCGCAAGGACAATAGGCTATCGAAGATCCAGGAGCCTGCCCGCCCAAAGGCCTCAAGGCACCACGCCACATCTAGGACACCACGTGGTTGGGCTCCTGCCCAAGACCAAGATTACCAAAGCTGACCGCTGCCACATGTAGCCACCACAACAGGACCAGGAGAGCACAATGCCCCGCTTGGCGGGCGGCGCTCCCCAGCAACCAGCGGTCGCTCGAACCCCAACCAGAAAGCACGCCTCTCAGTGCATCAACAGAGGCTGCACTCCAACGCCCCCGGGGCACTTGGCCCGCGACTGCCATTCCACCAGGACACACTGACAGTGCCAGGGGCGACACGGCACCTGACTCTACGCTACAGCCTCATACACCAACGGGCCACCATACCATGGAGCAAGATGGTTCGCCAATGATTGGTGAACGCGGGCGGAATGTTGCGGATTCGCAATTATATGCAGCGGGGGAAATCTAGTAAGTTCATCGTTTAGTACACTCCCCGACAAACATATTCACCACACCTGTCAGAAACCAACTGACAGTGCATCATCAACTGTCTTTTAATCAATTGTTAATTCTTGTTTACGAAACCATGTGGCTTTTCTTTGTCTTTTGAATCTAATCAACGTCATCGGCTGTGGGCAAGAGAACATATTTCAATATTAAGGAGAAAAAAAAGTTGAAAATCAAAGTTACGTATTCTTAATAAGAGAAATATTTCACAATCGCTTGCACCTTTGTAGCCCGTAGGAACCCCAAGTGGACGGTATTCACCAGTGCACAATTGTCGAAAGTTTTCTGCTGTCTGTGGGACTTTGCGAATAACTCGAATATCTTTCGATCAATTTCCTCCGATTGGTTCAGACTGATATGTCAAAGAATACAACAGGATTTGTGGAACATCGGAGTTGCATTTGTATTTGATTCCAAGTTGGCATTGTTTAAAATGGTTTTGGAGTTTTACAGCAACTCTTTGTAATTGACAACACTTGTCACCTTTCCACTCGTCACCTTTGAGTAAATCGAATGAGCAAAGAGGAAATCGACTTCCCGGAGGAACATTGACGGCACAGGATAAGTATCTACAAAGTCATTTTCTACATATGCTTTGAACCTTTTAAAGTGTGTGGTATAAACGGTATTACCTTAATGAATTAAAGTGGCGTTTCCAACAGATATAGACGATACCCAAAACGTAGGGAGGAACAGCAGCTAAAGGTAATCGTTGAAATAAACCATCAGAGTCGTATACCATCGAAAGTAGCATAGCATTTCCATTCCATTATAGAGTACTAGAGAATAACAATTCGGCTCCTGCAAGCAACTGATGAGTTGACGCTTTGATTCTGTCGTTTACTGTGAATCGTCACTGCATCCGTTCGAATCACATTCTCTTCACTATCATCGCAAAACGTATTACTTTCTTTCAACATGTTCAACCTCTTTTTCACCCGTATATCAGGCAGACATTTACGGTCATCAGAAAAGTTCATTTACCAGGTGTACCGGTATGAAGTGTTTTTAATAAATGAAACACTAATTTTAAATGGGAAAGTAAAAAACATGTTATTCGAAGTATTGGCCATTGCTTTCTACACATTTCGACCACCTTTCTGGCAATTTGTGGATAACACACCAATAAAACCGGTCGTCTTTTGAGGCAAACCGTTAGGAGACCCGCCTGTCACGGAGACCGTGGCGCAAGACTAATGACCGTTCCCGGAAAAAAAAACAAATGGAAAATTTAACAAGCCTCAGGACTTGGTAAATAAGGCCAAGACCGGTTCCCGGTTGTAGTGCCGATGATGATTGGGAGACCCAATTTTCGACTTCTTCGTGGGAATTGAAATGCTGCTCAGCCAATGCGTGTCCCATCGATGAAGAGAAATGGTAGTCGGAAGGTCCAAGTCTGGAGAATACGGCGGGTGGGGTAACACTTCCCAGCCGAGAGTTGTTATTGTTTCTTTGACGGATTTTGCTGTATGACTCGGAGCATTATCGTGCAACAAAATTACCTTTCCGTGTCTTGTGACCCATTCTAATCGTTTTTCGACCAATACATGGTTCAAATTGATCATTTGTTGTCGGTAGCGTTGCGCATCAACAGTTTCTCTAGGTTTTAGAAGTTCATGATACACCACCCCCCTCTGGTCCCCCCAAACACAGAGCATTAGCTTCTGCAGAGGAAGAAAACCTAACAGAAAGAATCCCAAACTTCACCAAGCCAGAAATGGAGGAAATTACGTTTCACGAGCAAGATGGGTTATGCCCCATCACATTGCCATTGCCCTTCAGAAACCTAAGCGACCAGGAAACCGCTAAGAGTTAACTAAACGGCTTGAAGAAGATTTGCGAAAACAGGAATTTCAATTCGTCTTTCTTCCGAACCGATCAGGCTTTGCAATCGATGTTGACGCTTCTCCTGGATGTACCCATGATTTTTCCGTTTAGGATTTTTAAAATAAATCCATTTTTCATCACCAGTCACAATTCGATGCAATGCTGACTTCCTTTCGTGCCGTAGAAGCAACGTTTCACATGTGGTGTTTCGCTTTTCCATCTGCCTGTCATTCAATTCATGTGGCACCCAGTTTCCACAGTTTGGATCTTTCCCATAGCTTTTAAACAGTCAGAAATTGTTGGTTGTGCAACAATTAACATTTGTGCCATTATATAAAGTGTCGTCTTGATTCAATATTGCTTGCAATTCGGCGTTTTCAAACTTTTTTGGTGGTCTTCCACGTTCTTCATTTCGCACATCAAAATCATTATCTCTAAACCGCTTAAACCATCTTTTGCATGTTGCTTCCGATAGAGCATTCAATGCAACTTTGCAGCACTTTTCTTCAAATGAAAACAGCAAATTAATGCTTTCCGCAAATCATCATTTTCTGGTACAAAATTCGACATTTTTAACAGGATTAAAAAAATGATGTTTGTACAATAACTTGATGCATACTAAATATTTTTGACAGATGTCATAGCAACCAAATAAAAAAATATATAAGGGCTCGTTCACAACAAGCGCTCCCTATCGACACATTTGTATCTTGACGCTCACTTCACACCGGTACACCTGGTATACAGGGTGGCGCAAAATTAATCATCCAATTCTGTTTTTGAATTACTTTTTTACTAAATAAAAAAAAAAGAAGATTTTGAGTGATGGAAATCTTTATTTAGACCTTTACAATTTTTTCTGTTAAGTGGAAAAAATGATATCCGTCAAGTGGCTGCCGCCAGTGTTGATACACATTTGTACCCGTTTTATCGCATTTTTCATGACTTTCCGCAAGAATTCCGGTGATAATTGTATGCATTCCTGTCGAATATTCTCCTTAAGGGCTGCGAATATCTGAGGCTTATTGGCATAAACGCGTGTTAAGTGTGTCGATGACGTTATACCCAAAGATAACATGCAAGGGGTCATTGATACACTTAATAGAAAAAATACCACCAGATTCTGAACTCCAATAACCCTAAAGTCCAACGAGTGCATCAGAATCATCATTTCATAGGAATCAATCGGAAAACGATTAATCGCGATTTCCTAAAAAACAATTACAGCCAACTTAGCACTTCATGGGCAATTGGAGTTTAGCACTTAAGAAAATTGTCATAGTAAATGTGTGAGGGAAAGTAGTTGAGCAAAAAGAAAGAACTGGTGACAATAAAAAGAAAAGGAATGTATAAGATTTTTGTGTAAGGTTATATGTAAAGGATGTTGTAAAAACGAACCGGTTAGAGTGCGGTCAATCTAACATAGTGTAAATTACTGTGCGTAATAAAGTACTAGAGTAACGTGAAGAACAATAACTCTAAGAAAATAAAGGAAAAGAAAAGTGAAAAAGGATTTGTTTACTTGTTTTGACTTCTGACATAACTCGCGCGACTTCAAGTAACTCCAAAGAAAGAAAGTCTGGGATGGTTATATCGGGCGATCTTGCTGGCCATGCCAAATCGCCAAAACGGGAAATTACGCGACCAGCAAACGCTTCCTTCATAATATCTATTGTGACTCGTGCTGTGTGTGTGGTTGCACCGTCGTGTTGAAACCACATGTTCACCAAGCCGCGCTCATCCAATTCCGGCAGTAAGAAGTCGTTTATCATGGCCCTGTAGCATTCGCCAGTAGCAGTGCACGTATTGCCGATGGTGTCCTCAAAAAAATACGCCTCAATCACTTCTTCCGCGTGAACGCCGCACCGCACAGTCGCTCTGAGTGGGTATAATGGCTCTTCGTGCATCACACGCGGATTTTCAGTGCCCCAGAAACGAAGATTTTGCATATAACCGCATAAGTGGAAATGCGCCTCGTCGCTCATGATGATTTTCGACACAAAATCGTCCTCTTCGTTGTAGATAATAAAAACGACACAATTATTCCACGCTCTTGCGGACTATAGCGCTCCACTGCTTGTTTGTTTGTATACTGCACCTGTCTAGTTCACAAATGTCAAATATGATACGTACGACGCCATTTGCGAAAATTATAACATCTTCCGATAAGGTGATTAATTTTGCGCCACCTTGTATATGCATATCATATACGGTCAAAATGTTATTTAAGAAGATGGATAAATAAATCTGCCACCTGTTGGCTTCTCACTCTTATGACTTGAAAGGAAAAAAGCTTTTATCAACTGTAATGTCATTTAAATGGGATGGGAGCGAACATACAGGGGAAAGTTACTGATTGCTTTCAACCCGCCGAAGGCCAGGGCGATCCTTTTCCCTGTTCAATCCAAGTGACAGCCCTGGGTAGCTACTTTGGCACCCGCCAAGTAGTGAACCAATGCATGCAGCGACATCCTGTGAAAGGTTGGGGCAAGGCTATTAACCTTGCCCGGAAAAACAAATTATTATGGCAAATTTATCAAACCTCGGATATGGACCGGATACACGACGATGACCACGGAAACGAAAATGGCTAAACGATATGAGAATTTTCTCATGGAACGTCCGCATGAAATGCTGCCGCCACCAAGCATTGAGGAAACATTAAAACCCATAAGACAGCTCAAATCAAATTAAGCTGTGGGGCTTTTCAGGGCCCGAAGAGCCACGCATCGCTCGAACCCCACCATTATCAGCAAATACATCTTACCTGAAGGTTGAATTTTCGGCAAGATTACTCAATCTTGCCATGGCATTAACTGCCAACCAATTTGCTGAAGTCAATTCGGTTATCCTCACGGATAACCGACATGAATACCTCATAGGCAGCTTACCTTTGTAAGGGCTGTTCGAAGCCCAAGATTATCATCTTGCCATGACATCAACCGAGCTTCCTCGACCGAACAATGGATGGCACATGTCCACCAAGCCATCCATTGTCCAAGAAGTCATTTCGGGCTGCTTGCTGGCTTGCACATCTGCATGCCAGATTTTCAACGGCATGTCCTATGATCTATCTTTCCAAAAGAAGAGAAGATCAAATTAAACATTGGCCGCATATTTGTTTGCTTATCAGCATGACCGATTTTACGATCACCAGCATCGGTCATGACCAGGAATATGTACCTAAGCAACGAGTAGCCACGATTCTCACGCTGGCTATCGAAGCTGCTTTCGTTTACACAAAGTAAACACCCAAGCAAATACTTTCAATTACTGGTGATTTTGTATAACCAGTTGTATCCTGTTGCTTGAAAGTTTGGTAGTGACTCGAAGAGTGTGCTCAGGGTTTGCATTCCAATCCGATAACATTATACAGTGTTTGATGCTGTGATTAACTAAAATACATAGGAGAGTTAAGTGAAGTGAATCAAAGCCTAGAATAGACTTGTTCCCCTTGCAAAGTGCCAATTAATGTGCAATTAATCCATAGAATTTAAGAACAATAAATAATCTATCCACAAATCAAGTGCATTTTATTTTTCTCTTTTCTGGACATCGGAGTTTTGTAAATTAATCTTCTAAAGCTTGTGGAACAATCCAGTGGGATTTTAGTGAATCACTGCCGTACGTCGGTACACCCTATGTAAAATACCCCACAAAGCACCCAGAGCCGATGGCACACCAGCTGAGCTGATCAAACAAGGAGGGACAGCGTTACATCACGCAAATCATGAGATCGTGGTGCACGTATGTGAGCAAGAGAAGATGCCGGAAGATTGGCGTCGCGGTATAATTTGCCTCATACATAAGAAAGGAGATATCACACTGTGTAGCAACTATAGGGGTATAACATTGCTGAGTACCGTCTATAAGATACTCTCCACTATCCTACAAGACCGGATAGCCCCATACGCTAAAGCCATCATTGGTCAATATCAGTGTGGCTTCATCCCAGGCAAATCAGCAATTGATCAGGTATTCACCCTTAGGTAGGCGATGGAAAAATGTCTGGAATTTAAAATTCCATTATATCATCTATTCATAGACTTTAAGGCCGCCTACGACAACATAGCTAGGGTAGAACTATATAATAATGAGAGAGTTCGCCATTCCAAATAAATTGATACGTTTTTGTAGGTTGACCATGACCAACGTAACTAGTCAAGTAAAAATACCGGGATTGTTGTCCAAACCAATAAACATCTTTAATGGACTCCGGCGAGGGCGTGGTCTGGCCTGCCTCCTCTTCAACCTGGGGTTGGAGAAA
Organism: Microdon myrmicae; assembly: GCA_963931805.1. Taxonomy (NCBI): domain Eukaryota; kingdom Metazoa; phylum Arthropoda; class Insecta; order Diptera; family Syrphidae; genus Microdon; species Microdon myrmicae. The sequence continues at coordinate 186,438,467 of OZ007496.1, forward strand.
GCAATCCGTCACTCTGACGTTACAATAAGAGGGACTATTGTCACCAAGACCAGCCAGATACTTGCCTACGCAAATGACATCCACATCATAAGTAGAACCGAATCGGCTGTACAGGAATCCTTCACCCAGATCGAACAGGCGGCACAAGAACTAGGACTGCACATTAATGAGGGAAAACTAAGTGCATGGTGGCAACTTCTGCGAAGAGAAGACCTAACGTCGGGTCAAACTATCAGAGTAGTGGAGCACGAATTTGAAGTAGTGCAATCCTTTAACTATCTTGGGTCAGTAGTATCAGCCGATAACAATATGGAAGAAGAAATACGCGAACGGCTGATCAAATCCAACAAAGCCTACTATGGTCTGTGAAGGCTCTTTAAATCCCGAAATTTACCCAGAACATCCAAGCTGGTACTGTACAAGACCATGGTCTTACCAGTACTCATGAATCGATCCGAGACCTGGGTGCCCAATAAAAGGCACTCTGAACTCTTAACCGCGTTCGAGAGGAAGGTCATAAGGAGAATTGTTGGCCCTGTATTTGAGGGAGGACGTTTCCGGAGACGCCACAACCATGAGCTGTAAGAAAAATCAAACTCGGTAGACCCCGATGGGCGAGACACCTAGCTCGAATGAGCGAAAAGGAGTCTGCCCGGAAAGTCCTTTGTGGCAGGATGTATGGAAGGAGACAGCGCGGCAGACCCTGTCTGCGATTGAGGGTTGGCGTAGACCAGGACGCCCAGAGCCTGAGAGTGCCAAACTGGATGACATCGGCTCGAAATCGGGACCGGTGGAGAGATTTGTTAAATAAGGCCAAGACCGGTTGTAGTGCCGATGGTGATCATCATCATCATCATCATCGGCACTACAACCGGGAACCGGTCTTGGCCTTATTTAGCAAGTCCTGAGGCTTGTTAAATTTTCCATAATGATTTGTTTTTTTTTCCGGGCAAGGTCATTAGTCTTGCGACGGCCGATGGTGATCAATGTCATTTAAATAGTGTCAAATTTATGGAAGCTTTGTCATTCAGATTGTGCACGCCACTCATCAAAAGGAAACCTACCCTCTGCTTTTGAGCTTATATCATGGGAAGGAAAGTCCGATACTTTTTCATTCATTCTTAAATATAGCTTACCTCACATGTTTGCAATAATCTATCTCGTATATTTAGCGCTTAAAGTGCGCTTTTTCTCATATCCCAATAGATAATGTTACACACCTTACTCATGAAATTAGTCATAGTCCGACACTACAGCTAGGTACAGTACGCAACTGGATCCGAAGGAGTTGAGGACCCGCAATACATTTCAAACAGTTTCCTATTTACGTGATAGTAAACTAATTGCTCACTTAGTATAATTAGATTTGTATTCTCCTTCAGTAATCAGATGGACTGACTCTAGAAACCTCCTCTCACCATGAGGAGCAATAAACGCCACATAATAAATAGCAACCGCCTCCCAAAGGACACTATTTTGCCGCCCTTTAGCAATTCCTTCTAATGCTCTGAAATTATTACAAATGGATTCATGCATTCAAAGTCACCTTATAGAAACGTTGACACATAATGAAACAGATGAATGGTATGAGAATAAACGTACAATTAAATAGATTAATTAAAAAAATGGAGTAACAAGAAGTAGCCCTAAAAGGATTACACTGCCATGCTTCGGAAATGATGTTTTAGTTGTGCAAAGCGATCCATCTAAGTAGCTCAGTATTCTGATTGTGCGGCATGAGGACCAAAACGGTTTATGTTGCCCCATACAGAGTGCATACAAATTTAGGTTCAGAAGATTATAAAGGAATATTTATCAATCTTCAGAATCAAAGAAGAAATAAAAGGTTTTCTCGACGTTTGTCCGCAAAATACCATAGAAACACATTACAAATCTTTGACAATAGCCATAGGACCACAGATGAAGAACTTTTTGATGAAAATCAGTCGGCTATGTACATCGACAATGTAATGAAGGTGGGTAAGTAAGTATCTTATACGACCAAATGGATTTCGATAAATTGTGTTTATTAAACTCAAAAAAAAATTATACGTGAGTATTAACTTCGTTGAATGGTATTTCGTTAATTTATGTTTGTGTCATTAGTTTGGTAGATTTTCTGATCAGGCATACACCTAAGTTGTTCCAAAAGTGCTTTGCCGTTACATGCGTTATAGAAATCTGACCTAATTTAATTTATGGTTAGATTCCTCTCCATGGTTTTCAATTTTGCTATGATTTGAAATTGGTCTAGAAAATAACTGATAAATTATCTACCGTTAGCATGCTATGGTAACATTTTAAACATCTTAAAGATTAACACCACAGTAATAGGATAAGAAAACGTATTCCCTTTTTCCTACTTTGCAAAAAATGGCAAGAAAGGATGACCCCAAAGATTTGTCCGACTTGAATGCATGTAATACGCCATTTTCGTGTTCCATTGAAATAAGACGAGTAGCATATTCTTAGTACCCAGCACTTTTATTAAGAACATGCTGGGAAGGTGCCGAACTATTCATTGGAGTTCAAGAAATCATTTTTACGGTTACAAGGAAACTTCCAAATCCAACAAAACAGCTGCAGTTTTAACGAAAGGAAATTAAATCATCGGCTGCACTGGCGCTGTGGATAACTCAGCCGGTTTCACAAATTCAGCAGCCCGTGTGGCGTTCCACATATTCATCTACGAGGATAACGAATAAAAGAAAATCAACCTTGAAGTAGTCTATATCCAAAGATAGAATTATAAATAATTGCCTCACTACAGCATTCGTAGAGCCAAACACCTGTGGTAGATACGTGGTATGGCAAAAATACCGGGTGCCACGGAGACACAGGTTCACCACGCTTATCCAACGTTTTCTTTCGTCCTCTGCGTTGAATTAAAACGCCGACTGTTTTATATGTGTTCTCATTTTTTATTTACTAAATTAAACTAAACGTTCAAACTTAATTCAAATATTATTAACTTAAACCAAAGTTCCACATGAAATTAGAAGTTAGTACACAAGGTAAATGGTACTTCGTTTTGGTACACAATTCAAATATTATTAACTTAAACCATCAAAGCTCCGCATGAAACATTAAAGTTAGTACACCAGGTAAATGGTACTTCGTTTGGGTACACAATTCAAATATTATTAACTTAAACCAAAGTTCCACATGAAATTAGAAGTTTGTACACCAGGTAAATGGTACTTCGTTTGGGTACACAATTCAAATATTATTAACTTAAACAATCAAACTTCCACATGAATTATTAAAGTTAGTACACCAGGTAAATGGTTTGGTACACAATTCAAATATGCGCTATTAACTCTTCGCCGGACTCTCTCAACCGCAATCTCAGACTGAATCGCCATCCTCGCAGATCCCTGAAAGTTACCTCTTTTCCTCCTTTCTGCCATCGAAGCGCCAGAACTCAAAAATTCCAAGCTTCGCTTCGATGACCATATTTGGTGCGATCACCCCCAGCATCGACACACAGAAGCGCGAAACGAAAAAAACCTACCTCGGGTGCTCACAGTGTGTGTGCATGTCCACGGTGAACACACCGTGGAACATCCAACTCCCTAGGGCAACACTATGAGCACGAATTTCAGCTGGTATCGGCATCCCAACGAAGGGTTGGAATGTTTATCTTATGTGGGCGGCACACTGGCGATCCACCCTGCCGCTCATCGCACGCGTCGCCCAGCATGCGAACTATAGACTCGAAGTCAAACACAAATAAACATATTTGCAGCTGGGACAAGTCGACCTGAAAAAGGGGTTGAAATGTTTACTTTACACTTCCATAATAGGATATGTTCATTTAACACAATGGTGTGGAACTTCACGCTGCTTAGGCGCGCTTTGCTGGCGTCCTCTGGTATAATTCGCCATGCGCGTGTATGCGAAAATGTTTTCGTCTTATGCGCATGGATGATGTCAGAGAATTATGTCGACCACGTGATGCTGTATCGAGCCAAGTTTCAAAGGCATTTCACCGACGCCAACAAGCTCGCTTGTCGGTCGGGTGGTCGGTCATCGTGGGTATAGATGACCACACAACAGAAGAAATATCTCCTGTGGTATGTGGTAAACACATTAGGAGGTATTTCTCTGATACTTGTTGGGCGATGTTGATTGCTGTACTTGCAACCGTTTTGCCTATCAAGAACGTGGTGCGTTTCGCACGACTATGCCCCTGTGGTGAATGTTCGTTGTTGCTGGTGTATTTCTCATATCAGCAGACATTATGTTTTACGGGTCTCTCTGAGGTTATAGTCTGACCACGGCAGGTAAGTACATGCTTTTTATGACGTAGGACGCGCGCGGAAATGGTTACCTGGTGGTAGATGGGCAGGTAAACAGTGGCGTTCGAAAGAGCCGCCACACACCACTAAGTGCTTAAAATATGTCTCTATCCGCCGCTCTTCCCGCTTCCCAATGAACGATCAAGAATTCGAGAATGTTCGTCCTACAACAATTGTGAATGAAAACGCATATGTACGAGTAAGCTGGTAGTATCACTTATCGAGAGTATAGGCAAAATACCTTGAACTGGAATACTCAAAACTGCCACCTAGCACCGTAACACGTCAGAAGCTTTGTGCAGCAATTCTTATGGAACAGTCCCAACAATAACTACGGAGTACAACAGCCGACAACCGTGTAGTAACAAAACGTTAGTGATGATGTTTAATAGCGAATGTTCCACTCGATGTGGACTGTGGAATGAGGTGATGGTACTCAAAATGTTGAGAATCGGTTGCTCCGGTTGGTGCAGAGTTAGTAGTCATGTGGGGGTTCTCTATACTACATAGAGAACCAACCCACTATTTCAGCCTTATTTCGACCGCTTTCAGCGCGTCATTTCTACCTTTATTCTCCTTACAACCTACTCCACCTGTAAAACATGCTTCCCATAAGGACGCATAGCTAAATTCATTATCCTATGCAGATAATGCATAATTGAGTTTAGCTATCTTTTCGCCATACGGCAACTCCATTTCGCTAACCCAGGAGATTTCTCCGACGGTTAGCAACGGCATAGTCTGATCAAACGACGCGGTTGCATATTCATGCAACCGTTTGGGAAATTATCAAAGTATTTAATTTAGTTCCCATGATCAGATTTCCCTAGGCAAGTAGGCGTCCTATTCACTTTCCTCAGACACGTCATTCGCTTGGGATCAATGATTTCATTTCACAGGTGAATAGCACCAGCTACATTTTTCTCTCCTCCATAATTCTGTCTCCCTACAGTTCAATGCACTCCGAGATCACCACAGACATCGCACTGGGTCAGTGGAACACCTCGGAGACTGCATTAATACACGCACACTAAGCCAGATCAACCCTGGGTTACTGTGCTTTCCTTTTGATTTCTTCACCCTTTCTACGCTCATCGACGTCGAATGTATACGCAAGTACTTAGCCACCTCGATGAGCGTCCAGAATTGAAGCTAACACTAGAGACCGCGATTACCACTGGCTGATCGTTGCGCAAAAGAAAAATCCCATCATCATCCCTAATTCCCATCAGTCATATCTCTTTTAAAGGCAGTCATTATTCATTGCTCAAACGACACACAAGTATCTCGAACGCCATCCAACATACTCGCCGCAGTCCTCAAAAAGTCTTTAGTTCCTTGTGTATGAATTGCCAAATCGTACTTTTCCAATAGTTACATTGCGTCGTGATCCGCTCTTGTGTAAATACAAATACAAGTTCTTCAATTTAAATCTCGTGATAATTTATTATAATGTAAAGTAAAGGAAATGGATTATATTGACAAATAAAGAAAAACGAACAACGTAATTAAACCAGTGACTTTCACAGTCAATACTCCGGCTGATTCTCTGCTTACTAAAAACAGACCATTAGCTATGCTACGAGCGCCATCGTAGGCATTTCTAAGGACTTATTGACCTACCCCCATAAATTAAAACTTGAAAATTGATAGTTTTCACTTTTTCTTTTCCCTTCTCTCGCTCTCTTTGGCTAAGTTAGTCAAGTTATTTATCGGTTTTATATTATATGTTTTAGGGCTTGCATTAAGCCAACAAATTGGCACGTATCCCACTAAACTAAATTACCATCTACCTCCTGCACGAATTTTTGTCCATCTAGTAGAGTTTTTTCGTTTTCCCTTTGTTTATTATACTTTAGTTTTAAGTTAATTGTTAAGATTATTTATCGCTTGAATTAAGCGAAATATACGAGGGTTCTCCTCTGACCAAATTAAAATTAAATTAATCATCATCATCATCACCATCACCATCATCATCATCATCATCATCATCATCATCGGCACTACAACCGGGATTCCGGTCTTGGCCTTATTTAACAAGTTTCGAGACTTGTTAAATTTTCCATAATAATATATTTTTACGGGCAAGATTATTAGCCTTGCGCCGAAAATTAAATTAATACTTGTAGCTATCTGTGTACTAACCTCACAGCCAGACAAGTACATCTGTCATCAAATTGTAAGGGATTGTTATTCCTGTCAGGTGAATTAATGCGCCATATTCTTGGTGGCGTATACTATTAAACTTGGCCTTAAATTGAAAGCTCTAATGAGCAATTTAGGGTATGTAGTGCTTGCTAAAGGCTAATATTCGGATCGACTACAGGTTTTTGATTCTCACATGTAATTGCAATCGTGCAAATTATGAGGAAACATTAAAAAAATAATAGTTTAGAGCTAAATGTCGACCTCGCTGAACTTAATTTTTTTTAATACGCTAGTCCAAGGTTCCGTCGACAATTCGCTTTTGAAATGACTTCATATATTGGTCTTTTAAATAATTCTCTCAGGCTAGGTGAACGTATAGCCATTAGATAGCGCGAGTTATTTGTAATTTATTCACTAGTAATTATTTACAACTTTAGTTGGTTACAGTGACACCTTATAACACTAATGCGGTCGATATGGTCCGTCTCGATCTTAATAGCTAGAATGAAGTGCATGTCATAGTTTTCCTCAAGTGAGATGGCTCCGGGTTATTTCATAATCTCTTCATAAGGAAGTGGTAACGATGATGTCATCTAGTCATTGGCTATTCTTTTGAAAATCGAGGATAAGAGGTGATAACGATGTAATTTTCCATGCGGGCTGAATGTTGATATGGATTTGATAATCGTATGTGCATCTGGTGTTCGCTGATGATGTAATTTTTGTCGGGTGTATCCCTTTGATTCCTTAACTCGCGTTGAGATATGTGTGGGGCTTCCTTTAAAGCTTACCCAAAGAACCCCCCATAATTGCAACCCAACTCCCATTGTTTTTCGCCAATGCAATTGCATTGGCACCTCAAAACATTTCCTTTCCCAAGGCAATTTAATGCATACAACGCATTATCTGAAATTCCTAAAAAGAATTCTTCACATTATACGGCATCATAAATTCCAAACCATTCGGCACCCTTGTCATCGTTAAAATGCTATGTCAGACAGCTTGTTTATACAGCTGCAATAAACCGACCCGCGATTCGTTTGTTCAATCGACAAACAATTACCGCATCCCAAGCATTATCATCGAAACCGAATCCTCTAGCATTTCTTAGTACAAACAAGAACTCGGTTCCTACTACAGTCAGAGATGCCATAATCATTTAAAACCCATTAGCACATTTTCCTAATGGCGATGCATCTATTAATGCATCCGTACCACTCATCCACGACTGTAATGATGCCCTTATTTGTTTTCAGCACCATTTCTCCGATGAATTGCCTTCTATCATAGCCACAAGCACATCGTAAACAATGATCTATACGATCCCTTTGTCTTTAGATTTTTCAGCTTCGTTCCCATGGCCTTGTGCATGAAAAAACCAATGTGATTTTCACGCGCACACATACCCCCATACTACCATGATTTTCATTACGAGATCTGGTTTTTTATTCCACAAAGAGAGACTTCACGTTTCTCTTGTAGCAAGTAAAAACATCCTTAGCTGAAGAGGATATTCACCACCGAATCGAAGGCGAATCAAGAGCCAGATTCCAACCCTCGCGGATTCGCAATTTAATCTTCCAAGCAGTCAGGTCACTCGCCATCCACCGTACCGGCGCCGGTTTTCCTCCCCAATTTCACCTCCGCGGTCGTGAGCCTTATGCTGAGCAAAATTAAATTAGAGTAAACGTCAACCATTTAAGTTAATCAACATACTGTGTATCAAATAAGTACGCCAAAAATTCGTATCGAAACTTTCTTCGGCTAGTGTTCATCGCCAGTCCGGAAGTGAATAGTTAAAACCTATGTTCTAATTCTAATACCATTCAAAACAAATGTTCAAAAGAATAATACACAATAAATAATAAACGATAAAAACAAAGTAAAGTAGTGTGTTTTATTTCTCTCGACCGGCATCTGTGTGTCTTGCTATCATTTTTGGATATTCTTCTTTATGGTGAACAGTTTGCTGCGGCGGAACAATCATTAAATAATGGCAGCGAAAGTTTTAGCGACGATGGGAGAGGGAGTGAACCTGCGCCGTACGCCGGCACCTAACCAGCGAATTCGCAACCGAATGCTACCGGTGGCACCAACCTAACAAATGTCAACAATCAGCTGACATTAAAATTAAATCGTCTGCAGTCATTGCTGACATTCTTGCTTCTTCGTTAGCTTATAATTGGCACAGGTTGCATTTTTTTGGATTTAATCGAAACAAATGAAAGTAATCATTTTAATAAAAACCATTAAGTACTAAGAAATCGATCAGCCACAACTTTCTTTATCAAGAGGGACGAATAGTTCAAGAACTGCTGCTCAACTTTAGGTAATCTTTCTCTTTAGCAACATTTATAGTTATTGTTTCAGCCACAGACAACGGCCAACATCATTGCACGCCAGAAGACAACATTGTTCTTGGCATCATACCCACGGCCCACCAAACTACATTGTTGGTGGAAGTTGCGTTCAACGCCTGTTGTTCGCAAACAGTTTAATTGGTCGGCGAAATCCAAACACGTGTCGCCCCTGCCCAACCAAAGTGCACGTCAGGAGACATCACTGTTCCTGACGCCAGGCCCACAACAAAACAACAAGTGTTCGTGGAAGGTGTGTTCAACGCTTGTTGGACATACATTTTTGGTCCTTCGAGCCGGATACAGTCTGTGGATCCAATCCACTGCTGCCAGCTTGCAGCATATTAGAAGGTCGCGGGACATTAAATTCCAGACGCGAAGACCCACCGCCGCCAAGTTCGTGATAATAATCACGTCAACACCCAGAAAGTAACACAATGACAGCAAAGTCGACGATGACAACGGCTGCATTGGCCGAAAACCTCATGGCGGCCCAGTTCGCCTCGCAGGAGCGGATGTCCTGTGCTTTTCTCAACGTCGAGAAGAGAGGGCCGCCAACGTTATTCACGGTGGACATACACCAGCACAATCTACAGATCATATGGGAAGACATCAGAGGGAAACACGAGGAGACAAAACGCCTGGCCGCTCCAGAGATGACCAGCGGCAACCGCTATTTCGTGGACAGATTCATCGGCCAAGCCGAGAAGATCTCTCTGGACGAGGTCGCCAAGTTTATTGAAGCAAGGAACTCCCTCAACGTCGACCGTCCGACCGTATCCAAGCCTGCGACGGACACCGTTAGTCAACCAAAACGGCGCTGGCCGCCATTGATGTCACAACCACCTTGGTGGCCAGGAACTCCATCAACACCAGACATGCATATGCTACCTGGCCATCCACCCAGATTACCATCACGAATGATGCCACCGGAACACAAACCCACACGGACAACAAGGGTGTGACGACAGACACCGAAAAGCCAGCCAAGGCAGGTGCTGTCGAAAGCAAGACAGCCAAAGGAGGAACGGTCGAGAAGAAGACAGGTGACAAGAAATCCAATGCACCACAAGAAGGAAAGAAGCCTGCTGCGGAGAAACGCGCCGATCAAGGCAATAAAAGATTACCGAGGTTGCTCGAGGCCCAGTTTGCGCTCGACCCAGTCTCCCCAATTACTGTGGACCTATAGCGTTTGAAATAATAGTGAAGAAGAACGTGTGATTCGAACTGACGCTATGACAGTTTGAATCACCAAAAATTGAACCTAAGCGTTACCCATCAGGCTACTGGCCGATTTTTGAATTTCATTTTTAAACTCGACTATACTCCACTGATGTGAATTATTTTTGTTATCGCTATGGTATACGGCTCTGGTGTATTTTCTTATTCGATTTTTCGTTCGGTGCTCCACTATTTTGCTTGTGAATTGTGTGTGTATCTGTTAGAGTCGCCACAAACCACACCGACCAAATCGACATTAGCGAGTTGCCCTCGGTGCAGTTGCCAGAAGTCAACACCAAACAGGCGATTAAGGAACCGCACACACTCCCAGTGAGTATGCACCAGCAGGCCGCCGCCCAGAGTGCCGCCTGCCTAAATCTTAATCCGGCCCATGTCCCGACGCTCGGACCACCGCCCAATCCCCAACAGAAACCGATACCGCACACATGTTGTGGGATACAACATCACATAACCGTTACTCGTGTGTTGCGAACTTACAACTCCGACCCAGAGGAACTGGACCACCTTGAACCAATGCATTTCACGAAGACGCCATCAACTGTCCCAGCAACAGTAACCAAAAATGTCCGCAGTGACCGTGACAAACCACAGAGTCCGGTTAATAGCCGGTATCATCAGCACCATCCCTTGCAACAGCAACAAATACAGAAGCATCAGCAGCAATATTCAGCAGGAACTGGCCTAGTAGCAGGCCAAACGCATTTGACATTTACCAACCTATCGGTGATGTCAATCGACCCAGCCAATTCTAATTCGCTGTAGTACGCGGGTGGAAATCTTCCATCAAGCGATGGCCTCTCAGCAACTATCCGTGGTACAGGAAACCTAACAGAGACACCGGATGGCCAAACTCCGGCCAATGACCGGAATCTTCAAAGACGACCGCTACCACATGTAGCTTCCCCAATAGGGATAGGAGAGCGCAATGCCCCGCTTAGTGGGCGGCGCCCACTATCATTCAAGAATCAACCAGCACACCTTTCAGTAATCCAGAAGAAGTGGTACACCACTAAGCCCAGTAGGCACTGGGTCAGCAACTGTCATTCTTATAGGGTCCGCGGACGGTGCCATGGAAGAAGCCGCACCAAACTCAACGTTGTGGCCTCACATGCCAAAGGCCGCATCCCATCGGTAAGTCTCGATGCAGTACTTTCGACCACCAGTCATAACGTGGTCATTGATCGTGGGTTGCGAACTTACAACTCCAACCCAGATCAAGTGGTCAGTTCTGCAACCCAGGATACCGGACAGCAGCGACGGCACGGTTGTCGACACCAATCCTTCATGCTTCACCAATTCAGGGGGGACGGCTATATCCAGACCTCCGCATCACCAGAAGACCAAGGTCCTGAGCCTCCGTCCACTGGAACAAAGCTGCAAGCAATCACCACCAAGTCAGCGGAAACGGAACCGCACCACTCTCCAGTGAGTGAAAATTAGCAGGCTGCCGACCGGAGCGCCCAGAGACGGAACCGCATCCTATTCCAGAGAGTGAGCACCAACAGGCCGCCGACCGAAGTGCCGCATGCCCAGAGATCAACCCGGCCCATGTTCTGATGCATGGACCAGCGCCGGAGCCCCCCACGGAGACAATCGCCATGCATGTTTTGTGGGGCACACCACTACATCTTCGTTTGCGATGGTTTTCGTTCCCTCATACCTGTTCATCGGAAGTCTGTAGGACACAGGAAGAAACTGTGTCTAAACTGCTTGGGTCGCCACCTCAGATGCGACTGCCTTTCCAAGAGGGTGTGCCGGCAGAGGACCAATAGGAGGCCTTATCGACGTCTACCCCGAAGGCCACGAACGAGGCACATGCAACCAAACAACACCAACCACCTGCGTGAACCAACCATCGGACATGTCCCTCGCCGCTGGCCCGCCGCCAGGACAACGGGCAATTGAAGAGCCAGGAGCCTGGCCACCCAAAGGCTTCAAGGCAGCATACAGCCATCACCATAAACCAAGGAGTGCGCAATGCCCCGCTTGGCGGGCGGCGCTCCTCAGTATCCAGGGACCGACCGAATCTCAACCGCCGTATCCGAATGAACGCTGCGGCCTCAATCGCAAACGACCGCATCTCGACCACAAACGATAACAGCCTCCAGCACCAAAGGGGACTACCCCGTAATCATCAATCCTCCGGGCCGCCCAAGGCACCTCCGTCTTCAACACTTTTCAGGGCGGGCGGCTCTCTCCTAACCGACCATTGACGTGAAGGTGGTCTGCGACGGACCGCTACGAGCCCACTCACGAGTACCATCGCCAAAATCGGCATTCTTCCAGTGGAGGAGAAACCCCCTCCTGGACCAAGACCCCCCCGACCAATCTTCGGACGACTACCCTCTGGACCCAGAAGATTCGCCAATGATTGGCGAAGGCGGGCGGAATGTTGCAGATTCGCCCTGGAACCAGCGAATTCGCAACCGAATGCTACCCGTGGCACCGACCTAACAAATGTCAACAATCAGCTGACATTAAAATTAAATTGTCTGCAGTAATTGGTGACATTCTTGCTTCTTCGTTAGCTTATAATCGACACAGGTTGCATTTTTTTGATGTAATCGAAACAAATCAAATTACGAGGGTTGCCTCTCATGTTTCGGGATTTGGCAACCCTAGTATTGCAATCCGACAGCTCTGTCGTAAAGTTGGACATTTTTGAGGTTATACGCACTCGGAACGTTTTGACATACGAGCCCTATTTGTGTTGTTTACAGTAACTTAAAAGATTCATCTCGGCCCGAAAATGGAATTAAATCGTCAACATTTTCGTGCGATTATTTTTTACAACTTTCTGCGTGGATTAACTCAGCAACAGTGCATTGATGAACTTAATTCAATTTTTGGCGATGAAGCTCCATCAAGGGCCAGTGTTTATCGATGGTATGGTGAATTCAATCGTGGTCGTAGTCCGCTCCAAGATGAATTTCGTGAAGGTCGTCCAAAATCAGTTGTTGTTCCGAAAACCATGGATGCTGTGCGCGAACTGATATTGGAAGATCGTCATGTGACCTATCGTGAGATTGAGACAACCTTAGGCGTTAGTGGGACCAACATACATTCAATATTGCATAAACATTTGACTGTCAAAAAAATTTGTTCGCGTTGGATCCCTCACAATCGCCCAAAAAAAGGTTCGTGTCAATTGGTCGAAAGAAATGCTCAAAAAATACGGTCGCGGTGCTTCGAAACACGTCTATGACATCGTGACAGGTGATGAATCGTGGATTTACGCGTATGAGCCCGAAAGTAAACAGCAGTCGACTGTCTGGGTGTTTCAAGATGAGCCAAATCCAACAAAAGTTGTTCGCGCACGAAGCACTTCCAAGCAAATGGTCGCCTGTTTTTTCGGAAAAACTGGACATGTCGCAACCGTACCACTAGAACAACGCAGAACAGTCAATTCTGAGTGGTACACAACCATTTGTTTGCCAGTTGTCTTCCAAGAAATCAGGAAAACCAACCGCCGAAGACGGATCACTCTTCACCACGACAATGCGAGCTCTCACACATCGGCTGCGACAACTGCATTTTTGAGAACCCAAACCATCGATTTGATGGGTCATCCGCCGTATAGTCCTGACTTGGCACCGAATGACTTCTTTTTATTCCCGTACGTAAAAAACAAACTGAGAGGTCAACGTTTTTCGACACCTGAAGAAGCGGTTGCTGCATTCAGAATGCATGTGTTGGAGATACCTCAATCAGAGTGGCAAAAGTACTTCGACAATTGGTTCAAACGCATGCAAAAGTGTATAGATCTTCATGGGGAATATTTTGAAAAACAATAAAGTGATTTTCGATGATTAATATTTGTTTTTGTTCTCTAATCCCGAAATATAAAAGGCAACCCTCGTAATCATTTTAATAAAAACCATTAAGTACTAAGAAATCGATCAGCCACGAGTTTCTTTAAGTTCAAGAACTGCTGCTCAACTTTAGGTAATCTTTCTCTTTAGCAACATTTATAGTTATTATTTCAGCTACAGACAACGGCCAACATCATTGCACGCCAGAAGACAACATTGTTCTTGGCGCCATACCCACGGCCCACCAAACTACATCGTTGGTGGAAGTTGCGTTCAACGCCTGTTGTTCGCAAACAGTTTAATTGGTCGGCGAAATCCAAACACGTGTCGCCCCTGTCCAACCAAAGTGCACGTCAGGAGACATCATTGTTCCTGACGCCAGGCCCCCAACAAAACAAAAACCAGTGTTCGTGGAAGGTGTGTTCAACGCTTGTTGGACATACAATAATTGAATTGGATTTCTTGAATATCGGGTCTGAAACTGAATGTTGCTAGACACTGCCCGGAGAGCTGTGTTTATTAGTACAGCTGGTTGGTCCAATCCTGGATAGAAAGCGATCCCCATCTCTTGCTGAGAAGAAATTTATTGGCAATCTTATCTGGTTATTTATTCTACTTCCCAAATAAGAACCAAAAATCCTCCTTCACTAAATAAGAACAAATTCATTTACTTACCTTTTATTCATAATTTTTAATATTCCACACCTGATTAATATTTGATGAAATTTATCTAGACGCTATTATATCAATTTCGAGTTGTACACAAATTCCGCAACGCCAGCTCCCCAAAAGCAATTAAGGATTATTTGCGCTTATTAACTAGTTGCGATATTCTTACGGTAACTAATTTGTTAGCTATTCCCATGGCAGCTGGCAAACCATCTAGTTCATTTCAATGAGAATGTGATCAATTTTTTTTAATGATTTTTGTCAAGGTAACGCCAATTAATATTAGACTCTAATTAATCTCATATTTGCTCATTTTAGAAGTAAATATTTTGAAAGATAATACGAGTCGTTTAATATAGTCTTAGAAAAGGATAAAAAAAGAAATTGTTCTGGATCCTTTTTTTTTTCAATGTAATCTACTTTTAATTCTGTACATTTTTCGGGCGTTTCTGAAACACTTTTAAAGTATACAAAAAGTAGTGTTTCGAAAGATCCTCATAACAGGCATTTGTTTGGATGCTAATCTCGTTTGACGGAATCGTTGTCCACTGAGCCATTTTTTCGGGTTTTAAAATAAAAAGAAAGTCAATTAGGAGCCAAATTCGCGTACGGTGGGTATGGTTTTAACTGAGAGTTCAATTTTAGAAATTTGGGAGTCGAATCTCTGAACGCGTGCAGTATCTTGATAGAATAGGAGTTTTTTTCCTTTTCAAATAAATATGTTGTGTTGTGATTTCTTCGCTCAACCGCTGCAATTACGACGCATAATACTCTCGAGTTATGATTTTTTTCTTTTTCGATTCCACATGTATCTCAAATACTGTTGTGGGGGTTCTTTAAGTGTTCCCTAGAACCACCCGTTTCCGTAAATTAACCTGTCTTCCACTTATCATGCAAAGTCTTTCTACTTACCTGCAAATGAGCAGCGTAAGCTACCCTTCATCATCTTCCATCTGAAAGCAAACCTGACATGCATATCATTAAGATTCTTTGATTCATAATACATGAACCATTCCACACCCCCTATCGGCTCAGCTCGTCAGCAATTATATTCGATAAAGACACGCTGGCCAGCGTACTTGTTGACACAGCTGCAGCCGATATTCTTCCTACCATTTCATAATTAAATATTGCTCCCATACCTTAGGTTCGCAACAGTTGCGACCAACTCCCTATTATCGGCCATCAACCAATCATGGGATTTGGACATAAATATGATTGTTGTTTAGACAATCATACCCATGATGTTGCCCTATGATGACCCTTCTGAAAACCAAATTAAACAGACAGTACCTCACTGTGTGTATTTTACTTACCAACCGCTGGTCCATGGGCCCTGGGTGAGACGCATGCTTGCATATCTGAAAGCCAAATTCCTCATCATCATATCCATGTACCAGCACATTAATCTAAACATACAGCCATCCAGCCTGACCCGTTGCCACCGTCGGCGAGGTTTCTGTTGACTTAGTGTCAACAAAATAACTTTCCTCCATCGTGCACCAGAATCATACGGCTGAACCAAACAAAGCGCATCTAATGTACGTCCCTCGAAATAGCGTTTCTGTTTACCTAGAAAGCAGAAACCTATTTCGTTCTCAGGCGACCAGCGCGATGACTGACAACAACATTGCCGCAGCTCTTATGCTTGTTCCTTGTTTGAACAAGTGCAGAATCGTTCGTTGTCGATCTTTCGAGCGAAAGGGCATTATGCTTGACCGTACGGATTCAGATTTGATCGTTGATTGTGTTAGGTACCTCCGGAGCCGCATTAAAAGATCTCTTTGCTTTTAGTAATCATTTCATTTAACGCTTTGAAGTTACTTTATTTAATGTTCCGAGCTGGTATTCGCCTCGGCTGCTGGGTTTTAGACTGCTTGGTGGTCGATCACTAACTGCTGCGAAACCATTTTTTTTTTTTTTTTTTTAACTGTATTTATTAACCATAATTAAAATTTGTACATTTAAGTAATACAGTGACTTAAAATTAAATTCGTGACAATTGCTTACATGTAATTATTATTATAATACATTTTCCAAACAATGTTTTAAGAGTTACAGGCTAGATGTGTGTTTATACGTTTAGTAGGGTTTTGTCTTCCTGGAAAAGGTCAGAAAACCAGGAATTTCTTATTTTTACTTTACTTAATCTAAACTTAACCCTAAATATAAATATAAATATAACTTAACCTAACTTAGTCTGATTATTATAAAATGAGCTATAAACAAAACAAAGTTTTATAATTAATGGGATTTATGAATTAAAGGATGTGGAATGAGGTCAGTTATGGGTTTGAGGAAGAGTATTTCTTTCCGACTGTTCGTTGGAAAAACGTAGGATGTTGGAAAACGGTTGGACGTTAGAGTATTTGAACTGGTTAGGGGTAACTTCGGTGTTGTGGTATATGATCTCGTTTGAATCATTTACCAGTCTGCCTGAGGCGAAGATAGCTCTGGTGTGGAGACAGTTGGAGTAGTTAGTTCTGATATCTAGAGGGTTCTCTAAGAGCGAGGTTATTGTGGGATTGGGATTATTTTGTAGGTTTTCGATAAATTTGATAGATAGCTCGAGGAATCGTCTATCGAGGCGCTCAATACCAGAGACATACCTAAAGCATTTTCTTTCGAATACTCGTAATTTCTCCATTTGGGAGGGAGTGATATGGTACCACAATGGGCATGCGTACGCGAGTGTGGGCCTGATAATTTGTTTGTAAATGAGCAGTTTGACTTTGTGAGAGAGACTATTAGGTTTCCACATTACTCTTCTACAGAGATTAAGCTGAATTGTGGCTTTTTGAAGGGAATTTTTAATGTGGGAGGAAAAAGACCAGTTATTAGAAAAAGTGATTCCCAGATATTTTAGGGTTTTGGAGGGTTTTATTAGAGTGTTGTTTAGGTTAAGTTTAATTTTGTTGTGGCAGCGTCTAGTGTTGTTTGTACAGTGCTCGTGTTTGCCCTTGAACACTATGAGCTGCGTTTTATTTGGGTTAAGGTGAATTTTCCACTTATTGAAGTATGATGATAGGTTAGGGAGAAAGTTGTTAATGCGATTTCTTGCAGCCTTAACAAATTTGCTGCTAGAGTAAATTAATGTATCATCAGCATAATTCAGCATCACAACATTAGGAGATACGGGTTGAGGAATATCCGCGGTATATAACAGATATAAAATTGGCCCTAAAATAGAGCCTTGGGGAACACCCGCGGTTATGTTGTGGGTTTCTGAGACGGAAGAATTTATTCTCACAACGAATTTTCTGTCAGAAAGATAAGAGGCTAAGAGCTTTGTTGTGTGAGAGTTTAGATTAAATATGGAGTGCAGTTTGTACAGAAGCCCTGAGATCCAGACGCAATCAAACGCCTTAGAAATATCGAGAGATATACACACAGTAGGGATTTGGTTTTGGAGACCAGTTGTAACATCGTGTGTAAATTTTAGTAGAGATCAATTCGGGGTTTATATTTACGACCAGTTAATTGGTTGATGTTTTTGAAAAGATCCCGATTTGGTTTGATATTTTTAAGTGTGGAGATGTAGTTTTCATCTGCGAACTTTTTCAACTGCTCATTTATCAGAGTGGATAGGAGTTGGATTTGGCTTTTAATAAAGGGGCAGTATCTTGTATGGAGCTTACGGCGGAGCTGCTTTTTAAGGCGCAATAATTTGGTTAGGATGCTGGGCAAAGGCTTTCCTAAATAGTTATGAGGAATGGCTGTCGGGGTGCTGTTGCTGAGAGCCTCCTTAAGAATTTGCTCTATTCTTAAAGATGCGTGATCGATTTCAATAGGGAGTAAGTTAGATGCTTCAGGGATATACAAGTCAGAGAAACTTATCGCTATGTCCCTATTGACTTTTCTCCAATTTGTTTTGGTGAAGTTTGGGACAGGGTTTGACGGGTAGAGTGGCTCGAGAGAGGGGATTTGGATCGTGGTATGAACGGAACCATGATCAGAAGGAAATATAAAGGAGACTGTAGGTGGACCCGCTGAGTGAACATCATCGGAAGAAGTCGATTGTTGACTTGGCTGTGCTAGTGACACGAGTTGGCTGTAATGGGGGGTCAATGTATGTATATGGATAAGATGGGAGGAGTGCTAGCAACTGACGACCATATTTGTTGCATTTATTATCATTGAATGCTGTATGACGAGCATTCCAGTCTCCCCCGATTATAAATGGAGCGGGAACAGACTGTTGGATTATCTGAGAAATGTCAGTATCTGGGAAATCTGGTTGTCGTGAAGGGTGAATATAAATGGATGCTAAGACGAGCACTTTATTGTTCTCACAAAAAAGTTTAACTGCCGTGTATTCAATGCTGAATATATTAGTGAATCTAATTTCACTGAATTGAAATTTTTTGTGTATTAAGATGTCGGTACCTCCGTGGGATCCATTAGTTCTGGGGTTAGAAACAAAAGTATAATTGGGAATGGAAACTCGGGAATTTGGTTTGAGCCAGGTCTCTGAAAGGAAGAGGATATCTGGGGAACATTTTTCAACAAACAACCGGAGGTGTTGCTTACGTATATTAGAGTAAATGGATTCTGTGTTGAGGGAGGCTGCGAAACCAAAATGCGCCGCGCTTTTATACTGTGCAAAATCGAGATTTATCCACAAGTGTTTGTTAATTGTCGAAGCACAAGCCCGATTTTTGTGCTTTAAAATAGAATTGGGTTTTGGGAATTAAATGATTAGCAAATGAATAGGCAATGTATTATGATTTAGCAAGGATAAGTATGGATTTTACAAAGGGTAAGTAGGTATTTAGGTATAGGTAAGTATGAATGAATTGGATATTGGGTTAGGGGGTTTTAGGTAAATGGAAAGGTGTAGTGATTTAGAATCACTACAATTGGCTACCCTTAGATCAGGAAATCCATCACGATCACCACTAGTGGTTGTTGGCGGCAACAGTTACCGGGGAGTCTGTTTTCAGCCGCTGAGGCCCAGAGTCGAGTTTTCCTTTAATCCCGGGTTGTAGAGTGTGGATGCGTGAAAAACTTTAAGATTCGGTTTTTTTCTTCTTCGTACAAGAGAATTAGCGAATAGTTTATTGTGCGATCGGGCTGTCACCAGAACTATGAATTATCGGTGTGAAAGTGCTATCGAGATCTAAAAACTATGTGGACATACTGCGAACATTTTAAATATGAGTTAAGAAACATTTAAACCAAAAGGTCGAAGTGCTCTCGACAATTTATAACGTTATTGTGAATCACTTGTGTGAAGTTTGAAGTTAGAATTTAGTGAACTCAAATGTACTAAGCGCCTCAGTGCAATTAAGCCAGCTTTGTCAACCTAAAAAAATAAGAAATAAAAAGGGAAAAAAACGTTAACAACAGTCAATCCAGCGTGTTTTATTATTTTTGACATTTTTCCTTCTTGTTATCCAGTGTTAGTCAGTGGGTGTTTATCGAATCCGCTCCCGTGCAGGTGCCCAGTTAAACTTACCCCACACTGTTGCCATTACCTTGACGGCCGATTTTATGTCTTTCATTTTCTGGGGAACACCCACCCCTTCGAAAACCCATTTTTCCGATTGCTCTTTCTCATATTATCAACTCAAAACAATACATTATACCAGATAGTTCCCATTAGACTGCTCCCCATAATTCTGAAGTAATTTTCCGATTAATTGATTACACAAAAGTTCCCATTCATTCAGTATAGTACAAGATGTAGTTATATAAAACTAAGACTTAAGAGCAAAAAAACAAACTGAAGAACTAAGATAAGGGAAGGTGGCGAAGGCGATGTATTTTAAAACGTGAGGTCAAATTTGGAAATATGCAGAAGGGACATGAGAAAGTCCAAGAAGACATCATCACAAAACTCGGCGATGTGGAATCGATGACGATAGAACGGACGGAAGAAAGACTTACCCAGGATGAAGAAGAAGCACAAAGACATGCCGGGACAGTCGTCAAATTTATACGGAAACAAAGAACTACTCTGGAAGGGCTAAGGAGGATTTGTGCACGGATAACTACCCTCGAGGCAGACGCAACGAATTGCCAAATAAAAGAAAAGCGCATTGAGCAATATTGGGAAGATATCCAAGCTACGTGAGGCAAAGTATGCGAAGAATCTCCTGGTCCCACTTGTGAACGTTATAATATCAGGGAGTACCACGACTTAAAAGAGAGGCACATAGATGCCTTATCATATCAAGGTATAATCGGAAAAGCCCAACGTCCATCGAACATAATAGGAGTTTGGAATTTAAACTCCCAAAATACCTCCACCGATATTTGATAGAGACTATATGAAATGGCACAGTTCAGCAAACTGTTTATCGAACCAGTGTACATCTGAAGAATATCAAACGCTGAGAGGCTACTCTCATCGGAGAAGCAGAACGATTGATTCAGCAACTGTCATCCACAGGAGACAACTGTAAACCAGTCTGGGACATATTGACGACCAAAAACGCTATTAAAGGGTTTGCCACAAATATAATATTCCAAAGAATGCTTATACAACCAACCACATCCAGCGATAATACCAGCTCAATCAAGGTGCTGCATGATGTCATGCAAAAATGCCTCCATCTATTAACCGGACTCGACATCAAGACAAGTTCGTGGGATACAATGATCGTACACCTGCTCACGGGGAACCTGAACAGCTGTTAAACATCCTAGATCGCTATCATCTCTGAAACTTTGATAGGTTTCGAGTTGAGATTCTCCGATAGACCAAAACAGCGGCCACATCACGACGAATACGTCGTAGTTTTAAACCAATTCCATCTCTGTCCAAGATGCGAAGGGAGTCACTTATTACGACTTTGTAGTGAATTCATCCGGTTAGCTCCCAAAGAAAGGATAGACATCGTGGAGAGGAATCACCTGTGCTTCAACTTCCTGCTGATCGGACGCAGCTGAAGGAAATACTGATCTCATGCATGCGTTACTTGCTATAGAAGACATCACACGCCCTGTATCCAGAACGGACAGTTAACTGACGTCGACATCCCCTACCACCGACCATGGAGTGGCCCCGACCTTTCACAAAACCGGTCCTGAAAAGGCTAATACACTACTCGGAACTGCAAGAATTCACCTAATTGGATCCTATGAGAAGCCCGTTGAATTCCGAGCCATATAGGATTCCAGCTCGCAAGTAAACTTCGTTACAGAACAGATAGCAAACCGATTGAGCTTGATGAAGCCCCTGACAAAAATGAACATTTAAGGTATTGCCTAGACTAAGCAACGGCCCAGAGATAGAGTAAACATCGAAGTAAAATCGCGAATAAATTCATTCTCAACAAGAATTGAACCTCCCGTTCTATCCAAGATTGTGTCGGATCAATGACCACCTAGGTAGTGCCTTACAACATCCCGTTAGCAAACCCGGCATTCACCAAACCTAGCGCCGTTGACATGTTGTTTGGCGCAGAGTTTTCTTCAAACTTTTATCTATCGGTCAAATTCGATTGGAACCGCAGTTGCCTGTCCTGCAGAACACAATATTTGGATATACTGTCGGAGGGACAACACCAAATAGATCAAGGGAGATCCCGATTTGCGACATAATGGTTTCCCACAATACCAATAAACAACAGAAGCAGAAATTCTGGAGGACTGAAAACTCATGAAATAACAAAGAGATGATGACGGCAGAAAAAAACTACAAACCGCATTTCCACCAAACTGCCACGGGTACGATCGATCCGATGTGAGACTTTTGTTCAAAGCAAGACCTGCCGGGTGGAGAGAATTCAAAGATGTCGCCCTCAGAGATTCGTTATCCTCGAGAGAAGTCTCGTCGAGAGGATATCAGGAAGCAGCAGCATGAATTCATGCAGGATTACCAAACGCTAAGCCGCATGGAGGAAGTAAAGCTATCACAGATTAACAACCCTTATTATTTCGAAACCCACATTTAATCGTAAGCCTGAGAACACGGTGACAGAGCTCAGAGTCGTATTTGACACATTAGCAGAAACAGAAATGGAAGAAGAAAAGTCCGAACATCAAATCTGGGCTAATGGTAATCATCAAGGAAGAAGACATTCCCAGTTCGGCACTGGGAGCAATGAAGGATAGTAGCACCGGAGAAGACAGTGTCGCAAGAGCGGCCGAGCTATACACGGACAATGACATGTAGGGAGGAAGTAGTGCACCGGCGTACGGCGGTGATTATCTTCCTCCTCCATCATCAATTGTTAGCCGCGCAAAACACCGAACCGAAAGTCATCAGCAATAAATGAACGAAACGCCGCCACGTTCGTCCACAACCGAGAAGGATGAAAAGTACGATCACTAAGGAAAGGAGATAAAACACTCGGAAGCTGCGGCACTAAAATAATGAAACACTCCGGATTAATATTTAGTTGAACTGGTTTTATTTTATTTAATTCTAGTTTTATTAATGAACGGAGAACTTGACAGAAAATATAGCACAAGTAATAATTTTAACTTTAAATTTAAATTTTAACCGACTTCCGTCCATTATTTCTATACTTCTCATTACACTATGTCTTGACTACTTGGTGAACGACCAACGCGACTGGCGATTCTCGCGATTATCGCTCCCCTGTGCGCACCAGGGTAGCGATGGAGACACGACCTGGTCAGGTCGAAGGATAGAGATGATTTCACTAAGGAAAAAAAAAGGAAGAGAGAGAAAAACTTTTCTCTTAAGGGTGTGACTAGTGGTGCAGTGGTATATGTGCGCGATCGAACAGATTCAATGTTGTTGCATGTGTTCGAAAACAGGCCGGCGGCAAGGACAATAGGGAAAAATGACCACATGCGCCGCTGTTTACACGATGCCTCGTCGCTATTTTCGACGTTAGGAGAAAAAGGTGCTAAAAGCAAATTGGATGTTTATGGCATCTCTGGGTGCAATAGAAACCGGGTTCATATTTGCATTAGGAAATGCTGGAAAATTTGGTTTCGGCGTCTATTGCGCTAATTATATCCAGCTGCTTGGGTTGTTTATTGATAAGACAAACAAAAAAGGTTGCCAGGCAATGTGTATGAAAAGGTATATGACGCGGCTGGGAAAATAGACGGCGCGATATTTATGGTCCCTGTCATGACGGTTACATTGAATGCAATCCGAATTATTTTGTTTACAGGAATTCATCTAAGGAAATTTGACTGGCGACGTAGATGCCGAAATTGATTGGAAATTCCCGGTAAGTTAATAAAGAAATCTTAAGGAGCAATGGTATGCGCAGAGAATGCATGAAGGTAAGTTTTCTTTACAGGGACTTAAAGATCATAGATTTGATCTCTTAAATGCGTGCAGTATTTTTAGGTACTAATACTGCAGCATTAGCAAACTAAAGGGAGTAGGGTTGTAGTTATGGGGGTTTTTTCAGGTAAGTAGACCGTAGGGTTTGGCGGAGCCGGTACAAACACACTCCGTCGAGACATCCACTAGCACCACCACCCATGCCCGAAGAGTGCTTTCCCTAGTGCAAACATAAAACCCACGAGAATGGGCTGGATGCAGCAGAGAATCAAGAATCCCTGAAGCGAATACCTACCGAAGGTAATGACCAGAGAAAAACGAGTAGAAAACGATTTTGTTTTGAAGTAATTCAACCAATTCAACGCGGGAAAGATATTAATATTAACGACCATGAATCGATCAATAAAGGATTCATGTCATTATCCTCATCAGCAAGGAGGAAATACTGCACGCACAAGGATGCCATCCTCGTGCAGCATCAAAACCAAAGACACAACATAAATCAATTAAAGACTCATGTACGAGGGTGGCCTGAAAGGTTTCCGACCTAACAAAGATACAAGACATTTTTTTCTTAAAATTTATTTTTGTGTTTCTACATAGTCTTCTTGTAACTCTACACACTTCTCCCAGCGATACTCACATCTCTTTAACCCCTCCAAATAGTAATCGGCGTGTTTCTCTGCAAAATAACTGTTCACGAAGGTGATGACAACCTCTATCCTCCGAGCGCAATTTTTAGATTATGAAACAAAAAGAAGTCGCTTGGGGGTAGATCTCGTGAGTAAAGCGGATGGTCAAGCAGTTCAAACCGTAATTCGTAGATTTTCGCCAAGGCATCCACTGAGGTATGAGAAGGCGTGTTGTCTTGGTGAAACAGGATTTTCTTTTTCTGAAAATGTGGCCGTTTTTCCGCAATTTCTGCCTTCAGTTGGTCAAGTAATGATACGTCCTCTGCTCCTGTAATGGTTTTTCCTTTTTGAAGATAATCTATTAAGGTAACTCCATGACTATCTCAAAAAACAGTCATCATCACTTTCCCCGCCGAAAAACCAGTTTTTGCTTTTTTTGGAGCCGATTCCCCTCTTGCAGTCTACTGTTTTGACGGTATTTTTGTTTCAGGCGTATAATGGTGTATCTAAGTTTCATCGACAGTAATTAATCGGCGCCAAAACTCGTATTTATTCCGCCTAAACTGCGCCAACAGAGAGTTGGAAATGTTCATTCGAACACGTTTTTGGTCTAACGTGAGCAACGCACGGACATGCTTAAATCTTGATTTAATATGTGACAAAAACATTCTTTGGACATTTTCATAACCTCTGCTATCTCTCTCACTTTAATTCGGCGGTCGTCTAGCTCCATTAGGTGAACTTTAGCGATGGTATCGTCAGTTGTTGCAGTTTTTGGACGTCCCGAACGTAATTAACCGGCGCCAAAACTCGGATTTATTCCGCCTAAACTGCGCCAACAGAGAGTTGGAAATGTTCATTCGAACACGTTTTTGGTCTAACGTGAGCAACGCACGGACATGCCTAAATCTTGATTTAATATGTGACAAAAACATTCTTTGGACATTTTCATAACCTCTGCTATCTCTCTCACTTTAATTCGGCGGTCGTCTAGCTCCATTAGGTGAACTTTAGCGATGGTATCGTCAGTTGTTGCAGTTTTTGGACGTCCCGAACGTAATTAACCGGCACCAAAACTCGGATTTATTCCGCCTAAACTGCGCCAACAGAGAGTTGGAAATGTTCATTCGAACACCTTTTTAGTCTAACGTGAGCAACGCACGGACATGCCTAAATCTTGATTTAATATGTGACAAACACGTTCTTTGGACATTTTCATAACCTCTGCTATCCCTCTCACTTTAATTCGGCGGTCGTCTAGCACCATTAGGTGAACTTTAGCGATGGTATCGGCAGTTGTTGCAGTTTTTGGACGTCCCGAACGTTCATCGTCTCCCAAGCCTGCATGGCCAAGTTTAAATTCAGTTGCCCAAAATTTCACTGTGGTAAATGATGGTGCAGAGTCCCCATATACAGAGTGCAACTCATCTTTTATTTGTGTAGGCGTATTGCCTTTCAAAAACAAAAATTTAATAACAGCTCGATACTCAGTTTTGTCCATTTTCACAAAAACACTCACATCGACTCACTCAAACGACTGTCAAATAAAAACTACCCATCCAAAATGGCTGAAATTTTGGTGAGTAACTTCCAAAAGATGTACAACTATATTCACTGGCTTTTATTGATGAGTGCTGCTATCGTCACGTTTAGGTCTGAAACTTTTCAGTCCATCCTTGTAATTAAAAGAGCAAAATGACAAGATGGACAATATTATGCCGTGAGGTCTGATCGGTATTTCGCCATATCAAAAATAACTTTATCCATTCCTCCATATGAGAGTGTTCTCATACTCCAAAGTAAAAAATACCAAAACTTTCGATCTTCTGATGAAAAAACTGGAATAATACATGACGAAAGTGAGGAGGTCCACTAGTGGTAATTTTATCTATTGACTGAGACACAATTAAAATTCTCCCGGCTTGTTGCTCCAACTTGCAACTGCAACCTAGTTTGAGGTATTCTGATATTCCATAAAATAACAGATGACTCAAAAAAACAGAAAGGAAATAACGCGTTTTGTACCCTGGAAGATAAAATAAAACTATGGCGACGAAAGCAGGGTGATGTTAAAATTTACCGGGAGGTAACATTTTGGACGAGTCAGCAGTGATTGTTATATTTAAAAAATGCAAAGGGGCTGAAGGGAAGAGAAAAGAAGTAAAAAATATATTAAACGAGTATCTCAAACCATTAATTACAATAAATAAAAAAAAATGATGGCTCAGAAGAAAGAAAAAAACAGCCAAACTTTTTCTTCAATCAACTGATAAGATGCATATAATAAGCACTTGGGCAATGCTCCCACATAAAGCAAAAACAATGAGATTATTCTCGTAATCTATTCGAACAAATAAATATTTATAAATAGACTGCACTTCAAAAACGTGCTCATTTTACTAGCTAACGTCGTGAGCTCAAGTTGTAGGATCCGCTATGGGAAAATTAGTTGTTTACGGTATAGAAGAAAGTCCTCCAGTTAGGGCAACTCTTCTAACACTTAGTGCCCTTGGTTTACCTTACGAATTTCGTGTTGTTAATCTTATGAAAGGTGAACAATTGACGGAAGAATATAAGAAGAAGAATCCCCAGCATACAGTTCCAATATTAGAAGACGATGGAAAAATTATTGTGGATAGTCATGCCATCTGTGCATATTTAGTAAGTAAATATGCCAAAACGGATTCACTGTATCCCAAGGATCATTACAAACGCGCTGTGGTTGACCATCGTTTGCATTACGACACCGGAGTACTTTTCAGGAACTTAAGGAATATACTTTTCAATTTACTCTTTTTTAACGAAGTTACGGTGACCAAGGAAAAATCGGATGCAGTCTACGAAGGCTATGATGTTCTAGAGGCCTTCTTAAAGCATGATTACATAGCTGGAGATTCTCTTACAATTGCAGATTTTTGTATAGTCGCTACTGTCACAAGCTTGGAATGCTTGACACCAGTTGATAACGCGAGAACACCAAAGCTAGCAGGGTGGATTAAACGCATCGCTTCGTTGCCATATTATGAGTCCGCTAATCAGAAAGGTTTGGATATATTAACGAGCATGATAAAAAACAAAATTGCTGAAAATCAATAAATTCAAAATGTGAATGGTAAATACTCAAATAAATCTATATGTTTGTGCTAAAATTATACACTTATTTTAGTATTCAATTCGAATGGAAAAAAGTTCAAATGGTAAGTGATTGATTAACAGCGAATTTTCTGATCGTTTAAAATGCAATCGACTGAATATCGTCTTGATAACTGTTTAATAATTTACAAACTTATTGTGTTTTGTTAAATCAATTAATGTCAAATTCATTAAAAACTCAACAGAGCAACTTTTAAAAAAGAATTAACATTTATTTGACGCCCCTTTAACAATTGGCGACATTCTTGCGACTTTACGAATTTAACCAGACCTGACTACCATATTCTAACAGAGTCCTTTTACATATTGATGACAAAATCCTTTAAGCCAATTCTGCGCTCGTTTTTTGTGAATCGCTGGTGGAAAGAATTTTCTAAACCATACGTGCGATCGAGTAACGTAAGGGTTAGAGAAATCTTTTCACTGTTGCATACATATGTGACATTAACCGTCACAAATTAAATCCACAACTGATTTATGTTGCATTAAAGTTTTAACAACTTTAAACTAAAGGGGTTCTTTCGGTGTAGCTGTGAAACTCTGTCACATGCCTACCTGTTGCTAAACGCAAATCCCTATCATAAATTTTCCGTTCCCACAACTAAACTTGCAATTCTGCAATTCCCACGCTCCATTTATACCCATGCCCATGCACCTGCATGCTATTTGCTACAAGTAAACAAAAAAATTCTCATCACCTTGATGATCACCCAACACCCCATCACCTTCAAGGAAATTCCACCTATTTGCTATGGGCAAATCAGATTCGCATCACTTTGAATTGAAATTTTCCCATGCCCTTGGGGTGGAGCTGCAGCCAGAGTAGGCGTAAGGTTGCCACCTCAGGGTGAATAGCGGCAAAATTGCAACGTTGCAGTTCCCATCGTCGTTGGCATGGCCTTCGACTGGGCTGGCATCAGGTGGCTGTCTTAAGGTGAGAAATGAATCGTGGGAAGGAAGGTGAAATTTTGATTTGATTTTGGGTATAAATAGAGAGCTCCGTTGTAGGCAAGAATTAATTAGAAGCAGACAGCCTAAGCGTGTGCAATTAACAGTATCAAATAAATCAACACAAACAGAAAACAAATAAAAGGCATCTCTTTTAAAAAATAAACTCCGGCGAAGGACCAAAGGTGGTTGGCTACACAACACTTTAATAAACCCTCTCACACCTTCAGCTGGACCGGGAAGTTGAAGGTCGGCCCGAAGGACCACGAGTCTGGGGATATAGGAAGAAGATCGAACCAAACGAAGGTCATCTGCAACACTTTGGAGCTGCCAAGACGGACACCCTCATCAAAACCAATCCGGTCATTAAGGACCAGAGGGACAGAGCCGGTAGGATCCTACAAAGAGGTAGGACGACTCGATTATCTAGGTGGGAAGAAATCGACTTAATCAGTAGGTGTTCGAAGCCAAAGGAAGATAACTTAAAGAGTATGAGTACTCTTGATCTATATATCACTAATATTCCAAATTACTGCACAGTGCCATTAACTCTAAATGCGTTAAGTTCAGACCACCTTCCGATCAGCCTCACAGTGAATCATACAGTAGCTGTAAATCGTACCAGTTTATACCACAACTATTCCGCCGCCAACTGGAATTGTTATAAATCATATATAAACACGAACTTGGTTCTAGGTGATACCAGCCTAAATTCTATAACCTGCAGCGAGCACATTGATATCCTATGTAACAATTTTGTTTCTGTTATCAATAGAGCGGCCGATCTTGCGATACCTAAATGTTCCACTGCTCCAGTTGATAAGGCACCGCTTCCTGAAAATATCTTACATCTGATTAGGCTACGAAACTCTGAAAGAAGAAAATGGCTGCGTTATAGAATCGATTGTTTTCTAGTTAATGTTAAAGTCTTAAATAATATCATTAAAAACGAAATCTCAACATATAGGAACAAGTGTTGGAATAAACACCTTTCCTCTCTTGACAAAGCTAGCAAACCGTTCTGGAAAATATCAAAAATTATGAAAAAGAGAGGGTCAAGTATTCCTCCGTTTAAACTTCACGACAAGTTGTTTATTTCTTCAGTGGAGAAATCGAACCTACTTGCTAACACGTTTAGTAAGAACCATTCCATATCTATGCATCTAAGCGACGCGTATACTGAAGCTGAAGTTGCTAACACTATCCATGTACTTTCTCAAACACCAGCTGAAAGTACTTACGCAACTAATATCAGCAAAGTTAAAGAATTAATAAAAAAATCGAAATCAAAAAAGGCTGCGGGTCTCGATAATATTAACAACAAATTAATCAAAGCACTTCCACCTGCTGCAAGTAACTATTTAACGTTCATTTTCAACGCTTGTCTTAAGAATTGTTATTTTCCGGACTGTTGGAAAACAGCAAAGGTAATACCTACCCCGAAACCTGGCAAACCGAAGAACAGCCCCGAAAGCTACAGACCTATTAGTCTACTTAGCTGTCTAAGTAAGCTCTTAGAAAAAATCATTAAGGAAAGGATTGATCGTTTTGTGGAAGACAATAACATCTTACCAAAGTTTCAGTTCGGTTTCCGTAGTGGTCACAGCACAATCCACCAAGTCTTGCGCATTAAAAACCACATAGCTGGTAAATTCATCGACAAGGAGTCAACGGGACTGGTTCTTCTAGACATCGAAAAAGCTTTTGATACGGTATGGCACGATGCCTTGATTTATAAGCTACTAAAACTTAAGCTGCCAATACCGCTTATCAAAATTATCCAGAGCTTTCTTCGTTCGAGAAATTATGTTGTGAGTTTAGGAACCGACATATCCTCTACTCACCAAATCCACCATGGTGTACCCCAAGGATCGGTCCTTGGTCCCATATTATTTACATTGTTTGTCGCAGATTTACCATGTCTAGGTGAAAACATTCAGGTAGCTATGTTTGCCGATGATACGGCCATTTTCTCTTCGGGTGCCTTATTCACTAATGTCTACAACTCTTTGCAAGCAGCTCTTGACAAGCTAGCAGTATATTACAGGAAATGGAAAATAAAAATAAATGGTAATAAAACACAAGCTGTCTGGTTTTCGAGATGTAGGAAACACTGCTACCTACCAAATGGCACTAAACTCAGTATGTGTGCAGTTGATATTGATTGGTCCGAAGACTGTACATATCTAGGTATTATTCTAGATAAAAAACTTATCTTTCAAAAACACGTCACTACCACAATTGACAAAATAAACAAAGTCGTAAGAGTTACGTATCCATTAGTGTGTAGAAAGTCAAAGCTTAGCATCGAAAATAAAATTATAATATATAAAACCATTTTTCAAGCGATACTCCTGTACGCCCCTGTATGGTGTAATTGTGCTCACACACACAAAATAAAATTGCAAAGGTGTCAAAATAAAATATTGAAAATGTTGCTGAATTTGCCATGGCATTATTCGACACATGAACTACATGAAAACGCTAACGTTAAACAGGTAGAGTTCTACATTGACAAATTCAATCGAAACTTCTTCGTCAATTGTTCTTTTTCTGACAATGTTCTCGTTTCCCGTCTTGCGTTATCCTAAATCACTACATATGTACTCTGTCTATGAAAATTATATCGAGGTCATTACTATATAAGATAACCGGAAGCTCGTGCAATATTAGTCTTAAGATTCAAATAAGGGTTTTTTCTTGTAGTTTTCCCTTAATTTATTATTTGTTATTCATTAAAATTGTGCTATTGTCGTTATATAGATTTAAGATTATAGTTGTAAAGGAATTGCTATCCTAAATCTCTTAAGTACTAGTTGTAAAATATACCATAAATGTAATTATCTACCAAATAAAAATTGAATTGAATTGAATAAAGAGTATGAGTTTGTGGGAAATATTATCGAAGGCCTCACTGAACTCGAATGTGATAACATCGACTTCAGCGCCTTTGTCTAAGGCACGAAAGGTTTAGGATGTGAATTTTACTAGATTGTTGGTGGTAGGCCTCCCTGTAAGAAGTCGTCTTGATTAGGTGAAATAAGGGATTTGCAATGAAAAAATAACGTTTCATGTAGAATGCTCTTGTTGTATATCGCTATACAACACTTACTTTTATTTATTTATGTTTGTTACTTACTATCTTGTTGATGTAATATTCTTCTGGGGTGGCTTCCTCGTCTTTGCTGGTTTTTCTTGCACCTGCCTGTTGCAATTTTCTCCAAAGGATCAACCGGCGCACCCCCCGAGTAAAACACTGGCTGTAGTTTATTTTAATCTTTAAGTCTAAACTTCTTTACGCCTAAGTTTAAGTTTTTTACGTTTTAGTTTATAAACTTTAGGTTTATGCTTTTAAGTTCAGATGATGGCCACAGTTGGCTGCCGGACATTAATTTGAATTAATTGAATTAGGTGATGTGTGATGCACCCCTGTCGGTGTTCTGATCCTAATTAAAATAATTCCTAACGGAACTCTCTATTTATACCTGTAAACCCAAATTAAAAAGTACACCCAGACAGCCACCGGACGCCAGTCGAAAGCCAAGCCAACAACGGAGAATCGCAAATTTTGCAAGTCTGCAAATTCTTCACCATGAGAACATTTCGATTCTCGGTGACGTGAATCTGAATGGTTCATGGCGAACGCGGTACAGATAGAATTACCTGTGCGAGGATGAGGTGTTGTGTTGTTTTTTCATCTAGGTGATGAGATTGTGGGAATTGCACAATTGCGATCTTGACGTGGCTTATGGGGATGCATGCACTTCAAGGTAAGTTGTTCGGGTTAGGAAAATGTGGGGAAATGCAAGATTGCAAGTTTAAGTATGGGATATGGAAAGCGATTAGCAATAGGTAGACATATGATAATGCTACACCGAAAGGATTCTATGGGTTGTAGCATGAATTTTTTTATGCTACACAGAGAACTCTTTCGGTTTTAACATTAATAATTGTTGCCCCATATGTATGCAATATTGTTTTTTGCAGGATAAATGTTAGGTTTGGGAGAATGTATTGTTAATTTGTATTGAAGGGATTGGCAGTTTGCGTACAGCAAATGCAATTTTCATGTTAGATTTATAATTTATTTTATATGGAGGGTATTGGCAGTTTGGGTGCAGCAAAGTGCAATGTTATGTGTAACACTCTCAAGCAGTTTTGGAATGGGACGATAGTTAGAAACATCGCATTCAGGTCCCTTTTTATGTTATTCCAAATGTTTGGGAATTATTGTGAAGAGGATGGATTATAGATCATTGAAAGCGAGAGAGAGAGATAGTGGAGGAGCATTATGTTTTTTGTGCACGAGTTAACGCTATCACCCTTACTCATCCCAATGATACGTAATTTTCCACAGCTCTATGTTTAAAACCACGTCGCTCTTTATTTCATGTTAAAATAATGATGTAGTATAATGATGTCTCCTTTTGACAACAACGTAGTATAAATAGCACGTAAATCTACCCTAAGCACTTTCTTTTGTACCGAAAATTGGCGAATAAAGTATCGAACTTCGGCCGTAGGTCGGAAAAGATTTTTTGTCAAATTGAAGGAAGCCAAACTAAACTCGCGAGTTAACGTACATCCACAAAACTTGTACATCATACACGACACGGAAATGGGTCTCACAAAATCATTTCAATGTTATCTCACACTATAATCACAACATGACTGACTCATCTACTATAAGCCTGAGTCATAGGAAATCAAGAAACTCTGGAGAATGAGAGACAATAAGATCATCTATTGACCCCCTTTGTTTAAGATAACAGTTAAGTATAAATAGCCTTAAGTCAATCTAAAAAAATTGTTCATAGTTAACAGAAAAGTAAAGCCTCAATACGTGTTGAAATAAAGAGGAATCGCCTCAAAAAAAATATTTTTTTTTTTTATTAATAATAATAATAATAATAACGGGCGACCCTACCACTGGAAATAGCAAACTGCTGTTTCAAGACGGACCACAAAATTCTGGGAAGTATTTAAAAACATCGATAAGAAAATTATAGGATCTCCTCACCAGTTCCTGTACCTGATCAAGCTGCGCAGATCATCGCCAAAAAGGAGCCAGTAAAACTAGTTAATTTAGAGAAATCAAGCCTTGAGAGAAAAAATGTATTCAGTGAATGAGCCAAAAAAAAAGATCAAGGAACAGACAAGCAGGAAAACCATTCGATAGACCAACAGAGACGGAATCAAGCGACTCCGAAGACACACCAAAAATGGCGACAGACAACGCCACAATCAGAGCAGATATCGCGCATCTGGCTCAACAAACCCATCAATTGTTTCAGCTGTTAATCAACTCCAGCTAGACAAAAACAAAGACATCCAAGTTCACCCAATAAAAATAGTCTAACACAAGAACATAGTCTTCAAGTTCAACAGACCAGAAGACATAGAGTTGGAGGCATTCAAAAATCTCTCAAATTCAACGGAAACCCAGAAGAATACGCCTCTTGAAGGGAAAACGTGTGCAACTTAATGAAAGTGTGTGAAGCCCATAAATGCACCCTAGATATGCCACAGCACTATCAATACTAAAATAAAAGATCACAAATGAAGCAGCGAGGTTACTAACAAACTACCAAACAAAATTCTGCTTCGAAGCCATACTAGACCCACTAGATGCAGCATATAGTGACAACAGACCTCTTTGTGTACTGGAAGAAGACATGGCACTCACCTGACAAGGAACAAACACATTGGCTAAATACCACAACGAGGTTAACAGAGCTTTAAACCTCATATCGAAAATCCAATTCGAAACACGGCATCAAAAAGGAAAAAAGGCATTACTCGAGGAAACTGAAAAGGAAGCCGCAAGAGTATTCTTAAACGGCCTAAATAGCGTATTGGAAAAAGATACACTATACGCCGACAGATGCGAATCACTAGCTGAGGCCTATGGTATAGCCCTTGCAGTACAGCAGGATACCAGACACGCAGATATCGCACCAAACTTCCGGATGATAGAGAGAAACCAACCACAGCAGAATCCGCCCAGACACTACATACCACAAAGAAACCCAATACCCAACAATCAGGAGAACAGAGAACAATGAGTACCAAACATAGAAGTAGGAAGACCTCAGCAATGTCACCTTGGAAGAGACTCATGGCAATACTTTAGGCCCGAATGCAGACAAGAGCCACTCTACAACTGGAATCAGTTCCGACCAGAGCCCATGGATGTCGACAGATCTACCATCAGGACAACCAGACCAAACAACCCATTCAGAGAGGCCCAGCAAGGCCATCAACCTGAGCGAGAACGGGAACAGATCAACAATCTAGCTCCTGAATCAGATACCAATCTATGGAAAACTGTGTGAGTACATCAAATAACATTGTGCAACAAATCCAGAGAATGAGAAAAAGTATGTGATTTTAATCGATTCGGGTGCGACCCATAATTACTGTACTAAGACTATAGATCTAAGTTTTCCAATTCCTATAAAACATATCTATTCCAAAAGGATCCGTGGAAGAAGTACAATCAAAGCCAAAAGGCACATACACATTCTAGGGGAAAGACTTGAATTTT
This sequence comes from Microdon myrmicae, assembly GCA_963931805.1. NCBI lineage: Eukaryota > Metazoa > Arthropoda > Insecta > Diptera > Syrphidae > Microdon > Microdon myrmicae. The sequence continues at coordinate 186,473,493 of OZ007496.1, forward strand.
TTGAGCTATCAGAGCTAAAAGAAATCAATTTGGTAATAGGGTTAGATGGTTTAAAGGAACTCAGCTTAGAAATAATTTTCGACACGATGATATTAAAAACAGGAGGAAAGAATAGCACCAACCAAAAGCTAAATTATACTATGGAAGATGTAGAATTTAAAAAAGAAAGAGATGAACTTATAAACAGAAACAAACAATCGATAGAAATTTACCATAACTAATGTAATAGCAACAATAACAACGAAAACTGAAGAACCAGTCTGTTCTAAGCAATACCCATATAGGATTGCCGATCAAAATTTTGTTAACAAAGAAATAGAAGGGTTAGAAAAACATGGGGTCATACGACCATCAAGGAGTCCATACTGCTCTCCAATTCGGGTAGTACCAAAAAAAGGTCTGAATGAAGACGGCACACCATAACAATGATTGGTGAATGATTATAGGAAATTGAATGAACATACAATTAATCACAAATACCCAACGCCAAACATTATTCATCATCATTATTTAGGCGGTTTTCGAAATAAACAGATCATGGATATCATGCCTATAGCGCCACAAAAACATTAGTCGATTTGTCTCTGCCTATTTAAGTTATTTCCTATTATGAAAATACCAGTTTACGAGCGACATTAGTATAACTTGTGTGAGGTTTTTTTTTGCTCATATACAGTACTATGTCCTGTCCATACAGCCCGAACACCAACAGTGTGGTTTCAAGAGTATGGAATTAAACTTTTATGGTGGCCAGCTTTACTCCAGACATAAGCCCCAATGAAAACCTGTGGGGTATCCTGGCAAGGGCCGGTTTCGACCAGGAAAAGCCAGAAATTCAAAACCTAGAACAACTCAAAGAAAGAATTGTTGAAGGATGGCATAATATACCGGACAAGACTTTAAACAATCTTATTGCCAGTCTACCACGAAGATGGTTAACTATTATAAGAAACAACGGATAAAGCATTTCATATTAAATGAATTATTATCATCATCATCATCATAGGCACTACAACCGGGATCCCGTTTTGGCCTTATTTAACAAATCTCTCCACCGGTCCCAATTTCGAGCCGATCTCATCCCGTTTGGCAGTCCCAGGCTCTGGGCGTACTGGTCTACGCCATCCCTCCATCGCAGACAAGGTCTGCCGCGTTGTCTCCTTCCATACATCCTGCCACAAAGGACTTTCCGAGCAGGCTCCTCTTCGCTCATTCGAGCTAGATGCCACGCCCACCAGAGTTTACAGAGTTTGTTTTTTCTTACAACATTAGCTTCAAGGTAGATCCCGTACAAATCATGGTTGTAGCGTCTCCGGAATCGTCCTCCCTCGCATACAGGGCCAACAATTCGCCCTAAGACCTTCCTCTCGAACGTGGCTAAGATTTCACCGTGCCTTTTATTGAGCACCCAGGTCTCGGATCCATACATGAGTACTGGTAAGACCATGGACAGTAGAAGCTTGGATGTTCTGGATAAATTTCGGGATATAAAGAGCTTTGATAGACAATAGTACCCTTTGTTGGATTTGGTCAGTCGTTCGCGTATTTCTTCATCCACTACCCTGATAGTTTGACCAACGTTAGGTCTTCTCGTCGCAGAAGTTGCCACTATGTACTTAGTTTTCCTCTCATTAATGTGTAGTCCTAGTTTTTGTGCCGCCTGCTCGATCTGGATGAAGGGATCCTGTACAGCCGATGCGGTTCTACCGATGATGTCGATGTCATCTGCGTAGGCATGTATCTGACTGGTCTTGGTGATAATAGTCCCTCTAGTTGTGACGCAAGAGCCACGGATTGCTTTCTCCAATGCCAGGTTGAAGAGGAGGCAGGCCAGATCCTCCTCTTGTCGGAGTCTATTAAAGATGTTTATTGGTTTGGACAGCAATCCCACTATTTTTACTTTACTAGTTACGTTGGTCATGGTCAACCTACAAAGTCGTATCAATTTTTTTGGAATGCCGGACTCTCTCATGGCATCATATTGTTCTACCCTGGCTATGTTGTCGTAGGCGGCCTTAAAGTCTATAAATAGATGATATCTTAAATTCCAGACATGTTTCCATCGCCTGACTAAGGGTGAATATCAAATCAATCGCTGATTTGCCTGGGATGAAGCCACACCGATATTGACCAATGATGACTTCAGCGTATGGGCCTATCCGACCTTGTAGGATAGTGGAGAGTATTGTGCCAGTGCCGCCAAACCCCACGGTAGACTTACCTAAAAACTCCCATAACCTCACCCCAAGTCGCATAAGTTTTTGCTAATGCAATCGCATTAAGCACCTGAAAATGCTTCACGCATTAATTAGATCAAAGCTATAATCTTAAAGTCCCTGTAAAGAAAACTTACCTTTTCATGCACCTCTTCGTATACAATTTTCCGTAAGATTTCTTTCTTTGCTTATCTGGAATTCCAAACCAGTTCGGCACCTTCGGTACCAGACAATTCCTGTAAACAAAATGATTCGGTTTGCATACAATGTAACCGTCATGACAGGGGCCATAAATATTGCGCTATTTTCCAACTTCGCCATGTGTACGATAAATTTCTTTACGTACGCATTGGCCGGCGACCTTTTTCTCCCAGCAATAAAATTCTCTAACTCGCACCATGTGCAAACAGAAGAACGCTATTCCTACATCGGTTTCCTGCGATACCATAAACAATTCATATCGTTTGTGGTATCCGAAAAACATTTTTTTCATTTAATGAGCGGCTGCTATTTATTTAGCTGATCCTCATTACCGAACCACGCATAAGCAAACCCATTAGCATCCGACGAGTTCGGTTTTATTTGCTTTGCCGAAATCGTAACCTATGAATGCACTTTATGCCCTTTCTTTGTTCTAGGTTCGTCCTCATCCATAAAAGAACCTTGCACATACACCACTGCACTGAAAGAGTGCATTTCTGTGGCGGCCACACCCTTAAGAGAAAAGTTTTTCTCTCTCTTCCCTTTTCTTAGCCCGAACCTAGGATGGAATTCATGTCAGAATTCTAGCCTCGTGGAGTCTTTTTCCATCCTCTGACTGCCACGGTCACGCGTCACTCCCGCTCCCCGGTGCACACGCGGACGCGAAACAAAAGTCGAGTATGAATCGAGGTTGTAATCCGAATGTGAAACCTAATTAATAATTAAAACCGAGCTTGTATCTTGTAAATGTTAAACCTAATTAATAATTAAAACCGAGGTTGTATCTTGTAAATGGGAAACCTAATCGGTGGTTAAAACTAATTCAACAATGTTAACTGATAGTGCGTGACGCCACACGCTCATGAACTCTTTTTTTGCCAACTTAAATACGTACAATGTGAATGATTTGCGCGTTTGAAATATGAACATTGAACTCAAATTAATTAACGTAGAATTCAACATTACCTAATCAATAAACTAACTCATTAATAAATAAACAATCCAGTGAGTGTTTCTTTTCTTGTGGTGCCGGTCGTCCGGTAGGAACAATCGCTTTGGCATTCGTAATCGCAGCGCAATTTGACGAAACTTTCATTAAGTGAATGATGGGTGACAGTGACAAGTGGTGGGCTGGTAGTAGAACTCGCGTCCATGCTGGCGCCTCGACTACCTACCCCACAGTATCTTGTAGGCGGTACTCAGCAATGTTATACCCCTATAGTTGCTGCCCACCGTGATATCTCCCTTCTTATGTATGGGGCAAATTGAACTACGACGCCAATATTCCGGCATCTACTCTTGCTTTCAGTGCATCACGATCTCATGAATTGCGTGATGTAACGCTGTCCCCCCTTGTTTGATCAGCTCAGCTGGTATGCCATCAGCTCCGTGGGCTTTATTTGATTTGAGCTGTCCTATGGCTTTTAATGTTTCCTCATTGCTTGGTGGCGGCAGCATTTGGTCTTGATCTTGCATTGGTGTAGCCTCCAATTCTTCTGTGAGCTGGCCATTTAACAATTCATTGAAGTGCACTTCCCATTCGTCGAGAATGCCTCCAGGATCGGTGATCAGATTACCCTCTTTATCCTTGCAGTAAGTGCAGCGTAGTGTGTTCCTCATACTGCGGATTATTTGGTAGAACTTCCGGACCTGGTGCGTACCTCGCTCTCTACTTTCCTCTATTTCATAGACACGGTTTTTTTCCCAGACACTTCTCTTTTGTTCGTGGAGTCTTTCTCACATCTTCTGAGCTCTTTGTATTTCTCCCCGCGTCCTATGAGACTGTTGCATTGCCCGGTATGCAACATTCTTCCGTTCAGTCGCTAGTTTGCACTCATCATCAAACCAGTCGTTCCGATTTCTACGACTACTGCCTAAGATCGAGTTGGCAGTACTAATAACAATATTCTTAAGGCTTGTCCATTTCTCTTCTACGCCCGGCATTTTGGCCCCAAGACTTACTCTCCCTCTATCGAGCTCTTCGAGGGCGAGACTTAACGCATGACCAAAGGTGTTGCTGGTGTTCTCAATGCGTAAGGCGGCCGTATTGATCCAAATTTGAGCCGCGGATGCAATACGTCTCTGTAAAGCAATCCGCGCTCGGAAAACTATAAAACTATACCAACACGATAGTGATCCGAGTCAACGTTGGCACCTCGGTACGTTCGTACCGTCATTAGGCTCAAGAAGTAGCAGCGATCTATCAACACGTGGTCAATTTGGTTGCGAGTGGCTCCATCAAGGGATACCCAGGTGACTTTGTGGATGTCTTTACGCGGAAACCTGGTACTCGCAACGACCAAGTCCTTTGACGCTTTCAGTTCGATACCTCATAGCCCATCGTCATTAGTGTTCTCATTCAAAGTATGGGAACCTGCGTAGTGCCTGAAAACCGGCCCCCGATCTATTTTCGCATTCAAATCACCAAGAACGATTTTCACATTGTATCTTGGGCAGGCATTGAGGGCCCGTTCGACGTTCTCGTAGAATTGTTCTTTTTCGTCGTCAGCGGACTCCTCTATAGATCCGTGAACGTCTATGAGGCTTATGTTCTTAAACTTGCCTCGCACACGAAGAGTGCATTGCCTTTCGTTTATTGCGTTAAGCTGATAATGGTAGCACCGTTTTTGGCTGACTAGAAAGCCTACCCCGAGCACATGGTGTTTTCCATGACAGTTGTAATAAATGTCATACTCGTTTCTTTGAATAACACCACTCCCCGTCCGTCTTATTTCTTGTAATGCTGTTATCATCATCATCGGCACTACAACCGGGATCCGGTCTTGGCCTTATTTAACAAGTATGAGGCTTGTTAAATTTTCCATAATAATTTGTTTTTCTGGGCAAGGTTATTAGCCTTGCGCCAGTAATGCTGTTATGTCAGCCTTATATTCGGACAGGGCATCGGCTAGCTGCTGTGCAGTTCGAGCTCTGTATAGGGAGCGGACTTTCCATGAGAAAATTCTTAAATTGTTTAGCCATTTTCGTTTCCAGTCAGAGACTTTGCTCTGTATGTTCGCTTTCACCCCACCACCTCGATATCCAAATAGTTAAAGACCATTTAAACTAACCCTGTAAACAATATCCTTAGATACCTCCCCACCTTTTCTTTTTAAGATATCTTGAGACCGAGCCCAACATCATCGCGGATGTGGGTTATTCCGGTTGTTGCAAGTTGAGCAGGACCCAGAGACGAGATGAAGGACAAATTTGTCCTAGTCTCGTTTAAGTCGGCCTGTCGCCACTTTTTTTTTTAAACTCTCTTGGCTGTTAAATTCGTCGTGGGCGCTTGGTGTTTGAATTCGGTGTCCGACAATTGTCTTCTGTGGTTAAAATTCGTCGTGTAACCTTCTGTCGGTTATTTAAAATTTGTAGTTCTCGGAATTAAAAACGATTACAGGTAGTCCCCGACTTACGACCGTTCGACTTACGACTATTCGCACTTACGACCATTTTTTTCCAATTTTTTTCATAGAAAATACTTAAAGAAGACAAATATGTAGTTGCGGGGAATCACTAAAATATATGAGAAAAATTAAATAAAAAAAACCAAGTTAAAAAATTCGATTTACATACATATTTCAGTACAAATAATACATTACATTAGCTAAGTCGGAATTTTTTTTATATGAAATTCGACTTGTGACTTAATCGACTTACGACCGATGACCAGGAACCTATCTCGGTCGTAGGTCGGGTAATACCTGTATATACAAAATAGTAAGTTAAGTGTTTGGAAAACCAAATGTGCATATCTTTAAATAAATAATTTAAAAACTATTATATTAAAAAAAGACAAAACAAGGAAAGCCCAAATGTGTATAGATTGAAATAAATCAATTAAAAACTGTTATATAAGAATTAGTAAATAAAGTGTTTCAATTTCGCAGCAGTTTTAAACAAAAATAAATTTTTCTGTGTTATCGTTTCCGCGTAGTTCTTCTAGACAACACAACAGTTTTAAATACTCAAAAAGAGCAAAGGCAAATAACAATTAAGTGAAAATAGGTTTATTAGATTTACTTACCGAATTCCAATTTCAGCATGATAATTTTCGTATGCGGGAACATTTTTTTCCAGTCTACTGATAAGATATACATAATGTTCTCACTAGCTGAAACAATAAAAGTATTCTTATAACCCATCTGAGCGTATAAATATACGTTGCTCTCAAATAACATTCTTCATTTCACTATTTATCGTCGTGATCTCAAATTCGAAGGTTCATTATGGGAAAACTAGTTGTTTACGGTATGGAAGAAAGTCCTCCAGTTAGAGCAACTCTTCTAACACTTAGTGCCCTTGGTTTACCTTACGAATTTCGTGTTGTTAATCTTATTAAGAGTGAACAGTTGTCAGAAGAATATAGAAAGAAGAATCCCCAGCATACAATTCCAATGTTAGAAGACGATGGAAAAATTATTGTGGATAGTCATGCCATCTGTGCATATTTAGTAAGTAAATATGCCAAAACGGATTCACTGTATCCAAAGGATCATTATAAACGCGCTGTTGTTGACCATCGTTTGCATTACGACACCGGAGTACTTTTCAGGAACCTAAGGAATATAATTTATTATTTAATTTTCCTTAACGAAATAACTGTAACCAAGGAAAAATCGGATGCAGTCTATGAGGGCTATGATGTTCTAGAGACATTCTTAGAGCATGATTACATAGCTAGAGATTCTCTTACAATTGCAGATTTTTGTATAATCGCTACTGTCACAAGCTTGGAGTACCTCACACCAGTCGATACCTTGAGAACCCCAAAGTTAGCAGCCTGGATGAAACGCATGGCTTCGTTGCCATATTATGAGTCTATTAATCAGAAAGGTTCTAATATGCTAACAAACATAGTAAAACAGAAAATCGCTGAAAATCATTAAATTCTTTATATTTATGCAGTGTGAGTGGTTAGTACTCAAATAAATCGATGTGTTTTCGAAAAATTATACACTTGTTTTGGCATTCATTTCAAATGAAACAATTACGGCAAACCCTTATTGCGAAAACGTATGTAATTGATAGGTGTATATAAAACCTCGTTATTTACTGTGTTTTTGTTCATGTAGTCAAGCAGAACCATCATCCGCATTTAACTTTCCATCGTTTCTATCGAAGAAAACTTAGTACAGCTTAATTAATGGTTAAATTATCTAAATTGATACATTGACAGTATAATTACTTTGGCATTGAAAAACTGCGTTATCACAGCAGTAGTAATTTTTTGTTTGTTTTTAATACGTGTTTAATAAAAAACAAACGTGTCGATAGAAATTTATCATAACTAATGTAATAGCAACGATAAGAACGAAAACTGAAGAACCAGTCTGGTCCAAGCAAGCAGCGGTCGGGGAACTTTTTTAACCATTACCCCAAAATATTTTTGCTTAAGTCGATATTACACCCCCCCCCCCCCCCCCCCCCCCCCCGACATTTTGTAAAGAAAACAATCAATGTTTAAAATTTACATTATTTATTGAATTAATTTACATTTACATATTTATAAAAAAGTTACATGAAAATAGTAAAAGTATGTAATAGACAAACAAAATAAAATTCTTAAATTGGAACAGACAACAATTAATTGAAAACTTTCCCCCTTCAGGTTTTGGAAAAATGATGTTGCTTCATGTTTGATTTAATTACTTCAAAATTGCGACTTTTTGATGTAAGAGCAATTTGAATACAGTATTCGGCGTTTAATCGATTTCTGTTTTTCGTTTTTATGTTCATTAGAGTTGTTCACAAAGGTAGGTAGTTGCAAATGGCAGCAATTTTTTTACCGCCTCTTCATGTGCAATTTTGAAAGCCTTTGCAGCCTTTGACAACCAAAAAGACGACCGATTTGCTTTGGTCTCAAATTGAATACGTGCTTCAGTATTGGATCGAAGTTCAAGAATTGCCTCTGCCAAACCTGGAGGTTCTTCTGGTATGTTAGTAATTTCACATTTAAAAGGATCTACAACGCAATTCACAGTATGTACATCAAGATCTGGAAAGTAGTCAGAGAACCGCTCTCTGAGTTTGGTAAGATGTTTTATAACTGTATCCTTGATGTCATCAAAAGTAATATTTTCACAGTCTTCCACAAACAAAGCTAACTTTGAAAAAGAAGCTATCTTGTTCTGTTCTGCTTTCTATCTCCAATATTGAAGCTTTAATCCAAACGCTGATAGTATTTCTCTGGCTGAAATGATATCAATATTTTGACGTGACAACGTCTTATAAATCGGTATACCTTGGGAGGCATTTGGAAAAAAGTTTGTAGCGTTACGATAACGATAACCGATAACGCACGAGCCGCAGTGAGCGAGAGCGCGACTCTCTTAATTGCTCCTAAGTCAAATGCAGAGAGACAACGGGAATACAGACAGCGCCTTGCACTGTCGAGAACAGCTGTACAGGTTGAAAGTGTAAAGACAAAAAATACACAGAGACAACGCGAATACAGGCAGCGCCTTGCAGCATTAAATAAATCGGATATAGCTAAGAGAAAATTTACCGTTCATAGTGGTTTCGCAGCGGCAAGTTCAAATAACGTTCAAGAACTACAGGGTGTAAACCTACAACAGCCTTCAGCAGCAGAACCCGTGTATTTTACAATACAACCAGTTAGATCTGCGCAAGAGGTATGGGACATGAAATGGAACAAATCGATATCAAGATTTAAATTGATGTTTCTTGACAATGACTTTGGGTATGCTTGCTCTGTTTACGAGAGACTTTGGTTTGAACGCGATTTAAAACCGATCACAGTGCAACAGATGAGCGTAATTTCGGACTGGCACACAAAAGAAAATCGACAACTGTGTCCTGACGAATACACAGTAGTTTGCACTACTTGTAAAATTTCGCTAAGCAAACCAAAATTAATGCCTACACCTGGAGGCATTCGGAAAAAAACATTTTAATTTTGATTTAATAACTTGTATATTCAATGTTACATATTTAGGATACGTTGTCACGAATATAATGTCCGAGCGCCTTGCGCCCAGACAACCATTTTTTTTTCCTTGCAATTCTTTATATTCTCAAAAATGTCAGCTAAATATGCGAGAAGTGCAACCCACGAGGGGTTATTAAACTTATCTGCGAGAAGATTCTTTCGATCAAACATAAACGTTTCAAGTTCACTTTTGAGAGCCCACACTCGATTTAGAACATTTCCGCGAGAGAGCCACCTTACTTCTGTATAATAAAGTAGGTCCGTATATTCCGCTTCACCGTCCTGACATAATTCACGAAATAGCCGCGTGTTTAGTGCATGTCCTTTGATAATATTAACAATCTTGATGACATCATGCATGACGGCTTCCAGTGTAGGTTCCAAATGTTTCACACGAAGTGCCTGGCGATGGATCATACAGTGAATAACTTCAATATTTGGATTATTTTTTTTCACCAAAGCCGAAAAACCATTAATATGACCCAACATAGCTGGAGCTCCATCAACAAACACAGCAATACAGTTTTCCCGCTTTAAATTAATGCTTTCAGTATTAAAGTATTCATTTACCTTATTAACATCAATTCCACGAGATCTCAACTCGAGAGGAGAACAAAACAACAATTCCTCTTCAATTGCATGTGTTCCTTTGTAGCGAACATATACCATTAGCTGTGAATTGCTACTAACATATGTAGTCTTATCAAGCTGAATAGCAAAATATTTAGCCTGTTTTAGTCAGGAAATAACCTGTTCCTTTACATTTTCTGCCAAGATAGAAATCCTTTCTTTTACAATTCTTGCGGACAAGGGCACTGAATTCAGTTTATTCGCCTCTTTCTGACCACACATGATCTTTGTCATTTTCACAGCTCCTGGTTTAATCAAATCTTCACCAATAGTATATGGTTCCTTGTTTCGGGCATACAACCAGGCTACTGCAAAGCTAGGCTTTGATGCTGAACGCTGATCAAAAGTACCTAACAAGTTGCTGTCCAATCTTTGTCTTTTAACAGACATTTCTAAATTTACAAAGTACTCTCGCGATTTGGAAAACAGATGTGGATGCAAATTATACAAATGTTTCTTCAATTGACTTTTGTTGAAAGATTCTGAAGTCAGTATTTTCAAACATACAACACACCGTGGTTTCATCGTACCTTTGTCTTCTATTTGTGTAAAATCATAATTAAGGAATTCTTCCTGGTATGTTCTTTTCCTATTTGCTGCCATCTGAAGGGTGACAGAAACAGTGGTAAAAAAATTTACATTAAATTAAATTTTCAAATCGCGCTTACCTTGATAGTGGAATTTGATGATGAAATGGAGTGTCTCGTAAGTAAATTGCATGTAATCAAACGCGTCGGAAACCCGTGCATAACTGACCGTTGGGTGCTACGTTTAAACATTACAACATACGCAGCGCCTCTAGTGGTCGATGCAAGAAACAACGTAACGCAAGCACGCACACACACACACAACCCGCGAATTATGTTTTCTTAAACTCCACTTGAGTGAAATGAAGGAAAATATTTTTAAATAAAATTTATATTTTATTCAATTTCGAATTTAACAAACGTCTGCTCTTCAGAGTGCCGTTTTGTAAACTAAACTTACTCTAACATAAAATCTCTTATCTAGGTTTGTTTCTCTACGTTGCAATATAATATCTTTTACGTTTCTTTGATTTTTTGTAGTTAGTAACCTTTTGAGTTTTGTTGTTAATAATATTTCTGTCTAGACAAAATGTGTAATTAGGTTACACATTTTGGTTGATGGGTTTTTGACGTAACACGCGTCTCTTGCTTAACACGCACACACCAAACGAAAAACTCGACTTCAACCAGAATTAGCGGCCCGGCCCGTATATCGCGCTGAATTGTTTAAGTTTGTTAACATACTACACTGTTTATGAAATAGCAATAGACAAATTAGAAAAATTTCCCTATTACCCAAAAAAATTTCATTTTTACCCCATTTGGGGTAATTTACCCCGGTTCCCCGACCGCTGCCATATAGGATTGCCGATCAAGATTTCTTAACAAAGTAATAGAAGGGTTAGAAAAACATGGGATCATACGACCATCAAGGAGCCAATACTGCTCTCCAATCTGGGTAGTACCAAAAGAAGGGTCTGAATGAAGACGGCACCCCATAAAAATGATTGGTGAATGATTATAGGAAATTGAATGAACACACAATTAATGACAAATACCCAATGTCAAACATTATTCACACGATACAAAATTAAGGCGAAGTCAATGTTTTTTCAACACTAGATCGGGAATCAGGATTTCATCACTCTGTTAGACGAAAAGGATAAAGAGAAAACCGCATTTGCAGTTAATGGTGCCCTTTACGAATATAATCGCTTGGCATTCGGATTAAAAAACGCACCAGCGATCTTTCAACGCCGCGTAGACGATATACTACGGCCTTATATAACAAAATTCTGTTATATAATGTATACATTGACGATATTATAGATTTTTCAAAATCTCGGTATGAGCGTATGAACCACCTCCGACAAATATTTAACGCCTTGTACAAATCTAACTTGACCATCTCAGAGGAGAAATCATTTATTTTTAAAGAGTTCCGTGAAATTCTTAGGCTACATAATTAGCTACAAGTCGATAAGAACGGACCCAAAAAAAAAAGAAACTATTAGGAAATACCCCGAACCGACAAGTCTGAAGGAACTGTGGCGATTCCGCCAGATCCCACGGCTCGCCTTCCTGAAAAAACCCCCATAACCATAACCCGGGTCTGCACCAGCTTTCGCTAATGCAATTCGCATTAGCATCTTAGATGCTTCACGCATCAAACAGACCCAATTATTATAACCCTAAAATCCCTATAAAGAAAACTTACCTTCATGCATCCCTTCGCATACAATTTTTCATAAGATTTCTTTGTTTGCTTATTTGGTATTCTGAACCAATTCGGTACCAGACAAATACCATAAATATCGCGCCGTCTATTTTCCCAGCCGCGCCATATACCTTTTCATATACATTGCCTGGCAACCTTTTTTGTTTGTCTTACCAACAAACAACCCAAGCAGCTGCATATAATTAGCGCAATAGACGCTGAAACCAAATTCTCCAGCATTTCCTAATGCAAATATGAACCCGGTTTCTATTGCAGCCAGAGATGCCATAAACATCCAATTTGCTTTTAGCACCTTTTTCTCCTAACGTCGAAAATAGCGACGAGGCATCGTATAAACATGACCCTCATTAAAGAGCGAACCATTTGGTCGCCTTTTCTTTTGTCTTTGCCGCCTGCCTGTTTCGCTGTTCCACTGCACGTGTGAATAGCATTGATCTCAACGATCCCACACATACCACCATGACCTGTATTACAAGATCTGGTTTCCTATACCACCAAGAGAGACTTTACGTTTCCCTGGTGGTAGGTAAAAAACGATATCCTTATTGGAGAGGATATCGTTTGAGTCTCATTCCATCACCAGACCAAGTCGGTCGGGTCTCCACTACGCTACCTTTGCGCTCGGTACGCGTAGATACGATGGGCCACCCTTTTACCATCGAGGGGTGCGTCGGAGTTCGCACCCCCGTGAGTCGTGTGTGTTTTATTTTTCAACTCTAGGAAGTTTTAGTTATTTTTCCACGTAAATTTATCCGTGAATCTATGAAATAACGTAAATTTATTGATCCCAAATTGTTTATTATTGAAAACGTATAGTGCGGCAAAAAAAAAATCGGTATACAATAGTCTCTTTGATAAAACAATATCCTTAAGTTCATACGAAGTGTTCAATAGTTTTTGTGAAAACGTATAAATCATACAAAAATGTAAAAGACAAACAATAAACAATTTATAAATTTCATTTAACTGTCTTGTGGCGGAGTTTTACTTCTTGTGTGTGACAATTTTTCGATTTGTTAACTGGTGGACTTTGTTTCGGTGAGGATGGGGAGTGAAGTGAACCGTGTGCCCGTGTCCGGCACAATATCACCTCTCCCCACAGAACTTCCTTGGTTTGGCCGGATTTTATCCTAAGTTTGTAAAAAACTACGCCATAATAACGAAGCCCCTAACAAACTTATTAGAAACTGATCAAATGGTGTCTCAAAAATAAGGCACCAATTACAAAATAAACTTTAACGAAGAAGAAAGAAAGTCATTCTATGAACTAAAAACATATTTAGAGGATTGCATAGTGTTGTGGCGGTTCCTTTGAACGTCACCTATCACCTTCCCATTCCCCTATTTAAAAACTCCCGCCTGGCCATATGAAAGCTTAAAAAGCATAACTTACCTGCGCATAACGACCAACCTACCCTGAAATGCTTAACCGCGCTGAGGTAAAACGCCATCAGCAAAACAAGCGTGTCTATAGGAAGGGCAAACTGGTCGCACATCCAACAGCCAACATAACATTGGGTCCGACCAACGAAGTGTCTCCTAAAGAAGACGGCTACAATGCCACAGGAGATATTTCGTACTTTTGGTTCCGTTTTGCATGCCCACAGCGGTTGGTCACATGAACGGCAAATTCATCGTGGCTTACGACGGCCAACCCAAGCGTTCGGGTCCTGTAAACGGAAAGTTTCCAGCAAAAACCGATACTGGAAGTTGCCGCCAATGTGTACATGATCAGTAAAATTGCTATAGGTAGTCGCTGATCATACGACCACCAATATGTGTTTTGACGGTGTGTGCTGCACCAGGTGACAAGACGACGTGTGCGAAGACGCACCGCCTGAAGGAGTCCTTATCAGAACCAAACCGAGAACAGCAACGGGTCCTATCCCCAACGAATCGTGCTCTGCGCAGCTGGAGCGGCATCTGAGCGACGACACCTGACGCGGCCAAGGTTGCAGACACCCAACGTTAGACTCCAGGTTTATTTTCACATATATTCTTTCTTCCTTCCCTCTTTCTCTCTTTTCGGTGAGCTCCTTCAGAGCCACCAAAATATTAGTTTTTTTATTTAATATAAGCATTCTTAAACTAAATGAAAAATAAATACATAAATTAGAACATACAAATAAGACTAAGAATAAAGAGAACAAAGCGGAAAAAAACGAATACCCAGACTAGCTTCATTTAGCTTTTTATTCTTTAGTATCTTGTAAATATTCAGACACAATTCTAAATGTTATTAGCATACTAAACGTATTGAAGATAAAAGTAACTTTTAATAGACTAAGTAGTCTTAAATAAGTATATTTCCATAATTCCTTTACGTGCGTCCTCCATGCTTCATTATTTTTTTATTATTATTATTACCCACTTGTCTCGACAATCACTTATTAACGGAAATAGTAATCACACTGGTAAGCCCCTTCTGGGCACCAAAACACCGATACTTTTGGCTTATATGCGCGACATCAACGACTCCAATCTTGCACTCTGACTCCGCCGCCCCTTTTGGGCTTGACTCCTCGGATTCATAATCACATGCGTTCACCCGACCCTAACCCATTTGATACCTTTTTCTTGGCGGCGGCAATTGTTTCTGCCGCCCTGCGCAGCAGGTTAAAGCTCTTTTCTTACCTTTTTTTTGTTCTCGCCGCGCACCCTATATTTCGCGTTCAGACACCGCGTCTCTGCCCGAAGAGGATTATGGCCCAGGCAACAAGGGCAAAGACGGCACAGCTGGAGCTGGCCCGACCACGCGCAGAATCGCCGACGTTCGAGGACGCAACCAGTGGTGAACATCCACCGCGCATCAACACCCGCGACATACGTTTACCTCCCTTCGACGAGGAGGACGCCGAGCTGTGGTTCGCCAAGGCAGAACGCATTTTCAAAGCCACCGACCTGCACGACGAAGAGCTCCGTGCGGTCGAAGTAATCCGCGTGCTGAATCGCACCCAGAGGACTCATGTTGCGCACATGATCAGGTCACCAGACCCAAACCCGTACAGCAGCATGAGAGAAGCCCTTCTTAGCGCTCACAATAAACCTGAAAGTAGACGCCACCAGCGCTTGGCGGCTGAAACGAATTTCACTGGGATGAAGCCCTCACATTTGCTGACACATCTGCGTGCGATAGCGGGAACCGGGATCTCCAATGATGTCATCAGACCCCATTTTATAAGGTGTCTTCCCCAGTACGCCCGTTCCACCTTGATAGCCTAGCCCAACCAGAGTTTGGGCTGGCTAGCGAAAATCGCAGACGCGATTATGGAGAGCGCGGACCCTCAGTCCGAGTCTCCTACCTTCCAGGTGGCAACCGTGAATCACCACGGCGTACCGTTTACACAGCACCAATACGTTCCCCAACCAGCGCCACGTACCATATTTAATTCTTCACCGGACGCCGCGGTAGAGGCGCCGCAATTTTCGATGCCTGCACGCGACCTATTGCAAACGAGCGCTCGACAAGCAGGACCGTCGCGTTTTGAGGCGAGCCTCCAGCGAGACATAAACCAGCTGCGCGCGGAGGTTCGAAATGCCACGCGCGAGTTAACAGTCATAGTTAAGAACCATAGTTAACAAATCATATTAGTCATAACCAACATGGCTATACATATTTCAAATAGCGATCATATCATATTATGACTCATATTCAAATACTGCAGCAGAACAATATCATAATCTCCTAGGAAAATTCCCAAGAACATCAACCGATGATCTCATTAATAGCATCATATACAAATCTATCCGAACAAAGGAAAACCATTGCTGATAAGACCCACAGATGCTTCATAGGAAAACTACCAGAGACAGCACCAACGAAATAAGGAGATAAGAATATCGATATAAATAGAGAATACTGAACCAGCAGCATCATTCCCGATTATTCCGCATTAGGCTAACATACTTTAAGAAACGTGTTAACTAGTGTGTAAGATTTAAGAAAAATAAAAATATATTTTTTTAGAAATCTTAAGTCGTGGAATCATAATTGGCGATCCTGCCAGGAGTGTATTATACTTCTAAAGTTTTTACACCCTGTGGACCAACTTAAGGTGGAAGTAAACCGAAGCAAAGGTGAAACCACAAAAGTGTTAGATCTTAAAGAAGAAACAACACAATCCAACGGACAAAGGACCATCCCCATTCGAAAGGAACGTAAAGCCAAAACGTATCCAGATTGAGATGACCACCTCTGACGAAGGAAAGGAGAAAAAGACAAATTAATAGATACATCAATTCAAGAGACGACCAATATACATTCAGTGCTTCGAAGACAAATTAATAGATACATCAATCCAAGAGACGACCTATATACATTCAGTGCTTCAAAGACAAATTAATAGATACATCGATCCAAGCGACGTCTAATATATATTCAGTGCTTAATAAATACATCGTAACAAATACATCAAGCCAAGAGAGGATAAAAATATTCTAGTGTAAATGAAAATAGACAAGACCAAGAAGAGAACCAAATTACAGAACCTGTACCCAAAGGAGGACAACAGCGAAAGCGGATCAGAAGAAGAACCAGGTTTTAAACACAACGTACTGACAGCAACAGTAGCAGATATGGCAACCACATCCAATATCGCACAACTGGAAGCCAAACTCAACCAGGTAATCAACGAATTCCAAAGGGTAAATATTGATAACAACTTTTTAAAACAAAAATTAGAAAAATTAGAAAATACAGGACCTAGAATAGAAGCCTTTACTATTAAAGAATTAAAACCCGAAACAATAAATCTCCAGAATGCCAATCAAATAGATAAAGATATATTTAAATCTCTACCTACATTCAATGGTTCAGCAGAAGATTATAGAGCATGGAGAAATAACGTAGATATATTCATGAAAGGTATAGAAAAATTCAAGGGTACGGAAATTTACTATAATTGCCTATCTATTGTCAAAACAAAAATAACAGGTGCAGCAGCAAACATGCTAGCAGCCCATAATACAATATTCAATTACGAGGCGATCATAAACAGGTTAGATTATATTTATGGAGATCGAAGACCGCTATATCTTTTAGAAGATAATTTATTAAAAACTAGGCAAGGGAAACTAACATTGAGCCAATACCACGAAGAAATGAATAGAGCCCTAAATCTTGTATTAAGCAAAATTGAAACAAGTCGAGATATTCATACAGAGACACGCTCTAGAGAAGCGATGGAAAAAGGTGTACGTGCATTCATAAGCGGGTTGAATGATGATTATACGAAAAATACATTATAAACGCATTTGCCAAAGGATTTAGAAAGTGCCTTAGCTTTAGCAGACACAGTAGCACACGATAGCGAAGGATATCATTTACGGAGAAGTCTCAACCTACGACCACAAATGGCTCAACAGACGATGTACCATCCTCCAAGACAACAGAGTAGATACCAACCACTGAATTACGAAGCTCCAAGATATCGACCTAACACTCGAATGGGATATCGCCAAGCGGCAGAGCCAATGGACGTAGATCCTTCAACACGTGCAAGATTTAACCCCTTCAGGAATAATCACCATGGAAATCCCTATAGAAATAACAACTATAACCAATATAATAACAGAGATCCTATCAAGAGAGAACACGGCGGTTCCTCCCAAAACCAAAGACCACCAAATAAATTCCAACGCATCAACCAAATATCCACTGATGATAACGAATCCATGATAGCACAGCCAGACGAAAGTAACCAATCCAAAGGTAAAACTTTTTTAGGTTATGGAAAGGCTTACCGTGTTTGGAATTAAAAACCGAGGATAAAGGAAAGCCAACTTTAGATATTAAGATCTTAGTAGACACAGGTGCAACAAACAATTATATAAACAAAAGTTATCCCTATGGTAAATCGATAGAAATAAGACCCTGAAATAATGAAGACACTTCATGGTAATTGTAAAATTAAAACTAAAAAAATCGTAAATTTGTTTAATCAGGACTTAGAATTTTTCGAATAATATGATTTTAGGTATGTCAGGATTAAAAGAATTAAAGGCAGAATTAAACATAAATACCCTCGAATTAAAATATAAATTTGAAACAGATAATCCAGAACAAAAAGTCCATTTTACAATTGACAGTAACAAATATAGAGACCAAATAGCAAAAATAATGGAAACTAACCAAATTACTAACCCTTCACTCCCCTTCACCACTAATATCGAAGCTACTATCCGCACAAAAAGCGAAGATCCAATTTATACACGTCAATACCCTTATCCCCTATCTGATCGCGATTTTGTTAATAACGAAATAAAAAATCTATTAGAAGAAGGGATTATACAAAAATCCTTTTCACCATATAACTCACCGGTTTGGGTAGTTCCAAAAAAGGGAACAAATGAAGATGGCACACCAAAAAGAAGACTTGTAATCGATTATCAGAAACTAAATGCTGAGACGATCACCGATAGATACCCAATCCCTGATATAAATTTAACTTTACAAAATCTAGGTAATGCAAAAATTTTTTCAACAATCGATCTAGAAGCAGGTTTCCACCAAATTAAAATAAAGAAATCCGACAGACAAAAAACAAGCTTCAGTATAAATGGCGCTAAATACGAATTTGTCCGTATGCCATTCGGTTTGAAGAATGCTCCTTCCATTTTTCAAAGATGCGTCGATGACATATTACGACCCTTCATTGGTAAATTCGCATATGTTTACATAGACGATGTTCTAATTTTTTCAAACTCTGAAGAGGAACATATGAAGCACGTAGAAATAATTATAAACGAATTAAGAAAAGCTAACATGAAAATTTCGGACGAAAAGTCACATTTCTTTAAAAATTCAGTTACATATTTAAGACATAATATTAAAGGTGGAACGATTACAGTAGACCCAGAGAAAATTAAAACTATTAAAGACTATCCGGAACCAACAACGCTTAAAGAACTCAGATCATTTCTAGGACTGGCAGGTTACTACCGGAAATTTATCAAAAATTATGCAAAGATCACGAAGCCAATGACTCTGCATTTAACGCAAGAAGAAGGGCAAGTGTCTAGAAATAAAAGTAAACACGTACAGATAAAATTTGATAAAGAAGCTCGAGAATCGTTCGATAAAATAAAGAAAGAATTACAAGCACAAGTAGAGTTATACCAACCCGATTATAGCAAGCCATTCGAATTGACAACTGATGCCAGCAATTACGCAATTGGAGCAGTACTGAGCCAAGGCAAGCAACCAATAACTTTCATATCAAGGAACCTAGTCTCAGCTGAAGAGAACTACTCCACAAATGAAAAAGAGTTACTAGCAATCGTATGGGCACTTCAAAAGCTAAGAAATCTTCTATATGGTATAACAAACTTAACTATATTTACAGACCATCAGTCTTTGACATTCGCGATTTCGGAAAGAAATCCAAATCCAAAACTAAAAAGATGGAAGAATATAATTGAGGAATACGGGGCAAAGCTTACATACAAGCCAGGAAATCAAAATGTTGTAGCAGATGCTCTTTCAAGACATCAACAAGCGAATACATCATCCTGTTCTGACCATTCAGCTCTCAGTTCTCCATCGGAACCATTACAAAGGGTAAAACAAGCCATAAACAAATACAAAAATCAGCTTGTAATAGAAAAAGCAAACCTTAACGGTATACACTCATATACAATTTTCAAGAATTCAAGACATAGAATATCTTACAAAGATTCCGAAAGTTTAATATCCCAATTAAAAAAGGTACTGAATCCCAACATAATTAACGCAATAAATATGAGAGAAGAGTTATTTTTCGAAGAACAAGATAAGATAGTGGAAACATTTAGCAACTATAAAATGGTACTAGCTCAGCTATTTTTGAAAGACGTAGTAGAGAAAAATGACCAATTAGAAATTGTAACGAAACTTCATAATCGAGCTCACAGGGGATACCAAAATAATGTAATAGACGCAGGTAAGGAATATTTTTGGCCAACTTTAAAAAAGGATTTTAGGAAATTTTCAATAGAATGTACAATATGCAAAACTACGAAATACGATAGGAAACCAAATTCGCAACCTATAGGAAAAACCCCCATTCCAAATGAAGCATCACACACTTTGCAAATGGATATTTTTTACATTAATAACGAAATGTTTATATCAACGATCGATAGGTACTCAAAATTCTTAAACTTAAGATTAATCCAAGATAAGCTAAATACCCACAGAGTAATTGATGAAATACTTTCCCAAACATTATCATACCACGGACCAAGAACGCTCATGACAGACAATGAATCCATATTCACGAGCCAATCAGCTAAAAGCATCTATCGAAGACTTAACGTCACACACATCCTAGCCCCAACAAATCATTCAACCTCGAACGCTCAGATAGAACGATCACATAGTACCATAATAGAAATAACGCGGACCTTAGCAAAACAACACGAGTGGGAACATAAAGACATCATATTCGAGGCAGTTCGACAGTATAACGCCACAATACATTCGGTCACCGGATTAAAACCCGAGGACGTGTTTTTTTCGCGAAGTGAGCATACTAACGTTATACATAAACTAGAAACGAATCAAGAAAAAATTCTTCAATACTTTAATAAAAACCGAGAACAGAAAACATATCAGCCAGGCGAAAAAATATATGTGAAAAACAAAAGGAGAAATAAAAACAGTGACAAATTTACAAGCCACGTAGTACAAAAAGATAACGGCATTACGGTAGAAACAAGCAGAAGTAAAGCAGTTCATAAAGACAACATACGTTCAAAATGATTTTTAAATTTATAATTTTAACCGCGACAACCGCACTTACAAATTCTTTTACTACAATTAACCTAAAGGACAAAAAATATTTTTTGATAGAAGACGATCCAGTGTACTTATACGCAAAAACGGAATACCTCTTTCACGTAACTAATTTAACTAAAATATTACAACCATATAAACTCGCAGTAAGAGAAATAAAGGAATCAGGTACAACCATAAACATGAACGTTACAATAAGCAGAATCGAAACCCTCATCTCACAATTATTACCCCAAAATACTAACAGAAATAAAAGAGGAATGCATTTTCTTGGAACAGCCTTAAAATTTATCACTGGTACACCAGACTACGATGATATTTTAGAAATTAATACCAAACTAAATCAATTAATAAATAATAATAATGAACAAAGGATAATTAATTCTAGACTAGAAAAATTTATTGACGAATCTAATACTAACAAAATATTTTTAGACCAACTATTAAACTAAGTTTATATAGAACTTAGCATCCTTACTAATACTATTAACATGGCAAGAAATGGAAACTTTTATTCTGGATCATTAAATTTAAATGAAATCAAAGAAATCATATCTCACGAAAACATTAACATACCTTTATTAAACATATTAGAATCCTCCAATATTACGGTCTGTAACTTTAAGGACACCATTGTAACTATATACAAATATCCTATCTTAGAAAATAAATGTAAACTTTATGACGTATACCCACTAGCTACTAAACATGGTAAATTACAATTAAGAAATAAAATATCAAGATGTAACCAATATAAATTTAAGCATGTATCGAATTGTAAAATCTATATCGGCAATTACATATGCCAAGAAATAAATATTCCTAACGACAATTGTACCATTAACATATTAAAAAATTTACCAGCTCAATGTAATTATATTAAAGAAAATAATGAGAAACTTATAGAATTACCACACGGAACAATCTTTGTAAACGGGAAAAATGTAATCGAAGGAAATACCTATAATGGCAAATTCTTAATTCAATTTAATAATTCAATAGTAATTAATAACACAACTTATGTAAATGTAAAAAGTAAGATAAAGAAACTTATATCAGAAAGACATAACGAAGAAATAGAGATATTAAAATTGTTATCATCCCAAGCTGAAACTAAATTCACCAATTTACAAGAACTATCAACAATTCGAATACCTATTGAAAAGAACCCTATAACAAGTGCCATTGTAATTACTGTTTCAACATTGTTTATACTAATGTCAACTTATCTATTAAGAATTTTATGCAAAACCTATATAGAACATAAAAAAGTAAAACAGCAGAGAGATTACATAGTCGCATACCAGCAAGAAGTAAAAAGACTCCAGCAACAACTTTCAATTTTAAACGAGGACGTTTAATTCCAAGAGGGAGGAGAGTTAACAGTCATAGTTAAGAACCATAGTTAACAAATCATATTAGTCATAACCAACATGGCTATACATATTTCAAATAGCGATCATATCATATTATGACTCATATTCAAATACTGCAGCAGAACAATATCATAATCTCCTAGGAAAATTCCCAAGAACATCAACCGATGATCTCATTAATAGCATCATATACAAATCTATCCGAACAAAGGAAAACCATTGCTGATAAGACCCACAGATGCTTCATAGGAAAACTACCAGAGACAGCACCAACGAAATAAGGAGATAAGAATATCGATATAAATAGAGAATACTGAACCAGCAGCATCATTCCCGATTATTCCGCATTAGGCTAACATACTTTAAGAAACGTGTTAACTAGCGTGTAAGATTTAAGAAAAATAAAAATATATTTTTTTAGAAATCTTAAGTCGTGGAATCATAATTGGCGCAGTACTCAACAGACCAACTTATCAACAACCACAAACACAGACTCCGCAGCGACTGATCGACTCTCCTGGAGGCGCATCGACCACACGCGGAAACGCACCGACGCCTAGAGTCCTGACGCACGCTTGGTGCGTGTACCACCGACGCTTCGGGGCAAAGGCTCGGAAGTGTAAACAGCCGCCCAACGGAAGCGAATAGCCCCACCGTTAAACTAGAGCGGCCGACCGTAACACAGGCGCGAACGGTCGGCGTGTCCTATATAAGGCGCTTGACGATTAGGGACCCACAGTTGAACATCAGCTTTACCGTTGACACAGGTGCTGATGTCTCCGTACTGCCCAGGTCGTACGCCCCGCGCAACAAGGTGCCCGGCCGACTGCGACTGCTGGCGGCGAACAATACTAACATAGCCACGTACGGGCGGAGATATTACAAGCTAAATTTAGGGTTACAGAGCTCCATCGGCTGGCACTTTGTGGTGGCCGATGCCAGCGAACCATTAATAGGGTCAGACCTGTTGGCACACCATAATTTACTGGTGGATACCGCAAACAACAAGCTCGTGACTAATCAAGCCTGCCATCATCTGCCTAGGGAGGCCCCCCGGACGCCTGCAGGAACAGATGCGACCCGAGACTCAATCCCAGCTTTATTGGAAGAATTTAAGAAGTCAACAGTTCCTCTTCCCAACCAGAAGCACATCGAGTCGGGGGTCTATCACCATATAGAGACGTGCGGCCCACCAGTCAGTCAACGCCCACGCCGCCTGGCACCAGACAAATAGGAAACCAAGAAACTCCAGAGAATGTGAGACAACAAGATCATCAGTTGACTCCCTTTGTTTAATATAGCAGTTAAGTATAAATACCCTTAAGTCAATCTAAAAAGTTGTTCATAGTTAACCGAAAAGTAAAAACATCAATAAGTGATGAAATAAAGAGGAATCGCCTCTAAAAAAATTATTTTTTTAATTTTGTCCCGAGACCGGACAATAACTCGCGCGAGTGTACAAAAAAAGTCTTTAAGATGGATACAATTATCTTCAATTTTGTCTTGTTGAACAATTTGGAAAACAAAAGAGCAGCGGAAGAAATCCGGCAGGCCTATGAAGTATTAGGTTGCGCCACATGAAATGTCCGATTTTCGCTGTCAGAAATAAGAAATTTTCGAGTGAACATCTGTGCCAGAACGTTAAATTTTCTTTTATATAAAGTAAAGTTGTACGTGTGTTTGGCCTATGAGAATTTTAGGGTTCGGTACAAGTAGAGTTGTTGTTTTTTTTCTAGGAATTGTTTCAAATTTTAACCCTCTTCCTTTATGAATTTAAAATTGGTCATAATGCGTCATTGGCAATGAAAAACATTAATGACGCATTTGAGGATGTAGCGGTAAACGAATGCACTATACGACGTTGGTTTGGAAAGTTCCGTTCGGGAGATTTCAACCTCGAAAATGAACCACGTGGGAAGCTTCGTCTGAGCTCCCGGCGGGAACCCGCTTCCTATGATACTGCTGCATTGCCCGGTATGCAGCATTCTTTCGTTCAGTCGCTAGTTTACACTCATCATCAAACCAGTCGCTCCGATTTCTACGACTACTGCCTAAGATGAACTTGTCAGTACTAATGACAGTATTTTTAAGGCGTGTCCATTTCTGTGCTACGCCTGGCATTCTGGCCCCAGGACTTACTCTCCCTCCATCGAGCTCTAAATGCATGACCTGGTATTCTAATTGAGTCAGGCAGCCGTGTTGATTCGAACCTGATCCGCGGATGCAATACGTCTCCGTAAGGCAATTCGCGCCCGGAAAACTTTATCAAGAAGATACTGATCCGAGTCGACGTTGGCACCGCGTTGAATTCGTACCGTCATCAGGCTTGAAGAGTGGTGGCGATCTATCAACACGTGGTCAATTTGGTTACAAGTGGCCCCATCTGGTGATACCCAGGTGACTTTGTGGATTTGTTTACGCGGAAACATGGTACTTGCAACGACCAAGTTTTTTGATGCTATCGGTTCGATGACTCGTAGTCCATTGTCATTAGTGTTCTCATGCAAACTATGGGAATCTGCGTAGTGTCTGAAAACCGACCCCCGACCTATTTTCGCATTCAAATCACCAAGAACGATTTTCACAAGATATCTTCGGCAGGCATCGATGTTCTCGTAGTTGCTCAGGATACGACTTACATTCGAGATTCCGTTTTAAGGGCGGAGTCTGCGTTTTCGCGCGGTCCAATCTGGTTTGCCAGCGGATGGAGGCGTTGGAACCCAATAATATGGACATCATATGGTTGAGGGTCGTGCTGAGGAATTCCGTTAAATTTCTTTGTTATCTTTACCGCTCCCCGAATGACGATCGACCGGCGACTTTTTTCGAGCATCTTTCATATACCGTCGGCTGGATACAGATCAACCACCCAGCTTCTGAAATTGTTGTCCTTGGCGATTTTAATGTGCACAATTCCGACTGGTTGTTACATTCTAACAGAACCGACGAGGCTGAGAGGCTGGCGGAGATGTTTGCTGTAAGCCACAACTTGACTCAGCTCGTGGGGGAGCCAACGCGAGTGCCGGATGCCCGAGGCGATTATGCGAACACCCTGGATCTGTTTTTGACATCCGAATCGAGTATTTATACCGTCGAGGATTCTGCTCCACTGGGAAACTCAGGTCACTGCTTGGTATCTGTCGCGCAAGCACTTGCATACCAAGCGAATTACCGGCCTGGGCAGCTTCGCCATGTATGGAAGTATGGGGCTGCTAACTGGGACGATATGCGAGATTTCTTCGCATCCTTTCCATGGTCGGAGGTGTGCTTCGGAAACTCCGATGTTAACACTTGCGCAGAGTCGGTATCAGAGATTATTCTTTTAGGGATGGAGATGTATATTCCACATTCCATCAAACGAAGTTCGTCTGATAAACCGTGGTTTGACAAAAAATGCGAGCTGATTACAGCGGCAAAAAATAGAGCTTTTAAGTAATGGCGCTCCAATCCCACCGATGTTAACAAAACGAATTTTGTTAGAATCAGAAACGCGTGCAACCGGGCGATTGATACCGCGAAGAAGGCTCACAACGACAGGGTGATCAATAAGCTCCTTCGGTGCCCAACTGGTTCGCGCTCCTTCTGGTCAATGGCAAAGGCTGTCAGCAGTAACTTTGCTTCCTCCTCTTTCCCTCCGTTGGTGACAGAGAGCGGGACATTAGTCACGAATCCAAAGGATAAAGCTAATGTGTTCGCGAATTTATTTTCCTCGAATTCCAACCTCGATCCCGGCCTTTTGGAGCCACCTGTGATCTCGCCGGTACAGTCTTCCATGCGGGATGTGAGATTTCGTCCGCGCACTATTCAACGCATTCTACGTGAACTGGATTGTAGGAAGGCAACCGGCCCGGACGGAATACCAGCAATAGTCCTTAAGAACTGTGCTCCAGAACTATCGCCGGTTCTTGGCAGACTCTTCCGCTTATCTTATGCACGGTGGACATTTCCTGCCTGCTGGAAAATCGCTCGAGTTCAGTCAATCCCAAAGACTGGAAAAGAGTGTCCCCCTCAAAATTACCGTCCGATAGCATTACTGTCTATTTTATCTAAGGTAATGGAAAAAGTCATCAATACAGAGTTAGTTAAGTATTTGGAGTACAACGGACTTCTGAATGATCGTCAATACGGATTCCGTGGCAGGCGGTCCACAGGAGACCTTTTGACACTTATAACCGATATATGGACATCTGCGATTGAACGGCATGGTGAGTCAAGGGCGGTCGCATTGGATATCTCCAAGGCTTTTGACCGCGTCTGGCACGGGGCATTGCTGGGCAAACTTCGTTCATATGG
Organism: Microdon myrmicae; assembly: GCA_963931805.1. NCBI lineage: Eukaryota > Metazoa > Arthropoda > Insecta > Diptera > Syrphidae > Microdon > Microdon myrmicae. The sequence goes on from OZ007496.1 coordinate 186,500,199, forward strand.
ACTTTCCCAACAGCTTTGAGACTGGATGAGGAGCTTCCTCGAGAATCGATCGATCCGGGTTGTTGTGGACAGCGAGTGTTCGGATCTGTATCCTGTTAATTCGGGGGTGCCCCAGCGTTCTATTTTGGCTCCAACCTTGTTCTTGCTTCATATAAATGATTTGTTGGAGACAACGGATAATAAAGTGTTCAGTTTTGCGGATGATAGTACGCTTGTTTCCTCCTTTTCGAGTGATCGGCCGATTGGTGCATCAACGTCACACCAGCTGAGATGTAGTCAGATTGACTCTCTGAATCAGGATCTAGATAGGGTCCTGCAGTGGGGAAAGGCCAATCTCGTCAACTTCAATGCAGCGAAGACACAATATACAACATTCACAAAGAAAACTGGATCATCGGTCCCACAGCTGATGATGAATGGCCGGGCCCTCGAAGCTGGGGAAAGTTTGAAATTGCTCGGCGTAACGGTCTGTGGGAATGTATAATGGCATAAACACGTGTCGAGTATCGCCAGGTCAGCCTCAGGAAAAGTGAGTTATCTTTTTAGAGCCAAGAAATATTTTACTCCGGCCCAACTTCTTCTCCTATATAAATCCCAAATTAGACCCGCGCTCGAATATTGCTCTCATGTTTGGAGCTGGGCTCCTAAACATACCCTCGACCTACTTGAGGGCGTACAGAGACGAGCGATCCGCCTGATTGGGGACTCGGCGCTGACGTCGGGACTACAGTTGCTATCACATCGACGGTGCGTGGCCGACCTCTGTCTGTTTTACAGATATTATCACGGGTGCTGTTCTTCGGAGATTCTTGGCATTGTTCCACGCAATTCGGTTTATATGCGCTCCACAAGATAGTCCGACGGATCGCACCCGTTTGTGGTTCATCTCCCGACGGCGCGAACATCCCTGTATCAGAACTCGTTCCGATACAGAGCAGGGAAGCTGTGGAACTCCCTCCCCACACGAGAGTTCGCGGAGCGTTACAACCTGCAACTGTTCAAAAAGAACTGCAACAGTTATTTGATGGCATCTCGGGGCGCCCACTCGACGCTATAGGTTCGCCTCTCCCGAGAGAAGTCTAATAAAAAAAATAAAAATAAAAAAAAATTCTTTTTTTTCGTCGTCAAAGGACTCCTCTGTAGATCCGTGAACGTTTATGAGGCTTATGCTCTAAAACTTGCCTCGCACACGTAGAGTGTCGTCTATTTCGTCTATTGAGTTAAAGCCGATGATGGCAGGCTTCAGTTTTTGGCTGACTAGAAAGCCTACCCCGAACACATGGTGTTTTGCATGACAGCGGTAATAAATGTCATACTCGCTTCTTTGAATAACACCACTCCCCGTCCGTCTTATTTCTTGCAATGCTGTTATGTCAGCCTTATATTCGGACAGGGCATCGCCTAGCTCCTGTGCAGGTCGAGCTCTGTATAGTAAGTGGACGTTCCATAAGAAAATTCTTAAATCATTTAGCCATTTTCGTTTCCAATCAGAAACTTTGCTCTGTATGTTCGCTTTCCCCACCACCTCTGTTTAGCACGGTTCGTTTACCACGCCGGCTCAATTCTGAGCGAAACAAAACGACGAACAAATAAATAATACACGAAAAATGATTGTATATAATTTTTCTTTTATTGCTTCTGTTTTACCCGAAACGAAATATTCATTATAAAACGCGAAATTTAGCTCCGAACGACACGGAGAGCTGGGGAGTGGGCACAGCTTCTTGACTCAGGGATTATAAAGGCCACCTTTTTATTTACATCGATCAGTCGATCGATCACCGGTGCTATGCAGAGAACTCTTCGTAATCGTTGATAAAACAGGTGACGTCTTATTTTTGTTATACGTTTTCCGATAAAAGTTACTACACAAAAATAGAAGGATTGAAGCATTTGTTACGAAGACGAAAGTGAGAGCTTTTGGCATTTTGCAATCTTTCGTAGCTACTGTGATCATGTAGTAGAAGTACATCATGATGTGGACAAACGAGTTTAAGATGCCGATGATGATACCTTGTTCACCTGGAGCATATTTGAGATAACCACATGAGAACAATGCTGTAGTTGTATGATGATGTAAGTGCAATAATGATATTGTATCTGTATGGTCGATGATTTTGGAGAGGAAATAAAACCACGCTCCAGAATACAGTTGCAACGTTTCCTGTCTGCTCCGCTTAATTTTACATCTTTTCGCCATTAAGTGGGAAAGTATTGTACTTTCATTTAATAATATATACGTTAAGTACGTTGAAAATATCACTTGAAAACCGTTGTATAAGACTATGATCTTCTGTAGATTATAAGGTTTCCGTTTGGCCATGTAAGCTTCCAAAAATGCTGCTTCAGTTGCTGAGCGTGATGCCAGGCGGATAGGCGATGAACTGGCATACCTGTGAAGTCGAATTGTGGGAAAGAAGTTAAAGGGGTACCAACTATGAAATGGGCAGGAGTCGAAGCTTCAGGATCATTGGGATCGGAGGACATGGGCGATATGGGATGGGAATTCAATATTGCTTCCAATTCGATAACATACGTCTCTAATTGCTCATAAGTAAGCAATGCATCACCTACTGTCCGAGTTAAATGATGCTTAAGTGACTTAGTGGTAGCTTCCCAGATTCCTACATAGTGAGGAGCTCTTGGCGATATGAAGTGCCAATCAATCCTTTGATCACTACAAAAATTAAATACGGCATTTTGATGCTCCTTGGAGTTGAGCTGATTATAAAGCCGATGAAGCTCGTTTTTAGCCCCGACAAAGTTTGTTCCATTATCAGAATGGATTTCGACTGATTTTCCCCGTCGAGAAAAGAAGCGCTTTAGGCTCGCCATAAAATCCTCAGTGGATAATCCACCTACTAGTTCTAAATGAACTGCCTTTGTGCACAGGCAGACGTACACCGTGCATCCGACACGCAATATGCCAGCAGAATCCAGTATTGGATTCAACGGTCTCAATTTGCTCGATGTTGGAAGTGGCTGGCTAGCTAAGAGCGCTTCAAACTCGCCTTTGAACGAATGTATTTGTAGAAGCCGAATGATGGTATCATGTGAGCGCGAAAGCTCATCAAAACGCAATGGGACATCATTGCTCTGAGGCCTATTTTTGGTATTATGAACGAGGCTAATCACATATCCAACAACTAATTGTAGTTTGTTGAATGAGCTGAATCTTTCAAGTAGATTCCATTTCTGAATTTCGAGCGGCATACAATTAACCGAAAGTATCATGGGCTTATATCAGGAACGTTTATACTAGCGAGAGCTCGGCTTGACCACGACGAGTCATGATCCCGTAACCACGAAGAGCCATCGAACCAATGGCTGCTTTCCACAAAGTCAGAGAGAAACTGACCACGAGAAACAAGATCTGCGGGATATAATGAAAGGAAATGTGATTCCAATGGCACACGGATACATTTATTTGTATCTCGGACAAACGATTTGCTACGAAAGTTTTCTTATGGTTGAACGGCAGTTTTACCTCATATCTACCATCAGGCTTTATAATGGTGTGAAGATCGTAGTGATCCTCACAAGCTCTTTCTTCAGGGGATCTAATTTTTCCAGTGGAAGGCTCCTCAGATTCCCAGAAACGAGTTACATTAACATAAGGAGGGTTGGACTGTATGGACATGTGGCAAGAAACGTTTAATACCCGAAAACTTGGATCGAACTCGCCCGCATCAATCCATCCTAATTGCGTTTTTTGCAGTAGGACATTGGGCTGTATCCCCAACGATATTTGACCAAAGCAGAGCAATTTGTAAAACAATTTGACGCCAATTAAAGCGTCAATCTTCGACGATTTAAAGAACCCCGGGTCAGCTAATGGAATATTTCTTGGAAATTCAAGAATATTTAGATCAATAGTAGTCGAAGGCATTGGATGACCAATCTGAGGTATGATCAAGAATTCAACCGGTTTCTCATACTTGGTGAACCAAGAGCGCAGTGTTGGTTGAGCTGAAAGCCTAACTGTTGTCGAGGTCTTATCAATTCCTGCAACATAAATGTTAGCAGGCCTTTGGGCGAGATTCAAAAGATCAGCTGTTTCCTGAGTCATGAAATGAACTTGTGAACCTGCATCTATGAATATGCGGCACAGTTTGCTCCTGCCTTGACTGTTAACAATATCAACCAACGCAGTGGCTAACACCCCGTGGGATGCGGTTTGAGCTTGCATGCTCGTAGTCTTGGTCGCGAAGTGCGACGTAACCGAATTTAAAGTATTTACCTTTTCAAAATAGGATATGATGGCGTTGTCTACATTTAGCACATGGTTGTGCCTTACAGCTAGAAACTCGATGCCTTTTCCTTAAACACTGTATGCACCAACGGCCAACTTTACTTGCCTTGAATCGCGCTTGAGGAGCTAAGGACGCGAACTTGTCACAGGAATACACCTGGTGACTAGTGTCCTCGCAAAAAACACAATTCTGAGTGGAAGCCACGAATGCCTGTTGTGGCCGATAGTTGCGACGAGTAGAGGTCTTTTCCGATGGTGGATTGCTACTACAGTCCCCCCATCGCTCACGGGTGGAGGAATTGAGCTTTTTACGCAGTATGACGATTAATATGGAATCACAAGCTTCTATAGGTTCCTTTAAGGCTTGGAGCGCGCGCAGGTGTTTCTGTAGGTTGTCTACAAACGACCGAAAGGAGAAATCTTTGGATATCGAAGAATGTTTAAATCTTGGTGCACCAAGGCATTGAATAAATCGTAGAATCCTATCCAGGACTCATACGAACCATCTAACGACGGCAAAGAAATGGTGGGCAACTGGGACGAATGAGAATTATCGATTAGGTTTCGCGACAATTGTGAAAGTATTTGCTGGCTTAGATCTTCAGCATTTTGCGAAGTACAACCGTTGGTTTTGGGCTTTCAGGTTGCTCAGAAGCACCGTGAAGGGACGAAGATAGTTTAGTTGACGGGCTAGATGGGAGGCTAAGAGGGTCGATGTCACGAGTTTGCCTTACTGTCAACGTCACCAACATCTTTTTGTTCAGTTACGTTGATTGATACCGGAATAGATTTTTTGACATGCTCGCTTAAAAGCCCAGTAGCGATCCCATACTCCTTGTGATATAATTCTTCAAAGACGGTTCTATGTTCAAAAAGCTGCTCAGTGGGTTCTAGTGAACCCTCCAGAGCTTCCTGAAAGGACATAAACCTATCGCGAACCGTTTCTATTTCGGAAAACCTCTTTTCAAGGATGAGGAAACCAGTCTCGGGATTGAAATTATTTAAAAACTTAAAGTAGTTAGTCAAGGACCGTTTAGCACCAGCCCGCTTGCTTGTCAATGATTTGATTTGTTCTTCGACCAGTGTGGATAAAATAATTCAACGAAGCGACAATATTTGGAAAACTAAAGATTCAGTAAATCGTATATAGTAAGTGGAAGTGGTTTTGGAATGGATAATTTAGGAAGGATTATGGTGGTAGGGTAGCCAATTAAGAATCTTTAGCACTAAGCGACTCCTTTGGTCTGGTCTAGCGATGCTCGCTCGAAAGAATCGAAACTGCTTGCAGCTGCTGTAGACGACACGAACTTTCTCTTGATTAAAGCTGGTGGCAGGGTGACGCACTCGATGATTCCAATTGCTTCGGTTGCAATTTCATATATTTAATTATCACAACAGTCCCTTGTCATGACTATGAACGTGTTATCAATGACACGAGAAAGGTATACAATTATTTAATGTCGAATACAAATATTACATTTGTTTTATTCACGAATGGAATTACGTTTTATTTTAATGTTTTTCAAATGAACGCAAGATGTTATACAATTTTTTCACCAAACACAATTATTCACGAAAACGTGATCCACTAAGTTCCTCTTTCTTCGAAATTGAATAAAATATGTATATATGTGAGTAAGGCCAACTAAATACACACTGATTCACGTGTTCAACTGTTTTTTAAATTTATATTATATATACATAACAGGAAATGTGGTAATCAAGCATGCTGTGACAACCTCTTTATCCAAATAGTTAGAGACCATCTAAACTAACCCTGTAGACCAGCGGTTTCCAACCTTTATGCTACCACGCCTCCCGGAAAAAAAAAATTTTTTCCGCGCCTCCCCTACCTTTTATTATTTTAATAGATTAAATAATATAGACACGTTTTAAATAATAAAAACTTTATTACAGAAAAAACTGGAAACTACAATCAACAGAATAATAACAAGGTTTAGCTATAACATACACATATGTGTATATTTATTTTTATATAAAATTATTTTTAAACCTTTAAACCAACTACATCTATCGCATAAAAATTTAATGCGAGGGTTATTGTTGTTTTACTGGCACAAAGTTTATCAAATCTTGGGGGCAATGTGGAGAGTGCCACTCGTATCTCTTTTTCGACTACTAACCTGGCTCGATATTTGGTTTTCATTGCAGCCAGTGCCGTAAAGCCCGTTTCGCATAAATACGACGTTACAAACGGTAGAAGTGTAGGAAATGCCTTCGTCATGTGCCGGCTTTGGAACAGGTTCACAAAGATTTCCTATCATGTTCATGTGTAAGATGCACTTTTAACTCATTGTCACGGTCATGAAATACTCCACCTATTTTCCAACGATCGAAAGTTCACTGTTCAATACAATGAGAAAAGAAACTCCACGGAATACCTCGGACAATCGTTCACCAAGCAAGAAATAAAACGCACAGTGGTATTGTTTCGTATGAATGTTGTTTATTTTGATTTACCACTAAATTTTGACACTCGAACAGTTAATGCAATTTACAAATGGTTTATTGGTTTTCACAAAACGATTGTTAAATTAAGTTGCACAGTTTCAAGGATCACGTAATTGTCTGTGTCCGACTTCGATTCTGGGGTGCACTCCGGTACGCACCCCATGCTCACTCTACTAAGAGGGAAACGCGAACCAGCGACGTGCGATCGTTGGTGGTGGAAATGAGACTCCGCGTTGCTTTGCAACTGGCGTGAGTTTCCTCGAGAGAGAAAGTGTTTCTCTCGTGGTGAAAACAAGGAAGAAGGACTTGGTAATGTATGTGTATGTGTGATCGTGTAGATCATAGTGTTTATCGATGCGTTTCGGCAAAGGATAAGCGAAAACTAAAACAAGGGAAAAAGAACAAAGGGAGAAGCGACCTAAGCGAGTTGCGCTATGCTTTGTTGGTAGGATAAAAACCGCCGTGGATACAGATAAACAAGGAAATTCTGCCGCGCACCTGTGAGACAGAAAACGTAAGCAGGCAGGGTGCCGATGATTGTTTCCATAGTTTATTGCGGTTACCTAGTACGGCAACCGAAATGTTTTTCTTTTCAGAAAAATGCCGAGATGCCTTGATGCATGCGAGAATGGTGTACTGATTTCTTTCAGGGAAATTGAATAACGCATTAAATGCGTGAATGCCCTCGATGGGACGAATGCTTGAGGGTGCTAATGTGATTGCATAAAAAACTATGAGATTTCTGGAGCTTTGGGAGGAAGTTATTGAGGTGATTGAAAAGGTAAGTAGTGGAACCACCACAGAAGCACTTGCATTGCTTTGCAATACAAAGATTCGTACTCTCCGCTAAGATTCATCCAAAATTGAATTAAAATTTCATTTTGAAACTTTTTTTTAGTAGGCTATCGCATGATCATTCTATCAGTTTTTCCTTTTCAATGGTTGTCAGCTCAAATTCGTCATCTTCATTGTCGATAAATGGATTCTATACCCGCAAAAACTTTGAAAAATCAAGGTCTTTAAAATAATTTGAAAAATGCAGCACTAAACCATCCAAGTGTTCAATAAAAAGATTCTTACTTTTTTCAATATTGGCTGTGGCCCAAAAATCTTTTGACAATGAAAACATGTGCAACTCATTCTTTTGTAAATTTGACTTCCATAACTTCAACTTTTAGTGAAAGCTTTTACTTTGTCTTTTTGAACAAGTGGATGTATTTGTGATCCCTGCTTTGATTTATTCAAATTGCTCAATTTTCCAAAAATTTCAACCAAAGCGGCAAGTTTAACAAGGAAATTATCGTTCGTCCACAAATGTGCCTCTTCATGGTGATTTTCTGCGAGAAAGGTTGCTATTTCTTCTTTGAGTTCAAATACCCTTTGAATCACTTTTGCACGATAATACAGAAGTGAGGTATAATTAGCTTCCATATCTACACACAACTTTGCAAAGGACTGTTCTTAATGTAGTTTATAATTTTTATAACTTTTGTAAAAATGTTAAGTTTCTCGCTCATATTTTTTGACACTAGAGCATTTTAAAAATTTCAATGGATGTGGTCTTTCCGGGAATGGGTTTGCAAAATAATATATCTTCTAATATATTATTTTTCACAACATATCGAACATATGCAATTAAATGGGCATCTTTAGCTTACTGGTATGGCGAATTTCAAAGTACGCAGCCGAGAAACTAATTGATCGCAAATTTCTTCAGATATATCATTGATTTTTCTTTCGACTGCATTATCAGCAAGCGGAATTTGTCGCAACTGTTTTGCATATGATTCGGCGAACATTATTCGAACCATATCAATAGCTGCTGGTAAAATTAGATATGTTTGTATGTGGTTTCTTACATTTTGCGATTCGGTAAGAGACATGGTACGAAGCCAATAATGTATTTGGTGTTACAGAAAGTATTTTTTTAAACGTTTGCTTTTGATTATTAAGCTCATCCAATTTTCTGTTACGGCTCCAACGCCGTGCTTCCTCTTTCGAGGGAAGAGCGTGGAGGTTATTATATTTATTAAAGAATTTAAGTGTTCTTTATTAATATGTTATTAATAATAATAAAAGATCTCTTTTATTTAAATATTTGTTTTATTTATTTTTATTTTATCGAACTCAGCTATCTCAAGCTGAGCTCTCTTCTTTCTGCTTTTTTTCATATAAATTTACTTGTTTATATAGAACATTTTGTTCTAACTGACTGTGGCGTATAAACTGAACAAAACAATCTAGAAGTCTCTGTGACTTAGAATTTTGAATAAACTTTGAACGAAAATCAAAGTGGCCATGTTTTGAAATGAAAAATGTGCTTGTTATGAAAAGGGGCATATTTATAAAATGTGCTGTAAGTGACTGGATATAGAATATAGTGTCTGTTTATTTATGAAATGTGTTGTATTAACTGAGAATGTAAGATATGTGAGGATGTACTTTTAAGGGTTGTGTTTGAAAGGACATGAGTGAATAAGGGTAGTATTCTGGAATACAACATCCCACTCTTCTTCGAGAAAGAAAATTATCCTTGAAGAGAATAATTTTCTGTTAACTATTGCTTAGATTAGGTTTAATTACCGACTTGGATTTTCGTTCAATTACAATGGCGTTCAAAGTTAATCTTATATCAAAAGTTACAAAAATCCAAAAGTTCTTAATACTAGAAAAATAGGTTACAATAATCTAAAAGTTTACTTATAGTCTACTTACATTATCTTTTAACTAACTTAATATTTCTAACTAACTTAATATTTCCACTTGGAACCTTTTCTTTTATTATCCAAAAACTTTTTTTTTTTCTATATATATAATTAATATTATTTCTCAAAATTCTCTTTTTCGTTCGAATTATATCCCAATATATATTTTAAAATGTATTATATCCCAGTATATAATAAAATTTATTTTTCTAAAATTTTCTTTCTTTCTTCCCCTTTTTTACCTTTTCTTTTTTTTTTTTTTTTTTTTTTTCTTTTCCATCATTTCTTATAATTGTTTTATATATTGAATAAAAACAAAGGCCATTTGTTAAGTGTCTATCTTTTCCTTAAATTTATGGAAAATTTTCCAAAACTTTTTTGGGCCAATTATTATGATGATTGTATAGAAATGCATAATACCAAAAATTTTCTTAAGAAATGATCTCAGTTGTCCTAAATGACTGTGTACCATTTTATTTTTTCTTATTTTGTGTTCGAATACATGTTTATTGTTGTAAAATTTAATTTGTAAGGTATTTATATGGTTTTTCTTTTCAATACCTATTTTAATTGAATTGTTATTTTCAATTTTCATTACTTCGTGTTGGTGTTCAGTATCGTTATTTAAAATGTTTAGTGTTTTCGGCTCAATGTCATCATTTTCTGTAGCTTTAACTTCTGTCGGAACGTTTACCTTTTCAGTCTTACTCACTGCTGATGGATCGTTTAGTTTCTCAGTCTCATTTACTGATCCGTATAGTTCTTCAGACTTATTTGCTGTTAGAACATCTTGGTTCCCAGTCTTATTTGCTGTTTGAACTATTTCTTCAGTTATATCTGCTGTAGAAACCTTGAATCCTTCAGTCTTTGCTGCTGAAACATGGTGTTCTTCAGTGTTAGCTACTGAACTGACTTGGGTTTCGATTTTTATTGCACCTTTTGGATCTTCAGTCTTTACCACTGCTGAATTTTCAGTCTTTGTTGCTGAAGTGTCGGGGTTGTCTATAGGGATAGCCGAAATGTGAGGGATTTTTGTTTGTGTATTTTCTGCAAGTTTTGAATTTTCAGTCTTTAATATTGCTGAGTTTTCAGTCTTGGTTGCTGAAGTGTCTGTGTTGTCAATAGGGATGTCCGAAATATTAGTGATTTCAGTCTTTACTACTGCTGAAAATTTCGAATTTTCAGTCTGTGTTGCTGAATTATTTTCCAAAATTGGGGTATGAATCGGAATATTTATATTAGTGCTTGTTTTCTCTTCGTTTATCTGTATCGCTTTAGTTATTTGGTTAGGAGCTTCATTAAAATTGTCGTTATCTATTGCTAAAGATCTAATGTAATAAATAGAAAAATTTTGTCTGTCTTCCACAAAATTGGGTTGGCGTCAGGCCTCGGTTTCCGACTCTTGCACCCGAGAAAAGTGAACATTTTGCTTATCGTTTTGTCTATTGGTGATTCTAGGATATTCACTAAAACGATTTTCGGTGTTTGCAGGATTATTTCGGAATGGATTACGCGTTGTTGTACCTTGTTGGTAATTTGTTAAGGATGGTCCATTCCTAGATATCTTGTATCTACACTCGTTCTCTGTGTGATTATTCCGTCCACAGAAATTGCATATAATGTTATATTCTCTTTTTATTGGTTGTCTATTCGGAAAATTGTTGGACTGCATGTTCCGATAACAAGTGTCCTGAGAATGACCTGGCTTACCGCAGGTTTGGCAGACTATTCGATTAAATCTGTCATTATAGTTATATGGCCTGGGAGAGTTGTCCATTCGAGCAGCATGTGATACTACATGTGCAATAGACTGTTTTAAACTACTTCCCCCATGGACTTTGGCTAGGATTTTCAGTTGTTCATTCTTGAGACCATCCTCAAATATTTGCACTGCCAATTTTGAGTTTTCTTCTATCAAAAATTCTCTAACCACCGCGTCTGCTGTTATTTCACACGTAGCACAGTTCAGCGTCCTCAGAGCATTCGCAACTCTATCTCCGTATTCCCGAACGGTTTCTCTGAAGTTTTGTTTCAGGGATATCAACTCATTGTGTGCCGTTGACCGAGATTGCTCCTCTTTATATTCTGATTCAAGTTTATCCTTTAAATCCTCTCATTTAGCAATTGTGCTATACCTAATTAGATCATAGGCAGGACCCTCTAGTCTATTTTTGACTAGCTCCAAAAATGTTTCATATATCTCCGGGTCTGCCCTTTTTATAGATCTAAATAAAACGTCTCCCCCGGAAATAAATTTATCTAAGTCGTAGGGTTTTCCGTCAAAGGTAGGGACGATTCTGAAAACATCAGAAATTCCGACAGAAAGAGCCATTTCAGGGGGCTTATGGTGTATTTGTAGAGAGTGGATTTGTTCTTCCCCCTGCCTAGCCGCCTGTCTCGTGTAATACGGACTCGTAATCTTGAAAACTCTGAAATCAATGTATGGCAAAATCACTTCTTAAAAATACGGTATATAAAAATGGCCTTTCTTTTAGTTATTCAATATATATGAAAAAGAAAGTTAATTTGGTTTCAAAGCTGTAGAGAAAGAAAATTCGGCGAAAAAGACAAAACGGAAATGTCGTCGAAATACTGGAAAGAGAATATTCGAAATAATTTCTATCGGACAAAATTGTTAGTAAAAAGGAAAAGTTAAAAGTTCCAAGGTAAAAATATTCCTACGGAAAAATGAATAGAAAAATTGGTATTTCGCTAACGATTCTTACTACTAATATATGTTGATTGATGTTTTGTTCTTTTTTTTTTCTGAGGTGTTGTCTTCTTGTGTTTTTTTTTTTTTTTTCATCTGCTGCCACTGAGGTTAATTTAGATTTCCTCTGGAACTCATCGGCACAGGAAATTTCGAAGTTATTTGCACTCGATACATCGAATGTTCCGCCATCCAAGTCGAAAATGAGGACCTTCCTTCCCTCTTTAGAGTTTTATCTTACACTAATCTTCCTCTGGGATCGAGTCCTCCTTCGAGGACTAAGTCGTCCTTCGGGGATTGGTCTTCCTCCGAGGAGTCTTCGTGGATCGGGCTTTCTTCGAGGATATAGTCGTCCTTCGGGGATTGGTCTTCCGTCGAGGATTGGTCTTCCTTCGAGGATTGGTCTTCCTTCGAGGAGTCTTCGTGGATCGATCTTCCTTCGAGGATATAGTCGTCCTTCGGGGAGTCCACCAGTCTTCGTGGATCGGTCTTCTTTCGAGGATAGAGTCGTCCTTCGGGGAGTCCACCACTCTTCGTGGATCGGTCTTCCTTCGAGGATAGAGTCGTCCTTCGGAGAGTCCACCAGTCTTCGTGGATCGCACCGCTGCCACCAGTGTTACGGCTCCAACGCCGTGCTTCCTCTTTCGAGGGAAGAGCGTGGAGGTTATTATATTTATTAAAGAATTTAAGTGTTCTTTATTAATATGTTATTAATAATAATAAAAGATCTCTTTTATTTAAATATTTGTTTTATTTATTTTTATTTTATCGAACTCAGCTATCTCAAGCTGAGCTCTCTTCTTTCTGCTTTTTTCATATAAATTTACTTGTTTATATAGAACATTTTGTTCTAACTGACTGTGGCGTATAAACTGAACAAAACAATCTAGAAGTCTCTGTGACTTAGAATTTTGAATAAACTTTGAACGAAAATCAAAGTGGCCATGTTTTGAAATGAAAAATGTGCTTGTTATGAAAAAGGGCATATTTATGAAATGTGCTGTAAGTGACTGGATATAGAATATAGTGTCTGTTTATTTATGAAATGTGTTGTATTAACTGAGAATGTAAGATATGTGAGGATGTACTTTTAAGGGTTGTGTTTGAAAGGACATGAGTGAATAAGGGTAGTATTCTGGAATACAACATTTCTTTGAAAAAATTTCATGGGCTTTGCCGTTTTAATTTGACTGGTCTCATACTATCTGATGCCAAAACTGTCGAACACAACAAACACATTGGTTTTTCCAAGCCATCTATAGTAACACTAGTGAATCCTAATGATAAATAGGATGAGCTGTATTGTCTTTTCTTGGGAGCTTTACTACCTTGTTCTTTTTTGCTTTTATTCCCACTGTACCAAACATATTTAAAAAACAATATTACACCCTTCCGACACGCTTCAGTGGCCACTTTAGCTACGAGTTACATTTAAATTTGAAGTTATTGTTTTCATGCAACTAGCGGTCGTTTTGTGCATCACCGAAACAGAGCGTTTGCAAACGCGCAATTTTTAAATTTCTCCGCTCCAGATAATTTTTTTAATAGGAATTAAATATATGTAAATGTAAAAAAAAATAAAAATAAACATTCATGCACTGAATTTTCACTGTTACGTTAAGATATAAAGTTTTATTTATTTGTAGATATTATGGTACAAAAATTAATTTATTAAAAAATGTTGGCGCCTCCCCTGGCAATAGTCCGCGCCTCCCCTGGGAGGCCTGCCTCCCAGGTTGGAAACCACTGCTGTAGACAATATCCTTAGATACCTCCCCACCTTTTCTTTTTAAGATACTTTGATACCGAGCCCAATATCATCGCGGATGTGGGTTATTCCGGTTGTCGCAACATGACCAGGAGCCAGAGACAAGATGAAGGACACATTTGCCCTTGTCTCGTTTAAGTCGGCTCTTGCCACTTTTTTTTTAAACTCTCTTGGTTGTTAAATTCGTCGAGGGCGCTTGGTGTTTGAATTCGGTGTCCGGCGAATGTCTTCTGTGGTTAAAATTCGTCGTGTGACCTTCTGTTGGTTATTTAAAATTTGTAGCTCTCGAAATTAAAAACTATTGTACACAAATTAGTAAGTTAAGTGTTTGGAAAACGAAATGTGCATATAGTGAAAGAAATAAATTAAAAACTATTATATTAATATAGACTTAACAAGGAAAACCCAAATGTTTATAGAAATAAATCAATTAAAAACGGTTATATAAAAATTAGTAAATAAAGTGTTTCAATTTCGCAGCAGTTTTAAACAAAAATAAATTTTCCTGTCTTATCGTTTCCTATTTCTAGACAACACAACAGTTTAAAATACTCAAAAAGAGCCAAGTCAAATAACAATTAAGTGAAAATAGGTTTATTAGGATTACTTACCGAATCCCAATTTCAACATGATAATTTTCGTATGCGGGAACATTTTTTTCCAGTCTACTGATAAGATATACATAATGTTCTCACTAACCCCTGAAACAATAAAAGTATTCTTATAACCCATCTGAGTATAAATATACGTTGCTCTCAAATAACATTCTTCATTTCACTATTTATCGTCGTGATCTCAAATTCGAAGGTTCATTATGGGAAAACTAGTTGTTTACGGTATGGAAGAAAGTCCTCCAGTTAGAGCAACTCTTCTAACACTTAGTGCTCTTGGTTTACCCTACGAATTTCGTGTTGTTAATCTTATTAAAAGTGAACAATTGTCAGAAGAATATAGAAAGAAGAATCCCCAGCATACAATTCCAATGTTAGAAGACGGTGGAAAAATTATTGTGGATAGTCATGCCATCTGTGCATATTTAGTAAGTAAATATGCCAAAACCGATTCACTGTATCCAAAGGATCATTATAAACGCGCTGTTGTTGACCATCGTTTGCATTACGACACCGGAGTACTTTTCAGGAACTTAGGGAATATACTTTACTATTTAATTTTCCTTAACGAAATAACTGTAACGAAGGAAAAATCGGATGCAGTCTATGAGGGCTATGATGTTCTAGAGACGTTCTTAGAGCATGATTACATAGCTGGAGATTCTCTTACAATTGCAGATTTTTGTATAATTGCTACTGTCACAAGCTTGGAGTACCTCACACCGGTCGATGCCTTGAGAACCCCAAAGTTAGCAGCTTGGATGAAACGCATGGCTTCGTTGCCATATTATGAGTCTACTAATCAGAAAGGTTCTAATATGCTAACAAACATAGTAAAACAGAAAATCGCTGAAAATCAATAAATTCTTTATATTTATGCAGTGTGAGTGGTTAGTACTCAAATAAATCGATGTGTTTTCGAAAAATTATACACTTGTTTTGGCATTCATTTCAAATGAAACAATTACGGCAAACCCTTATTGCGAAAACGTATGTAATTGATAGGTGTACATAAAACCTCGTTATTTACTGGTTTTTTGTTCATGTAGTCAAGCAGAATCATCATTAGCACTTAACTTTCCATCGTTTCTATAGAAGAGAACTTAGTACAGCCTAATTAATCGTTAAATTATCTGAATTGATACATTGACAATATAATTACTTTGGCATTGAAAAACTGCGTTATTACTGCAGTAGTAATTTTTTTTTTTAAATATACTTCTCTCGGGAGAGTCGAACCTATAGCGCCAACACGGCGCCCCGAGATGCCACCACATAGCTTTTCTTTTCTTTTTGAACAGTTGCAGGTTGACACGCTCCAGGAACACATGTATAGGGAGGGAATTCCACAGCTTTTCCACTCTGTAACGGAACGAGTTCTGATGCTGGAATGTTCTCTCCGTCGAGAGATGAACAGCAAATTGATGCGATCCGTCGGATTGTCTCGTGGAGCGTACCATATATAAACCGAATTGTGTGGAACAATACCACGAATCTCCGAAAAACAGTACCCGTGATAGAATCTGTAAAACAGACAGATGTCGGCTGCGACTGTAGTACCGATGTCAGCGCCGAGTCCCCGATCAGGCAAATCGCTGTCTCTCTTGGCTCTCAAGTAGGTCGAGGGTATGTTTAGCACAACTCCGGCTGGTTGGTACATTCTAACAGAACCGACGAGGCTGGGAGGTTGACGGAGATGTTTGCTTTTGACCACAACTTGACTCAACTCGTGGAGGAACCAACGCGGGTGTCGGATGCCCGAGGCGATTATGCGAACACCCTGGATCTGGTTTTGACATCCGAACCGAGTATTTATACCGTCGAGGTTTCTGCGCCACTGGGAAACACAGATCACTGGTTGGTATCTGTCGCGCAAGCACTTGCATATCAAGCGAATAACCGGCCTAGGCAGCTTCCCCATGTATGGAAGTATGGGGCTGCTAACTGGGACGATTTGTGAGATTTCTTCGCATCCTTTCCATGGTCGGAGGTGTGCTTCGGAGACTCCGATGTTAACGCATGCACGGAGTCGGTCACCGAGATTATTTTTCTCGGGATGGAGACACCATTTTTTTTTTACGAGTATTACACATCACTCGGGAGAAGCGAACCTATAGCACCGAATGGGCGCTCCGAGATGCCACCAAATAACTGTTGCAATTATTTTTGAACAGTTGCAAGTTGTAACGCTCCGGGAACACTCACGTGGGAAGGGAGTTCCACAGCTTCCCTGCTCTGTAACGGAACGAGATCTGATGCAGGGATGACGCTCCGTCGGGAGAGGAACCGCAAACTGTTGCGATCCGTAGGATTGTCTTGTGGACCGCATATAAGTCGAATTGTGTGGAACCATACCACGAATTTCCAAAGAATATTACCCATGATAATATCTGTAAAACAGACAGAGGTTGGCTACGCGCCTTCGATGTGATAGCGAATGTAGTCCCCATGTCAGCGTCGTGTCCCCTATCAGGCGGACCGCTCGTCTCTACTCTCAAGTAGATCGAGGGTATGTTTAGGAGCCGAGCTCCAACCATGAGAGCAATATTCGAGAGCGGGTCTAATTTGGGATTTATATAGGAGAAGAAGTTGGGCCGGAGTAAAATATTTCTTGGCTCTAAAAATTAGAATGTGCCAATCAGCCGGAGTTGTGTACATTGAAATCGCCAAGGACGAACATTTCAGAAGCTGGGTGGTTGTTCTGTATCCAGTGGACGGTATGTGAAAGATGTTCGAAATATGTCGCCGGTCGATCGTCATTCGGGAAGAGGTAAAGACTACAAAGAAATTTAACAGAATTCCTCAGCACGACCCTGAACCACATGATGTCGATGTTATTGGGTTCCATGGGCCTCCATCCTCTGGCAAGCCAGATCGGACCGCGCGAAGACGCAGACTCCGCCTTTAAAATCGAATCTCGAATGTAGGTCATATCCTAAGTACTGAAAATATGTCCAATCAGTTGACGAATCGACCTGGGACTCGGTTAGGGCGAGGATATCAGGTTTCGCTGTTTGCAAATTTTGGTGGACGGCATTTACATTCGTATTGCTGAAAGCGATGACCCTGATGTTACAAAATGCCGTTACCAGTCGAGCGCGGACAGAGCCTCGAGAACGAGCCCGATTATGCGCTTATCGAAGCGATAAGGACCAAGTATAAAATCGAACAATACGAAAAGAATATAAGGGTGATCGATATAACCGCCGCGAGTGAACACCTAATCCACCGGAATTACGTGGATACACCCACAGTTGACAATCCTAAGTGAAACAGGGACAAACAATCCTTCAGTGAACAGGGGGGTCAAGAACTCAACACCCTCTGCAACCGGAATGCCAGTAGCAACGTCAGCCGACGAAGAGGTCCACACAAGAACTAAGTCCCAAGTAAGCCGTATACCTACTGCACATTCACATATTACTATGTTCTTTAAGTTGTTATATCATATAACAGTCCCCAATAAGTTTCATTGCTTGTTTTTGCATCTTATCGAGAACGTGTATCGCAGTTTTGGTTGCGCCTGATCAAATATGGGAGATGAACTCCGGGTTAGATGAAGTAAAGTATTTTTTCGATCCCTTAAGGAACCCCATCCATATGGCCGCATTTTCGGGTCACACTTGGCAAATGGCCGGCAGACGTGAACGTACTAGATTTTTCCAGTAAATTTTTTTGTGAATCCGCAACACATCCGTATCAAACATAACCTGCTGATGGTTTGGTCTGGAATGTTCATATAAGTAGGAGAAACTCAATGCGGTATCATCAGCAAAAGGTTGAAATGAGTTGTGGGTGGTAGACAAGAGATTATTTATAAAGATGAGGAAGAAAGTGGGTTAGAGTACAGAACCCTGGAGAACACTTGCATTAATTTGACACCATCGATTGGACTACTTAGATTGAACAGTCAAAAAGATAGTCTCTTAAGCATCGAATAGCTGAATTGTCAAATCCATGGAAATGTAATTTCGACAAAAGCGTTTGATGCCAAACTCTGTCGAACGCATCTGTGATATCCAATGAGACAACCTCGCTTTCTCCGAAGTAGTGGATGGAATGGTTCCACTTTTCGGTAAGGTACGCCATCAAATCTCCTATGGACCTGTTGTTACGAAAACTGGATTGGTGGTCATTGAGGAGGTCATATTTTTCCAAAGTTGACGGTTAATCAGTGATTCCATTACCTTCGAGAGAATAGAAGTCAGTCCTATGGATCGATAAGAAGAGAGGGATGTTTTGTCGCCCTTTTTGGGAATTGGCTGAATGTTCGCTGACTTGGAGAATAAGACAAATGGAAGAGTTTCCGCAGTGGTTTAGCGAGTAAAGAAGAACATCTCCTCAAAAGAGTTGAGGGAATGCCATCCGAACCAGCGGAACTATTTGTGTTCAATTCCTTGAGGGGCGAGGGGCAACAGTATGGGTTCGAATGCGAATCCGACTCATGGTGTACTGCTTACGCTCAAATTGAGGCGAAATTGATGTAGTATCAAGCAACGTTGAATTCGCTGCAAAATGTGCAAGCAGATTTGCTTTCTCTACTGACTGCTCTGTCACCGATATGTTACGTACAGAACCTCCATCTAAACATTCATACCGGGCTAAGCCCCATTCAATTTGGGTTCATATGATGTGAATCCCCTTCGAATTGATACCGGAAATCCTAGTTAATGTTTAAGGGTTTTGTAGACAATTACCGACCCAAGGTAAATTACCTAAGGATCAAACAAAAGATGCGCTGGCTCACAAATGAGATCTTAATACAAAGGATTTCATGTGACATCAACGCAAAAGGAAAATAACACGTTGGTTTTCGTTAACGTGGAAAAAGGTTTCCCGATCGCAAAAGAAGTAGAGTGTGTTGTGAGATTTCATCCAAAACGGACATAGGGAGTTGTGTTACCGACTGACCAAGAAGGTCAGACAATCGAAAGAGAACCTGGTGTAATGCCGCACGTGTTGTGTTCAATGAGAAAAGTGGTTGTTGCAGTACAAGCAACATGAGCCAAACAACAATTAATTTACATTGTTTATTACTTATATACATCTTCCAATAACATTTATTGAATAGAAGAAAATGAGTTCTTCAGCACATCCGAAAGAAAATGGACTCTGGTTGTTGACCTCAACAACGGTTCAACAAGACCAGGAAGAACCTGTTGTTTTGATTGAAAGGGACCGGTGTTTTGAAATTTCGATGTGAGCAACGGAGGAATGCTGTTTTGCTGTTACCTTCGGTAGTTTTGTGTTTTCGAATAAATGAAGACTTGGTTAATTTCTGTTTCAATTAAGAAGGACACTGTATTGTAGTTCCAACATTACTAGAGAAAAGGTGAATTATTATTTATTGGCCTGTAGGAACCCGGAAGTTCATGACCTCACCGACTCGGCTTCGCCATCCTTCCCTGTCCTGGGCACTCTCCTTCCACGCTTCCCCATTCGATCCGATCTCCTCAAGGTCAAACCTAACATTGTCCTCCCATCTCCGTCGCGGCCGTCCTACCGGTCTCTTTCCCGTTGGTCTACCGTCAAGAATTCTATGCACGGTCCTATCGTTCCCCATTCGCGCCACGTGTCCGGCCCATCTTAATCTTCGCGACTTGATTACTCTCACTATTGTAGGTTTGCGATATAGTTCTTCCAATTCGTGGTTATGGAGTCTCCTCCATTGTCCTGCCTCCTCGTCATATTTACCTCCAAAGATGCCTCTCAAAACTTTATTCTCGAATAGACGGAATTTGTTTTCTTCCCGTTTTGTGAGAGCCCATGTTTCGCATCCATATAGAACAATTGGCATGATTATGGTTCTATAGGGGCTCCTCGATAGTATAGTGGTTAGTATACCCGCCTGTCACCCGGGAGACCGGGGTTCGATTCCCCGTCGGGGAGCCCCTGGCGCAAGACTAATGACCTTGCCCAGACAAAATAAATCATTATGGAAAATTTAACAAGCCTCAGGACTTGCTAAATAAGGCCAAGACCGGTTCCCGGTTGTAGTGCCGATGATGATGATGATGGTTCTATAGACACGGAGCTTTATGTTACGTGATAGCAGTCTGGATTTCAGCAGTTTACTGACTGCGTGCCAACTCGCGTTGCCAGAATGCAGTCTCTTGTTAATTTCCTTCGACATTTCGTTACTGGCCGTCAGTATCGTTCCCAGATATTTAAATTCTTTAACTTTTTCAAAGATCTTACCTCTGACGTTTATATGTGTTCTCTGAGACCCACCTGCTCTCGCCGTAATCATGTATTTTGTTTTGTCTTCATTTATTTCTAGGCCCACCTCTTCTGCCGCTTGCATGATGATTTCACAGTTTTTACTAACAGTCTCTAGATTATCGCCCAGAACGGCGATGTCATCCGCATATGCGAGCACTTGTGTGACCCCGTTCCGGGATGATCCAGCCATGTTGTCGTCTTGTACCTTTCTGATGACATACTCGAGCACAAGGTTAAAGAGACACGGTGATAGACCATCTCCCTGCTTTAGTCCGTCCCGGATTTCAAATGGTTCTGAGAGGTGGTTTTCTATTCTAACTCGCCCTTTGTTTTCGTTCATGCAAATTTGAATGAGCGCGGCACATTTTTTTGGGACTCCCAGCTCAACTAGAATATGGTAGAGTCTCTGCCTTGCGACTGAGTCGTAGGCTTTTTTGAAGTCAACGAACAGTTGGTGAACCGTCTCTCCGTATTCCCACTTCTTTTCCAGCAGTTGTCTTATTGTGAACATTTGGTCGCTTGTTGACCGGTTCCTACGGAATCCACATTGGTAGTCTCCCAGTATCTCTTCTGCGTAAGGTGTGATTCTCGCCAGAATGACATTTGTTAATATTTTGTATGCGGTTGGGAGCAATGATATTCCTCTGTAGTTTTCACAGTCAGATCTGTCCCCTTTTTTGAAAATGGGGATGACTATTGAGGTTTTCCATTCTTCCGGAGTGACTTCCTTATCCCATATTGTTTGGATGAGCTGGTGGATCTTTCGAGCGGTTGCCTCTCCTCCATGCTTCACAAGCTCTGCCGGTATGCAGTCGACTCCGGGAGCCTTGTTGATTTTCAATCGATTTATTGCGTCTACAACTTCGTTGAGAGACGGCTCTGAGATCTGAGGCTCAGCTGTATGTACGCTTGGTACATTTATCTGTGGTTGATGGGTGCGTACATTGAGCAGGTTTTCAAAGTACTGCTTCCATCTTGTCACGACATTGTTTGTTTCTGTGACCAGACAGCCGTTTGCGTCTCGAATTATTTTGGCTCTTCCTCGGTAGCCATTTCTAATTGGATTTATGCCGACATACATACCCCTGATGTTCTTTGCCCTAGAATTTTCTAGGATTTTTTCGATCCTAGTCTTCTCCCATTCGCGTTTTTTGCGTTTGAAGAGCCTCATTGTCTCTCTCCGAATTGTCGCGTATCTTTCTGCGTTGACTTCATCATATCTTTCTAAGTGGATCACTCTGAGGCGTTTACGTTCTTCGATCTTCGCCCTGCACTCATCGTCAAACCAAGGTTTGGACTTAATTGTTTTCTTAAATCCTAATACCTTTTGGGCTGTTAGTTTGATTGTGTCTCTGATCGATGTCCATTTAGTGTTCACACTATTAGCTTCCTCTTCCTCACTGCTCACATTCTCTAGAATGCTAAATCTATTCGTTAGCTCGTCTTGATATTCAGCCCTTTTGCGTAGGTCTTTCAGTTTATCAGTGTCGAACTTTTTGCTTGTCTCCCGTGACTGCCCATGTGGGATTGCTGCGAGGCGACTCCTGATTTTGCCAATCACTAGAAGATGATCGGAGTCGCAATCTGCTCCTCTATATGCTCTTACGTCAAGGATATTCGAGTGGTGTCTTTTATCTATGAGGAAGTGGTCTATTTGGTTACGCGTTACGCCGTCGGGTGATATCCATGTGGCTTTATGAATTTCCTTGTGCTTGAACATCGTGCTTTTTACTAACAGATCTTTTGACGCTGCGAACGTGATAATTCGAATTCCATTATCATTTGACACGTCGTGTAGGCTTTCTTTACCTATAGTTGGTTGGAAGATATCTTCCTTTCCAATTTTCGCATTGAGGTCCCCGAGGAGGATTTTAACATCGAATGATGAGATCCCATGAAATACATCCTCTAGGGTCTCGTAGAACGTGTCCTTCGTTTCTTCGTCCGCAGATTCTGTTGGGGCGTGTACGTTTATAAATACATAATTGTACCATCGGCCCTGTATTTTTAGCACAGACATTCGGTCATTAATGAATTGCACATCTTTTACATGGGGCGTAATCTTCTTGCTTATGATGAAGCCAGTTCCGAGGTTATGTGTATCGGTACCTCCACACACCAGTGTAAACCCGTTGGTTTTGATTACTTGATGTGGGAGTCGAACTTCCTGGAGCGCGACGATGTCCATTTTATATTGTTTCGTGTTTTCTACGACCGTCTGTATCGCGCCTGGTTTATATAACGTTCGAAAATTCCACGTCCCGACGCGTATATCCCGCTTTTTCCGTTTTTCCCTACGTCTTCTTTTTGACGAGTCGGTGTTTTCCTGATGATTTGTTCCCTTATGGTAGTGTTGGCTCATCACACCTACGCCTACCGGGTTTTTTGTGAGATTGTTTTTTGTGTATTGATCATTCATTTCATTGGATCACTCTGGGGTTTCAAATGGTCCGCCATATCAGAGCCCCTCTTTGATATGGTAAGGTCTGCTTACTGCTCTGATTCGACCCGGTGTCAGAGAGGCGCCGTTATAATACAGCCGGTATACACCTGGCTGCAAACCATCCAATGGGCACGGTGACGCGTAACACCCTGGATTAGGGGCGGTAGATCTTTGTGTGTTACTCCTCGCTAGCCTGTCTGACATGGGTGGCCCTACTGGAAGCGTATGCTTCCGTCAGCATAGCCTGAGCGATGCATCGTAGTTTAAGCCCCCGCACCACGTCAAGGTTTCTACCAAGCTATATAATTTAAAATTATGCTATGCTATATAATTTAAAATTTAACATATGCCAACTTACCTAACTATATAGTGTCCTTAGCTTCAGTGAAGCTGACGACTTTGGGTGGTACCCTTATCTTTTTCGTGATTTTAGTTAATTATTTTTGCTCCGATTGTGGCTGCTGCTGGTGGTGGGTATTTTTTTTTTTGTTTCCCATTAAAGAATTAAAACGTGTTCGATTTTAAATTACATCCATTCTAATTCCAGTCGGTCAGCAAGTTTTTATTGTTCGATTTTTATAATGCAGACAGTTTTAACTCGTGGAATTGCCACCGTGGCGTACTCTCCTAGTGTGTTGACGTGCCTTACATTCTGCTGTTTCATCTCAATCGTATTCTTGGATTATCACACGCACGTACAGTTCAACCTCAAAAATGTGAATGTATACAAATGTATAATTAACAATAGACATAGAATCAACGAAAAAAACAAAAGATATTTTATTAACAAAATCACATCTGTGCATCATTATTCATGGCCCTCACCGGATATTTTTGTACCTTTTGTAAAGTGGATATTCATAGAAACCTTGATGGGGCTCCAAGTGAACCGCGTGCCCGTGTTCAGCACTCATATTTGGAAGAGAAAAGGTGAAATGTATTTTAATTCAAATAAAAGTTTGAATTTTAACTAATTCTGTTGTTGTTATGTATTGTTGCTGAGTTTCAACGTCAACATCGCTCTTCCTGGTCAAGTGAAGGACGACCACGGAACAGTGGTTGAATCCAAAAAGTTGAGTAATAAGAAACATTGTTAAACCCAAATAGTTGCATCATAAGAAACGTTATTAAATCCACAAAGTTGTGTAATAGAAAACGTTATTAAACTCAAAATGTTGCATAATAAAAACGTTTTTAAGTCCAAAATGTTGTGTTATAAAAAAACGTTATTAAACTCAAAATGTTGCGTAATAAGAAACGTTGTTAAATCCGAAAAGCTGTTAAAACGTAAAAGTTAATCAGAATTAAAAAGGAAATAAATAGACTGGAAACAGAAGATTGTGTTTTTAATGGTTCTCCGTTGCAAAGTAACACGAGTGTGACCCGAACAGAAAAAGCATAAAATAAAAAGCTAGTTCTTAATTTTAGTTAAGCACTGTGTTTATTACCACTTTGGTATAATCAATTTTAAAGAAGAAAAAAACGAATTCAATTATTCACCGCACTTAAACATTGTACAAAGAAAAAAACTTACTTTTAAAAACCGCAACTATGTTTCTCCAAATTTGAAAGTCAACTGTTGTCAATAGTCCACCGATGGTACCTGCCAACAACAGCACTTCTCCGTTGCTCTCATCGAATATCATGGTTGCCGCAGCGGGGTCACTGCTCGGAACCTCTATTCACTATCAGCTTCATCGGCTAGCCTTGGTTACGACTGCAAACTGCTTCGATCCCTTGTGCTGCATAAGCTTAGGCGCTTAGTGTGCAAATGAGTTGGTTAGATTCCGGATATAGACTTACAACATTTGAGTTGATTGATGTTTTACTCAGGTTGCCGTACTGCAACAACCGTCCTCAGCGGCATATACCCCGGCAAGTGCAGCGCATCTTAGATACCAAGGCGGCCAGGAAATTAGTCTCCAGATATAGTACTGGGGTTAACACTAGTGACAGATCCCAAAGACTGAAATGGGTCTGCTAATTCCACATCACCAGCCGGTAGGATCTTTAGCAGTCGGAAGGATCCGGAACACGAAGATTTTTGTTTTTATTTTAATACTTTATTGTTTTATTTCGGCTGTTAAGGAATGGTTACAAATTTGTAATTTTATAGCAAGTCACTTCAATCGGATTAAAAAGAAAAACAGTAATTGTAAAGTTTTTTGTTATTATATTGTTGCGAGCTTAGGGTTCGGTGGATTAATTATTTTTAATAAATCATCATCATCATCATCATCGGCACTACAACCGGGATCCGGTCTTGACCTTATTTACCAAGTCTCAAGGCTTGGTAAATTTTCCATAATAATATATTTTTACGGGCAAGGTTATTAGTCTTGCGCTATATTTTTAATAAATAAGAGCCGTTAAATCGATTTTGAATTAATGTAACACTTTATTAGTCCGTTAATAACAACCGTCACTTTTACCGTACACTTAACGATTTCTTGATTTATCGCTTCCGTACTTATCGCGTCTTTTACTGCTTACTTCTTACTTTTTACTTACTTCCTTCTTCGATCTGCGTGCGACGTATTTATACCGTTTCCTCATTCTGATTCGGCGTTTCATTTTCGTCCGTTCCATAACCTCGAATTTCCTACTGTTCACAGTCTCCAGTTTTCCAGTACTTTCTAGAATATTCTAGTACTTTATTTCGGACTTTCTCGAATATCCTAGTACTGATTGTCATATGCGTCACACTACCCTCCGCCTAGATGAGTTCGCCCCGAACTAAGTTCACTGGTCTCCTGAGTTAACAAAAGTCGTCAGTCAGACACAATGTACCACTTTCATCTTGGCGTTCGGTCTTCGCTGAATCCTATAGACAACGTCGTTAATTTTTGTGAGAATCTTATACGGTCCTTCCCAATGTTGCTGCAACTTCGGATACCTTCCTTTTTGCCGATGAGGGTTATAAAGCCACACGTTATCGCCTGCATTAAATCCGGATGCTTTGGCTCGAACGTCGTACCTGTCACTGGATACCTTGATTTGCTTTCGAACGAAATGATGAATCTCATCGAGGCGATTTCTCCATTCGGCTACGTAGTCTTCCGTCTTATCTATGGCGTCTGGAGGTATTCCGAATCGCAGATCGGCTGATAATCGTATCTCTCGTCCAATGCTGGAGAATGGCCTGTCGTATCGTGATTAGCCGATCTATAACTCATGAGAAAGGTTTGTACATATTTGTCCCAATCTCGTTGGTGATCACAAACGACCTTCGACAAGTGCTCTTTTATTGTTCGGTTGAACCTTTCGACCATTCCATCTGACTGCGGATGTAAGGGTGTGGTCCTGGTTTTCCTTACGCCCAGTGTCGCACAGATGCTTTGAAATATCTGTGATTCGAAGTTTCGGCCCTGATCGGAATGAAGATCACAGGGGACTCCAGACCTGCTGATCCAATTATTGATAAGCTGCTCAATGACGGTTGTTGCTTCCTGGTTTGGAATTGGAAGGACTTCCACCCACTTGCTGAAGTAATCCATGATGACCAACATGTATTTGTTGTTGTCGTTGGTTCTTGGAAATGGTCCTGAGACATCAATCACAATTCGCTCGAAAGGGGTACCCACGTTGAATTGCTTCATAGCGCTCCTCGGTTTTGCTGTTGGTCCTTTGGTCGCAGTGCAAGTTGTTCACTTCCTACACCAAGACTCGACGTCATCTCTCATGCGAAGCCGGTAGAATCGAGATCGTAATTTTGAAAGTGTCTTATTAACTCCCAGAAGTCCACCGGAGCCCCCGTCGTGCATTTTTGTTAGTACATCCTTCACTTTTGATGGTGGGACTAGAATCTGCATTCGATGGGATTTTCCATCCGCGGCTTCCCATTTACGCTTTAGAATTCCATCTTCCACCAGCAAGGAATTCCATTGTCCCCAATATGCTTTAAATGTTCCACTCTTGTCGGAAATATTGTTCCAAGTTGGCCGCTCGTTCTTTTCTTTGTGTTCCAGGATTAGCGACATATCTTCATCCTGAAGTTGAGCTGCGCGTATAGCATCACTCGTCCACCCATCTAGTACTTCTAGTTGTACATTTGGCAGGTCGTACGCCTCTTCTTTCTCTTACGCTCTATGACAATGTTTACAATCTGGCTTACATGGTCTTCTTGTTAGAGCATCAGCGTTATTATGCACCTTCCATTGCTGAATTGAGCTTATCATTGATACGGGTGCACACTCTACGGTTAACTCTCCTTTTCTTATTGCGACCGGCTCCTCGGACGCATTTAGTACTCTGACAGGTACAATGTGCTTCTTCACCTCAAGTTGGTCTGTTGATAGTCTCCTCTTATGATTAGCGCATGAACAACAATTCTCACTTGATGTTTCATTCATTCGTCGACGTTTCCTACAGTCAACATAAATGTGGCCGACTTCGACGCATGTCCAGCACTTCATAACAGGTCTCGGGGTTCTCCGTTGTACATGCCCGATTCTTTGTCAGGAACATTCCTGAACGGACATTTCTCGGACTCGATATGTACTCCTGGTAGCCAGTTTAGCCGATTCATATGCCAATGCGAACGCCAGTATTTCATTAGTCGTCTTCTTTCCTGCCAAACGAACGGCTTGTTGCAAGTCCCGATCTTGGAGTGCATTCATAATTGCATCCATTGCTACCTCGTTCAGAAATTCCTTAGTCATATTTGAATAAGACAAGTTTGCCAATCGCTCATTGTCTGCCTGCAACTGTTGAAGATTTTCTCCAGGTTTCTGCGTTGTGCTCCTCAGTTGCATGCGGTAGACCTACTGCATGTGGTTGTCTCCATACCTAGCTTCAAGGCCGTCTCTTACCGCTTGGAAATCTGTTTGCTTCTCTGCTGGTATGGTTTGTAGCAATTCTGGAGCCGCCCCGCGGAGTGACAAGATTAGTGATGTTGACTTTTGCTCATCCGACCACTTATTATAATTGGCCACGGCGTCAAACTGACGTATAAATACGAAGAAGGGTCCCCTTCCATCGAAGGTTGGCGGTTGCATCCTTGTATCTTTGTAGTCATGTTGATTGCTAGGCGATGTCTTATTTCTCTCAACACACTCAAGTCTCTTTTCGATTCGCGTTATTTCATCGGTGACTTTTAGATCCAGATTTTCTATTTTGCATTCAGATCTGCAGCTTGGGCGTCGAATTTTGAATTTTGGGCATCCAACTTTGCATTAATATCTGCAGCATGCGCGTCCAATTTTGTGTTAATGTCTGTAGCTTGCGCGTCCAATTTTGTCATCATCATCCTGAACATCTCCGAAATGTCCAACTGTGGCGGACTCTTCTCCGTTACATTGGCACCATCTGGACTCGCTGTTTCTTCTCCATCCGGATAGTCTGGCCCAATCGTAAAAACATATGTGTCGACATCTATACCCTCTTCCTCCATTGCTGCTTGCAGATGCTGTCGAAGAATTTGCTTCTGTCCTCTGCTATCCAGATTCCGGTCCTCAAGTTCCTTCTTCAACCCAGGAACGCGAAGATCCTCCAAATGCCGATCTGACATCGTCACCACACACTTTCACAGACTTATTTACTTCACCAATAATTAATCCCACTTCTGACACCAATTGTTGCGCACTTAGGGTTCGCTGGATTAATTATTTTTAATAAATAAGAGCCGTTTAATCGATTTTGAATTAATGTAACACTTTATTAGTCCGTTAATAACAACCGTCACTTTTACCGTACACTTAACGTTTTCTTGACTTATCGCTTCCGTACTAATCGCGTCTTTTACTGCTTACTTCTTACTTACTTCCTTCTTCGATCTGCGTGCGACGTATTTATACCGTTTCCTCATTCTGATTCGGCGTTTCGTTTCCGTCCGTTCCATAACCTCGAATTTTCTACTGTTCATAGTCTCCAGTTTTCCAGTACTTTCTAGAATATTCTAATACTGCTTGTCATATGCGTCACAATATGATATCTTGTATTCGCGATAGTTTATCTTAACTGCGAATTTATCGATTCCTTGCAATTTTCCGTTTCTAATTTTCAAGCCGTAATTTACAGCGCGAACATGTGATCGTCACAAAATGTATCAGTATCTAAAATGCATGCGCGTCTGACTGTTCGCACTACTTCCTGTCGACTTCCTCCTTCATTGGGAATCTCTATTTCAAGTGTCGTTACTTTTCTCTGGGGATGATTCTATTCACCCGATAGTTTTCATTTCCCTTTCGCTGGTGGTGACTTACTCTTTTCGCTTTCCCTGGGTGGTGACTTTCTCTCAATCGAGAATCTCTCCACCAGGGAAGATCGCGCTCACACATACAGACCATAATTTTCACAACTCTGTTGCATTGATTGTGCAAACAATCGAATGTGTGATATACATTAGTCGATCCTGGGGTCGTGTTTACTTTGCCCGATGGGAACAGCGTTTTCGTTTATTGCTGTTGCTCCGCAATGGCCTTTGTATAGGCGAAGTGCATCGCGCCAGGGACAAAGGTTTTGTCGGCGGATTGGTTTTCGGAAATTCGCTTATCGCCGGGGATGTGATGTTTGTCGGCATCTGGCGCAGTTGTGCCAACCGTTTGTGTATATCCAGTTAATGGATCGATACACAATTTCCTTCGATCGCCGTGCAGGCGTAGGAAAATTGTTCGGAACTTGTGGCCCATGTATATTTGGATACGTGGGGTTGTTGACTCCAGGATGAATGTCACCTTTCGTCAGGTGAGCAGGTGGACTTCGGGGACACATGTCTGTGGGCACGTGACGTTTGGTCATAGGTGAGTATGTTCCTTAGTAGAACGAAAACATCTCAACCTATAGCGGTATGTGCGGTTCGTAGAACCGCCACGCTATCTCAATAAATGAAAGAATGGATTAATAGGCCGAGTTTTGGACATTTTTCACGAATGTCCAAAAGTTTCTTTAATACTATTGTGGGGGCTTAAGTTTGTGTGCCGGCGCACGACATGGCATCCACTCTCACCCACCGACAGAAATCCGAGGAACGGGGAATAGTTGCGGGCAATGGCAAGCCAGGGAAGAGTCACCGCTGGGTCGGTTTAGATTGTTTGGAATTATCCCAAAAGTTCGATTGATTGGGTCATACGTTGAAGTTATTCACTGGCGGCCATCCACTAGAAGATCGCACTTCGGGTACGTTGCGAGCACTTGAAAACCTGATGCAAAGGCGTTAGGCGCAAGGAGGAAGCACCACAAATGAAACACCCGGGCTTCGTTGAACTCAGTATTTTATTTCTTCGATTTCTCAAGTATTTGGTTAACAATATCAGTTCTCTACACACATATTCCTGTACATATGTCCTAGGTACACGCAATAGCTGTCCGAAATATTACTTGCGCGAATTGCACGTCACGCACTGACGGCGGACTCCCGAAATAGACCACTGCGGCACCGGCCGAGTGGGCGGAATGGAATTACCGGAAACTGAACAAGATGCCTGTAGGCGGGGGTTGTGGCACTGGTGACGGTTGGATCTCGACTGACTCTGTTGTGGACGCAACGGTGGATGAATCACGACTTGAAGGTATGTGTGCACCTTGGCGGTTGGATATCGACTGACTTATGAATGAAAAGAATCCATTCATCGCGTCGTGGCGGTTGCGTCATAGCAAAAATAGACTCGCTGCTACTTACGAGGAATTTCGAGTAGAATTGCTATGCTTGCATAGGAATTCAGTTCCAGCAGATCCTCGCCGTACAAGCTGAGTTGGATTCGTTGGTTGTGTATACTGGGAAATTAGAATTGCTTGGGTGCAAGCAGGGAATATCGTTTAGATAAGATATTAACCGATATAATTTCGGGGAAATGTATGCGGCTTGGTATAGTTGGTGGCGGTGGTTAATGTTCCGTTGTGGATTTGAATATGCGTTTTGTTACAGCATATGAATTTCGGGGAAATTAAGATTGCTTGGTCGCAAAGAGGGAATATGAATTAAGTAGAGAATTTACTGAAGCAATTTTGGGAAAATGTATGTGGGGTGATGTAATTGAGGGATATATAATGAATGATCGAAACGTCGTTTTTTAATATAATGTGAGAAAATTAAATTACATTAAAAACAAAATTAGTCTGTATTGGCGACTCTAACTTCCTCCGTTTTAAACTACTTGAATTAGCAAAGAGCTGAACATACTGACCTTCAGATCTTGTGTGTTCGGAACCGCGAACCAACTGAGAGTTATGCACATTGAAATCACCTGCAATAGGGATTTCAGTGTGCGGATATAGGTACAAGATCCTATCGATAAAATTAGATAGAGAATCAAATTCGTTAAAAAATGGGTTTCTATTTAAGTTCAGGCTTCTATATAGAAAGCAGTAAGGATGGTATGATTACTAATGAGAATTTTAAGTCACGAAAAATTAAATTCTGGATTGGAGCAGACCGCATATTGTGGTAAAAGTAGATAAGCAATATCATGTATGCGTGTGACTAGACCACTATGTGCAAAGAACAGAGGCGCTAAGTTATAACCAGGTAGATTGAAATCAAAAATATCTGTATTTGTTATTACCTAGATCTCGCTAAGTGTAAGGATTGGTGGATTCTGATTAGAAACATGGACAGGCGTAGAGGAAAATTGCATTTTAGGCCGGACGCGTTGCAAACATCGACGCGAAATTCCCGTTCCATTGAAATCGTCCGACACAGAAAACCAATACCAACTCAGAAAAGGATATAAGTCAGGACCCACGATAGATGAGCGAAGGCAATCACTACAGATGTTATGCCCCTGTAGAATGTGCCTACTAGATCTATGCCGAAATGCAGATCACATTCTTTCCATGACCAATATTGCGCCACTGAAACCAAAAATCCACCAAAGATTATAAATCAATCGTAAATATCAATATCTGAGGAACGCAATAGAGATGCGAAAAGAAGGAAAACACACGCAAGGAAGGGAAATGAATGAGGTTTTCCCCCACGGCACAATTTCCACTGTACTAAGGACCATATGTGGAGATCCGTTTGGTTACTTCGGATACAACAGAAGACTTGCCACGCGAAAACCCATAATGCGATTGAGTATCTTGTGATTACTTATGTAGCGATTCTAAATCGCTACCCCTATCCAAATCCCCAATAACATCAAATCATAACCCAAATCCCAAATTCTCTATTGCCTCATATTCAAATTCCATATTGAGTCACATGTACAACGAATTTAACCAAAAGTTAATTCATCATACATTGACTCAATTACCAAAACATTGACATCATGAAATGCTAAATTCAAAACGCATTTCATGATTCCCCTTCTCAGAATCTATCCAACAAAATCCTCAAACAATTCTCAGAACAAAATTCCAATCGAAGCACGCCAAGTCTTGCGTGTGCTTCTTGGAATTTTGACAGTAAAATAGTTGACAAACTCAACTACACAAATTATAAAGGGGCAGTGCTTTTCAATTTCGGGATCAGTAGAAGTACAGAGGCCGAACCTATGGCCAACGAAATGTAAATACAATCAGTATAATTTCGGAGGCCGAACCGCTGGCCGATTATCAACAGTAAAGATCAACCGTACCTTTAGATTCAAGAAAAAAAAAGAGACAAAAACAAAAAACAGAGAATAATGAAACAATCACACAATCTCACAAAAATATAAAATCCATACAGTAGATTCTGAAAAAAAGGATTTAAAACAAAAAACATAACAAAAAAAACATATGTGAGGAAAGCCATACAAATTAATACAACAACAAACTAAAAACAGAGGATACATTATATACATACATATATTTTCTTTCGCGAAGACACTTCTAAATTGTTCATTCTCTCTTTCTTTCAAACGGGAAAATTTTAATTAAATATCTTAAGGGACACAAGCATTCCAAAGCAAAAACTTAAAATACTTATAAAATTATTATATAATGATACATAACCAATACACATATTTGCACACACATATATATCTACACATACATATATTCCAAAATAAGCTTTTCTCCATGAACAAGTAAGTTGGGAAAAAAACCTCTCATACTCCCGAGGTAGATTCAAATACGCGAAGAATTTCTCAATTAAAACCCCCGTATGCATACCTCGTCTGTTGTTGATCCTCTTGTCTGCTCTGGCCCCTTTTCCTCTAAATTACCCTCGGTATTTTCATAGGGCCAATATTCTGGATTTGAAACAAAAAAAAAACAAATCTGTCTTCAAATATGATGAATGTTTACTTGGATTTTCCGCCTCTCCCGCTAGCACTCTGGACTTCTTATAGGCTCGTTTCATTCACTTTTGGGAAGACCTATCTTTCAAATAAAACGCAAAATTAACGCGCGAAACAAATGGCGATTTACAATGGAAATTACCATCGGGTTAAAAGACATTATAGGTCTCGTGCCGGTGTTCAGCGGTAACCCGGACGAGCTATATAACTTTATCTCTTGCGGAGATATATTTTTTTCGCAGGCATAGGACGACAGTCAGCACGCTTTCTTTCTAAGCGTGGTAAAAACCAGCCTGCGAGGGCCAGCACACGACCACATCCGATACAAGGTCATTTCAAACTGGAATGATCTTGCTGCGGAACTAAAGGAAGAATTCAAAATTCTCCCCTCTACGTCGCTGGCGCAAAACGATCTGGTAACAGCCAAACAAGGAAGCAAGGAAGGATTGAAGGAGTTTGGAGACAGACTCACACACCTCCTGCACCTGTTGGACAGCGCCACGTTTGAAAGCACTGCCGAACCTGCGGTGCGAACATATCTCCTCAGGGAAAACAATAAACTCGCCCTACACACATTCGAAGACGGACTTAGTGATACAAACCTAAAACTCTTGATCAAAGCACGAGGTACCAAAAATCTCAGAGCAGCCATTAATTACGCTCTCGAGCAGGCCCCTCGATTAAGAAACAACAACACTTCAGCAAATTCTTCCGCCTATACGAATTTCAGCCGACCAATAATTTGCCACTCGTGTAATAGGTCTGGACACACGTCTGAGGAATGCTACCGTAGCAGTAAACCCTTACAATCCATCCCCCAAATTAAAGCAGAGGTTGAACGCCTCCAATGCAGATACTGCAGCAAATTTAACCATTCCCAGGAGGAATGCAGAAGGAGACTGTCGCAATTAAATAACCAAAACAGCTCTCCACTAAACAAAACTGTCCCAAGAACTCAGCCCACTTCTACCGCAAACGCCTGGAGAAATGGAGTAATAAATAAAATAAGCAACATACAGCTATTAAAAATCGACAGTCAGAAGCAATTTGCGGGAAAAATAGATGAAATATCAATCAAAGCTAGGGATACAAACCAGAGACAGGACGATCTAACTGCTCTCCAAATAAAGGACGTAGAAATCAAAGATCGTACCCACAATATTATATATAAATCCGTTTGTCTACGGGCCGGATCCGATGATTTAACAAAGGTCTCTAAGCCAACTATCCCATCAGCTCCCTACATTTCCACATTTTCACATCCCCCAACCTTTAACAACAAAATACTTAAACTCAAGAAAGAAATAACACCGGCAGAATGTAAGCCTGAGGAGCAAGAACTCCCAGCAAAAAGTAAGCCCGAGAAACAGATAACACCGGCAGAGTGTAAGCCTGAGGAGCAAGAACTCCCAGCAAAAAGTAAGCCCGAGAAACAGATAACACCGGCAGAGTGTAAGCCTGAGGAGCAAGAACTCCCAGCAAAATGTAAGCCCGAGAAACAAATAACACGGGCAGAGTGTAAGCCTGAGGGGCCAGAACTCCCAGCAAAATGTAAGCCCGAGGAACAGACAATCTCAGCCAAATGCAAGACTGCGGAACCAAAAGTCCCAGCAGAGCGTCAGTCTGAGGAACAAAAAGTCCCAGCAGAGCGTCAGACTGCGGAACAAAGAGTCCCAGCAGAGCGTCAGACTGCGGAACAAAGAGTCCCAGCAGAGCGTCAGACTGAGGAACAAAGAGTGCCAGCAGAGTGGCAGACTGCAGAACAAAGAGTCCCAGCAGAGCGTCAGCCTGAGGAACAGAGAGTCTCAGCCGAGCGCCAGACTGCAAAACAAAGAGTCCCAGCAGAGCGCCAGACTGAAAAACAGAGAGTCCCAGCAGAGCGTCAGACTGCGGAACAAAGAGTCCCAGCAGAGCGTCAGACCGCTTTAAAAAATATGCTTTATACCATAAGACCTTCTTAAAAATAAATACACATTTACCTATTAAGTTATTAATCTAGCATTACGTCCCAATCAAAAAATTATAAATATCAACATACTATACCCTTAAGCCTATGTTAGAAAAATAAAATTCATCATCATCATCATCGGCACTACAACCGGGAACAGGTCTTGGCCTTATACGAGGGTTGCCTTTTATATTTCGGGATTAGAGAACAAAAACAAATAATGATCATCAAAAATCACTTTATTGTTTTTCAAAATATTCCCCATGAAGATCTATACACTTTTGCATGCGTTTGAACCAATTGTCGAAGCACTTTTGCCACTCTGATTGAGGTATCTCCAACACATGCATTCTGAATGCAGCAACCGCTTCTTCAGGTGTCGAAAAACGTTGACCTCTCAGTTTGTTTTTTACGTGCGGGAATAAAAAGAAGTCATTCGGTGCCAAGTCAGGACTATACGGCGGATGACCCATCAAATCGATGTTTTGGGTGCTCAAAAATGCAGTTGTCGCAGCCGATGTGTGAGAGGTCGCATTGTCGTGGTGAAGAGTGATCCGTCTTCGGCGGTTGGTTTTCCTGATTTCTTGGAAGACAACTGGCAAACAAATGGTTGTGTACCACTCAGAAAACACTGGTCCTTGATGGAGCTTCATCGCCAAAAATTGAATTAAGTTCATCCATGCACAGTTGCTGAGTTAATCCACGCCGAAAGTTGTAAAAAATAATCGCACGAAAATGTTGACGATTTAATTCCATTTTTGGGCCGAGATGAATCTTTTAAGTTACTGTAAACAACACAAATAGCGCTCGTATGTCAAAACGTTCTGAGTGCGTATAACCTCAAAAATGTCCAACTATACGACAGAGCTGTCAATTGCCGGATTGCAACACTAAGGTTGCCAAATCCCGAAACATAAGAGGCAACCCTCGTATAGCAAGTCCTGAGGCTTGTTAAATTTTCCATAATCATTCGTTTTTTTTTCCGGGCAAGGTCATTAGTCTTGCGCCGGAGGCTCCCCGACGGGGAATCGAACCCCGGTCTCCCGTGTGACAGGCGGGTATACTAACCACTATACTATCGAGAAAAATAACATTGTAAAACACAAATTAAAACAAAAACCTTACCAATTTAAAATCCATCTACTCACCTTTATAACACATATGCCCATTCTTAAAATATACGTAAACAATTTTGATAAATACAACCAAGTAATGCAAGAAATGTTAAACCAAACTGAAACTAATGTAAACTATCGCGAAGTTGAAATGCCACCGCCTTTTGCTTTTCACCCGTCCCAGAAAATTAATCTCTTCTAGATTAATTTTCTTTTCTAAAGGGGGGAAGTGCGATTGAGTATCTTGTGATTACTTATGTAGCGATTCTAAATCGCTACCCCTATCCAAATCCCCAATAACATCAAATCATAACCCAAATCCCAAATTCTCTATTGCCTCATATTCAAATTCCATATTGAGTAACATGTACAACGAATTTAACCAAACGTTAATTCATCATACATTGACTCAATTCCCAAAACATTGACATCATGAAATGCTAAATTCAAAACGCATTTCATGATTCCCCTTCCCAGAATCTATCCAACAAAATCCTCAAACAATTCTCAGAACAAAATTCCAATCGAAGCACGCCAAGTCATGTGTGTGCTTCTTGGAATTTTGAGAGTAAAATAGTTGACAAAAGTCAACTACAAAAACTATAAAAGGGCAGTGCTTTTCAATTTCGGGATTACAGTCAGTGAATAACGATATTCAGCAGTGTTTGTGCTTAGTAACAAAAAAAAAAAACACAATCTGGATTAAACCCAAGGAGACAGGGAGTATTTGTTATAATTTAAATTATATTCTTCTTTTCCTTGATTTATATTTAAATTTTATCTTAATTTCAATTTCATTACATTTCATATTCTTTTCTTTTCATTTAAATTTCCTTTGCTTTTCTTCTCACTGAAATCTCATTTTTCTTATTTATATTGTCCAAATATCTTTCTTCCTCTAACATAACTTTTATAATTTATATAGCAACTTTTTATATTTCGGACTTGTGTTGAATTTAGGTTCCGTCGGGCTGTTTTCTTTTTCCTATCTTCTTTCCGTTGTTTTTCTGCATTCCTACTTGTTTTATTCAGCTAGTCCTATCGGGCTGTTTCTCGCGCTTTGTGATCTCCGGTGTCCATCACTTTTCTTTCATTTATCCCTCGTAAAATGGACCTCTCTTCTCCTCGGAGCTTGGGGCATCAACCCAATCAGGATTTGATGACTCTTCTTGAGAGATTGAGAAGCGAACTCGCGACCGCGGTAGCCAGGATCGCTGCTCTCGAGAGGGAGAACGCAGCATTGAAAGCTACACGACCCCCGACCCCCCCTCAACAAAAACCTGGAAACCCGTCATTCACAGGTCGAATCTGAAATGATAAGCCTCGACAGTGACTTTGATGTCTCTGCCGACGAGAATGGTCTCCATGTCCCTACTCTTAATAGTTGCCGCTCCACGCCCACCTCTCTCCGTGCGGAAAAGCGGAAAACACCTCGACCCAAGCTGAACTGCGAGGGAGCTCCCTCCAGTAAACGTGTTGCCACCGGCTGTACGCCAATAAAATCCCCAGCTTCGGCTAATGAAATCGTGGCAAACCTCTCGGTACACCCCACTGCACAAAAAGTCGTTCCGCTGGAAAAATCGTGCACATCGAAGGTACCATCCTCCACAACCCCGAAACCAAAGACCACTCCAACTCAAAAGGCCAACCAAACATCGGTCGGGGCAGACGTACCTGCTTTAAAAAAGAAGCAGCAACCTGGGGTCTTTGCACGAGACCTCAACCTAAAGGAGTTCGTCGGTGATATGAACCGACAAGGAATATCCAACTTTAAGGCAAAGACCTTGAGTCCAAGTCTCAATAAAATCGTAACCTACGATCGACAAACGTTCTCCAAGGTTAACGATACCCTGAAGGCCAAGGAGGTGAACTATTACACATTCACCCCGGCCGACGAAAAGTCGAAGATCATCCTCTTAAAACGAGTCGCTGCCTGCTGGGAAAAGGACGACATCGTAACTGCCCTTGAAGCAACATTCCCCCACGCCAAATTCACTGACGTTAAAAAATTCTCTCCCCCACAACGGTTTGTGAACATCAGACCGCAAAAATACAGCAAAGTAAACATATGGTAGCTTCACTTTGCCCCAGGAACCGACATAGACTCTATAATAATGACAAAGTCGCTTCCAACTCTCCATCAACAAGTTGTGTTCGAAGTATTTCATAACAATGAAATACCTCAATGCCGACGTTGCCAACGTTTCGGGCATGTCTCCCGGAACTGCAACATGGCCCGCCGTTGCGTCCGTTGTGGAAAATCCCACGACATTGGCAAGTGCGAACTCCCGTCAGCAAAATACGATCCCACAACAAATGTGCAGGATGAAATTACGTTGCCAATTTGCTGCAACTGCGGTAATAAAGGACATCCGGCCAGCTACAGGAACTGTCCCAAATATAAAGAGATAGTCCACAGAACAAAGGAGACTCGAGCTAAACAAGTAGCCAAGTCTAACTTCGGAAAACAGGCCACACAAAATTTCATACAAAATAGATTTACATTCGCTCATAAGGTTAAAGGGAACCAAACAAAGAATATGAAAACTTCACCACCTCCCCCCCAAAAACATATTCATGTTCCTAAGCGATCCGCTATACAGGCCAACACAATGCCACAAATCCAAGCGGTGG
Source organism: Microdon myrmicae (assembly GCA_963931805.1). NCBI lineage: Eukaryota > Metazoa > Arthropoda > Insecta > Diptera > Syrphidae > Microdon > Microdon myrmicae. The sequence goes on from OZ007496.1 coordinate 186,539,242, forward strand.
CACAATAGCCTCCAAAGGGGCAACCCTCAATGCTGGAGAAACTACTTAGTCTCTCTCGCGTGATTGAGGATATTCGACCCCGATATGAAAAACTAACAACTGAGGCTGAGAGGGATGCACTCCTTTTCACGGCATATGTAAGACATACGCTTCAAAATGGATCCCAAAATTAAAGTTATCCTTATAAATGTCAACTCCCTTGTTTCGCTATCAAAGCGTGCGATAGTCTCTGACTTCATAAAGGATAACCGGGCGGACGTGGTTCTTGTAACCGAAACTAGGTTGCATCCATGTCACCGTCCCACTTTCCCAAACTTTTCAATGATTCGAAGAGATCGAACCCCCACTGGCGGCCCCACCATCAACGAAAGTGGCACCTGTATTCTAATTAATAGCGAACTTCGCCATGAAGCTATTGACCTCCCACATTTCGAGTCCATAGAGGTCTCCGGGGATGAACTGTATCTAGCTAATAATGGTAGAGTGAACATAAACTCCGTCTACCACTCACATAAAACCAATAATGGCTCCATTAATCCCGAAGATATGGGCCAATTAATAACGTCCTCGGGGCATACACCCTTTATCATAGGCGGCGATTTCAACTCCAGGCATCCCCACTGGAACAACTCCGTCTCTTGCCCAAACGGCACAAAGTTGTTCCAATGGTACAGCGAAAACGGTCATGCCCTCAACTTCGAAATAGTCGCACCTACGGGTGGTACCCGAGGTAACTCCATCCTGGACATCTTTATTGTGTCCAAAGACTTACTTCCCCGAATCACTCCTCCCCAAGTATCGTCGGGTGTATCTGACCACAACGCTGTGACCATGTTCATCCACGGCTATCGAGCATCCCGGGCTCATGTCAGATACATACCCGATTATGGGCGCACAAATTGGGACAACTTCAATATTACATTGAACGAAAAACTCCACCAACTCTCTCTCCCCACTGACAGGAACCTAACGACGGTTGAGATAAATAACGCTGCAACTCGACATCACGAGATTCTCGTAGAAACTTCTGAGACTCATGTCCCGAAGTACAAACTTGAAAAGACTTATCAGATTCCCCTTGACGACCTCACTCTTCGTCTCATCCGGGAGCGTAAAAAGCTCTGCAGAATGAGATATCGTCACCGCTTTACGCAAAGGGAGCCATTATTGCGAGCCATTATTCACAATATTGGCGCTGATAAAACAAAGAATCCAAAACAATCGCACCCGACAATTGGAAGACAAACTGAAGGGTATTCAGATGGACCAGAACATTTATAAAAATGCTAAAAAGATATGTGGCACCTCCCGTATCACTGGACCAATCATGCATAACGGTCTTGTTGTCAATAATGACACCAATAAAGCAAACATCATCGGAGAGACCTTTGAAAATAATCACAAGCTCACTCTCGAGGATGGCGACCCGGAAACGAATGCAATAATTAGTTCAGAGGTTCACAATAAATTAGACAACTTTAACGAGCCAATAGTTGTCTTTAACTCAGCTAACAGTGCATACTTCGACGACACACGTGATAATAGTCACGGCTTCGTCACACCAAATACCCTACAGAACCTAGTTAAATCTCGAAACCCCAAGAAGTCACCCGGTATCGACAATATGTCCTACCACTCGTTGCGAAGGCTTTCTGCTTTATTCTTTATAAAGCTCTCCATTCTGCTCAACCATGCCTACAACATGGGGTATTTTCCCCAAGCTTGGAAGCATGCTGTTGTCTGCCCAATAGCAAAAGTTGGGAAACCAAATTATCACCCCTCAAGCTTTCGTCCTATTTTGCTCCTCACCTGCATCAGCAAAATATATGAACAGTTCATATATGAGAAGCTAAATAAATTTATCAGTGTCAGGAACCTAATACCTGACTTCCAATTTGGATTTAGAAGAGCGCACAGCACCACTATGGCTCTCAACATATTTCAAAACCACGTGCGCCTCTTTAATAAGGAACCCACCATTGCGGTGAGCTTGGACATTGAAAAGGCTTTTGACACAACCTGAATCGAAGGTATCGTTTTTAAATTACTGAATACTGGCCTCAGTAAAACGCTGTGTAATATAATCTACCAGTTCGTTTTAAACAGAACCTTCCAAGTTCGAGTGAATGGAAAGCTTTCCCGAACTTTCAACGCCGCCGCAGGCGTACTACAGGGCTCCATTCTAGGCCCCATCTTACTTAATATCTACACCTCAGATATTCCTCGCCCTGTGGATGGTAGAGTAAACCAGATTTGCTATGCGGATGACGTCCTAGTGTACACGTCATCTAAAAGCCCAAAACTCGCAACAAACCGACTCAACCGTCATCTGGACGAACTGCATCAGTATTACAGTCAATGGGAAATTCGACTTAACCCATCTAAAGCAGTAGCTATAATTCTGAGTAGTAAACACTCCCAACCTACTCACAGAATATTCGAATAAAAATGGGAGATACTACGATTAGACCACAGGACAAGATGAAATATCTTGGGGTCATTTATACCCCAAAAATGAATTTCATCAAACATGTGACCCACATTCTCCAAAGGGGCCTCGGTCGGTCGAAGCAACTGCACAACATCTTGAAGTGGAGCAACAAAGTTGACACCAAAGTTAAGCTTCTCTGCTATAAGCAGCTAATCCGATCTGGAATATCATACGCCTTTCCCAAATGGTCCTGCATATTTTCGGCCCAAATGGAAAGACTTCGAGTTTTCGAAAGAAAGCTCCTCAGAAGATGCATCAACCACTTTCGAAGGCCTGACGGCCGCCACTACCCGAACTCTCACCTATATGAAGGTGCCTCGATTGTCCCTATCGACGAGTACTTGCTATAACTAGGATATAAGCACCTCGAAAGCATTCAGAACAGCGAGAACCCACTTGTACGGCAATCTTACGTTCTTGACCCTTCTCTCTCTCAATCTCTTCGGATCAACCCACCACAATTTCTTCTTCAGTACAAAACTGAAGAAAGCACCCTTCCCAACAACGTTCTCCTCTATAACAGAGGATTCCTGGACCCCTCCCCTAGGGTCTACTGCTGACACACTACAAACACGCACGCACAGTACAAGACAGCACAAGCACACACACACACACACACCGACCAAAGCGCAGATTATCAGACGCCAAAGACGTGATCTGCGTTTACTACCGCACTCAAGACCTACCGGTCTTGTACGATTTCTTTCCCACCATCCCCCCATCCAAGTAGTTAGAGAACATCCGAACTAACCATGTCCACACTATCCTTAGATACCCCCCCCCCCCCCCCACACTTATTCTTTTTCAGATATCTCCGGATGTGGGTGATTCTGGTTATCGTAAGATGACCAGAAGCCAGAGACAAGATGAAGGACACATCTGTCCTTGTCTCGCCAAAGTCGGCCCTCTTGCCACCCATTTTTTTTTTTTTTTTTTTTATTTCGGGATCAGTAGAAGTACAGAGGCCGAACCTATGGCCAACGAAATGTAAATCCAATCAGTATAATTTCGGAGGCCGAACCGCTGGCCGATTATCAACAGTAAAGATCAACCGTACCTTTAGATTCAAGAAAAGAATAAAATTTACTACAATTGTTTCGACTGAACCTTTCGCGTCTTTTTATTTTCACTGTCGACACTCCGGGCTCTTCTCCCGCCGTTTTGGGAAAGCACGGCCTCGGAGCATAACACTTAAGATACCCAAAACGGATTGCACATTTAATGCGATGGTATGGATCACGAGACATAAGCGCACGTGCTGTCTTCTGGACGGTCAGACTCCATATTGATGTATCTTGGTCACTGATCACCATATTAAAATTCAGGCGATACAGACTATTAAAGACATCAGTACCTACCACCATAGAAAACGTAGTAAATAATAGCGACTTGTCTCAGATAAGACCTCTTGTACCCTAGAAAAGCAACTCTTCTGGGGAAATAAACCCACTGTAAAAAATATTCTCGAGCTATATGTCGTCAGAACATAATGCTAACGATATAAGGCACATTGCTTGCAGGATAGTTTCCATAGTAGAATTTGCTACACTATTTAGTTCTGATTTTTTAGAGATGTATTTATTGGGGTAAAATTTTGCGTGGCTCTAGTGTTTTATACATTCCAAGCCAAGAACACAAACACTGGTCGGAGACCAGCCGGAACTTCTCCTCCAAGTAAAATGGAGAAATATTGTATTTGGGGATTGGTGGCGAATGAATGGCCACCAATTGGTTCGATGTGCGAACAGCGGGTTGATGTCTCGATTTATCTGCCTGTGGTCCGCGTCCGATCGTTTGTCCGCAGCTGGTTAACGTGACCTGCGAATGGTTGTCGTACATGTTATCTATAATTGGAAATGCCCTTATAAAAGTAAACACATTAATATAGATATAACCCGTTTGGCGGGTTGTGGTTGCCAATTTGCATAAACTCTGCGATCAGTCGGTAACCGCTGCTGTTGAAGACCGCTGTAGAAGCTTCGCCACGCGGCTGGTGGAAGTTCTCTCGCACTCTGGTTAATGCTGCACCTGGATGTTCGATCCAGCACCACCTCTATGTCCACGCACAAGGACAAGTCACATGGAATGACGGAGCCGCGTACTAAACCGAATAACAACCGGACCGACACAACCTCAAGCAACATGCACCGCAGCACGAGCTTTTGATTAACCAGTAATACGCACTTAATTTAAAACAGATTCGTTTATTGTTTGTCTAACTTATGCTAATGAACTGAATTATACAACGTGGGATGATTCCCATACAAACATAATTAATACTACTTATATGACGCACATGATGTATACGGATTATTAATATCTCACCAACAGAACTCCAAAACGCACGTGAAGTAAGCAAAAGAATAATAAAATATAACCATTCACTCAAAATGACAGGTGGACGATTAGTTTGCCCTGTCAGCTGGTTGCTGACAGTTGTCATTGGTGTTCGTTGGGTGCATTCAGTGCGAATCCGCAACAATTGTACCATACAATTGTAATCGACAAAGGCTTCGGTTTTTCAATTACTATTACTATTTTACTATTTATTGGCCTGTAGGAACCCGAAAGTTCATGTCCGACTCTACTCGGCCATCGTTCCCTGTCCTGTGCGCTCCACCTCCACGCTTGACCATCCGATCCGATCTTCTCAAGGGCAAACCTAACATTGTCCTCGCATCTCCGTCGCGGCCGTGCTGCCGGGCTCTTTCCCGTTGGTCTACCGTCAAGAATTTTACGCACGGTCCTATCGTCGCCCATTCACGCCACATGTCTGCCCCATCGTAATCTTCGCGACCTGATTACTTTCACTATTGCAGGTTCGCGGTATAGCTCTTCCAATTCGTGGTTGTGGAGTATCCCCCATTGTCATGCCTCCTCGTCATATTTACCGCCAAAGATATCCCTTAAAACTTTATTCTCGAATACGCGGAATTTGTTTTCTTCCCCTTTTGTGAGAGGCCATGTTTCGCATCCATATGGGACAATCGGCATGATTATGATTCTATAGACACGGAGCTTGATATTATGTGATAGCAGTTTGAATTTCAGCAGTGTATTGACTGCTTGCCAGCTAGCGTTGTCGGAATGCAGTCTTTTGTTAATTTCCTTTGACATTTCGTTACTGGCCGTCAGTATCGTTCCCAGATATTTAAATTGTTTAATTTTTTCCAATGTCTTGCATCTGACGTTTATATGCGTGAGTGACTTCCTTAGCCCCTATTGTTTTAATCAGTTGGTGGAGCAGTTGCCTCTCCTCTATGCTTCATAAGCTCTGTCGGTATACAGCCGACTCCGGGAGCCTTGTTGTTTTTCAATCGATTTATTGCGTCTACAACTTCGCCCTCTCTGGCATCTGTGGCTCGGCTGTATGTATGTCTGGTGCGTTAATTTGTGGTTGGTGGGTGCGTACGTTGAGCAGGTTTTCAAAGTACTGCTTCGATCTTGTCACGAAATTTTTTGTTTCTGTGACCAGACAGCCGTTTGTGTCTCGGATTATTTTGGCTCTCCCTCGGTAGCCATTTCTAATTGAGTTTATGTCGAGAAACATACCTCTGCTGTTCTTTGCTCTCGCATTTTCTAGGATTTTTTCGATCCGAGTCTTCTCCCATTCACGTTTTTTGCGTTTGAAGAGTTCCATTGTCTTTTTCCGAATTGTCGCGTATCTCTCCGCGTTGACTTGATCTTTCTAAGTGGATCACTCTGATATATTTACGTTCTTTGATCTTTGCCCTGCACTCATCGTCAAACCAAGGATTTGACTTAATTGTTTTCTTAAATCCTAACACATTTTAGGCTGTTTGTTTGATTGTCTCCCGTGACTTCCCATGTGGGTTTGCTGCGAGCCGGCTCCTAATTTTGCCCATCACTAGAAGATGATCGGAGTCGCAATCTGCTACTCTATATGATCTTACGTCAAAGATATTCGAGTGGTGCCTTTTGTCTATGAGGAAGAGGTCCAGTTGGTTACGCGTTACGCCGTCGGGTGATATCTATGTGGCTTTATGGATTTACTTGGGCTTGAACATCGTGCTTTTCACTACCAGATCTTTGGACGCTGCGAACGTAATAATTCGAATTCCATTATCATTTGAAACGTCGTGTAGGCGTTCTTTACCTGTAGTTTGTTGGAAGATATCTTCTTTTTCAATTTTCGCGTTGAGATCCCCAAAGAATTTTATCATCGAATGATGAGATCCCATCAAATACATTCTCTAGGGTCTCGTAAAACGTGTCCTTCATTTCTTCGTCCGTAGATCCTGTTGGGGGGTGCACGTTTATAAATACATAATTGTACCATGGTCCCTGTATTTTTAGCACCGACATACGGTCATTAATAAATGTCACATCTTTTACATGGAGCGTAATCTTCTTGCTTATTATGAAGCCGGTTCCGAGGTTGTGTGTATCGGTACCTCCACAACCTAGTGTACACCCCTTGGTTTCGATTACTTATTGTGGGAGTCAGACTTCCTGAATCGCGACGATATCCATCTTATATTGTTCCGCGTTTTCTACGACCGTCGGTATCGTGCCTGGTTTATATAACATCCGAACATTCCACGTGCCGACGCGTATATCCGTTTTTCCCTACGTCTTCTTTTTGCCGAGTCTGTGTTTTCTTGATGATTTGTTCGCTCATGGTAGTGTCGGCTTATCACACCTACGCCTACCGGGTTTTGTTTTTTGTATCTTGATTAATCATTTCGTATATCCGTTTTTCCCTACGTCTTCTTTTTGCCGAGTCTGTGTTTTCTTGATGATTTGTTCGCTCATGGTAGTGTCGGCTTATCACACCTACGCCCACCGGGTTTTGTTTTTTGTATCTTGATTAATCATTTCGTGGGCACAGTCTTCGGGTTTCAAATAGTCCGCGTTATCAGAGCCCCTATTTGATATGGTAAGGTCTACTTACTGCTCTGATTCGACCAGGTGTCAGAGAGGCGCCGTTATAATACTCGTACAGCCGGTATACCCCTGGCTGCAAACCATCCAATGGGCACAGTGACGCGTAACCCTGGATTAGAGATGGTAGATCCTTGTGTGTTACTCCTCGCTAGCCTGTCTGACATAGGTTGCACTACTGGAAGCGTATGCTTTCGCCAGCATAGCCTGAGTGATTCATTGTAGTTTAAGCCCCCGCACTACGTCAAGGTTTCTACCAAGTGAGGGTTCTGTTTTTCAATGCATGTCATATTTATTGCTGACAAGGTAATTAATCGCTCTTTAGTATGCTTTCTCCCATGATTTTAAAAGGAGGCGTTTTGTCAAGTAGATACTTGGCGGCCAGTTACATAAGCTTTAAGGGCATTTTCTTCCCATGGCCCCTCAACAACCCATGCAATTCAATTTTTTTTTCATTACATACATTGCTATTTACACCTGCACTTTCGGCGCAACTTTTTTCAAATACAAGTTCATAGCGTTTTTTTTTCGAAATATTCTAAGTACTGCTTGTTCGAAAAGAACTGTGTCCCAGTGGTCTTATGGCGTTTTGTAAAGTAGGGAAGGACGTGATTCGAGCCCACACTATGAAAAAGTTAGAACGAAAGCATGGATCCGTCAGACCACGACCGCAACATTCAATTTTTAACTTTCTGTACCGCTCTGTTGTACATTGGGCATCTGGGACCACCAGTGGCACGCTTATTACAATCTACGGTACTGTCTGAGGGTATTGAGGATTTTGATGGGTCTGAGGCTGTTATTACTAGAGGCTGTTTTTACTAAATTTTCACCGCACCTCAGGTAGGCCTCCGTTTGGTCGATCTCGTTTTCGCGCTGCCTTGCGGCTAAGTGTCAGACACTTGAAACATAATGTTAGGCTTATTTGTGGCCTTACTCTACATATAAACCGGCCCACTCTGAGCCTGTGCGACAGAAGTCTGAAGGAAGAAACAGAATGGCAGTTTGTACATTGCTATATATCCCGTATGTTGATCATGATTTAAAGAATTTATAATAATGCAGTTTATACAAGTTGGCGGAAAATTAATCACCCTATCAGAAAATGTTATAATTTTTACAAATGGCGTCATCATATTTGACATTTGTGAACTAGACAACTACAATATAAAAACAGACAAGCAATGGAGCGCTATACTCCGCAAGTGTGTGGAATAATTGTGTCGATTTTTTTGACCAATAATTGGTCGGTGATGTTAGCGCAGCGTGAATTTCGACGTCGATTTCCTAATCGTGTCGCGCCACCTGGGCACTCATTCCGACTCGGATAGACTGGAACCACGGGAGACCATGCAATGCGTGACCTCCACCGGACTGGTCGTTTAGCCGAGAATATCGCGGCTGTGGCTGCCGATCTCGCTGAGAACGAAGAAACATCAACCAGACGAAAGCCACACAATTGGACATCACCAGATAGACCCTACAGTGAATTTTAGTGAAAGATACACATGTTCCCGTACAAAGTGCAAACAGCGCATCAGTTATTGCCTGCTGACCGTCAGTCGCGTGTGAATTACTGTCAAGCCATCCTTAATCTCAACAACTAAGAGGACGATTTTGTGTCAAAAATCATCATGAGCGACGAGGCGCATTTCCACTTAAGCGGTTGCGTCAATAAGCAAATACTTCGTTTCTGTGGCACTGAAAATCCGCGTGTGATGCAAGAAGAGCTATTACATCAACACGGCGTTCACGCGGGAAGAGTGATTGGCCCGTATTTTTTTGAGGACGCCATCGGCAGTACGGTCACTGTTACTGGCGAACGCTACAGGGCCATGATAAACGACTTCTAACTGCCGGAATTGGATGAGCGGGGTATTGGTAAACATCTGGTTTCAACACGACGGTGCAACCGCACACAGCACGAGCCACAATGGATATTGTGAAGGATGCGTTTCCTGGTCGCGCATCTGCCGTTTTGGCGACTTGACATGGCCAGCAGGATCACACGATTTAACCATTCCAGACTTCCTCCTTTGGGGCAATTTGAAGTCGCACGTTTATGCCAACAAGCCTCAGATAATCGCAGCCCTTAAGGAGAATAATCGACAGGAATGCGAACAGTTATCACCGGAAATCTTGCGGAAAGTCATAGAAAATGCGATAAAGCGGGTACAAATGTGTATCAACACTGGCAGCAGCCACTTGACGGATATCATCTTTTCCACTTAACACAAAAAATAGTAAAGCTCCAAATAAAGATTTCCATCAATCAAAATATATATACATTTTTTTTTATTTAGTAAAAAAGTAACTCAAAAACAAAATTGGATGCTTTATTTTGCGCCACCTTGTACCATTAAAGCCAGACTACATTGCATATTTTAGAACCATCCAAACTTGGCTTATATCTAGTAACATTTTAGTACCGCGGTTCCATTTTCTGATAAGGAATATCACCGGATCCCACAATTGTTTGAAAGAGATCATACGAAAATCATGAAATAAAAAAAATCTACATACATTTATAATAACGGTTTCATGCGTTTGAAGGGAACGGATGATTTAGCACAATTCGATAAAAGGAAGTACTGGCTTTTGCGCATGTTAACATTCTGGTAATCAATTCCGGAGACCGATAAATAATGTTAAAATGGAATGCCAGGAGTAATTAGTCCGGTATATCAAATTTCCCAATTAGCCAAAAGCGTGTCCTTCAAATAAAAAACCAGAGGAATTGTCTGCCTACTTTCAGGGAGATGACCATCTCTCAGTCACATTATATTTACGAAAAGCCACTCATGCTGGCGTATGCAGGGCAAATACCTTGCCATTGTAGCAAGACCGGTTATGGAACCGTAACCCACCACACAGCACACAAAACTGCGACGACGGTTAGACTGGTGTTCACTCTCAATACAGATTATCGGTTTGTTTGTGCGCTTTTTTCTCTGTTTTTATTTTCGTTTTCAACTTTTGTTCTGTCTCATCTTGGCGCAGATCAACACTGCCATAGAACAGCTTAGAATGTGATCTGTAGTTGTACAGCGTTAGTTTTAGAAGACAAACGTAGTTATAACACACCATCATCATCAATCATTGCAAACGTGATAACTTAAATTCCGATAAGATTCCAAGAAGCTTGAGATAGATGCACAACAAACAACATTTGTATCACCTGCAGTAGATACCCAAAAGGTAAATATAGGCATAGACACAACGTCATTGACACGAATGGACGCCGTACGGACTGTAGATATTTCGTGGGCTTAAAGTAGCGAGCGAAGTGCATTGTGGAGGTGAATGTGGATGCTGTGATCAACGTACTCGTGTAAGAAGTCGCTGGTATGCATCGACAAAATTTACAGATTCTCAGTGGTTCAAATATGTTGAATACAAGTTGTGGTGCTGCTGCTACGAATGGTACTGCTGGGAACTCGCCTGAACTAAAGAGCCAGTACCCTTTGGATTGCTTGCCAAAGCAATTTGTTATATCAATGAAAAAATTGTTTGATATCTTGGATGATCAGAAAACCGGATATGTAAAGTTATCAGATATACAAAAAGGTTGGCAGGATGATGGATGCAAAGGTTTGCCCCGAGGCGTGATCGATAGTCTTCGAAAAATGACTCCAACCAGTGGTCTATTAACATTTGAACGGTTTTGTGCTGGTTTGAAGATTTGTTTGTTGCGGAATCAACAGTTAGACCCAGGAAAGGTGATACGTGACAAGCCATCGAGGCCACCATCGGCGCCATTACTCGACATTGAGAATCCAGTCCCTAATGCTCAATGGTCCAACAGTATTAATACAGCGACAGTTCGTCCGAATAATATTATTCCTAATCAACGGGCATTAAGTTTACCACAACTGAGTCCAGAAATGGAAATAGACATGATGACAGACACGGAACTAATTCCTCAGGATATTTACAGTAATCCACCGCCTCCACCCAAGCCTCCAAGGAGCAGTATCCATACAGGAGCAAGTACAGGAACAGTTATGGACAAGGCGGAAATACGGCATGCTCTACAGAATTGGCAAATGGGAATCCTAATGAATGAGATGGAAACTAAAGATAAAAGAAAATCATTTCCCATGAATCAGATAATTCGTGGAACTGCAGATGGAGGATCCTCTACTACACCTGATAGCGGCACGGGACAGCAATCCCAACTGATGTCAAGTGGTTACCAGAAGAAACGACGAGAACCACGAAGACATACTCTACAAAATGGCATTGACTTCAGTATGCTCAAAAGAATGAAGCAATTCGAAGAAGAGCGTGAAATACTTCTGCAAGGCCTGGCCGCAGTTGAAAAGGCTCGAGACTGGTATTTACAGCAAGTGTCGAACGTTCAGGAAAAAATCAAATACCTGGGTCGGATGGGATCTCACGTTGTAAGTCAATTACCTACGAAGAAGTTTATCAATAATAGTAAAATGTCAAATCTCTTTTGCAGGAACAGTGGTCCGAGGTCCAACAAGAGCGCTTAGACCTCCAAAGAGCTCGAATATTTGAAATAAATCGCCACCTATCAACTTTAACTGAGACTTGGGAACGCGGTGGGTTCCCATCTCATATTAATCTTGCCATACGCCCAACTACTCGCCAAGGTATCCTTCAACCCGTCGATCGGCTTCGACAACAAAACCGACATCTAACTAATGAAGTCAATCAGAAAACCGGTCGAATTGCTTTGCTGGAACAGGAAAAACAAATGTTAATCCGGGAACTGTTAGAACTGAGACAACCCGCTACAAATCGGAGTTTAATCAGTGTTGTGGGCAATGGGTCGCCAATTTGTAGCAACTCATCTAGCCTTGTCGATGCCGACGTTGTTTACTAAGTACAATTGCTCGTTTCTTGCTCATACCTGTTGTGCTATTAACTCTGGCCATCAATTTATTATTATTTTTTAATAAATAATTACTTTATTTATCTTATTTTGGTCACTTTGGATTCGGATACAATCTCATAAATTTGTTAAGTTGCTTATAATTAAGGTCCCGTCCAGGCGCTACGACACCCAGGCTTTCGGTTTTTTTCGCTTCGAATTTTTTATCCATATGAGCTTTATAACATTTCTGGAACGATGTTACTTCTTTTGGGCACATTTTTTCGGCGAAATCATTGTCCTTTAAACAAGCGAAGAGAATGGACATCTCTTGCAAGCAAGCTACATCCGATGAGGAATCTCCTTTGCCGCTTACCCGATTTCGTAATGCTAAAGGAAGTAGCGGTTTGAATGGCACTAACTTTTCGTTCTGAGGAGTGCGAGCCTTCGCCCTAAATATAGAAAGTCGCATATTCAATAATTTACTTGTATAACCACTTCAACTACACGAACTTTATTATTACAATATCAAATCTGTTCCTGACAATTACATTCGACATATGGACATGTTCACAATAGCGAATTAGTGGCAGGCATTTTTTTTTTCAAAACTGTATTTAGTGACCATAATTAGAATTTGTACATTTAAGTAATACAGTGACTTAAAATTAATTTCGTAACAATTGCTTACATGTAATTATTACAATAATATATACATCTTCCAAACAATATTTTATGAGATACAAGATAGATGCGTGTTTATAAATTTAGTAGTATTATTTTCCTGGAAAAGGAAAACCAGGAATTTGTTTTTTCAACTTTACTTAATCTAAACTTAATCCTAATTATATAAATAACTTAACCTAATTTAGCCTGATTGCAGTATGATTTTCCTAAAGCCATAAACAATATTTTATAATTAATGGGATATGTTATATAATTTATTAATGATCTTGCACTTACGTGATTCTCTGGACAAGTATGTCCACTGCTCCTTCAATTGGGGGTTCCTATGTCGGGCAGAATATAATGTCGGTAATGTTCCTCTATAACACCACTCATTATCACGGACTTCGCCATTCTCTCGATTTGGAAGGCGAATGTGGCACCGCTCGCCTGTCCGTACCAGAGTTCCGCCTCCTCCCTGCAACGCACAATGGCCTGTTTCACGCGGGAGACAAAGCCTGTGACATCTTCCACAGGGAGCTGTCGCATTCTTGAAAGTTGTGAAAACAACTCTTCGTACGATTCTTGTGGTCGGAAGGCGTTTTTTAGATGTTGTTCAAATTGTAGGAGCGTCTCGGGTTTCGCCTCGCTTATCAGGAGGTGTGCTTCACCATCTAGCCTTATGGGTAACCACCTAAGGAACGTGGCTTCCTCCTCCTTTTCCAAACAGCTAAGGGCCTTTTTGCAACCATCTATGAACGTTTGAAGTTCGATAGCTGCATTTGGACCTTTTTTCCCAGAGACCGCAGGAACCGTCCTCGAGACGAAGTCAAACATTGTGTTTGTGGGCTTTTCTGATTTACAAGAAAGTTCGTTTTCTTCTTCTCTGCTGATCGGTATTTGGTCCGAAGATTCTTGTTCCCTAGTGTTTGGGGTAAGAGTTAAGTCCGGAACACTAAACTGTAATTGCCTTTTACTTAACCCTTCTAACCGTTCGATTCCGCTTCGGAGTCGCCTTAGGGAATTTAGTGGTGAATCGGAAGGATCGCTAGGGTTTGATGGGTTCGAGGTATTTGCCGTGGGTGAGACTACTTTACTCTCTCTCACTTGCTTCCTCGTTTTCATGGGGGGAAGCACGCGGTGAAATTGAGTGGTCAATGACAAACGAATGTGAACGCGAACGGAGTGCAACCAAATGGGTCAGCGATGTGAAATGTGTCCACTGGTTAATTAACAAGAGGTAGCGTAAGGAATAGCTAGAGGATGGGTCCTAAAACCAACAAAACCAAAGTGGAGCTAAACAGAACAGTGAAAAAAAATATTTATATATACCAGGATAAATGGAAACCAGAGCACCTGAATAAAAGAAAGGACGGAGGAGCAGTAGTTTAAAATCCAAAGGGAAATTTCAGGAACTGACAAGCGAAAAATTCGATAGCTAAGATCAGAGAAACCAGAAGAGTACCGGCTGTATTACATAGGTTACGAAAAAATTTATAAAGTACATGACATGTGAACACCTATACCATTAAATACTGTTCTATGAATATTTGAAAAAATTGTTCTTATACTATAGTAATCATTGTATTTTATTTAATAGAGATATTATTGTAATAAATATAAAATTTTAGCAAAATTAAGACAAAAGAAAAGTTTAAATATTAACATGCAATACTTATTGATGCTGGAATGTAGATTGTGGTTGTGTGGCGGTTCTCCTGAACGACACCATCCATCTTCCCATTATTCAGGTAAAAACCCCATCTAGGGCATGCGAAAGGCATAAAAAACAAGTATTCTGGCAGTTCCATTGAAAGCCACTACTTACCTGACGGTTAGTAATGAAAAAATAGTTACCTGTAACACCTAAAAAGCGTGTACTTACCTTCCATGCCGTGCCTGTAACATTAGAAAAACCGGTGAAACATTAATTCTCGCTGACATGAAATTCCAGCGGCAACAAATGCTATATTCTCAAAGCAATGTGGTTTAACAACCAAGCAACCAATATTGCCCGTTTAATAGCTGTACGATATTCCACACCTGCAGGAAATGTGTATCTTTCCTTAGCACAGCATGCCCACATCGATCGGTCACCCGACCGACCAATACATGGGGGCATCCGGCCGACCGCCCAAGCAGTCGAGTTCCCAAATGGAAATTTACCATTAGAATTCGATTGCGAGGATATGCCAGCAAATGTGCACGATCAGCTATAATGCTTTATGCAGTCGTTGATCGTGTAAGCATTTCAACCCCTTTTTCGTTGAGATCCTTGCACCTGCTGCGAACATTTAGATGGGATCTATGCTGTGTCTGCATACTTGCGAACACACGCGATGAGCAGCAGAGGCAATCATCGTGTGTGTATTTCAATCCCTTTTGTGTTGAACAAAACGCAAAAGGCATATCTTACCTTGTATGGTCATCGAAGCGATGATTGAATATGTCGTATTCTATCGCTTCGATGAACTTAGTTTAATCGCGATTCGGATTCTGTGAGGGCAGGTTGTGCCCTCACGTTAAGCATACATCCCTCGTGGGGCGTCCCAAGGGATTTATTAATTTAGTCAGTCGTGAATTGCGGTCAATTAAGTTCGGTAAAGAACCACTAGCGCTGAGTCGGATATGGTGCGTTTAACAATTTAATAACTTAATATTGTGTCCTGAAACTGTACCTCAAAACCGAATGCGAACATTTAATTTAATAATTTAACATTGTGTCCTGAAATTGTATCTCAAAACCGAGTGCGAACACTTAATTTAATAATTTAACATTGTGTCCTGAAATTGTATCTCAAAACCGAGTGCGAACATTTAATTTAATAATTTAATATTGTGTCCTGAAATTGTATCTCAAAACCGAGTGCGAACATTTAATTTAATAATTTAACATTGTGTCCTGAAATTGTATCTCAAAACCGAGTGCGAACACTTAATTTAATAATTTAACATTGTATCCTGAAATTGTATCTCAAAACCGAGTGCGAACATTTAATTTAATAATTTAATATTGTGTCCTGAAATTGTATCTCAAAACCGAGTGCGAACATTTAATTTAATAATTTAACACTGTGTCCTGAAATTGTATCTCAAAACCGAGTGCGAACATTTAATTTAATAATTTAATATTGTGTCCTGAAATTGTATCTTAAAACCGAATGTGAACATTTAATTTAATAATTTAATATTGTAAATAAAGTGAGGACAAATATATAGCAAGACGGCATTTGATTCGGGGAGTCAGGGACGGAAGGAAACGGTTGGACAAACGTGGTGAACCTGTGCGCCCGTGGCACCCGGTACTTTGCCATACCACGTAGACCCACCACAGTTGTTCCCTGTGAGCTCCGTCCGATGTAGATACTGGTTTGTCTCAAAATGTTATATAGTTGTGGTTTAACGTATCGCACCTCCGAAGCCAGACTCAGCTCCGGATGAAAGGGGAAAGATGTCTTGCCCAGTACGACCGTGAATGGTTATAGTGTATTTATTTATTTTTTTATAAATATTATAAAAAAGGGGATATCTTGCCTTATATGATCATCGAAGCGATGATTAAATATGTCGTATTCTATCGCTTCGATAAACTTAGTTTAATCGCGATTCGGATTCCGTGGGGGCAGGTTGTGCAAATTTGATTCGGGGAGTCAGGGACGGAAGGAAATGGTTGGACAAACGTGGTGAACCTGTGCGCCCGTGGCACCCAGTACTTTGCCATACCACGTAGACCCACCACAGTAACTCAGCAACAGTGCATGGATGAACTTAATTCAATTTTTGGCGAGGAAGCTCCATCAAGGACTAGTGTTTATCGATGGTATGGTGAATTCAATCGTGGTCGTAGTTTACTCCAAGATGAATTTCGTGAAGGTCGTCCAAAATCAGTTGTTGTTCCGAAAACCATTGATACTGTGAGCGAACTGATATTGGAAGATCCTCATGTGACCTATCGTGAGATTGAGATAATCTTAGGCGTTAGTAGAACCAGCATACATTCAATATTGCATAAACATTTGACTGTCAAAAAAATTTGTTCGCGTTGGATCCCACACAATTTGTCAATCGCCCAAAAAAAGGCTCGTGTCAATTGGTCGAAAGAAATGCTCAATAAATACGGTCGCGGTGCTTCGAAACACGTCTATGACATCGTGACAGGTGATGAATCGTGGATTTACGCGTATGAGCCCGAAAGTAAACAGCAGTCGACTGTCTGGGTGTTTCAAGATGAGCCAAATCCAACAAAAGTTGTTCGCGCACGAAGCACTTCCAAGCAAATGGTCGCCTGTTTTTTCGAAAAAACTGGACATGTCGCAACCGTACCACTAGAACAACGCAGAACAGTCAATTCTGAGTGGTACACAACCATTTGTTTGCCAGTTGTCTTCCAAGAAATCGGGAAAACCAGCCGCCGAAGACGGATCACTCTTCACCACGACAATGCGAGCTCTCACACATCGGCTGCGACAACTGCATTTTTGAGCACCCAAAACATCGATTTGATGGGTCATCCGCCGTATAGTCCTGACTTGGCACCGAATGACTTCTTTTTATCCCCGTACGTAAAAAACAAACTGAGAGGTCAACGTTTTTCGATACCTGAAGAAGCGGTTGCTCCATTCAGAATGCACGTGTTGGAGATACCTCAACCAGAGTGGCAAAAGTACTTCGACAATTGGTTCAAACGCATGCAAAAGTGTATAGATCTTCATGGGGAATATTTTGAAAAACAATAAAGTGATTTTCGATGATCAATATTTGTTTTTGTTCGCTAATCCCGAAATATAAAAGGCAACCCTCGTATAACTTTGGCGTAATTGTTGTGACTCCTTGGTGGGTGTTTTACCTTTTCCGCCAAGCACAGTCCGAAGTAAAACAAATCAAAAGAAACTACGGTAACCAATTGAAACACAAAAAAAATTGTTTTTGAATTTTTATTTAATTGTTGTCGTCTATTAATTTTTGAATGTTATAAGTATTTCTTATGAAATAAATGACAAGCAATTTATTGAAAAAGAAGGTACCGGTCGTATCTGCAAACACATCATATGCGATAACAAAAATATGAATGATCGAAATATACTTAAGTCCATTACTTTCCGACACACGTTAATTTCATTTTTTTTATTTTTTCGACACACGTTACTTTCGTTTTTTTTTTTTTTCAAATTTCCGCTGCGCGGACCGACCTTCTTGGAGGGTTTCTCTGTGACGTACTATCAACCTCCTCGGTGAGGTTCTCTGTCCTGCCGCTCGATATAGACTGTCTGTCTGCACACACAGACATCCAGATTCCATTATTCCGCCTTCATCTACAAAAGGAAATTTCTCATCCTGTCTGCCAACAGATTTTCCCATCGTATCTGTTAGCAGCGTAAAACTTCCCCTTGCATCTCAAAGGGAGAATTTTCCATTGGATCTGGAAAAGGAGAAATCTTACAAATGATCATTATCATTATATCTACCGAAAATGGTAATTTCTTGGAAACATCGTGCAGATGTTTAAGATGGGAGATCTGTATGCGATGCTTGCTGCATTTGACGCATTGCTTAGAAGCGATGCTTTAGCTGCCCTTTTGAATTGGGCAGAATACCATGTATGGATGCGTTGAACTCGATCTTGGAAGCTTTTGAACGTTAAGATCCTTGGTTCTTGCTATCGGGTTCAACGTTGTTGCAATCTCATATAGCCTTTATTACAGGTATTGTAATGACTATTGGCCGCGTGTCTGTGGGCATGTGTGCTGCGAAAGGTGATTAGAGTTCCTTGGCGGAAGGGATAACTCACATGTAAGGAGTTGTATGGTTCGTAGAACCGCTACAACGTCCTTACTGATTCTGAAGTTGAAACTTCGTACCCGTTTAGGGTGGCTCGGACGAGGGGGATCACAAAAACACAACTATTTACATTTAAGGTGTTTAAAACTATTTCTATTCAACACTTCTTACGGTTTATTATACAATCGCACATTTATAATTTATTAAAACCTTCTCTGTTTATTAACCACACACTATACTTATGAATGTTATATTTATCAATACCTTTTTAGTTATTAACCAGACACTATACTTATGAATGTTAACCCCGTGACCGCTTTGGTTAATCGTCTAGTACCAACTCCGACGACCGTTTCCGTCAAGTAGCAAAAACCAACTCGTTGCCTTTTCCGATCGTTTGATCGCAGGAAAACCTTTTTTTCTTGTTCGCTAACACAAGGCAACGTGTTGCGATGATCGCACTCGAGATCCTTTGTATTAGGATCTCTTTTGTGAGCCCGCACATGATTTGTCTGATCCCAAGGTATTGTACCTTGGATCGGAAACCGTCTGGAATCCCTTAAGTATTACCTGGGATTTCTCACAGTGCCCAGACTTGGCAATTTCTTTTTTAGTGAACATCGGAGCCAAAGATATTTTGTATCTTATGGGTATTGTTGTTCAGCGAGTGTTTTTACGATCGCCGTCCTTTATTCCGTATAGGAAATGTTTCCTTGAATAGGATTTAAGGGGACGGTGTCGCCGTGCATTTTATGCTTTTTACCAACTCTACTTGAGAGTTGGTCATCTGGTCCGCAGATTTGGAACCAGGGGAATTTACGTGTTGAACATCTGGTTCGAATATCACGTTTTGGATTTATATGGACAAATTGAACGTTTAGTTCAAATTCTTTGATATCAATTTTGGTACAGGTATTCCCCGACTTACGACCGAGATCGGTTCCTGGTCATCGGTCGTAAGTCGATTAAGTCGCAAGTCGAATTTCATATAAAAAAAATTCCGACTTAGTTAATGTAATGTATTATTTGTACTGAAATATGTATGTGAATCGAATTTTTTTACTTTGTTTTTTTTTTTTTTAATTTTCTCATATATTTTAGGGATTCCCCGCAACTACATATTTGTCTACTTTAAGTATTTTCTATGAAAAAAATTGGAAAAAAATGGTCGTAAGTGCGAATAGTCGTAAGTCGAACGGTCGTAAGTCGGGGACTACCTGTATTGGCCCGTTTAGTGTATGGGGTAATGCTAGGGCTTGGGGAGTGTTTCATCCTTTTAGTGGGCGATTTTGCGTGTAGCGCAATTCATTGGTGGAGACTGGCTCCAAAGAGGTATATTTTTATGGGTCGGTGGTTGTGGACGTAACAGATATATGAATTAAAGGATGTGGAGTGAGGTTAGTTATGGGCTTGAAGAAGAGTATTTCTTTCCGGTTGTTCGTTGGAAAAACATAGGATGTTGGAAAATGGTTGGACGTTACAGTATTTGAACTGATTAGGGGTAACTTCGGTGCTGTGGTATATGATCTCGTTTGAATCATTTACCAGTCTGCCTGATGTGAAGATAGCTCTGGTGTGGAAACAGTTGGGATAGTTAGTTCTGATATCTAGAGGGTTCGCTAAGAGCGAGGTTATTATGGGATTGGGATTATTTTGTAGGTTTTCGATAAATTTGATAGACAGCTCGAGGAATCGTCTATCGAGGCGCTCAGTACCAGCAGTATTGTAGAGTTCGACGTTACTATAGTACTTATAGGAGTTAGGCCGACGATATAAGCCAGAGACATACCTAAAGCATTTTCTTTCGAATACTCGTAACTTCTCCATTTGGGAGGGAGTGATATGGTATCACTGCTCCTCGATAGCAAAGTGGTTAGTATACCCGCCTGTCACGCGGGAGACCGAGGTTTGATTCTCCGTCGGGGAGCCTCTGGCGCAAGACTAATGACCTTGCCTGGAAAAAACAAATCATTATGGAAAAAATTAACAAGCCCCAGGACTTGCTGAATAAGGCCAAAACCGGTTCCCGGTTGTAGTGCCGATGATGATGATGATGATATGGTATCACAATGGGCACGCGTACGTGAGTGTGGGCCTGGTAATTTGTTTGTAAATGAACAGTTTGACTTTGTGAGAGAGACTATTAGGTTTCCACATTACTGTTCTACAGAGATTAAGCTGAATTGTGGCTTTATGAAGGGAATTTTTAATGTGGGGGGAAAAAGACCAGTTATTAGAAAAAGTGATTCCCAGATATTTTAGGGTTTTGGAGGGTTTTATTAGAGTGTTGTTTAGGTTAAGTTTAATTTTGTTGTGGCAGCGTCTAGTGTTGTTTGTACAATGCTCCTGTTTGCCCTTGAACACTATGAGCTGCGTTTTATTTGGGTTATGGTGAATTTTCCATTTATTAAAATATGTTGTTATGTTAGGGAGGAAGTTGTTAATGCGGTTTCTTGCATCCTTAACAAATTTGCTGCTAGAGTAAATTAATGTATCATCAGCATAATTCAGCATAACAACATTAGGAGATACGGGTTGAGGAATATCCGCGGTATATAACAGATATAAAATTGGCCCTAAAATAGAGCCTTGGGGAACACCCGTGGTTATGTTGCGAGTTTCTGAGACGGAAGAATTTATTCTCACAACGAATTTTCTGTCAGAAAGATAAGAGGCTAAGAGCTTTGTCGTTGTGTGAGAGTTTAGATTAAATATGGAGTGGAGTTTGTACAGAAGCCCTGAGATCCAGACGCAATCAAACGCCTTAGAAATATCAAGAGATATACACACAGTAAAGCTTTGGTTTTGGAGACCAGTTGTGACATCGTGTGTCAGTTTTAGTAGGGCGTGTCATCAGGATTGTCGCTTACGGAATCCCACCTGAGAGTTAGGGATGAGGGCATTCTCATTGGCAAATGAGAGAAGATTTTGGTAGATCTTGCGTTCCAGTATCTTACTTAGTGTATTTAATAGGGATATTGGACGATAATTGCAAGGGCTATTACTACTACCGGGCTTCTTAATAGGAATTACTACCGCAGTTTTCCAGTTCTCTGGGAAGTGCGATGCATTAATTATATGATTAAGAAGAATGAGGATGGGAAGTAGATTCGGTGGGCGTAGCCTTTTAAATAGAAGACGTGGGATTCCATCTAATCCAGTTGACTTTTTGTTATTTCCTGATCTTACGATCTCGGATAATTCGTCCGCAGTTAGAAAATTTGTAGTGTCTAAGGGGTGTGAAGCTATGTTCGTGTTGTTAAATTCACCGATGAAAGGAGTAAAAGATGGGAATAATCTGTTTGAGATGTATTCGTTTACTGTGTTCTCGAAGCCGGGAGTTGAGAGAGAATTATTTTGCTGATGAATCTTTGCAAAGTGTTCTGCGAGGCAATTTGCTATGTCCGTATTGGACTGGGCAATATTACTGCTGATTGGGTTAATGAGATGTTCAATTCGGGGTTTATATTTACGACCAGTTAATTGGTTGATGTTCTTGAAATTATCACGATTTGGTTTGATGTTACTAAGTGTGGAGATGTAGTTCTCATCTGCGAACTTTTTCAACTGCTCATTTATCAGAGTGGATAGGAGTTGGATTTGACTTTTAATAAAGGGGCAGTATCTTGTATGAAGTTTTCGGCGGAGCTGCTTTTTAAGGCGCAATAATTTGGTTAGGATGCTGGGCAAAGGCTTTTCTAAATAGTTATGAGTAATGGTTGTCGGGGTGTTTTTGCTGAGAGCCTCCTTAAGAATTTGCTCTATTCTTAAATATGCTTGATCGATTTCAGTAGGGAGTAAGTTAGATGCTTCAGGGATATACAAGTCAGAGAAACTTATCGCTATGTCCCTATTGACTTTTATCCAATTTTTTTTGGTGAAGTTTGGAACAGGGGTTGACGAGTAGAGTGGGTCGAGAGAGGGGATTTGGATCGTGGTGTGAACGGAACCATGATCAGAAGGAAATATAAAGGAGACTGTAGGTGGACCCGCTGAATAAACATCGTCGGACTTGAGGAAGAAGTCGATTGTTGACTTGGCTGAGCTAGAGACACGAGTTGGCTGTAATGGGGAGTCAATGTAAGTATATGGATAAGACGGGAGGAGGGCTAGCAATTGGCGACCATATTTGTTGCATTTATTATCATTGAATGCTGTATGACGAGCATTCCAGTCTCCTCCGATTATAAATGGAGCGGGAACGGACTGTTGGATAATCTGCGAAATGTCAGTATCTGGGAAATCTGATTGTCGTGAAGGGTGAATATAAATGGATGCTAAGACGAGCACTTTTTTGTTCTCACAAAAGAGTTTTAGTGCTGTGTATTAATGCTGGATATACCGGCGAATTTGATTTCACTGAATTGAAATTTTTTGTGAATTAAGATGCCGGTACCTCCATGAGATCCATTAGTTCTGGGGTTAGAAACTAAAGTATAACTGGGAATGGAAACTCGGGAATTTGGTTTGAGCCAGGTCTCTGAAAGGAAGAGGATATCTGGGGGAAACTTTTAAACAAACATCAGGAGGTGTTGCTTACGTATGTTAGAGTAAGTGGATTCTGTGTTGAGGGAGATAATGGTTAGTTTAGAGAGAGCTGGAAAGAATATGGGAAGTTATTAGTCAAAGAATCAGACCTTTTTTTTCTGTTTCTGACATCTTCGTCAGCGAAGGTAGCATGGCTTGTAAGCTTTGGATGTATCCCATGTTGTCCAGATTGAAATTTTTAGTATTGTTGTGAGGTTTCCTCTTGCTGCATCCGCGAAGATTTTCCTGGTCGGGTTGACTTTGTTTCCTGCAATACTGTTGGTTTCATTGTTGTTGATTTAATTGTTGTTACTAATTTCCGTCTTTGCAGAAGTTTTAGCTTCTGAGGGCATTGGGAAAAATGTGCCGGATGAGGGCCTCCGCAGTTACAGCATTTTACTGTGATCTTTTTGGTGGTAATGGATCTGTGGGGCTTTTCAGGGCCCGAAGAGCCATACATCATTCGATCCCCACTATTCCAGGCGAACCGACTCACCTCTAAGTCGAACTTCAGCAAGGTTGCGTAACCTTGCTACGGCATTTACCCCCAGCCAAATCTCCGGAATTAATACAGTTACCCAATCGGATAACTGTTATGAATATCCGTTAGGCAGCTTACCCATTCTGTAGGGGGTTTTCCTTCCAAACCCCCTTTTTCTCCAACACCATCCCTGAAAAACATTAAGTCCACGGCAAATCTTATCACTTTGCCGTGGCATCGAAAATTCACCCTCGGGCAGACATTGATTCCTAATAAAAAAACATTAAGTCCACGGCAAAGCTTATCACTTTGCCGTGGCATCGAAAATTCACCCTCGGGCAGGCATTGATCCCTAATAAAAAACATTAAGTCCACGGCAAAGCTTATCACTTTGCCGTGGCATCGAAAGTTCACCCTCGGGCAGGCATCGATTCCTAAAAAATAAAAAAACATAAGTCCACGGCAAAGATTATCACATTGCCGTGGCATTTGAAATCCTATCCCTAGGCATACATTCTACCCAGGGCATCTCGTTCCCATAGCCTTATGCTATGGAAACAACATCAACAAAGAGTTCCTTGTTGACTCGTTTTATTGTTTGCCCATGGCACTCCTTGCATGCGGCAATTGGGTCCCATTGGTTTGCCACCGCCGACAAGGTTTCGGCAGAGGCAAACCAAACATTTCCCTAATTACCAGCAATCGCTGGTTTCCTATTATCGGTCCCCACCGATCAGGGACCGCAAACAAGCAACGAACTGGATGCAGCCAGAAAATGTTTACTTTCAACATCTGGCAATGGCTGCACCCTATATTCGTTGCAATATTTAAACATCGTCAACCGAAATGTGGATTTATGGCCTCCCATAGGATGACCAGATCTTCGGTTCGCGTCTTTTTTCACCCCAGATGTTTTTGTTTGCATTCGGGGAAGAAGCTGTAGCGATGTTGGCATCCGTCCAGGGTCGCCGGACGATCGTATGCGAGGCGTACACACATACGCATCATGTATGCCTATTTCCCCCCGGCCCAATCACGATTAACTACCGCGAGTTAATCGTGTAGCTCCTCCCCTTTTGCGGTTTTCTTTGGGTGTCCCTTTTCTTTTGTGGGCATAAAATATCCAGTCAGATTGCATCACTGGTCGAGAGCACTTGAGCTGGGAGTCAAGCCTACCATTCCATTGACGAGTACACACGTCAAAAGAGTATTTTGTTGCTGTCGGTTTATATACAGAATTATCCATTATACCCTTGGGACATAATACGGATTTTCATAAAGTAAAATTTAATGAAACGTTGTGTGAAGAATCGGATGTTCATAAAGTAAAATTTAATGAAACGTTGTGTGAAGAATCGGATTTTCGTAAAGTAAAATTTAATGAAACGTTGTGTGAAGAATCGGATGTTCATAAAGTAAAATTTAATGAAACGTTGTGTGAAGAATCGGATTTTCGTAAAGTAAAATTTAATGAAACGTTGTGTGAAGAATCAGATGTTCATAAAGTAAAATTTAATGAAACGTTGTGTGAAGAATCAGATGTTCATAAAGTAAAATTTAATGAAACGTTGTGTGAAGAATCAGATGTTCATAAAGTAAAATCTAAGGAAACATTGTGTGTAGGATAAATCAAAATAAAGTAATCATCGAGGCAGATTCGAGTTTTATTTTACATCCTTTGGTGATCGTGTGCTATTTTTGTGTCATCGGGTTGAGTGGCCATTGTGAACAATAACATCGGAACAAGTCGGGGTGTTTAGCCAGTTCTGTGTCATACGTGGACACCCAAGAGTTAAACATACCCACATTGGTGACCTAAGTGTGAAGAATACGCCACCTTTCTAACCACATTATACTCCAAGAAACGTGAACAATAAGAACAGTGACTTGTGTGTGCAATCGAAGGAACTCGAAAAGGGTATGAAGAACCCCACCCCATCTGTAACCACGCTTCCTGTAGAGTGCTAGTGCAAGTATCCACAACCTGGTAACGGCTGCCCCAACATTCCGGAGATCACATCACCACTAGGAGCTGCAGCACCAATTCAACAACATCAGTTAAAAATAGCAGGTACCCCCCTTTTTTTCTTCATTTCTTTGGTTTTCCTTTTTTGTTATTCGCATAATGCCACCAAATTAAATTAAATTAAACAGTAAAACACTTAAAGAAAGTTTAGCTTTAAAATTATTTTTTTTTACTGAGTAATTGCAACACCACTAGCAAATCAAGCCTATAGGCATCCGAACAAAATATTGTATTTATCAAATAAACAAATTAAAGGCACCCCTTTAAGAAAAATATAACTTTTTATCCTTTCTGTCCAATTAAGTTTCGAGTCTTTAATTATAGTGACGCAAATAAACACGTACTCTCGTTTTAAATACACACGTTTTCACACCCTTCGTGTTTCTTGGTTCTCCTAAATTTCTGTTTTCCTTTTGCTTAATTTAATATAGCGTACATTGAACAAACATTTACTGTCCAAATATCAAAACACAACTTTTTAAATATTTATCGCTATTAACTTAATCGAATCAATGAACGAAAAGTAACAGAGTTTCATGCGACTCTATCAAATTAGCGCCACTTTAAACATACTAAACATCAGTTGCAGTTCATTTTTTTTTTAATTGTTTTTAATCGTGTCAAAATAGCGTGTGTCCAAAGCAGAAAAATATTATACTTTAAACAAAACAAAATAATAAAGGCACTTATCATTGTAAGCCCCTTCAGGGTATTTAGCAGTGCCTAACCGTTTCAACAACAATAGTACATCTCTATAACTACTTTTTAATTAAAAATTAATTGTGAACTAACTTATATCACGAAGCAATTTAATAGAAACAAGATACAAAAACGATAAACAAAGATTATAATTTCCTAATCGCGAAGCTAGCCAGTAAATTATATGAACCTAAAGATTCTGGCAAATATTTATTTTATTCACTAAGCGTATTGTACAAACGCACTTACAACTTATACAAGGATATAAGTAACTCCAATTTTATATAAGAATATTGCGCACAACACAAAAACTCGGTTACTCATTTTTTTTTTATATTGCTTAATCCGAGTATATATTTGAAATCTCACGAAATCACACCCGGCAAGCTAACCAAATTATCGCAAATTAAAAGCTTTTTGCAAATCGGAATCTCTACACATTCTGTGAATGATGGCTCAATTCAAGAACGGCATTTAATCTGGTCAGCTTCCGATATCATTTCAAAATTAAAAAACATTCTACATTAAATAGAAACGATTCGGAATTAAATAAATATTGTAAGCCCCTTCTGGGTACAAGCAGGCACCAACACATTCAACCCCACACAATTTCACGCGACTCTAAGCAACGCCACTCGACTTGGCACAATTCTCCTTTGACTCTGCACCTTCAATCGCCTTCTTTTCATTACAATTTGGCCCCTCTTAACCTTAGTTGGCCCCTTATCCCCACTCCATTCAATTCTTTTGACCCATTGGCCTCCCTTCACCTTTCTTCGCGTCCTCTTACGCCTTTTATTTCAGTTTCGCGTCACTACCCATAATGGTCAACACGCGGAACACCATGGCCAAAAAGGCTCTGGAACAATCCGAGCCTCTTGAATTCCACGACGCCTCCAGCGTCGATTTCCCCACTGAGCAGGTCGATGCTGACCTAGACTTGCCCGGACAATCTACTCCCCTGGCACCACCGGTTGCCTCCAGTGTCGTTAATCGACCCCAACCTGTTTCCTCTGACGCACTCCCTTCCGCTCCTAACGCCCCTGGTACCGGCCCTTTGATAAATTCCGGCATTTTAATGCCCACAACTAGTGCCGGTACCTCACAACAAGCTCATAGGCACCCAGAGTCCCAAGAATTCGGCGATGCTTCCAGCCTCGGGAATGGGACTCGCCATTCAAATATAGGACTTCCCCCCTTCGATGAGGAGGACCCAGACCTTTGGTTTGCAGTAGCAGACCGCATCTTCCTGGCCTCTGACTTGCACGACGAACAACTGCGTGCAGTCGAGCTGTTAAAAGTGCTTGACCGCACTCAGCGACCGCATGTTGCCCACATAATAAGGTCGGCCGGCCGCAACCCGTATAGCAACGTGCGTGAAGCTCTGCTCGACGCTTTGGACGAGCCTGGAAGTGTGCGGCAACAACGTTTAGCCGCTGTAACCAACCTTTCTGGGATGCGACCATCTCTCTTCCTGACCCATTTACGCTCTATAGCGGGGACCAGGATTGGGGACGACCTAATAAGGCCTCACTTTTTGAGGTGTCTTCCCCAACATGCCCGTTCGGCACTTATAGCCCAACCCAACCAGAGTTTGGGCTATTTATCCAAGATTGCGGACGCAATTATGGAAGGCTCAGATCCGTATTCTGAGCCTCCAGCGTACCAGGTAGCGGCGGTTTCTCAACACGCCGCCCAGCCTGCACGGCACCCTCGTCTGCCTTTCACAGCCCCTCAATTGGTCCCAACTCTCCATCCTCCTCAAACCCAGTTACCTCTTAGAAGGCCCGCCTCAACCAATTTCCCTCAGGGGAATCCAGAGGCAGGCCCCAACGTATTTAACCAAAGAAGTTCGCCACCACAAGTAACGCCTGCTGACCTTCGGGCGCTCCAGACCTCACTCCTCCGCGAGATAAGTCAATTTCGCGCGGAGGTAAGGAACAATCCTCGAAGCGCCCAGAATCGAGCCATGCCGAGCCGTCCTCCCAATCGGCAGAATTCCCACCAAAATGCCCCACAGAGGGCCATTTCCTCTCAAAATGGCCCTCACCGAACCAATTCCCAGCGAGCTCCGGCTCGACCTCCCCGTAATGGCAATAGCAATAGGCAGAATATACCTGATAATGCCGTTACTCTGCCGTGGTGCGCCAATCACCAACGATATGGTGATCGCGCATTTAACTGCAAGGCGCCTTGTGGTTGGACACAACCTTCCAAAGGCGCTCTTTAAACTAATTTTACCTACCGACACCCTCGCGCAATCGGCCGGCACCCATACGATAAGTCGCCTAACCATCCGGGATTCAAAACTGAATATCGCTTTTACTGTCGATACCGGCGCCGATATTTCAGTCCTCCCGCGATCGTTTGCTCCGCGTAACCGCGTGCCAGCCGCACTTAAATTGTCAGCTGCAAATAATACGCCGATACTTACGTACGGACGTAAAAAGCTGACACTCCAATTGGGTCTTTGTCGTCCGATCACTTGGCGTTTCGTCATCGCGGACGTAAATGAACCCCTGATAGGTTCCGACCTATTAGGGGCACATAATCTGTTGGTCGATTCGACCCATAACAGACTTGTAGCTCCAACCGCACCCCCCTTGCCCATGACGGCATCACCAGCGGCAACTTCAGGGGCCACAGAGTGCATAGACCCATTTCAGGTTATGGTACAAGAATTTGCTAGTACAACTATTCCTCTACCTAACCAGCGTCGACATAAAGCCACGGTGTTTCATCATATAGAAACACGTGGTCCCCCGGTGAGCCAGCGTCCACGTCGACTGGCTCCTGAAAAATTACGTGCGGCGCGCGCGGAGTTCGAGCATATGATCGAACTAGGTATCTGCCAACCGTCGGACAGTCCCTGGGCAAGCCCACTTCACTTAGTGAAGAAACGTTCTGGTGAGTGGCGCCCATGTGGCGATTACAGGCTGTTGAACGCAGCAACTGTCCCGGACAGATACCCAATTCCACACCTCTACGATTTTTCGTACAAGTTACGAGGGTGCAATGTCTTCACTACCCTGGATCTCACCAGGGCATACCATCAAATTCCGGTGGCACCAGAAGACATCCCCAAGACCGCAGTCATTACACCTTTTGGACTCTTCGTGTTCAAAGTGATGACTTTCGGCCTCAGGAACGCCGCACAGACATTCCAGCGGTATATCGACACGGCTTTACGAGGTCTTAATTGCTGCCATGCATACCTTGATGACATTCTCATCGCCTCCAAAGACCACGCCGAACATAAACGCCACTTACGTCAGGTCCTAGAGCGCCTCCGTGAATTCGGTCTTGTCATCAACCCAGATAAGTGTCAATACGCCAAGGAGCAAATCACCTATCTGGGTTATGTCGTTGACAACCAGGGCATTCGCCCACTACCAGACCGTGTGGAGGCCCTCATGAAGTATCCCCGGCCTACTAACGTGAGTGAGCTTCGTCGATTTTTGGGCATGCTGAACTTCTACCGTCCGATCCTGAAGAATGCTGCCCAGATTCAAGCTCCGCTCAATGAATTCTTAAAAGGAGCTAAGCGCAATGATAAGCGCCCCATTAATTGGACAGAAGTCTCAGATCGAGCATTCCAACTGTCCAAAGAACAATTGGCAAATGCCACCTTACTCCGATACCCTCTCGAGGGAGCGGCACTTTCTATCCAATGCGACGCATCGGATACCGCAATCGGAGCCGTCCTTGAACAGGACATTGAAGGCCGCCCGGAACCACTTGGTTTCTTTTCAAGGAAGCTGAGTCCCACTGAGCGACGTTACAGCGCCTACGACTGTGAATTGCTCGCGATCTACAGCGCTGTTAAGTACTTCCGTCATATGATAGAAGGTCGCTCACTCTGCATCTTAACAGACCACAAGCCATTGGTCTATGCGTTCCGGAAGAAGTCGGGAAATGCCTCCCCCCGACAAGAGCGTCAATTAGACCTCATTGGGCAATATTCTACGGAGATAAGGCATATCTCCGGTAAACAGAATGTCACGGCGGACGCCCTTTCTCGAATCGATACGATTCATTTGCGTACCGCCTTGAATAACACTGACCTTGCCCTAGCTCAAGAGGAGGACGAACAGCTCAAGTCCCTCCTAACTGCCGATACGGCGCTAGAGCTTAAGAAAATTACCCTTCGCGACCCATTGGGCGAAATCTGGTGTGATGTCTCCACTGGAACCGCTAGACCTTACATTCCCGAGAAACTTCGTAAGGGCGTGTTCCAGGTTTACCACAACCCTGCCCACCCCAGCGGCCGAGCAACAGCCGCTGCTGTCCGTCGCAAATTCATTTGGCCCCGGATGAACAAAGATCTCACCGGTTGGGCCCGTGCTTGTCTCCAGTGCCAACGCTGCAAGGTAGCGCGACATAACGTACTGGAGCCAGCGCAATTCAAGCTTCCCACGGCACGCTTCGCCCATGTCCACATAGACATAGTGAGACCGCTTACTCCATCAAGAGGATTTTCTTATATCCTCACTATGATGGATCGCTGCACGCGATGGCCAGAGGCGACACCTCTCCGGACAGTTACTGCCGAATCAGTCGCCAAGGCCTTTTATTCAACTTGGGTCACACGCTTCGGTGTACCAACCACCACAACTTCGGACCGAGGTCCACAATTCGAGGCGACAATTTTTAGGCAGCTAACAAATCTTCTCGGCTGCCAAAGAAGTCGTCCCACCGCCTACCACCCGCAATCAAATGGGATGATAGAGCGCTGGCACAGATCTCTAAAAGCCTCACTCATGTGTCATAATGACACACAATGGTTTGACGCCGTACCAACCGCCCTCCTCGGCCTGAGGACAAGCATTAAGGAGGACCTGGGTGCTTCGGCAGCAGAGCTTACCTACGGTACCAACCTCCTTCTTCCAGGAGAACTTTTCCTGAATGGCGAAACACCGCGTGACCAACTTCGTGAATTGGGACATCTCCGTGACCCGCTACGTAAGGTTAGGGCAACCCCTGTAACCAGGCACGGCTCCAAAAAACTTTTCGTCCACCCTGAACTGCACAGCTGCACGCACGTCTTTGTCAGGGTGGATAAGGTCAAAAAACCTCTCGACCCACCGTATGATGGCCCATTCAAAGTCTTCCGCCGCATCAGTGACCGCGTCTTCGAGATCGACATCAGAGGCAAGCGATCCACGGTCAGCGTCGAAAGGCTTAAGCCCTGTTTTCTGGAAGCTTCCGCTCCAGAATCATCTCCATCTTCGAATACCACTCCTACACCACCGGCACGACCTCCCCGTACTCGCGCTCAGGCGCGAGCCCATGGCCAACTCACCTCCTCCTAACCTGCCTTACCTGTTTCGTGACTACGTCACTGGGGAGGGAGTGATGTGGGGCTTTTCAGGGCCCGAAGAGCCATACATCATTCGATCCCCACTATTCCAGGCGAACCGACTCACCTCTAAGTCGAACTTCAGCAAGGTTGCGTAACCTTGCTACGGCATTTACCCCCAGCCAAATCGCCGGAATTAATACAGTTACCCAATCGGATAACTGTTATGAATATCCGTTAGGCAGCTTACCCATTCTGTAGGGGGTTTTCCTTCCAAACCCCCTTTTTCTCCAACACCATCCCTGAAAAACATTAAGTCCACGGCAAATCTTATCACTTTGCCGTGGCATCGAAAATTCACCCTCGGGCAGGCATTGATTCCTAATAAAAAAACATTAAGTCCACGGCAAAGCTTATCACTTTGCCGTGGCATCGAAAATTCACCCTCGGGCAGGCATTGATCCCTAATAAAAAACATTAAGTCCACGGCAAAGCTTATCACTTTGCCGTGGCATCGAAAGTTCACCCTCGGGCAGGCATCGATTCCTAAAAAATAAAAAAACATAAGTACACGGCAAAGATTATCACATTGCCGTGGCATTTGAAATCCTATCCTTATGCATACATTCTACCCAGGGCATCTCATTCCCATAGCCTTATGCTATGGAAACAACATCAACAAAGAGTTCCTTGTTGGCTCGTTTTATTGTTTGCCCATGGCACTCCTTGCATGCGGCAATTGGGTCCCATTGGTTTGCCACCGCCGACAAGGTTTCGGCAGAGGCAAACCAAACATTTCCCTAATTACCAGCAATCGCTGGTTTCCTATTATCGGTCCCCACCGATCAGGGACCGCAAACAAGCAACGAACTGGATGCAGCCAGAAAATGTTTACTTTCAACATCTGGCAATGGCTGCACCCTATATTCGTTGCAATATTTAAACATCGTCAACCGAAATGTGGATTTATGGCCTCCCATAGGATGACCAGATCTTCGGTTCGCGTCTTTTTTCACCCCAGATGTTTTTGTTTGCATTCGGGGAAGAAGCTGTAGCGATGTTGACATCCGCCCAGGGTCGCCGGACGATCGTATGCGAGGCGTACACACATACGCACCATGTATGCCTATTTCCCCCCGGTCCAATCACGATTAACTGCCGCGAGTTAATCGTGTAGCTCCTCCCCTTTTGCGGTTTTCTTTGGGTGTCCCTTTTCTTTTGTGGGCATAAAATACCCAGTCAGATTGCATTACTGGTCGAGAGCACTTGAGCTGGGAGTCAAGCCTACCATTCCATTGACGAGTACACACGTCAAAAGAGTATTTTATTGCTGTCGGTTTATATACAGAATTATCCATTATACCCTTGGGACATAATACGGATTTTCATAAAGTAAAATTTAATGAAACGTTGTGTGAAGAATCGGATGTTCATAAAGTAAAATTTAATGAAACGTTGTGTGAAGAATCGGATTTTCGTAAAGTAAAATTTAATGAAACGTTGTGTGAAGAATCGGATTTTCGTAAAGTAAAATTTAATGAAACGTTGTGTGAAGAATCAGATGTTCATAAAGTAAAATTTAATGAAACGTTGTGTGAAGAATCAGATGTTCATAAAGTAAAATTTAATGAAACGTTGTGTGAAGAATCAGATGTTCATAAAGTAAAATCTAAGGAAACATTGTGTGTAGGATAAATCAAAATAAAGTAATCATCGAGGCAGATTCGAGTTTTATTTTACATCCTTTGGTGATCGTGTGCTATTTTTGTGTCATCGGGTTGAGTGGCCATTGTGAACAATAACATCGGAACAAGTCGGGGTGTTTAGCCAGTTCTGTGTCATACGTGGACACCCAAGAGTTAAACATACCCACAGATCCATCAGCGTTGACGGTTTGTACTGTTTCAGGTTCCAGGCCTTGTGGATTTACCTTGCATTCATCGAGCTCGTGTTCCTCTGCGCATCTGCCGCAACGTCTTTGCTGGTTTCATGAGACCGTCAAGTGTCCTGAGTCTTGAAATCGCTTACAATGAAGAATTTCTTGTTTGTATAGCTCTTCGATTGCGATTTTTTTGGGTAAACAAATATTTAATTTGCTTAAGTTGCTTGATGTCTTGATTAGGTGGGATTTGTATGATCCGGAGGATTTTTACGTTGTTTGTCCTCATGTACGGTGTTTGGAAGTAGTCCAGCTTATTGATCTTTATTTGTGACAGGCATGAATTCTCTTACGATTTATATGGCACTCACATTCTTCACCAAGGTTGTGTGGTGTTTTATAAAATCATGTTTTAAGAAAAAACATTCAAAATGTTGATATGAGTTATAAGTATTAAAGGAACTTTACGTAGTCTTTCATAAACATCACAATAATCGGCACTACAACCGGAATCCGGTCTTGGCCTTATTTAGCAAGTCTCTCCACCGGTATCCGCTCCTTTTCCGAGACTCTGTTAAATTGTGCATGTTTTTCCGGGAAAGGTTATTAGTCTTACGCCAACATTTTTCAGGATGTCGCTGCATGCATTGGTTCACTACTTGGCGGGTGTCAAAGTAGATATCCAGGGATGTCACGTGGAGACTGCATGTCAGCTTGGATTGAACAGGCACATGGATCGTCCTGGCCTTCGTCGAGTTGAAAGCAGATACCTTACCCTATAAGTTCGCTCCCATCCCTCTGTCTACAAGTACGCCGTCTAATCCAAGAGGAAATCCTTCTGAGGTTTACTTATATTGGACGAGCGAATATAATTATTTGATACGGATTGGAATTGTCTTCGTACAATCGAGTACCATAGTGATCATTACGGACTCGACGCCTCAATTCATTTTCCAAACAAATACTCACTACTTGAACAGTATGACCAGGTATATTCTTTTATTTTTCGAAGGACGCTGGTAGTGCCTTAATCGGCTAACAAAAATGGAAGTACGCACCAATGGTATAGATCCACCGACTGACAGGAGTCTTCATAATGACGAAATTGATTATTACTTTTTAATGATGGACAACATGGTTACCACTACAATGAGACGTTCCATCCCAAATTACCTCACACAGAGGGCCATGCAAATTGATACAGAAACTTAACGATTCACGCTCGGTATAGGAGGGAGCATCCTGCTCTCCAAAGCGAAACTGCTGCATGAACAGTTCAGCGATCCGAAGAGCCAGCAAATAAAAACGACCAAGTCACTAATCAAAAACCCTCAAGAATTGATCGGTGACAATTATAATATATCAGTAATCAATGAAGACTAGAACCACAAAACGAGCTATGTTCCCATGCCTGCCCTTCGCCGGGTTGAAAGTAGAAACATTGCTCCGTATGCGTTCCATTCCTAACACCCTCCCTAGAAACGCAAACCCCATTTTAGATGCACAATCATCATCATGATCAGCACTACCCAATTGCCCAATTGCAATTTTTCTTACAGTCATAACTATAATTACTGTCACCGTACTTGAAGAGCCTTTCATATTTATCATCATCATCATCACCATCGGCACTACAACCGGGAACCGGTCTTGGCCTTATTTTAGTAAGTCCTGAGGATTGTTAAATTTTCCATAATGATTTGTTTTTCCGGGCAAGGTCATTAGTCTTGCGCCAGAGGTTTCCCGACGGGGAATCGAACCCCGGTCTCGCGTGTGACAGGCGGGTATACTAACGAATACTATCGAGGAGCCCTCTCATATTTATGCTTTTTACGACATGGTTTTCCGGTGATTAGTTGAAAATCTCGGTGGCATAGGCTTGATTTAGACCGTCTCATATAAAATAAATTCAAAAAACACTGAAAATATAATACAAAAATATTATAAATAAATTATCCAGTGAGGAATTTAACTTTTTTTTATTTTATATCAGTGGAACCTAGCGCAACGATCGCACCAGCAAATGAACACATTTTGTAAAAAAGTAGCGTGGATTTCATCTAACGACGAAACGTCAGAGTCGTCCTTTGGTGGGTTTGCCACAGGCTTCGCCCTGTACGGTTGTTCTTAAAACAACACCTTATGGGTTCTCAAAAGCACGGTGTTGCGATCACCGCTATGCGTTTTGTTATACAGAGAAAGATGATGACCGATGTGCGGGTTGCTATTCACAAAAGACGAGGTTGAAGGGAGTTTCCCTTCATTTAGTCCAAACAAAAACCTATACAGAAATAAAATCATATCGATCTTACGCGTCGAACTTTTATTCCTCAAGCTACAATTTTCCACTGCAATGAATAATCTGTAGATGTCTCCTCCATCGAATTTTTCCCAATCCGCTTATTTTAAGCCAACATCTAGATTACGAAATCAGTAACAGAAACTTTTACGAACTGTAGTGTTCCTGAAACCTGACCATTTCCCCCAAAAAGTTCGGTTTCAATTTATCAAGCCCCAGCCGAATCTTAAATGCATTCTCAATAGGAAGTCTAAAATGATTCCTCTACAAATAGAATCGCCGCAGATAGCTATAAATGTCTGGAATGAATTGAATGCAACCAGCCCTGTGAGTAGGGCGTTAAAATATACTCACAGCTAGGCCGACTTGTCGTAAGAGGCGACTAAAGGCCGGGTTGTAGGTGGGATCCCAACGCCGCGTTAGCCGGTGAAATACCATACCATTAAGCTATAGGATCCGTGAAATGGTCAGGAGAAATCCCCGCACATCTTTCGGGGCTTGGCTGAAGGACTGGTTGGAGAAAAAGTTGGTTTAGGTAGTAGTGGGTCCCAAGATGAGATGCCACACCTACACGCTGCACATTCCGCAATATCGTCTGGAGAAATCTTCAACTAAGTCATGGTGCTACCTTCTGAGATAATAATATCCGGAGGTAATCTAGTTTTCCATTCGGATATCCGAGAGGGAGTGTGCTAGGGGGAACATCATGCACATTTTCTGATAAATAACCGGACTTTAAGGAACTCGTCATAGCGTAATCGGGTTCATTCCCGCAACATTGTCGACGTTCGACTAATAATGGTATTTTGTAACACCAGGGGCATCGGTTTCACCAATACGAATATAAACACCGTACACCAACTTTTGCAAACAACGGAACTTGATATCCTTGCCCTAACTGAGACCCAGGTCGATTCGTAAACTGATTCGACATATCTTCGTTGCTCAGGATACGACTTAAGGCTGTTAAGGGTGGTGCCTGCGTCTTTACACGATCCGATCTGCTTTCCCAAAGGATGGAGGCGTTAGAACGCAATAACATGCAAATCATCTGGTTGGGGGTGTTGTAGCTGCGACAGGAATCGGTTTTGCTGCTGACTGAGGTTCGCTCCACTGGATGTATTATATTTCTTTTCTGGTCCCAATCACTATCGTCAGGATCTAGCAGCAAATTTCCTGATGATTATGTTGTGCTGTTGTACAAGGAAATAGATTTGTCCTCTTTTCCACGGAACTCGTGGCAGTTTTCGTAGCACTTTGATTTTTGTTATCTACTTTGCCGGTATCCAAGCCCCAGGCAACGCTTTTAAATGTCAATATCTTTCCAGTGTTAGCCCCGGAATACGCTTTTAGCACAAATTTTGCTTCACGGTTTTTGTTGTTAGGGGGTATCGCAAGTATTATCCCGCCAGTCTTCAATATCTTCCTTCAAGCGCCTGGAGTGCGTGTCTTTGATGTCTTCAGGAACAGTTGTAGAGGATTTTGAAATTCCACTTAATCGGGACGTCCATCGTGGATAATTTTACCAGTGTTCTCATTGGTAGGGGATTGTTGGATAATCCCCAAGTCTTCTATGGTAGGGGATTTTGCGTATCCCACGCGCTGCCACCAAAATGTTTTGTTGTGTTTAGTAGGGGTTAGTTTCAGGACGCGAGTCTCCTGATCGTTAAAAGGACAAGGCGATCTCTTAAAACAGACCGCTCCTGAAATCTTGTCCTACAAGGGGTCGTTACCGTGCTTCCTCTGATCCAGAGGGAAGAGCAACGTCCTTTTGGTTTGGCCTCAGTCTTGATGTCTTCACTTGGTCTTCCGTGGGGGCCAGGTGATGCTTCGCTATCAGTCAAGTTAAAATGAAACAAGTTGATTCACGTATTTTATTTCCAAGTGGTTTTTATTTTCCAGGATTCATCTATTCTTCTAGTTACAACTTAGATATTCTCCTGGGGGTACTTCCTCCAGGGACTAGATGCGATGTGATACTGAGGCGCTACTAGTCCTATCGGGACTATTAATTATGTTTAACTGCGGCCCTTCTCCTGGGGACTTCCTTCAGGGACAAATCTCGATATTTAACTGCGGCCCGGAGATCACTTGACTATTCCTTTATAAAGGAAAAGGAATCGAAAATTGTATCCCAAAGATACACATTTTCGTCCAACAATCTCGATTTTTTGGATATCTCGAGCGAGATGTTGTATTTACACAAGATAAGAAATCAATTTCTTGAATTCTTACGAAACTATTACGCAGATGTGTGAATGTATCTGCTTTTGAGTTTTTTGTTTGTTTAACTCAATGGAATTTTTGGGATAGAGATAACGATCTCTGAATTTCTGGATTTGGGTGATGCTGTGGAGCCAATGTAGCACAATAAACGAATATTGGATTCGTTTATTGTGAATTTTAATTTTAATTTTGATTTTGGATTTAATTATGCCGTGGGGGCAAATGTTATGCGATAAACGAATGTTTGATTCGTTTATTGCGAATTTTGGATCATGTTTGCGTTTTTTCAGGTTTTGATAGGATTTTGGGTTTTAGGGTAATATTGCTGGGATTTTGGATTAGGAATGGGGGAAAAAGATGGTAGGACTATTTGGAGCACTACAGGGGTCGTGCTGAGGAATTTTGTTAAATTTCTATGTTGTCTTTACCGCTCCCTGAATGACGATCAATCAGCGACATTTTTTGAACATCTTTCACGTACCGGCGACTGGATACAGACCAACCATTCGGCTTCTGAAATTGTCGTCCATTGCGATTTGAATGTACATAATTCCGGCTAGTTAGTGTATTCTAACAGAACCGACGAGACTGGGAGACTGGCGGATATGTTCGCTGTTAGCCGGAATTTGAGTCAACTTGTGGAGGAACTAACACGAGTGCCGGATGGCCGAGATAATTATGAGAACACCCTGGATTTGTTTTTAACATCCGATCCGAATATTTACACCGCGGAAGTTGCTGTGACACTGGAAAACTCTGATCACTGCTTGGTATCGGTCGCGCAACCACTTGCTTTTCAAGCGAATAACCGACCTAAGCAGTTTCGCCACGTATTGGGGCATGGGGCTACTAACTGGCACAATTGGCGAAATTTCTTCGCATCTTTTCCATGGTCGGAGGTGTGTGGCGTCTCTAACAGATACACACAATACAATAGTGAAGAACACCGAACGAAAATCGAATAAGAAAATACATCAGAGCCGTATACCATAGCGATAACAAAACAATTCACATCGGTGGAATATACTTGAGTATAAAAATCAAATTCTAAACAAGGTCAGTAGCCTGATATGTTACGCTTAGGTTCAATTTTTTCTTCACTATCATTCCAAACGCTATAGGCGTGCTTTACAGACGCCGATGTTAGCGCTTGCGCGGAGTCGGTTACCGAGATTATTCTACTCTAGATGGAGACCTACATTCCGCATTCCATGAAACGAAGTTCATCTAATAAACCTTGGTTTGATAAGAAATGCGATTAGATTACAGTGGTAAAAAATAGAGCTTTTAAACAATCACGGTGTAATCCCACCGAGGTGAACAGAACGAATCAGAATCAGAAACGCATGCAGCCAGGCGATTGATGCCCCGAAGAAGGCTTACAACAACAACGACAGTGTGACCAATAAACTCCTTGAGTGCCTAACTGGTTCGCGTACTTTCTGGTCAATGGCCAGGGCTCCGTTAGTGACAGACAGCGGAACGTTATTCAAAAATTTAGGGAATAAATCTAATGTCTTCACGAATTTATTTTCCGCGAATTCAAACCTCAATGCCTGTGTTTGGGAGCCACCTGTGATCGCGCTGGTACGGTCTTCGATGTTCCATGTGAGGTTCCGCCCGCATACTATTCAACGCATTCTACGTGAACTGGACTGTAGGAAGGTAACCGGCCCAAACGTAATACCAGCAATAGTCCTTAAGAACTGTGCTCCAGGACTATCACCGATTCTGGGCAGAGTCTTTCGCTTATCTTATGTACAGAAGACATTTCCTACCTGCTGGAAAATCGCTGGAGTTCAGCCAATCCCGAGGAAGGGAAAAAAGTGTCTCCCAAAAAAATTACCGGTAATAGCATTACTGTCTATGTTATCTAAGTTAATGGAAAAGGTCATAAATGCCGAGTTAATTAAGTATTTAGAGTGCAACGGACTGAATGATCGTAAATACGGATTCCATGACAGGCGGTCCACGGGAGACGTTTTGACACTTATAACCAACACCTGTGACTGAGGAGCATGGTGAGTCACAGTACCAAATTGACCACCGACCGATAAAGACGAATCGTTCATTGAAACAGAAAATAAAGTGATGTGAGTACAAGTATTAAACAATACACTTTGCATAGTAATCAAAAAATAAATTAGTGCCGATACGCGACGTACGAAGTGTTCCTGTTTGTGTATGTGCACAACATAATAAACAAACTCCTGATTATCTATCTGTCACTCGCGCAAAAAAAAAAAAACAATTAAAAAAAGTGAGAACACGTGGTCCATAATATGGACGTAAAACAAAGGATGTCAAAATGGCGCGACGGAGAAGGCAAAATACAGACGTTAATCTAAAGGCTAAGCGCCTTAGAACAAATGAAAACAAGGATACAGACACGTTGATTGTCAATAACGATGACGAAGACAACACCCATGGTGCCCAGTTCTCAGGGGCTGGAAACCGATTTCAAGAACTAGCTGTCAACGAAACAAATGCAGACGCTAGCAATCAGATCGTGGTCTTTAATAGACTCATCCATGAGATTAATCTTAAAAAAACAACAACTGGACAAACAAATGGAGGAAGTTGTTAAACTAAAAAACAACCTGAGTCAGAACGAGCGAAAATCGAAAATGGTAGAACAACAGCAAGAACAAAGACAACAGCCACCCACGAAGGCAAAGAAAACACGACAAGATAAGGAAACTCAATAGCAGGAATCACAGCAACAACAACAGCAGGAAACATCTCATCAGGTGCCAGTCAAAAAAAGGGAGAAAGTACCTCCTATCTACATCAACTACATAGAGACAAAGGATCTCATAAAATTGGGTGAGTTGACATGCAAAACTTTTAAAACAAAACGGATAAATAATTTTAAGATAAGTTTAACATGCGATGATTTTTAAGGGTATAACAAAATTAAATCGGCATTGGGGAAATCGAAAAGCGAGTACTACACGTACACCCCTAAATCGGAGAAAACTGTCTACATGCTCCTCAAAGGAGTTGATCCTTCCTTTACTCCCGAAGAATTGCTCGAAGAACTAAAAAGCTTCGAACACGATCCCTTGAAATTTACATGTGTGAAACCACTTTCTACAGCATTTTCTAGAAGTCGCAACCGTAAATTGCCTTTCTTCATTGTGTCGCTAAGTTCCAATACCAAAATTGATGGACTTAGATATATTAAATACTGTAGCGAGCTTAGGGTTCGCTGGATTAATTATTTTGAATAAATAAGAGCCGTTAAATTGATTTTTGAATTAATATAACACTTTATTAGTCCGTTAATCACAACCGTTACTTTTACCGTACACAACGATTTCTTGACTTATCGCTTCCGTACTTATCGCGTATTTTCCTTCTTACTTCTCACTCGAGACTTTCGCTTGCTTCACTGTCATACTTATAACTCATCTCCCGATCTGCGTGCGACGTATTTATACTGTTTTTCCTCATTCTGATTTGGTGTATCGTTTCCGTCCGTTCCATAGTCTTGAATGTTTTATTCCAGTTTTCCAGTACTTCCTAAAATAATCTAGTACTTTGTTTCGGACTTTCTCGAAGATTCCAGTACTGATTGTTATATGCGTCACACTACCCTCCGCCTAGATTAGTTCGTCCCGAACTAAGTTCACTGATCTCCTGGGTTAACAAAAGTCGCCAGTCGGTCACGATGTACCACTTTCATCTTGGCGTTCGGTCTTCGCTGAATCCTATAGACAACGTCGTTAATTCTTGTGAGAATTTTATACGGTCCTTCCCAATGTTGCTGCAACTTCGGAGTCCTTCCTTTTTGCCGATGAGGGTTATAAAGCCACACGTTATCGCCTGCATTAAATCCGGATGCTTTGGCTCGAACGTCGTACCTGTCACTGGATACCTTGATTTGCTTTCGAACCAAATGATGAATCTCATCGAGGCGATTTCTCCATTCGGCTACGTAGTCTTCGGTCTTATCTATGGCGTCTGGAGGTATTCCGAATCGCAGATCGGATGGTAATCGTATCTCTCGTCCAAATATAATTCTTGCTGGAGAATGGCCCGCCGTATCGTGATTAGCCGATCTATAACTCATGAGAAAGGTTTGTACATATTTGTCCCAATCTCTTTGGTGATCACTAACGACCTTCGATAAATGCTCTTTCATTGTTCGGTTGAACCTTTCGACCATTCCGTCTGACTGCGGATGTAGGGGTGTGGTCCTGGTTTTCCTTACGCCCAGTGCCGCACAGATGCCTTGAAATATCTGCGATTCGAAATTTCGGCCCTGATCGGAATGAAGCTCACAGGGGACTCCATATCTCCTGATCCAATTATTGATAAGCTGCTCAATGACGGTTGTTGCTTCTTGGTTTGGAATTGGAAGGACTTCCACCCACTTGCTGAAGTAATCCATGATAACTAACATGTATTTGTTGTTGTCGTTTGTTTTTGGGAATGGTCCTGAGATATCAACCGCAATTCGCTCGAAAGGGGCACCCACGTTGTACTACTTCATAGCGCTCCTTGGTTTTGCTGTTAGTCCTTTGGTCGCAGTGCAAGTTGTGCACTTCCTACACCAAGACTCGACATCGTCTCTCATGTGAAGCCAGTAGAATCGAGATCGTGATTTTGAAAGTGTCTTATTAACTCCCAGATGTCCACCGGAGGCCCCGTCGTGCATTTCTGTTAGTACATCCTTCACTTTTGATGGTGGGACTAGAATCTGCATTCGATGGGATTTTCCGTCCGCGGCCTCCCACTTACGCTTAAGAATTCCATCTTCCACCAGCAAGGAATTCCATTGTGCCCAATATGCCTTAAATGTTGCACTCTTGTCGTAAATATTGTTCCAAGTTGGTCGCTCGTTCTTTTCTTTGTGTTCCAGGATTAGCGACATATCTTCATCCTGAAGTTGAGCTGCGCGTATAGCATCACTAGTCCACCCATCTAGTACTTCTACTTGTACATTTCGCAAGTCGTACGCCTCTTCTTTCTCTTCCGCTCTATGACAATGTTTACAATCTGGCTTACATGGTCATCTTGATAGAGCATCAGCGTTATTATGCACCTTCCCTTGACGGTGGGAAATTTGGAAATCGTACGTTTGAAGTCGTTCGATCCATTGAGCTCCGATTCCTGTGTTACTTCGATCAGTATCCAATATAAATGGGCGAACCGCTCTGGGGATTGCCAGTGTTGGAGTCTAACATAACTCGGCCTTCAATGTGTTAAATGCTGCCTCACACTTTTCTGTCCAATTGAATTTCTTGTCTTTACCCGTTAGTTCGTGTAGGGTTTTAGCTACATTGGCGAAACCTTTAACAAACCGTCGGTAATATGTGGCTAATCCCATAAAGCTTCTCAACTGGTGCTTGTCTTCTGGAGTAGGCCACTCTCGGACGGCTGCTATCTTATCAGGCTCCGTTTGAACTCCTGCAGATGAAACGATGTGTCCCAGGAATTTGCCTCTCTTTTGGAAGAGTTCACATTTCTTCGAATTGAGCTTTAAGTTGGCCTGTCTTAGTCGTTCGAAGACGGAGCGCAGATTATTGATGTGTTCTGGTAAATTCCTTCCAACAACGATGATATCGTCCAAGTACACAAGACACGTCTTCCATGTAAGTCCCCGTAGAACACTCTCCATTAATCGTTCAAACGTTACTGGAGCATTACACAATCCAAAAGGCATCACGTTGAATTGATAAAGTCCGTTTCCGGTAGTAAACGCTGTCTTCTCCTTGCCTCCCCCTTCACTTCCACTTGCCAGTAACCGCTTTTTAGGTCCAACGTTGAAAACCACTGAGCTCCAGAAAGGGTAACTAGTGTGTCGTCGATTCGAGGAAGCGGGTAACTGTCTTTCTTCGTAACGTCGTTTAACCGGCGATAGTCGACACAAAATCTAGTTGTCTCATCCTTCTTCTTGACGAGCACTACCGGCGAAGCCCATGGGCTCGATGATTTCTCGATGACTCCTTGCTCTTCCATATCTCGAATCATGTTGCCTACTTCTGATTGTTTGGCCAACGGTAGTCGACGAGGTGGCTGTCTTATAGGTCTTGACTCACCCGTGTCAATGTGATGTTTAACTATACCGGTGCGTCCGAATTTATCATTTCCTGTCACAAAAATATCAGAAAAATCGTTCAGGAGTGATTTAACGCTTGCCTTTTCTCCATCTGTTAATCCGATTTTCTGGGGCATCAGCCTATTAACCCAAGGG
Source organism: Microdon myrmicae (assembly GCA_963931805.1). Taxonomy (NCBI): domain Eukaryota; kingdom Metazoa; phylum Arthropoda; class Insecta; order Diptera; family Syrphidae; genus Microdon; species Microdon myrmicae. Next base: position 186,583,560 of record OZ007496.1, read on the forward strand.
GATGCACCAGAGGGCTTTTGAATTGAATGGTCCTCTCCTCTTGTCTGAATTGAACTTATCATTGATACGGGTGCACATTCTGCGATTACCTCTCCTTTTCTTATTGTGAACGGCTCCTCGGACGCATTTAGTACTCTGACAGGTACGATGTGCTTCTTCGAGTCGATAAGGGCTTTACCCTTTACGCTGATTTTGTGCAGCTTCGGTGATATAAAATCGATTGTCACCGGGATCACTCTCGAGACTGGTCCAAATTACCGAGTCTGAACGAGCTGGGATCTCATCCTCCTCACGCACATAACATTTCAGTCTTCGCAATTGTTCGTCCTGCAGTGTAATAGCAACCTCCAAGTTACCAATTCGCAGTGTTCTTTGCCCGATATCTAGAACAACTTGATGCTCCTTCATGAAATCCATTCCAAGAATGCATTCGTCCGTAATATCGGCAACCAAAAATTGGTGTGATATGGAAATATTGCCCAGTACTATTATGCTCTCGACTTCTCCGTAGACTGTAGAACATTCTCCTGTAGCAGTCCTCAAAGCGTATCTTCTATTTTTGTTAAGGGCAATTTTGCCCACGACATCCGGCCGAATTATGGATCTCGTTGCTCCAGTGTCAATTGTCATTGTTGTTGTCCTTGCATTAACGATCGTAGTTATAACCAAACTTTGGTTATCCCGTTGGAGTTGTGATACAGTTACGATCCTGGGGCTGTACATTCCACCAGGCGACTTTCACCCGGTAAAGTCTGCCCTTACAAGTTTCTCGAGTTCTTGGCCTCAGGTTGGTCTGTTGATAGTCTCCTCTTATGATTAGCGCATGAACAACAATTCTCACTTGATGTTTCATTCATTCGTCGACGTTTCCTACAGTCAACAGCGATGTGGCCGACTTCGCCGCATGTCCAACACTTTATATCAGGTCTCGGGGTTCTCCGTTGTACATGCCCGATTCTTTGGCAGGAACATTCCTCGACGGACATTTCTCGGACTCTATATGTACTCCTGGTAGCCAGTTTAGCAGATTCATAAGCCAATGCGAACGCCAGTATTTCATTAGTCGTCTTCTTTCCCGCCAAACGAACGGCCTGTTGCAAATCCCGATCTTGGAGTGCGTTTATCCATTGCTACCTCGTTGAGAAATTCCTTAGTCATATTTGAATAAGATAAGTTTGCCAATCGCTCATTGTCTGCCTGCAACTGTTGAAGATTTTCTCCAGGATTCTGCGTTGTGCTCCTCAGTTGCATGCGGTAGACCTACTGCATGTGGTTGTCTCCATACCTAGCTTCAAGGCCGTCTCTTACCGCTTGGAAATCTGTTTGCTTCTCTGCTGGTATGGTTTGTAGCAATTCTGGAGCCGCCCCGCGGAGTGACAAGATTAGTGATGTTGACTTTTGCTCATCCGACCACTTATTATAATTGGCCACGGCGTCAAACTGACGTATAAATACGGAGAAGGGTCCCGTTCCATCGAATGTAGGCGGTTGCATCCTTGTATCTTTGTAGTCATGTTGATTGCTAGGCGATGTCTTATTTCTCTCAACACACTCAAGTCTCTTTTCGATTCGCATTATTTCTTCGGTGACTTTTAGATCCAGATTTTCTACTTCGTTTCGAATTTCTGACTGGATTTCTTCCTTAAAGTGTTGAAAATTACATTTCATCCACTGTGTTTGAGCATCCAATTTTGCATTCAGATCAACAGCTTGTGCGTCGAATTTTGAATTTTGGGCATCCAACTTTGCATTAACATCTGCAGCTTGCGCGTCCAATTTTAAATTTTGGACGTCGAATTTTGAATTTACGGCGTCGAATTTTGAATTAACATCTGCAGCTTGCGCGCCCAATTTTATCATCATCATCCTGAGCATCTCCGAAATGTCCAACTGTGGCGAACTCTTTTTCGTCACATTGGCACTATCTTGACTCGCTGTATCTTCTCCATCTGGACAGTCTGGCTCAATAGTAAAAACATATGTGTCGACATCAATACCCTCTACCTCCATTGCTGCTTGCAGGCGCTGCCGAAGAATTTGCTTCTGTCCTCTGCTATCCAGATTCCGGTCCTGAAATTCCTTCTTCAACTCAGGAACGCGAAGATCCTCCAAATGTCGATCTGACATCGTCACAACACACTTTCACACACTTATTCACTTAATCAATAATTAATCCCACTTCTGACACCAATTGTAGCGAGCTTAGGGTTCGCTGGATTAATTATTTTGAATAAATAAGGGCCGTTAAATTGATTTTTGAATTAATATAACACTTTATTAGTTCGTTAATCACAACCGTTACCTTTACCGTACACAACGATTTCTTGACTTATCGCTTCCGTACTTATCGCGTATTTTCCTTCTTACTTCTCACTCGGGACTTTCGCTTGCTTCACTGTCTTACTTATAACTCATCTCCCGATCTGCGTGCGACGTATTTATACCGTTTTTCCTCATTCTGATTTGGTGTATCGTTTCCGTCCGTTCCATAGTCTTGAATGTTTTATTCCAGTTTTCCAGTACTTCCTAAAATAATCTAGTACTTTGTTTCGGACTTTCTCGAAGATTCCAGTACTGATTGTCATATGCGTCACAATACTGTAGCGAGCTTAGGGTTCGCTGGATTAATTATTTAAAATAAAGAAGAGCCGTTAAATCGATTTTGAAATAATATAACACTTTATTCGTCCGTTAATCACAACCGTTACTTTTACCGTACACAACGATTTCGTGACTTATCGCTTCCGTACTTATCCCGTCTTTTACTTTTTACTTATCGCTTGCTTCACTGTCTTACTTATTACTTTCTACTTCTTACTCATCTCTATGATCTGTGTGCGACGTATTTATACCGTTTCCTCATTCTGAGTCGGCGTTTCGTTTCCGTCCGTTCCATAGTCTTGAATGTTCTACTGTTCCTACTCTCCAGTTTTCCAGTACTTTCTACAATAATCTAGTACTTTGTTTCGGACTTTCTCGAATAGTCTAGTACTGATTGTCATATGCGTTACAATACATTAATCACCAAACAATAAGTTGGGAGAGAATAAAGAAGTCCGACCGCGTATTACAGTGGCAGCGAATTGCAATATCCACTTCAGATGCGTCAAATGCCTAAATAAGCATATCATTGGAGAATGCCCATTGGGCAAAGAACAGCTCCCGGATAGAAATAAACTATCCTGTGTCCTCTGTAACAACTCAGGTCACACTGCTAACTTTAGAGGTTGCCCTAAGTTCCAACAACTAAAATCAAAGTTGGAAGCCAGAAAGAAGCAAGTTGAAGAAGAGAAAAGGATGAAAACCCACCCTTACAACAACTTCGTGGCACCAAGTGTGTCATACGCCCATATGGCAGGTGGAGTAAAAAATGCGCCAACCTTAGAACAATCACGCAATATCATTAAATAGCCTGCTCCAGAGGCAAAAACTGATATAACAGCTATATTACTGTCCACACAAGGACAGTTTGCTGCGTTTGAAAAGAAATTCGAAATGATCGAAGAAAAAAAGCTGATGGAACAGGTGGCTCGAACGGGCATTATCTATTCGACCCAGTTTCCAGACGAACCCACATTCTAATCATAACGTTGACTGCGACTGAATTAACCCTAAAAATTATTGCTGTGAATGTTAATTCACTAATCCGCATGGAAAGAAGGGATAATCTCAGCAATCTGCTGGAAGCTGAACGCCCAGATGTGCTTTTGGCTAGCGAAACTAAGCTAAATCAAAGGCACAAATTGGGCTATCCAGATTATAAAGTAATTAGACGAGATCGTCCAAATTCCACTCAGGGGGGTGGGGTCGCTGTCTTAGTTAAAAATGGTCTACAACACAAAGTCGTCTACAGTAGAGATGTATACAAGTTCCAGGAACTAGAAGCCTGCGTTATAGATATTCCTTTGAAAAGTCAAAAGCATCTATATGTGATCTCTGCTTATGCTCCCGAAGCTCCACAGTGTCTACACCTTATCAATGAACTTGATACCCTTTTTCGAAGTCTCAAGTAAGACTCGGAAAATAATTATTTCTTTATGGCGGAGATCTCAATTCCAAGCACAGTACTTGGGGTAACCTTATCACAAACACAAGAGGCAATGTGTTGTTCGACTGGTGGCAAACAAACGCTATCGAACATAAACTAGATTTGTACGCTACAAGTATGCCGTCATATCCAAGAGGAAATTCCTTCTTGGATTTACTGTTGCTCGACGAGCGAATACAATTATTAGATACGGATCTAACTACTAGAAATTGTCTTCGTACAATCGAGTGCGATAGCGATCATTACAGACTTGGTGCTGTAATACATGTCCCAAACGAACATTAACTACTTGAGCAGTACAAACAAATACATTCTTTTAATTTCGGAAAAGCACACTGGTCACGCTTTGATCGGATAATAAAAAAAGAATTACGCTCCAATGGCATAGATCCACCAACTGACAGAAATCTTCACAATGACGAAATTGATCATTATCTTTCGACGACGAACAACATTGTTACTAATACAATGAATCGTTCTATCCCAAAAGTGTCTCACTACGAGAGCCATAAAAACCGGTACAGAAACGCAACGATCGACGAGCTGTATAGGCAAAAGTGTATTCTGCTCTCTAAGTTAAAACTGCTCTACAGACAATTATTTAAGTCATCAATTAAAAATCTTCAAAAACTGATCCGTGACAACAATAGATCAGTAATTACTGAAGACTGGAACAAGAGAATTCAAGCCATTAAAGCTAGTGGACCAAATATGTTCCCTCAAATAAATAAAGTCTTTCGAAGGAAAGATTATAATAACATCCCATGTCTGCGAGTTCCGCGGACTCCCGAGAATTGTCAAACTCTGCTGAACGCAGGACTTACCTTGGAACACATCAACTCTAACGAAGAGTTCATAATAATCGAGGATCCGCAAAAAAAGGCGAACTCAATTGGCGCTTGTTTTGAAGCAGTGTATAGATTGAACGAATCGGCTCATTCTAACCTTGACCTGGAAAATAGGGCTCTCCAAAAACATATTTCGTTACGCAATGAACTTAACAATTGGCGTCTCTTAAACCGAAGTTTCACTATCTTTAGTGAAAATAATAGAGCGGATTCCCCACTTAGAAATCTAAACACTAGCATATTTGTACACAAGGATGAACTGACGGACATTCTTAGATCGATTAAGAACAAAAACCCTTCTGGAATAGATAGTATTCCAATCAGTATTATAAAGCATTTACCTCTGGAAGTAGTGAAGGTTTACACTATCTTGTTCAATAACGCTCTAAATAATGCATATTATCCAACCCAATGGAAATCTGCAGTAGTCCACCCCATCCCCAAAAAGGGCAAGGACAGGAGCAATCCAGCCAATCTTCGCTTGATTAGCCCTTATGTCAATGACCAACTTTACCGACAGTAGTCATGACCGGGTACCCGGGTACCCACATATAGAAACATTGTTTTAACAATGTTAAAACAAATATTTTGCAATAGATTTTAATTTGTTTACCAGAAACAAATATATTGTGAATATTTTATGTATTTTATATAATTATTTTTTATAAATATAAAGAATTTTGACTATCTGCGGCTACAAAAGGCCTATTGAAATCGGCGCAGAGCAAGGTCAGGATCGGCAGGTGTGTAACAAATTCAGTTATACCTGCTAGAGGGATCTCGAGTATTCGGTTGACGAATAACTTGTACGGTCAACTTTCTATTTATAACTTGCGAGTTTATGGTGAAACCATTCGAATCCGGCATTAGAGAAAGCGTGGTTCAGTAAGCGTCCTTTGTGCATCTGAGCATCTTCAAAATGACGACTTTGTTGACACGTGCTCAATTCAACAGGTAATAATATTAAAATTAATATTGTTAATGTATTATATAATATTAAATAATTTTGTTGTTGTATTTTTGTTTTTAGATTATGTAATGCACAACGAGATGCCTACTTGAAAAGCGTGTGTGGTGAATCTGACGACGAGAGCATAAACCTTTCTGATAGTGATGACGATGAATGGATTCCTGACGAGCGAAATGAAAACGAGGTATCTGATAACGAAGAATATTGCGCGGACGAAAATGATACAACTGAAGCAGCCATTGACGATTCTGAAAGCGAATATGACAATGATACGAACAGAGACGAACACGCAACTACGTTGGTTGAATGTAATGCATGTCTCAGAAGTCCTTCTGAATATAATAACTTACTGGTCCGTCGCAGGCGCTCTAAGCTAAACATTACTTTACTACTATTACTACATAATTAAGCTAGAATTTAAGCATTTTTTGTCTAGCCTTTAATTCAGAAACTAAGAATATAAATAGAAAATTAAAAATGTTTTAAAAATGAAAAAAAAAGAGTCCTGAATAAATTTGTTTGTTAATTTAAAAGCATTTTTATTGGTTTTCATTAATTATTAGTTATTTAAATAGTTAATTATCAATAATTAATTATTAATTAACTATTTAACATTCAATTTTGCATCATTCTTCATCATTCTCAATGCTTTTTAAATGGGGTACCCGGGTACCCGGTCGTGGCTCAGAATACAATTTTTTAAAATGTCAATTTGAAAGTAGAAAAAAAATTTTTTTTTCATTGAAATTTCGTAATTATCATTCAGAAACGTTTGAATGGAGATGATCTAAGCCATGGGACCGAAATTCGTCTACTAGGCCGAGCAATCGTGAAATTGCGACGAAATGGGTACCCGGTCATTGACATATCTAAGGGTTAATTTGCTTCCGAACATCAGCAAGATATTCGAGAAAATTATAAATAAAGCATTGACTAACTGGTGTGAGGAAAATGGTATTATTCCAAACAATCAGTTTGGTTTCCGTTCGCAACATGACACAGTTCATGCTGCGACAAAACTTGTTTCCGACATACAATGGAACAAGGCGAAGCGACAATGCACAGGGGCCTGTTTGGTTGACTTTGAAAAGGCTTTTGACACCGTATAGTTAGAAGGGCTTACATCTAAGTTATCAAATCTGGGTATGCCCGAATATTTGTTATACATTATATACGATATGATAATGGGTAAACAATTTGTAGTGAAATGTGGAGATATAATCTCTAACAAGACTTTCCACATCAAAAACGGTCTACAGCAGGGAGTAGTGAATTCTCCCATTTTATTTAACATTTACACTAGTGATTTAGTGGATTCTCTTAACCATGCAATTGCGTATGCCGACGACATTGTGGTGTATAGATCTGGAGAAAAAATTGATGTCATCAACAGGCTTCTGTAAGATGATTTCAACAAAATCAAACGTTTTTGCGACGACTGGAAATTAAAAATAAATTTCCAAAAAAAAAACAGATACTATCCTTTTCAGAACGCCGCTGTCCAGTGCATCAAGGGATACAAAACGGAATTGGAAAACAAGTAAAAACTGTAGTCAGATACCTTGGAATCTGGCTTGATCAATATCTTTACTTTGATAAGCATACAGCAGCTGCTCTTACAGCAGCTAAAACCGCATATGCAATGACACGAAGACTCTTCCGTAGTAGTCTGCTGGACCCCAAGGTGAAAATAATTTCATACTCAACATTCATCCGACCAATATTGGTGTATGGCTGCCCGATATGGTACAACATATCCCCATTTCACATGGAGAAGTTCCGGGTGTTCGAGAGGCAGTGTTTGCGTTCCTGCCTCGAAATGTACAGAACCCCAGAGTCGCAGTATAAGAAATACTATCCCAATAAAGTCCTGTATGACAAATCAGGACTAAACAGAATAGATAACTTCATTATTAAGATTATTTGTGGTCACACAACAAGGGCAATGTGCAGTGAAAATGATCTCATTTCGGGAGCATTCTATCCCAATGATATGTGTATGGAGAGTACTCTCCAGAATGTGTTCATTCCCCCAGAAGCGTTCCCTTTCTTGGATAAAAAATGACTTATCCAAGACAAACGTGGAGTCCCTATTTACCATGCTTTCCGTGGTGCCAGGGATAAACGAATTTTCCACGATAACGATATCTCTAATTTTCCAGATCGTCTGCGTTTTAGTATGGTGATCGGTGAAAGGGATAAATCAATAAAAGCTCGATCCCATCCCAACTGGTGGTGGATCAATGATGAAGAAAGGACTACAGGTCCCCAAACATAGTATGCCCCTCAGGCGCACCGCTCTCCTTCCCCCTATCACCAATTCCCAAATATTTTTATTTTATTTTTTTAATTTTTGTTTTTAATATTTTTTTTATTTTTATTTGTATTCCTTGTTTATGTTTGTCCGTTTTGTTTGATTTTCTATTTTTATTTTGCTTGTCAACTCCCTAAATATATAATTAACAAAAATAAAAAATTATAAATAATACATGATGTAGAGAAAAATAGAATACATTTTAAAAAGAAAACATATTGTAGCGAGCTTAGGGTTCGCTGGATTAATTATTTTTAATAAATAAGAGCCGTTAAATTGATTTTGAATTAATATAATACTTTATTAGTCCGTTAATAACAACCGTTACTTTTACCGTACACTTAACGATTCCTTGAACTATCGCTTCCGTACTTATCGCGTCTTTTACTGCTTACTTCTTACTTTTTACTTATCTCCATGATCTGTGTGCGACGTATTTATACTGTTTCCTCATTCTGATTCGGTGCTTCGTTTCCGCCCGTCCCATAGCCTGGAATGTTCTACGGTTCATGGTCTCCAGTTTTCCAGTACTTTCTAGAATACTCCAATACTTTGTTTCGGACTTTCTCGAATATTCCAGTACTGATTGTCATGTGCGTCACAATATCAATTATTGTGACATGTTATAAAAACAGTTATTGTACGCCGAAAGCCATATGAAATAGGATAATGTATAATTTAGAGTGCTTGCGAAGAGCCAGTAACTTAATGTAAGAATGATATTTGTAAAAAGAAGTTAACATTTAGTCTTAAGTGAAATATGTAATTGAATTGTTGAATAAATGTGGATATAAAACAAAAAAAAAAACAAAAAACAGCATGGTGAGTCAAGGACGGTCGCATTGGATATCTCCAAGGCTTATGACCGCGCCTGACACGGGGCATTGCTGAGCAAACTACGTTCATATAGACTTTCCCAGCAGATTCGCGACTGGACGAGAAGCTTCCTTGAAAATCGATCGATCCGGGTTGTTGTGGATGACGAGTGTTTGGTCTGTATCCTGCTAATTCAGGGTTGCCTCAAGGTTCTATTTTGGCTACAACCTTGTTTTTGCTTCACATAAATGATTTGTTGGAGTCAACGGGTAACAAAGTGTTCAGTTTTGCGGATGATAGACGCTTGTGTTCTCTTTCTCGAGTGATCGACCGGTTAGTCGCATTCTACGTTGACTGCACCAGTGCATCAACGTCGCACCAGCTGAGCTGTAAACAGATCGAATATCAGAATTGGGATCTGGAAAAGGTCCTGCAGTGGGGAAGGGTTAATTTCGTCGACTTCATTGCAATGAAGTCACAATATACAACATTCACAAAGAAAAGTGGATCATCGGTGGCACAGCTGATGATGAGTGGCCGGGCCCTCGAATCTGGGGAAAGCATAATATTGCTAAACCTCACGGTCTGTGGTAATGTATCGTGGCCCAAACACGTGTCGAACACCATCATGTCCCCCTCAGGAAAACTGAGTTATCTATTTAGAGCCAAGAAATATTTTACTCCGGCCCAACTTTTTCTCCTGTTTAAATCTCAAAATAGACCCACGCTCGAATATTGCTCTCATGTTTGGAGTTGTGCTCCCAAACATACCCTCGACCTACTTGAGAGCATACAGAAATGAGCGATCCGATTGATCGAGGACACGACGCTGGCATCGGGACTACAGTCGCTATCACATCGATAGATATTATCATGGGTGCTGTTCTTCAGAGATACGTGGAATTGTTTCGCGGAATTCGGTTTATATGCGCTCCACAAGACAATCCGACGGATCGTACCAGTTTGCGGTTCATCTCGCGACGGCGCGAACATCCCTGCATCAGAACTCGTTCCGTTACAGAGCGCGGAAGCTGTGGAACTCCCTTCCCCTGCAGGTGTTCCTGGAGTGTTCCAACCTGCAACTATTCAAAAAGAACTGCAACAGTTATTTGGTGGCATCTCGGGGCGCCTTGTCAGCGCTATAGGTTCGCCTCTCCGGAGAGAAGTATATTAAAAAAAGAAGAGGATTTTTTTTTAAGATAAGGGAAGCCACAGGAAAGATAATTAACCGAAGCCACCAAAAAACTAATTATCACAAGTCAACTAAATACAAATTATCAGACGTCAAGAAAAAACGAAACAAATGATAATATTGTAGCGAGCTTAGGGTTCGCTGGATTAATTATTTTTAATAAACAAGAGCCGTTAAATCGATTTTGAATTAATCTAAGACTTTATTAGTCAGTTAATAACAACCGTTACTTTTACCGAACACTTAACGATTTCTTGACTTATCGCTTCCGTTTCCTCATTCTGATTCGGTGTTTCGTTTCCGTCCATTCCATAATCTCGAATTTTCCACTACTCATAGTCTGCAGTTTTCTAGTACTTTCTAGAATATTCTAAAGGGTGGTTAAATTTTAAGAGCCGATCTTGAATGTGAACCACACCTAAACGTCAAGCTTCTTTCTGCATTTCATTTGACATTTCTCAATTTCAGACTAACTCAATTTGAACCATGGAAAGATACATAATCGAGCAACGCGTTAAAGTTATTCAGGCTTATTATGAAAATGGGCGTTCAAATCAAAATGCATATCGTGCACTTCGTGTTTCTTTCGGTCAATTTAATCGTCCAAATGTGCGTACAATCGGAAAAATCATGCAAAAATTTGAGCAAACCGGGTCTGTAGGAGATGTGAAAACACCAGTGCATGCTCGTACAGCTCGTACTGCAGAAAATATTGCTGCTGTTCGCGATAGTATGGCTGAAGAGCCGTCATTATGCCTAAAGACTTGCATTTACACGCTTACAAGGTGCAATTGACTCAAGAACTAAAGCCTCTTGACCATTTCAAGCGTCGTCAATGGTCAGAATGGTGGCAAGAAATGTCAACAGCGGATGAACAATTTTCGAAGAAAATCATCTTCAGTGATGAGGCACATTTTCACTCAGTGGATTCGTCAATAAGCAGAATTGCCGCATTTGGGCGAATTATAATCCAAGAGTGATTGTCGAAAAACCAATGCACCCACAAAGAGTGACTGTTTGGTGCGGTTTATGGGCTGGCGGCATCATCGGGCCGTATTCTTTCCAAAATGAGGCCGGTCGGGCAGTTACTGTGAATGGTGCTCGCTATCGTGAGATGATAACGAACTTTTTATGGCCCGAATTGGAAGATATGGATGCGGACGATATGTGGTTTCAACAGGACGGTGCCACTTGCCACACAGCTAACGAAAGAATGGCTCTTTTGCGCAACAAATTCAATGGCCGTGTTATCTCACGTGGTGGCGATGTCAATTGGCCGCCAAGATCATGTGATTTGATACCGTTGGACTTCTTTCTTTGGGGTTATTTGAAAGAAAAGGTGTACGTCGATAAGCCAGCAACAATTTAAGAGCTAAAGGATGAGATAATTCGGCACATTGACGGAATAGAACCTCAATTATGCCTCAGCGTCATCGAAAATTTGGACCATCGGATGGAGGTGTGCCGCCGAGGTCGCGGCGGCCATTTGGCCCATATTTTGTTCCATACACAATTGAACCATACCAATATTATCATAATAAAAAGAAATGACAATAATTTCCTAAATAATTTGTGTTTTATTCAAAATCAACATCGGCCCTTAAAATTTAACCACCCTTAGTACTTTGTTTCAGACGTTCTAGAATATTCTAGTACTGATTGTCATATGCGTCACCATATGCATATATAGGGTTTTCCAATAGGGAATTGACAACTTTTTTTGGTAGTAAATTTTTATAATTTGCAGACGTTGTTCGTTCGTGTGCTTAAGCATGATGAAAATGTTGAGTTTACTGAATAAACTGGCAGTGACAGTCGGATGATTAGTGAAAGGGTGCGTTCACAAATGAAATTCAAAGTTGTGAAGTCCCTTTTGGAAAACCCGATATTACCTTATCAAATACTGACGTGTTTCGCACAAATATCCCTGTATTACCCTGTCACCTGGATGAAGAAAAATAGTGGTGAAATCCATCAAAACTAAATACACTTTCCTTTGAACTATCCCGAGTGCGAAGTTATAGATCTGGGTGATTTTTCTAGTTGCAAAACAGCATGAAAATAATGATGGACAACAAACTTACCGTAGTCCCCAATGTACCAGATTCATCCTTTGTCTAAATCAGAACAATCTCTTTTTTTATTAAGCTTAATCTGCTTGTTCCAGAGTATAAGAAGGATGTTATACTTGTATTTTCAAAAATTAAATTAAACTTAAGAAAAGTAATCTAAAAAGAACTAGAATGTCCTTAATAAAAAATAAAAATAATATTATGTAAAAGTAATGTATAAGATATATTGTGTTTGTTTCTACTCCAATTTGTAAAAAATACTTTCTAATAAATAGTGACTAGATCCCAGTAGACACAATTTAGATATCTATAAGAAAGACTTTTTGTGAATTGACAGGAATATTTTAAACCTTAAAAAATACGTCATCGGTCTGACAACACCCGTCAAAATTAATAGAAGGAATACACATTTTTCAAAAACACCCAGGTAACATCAGAGCGAAATAAATATATTAGCTTGAAGATATATCAACTTGTGAGAGATCAACAAGTATTTTCTAAATCCAAGATTTCTTTCGTGCTTTAGGGAATAATGGCATACCCGAAAATATCCCAAAATTCTCGGCAGCCGCGCCAAACAGGATTGTGCAGATTCCACCCTTATCATGGATCTAATATTGTCCTCTGCGAAGACAACACTGTCGCATTAAGAAAAACAAGTTTTGCTGATGCAATAACATTTTCAGAGAAGCCTCTTATGCCTGGTGAGATATTTCTAATTGAAATTGAGGAAAACGAACGCGGTTGGTCCGGTCATATGCGACTAGGTCTAACCCAGTTATTACCAGAAGAATTGGTCTCAACAAACAACCGTTTACCGCAGTATGCGTTGCCAGATCTAGCCAACATGGGCACCAGTTGGATCTATCCAATATCGAAATTTGAAAGAGCACTAAACGACGATACCGGAAAGGATAATGATAAAAAGCTTAACGGTTTGTTTTACTATATTTGCAACACATTCCAAAGTATTAATAGAAAACTATCTAGCAGCCGGCATTTTGGGGGATTCAATGTACGTTCGAACTTCTCGTGGACTTGTGCCCCGTCGGCTATTGAAGCCGGATACTGATTTTGATTGTAGTAGCGGCGGCATACTGTTGACAGATAAAGGATCAAAAATTGGTGTTGTTTTTGTGCCAACAGATGCTGATAAATCTAAAGCGGAAATGCACTTTATTATTAATGGCGTTGACCAAGGGCCGTGTACACAGAAAATTCCTTATCAGAAGGGGCCAATCCATGTAGTTGTTGATGTTTATGGAACAACCAAACAGATACGTATCGTTCAACTCTTTGGAAGTGCGTATATCGTTGATGTTTGTCTTGTTTCGTATATATTTCATTCTTGGAAATTTTCTTTGTAGAACTGTCTCTCCAAGGCGCATGCCGAGATGCGATTCTTCTGCGTATAAAACCAGGTGACATCGAGAAGCTGCCCTTGCCCCAGCGACTGAAGAATTACTTAATGCGAACCAATTAAAAGTGAAACCCGCTCCAGGGGCAGTTAACTTAAGCATTTGAAGATATCATTTTGAAAGAACGTGTTTATGTTCTTATAACGATAATTATTTATCTTAGGAAAGCTAGAGGAAAAGTTTTTTGTGTGATCCTAATATTTATTATGGTGCCCGGTTATTATTTGCATAATATATGCTAATCGTACAAAGAAAATTCCTCGAACTTCTGCGTCATGTGATAAGAGAGTATTTTCTTTTTTACTTTTATTATATTTTATTTACGTTTCGATCTTAAGGAAAAAGAGATAAACCTGTATTTAATGAATTTAATATAATTTTTAAAACGATCCAATAATTGTCGTTTATTCACTTTACTTTTCTACCGTTCACGAATCTGTTCCCTTAATTGGATGATAGAAATTTGTATTTTCGTTCCTATAAAATCATTAAGTTGTCGTTACGTAATATTAAACCGAAATAAAGTAGGAAACAATGGTACAAAGCGCCTATATTGTTTTCCAAGCTTCGAAATTTGTATTGAAATCTCGTACAATAACCCAATCCATTCAATTCCTTTTGTGGTCAATTTAACATAATAAATAAATCTGCTGTAGCTGGTGGAAAGTTCCTCAGATGTTTTTTTATCTAATGTGCACAAAAGAAGTTGTTAGTTATTCTGAAATTAACAGTGGGGAGCATTGGCAAAGGAGGTGTATATGCACGCGGCTTGAATCGTGTAGATTGCAATCGCCAGAGAACGCGTTAACTACCAGCGCGTACCACCCTCGTGTAGTTCGAGTGAAAAGTGATTTTTTATACTTGTGTCCGTTTAAATGTTACCTTTAGTGAACTTGGGGCAGTTTAAACATGCATGACATAAACATAACATAAACGTAAACCTTGGTAAAAAAAAACATGGCATCAAAAAATTATCGAAAATGTAGCTTAAACAGTAGTCAAGAAAAAGTGCCTCGACGTCTATACGTGGTCGTGGTCTGATGTCTTGAGGATTTGGTTATAACTGCTGTGAATCTGTGGGGGTTCTCTATATTACATGGAGAACCAACCCACAATCCTAACCTAATTTCGGCCGCTAACAGCGCGTCACATCAACCCCTATCCCACCGTTCAAGCTATTCCACCTGTTAAACATGTTTCCCAAAAGGACGCATAGCTAAACTCATTATCCTATGCAGATAATGCATAATTGAGTTTGGCTATCTTTTCGCCATACGGCAACTCCATTTCGCTAACCTATGAGATTTCCACCGGAAATCGCATCATGTCGGTTAGCAACGGCATAGTCTGATCAAACGACGCGGTTGCATAATCATGCAACCGCTGGGGAAATTATCAAAGTATTTAATTTAGTTCCCATGATCAGATTTCCCTAGCCATGTCGGCGTCCTATTCACTTTCTCCAGACACTCCATTCGCTGGGGATCAATGATCTCTTTTCGCAGGTGAATAGCAGCAACTACATTTTCCTCTCCTCCACAATTCTGTCTCCCTACAGTTCAATGCATTCTGAGATCACCACAGCCATCGCACTAGGGCAGTTGATCATCCACAGAGGCTGCATTTGATACAAGCACACAAGCTAAGCCAACCGAAGTTATTGCGCTCTCTCTTTTGTTCTTTTCGTCCTTCACATGCCCAGTGACTGTCGAACGATATTCACCTCACTGAGACATGCAAATGAGAAGAGCGCAATGATAATTGGCTAATAGCCGTGCGTATTGCAAAATTACCCATCCTCATCCCTAATTGGGATTAGTCTTTACTCAAACATCATCGCGGATGGTCACACCGCTTAACGAGTCGCACGCGGGTGCGTACACGTACTCCGAGTTGTCTTGCTGCTGAGGATTAGTTGTGTTGGATATTTACCCCTTAAAGTAATTCAGTGATTGCTGCAGTTATCTCTTAAATAGTGCATCCAAAAATAAGTTGATCAAATCTCTAAAATCATAAAGTGAATGGGCAAAAAAAAAACATGTGTTGTTTTATTAATTTATTATTAATTCCCTTTTTGATTTTGTGCTGTAAATAATTGTATTTTTCGATTGTTCGCCGAATTGAACATCATCTCCATTGAACAAAAAGAAAACCAACAAATAAAAAAAGAACATAAACCAAAACAGAATAAAACCAAAAACCAGTGTTTCCTTTTTACTCTCGTGGACGTTATCCAGCGGTAAAATATGATGGGGATAGGAGTGAACCGCGTGCCCGTGTTCGGCACATCAAATCGCATCCCACAAATCTAACCATCATAGCGTTGGTCCGAATCTCATTCTTCATTGTGCTCGCAAAACGCTATAAACACATTGTCACATTTCGTGGTGTTGAAAGAAACAAAGGGAAGATTTTAAGTTAGTTCGTAACTTGAATAAATCAGTTGTACTAAGCAAAACAAATAAATAAATTCTAAACACACAACCCGTACCCATCCTCATTCTCACATCTGTAATACCAATTAATGTATCAACATTTATTATTAAAAGTTATTTATTTGGCACCGGCAGTATCCCACCGGCTGCGCCAACGTAATACCAATAAATGGTATCAACATAGATTATTAAGTTATCTGATTACCCAAAAGGTATCAACATAGATTACTTATTTGGCACCAGCTGTATGTATGCCGGCTGCGCCAAATAGTAAGGTTACTGATTAAGACCTTACCTGATTGGTTGAGGACGGTCCGCCTTGCGAATCCGGGTCCCGCTGGAGATTCCAAATAATTAGAAGTATCTTGTTGTGGTAGTTTAACAATTTTACCTTTTGTTAGTGTTGCGGATTCGCAACTGAATGTATTGGAGGAATCTAGTACGTTCACCATATGCCTGCCACATGACAACTGTCACCGAGCTGACTACGCGTCAACGAAGAAAGGGCACGCCACCCAAGCGTCACCAAATTTGAATAAGCGAAACGGTCGCTTGATTCAGTCTGCCACCAGCCGCCAACGCGTTCTCATCCCGCGCGCAGCGCCGCGAAGTAAAAGAAAAGTGTTACTAGACGAACGTAGTGTCCCGTTAGTCAATCGAGAAAGAGAAACGCGTTGCCCTTCAAAATAGATTGGTTGCAATAACTTATTTGGCGAAAGGGCAAGCGCTCCTTCCTCTCCATCTACGCGTTATATTGTGCAGCCAAACTCAAGGGTCCTTGTTATTGAAGCCAGCTCACCGTTCCTGGGCGCTGCTTGATCATCGACTTCCCTCCACCCCTCGCGGACGCTTCACCCATCAGACGCTTTTCTCCCAGACGCACCGCCATGAAGAAGGCAACTACTTCCATCCACTACCCTGCTGAACGTATTAATTGAAGTTCCTACACAACATTTAATGGTCCTTCGAACCGGATCCAGCGACATGTGGACTAACACCTGAAAGTTCCAAGTGAACTTCACCCGCGAACTAGCACTCAAGAAGCACATGGAAATAAATCACAATGAATACAAACAGGTAGAGACGTCCCCCCAATTCCTTACCTGCAGCCATTGTCAGTTCAAATCAACCGGCAAAGGAATCTTAGATGAACATATGAGAAAACATATGCAACCACAACGATTTAAGTAGAGCCTCTGTGCAGCACGATTTGAGTGTCGGGAGCAAGTTACTATACATGCTAAAACCCACCAGCCGAACTACTTCAAATGTGGAACCTTTTCAATGTCGTTCCCCAAACGAGAGTTGCTTGTGAAACATTTTGAAATTCACCAAACGAAATCGCAGAATCAGCAATAAACTCAAATGACTCAGATAATCACACAGCATCAGACGACACAATACCAACTCCATCTGATAACTAAACAGAAACTCTTCCAAGAAACGACCGACGAGGCTCTTAGTGAATCCGCAGATGGAGTCGATTCCAAGTCTGTTCGATTCTTTACGTCAGATCTGTTCGTTCACCTTCCTCAAAGAGAGCTACTATAATCAGCACAAGGCGACGCACAAGCCTCAAACCCAAAAGAAAACAACCTCTACAGCGTGGTCATCAGCGGTATTATCGACAACATCCGTAAATTCAAATCAGACATTAATACGCGTCGACGGACAGGACAACACTGCACAACTAGGTGGGTCATGAGCGACGGAACCAACAACACTACTTCCATTTCCGAGGCAGATATTGAGAGAATTTTTGAGAAAAGGCAGATTTAAGTTTCCGACAAAACAGAAAATGAGGCAGGTAATGAAGCAGCAGGATCCAGCGAGACTGCGACCGGATCCGGTGATAAGTCAAGAGAATGCAGTGGGCGATATAACATTTAACATAACCATACCGCAGCCAGACGCAGCTGATCAGAGTGATGAGGCGGATTCCAAGCAACAACTCCAGCGAAATGGAGGTAATCCAACGGCGCCCGTTTCTGTAAGCATTGACACACCGGTTTTAGATCGTCCAGACGATGGATTGGAGAAATCTGAGACAACTGATACCGCAACACCATGTAGTGATAAAATATCCACTTCAGGTGATAATGAAGGCAAAAGTCCTGTCAACACTACAGTCAGTCATCCCGTCAGCATGCCCAGTCTAGATGACGATAATGATGGGGAAGATAGTGGTAATCAGCATTGGCCGGCAGCAGTTGAACCACAAACTCAACAGGGCTCAACTGTATCTGGTACCATTAGACAGGAACCCGAAGATCGAAAAGATTCAAAGCAATCACAGCAGCAGCAACAACAATCGGTTGACAATGACCAAGACGAAGAAAGCCAACAAAACATATCTGGCAGTGATCAAGTTCCAATGGACTTGGACGACATGCCAGCTAATGTCGAAGGTGGCCAGATCAAATTCACCCTCAATGGGAATGCCTAGCTCCCGTAGCTCGACAATCACATTATCGCCGATGCTGAAGGCAATCAAATTCTAGTACAGGGCACTGGCAGCGAGCAGATACCGCAATTGCTGCAAAATGTTGGAGTCTTGCAAAGCAGCGACGATCTGGATGGGGAAACATTACAATGATTGGTGAAAACAATCAATTGCCCAACGAGGGGACAACGAACCACAATTAATAGATGCCTCTCTACTAAATGCCGACGGCCATATTGTCATTCAACAAGGACAAGACGGAGAGTAGAGCGAAGGTGCCCCTCTTATCGGCGAAGGCGGTGTTAGGATCCCAATATCAGTATTTTACACAGCTGACGGTCAGCCCAATGTACAAGTGACTCAACAGGCCGACAGTGTTGATGAAAAAGATATTGACAGCTGGCAGCGACACTACCGTTACACAAAGCTTGTCCCAAGCTTCGCCTTCGAGGATTTAATGCAACAGCCCGGCCAACCTAAGTCATCGGAATAACGAACGAGCTCTTCGTCAACCCAAATCGCTACTATAGCGACGCCATTACATCAGCACCACTAGTTGGACAATGAGCCTAGTTTGGCGGATTTTTATTTATCGATGCAGGTGTTCCGCCGAACACTGCTTGAGAATAAAAGTCACTATTTTTTTGGCGATCACACTCTTCGTTTATTTTGCAGTCGGGAGCTCTCCACGGCGGATGTTATCACTTGACTACCTTAAAAACTTTCTTCAAGGGATGGAAATCTTTACCAAGGGATTTCTCCTTTCCAGCACCCTCACTTGTCCTACGATTTCGTATTGTTCATAGGTATACTGTGTGGATGCTCCCACACCCACAGACGCGAACGTTGCTGTCCATGTGGCCGGAGATATGCCGAGGATCGTCAGGATTTTCACACATCTGCGGTATTCCGTTGTATACATTACCCGCGTGCGGTTTATGGCCCTGTTGATCTCATCGAGCGAAGTCATTATTTTCGGCTGCGATATTTACATGGTTTTTATTTCCTTGTAGGAACAATATGTCGGTTGTTTGGTTTAGTGTTTAACCTTTGTTCCCGCAATAGCACCTTCGATAAGGAAAACCAAATTGCGATTGGCTCAGGGGAAGGTCATACATTTGTTTATTCCTTGGCCAAACATTTATCGCCTGGGATTTTTCTGGCTGTCGGCATCTGGCGCTGCCGCGCCGGCCACTTGTGTTTGCCCAGCTAATGGGTCGTCAAACAATTTCTTTTTTGGGTAGTGTCCCTCGATAGCCGTGCAGGCATGAGGAATCGGCCGAGAAATTGGGCCCACGTGTCTGTGGATACGTGGGGTCGAGGACGCCCGTATGCATGTCCCCTTTAGTTGGGCGGAAAGGTAAATTGGGTCCACGTGTCTGTGGGCACGTGGGGTTCAGGACACGGTAAGTAGCTAGGCGAAAGGTATTTAACCCTATAGTGGTTTGTGCGGTTCGCAGCACCGCCACACGAGTACATCCCTTTCAGGTTTGGAGAGTATTGCTATCTTCCTATAAAACATCCTAACGATGGGGAATTTTGGTTTATTCGAAACCACCAGCAAATCGAGACCAACACATATATTTACCCCCCCCCTGCCCCCCCCCCCCCCCTCCTCCCTCCCCCGCCGGCATCGCCGTCCTGCTTCAGGGCGCGCCGCTACCTCCCCTGGACGCATCGCAATCACGCGTCAGGGCGCACAACACCATCGCAGCAAAAGGCAAGAGGCAGGACCAACGCCTTCGACGCTCCTCTTGGCGGGCGACCTCACCCAGTAGCTACGCATGCCCTTCGTGCCCCATCCTTCTTCGTGATGAGCACTACCGGCGAAGCCCATGGGCTTGATGATTTCTCAATGACTCCTTGCTCTTTCATCTCTCGAATCATGATTGTTTGGCCAACGGTAGTCGACGAGATGGCTGTCTTATAGGTCTTGACTCACCCGTGTCAATGCGATGTTTAACTATACCGCTGCGTCCGAACTTATCATTTCCTGTCACAAAAATATCAGAAAAAACGTTCAGGAGTGATTTAACGCTTGCCTTTTCTCTATCTGTTAATTCGATTTTCTGGGACATCAACTTATTAACCATAGAGGATGCACCAGTGGGCTGTTGAATTGAATGGTCCTCTCCCCTTGTCGGAATTGAGCTTATCATTGATACGGGTGCACATTCTGCTGTTACCTCTCCTTTTCTTATTGCGATCGGCACCTTTGACGCATTTAGTACGCTGACGGGTACAATGTGCTTCTTCGCATCAATAAGGGCTTTCCCAACAAGGATGTTCCCCTTACGCTGATTTTGTACAGGTGATGTAAAATCGATTGTCACCGGGATCACTCTCGAGACTGGTCCAAATTACCGAGTCTGAACGAGCTGGGACCTCATCCTCCTCACGCACATAACATTTCAGTCTTCGCAACTGTTCGTCCTGCAGTGTAATAGCAACCTCCAAGCTACCAATTCGCAGTGTTCTTTGCCCGATATCTAGAACAACTTGATGCTCCTTCATGAAATCCATTCCCAGAATGCATTCGTCCGTAATATCGGCAACCAAAAATTGGTGGGAGATGGAAATATTCATCATCATCATCATCATCATTAGCACTACAACCGGGAACGGTCTTGGCCTTATTTAGCAAGTCCTGAGGCTTGTTAAATTTTCCATAATGATTTGTTTTTTCCGGGCAAGGTCATTAGTCTTGCGCCAGAGGCTCCCCGACGGGGAATCGAACCCCGGTCTCCCGCGTGACAAGTGGGTATACTAACCACTATACTATCGAGGAGCGATATGGAAATATTGCCCAGCACTATTATGCTCTCCATTTCTCCGTAGACTGTGGCAGTCTTCAAAGCGTATCTTCTATTTTTATTAAGGGCTATTTTGCCCACGACATCCGGCCGAATTATGGATCTCGTTGCTCCAGTGTCGATTGTCACTGTTGTTGTCCTTGCATTAACAATCGTAGTTATAACCAAACTTTGGTTATCCCGTTGGAGTTGTGATACAGTTATGATGCTGGGGTTGCACATTCCACCAGGCGACTTTTGCACTGTAAAGTCTGCCCTTAGAAGTTTCCCGAGCCATTACGTGCGGCTCCCGCCATCTCCATCGTTTGTTCTGTTTAAATGTTATAAGATAGTAGATGGTAAGGTGGTGAGGAAGCACACGATCCACATGTTGAATGTGCGAACATACTCTTGTTCGAGTGTGGATCGTGTGGAAGTTAGATCTCTTTTCGGAGTGGATGTTGATGGAGCAACAAGTTTATATTATTGCCGTTTGTTGACGATTTATTGAATACGGTTTTGGATTCCGTTGTAAATGTTTTTGGAGTGCAGTTCGTTTTACGGTGGAAAAAGGAAGAAAAGTGAATTTTCCCGTTTTGGTCTTTTGAAGAATAAATTGTAAAGAAAAGTTTTGAAAAATTGAAAGAGAATGAGTGAATTGTAGAGAAAAGTTTTAAGAGTTAGAAGAGATTGAATAAATTGATTGGAGAACGAAGCGGAGAGTGGTATTTTTCCAGTCCAGATTAAATAAAATAAATTGAACCAGGAGAGACATTTGAGGCTCCGCAAGGTAGTACAGACCTGCACAGACCTGAGCCGATCAAAACAGGATTGCTGAACAGGTAACCAATTTATAATTACATCAGATTTTCTGTGGCGGAAACGTCACAACTGGCGCTGCGGACAGGATGAGATAAGGAGAACAATCCAGTTACACTCACATTAAAACCAGAAGACGAATTAAGTTTGCAATTGGATGAAACGCTATTATATTGTACACGCGACAGTTTGCAATTAACACACACCAAATTCCTGAGCAAGAATTAATTCCCGGACTATTAACCGAAATCCCAAGAAGACAGGACACTTCAACAAAGTGACGGCACAAGCGGCCTAACCAGTGGCCACGTCCAGTAGAATCCAGCATCAACTCCGGAGTAGCAGCCGAAGAATTTGTTTCTAGTGGAAAAACAAGGAAAACACAAAAAACAAAATATTTTTTTTTCCCTTTATGCTAAATCTATATTTTACTTAATTCTTTTTAATCAGCTTTTCTAATTTTATAATTACTTTTGTATTACGTTACATTTTCTTATATTTTCTTTTTCCTTTTTTTGTTGTTGTTGTTAGTTTGATTGATTTTTTTTGCGTTCAATTTATTTATTTATTAACATATTGCTTTGTTCATTTTGTAAAACAGACATTGTTGGAGGGGATTCTGCTTTTCTTCCTTTTTCAGCTGCGCGTTAAATTTTCTTTTTTTTTTTGCTGTGTTGCAAAATTTACAATAAGGTGGATATTGTTTTTATACACGACAAGAGGCACGTTGGATTTTTTTTTCCTCTTCTCTTTTTCTTTCCTTTCTCTCTCTTCTCGGGCGGTGTCGTGGCTGTTTGTGTTGTGCCGTCTCTCGCGCGGTCAGCCGTTTTGTTGCTGCGAGTGGAGTGAGTGTCCTGCTGGCCTGCTGATGCAGACGAGACAGCGGCAAAGGGTGGGCCGAGAGGGCACCCCTGCCCGAGCGCGGCCCGAAGTGCTTCCCGAGCCGCCGGGTGACGAAGTGGATCTGGAGGCCTTCCACGGTTCGCGCGACGAATTCGTGGACGAACGCTCACCAGCGCCCCCCCCCCCCCCCCCCCCCCCCCCCCCCACCGTTGGCAAACAAGCTGTTGGGAGCATGGGGGACACACAGACGCCTTCATACTTTAAATCGGGTCCGCAACCATGACCAGTACGGACAGGGTCTTCGACCTCGTATCGAAGGCGGCCCCATGTTTTCGGGACAGGAAGGTCCAGATACGGCCGAGAAACTCTCTTTGTTTCTCAAGGGCTGCAGGAGGACCTTGGGTGGTCTGGTGGTGGAGGAGGAGCATACTTTCCTCCGGTGGCTACCCTCTAGGCTGAGCGGCGAGGCCTATCGAAAGTTCGAAGAGCGGCCACCCACGACCTTCTTCGAAGCGGAGTAGCGTCTCAGAGAGGCCTTTGAACCCCGACTGTCGTATGAGGAGTTGTGCGCACAACTATCCAAAATGCGACAGCTTCCCTCCGAGGATGCCACGAGTTTCGTTTCCCGAGTGAAGCGGGCCGTGGTACGGTGCGAGGAGGCCGCTGAGCGCTATTATGGTCGGCAGGGTAGGTCCGTTTTCGCAAGCCAGCTTGAGGGAATGGCCAAGCCGGTGTTGGTAAGCGGTTTAAGGGAGGAAGGACTAGGGCACTTCCTCCTCACGTTGGGTGATGTCCCGTTTCGCAGCATGGTGGACCACCTGACCGGATTCGACCGAGCTAGGAGGGAGATGTTGCGACAGGATGAGGACCTTTTTGTAGATGCGCGGCCCGGAATCGCCGATCGGACGTCGGGATCGTTGACTATAGGACCGGACAACTCCTCAGTTTTTATAGATGGCCCTTCCTCCACT
The DNA here is from genome assembly GCA_963931805.1 of Microdon myrmicae. NCBI lineage: Eukaryota > Metazoa > Arthropoda > Insecta > Diptera > Syrphidae > Microdon > Microdon myrmicae. Next base: position 186,607,541 of record OZ007496.1, read on the forward strand.
TTTAGGGAGTACCCCGTGGCGCCGACGCCGGTTTTGTCGGACCTTAACCCCCGGGCGGTGTCATTCGTGTTGCCTGCCAAAGAGCCATACAGTCGTCGGCGGGAAGAGGAAGGTTTCACTCAGGAGCGGTCGTACGGGCCCCATAATTATCGAAGGCATGGTGGTGCCTATGCTCCGGCCTCCTCTGGCGAGGGAGCGTGGTCAAACACCGTGCCTTCCTCGAGCCGGAGTGGAGAGTCGCAGAGCTTGGCTCAGGGCGCGTATGTACCTCAGGATCGATCGGGTCGGGCCAATCCGGCCCGGGACCCGGTTGGTCGATCGGCGCACCCCCTGGAATCCCAGACTACTTGCAGTTTTTGCAAGATAAGGGGTCACGTGTATGACGAATGTCTGAAAAGACGAAACACTCCTTTCTGTCGCGAGTGCTGGCGGTATGGCCACGACATAGTGGACTGCCCGGATCGACCGACGCGGACGCGCGAACCCCAGACTCCGTACAGGGGTAGAGGACAGCGGGGCGGTGTAGCGCGGCATGGGCAGCCCCATCAGCGGCCGCAGTCCCAACGGAGAGCCCTACCGGAGCCGCAGCCCACCTCTGCGGGTGGCGGACCGGCGACGTCGGGCCCAAGAGTGTTTAGCGTCCAGTGCTGCTGCGAGTTTTGTGGCCGTCAAGGTCATAACTTGCGCGGGTGCGAGTACAAACAGAAATGGGAACAACAACAGGGTTCTCCGGTTTCTCCCCGCGAGCGGCACGCCGGGGCAGCACCTGCTGCGCTCCAATGGCAGGACACCCAGGTGGAGACTGGGGGGGGGGGGGGGGGCGCGAGGAATAGGCGCGGAGAGCGTCGGAGACGGCGTCGGCGCAGTCGAGGGGTCGGTGGTAGTCGCGCGGTGGTTTCGGACTCCCGGGACGTTAGTGGAGATAGTGAGCGAGGATCGTCCGTGTTGAGCGGTGGCGGTAAGCGACCCAGCTCCGTGGACTCAGAGCCCGTGAAGACGGATGCGAGGCATGAAGCCGCATCAAGCAGCGCAGGGAACCGGAAAGGGCGACCTCAGTGCATTGGGCCCACAGTAGGCCGTAAGAATACCTCCAGTTCCGCTAGTCCGGAGTCCAGTGGGACTCCCGAGCGGGGCAGTCCTGAACGGAGGAGCGGATTATTGTGTGAATTTTGCGGCCGACACACTCACAAGGCGGCAGAGTGTCGACATAAGGCAAAATGGGAGAGTTCGGGAAACTCCCAAAGGTCGGGTCGGCAAGATCCAATCCGACCGCACTAGAATCACAACCCAGCTCCAGCTGTGCTCAGTTTTCGCCGACTCAGGTCCCGATTGTCACTCTTCCATTGGACATTGGTCGTAGGAACTATACGCTCCTAATCGTGGACACGGGCGCTGAGATCAGCCTGTTGAAGCTGAAGGCATTCCATCCTAGATATGGCATGGACGTGCATAAGTCTACAACGCTCCAAGCGCTATTTGGCAAAGGCAAGGCGGGGGGGTGCTGCAATGGGAATTTCAAGTTGCACCACGAGATTCCCTGCAGTTATTCATGCAGAGATCACTCGCTAATCTTGATCATGGTGGTATGTGTGAGTGAAGATCACATTGGTTTATTTTTCATAAACAAGGCCATAGGAATAAACCTGAAACTCAAGGACGGGGCATAATGGGCATCCAAGAGATGTGTGTTTGTTGAAACAAACGAATCGCATCTCGTCGGATGCTAATGGCTTTGTATTTGTTTATGCATCTAGTTCGTAAGGGACAAGATTCGGCGAATCAAAGGACAAGGGAAATATGACCTAATGCATAGGTCGGTAATGAGGGTCGGCTAGATAAATAGCAGCCGCTCATTAAATAGAAAATCTGATTCGGATACCTAAACGATATGAATTGTCTATGGTATGCATTGCAGCTGTTACGATAGCCGCAATGCCGATGCACATGGTGCTAATAGGTTTAAGACGCGAGATGCGTATTTGCTTTGGTTTGCACGTTGTGCGAGTCGGGGAATGTTATTGCTTGGAGAGAAGGACGCCAGCCTATGTGTACATAAAAAAAATTATTGTACACATGAATAAAACTGGGAATAGGCGACGCAATGATAATTATTCCTGGCTGGAATGGTTACATGATATGTGAACCGGGGTTTTTCTTTTCAGGATAATTTATGATAAGGAAAGTAAGAACTCTTACAGGGGATGTGTAAGCGAAGGAATGCTTGAAAAGGTAAGAATTCTTTTGCAGGTACTTTTGGGTTATAATAATTGGATATATTTGATGCGTGAAGCATATAAGATGCTAATGCGAATTGCATTAGCGAAAGCTGGTGCAGACTGGGTTGTGGTTATGGGGGTTTTTTCAGGAAGGCGAGCCGTGGAATCTGGCGGAACCTCCACACAACCTGGTAAGGAAATATGTCAAATTTCAATTCGGCGAAAAGGAACTGGAGTTTTTCGAAACCTTGAAGAGGAAGTTGATTGAGGCACCGATATTAGCATTATATGATTCGAGAGACGAAATCGAGCTTCATTGCGACGCGAGTGCATTTGACTTTGGGGCTATATTGTTACAAAAAAGAGAGATGGCAGGTTCCATCCAGTATTCTATTTTTCGAGACGTACAACGGAATGTGAATCAAAATATCATAGCTTTGAATTGGAAACATTAGCGATTATGCGTTACAGATATTTAGAGTTCATCTTCAGGGGCTTAAGTTCAAAATAGTAACTGATTGTAACTCATTGACGTTAACCCTGAACAAAAGAGAGATAAATCCAAGGATAGCCAGGTGGGCTTTAGAGTTGTAAAATTATGATTATGTGTTAGAACACCGTAGTGGAACTGAAATGACTCATGTAGACGCCCTTAGCCGCATGTCAAGTATACTAATTCTCGAAGAAAATACTTTCGAGCAGAACTTGTCAATCAGCCAGTACAAAGATAATGAGATAAAGGTGATTAGAAAAAGGTTGGAAAATGAGGAGAGTAGTTTTTACGAAATGCGGAATGGCCTAGTTTATAGGAAAATAAAAGATAATATTCTGTTTTACGTGCCTAGCAAAATGGAAACGAATGTCACACGGCTATATCATGATGAAATGGGTCATATGGGGTGTGACAAAGTGGTCGATGCTATACGAAAGACCTATTGGTTCCCGAAAATGAGAGATAAAGTCAAGGCGCATATCGCCAATTGTCTGAAATGTATTGTCTTCTCCTCGAAACAGGGAAAGCACGAAGGGCTTCTCCATAATATTCCTAAAGGGAATCTACCTTTCGACACAATACACATCGATCATTTTGGATTCTGAATAAAAGAAAGAAAAAGTACGATTTTCTGGTTGTAGATGCATTCACTAAATACGTTAGACTATATGCAACCCGAACAACTAGAACTCCCGAGATGATTAGTCGTCATACAGTAGGCCGAGATTGATTGTGTCCGACAGAGGTTGTGCTTTTACTTCAAAGAATTTTGCGGAATTCCTCGAAGAAAATAACGTGAAACATATAAAGATAGCAACGGGTTCGCCTCAGGCTAACGGACAAGTAGAGCGAGTTAACAGAACTCTAGCGCCAATGATCGCTAAAATGACAAGTGCGGGCACTATATCTACGTTAGACGGAGTTTTAACTGGAATAGAGTTCGCAATGAATAATGCCATCCATAGTAGTATCGATACTACCCCCAGTGAATTGTTGTTCGAGTTCGCGCAAAAGGGAACGGTAATAGATTTGTTAAAGGAAACTCTAGAAGAAAGTTGGGGGAACGAAGGTGCGTCGAAAGAGCGAGATTTGGAATAGACGAGGATGGCAGCACAAAAGATAGTCAAAGGACAGGAGTATTGTGGCGGTTCCGCCAAATCCCACGGTTCACCTTCCTGAAAAATCCCCATAATCAACACCCAAGACGCTCAAGTCTGTGGGGGTTTTCAGGGCCCGAAGACCCTCGCATCATTTTAACCCCATAAAAATCCTATAAACTCCTTAGCTGCCCTTAATTCGAATCCTTGGCAAAATTACACAACCGCACCACCCTAAAATCCTGAAAACAATTCGGTTGTCCCCCTGGAGAACTGACATAAATATCCATGATAGCTGAGGAGCTTTTCCCTAGATTCAGCAGGATGTGTTTACCTTTTTGGCCATAGATCCATCGGCCGATCTTTCTATTTTCGAATGCAGCGTAGCCATGGTAGGTTTCCTGCAAATGACCTTGTGTTATTTTAAACAACACACATGTCACCACATCGACCGATAGGATGTCCTAATGGTCGGAACAATGTGTACCCAAACACTGTCTCAATGTCCATTATCTTCCAAAACACTGGCTGGGCTATTGGCCGACTTGCACATCTGCAAACCAGATGCCTAATAGCCTGTAATAGGACATAACGAGTGGGATAATATGAGATCAGTCTCGATGGCCGGCGACATTCTGCCGATTTAACATCACAGAAGAATCTAACACCGTCGCCTTTATTATCCCTTACACACCACCCATAAAATGTTTCTGTCTAGTTAATGTAGACAGAAGACATGATTTTCGTCCGGGCGGCAATTTCTACACAAATTATGTGGCCGAAAAGATAAACACACAATAGAGTACCCTTGAGTGTCTGTTAACATCATAGGAAACTATTTCTATGATTTATGACCGCCATTACTGCCAGCCGCAACACTCGTACCTCTAGTCGAACAGATGTGCATTAGTATTTTCCGTGTGCATCTATAATTATTGGCATCGTCACCACTTCCAGCGTGTGCGCGTGTCTTCCTAACCGGTACGGTTTCTGCGGGGATTTTACAGTTGGAATTTTTCAGTCCAATCGCCATTATAATCCCTAATTCAACGAGCGGATTGGTTCTTCGACGGCATACCATCTCATCCTCGATACTACAAGGAATGTTGAGGACGATTTCCAAGAGGAGTCCGATTTGATTATTCGTGGTGTGTGCACGCGCCGTCGAGTGCTGTCAGTCAGTTAATGAAGTCGTTAAATAAGTGTTGATCAGGAACCTTGTAATAGTTAAACCAGTGTTATCCAAGAACCTTGAAATCGTTAAATAAGCGTTGAGCAGGAACCTTGTAATAGTTAAATAAGTGTCAACCGAGAACCTCGTAACCGCTAAATAAGTGTTAACCAAGAACCTCGTAATTGTTGAATAAATGCTAACCAAGAACCTTGTAATCGTTAAATGCGTGTCAACCGATAACCTTGTAATTGTTAAATAGATGTTCACCAGACCAATAAAGAAAACTCTTAAACTAAATCCTCAGTATTTTATTATTCAGTTCTTGATCGTCGGGAGTGGTAAGCTTCGCATTCGTTGCGATTAGAAGGAAATAAGTGTCCGTGACGGACACCCACACCTAATAATACCCACATTGGTGACCGCGACAAAGAACGCGTAACTTTTTGAATATTTACACTACAGAGTGCCTTTGGTGTGAAAATAAAACTTATCCACGTTGGTGAACCGCGGAAGAACACGCGAAAGTCCGATCGTTTGAACTCTCAGACAAAAACATTGCGTACCAGTGACCAAGTGCCAATAAAAGGAGCCCCACCTCACCTGTAGTCACCTGCCGCCATCGCTGGACAGACGCCGCCTCAGCATCTAAAACTCCAGCAGCAACAATCCCCAGGGACAAAAAGCAAGTTACCAATTTCTTTTTCTTTTTTTTCTATAGTTTACTTTTTTTCGAGTTTTTCATATTCACTTTATGCGCGCTCCATCTGAGCCGCTTTCTTAAAAAACCAAACAACTTGTATTGTTACTAATAGTGAAAAACGAATTATTGCTGTTCTCATTATTTCATTCCTACCATCAAATTATACCAGCATTAGTTGCCACATTTTCTTTTGAAAATTTTATTTCATTTGCCACACTATATTTAATAATTTTTAACTTTCGTCCTTAATAACAAATTTTACTTATTAGCATTTAAATAACAAATTTTACTTATTAGCATTTAAACAAATTGCTTCTCCACTATATGTTGCCTCTTAAATAAATAAAGAATGTTAAAATTAGATAGCAGTGATGTGTTCCTAGACTATAAGATATAAGATATATATAAATATAAATAAATAAATTCCAAAATATAGCATGCAACAACAACAGCTAAGTTAAGTGACTTTCTTTCAGTTTGAGTTAGTTTTAAAAAAAAAAATGGTGGTCTGGGCGCAAGGCGCTCGGACATTATATTCGTGACAACGTATCCTAAATATGTAACATTGAATATACAAGTTATTAAATCAAAATTAAAGTGTTTTTATTCCTTTTATTCCTTAAATGATAATTACATATATAAGTAATATTTTTTTTTTATTTCTTAATATTTTACATTTTGTGATATATTTTTATAATTATGTTCGATATTTTATTTTATGTTGCATTATTTCTTTCGATTGCTTTTACTCTGTTGACGATAGGACGATGATACGAGAAGTAGGATATCAATGGTAACATCTCAACTGTAACGTGTCTTGAGAAGCTTAGGTCGAGGGTTGTTCCTCCCAATGTTGTAGGCTTGTTGACATTCGACGCGCATTCGAGATTGAACGTACTCTTCATGAAGTTAATAAATGCGCTATCAGTTGTGACATTTATATTGAAGTCGCGACAAAGAATCGTTCTCCGTAACGACACTGCGTGTTCTCTTGTTTACTCGAGTATCCGATGATGATGTCTTGCGCTAGACAATTGTTCGCGTTAATTATAGCGCTTCTGTTGAATGAATCAACTTCGTTATTACTGTAGTACAGCCGAACGACATTCTGTGCGTTTTTCTTGTGTTGTATTCCAGAATACTACCCTTATTCGCTTTAACACTAACTCATGTCCTTTCAAACACAACCCTTAAAACTACATCCTCACATATCTTACAGTCTCAGTTAATACAATTCATAAATAAACAGACACAATATTCTATATCCAGTCACTTACAGCACATTTCATAAATAAACAGACACTATATTCTATATCCAGTCACTTACAGCACATTTCATAAATATGCCCCTTTTCATAACAAGCACATTTTACATTTCAAAACATGGCCACTTTGATTGTCGTTCAAAGTTTATTCAAAATTCTAAGTCACAGAGACTTCTAGATTGTTTTGTTCAGTTTATACGCCACAGTCAGTTAGAACAAAATGTTCTATATAAACAAGTAAATTTATATGAAAAAAAGTAGAAAGAAGAGAGCTCAGCTTGAGATAGCTGAGTTCGATAAAATAAAAATAAAACAAAATATTTAAATAAAGAAAAGTTTAATTATTTAATAAACCCTTAAGTATTAATAATTATAATAACCTCCACGCTCTTCCCTCGAAAGAGGAAGCACGGCGTTGGAGCCGTAACACTGGTGGCAGCGGTGGGATCCACGAAGACTGGTGGACTCCCGACTAGTGGACTCCTCGAAGGAAGACCAATCCTCGAAGGAAGACCGATCCACGAAGACTGGTGGACTCCTCGAAGGAAGACCGATCCACGAAGACTGGTGGACTCCCCGAAGGACGACTCTATCCTCGAAGGAAGACCAATCCTCGAAGGAAGACCGATCCACGAAGACTGGTGGACTCCCCGAAGGATGACTCTATCGTCGAAAGAAGACTAATTCTCGAAGGAAGACCAATCCCCGAAGGACGACTTAATCCTCGAAGGAAGACCAATCCCCGAAGGACGACTTACTCCTCGAAGGAAGACTTAATCCTCGAAGGAAGACCAATCCCCGAAGGACGACTTAATCCTCGAAGGACGACTAAATTCTCGAAGGAAGACCAATCCCCGAAGGACGACTTAATCCTCGAAGGAGGAATCGATCCCAGAGGAAGATTAGTGCAAGATAAAACCCTAAAGAGGGAAGGAAGGTCTGCCGATGAGTTCCAGAGGAAATCTAAATTAACCTCAGTGGCAGCAGAGAAAAAAAAAACACAAGAAGACAACACAAGAAAAAAAAAAGGAGAACAAAACATCAATCAACATATATTAGTAGTAAGAATCGTTAGCGAAATACCAATTTTTCTATTCATTTTTCCGTAGGAATATTTTTACCTTGGAACTTTTAACTTTTCCTTTTTACTAACAATTTTGTCCGATAGAAATTATTTCGAATATTCTCTTTCCAGTATTTCGACGACATTTCCGTTTTGTCTTTTTCGCCGAATTTTCTTTCTCTACAGCTTTGAAACCAAATTAACTTTCTTTTTCATATATATTGAATAACTAAAAGAAAGGCCATTTTTATATACCGTATTTTTAAGAAGTGATTTTGCCATACATTGTTTTCAGAGTTTTCAAGATTACGAGTCCGTATTACACGAGACAGGCGGCTAGGCAGGGGGAAGAACAAATCCACTCTCTACAAATACACCATAACCCCCCTGAAATGGCTCTTTCTGTCGGAATTTCTGATGTTTTCAGAATCGTCCCTACCTTTGACGGAAAACCCTGCGACCTAGATAAATTTATTTCCGGGGGAGACGTTTTATTTAGATCTATAAAAAGGGCAGACCCGGAGATGTATGAAACATTTTTGGAGCTAGTCAAAAATAGACTAGAGGGTCCTGCCTATGATCTAATTAGGTATAGCACAATTGCTAAATGGGGGGATTTAAAGGATAAACTTGAATCAGAATATAAAGAGGAGCAATCTCGGTCAACGGCACACAATGAGTTGATATCCCTGAAACAAAACTTCAGAGAAACCGTTCGGGAATACGGAGATGGAGTTGCGAATGCTCTGAGGACGCTGAACTCTGCTACGTGTGAAATAACAGCAGACGCGGTGGTTAGAGAATTCTTGATAGAAGAAAACTCAAAATTGGCAGTGCAAATATTTGAGGATGGTCTCAAGAATGAACGACTGAAAATCCTAGCCAAAGTCCATGGGGGAAGTAGTTTAAAACAGTCTATTGCACATGTAGTATCACATGCTGCTCGAATGGACAACTCTCCCAGGCCATATAACTATAATGACAGATTTAATCGAATAGTCTGCCAAACCTGCGGTAAGCCAGGTCATTCTCAGGACACTTGTTATCGGAACATGCAGTCCAACAATTTTCCGAATAGACAACCAATAAAAAGAGAATATAACATTATATGCAATTTCTGTGGACGGAATAATCACACAGAGAACGAGTGTAGATACAAGATATCTAGGAATGGACCATCCTTGACAAATTACCAACAAGGTACAACAACGCGTAATCCATTCCGAAATAATCCTGCAAACACCGAAAATCGTTTTAGTGAATATCCTAGAATCACCAATAGACAAAACGATAGGCAAAATGTTCACTTTTCTCGGGTGCAAGAGTCGGAAAACGAGGCCTGACGCCAACCCAATTTTGTGGAAGACAGACAAAATTTTTCTATTTATAACATTAGATCTTTGGCAATAGATAACGACAATTTTAATGAAGCTCCTAACCAAATAACTAAAGCGATACAGATAAACGAAGAGAAAACAAGCACTAATATAAATATTCCGATTCATACTCCAATTTTGGAAAATAATTCAGCTACACAGACTGAAAATTCGAAATTTTCAGCAGTAGTAAAGACTGAAATCCCTAATATTTCGGATATCCCTATTGACCACACAGACACTTCAGCAACCAAGACTGAAAACTCAGCAATATTAAAGACTAAAAATTCAGAACTTGCAGAAAATACACAAACAAAAATCCCTCACATTTCGGCTATCCCTATAGACAACCCAGACACTTCAGCAACAAAAACTGAAAATTCAGCAGTGGTAAAGACTGAAGATCCAAAAGGTGCAATAAAAATCGAAACCCAAGTCAGTTCAATAGTTAACACTGAAGAACACCATGTTTCAGCAGCAAAGTCTGAAGGATTGAAGGTTTCTACAGCAGATATAACTGAAGAAATAGTTCAAACAGCAAATAAGACTGGGAACCAAGATGTTCTAACAGCAAATAAGTCTGAAGAACCATACGAATCAGTAAATGAGACTGAGAAACTAAACGATCCATCAGCAATGAGTAAGACTGAAAAGGTAAACGTTCCGACAGAAGTTAAAGCTATAGAAAATGATGACAATGAGCCGAAAACACTAAACATTTTAAATAACGATACTAAACACCAACACGAAGTTATGAAAATTGAAAATAATAATTCAATTAAAATAGGTATTGAAAAGAAAAACCTTATTAATACCTTACAAATTAAATTTTACAACAATAAACATGTATTCGAACACAAAATAAGAAAAAATAAAAAGGTACACAGTCATTTAGGACAATTAAGATCATTTCTTAAGAAAATGTTTGGTATTATGCAATTCTATGCAGTCATCATAATAATAGGCCCAAAAAAGTTTTGGAAAATTTTCCATAAATTTAAGGAAAAGATAGATACTTAACAAATGGCCTTTGTTTTTATTCAATATATAAAACAATTGTAAGAAATGACGGAAACGAAAGAAAAAAAAAAAAAAAGTTAAAAAAGGGGAAGAAAGAAAGAAAATTTTAGAAAAAAAAATTTTTATTATATACTGGGATATAATGCATTTTAAAATATATATTGGGATATAATATATTGGAAATTCGAACGAAAAAGAGAATTTTGAGAAATAATATTAATTGTATATATAGAAAAAAAAACCGGTTGGATAATAAAAGAAAAGGTTCCAAGTGGAAATATTAAGTTAGTTAGTAATATTTAAAGTTAGTTAAAAGATAATGTAAGTAGACTATAAGTAAACTTTTAGATTATTGTAACCTATTTTTCTAGTATTACGAACTTCTGGATTTTTGTAACTTTTGATATAAGATTAACTTCTTTGAACGCCATTGTAATTGAACGAAAATCCAAGTCGGTAATTAATCCTAATCTAAGCAATAGTTAACAGAAAATTATTCTCTTCAAGGATAATTTTCTTTCTCGAAGAAGGGTGGGATGTTGTATTCCAGAATACTACCCTTATTCGCTTTAACACTAACTCATGTCCTTTCAAACACAACCCTTAAAACTACATCCTCACATATCTTCCATCTCAGTTAATACAATTCATAAATAAACAGACACAATATTCTATATCCAGTCACTTACAGCACATTTCATAAATAAACAGACACTATATTCTATATCCAGTCACTTACAGCACATTTCATAAATATGCCCCTTTTCATAACAAGCACATTTTACATTTCAAAACATGGCCACTTTGATTGTCGTTCAAAGTTTATTCAAAATTCTAAGTCACAGAGACTTCTAGATTGTTTTGTTCAGTTTATACGCCACAGTCAGTTAGAACAAAATGTTCTATATAAACAAGTAAATTTATATGAAAAAAAGTAGAAAGAAGAGAGCTCAGCTTGAGATAGCTGAGTTCGATAAAATAAAAATAAAACAAAATATTTAAATAAAGAAAAGTTTAATTATTTAATAAACCCTTAAGTATTAATAATTATAATAACCTCCACGCTCTTCCCTCGAAAGAGGAAGCACGGCGTTGGAGCCGTAACACTTGCACCAAAATTCAGTTTTGTGCCTGGACTCGATAAGTGCGATCTTATCGTCACTCAGTTTCAGCCCGTCGCCAATTTTCGTCAATATGGTAGAGAATCTTGCGTCGCTCTGCCGCACGACACGAACCAGCGGAAAGTAACTAATGCTGTGCCACAGAATTGGTCCTCCGAGTTGATTGATCGGTATACTGTAACACGGACTTGCTCGTACCGGCGGCAGCTATCTGAAATCGCCGCATAAAATCACGTGGAAGCCTCCAAATGGTTTGTCGTATATATCGGCGATCTGTTGCAGTCGATAATTTATTTTCTGAAGAATATCAGAACTCAACATACTGATTTCGTCTACAAACACCACTCTAATGCCTACAAACGTATTTCTGTAAGCCTGTAAATTCTCTGTAGACAAGAGTTTCGTCATGCGCGAAGTGGTTAAACGGAACGCCGAATGAACAGTAGTGCCGCCAAGAGGCACAGCGGCTTTACCTGTACTCGCACAGGCAATGTATGCGTTGTTCATTGAATTATGCTGCTGAGTGTAGCGGTTGTACGTTTCCATTAGACATTTCAAAGTATACGTCTTTCCACAACCTGCGGGGCATGTAAAGAAAATTTGTATGGGTTCAGATACACCGTCTCCACAACCGTGTATTCGATGTATAACCTCCAGAACAATCTCTCGTTGCTCCGGATTGGTGGTTCGTATAAGCTCGCAATACTGCTGTTTCGTCATCACGTTGCTGCGCTTCTTTACAATAGATAGCCCCGGATGCGAAACTATTTCGTGGATATCGTCAACATTTTCAGCACCATTCTCTCCGAGCACGCGTTCGACAAATGCCGTTCTTGATTCTGCTTCTTGCACATTTGTACTCTCATCTTCGTTCTGCAAAATCAACATTGCTTCCAATTCTTTCATGACGTTTTCAATATTCAGGTTCGCCTCGAATAAACTGCGGCGTTCCATGATCAAGTTTTCGTTTTCCTCAAATAATTGCAGAAATTTATTCTGAACGTACAAGAGAATCATCTCTCGTTTATAATTGATAGTTTCGTCAATGTCATAATGTCGGTATCTTATGATACGCCCGACCAGTCGTTTGCGATACTGTTGTTTTCTTGTTTTCCTTGCTCCTGACGTCTGTGCTGAAGATTCATGTTCTGCTTCTTGATCGTTATTGTTTTGATAAACGCCATCGTCATCGTCAATGAAATCATTGGCGGAAGCATACCATGAAGCAAACTCGGCCAAACATCTTTCAAAGACACAGGTCGTTCTTCGCACTTCTCAATTACGTTCTTCGTCCAAACATTGGTGCTGTCCGCATCGATACCCTCACGGTCCATTTGTTGTCGGCGCTTGCGACAGCGCTGTCTCTCTGCCGGCCACACATTCGGAATGTATTCAATTTGACGACTGGTTTCGCTCATCGGTTGTCGAAGAAGATACCACACTGCTTCTTGCGCTGACATCTCAACAGCGTTAAGTAATTTAATACTCAATACTTTCAATTGTCCCGTGTAGTCCTTTTCAGGATTCTCTTGCATCATCGTTGTAAGTTCACGTCGTAAGTTACCCATTCCACGAGCCGATTTGTTTATGTACTCTACGACGTACTCGGCACAGCTATATTCGTCCAAGATGAACTGAATATCTATGTTGGAATTCACTTCTCCAGCGAGATATGGATTGAACGTATTTGTCATAATTTCGTCGAAATTTCGTTTGAACAACAGAGTTGGTCTGCGCAAAGTTGAACGGATGATATCGAGGTATATTTCATGGGTTATGTTGTTAACCTCAAGAAAGTCTTCCATGCTTGTGTATCGGCGTTCATTCAGAGAGTCACGCATCACCTTTGCTTTTGCTTGTAAGATTCGACGACGTCCATCGAATTGAGACATCGGAACCAATACGCGTGTCTCGATCATCGGCCAGTATGGAATCCCAAATCTGCAGCTCTTTTCGCCTCGCTTTGTACATGTAAACGTATGTTTGTGTATTTGATTGGCATAGATGGAATCACTCGGTAAATCATTTCGAGCAACAGAACTCAAACTTTCCACAAGCTCAATCGTTTTTGGCATATTTTCACCGACGGTCTCACGTGGGTCGTTATTCAACCATAATAATATATGGGCGTGAGGACTTCCACGGTGCTGGAACTCAATGCGAACGAAGTAATCTCTAACGAAGTACCTGCCAAACGGATTATACGACTGTTTTGATTTTAGCATGTTCATAAGCGAACCGACAAGCTTGTAGAAGTATATACAACATGTAACAGGATCATCGCTCACCAAAGCAGATCGCTCGTTAACATTTAGATCAGCTGCTGTTTTTCCTTGATATTTATTGCTAAGTCTGAGAAGTATACCGAGCAGCTTCATCCAGCCTATTTCGTTTGCACTTATAGTTAGAAATATCGTTGGTTTTCCAAGTTGACGAATCATAGCGAAGAGATCTCTTTTGCGGGAAGCCCAATATTGAACCGAGTTCGGCACTGTCTTCATAAATGCGAGATTTTTTATGACGTATTCGTGCAGAAATTACGTGTCTTCTAAAATTCGTCGCGTAACGTTTTGCGTTATAGATAAGTTACGAAAAGTGCTGTGAATTCCGTCTACAATCCGTTTGCGCAATATTTTCATTGCAACATACAAGATTTTTTGAGGCGTAGCTCCTCGTCTGTCGCGTAGTCGTATCTCACTCGTTGCCATCATGTATGGCGTCACTGAAATTCCCAGATGAAATCGACGTGGCTCACCAAAGTATATCGATGGAAACGACAATTCCTCCGCATGACGGTCGTAAATGATGTTAAGGGGCGTTGACTTCTGTCCTGGTGCGATATGAAGACTATCATCTTCATTCCACATTACAGTATGTTGTCTTGAAGCAAGAATCTCAGATTCAGGTGTATTTTCGGCAGAGATATTTTCTATACAATTAGATGGATCGTCCTGTATATCATCGACTAATGCCTCGCCAGAATTCACTCTCGATAAATCTACCTTGATTTCGTACAAACGATATAGAGACGACTTTCCTAATACTTCGAGCCACGCTTTGATTCTACCTATAGACATATAACTGCTTATGTAGCTAGATTTGTGAGCAAGATTTCTTTTGATGTTCACATTGATGACGTCATCGTCGTTTAATTGACGCGGTAGACATTTTACCATCTCCTGTACGTCAACCGGTACGTTGATCACCTGTCCGACGATTCCATACGAGAAATCGTAACGCAGACGTCGTACTTGCATGAATGGCAGCCTCGGCGATATTAATCGTTTACCGATGGGGTCCAACGGTGGTAAACCCGACAGTCGATCGGGATACGAAAATCCATTAACTTTTGCTAGTGTAGGCATTCATTTTGGTTTGCTTAACGAAATTCTACAAGTATTGCAAACTACTGTGTATTCGTCAGGACACAGTTGTCGATTTTCTTTTGTGTGCCAGTCCGAAATTACGTTCATCTGTTGCACTGTGATCGGTTTTAAATCGCGTTCAAACCAAAGTCTATCGCAAACAGAGCAAGCATACCCAAAGTCATTGTCAAGGAACATCAATTTAAATCTTGATATCGATTTGTTCCATTTCATGTCCCATACCTCTTGCGCCGATATAACTGGTTGTATGGTAAAATACACGGGTTCTGCTGCTGAAAGCTGTTGTAGGTTTACACCCTGTAGTTCTTGAACGTTATTTGAACTTGCCGCTGCGAAACCACTATGAACAGTCAATTTTCTCTTAGCTATATCCGATTTATTTAATGCTGCAAGGCGCTGCCTGTATTTGCGATGTCTCTGTGTATTTTTTGTCTTTACACTTTCAACCTGTACAGCCGTTCTCGACAGTGCAAGGCGCTGTCTGTATTCCCGTTGTCTCTCTGCATTTGACTTAAGAGCAATTAATGTTGGTGGCTCAGTAATTGGCATTTCGTCCATTGATACGATATATTCTTGCTTCTTCGACAGTTCACAATACTCTCTCTTCTTTTATTTTTATTTTATTCGTTTTGCTACGTCAACCTCTCTCTCGCTAGTCGCGCTCTCGCTCACTGCGCCTCGTGTGTTATCGGTTATCGTTATCGTAACGCTACAAACTTTTTTCCGAATGCCTCCCAAGGTATACCGATTTATAAGACGTTGTCACGTCAAAAACAAAATTCATATCGTTACCAATTTGATTCAACCCACAAAGCATATTAATTTACATATTTTCCTTTTTGTTTTGTTTTCCTAAATTTCCAATTTCTTTCGTTTAATTTAGTATCTTGTATAGTATACAATGCAAACAATATTATTAATTTTTGGAATAATTTTAATAGAAAAAAGTGACAAAAACGTTTAAACAGAAGTAAGCGATTTCTGTAAACACATCGCAGTTATCGAGGAGCACACTCCTCAAGAGAGTACATATTTCCGTATAGATATATAATTTTTGTTTCGTCTGTTTCCCTTGCTCAGAGAATATCCCTCTCTTTAGTTAATTGTTGAGTTGTTTCAAACACCATATAAAGAAAGCAAGGCAAAGCAAAAATAATTAAGTCAAGCCCTTTCAGGTGACTTCATAAATTAAAAACAATACTTTTGTAAGCCCCTTCCGGGTACACGCAAGCACGACCACTTATTAGCGACTTCAAGGAACTCCACTCGACTTGGCACGATTCTCTTTTGGCTCCGCACCTCACAATCGGCTTCTTTTCACTACTTTGACCCCTTTTAACCTTAGTGGGCCCCTTATCTCCACTCCACTCGTTCTCTTGACTCCACAGAACTCCTAACCCGAATCCACCACATGGCGATCCTGCAATCTTGGATCTAGAATCTTTTGATCGTTGTCAAAGATTATCTGGAGACTTTTCGATGTAATCTTGGATCTAGAATCTTTTGATCCTTGTCAAAGATTTTCTGAAGGCGAAATTACCCTGCACTGATCTGAAACTTTTTCTTGATCGTTGCCTACACCGATCTGGAGACTTGATTCTGCCATTATTACCTGAAGTAATTTATGCCCCAGATGATGCTAACTTCATACGAAGCAGCGGACAAGAACCGGATGGCGGTTTATTCGCGAGAACAATTAGACGAGCTTTTTGGCAGTATGGAAGGACCACAGGTATACACGAAAGAGCCCGGAGACGATTACATACCAGAACGTTCACAAAAGCTAATTGTGTACGAAAGAATTGGCAAGCCCCCTCATCTTCGAATTACCTCAGATGGACGAGCAACCAATATACCCATATCTTATCCACATGCACAACATATTTTCTTCCCAGAAACCTTGGACGATTCCCTAGCAGAACAGATGTAAATCATGCCTAAAATAATAAAAAAAAAAAAAAAAAAAAAGGAAGAAACAAATCAGTAACGATTATATAGTATTATATATCCTGCCTGATGAAATTAAATTAATAAACATGTAAATAACTATACACGTCGCTTAACAATTATGTAAATTAAGTTTTACAAACATTTTATACGAAATGTACTTATTGCTTAGGCTGAAATTGTAATGGAATGTATTGTTTAAATAAAACATTGTTTTTGCTTGTATTTTTCTCTATATTCGTTATGAATATATTATTGTAATCATTATTTCCATTTTAATTATAATAATAGTTAAGGAAACAGTTATTGTTAGATTAATCATGTATATCAACAAAAACCCCATAATGTTTAAGATAAACTTAAACAAATATTATAATAAATAGAAAATAAAACGTAAAGAGAAAGAAGAATTTCTCACAGTCAGAAATGTAACAATCATAAAAATATTCTGTACGCCTATACATGGCAATTACATACAAAAAGTAAATGAAATGTTATACAATGATCCCAACGTTTGTAAACAAAATATGGAACAAAAGACCAACAAAAATTATAAATATATTTTGTAAACTCGCATGCACACAAACATTAAGATTTTCTCACACTATAGTACATCCACATAAATTACTTTAGACCCTATTTATTTGGCAGAAGATTCACGGTTTACTCTGATCACAGACCATTGGTAAGCTTGTTTACCCATAAAAATCCATCTTCAAAATTGACCAGAATACGCGTAGACCTAATGGATTATGATTTTAATATTGTATTCAAACAAGGAAAAATGAATACAAATGCAGATGCACTTTCAAGGATAAAAATAGATTCTGAGAAATTGAAAGAAATGATGCCAACACATAATATAGATGTTGTTACCAGAGCAATGAAGAAAAAAGATGAAATAAAGAGTATGAATAAAAACTGTGCAGAAGCTTTAGACTCAAATGTGGGGACTGATCACCTTCACATATGGGACTGTACATCACTATCTGACATAAGGCGAATGAAGAAGATTGAGTTCACAAAACCCGGGAATATAAACAAAGAAGCTTCGAGAAATAAAGTTATATTAGCAGCAAACACTGTAATTGTGGAATACAGCGATAATTCTCTATCAGAGTTAAAATTGATTTTGAAGAAACTGATATTCACTATGAGCAATACAGGTGTTACTAAACTAGCGCTAGCAAGAAACAGTTCAATATTTGAAAATGTGAACGTGCACGAATTCAAAGAAATATTTAATAAGCTGCAGAAGAAAAGAAACATTAATGAATGTTTAGATATTTTAATATATGAACCACCGATACAGGTGACGAATGAAGAACAAAAGCACAGATTAATAGAAGAATATCATAAATCTAAAATAGGAGGACATTGCGGCATCAGAAAATGCATTAGTAAATTGAAACAAAAGTATGTCTGGAAAAATATGAACAAAATGGTAAAAGCATTTGTAAATAACTGCGAAATTTGTAACAAGGTCAAGATAACAAAACACACCAAAGAGAACTTCGTGATTACAAATACACCGAGCACATCATTTGAAACGATATCAATAGACACCATAGGCCCACTGAGGCCTTCAAACGGATTTAGGTATATATTAACGATGCAATGCGAACTAACGAAATTCGTAGAAGCATTTCCAATGGAAACTAAAGATGCCCACATCGTTGCCAAGACTATAGTAGAAAAATTTATATTGAAATATGGATGCTTTAAAAATATTAAAACAGATAAAGGCACAGAATTTACAAATGAATTGTTAAAAAACATTTGTAAATTACTAAATATAAATCATATAGTATCAACACCTTATCACCATGAGACATTAGGATCTATAGAAAGAAATCATAGAGTTTTAAATGATTACCTAATGACAGTAGGAGACAAAGAAAATTGGAACGAATGGTTACCTTAGTTTACATATTGTTACAATACCTTACGACATAGTAATACCTTGTATTCTCCGTTTGAATTAGTTTTTGGAAAATTAAGTACACTTCCATGTGAAATATTAACAAATAAAGAGAAAATCTATGACCTAGATAATTACTTGAATGAACTCAAATGTAAACTAGGTACTCACACCAACAAACAAAAAACAATCTGATAAATGATAAACAAAAAAGAAATAAGACGCAACAAACAATAAATAGATCTAATTTTAAAGTAGGAGATTACGTATATTTAAAGGTACAAAATAAGAAAAAATTGGACAAACCGTTTAGAGGTCCATATAAAATAATAGCGCAAAAAGGTGTGAATAGTATAATCTTGTTAGATAATAAGGAATACGAAATACATAATAATAACTTAATTAAATCTAGAGGCAACAACTAAAGACAAACACCAGAAAATATTTATTTACATTTTTAAGAAATGTAAATAAACATTTTTCCCTGTAGGGGAAGGGTGTAGTGTGACAACATATACATGAAATGACCACGAACAATAATCTCAAATGAATCCATTGCCCTTGTCACAATTTGCACTTCTCAAGTAACCAGCATTCGTTGTTTACAACCAAAGTCAAGGTCAACTCATTTCATTGAGTAAAACAAACGAATCGCTCCAGTTACGATTTGAAGGAATCAGATGACAATCGTATGCGAATTTGTCATTGGCAAAGTGATTCACGAATTAATTGGGTCAACTCATGTTATTGTTCTTTCACTATACGGTGATAGGATATTAAATGGCATAATCGGCAAAATTGTACGAGTGATGTTTCACTTTATTATTTTATAGCTTGTAAGCAAAATTTGTATGAGTAATTGAGGAAATGTGTAAATAATTGAATGATTGAATGGGAGTATAAATACCCCAACATTTTTGAAATAAATTTAATCATATATCTGAAACGTATTGATTCATTAACTGCGGCGCTCTACGCCATATGTTTTAAGCGAGCTGCGCTTTAATCAGCACCCATAGGGAAGTTAAGTCATAGAAAATGTTAGGATAAAGTTTAGATACTTGTCACCCAAATATTAAAAATTACTTGGCGATCCTAACCCCAAATCCACCACAGAACTGACGATAACCTCTGGTAATCCTCTCAACTCCCTGCGACTTCTTTTGACTCGTTGACGACTTCCTTGCAACCTTTTTCGCGTCCTCTTACGTCCATTTCTGCGTCCTACGTAGTAAATATCTTGATCCCCCCCTACGCCTTTAATTTCAGTCCTGTTTCGTACAAAACACTATGGTTGTCACACGAAATAGCGCAGCCCAAAAGGCCCAAGAACAACTCGAGCCCCTCGAGTTTCACGACGCCTCCTGCGTCGAATTCCCTGATGCTCAAGTCGCTACTGACCACGAAGCGACTGCACAAGTTGCTCCCCCGTCATTCCCGGATGCCTCCAGTGTCGTTAACCGACCCCAACCTGCTTCCCCCGAATCTCTCCCGACTGTCTCCAACGCCCCATAGTGCCGGCCCTTTGGTGAATCCTGGCATAATAATGCCCACAACTTGCACCGGCACCGCTCAACAAGCCCATCGGCACCCAGAGTCCAATGTGTTCCATGATGCTTCCAGCCTAGGGAATAGGACTCATCCTACAAATATAGGGCTTCTCCCCTTCGATGAGGAGGATCCAGACCTTTGGTTCGCCGTAGCGGATCGCATCTTCCGGACCGCCGACATGCACGACGAACAACTTCGTGCAGTCGAGCTGTTGAAAGTGCTTGACCGCACTCAGCGAACGCATGTTGCTCACATCATTAGGTCAGCCGACCGCAACCCTTATAGCAACATGCGTGAGGCTCTGGTCGACGCTTTGGACGAGCCCGGAAGTTTGCGGCAACGCTTGGCGGCCGAAACCAATCTTTCAGGGATGAGACCGTCTCTTTTCCTGACCCATTTACGCTCCATAGCGGGGACCAGGATCGGGAACGACCTAATAAGGCCTCATTTTTTGAGATGTCTCCCCCAACATGCCCGTTCGGCACTTATAGCTCAACCCAACCAGAATTTGGGCTATTTATCCAAAAAAAAATACGAATTGACTGCGGTCTCGATCACCTGATATCTCATATGTTCCATAAATGTAACGGACAGAATATTTTACTCCCATTACCCAAAAAAATGTCCCTCCTATCCCAAACAACCATAAATATTTAATCCTGGCCCTTAGTCTAAAATTTATTGTAACCTAGATGTAAGACCAGAAATAAAATTATTGTAATTGGTAAACGTTTGTTTTAAGCTGAATAAATAGATAAAATTGGTTAGTTCTTGAGAATGATGAGTGAACTAAGTCTTGTTTACTTAAAGTATTTTTCCATTTGTTCTAGCAAATTTGGGAATATCAAATTGAAAGTTACACTTACACAGACAGTGAAATCCGTTGATGTTTATTGTTATGAAGAATTCCTATATTGAGTGTACTTGAATACACGATGGCAGAATCATTGGCCGCTACGTAGAGAATATCGAGATTATACAGCAACTAATGTACGATCTTTAAGTACTCAAAAAGCCAATATACATATACTGATCAACTTTACTCACATTTAGTGGTGCAATCGAATACGGTAAATTGTGGTACGATCCGCACTGACCGCAGTTAGTACCCCAAACATACAGCTTATCATGTGAATAAGTTATTGACCACTTATCCTTGGCAAACACTTCCAAAAGGGCTAAGCTCACTGGATCCAAAAACCAATCTACTCGCTCGAATTTAGTTACCATTGGAGGTACTGCCATAATGTCCAATTATTTGTCATCATTCAAGCCGCAACAAAAGATAGTACCTCTATCCGGCAATACCAAAGAGTGTGTCTTCGATACACTAACAGAAATAATTTTCTCATCCCGTAGCTGCAAATCAATTTTTGTTGGTGTCGTGAGACTGTCTTCAGAACCGTGACCTAAGTATTTCAAATACAACAATTATGAAATTATCCAGTTATCAAATGATAATATATACCTAATCTGCCTCCTGTGCCGTGACCCACAACGTACAGATTATTATTCATATCGACAAAAATACTATGGTATGTGTTTATAGACAGGTGTGTGATATAAATTCGATTTTTTAAAAACATATCTAGTAGGGGGTAGTATAAATTACAGTCAGTTCCTAGATTGTTGTTGCTGTTGCTACCCCACACCAACACGTCGGTATCCCTATAAAAAAGCATGTTATCATACGATGACAATTTGTTTTTAAACGCCTACTTGTAATTACTGCCCTCTTCAAAAAACTCCTCCGCCCTGAATGGACTGCAGTACTGAAGAGCCGTCGTTTTATCAGCTTCCAAAAGCTCTGTGTTAGCACCATATCGTAGAAGAAGAACTGCACAGTCTACGAACCCATAATAAAGTGCTCTGTGAAGAGCCGTACTTCCACACTCGCGATCTTGTTGATTGATATTGGCACCCTTGAGGAAATTTTAGGTTTCAGAAAGATGTAACACAGGCGCGATCCCACTTACTTGATTAAGAAGCCATTCCAGTATTGCATACCGACCCACTGATGCTGCTATATGGATTGCTGATCGCCCCTGAAATAAAAAAAGCCACTTAAAATATATGTCTTGTTTTTTTTTTCTAACTTACTTGTGGATCGAGAACATTGGCGAAGTTGGAACACGTCGCGGCAATGTAAGTTGCCAGTTCTTCATCACCTATAGAACGTTTGGTAAGTGCACGAGTGATGGCCAAACCATGTTTTGCCCAATTGCAATTTTTCTTACAGTCATGACTATAATTACTGTCACCGTACTTGGAGACATTCATATTTATGCTCTTTACGTAATTGTTTTCCAGTAATTAGTTGAAAATCCCGGTGGTATAGACTTGATCTAGACCGTCTCATACAAAAAAAATTCAACAAACACTGAAAATATAATACAAAAATATTATAAATAAATTATCCAGCGAGGAAGTTAACTTTTTTTTTTATATCAGTGGAACCTAGCGCAACGGTCGCACCAGCATTTCGCTCAATTAACACATTTTGTAAAAAAGTAGCGCAGATTTCATCTAACCACGAAACGTCAGAGTCGTCCTTTGGTGGGTTTGCCGCAGGCTTCGCCCTGTACGGTTGTTCTTAAAACAAAACTTTATGGGTTCTCAAAAGCAATGTTGCGATCACCGCTATGCTTTTTGTTATACAGAGAAAGATGATGACCGATGTGCGCGTTGCTATTCACAAAACACCAGGTTGAACGGGATTTTCACTCCATTTAGTCCAAACAAAAACCTATACAAAAATAAAATTATATCGATCTTGTACGTCGAACTTTTATTCCTCAAGCTGCAAGTTTCCACTGCGACGAATAATCTGTAGATTTCTCATCCATCGATTTTTCCCCAATCTCGCGTATTTTAAGCCAACATCTAGATTACGGACTAGGTAACAGAAACTTTTACGAACTGTAGTGTTCCTGTAACCCGACCATTTTCCTCAAAAAGTTCGGTTTCAATTTATCAAACCCCAACCGAATTTTAAATGTATTCTCAATAGGAAGTTTAAAATGATTCCTCTACAAATAGAATCGCCGAAGATAGCTATAAATGTCTGGAACGAATTGAATGCAACCAGCCCTGTGAGTAGGGCGTTAAGATATACTCACAGCTGGACCGACTTGTCGTAAGAGGCGACTAAAGGCCGGGTTGTAGGTGGGATCCCAACGCCTCGTCACCCGGTGAAATACCATCCCATTAAGCTAAAGGCTCCGTGAAATGGTCGGGAGAAATCTCGGCCCATCTTTCGGGGCTTAACTGAAGGACCGGTTGGAGAAAAAGTTGGTTTAGGTAGTAGTCGGTCCCCAGGCAGATGCCAGCACGTCACGCTATACATTCCGGGATATCATCTCGAGAAATATTAGACGGTGTTTCGGATGTGTAGCTAATGGTCCGGACTGACACGGAGATAAGTCATGATGGTACCTTCTGAGATAAAGATATCCGGAGGTAAACTAGTTTTCCATTCGGATCTCCGAGAGGGAGTATGCTAGGGGGAACATCATGCAAATTTTATGATAAATAACCGAACTTTAAGGAATTCGTCATAGCGTAATCGGGTTCATTCCCGAAACACTGTCGAGGTGTGACTAATAATGGCATTTTGTAACATCAGGGGCATCGGTTTCACCAATACGAATATAAACGCCGTACACCAACATTTACAAACAACGGAACTTGATATCCTTGCCCTAACTGAGACCCAGATCGATTCGTAAACTGATTCAGCATATCTTCGTTGCTCAGGATACTTATATTCGATATTCTGTGTTAGGGGTGGTGTCTGCGTCTTTACATGATCCGATCTGCTTTCCCAAAGGATGGAGGCGTTAGAACACAATAACATGCAAATCAAGAGGTTGAAGGTTGTGATCCTAAATCACTACCCTCTTTCATTTACCTAAAAACCCTAATCCACTTCCTATATTGATTCATATGAGCGACAAGTTAAACCAAAAGTTAATTTGCCGCACATTGATTCAATTCCCGAAACCCAATTCCAATTGAAGCACAAAAAATCAGGTTTGTGCTTCTTGAATTGATTAAACACCGTGGACAAATCCCGATTACGCGGAGTATAAAAGGGCGGCAGATTTTGGATTCACGACCAGTAGAGTTCGAATCAGCGAGCAGTTAGAATCTGAAGGCCATACGGTTGCATGTAGTATTAATACAAAAGTGTAATAAACAAACTACTTTTAATAAACTAATATCAAAAAAGAGACTTCTTATTTCGGCCCGAAGGACAACAGGAAGCCACCTTCACACTTAGAGTAAATAATCAATATAAACAAATAAAAAATAAGTGTTGTGTGGGAACACACAACAAGGTCGTGCTGAGGAATTCTGTTAAATTCCCATGTTGTCTTTACCGCTCCCCGAATGACGATCAATCAGTGACCTTTTTCGAACATCTTTCACATACCGTCGACTGGATACAGATCAACCACCCGGCTTCTGAAATTATCGTCCTTGGCGATTTTAATGTACACAATTCCGGCTGGTTAATGTATTCTAGCAGAACCGACGAGGCTGGGAGACTGGCGGCCGGAATTTGAGTCCGCTGTTAGCCTGAATTTGAGTCAACTTGTGGAGGAACCTACACGAGTGCCGGATGCCCGAGGTAATTATGCGAACACCCTGGATTTGTTTTTGACATCCGAGCCGAATATTCACACCGTGGAAGTTGTTGCGCCACTAGAAAACTCTGATCACTGTTTAGTATCGGTCGCGCAACCATTTGCATTTCAAGCGAATAACCGACCTAAGCAGTTTCACCACGTATGGCGGTATGGGGCTACCAACTGGCACAATTTGCGAGATTTCTTCGGATCCATTCCGTAGTCGGAGGCTTGCTTTGGAGACTTCGATGTTAACGCTTGCGCGGAGTCAGCCACCGAGATTGTTCTTCTCGGGATGGAGATATACATTCCGCATTCCGTCAAACGATGTTCATCTGATAAACCTTTGCTTGATAAAAAATGCGAGCAGATTACATTATAAAAATGATGAGAAATGATGAGATTAAAAAATAGACCGTTTACACAATGGCGCTCCAATGCCACCGAGGTTAACAGAACGAATTTTGTTAGAATCAGCAACACGTGCAACCAGGTGAATGATACCGCGAGGAAGGCTTAGAACGACAGAGCGACCAATAAACTCCTTGAGTGTCCAACGTCTTCGCGTCCCTTCTGGTCAATTGCAAGTGCTGTCAGCAGTAACTCCACTTCCTCCTCTTTTCCTCCGTTGGTGACGGGCAGCAAAACGTTAGTCACAAATTTAGGGGATATAGCTAATGTGCTGGCGAATTTATTTTCCGCGAATTCAAACCTTGATCCCAGTTTTTGGAGCCGCCTGAGACCCCGCCGGTACAGTCTTCTATGCGGGATGTGAGATTTCACCAGCGTACTATTCAACGCATTCTAAGTGGACTGGACTGTAAGAAGGCGACCGGCACGGACGGAATACTACCAAAAGTCCTTAAGAACTGTGCTCCAGAACTATCGCCGATTCTGGGCAGACTCTTTCGATTATCTTATATTTCCTACCTATTGGAAAATCGCGCGAGTTCTGACAATCCCAAAGAAGGGAAAAAAGTGTTTCCCAAAAAAATTACCGGCTAATAGCATTATTGTCTATGTTATCTAAGGTGATGGAAAAAGTCATCAATGTCGAGTTAATTAAGTATTTTGAGTGCAACAGGGTTCTGAATAATAGTCAATACGGATTCCGAGGCAGGCGGTCCACAGGAGGCCCCGGACACTTATAACCGATATATGGACGTCTGCGATTGAGCAGCATGGCGAGTCAAGAGCGATCGCATTGGATATCTCCAAGGCTTTTGACCACGTCTGAGACGGGGCATTGCTGAACAATCTTCGTTCATACGGACTTTCCCAGCAGTTTTGCGATTGGACGAAGAGCTTCCTCGAAAATCGATCGATCCGAGTTGTTGTGGATGACGAGTGTTCAGATCTGTATCCTGTTAATTGCGGGTTGCCTCAAGGTTCTATTTTGGCTCGAACCTTGTTTTTGCTTCACATTAATGATTTGTCGGAGTCAACGGATGACAAAGTGTTCAGTTTTGCGGATGAAAGTACACTTGTTTCTTCTTTCTCGGGTGATCGACCGGTTACTCGCATTCTACGTTGACTGCATCAGTTCATCAACGTCGCACCGGGTTGGATTTTGCCAGATCGAATCTCTGAATTGGGATCTGGAAAAGGTCCTGCAATGGGGAAAGCAACGAAGACACAGTGTACAACATTCACAAAGGAAAGTATGTCATTTTCGTTCCACAGCTGATGATGAATGGCCAGACCCTCGAATCTGGGGAAAGCTTGAAATTGCTCGACCTCACGGTCTGTGGAAATGTATCGTGGCATAAACACGTGTCGAACACCGTCATGTCCCCCTCAGGAAAACTGAGTTATCTATTTAGAGCCAAGTAATATTTTACTTCGGCCCAACTTTTTCTCCTGTATAAATCCCAAAATAGACCCACGCTCGAATATTGCTCTCATGTTTGGAGTGATGCTCCCAAACATACCCTCGACCTACTTGAGAGCATACAGAGACGAGCGATCCGCCTGATCGGGGACACGACGCTGACTTCGGGACTACAGTCGCTGTCACATCGAAGGCGCGTAGCTGACGTCTGTCTGCTTCACAGATATTATCATGGGTGCTGTTTTTCATAGATTCGTGGTATTGTTTCGCGGAATTCGGTTTATATGCGCTCCACAACACAACCCGACGGATCGTACCAGTTTGCGGTTCATCTCCCGATGGCGCGAACATCTCCGCAACAAAACTCATTCCGTTACAGAGTAGGGAAGCTGTGGAATGTCCTCCCCGCGCGAGTGTTTCGGGAGTGTTCCAACCTGCAACTATTCATGAAGAACTGCAACGGTTATTTGGTGGCATCTCGGGGCGCCGTGCCGGCGCTATAGATTCGCCTTTCCTGAGAGAAGTATAGGGTTCTACAATAGGGACTTGACAACTTTGAATTTATTTTGTGAACGAAGAAAAGGGTTTTTTTTTTAGATAAAGAATGCCACAGGAAGGCTAATTAACCGAAGCCACGAAAAAACTAATTATCACAAGTCAACTAAACACAAATTCTCAAGAAAAAAAGAAACAAATAATAATATGCATATATTACCCCATCGAATACTGACGTGATTCGCAGAATTTTCTCTGTATTACTTTGTCAACGGGATGAAGAAAAATAACGGTGAAATCCATCAAAACTAAATATACTTTCCTTTGAACTATCCCGAGTACGCAGTTATAGATCTAGGTAATTTTGGTAGTTGCAAAACAGCACGAAAATAATGATGGACAACAAACTTACCGTAGTCCCCAATTTACCAAAACAATCTCTTTTTTATTAAGCTTAATCTGCTTGTTCCAGAGTAGAATACATGTATAGGATTATACAAAAGGGGCTTGACAACTTTGAATTTAATTTGTGAACGCACCCTTTCACTAATCATCGAACGGTCGCTGTCAATTTCAGTAAACTCAACATTTTCATCATGGTTAAGTACACGAACGAACAACGTCTGCAAATTATAAAAGTTTACTGCAGAAAAAAAGTTGTCAAGTCCCTATTGGAAAACCCAATACATGTATTTTCAAAAATTAAATTAAACTTAAGAAAAGCAATCTAAAAAGAACTATAATGTCCTAAAACAAAATTAAAAATAATATTATGTAAAAGTAATATATAAGATATATTGTGTTTAAGTGTTTGAAAATGTTTTTACTCCAATTTGTAAAAAATACTTTCTAATAAATAGTGACCAGATCCCAGTAGACACAATTTAGATATCTATAAGAAAGACTTATTGTGAATTGACAGGAATATTTTAAGCCTTAAAATACGTCACCGGTCTGACAACTTCCGTCAAAATTAATAGAAGGAATACACATTTTTCAAAAACACCCAGGTAACATCAGAGCGAAATAAATATATCAGCTTGAAGATATATCAACATGTGAGAGATCAACAAGTATTTTCTAAATCCGAGATTTCTTTCGTGCTTTAGGGAATAATGGCGTATCCGAAAATATCCCAAAATTCTCAGCAGCCGCGCCAAACAGGATTGTACAGATTCCACCCTTATCATGGATCTAATATTGTCCTCTGCGAAGACAACACTGTCGCATTAAGAAAAACAAGTTTTGCTGATGCAATAACATTTTCAGAGAAGCCTCTTATGCCTGGTGAGATATTTCTAATTGAAATTGAGGGAAACGAACGCGGTTGGTCCGGCCATATGCGACTAGGTCTAACCCAGTTAATACCAGAAGAATTGGTCTCAACAAACATTCGTTTACCGCAGTATGCGTTGCCAGATCTAGCCAACATGGGCTCCAGTTGGATCTATCCAATATCGAAATTTGAAAGATCAGTAAACGGAGATACGGGAAAGGATAATGATAAAAAGCTTAACGGTTTGTTTTACTATATTTGCAACACATTCCAAAGTATTAATAGAAAACTATCTAGCAGCCGGTATTTTGGGGGATTCAATGTACGTTCGAACTTCACGTGGACTTGTGCCCCATTGGCTATTGAAGCCGGATACTAATTTTGATTGTAGTAGCGGCGGCATACTGTTGACAGATAAAGGATCAAAAATTGGTGTTGTTTTTGTGCCAACAGATGCTGATAAATCTAAAGCGGAAATGCACTTTATTATTAATGGCGTTGACCAAGGGCCGTGTACACAGAAAATTCCTTATCAGAATGGGCCACTCCATGTAGTTGTTGATATTTATGGAACAACCAAACAGATACGTATCGTTCAACTCTTTGGTGCGTATATCGTTGATGTTTGTTTTGTTTCGTATATATTTCATTCTTGGAAATTTTCTTTGTAGAACTGTCTCTTCAAGGCGCATGCCGAGTTGCGATTCTTCAGCGTATAAAACCAGGTGACATCGAGAAGCTGCCCTTGCCCCAGCGACTGAAGAATTACTTAATGCGAACCGCGCTACAGGGGCAGTTAAGTTAAGCATTTGAAGATATCATTTTAAGAGAACGTGTTTATGTTCTTATAACGATAAATATTTATCTTAGGGAAGCTAGAGGAAAAGTTTTTTGTGTGCCCGGTTATTATTTGCATAATATATGCTAATTGGACGAAGAAAATTCCTCGAACTTCTGCGTCATGTGATAAGAGTATTTTCTTTTTTACTTTTATTATATTTTATTTACGTTTCGATCTTAAGGAAAAAGAGATAAACCTGTATTTAATGAATTTAATATAATTTTTAAAACTATCCAATAATTGTCATTTATTCACTTTACTTTTCTACCGTTCACGAATCTGTTCCCTTAATCGGATGGTAGAAATTTGTATTTTCGTTCCTATAAAATCATTAAGTTGTCGTTACGTAATATTAAGCCGAAATAAAGTAGGAAACAACGGTAGAAAGGGCCTATATTGTTTTCCAAGCTTCTAAATTTGTATTGAAATCTCGTGCAATAACCCAATCCATTCATTCCTTTTGTGGTCAATTTAACATAATAAATAAATCTGCTGTAGCTGGTGGAAAGTTCCTCAGATGTTTTTTTATCTAATGTGCACAAAAGAAGTTGTTAGTTATTCTTAAATGAACAGTGGGGAGCATTGGCAAAGGAGGTGTATATGCACGCGGCTTGAATCGTGTAGATTGCAATCGCCAGAGAATGCGTTAACTACCAGCGCGTACCACCCTCGTGTAGTTCGAGTGAAAAGTGATTTTTTATACTTGTGTCCGTTTAAATGTTACCTTTAGTGAACTTGGGGCAGTTTAAACATACATAACATAAACGTAAACCTTGGTAAAAACATGGCATCAAAAGATTATCGAAAATGTAGCTTAAACAGTAGTCAAGGAAAAATGCTTCGACGTCCATACGTGCTCGTGGTCTGATGTCTTAGGATTTGGTTGTAACTGTTGTGAATCTAACCATCACCGCGTTGGTCCAAATCTCATTCTTCATTGTGCTCGCAAAACGCTATGAACACTGATTGTCAACTTTCGTGGTGTTGAAAGAAACAAAGGGAAGATTTTAAGTTAGTTCGTAACTTGAATAAATCAGTTGTACTAAGCAAAACAAATAAATCAGTTCTAAACACACAACCCGTACCCATCCTCATTCTCACATCTGTAATACTAATAAATGGTATCAACATTTATTATTAAAAGTTATTTATTTGGCACCGGCAGTATCCTACCGGCTGCGCCAACGTAATACCAATAAATGGTATCAACATAGATTATTAAGTTACCTGATTACCCAAAAGGTATCAACATAGATTACTTATTTGGCACCAGCTGTATGTATGCCGGCTGCGCCAAATAGTAAGGTTACTGATTAAGACCTTACCTGATTGGTTGAGGATGGTCCGCCTTGCTAATCCGGGTCTCGCTGGAGAGTCCAAATAATTAGAAGTATCTTGTTGTAGTTTAACAATTTTACCTTTTATTACTGTTGCGGATTCGCAACTGAATGTACTGGAGGAATCTAGTACGTTCACCATCTGCCTGCCACATGACAAGTGTCACCCAGCTGACTACGCGTCATTGAAGAAAAGAGACGCCGCCCAACCATCACCGAATTTGAATAAGCGCAGCGGTTGCTTGATTCAGTCTGCCAACAACCGCCAACGCGTGCGCATCCCGTGCGCAGCGCCGCGAAGTAAAAGTGAAGTGTTACTAGACGAACATAGTGTCCCGTTGGTCACTTGAGAAAGAGAAACGCGTTGCCCTTCAAAATAGATTGGTTGCAATAACTTATTTGGCGAAAGGGCGAGCGCTCCTTCCTCTCCATCTACGCGTTGTGTTGAGCAGCCAAACTAAACGGTCCTTGCTATTGGAGGCAGCTCACTATTCCTGGACGCTGCTTGATAATCGGCTTTCCTCCACCCCTCGCGGACGCTTCACCCATCAGACACTTTTCCATCGGACGCGCCACCAAGAGGAAGGCAAGTAGTTCCATCCACTTCCTTGCCTAACATAGGAATTGAAGTTCCTACACAACAATTACTCTATTTAAAGATCAGGTTATTTAGACCAATTTAGTTATATTATTTTATTCAGAGTAACAGGCCCAATGTACCGTTGCAGAGCTGCAACCTGTTACTCTGTTTAACTGACTGCTCTACCAATCCATTTCCAACCACTCTTTATATACCCAAATTATGGGCGTAGAAATGTAAAAGATGCGTTTCATTCAGCTTGGACCTTGATCCAGAACGTATAGCACAATTGCCCGACGCGTGTCATCCGCATTTCTCAATTAGTTTATCCCGGTAAAGCCATTAACCACAGCCAAGTCAAGAAGGGAAAACCGGAAGCTACTCTTCTTTTTGGCTCAATTAACACCGAGCAACAGAATTGGGGGTCTAAGGAAAATAACAATCCTGGATCATCAAATTGTCATATGGGAAAAATTAAAAATAGGCAGAGACAATCTGCAATGTGTCCGCTGTCAAAGGTTTGGTTATGGAGCGACGAACTATGAAATGCAGTAGTGTTGCGTAAAATGCGAACAGGGCCATAAGACAAAAGATTGGCCCCTGGGGAAAGAAAAGGTAGAAGACAAACCCCTTCTAAAATGTGCAGGATGTTCGAGGGACATCCCACTAACTATCGCGGAGTCGAGAAATGTAACTCGGCAAAAAAAAAAAAAAAAAACAGAGAACTCGAGCAATAACAATGCCCGGTCGTACGCACAAATTGCGTCAAGCGGAAGAATAACCAGAGAGGCTGCAACACATATAGCCACAAAGCGGCAAAGCCAAATAAACGAGATAATCTCGCACTTGCCTGATCTAATTAAAAAGTCGATATAAACACTCTAACCAAAAGATCAATCAAAGCTCTTGTCGTGAATGTAAATTTACATATAAGAACGGAGAGAAGAACCAATTTTTCAACCTGTTGTAAGACGAAAACTCGGATGTACTTCTGGCGGCGGAAAACAAGTTAAACGAGAGGCATAAGAAAGAATACAAAATTTATGATATTATACAAAGAGATCGACCTAACATCTCACAAGGGAGAGGTGTCGCTATCTTTATTAGAAAAGGAATTCAACAAAAGTTATATAAAGTAGAGAAGTGCACGGCTTACGGCTTCTGGAAGCCTGGATCGCACGCATACTCCTTCAGCAAGGAATGGGGCAGTATGCGATTGCAGTCTATGCACCTGAGGAGCACCAACATAACCACTTTATAGCAGATCTCGAGACTCTTTTTCGATGCTTGCCACTACACCCGAAAAAAAAAACTATTTTATCGTAGCCGCAGATATGAACGCCAAGCACAAAGATTGGGGAAATTATACATCTAATACCAGAGGAAATCAGTTGACTAGTAGGTTAGATCTGTATCATGTAGAATATAAAACTGACCTATTGGCTACGGAATACCCATCGTTCCCTAGAGGCGGATGGTACTTAGATATGTTGCTTATTGACTCACGAGTGAGACTACTTAACACCGACGAAATCGACAAATACATTCAACAGATGGACGGAACTATAAAAAGAAGAATGGACAAAACAATTCCTAAAACAACAGTTACAGACAACATAAATATGTATAGAAACACAGCAATAAACGCACTTCACAGGAAAAAGAGCAGACTACTATAAAAACTAAAACTATCGTACAGACAGACGACAATAATTCAGTGGCAATAGATGGAATACCTAACATCGTACTTAAGAAACTCCCCCATATGGCAATAGATGTATATACAGTCCTGCTTAACAACGCATTGAACAGTACACAGTTTTCCCGCGTGTTAGATGTGTCAGTGAAATCATAGTCAAAGATGATGTACAAAAGATCAATGACACACCTAAACCTAAAAGCGCCATCCCCTTTTAAACTCAAATGACCCCCGGGGCGATAAAATCATTAATTGCATATTTTTAAACCAATTAACACAAAAGCAATTGATTGCATATGCCGAAAGCGATTGCCCAATAACGCAAAAGCTATTAGCTGCATATTCCGGAACAATGAAATTGCAGACACGTTTAACCTACATGTTCCAGCCTAATCAACAGAAATCCAATTAATTGGGTCAGTTCACAGCCGTATAAGGTGAACCGAGTTCAAACCAATGAGGAAATATTGTCCGGTTCAGCGAAACACCGTGATTGGGAACTGAGGGCAACAAGCGGAAATGAAGGCAATTAAAATGTAATTGCGGTAACGTCATCGGGAGGTATTGACCCCGAAGTGTCGCGAAAGGTTTAGGAAGTAATTAGCAGGCAGTCGGTGGTTGATCGTGAAGTCATGAAAGTCGGTGGATAGTCATAGAAGTTATTAGTGGAGTCAAGACGGTTAAAAGAAGTCTATTTAATGTAAAAGATAAGTAAGTTATTAATGGAGTCAAAACGGTTAAAAGAAGTCTATTTAATGTAAAAGATAAATGAGTTATATGTGGAAATACGATTAAGTGATGACTATTTTATATAGAGTATAAATAAGGTAAACAAAGTTCCAGAATTCGATGTGCAAATTCATGTGCAATAAGTTATAAGTGGAAATAAAACGATTAAGTGAAGACTATTTTATGTAGAGAATAAATAAGGTAAACCAAATTCCAGAATTCGATGTACAGTAAATTATAAGTGGAATTAAGACAATTTAGTAAAGATTATTTTATGCAAAGAACGAATAAATAAAACAAAATTCCAGAATTCGATGTACAGTAAATTATAAGTGGAATTAAAACAATTTAGTAAAGATTATTTTATGCAAAGGCTAATAACCTTGCCCGTAAACATAAATTATTATGGAAAATTTAACAAGCCTCGACACTTGCTAAATAAGGCCAAGACCGGATCCCGGTTGTAGTGCCGGTGATGATGATAATTTTATGCAAAGAACGAATAAATAAAACAAAATTCCAGGATTCGATGTGCAATAAGTTATAAGTGGAATTAAGACAATTTAGCAAAGATTATTTTATGCAAAGGACGAATAAATAAAACAAAATTCCAGGATTCGATGTGCAGTAAGTTATAAGTGGAATTAAGACAATTTAGCAAAGATTATTATATGCAAAGGACGAATAAATAAAACAGAAATTCCAGAATTCGATGTGCAATAAGTTATAAGTGGAATTAAGACGATCAAATAAAGACCGGTTGAGGTGTAAATAAGGACTCCGTGTTTTAAATTAATGGGACAAAGGGAAATCTCTTTGATTGCCGGAAAAGAATTTTGATTCGAACTTTTCTTGGTGTTATGACCGCAAGGGTTCCAACGGTTATCTACAAACCATAACTCGCGCGTTGGGAAAACGGCAATCAAACAGCCCATCCCAAAAAAGGGCAAAAACTGTACAAACCCAATGAACATGCGATCGATAAGTTTACTTCCAAACATCAGTATAGTGTTCGAAAAGACAATTAACAAAGCTCTGCTAAAATGGGTATATGACAACAACATTATTCCGAATAACCAGTTTGGTTTTAAGACGGGTCATGAAACTACACATCATCATCATCGGCACTACAACCTGGAACCGGTCTTGGCCTTATTTAGCAAGACCTGAGGCTTGTTAAATTTTCCATAATGATTTGTTTTTTCCGGGCAAGGTCATTAGTCTTGCGCCAGAGGCTCCCCGACGGGGAATCGAACCCCGGTCTCCCGCGTGACAGGCGGGTATACTAACCAGTATACTATTGAGGAGCTCATGAAACTACACATGCCACGGCTAAACTAATCTTCGACATACAGTGGAATAAATGTACCAATGCACAGACCCCTGTCTGATCGACTTGGAAAAAGGCCTTTATATATTACAATCTGGTCAGATAGGGGATATACCTATAAGCCTTTACTCTATGTACTTTATGATATTGTGACGCATATGACAATCAGTACTAGAATATTCTAGAGAGTCTGAAACAAAGTACTAGAATATTCTAGAAAGTAATGGAAAACTGGAGACCATGAACCGTAGAACATTCCAGGCTATGGAAGGGGCGGAAACGAAGCACCGAATCAGAATGAGGAAACGGTATAAATACGTCGCACACAGATCATGGAGACGAGTAAGAAGTAGAAAGTGAAGCAAGTGACAAGTAAGAACTAAGATCATGGAGACAAGCAAAAAGTAAGAAGTAAGCAGTAAAAGACGCGATAAGTACGGAAGCGGTAAATAAGAAATCGTTAAGTGTACGGTAAAAGTAACGGTTGTTATTAACGGACTAATAAAGTGTTAGATTAATTACAAACCAATTTAACGGTTCTTATTTATTAAAAATAATTAATCCAGCGAACCCTAAGCTCGCTACATGTTAAAGGACGGAAGGTTCGTCGTCAAAAGTGGTGAAGTGACCTATAATAAAACGTATAGTATCAAGAATGGTTTGCAACAGGTTGCGGTACTTTCTCCGATTCTTTTTAACGTTTGCATTAGCGACTTATTATATACGCTTCCGCATGCTATTGCGTACGCAGACGATCTCATAATTTACAGAACAGCTTCGAAAGATGAGATCATAAATAGTGCGAGACTTCAACAAAGTGCAGTGCTACTGCGACGACTGGAAACTTAAGGTCAACTTCCAGAAACGTGACGCTATTCTATTTAGAACCCCATTCTATAAAGCCACGAATGACACAAAAAAAAAAAAAAAACTGGCGAAAGTTAGTTATCGTGGGACCGCATGAATGTAAACTGGAAACCAACCGTTAAATATCTTGGCATCTGGCTAGATCAATATCAATATTTCAACAGACATGTAGTGGTTGTTTTGGCCAAAGTTACGAAAACTTTTGATATGGCAAGATGGCAAATTCACAGTAGCCAATTTGCATACAGGGTAAAAGTTACATGCTACTTGACGCTAATCGGCCCAAAAATTTTATATGGTTGCCCAGTATGGTTTAACATAGGCCCAAATTTGATGGAAAAGATTCGGATGATCGAAAAGAAATATCTCAGAACTTGTCTCAGATTATATTGACCACCGGAATCTGAATACAAAAGGTATTATCCAAATGAGACGTTATATAACGAACCTTACATAAATAGGGTGGATCATTTGATAATCCAATTAATCAGAGCACGTATTGCGAGAGAAATAAGCTCGTCCTATGACCTAATTTTTGGGGCATATTATCCAAATACTTTGTTTTATGAGAGGGTGTTTCGCAACGGCTTTGTTCCACCAGAGGCGTTCCTCGAATTGGATATAAACGGTCTTATACACGATGGATCCGGAATTCCGCTGATTTATCATGTAAGTAGATCATCCGTAGACGGGCGGTTGTGCTACGATCGGGAAGTCACCCACACCGAAGAAGAGCTGTTGTGATTCGGTAGGGTTATTTCCCACAGAAATCGGGACGATGACACTAAACAGTACCAACAGTTCTGGCGGTTAAATGGCATATAAACACCTGTGTACCAATGTCGATAGAATAATTAGACTTAACTTTAGTAGAATAAGATTTATGTAAGTTTTATATGCAAACATAAGCAAAAAATAGAAGTAAGTTAAATTTTAAGTCAAAACAAGAACACGATTGGAACAACGTTTTCCTATTTTTCCATTTTCATACAAATAATCTGAAAAGTTTGTAGGCTGACACAAAGATGGTGTTACAGGAATTAAATCCATATGATTTTTAGTTAGTACTAACCTTCAAACGACACGTGTATACATTTGACAACTGTCGGACGATCTGTTCGTGAGATATAGCATTGTGAGTGAACCAAGTTTTGTTATTGTAAAAAAAAAATGGTCAAAAGAGAATTTCGTGTGTTAATGTATCATTGCTTTCTTCATTAAAAAAAATACTGTTGAAGCCAAAGCTTGGCTAATAACCATTATTCGAATTCTGCACCAAGAAAATCAACCGTTGAGAAGTGGTTTGCTAAATTTAAACGGGGCGAAATGAGTATACCGAAGACGATGTTACGTTGTAACTTCCGCCACCGCCCTTGTCTCGGCGAGTCAAAACATTTATTTAAACACTAGTTAAATACCTGCATTTCAAACACTTAACGCGTTTCTAAATTTTTGGGGTTCTTACCCCCAAATCGCAGGTCGGCGGTCGAAATTGCTGCTAGCGCGGAGTCTCTTGCTGCGGGCTCCTGGTGTGTCCGTTCGCGGCGGCGAGCGATATCCAAGTGAAGGAGTATTCCCGCCAATTGTCCACACATGTGGTGTGTGTCAAACGA
Source organism: Microdon myrmicae (assembly GCA_963931805.1). Classification (NCBI taxonomy): domain Eukaryota; kingdom Metazoa; phylum Arthropoda; class Insecta; order Diptera; family Syrphidae; genus Microdon; species Microdon myrmicae. The sequence continues at coordinate 186,645,100 of OZ007496.1, forward strand.
AATTATAGGGAAAGATCCGGCGTCGGTTCTCGTTCTACGTGTAGACGAGACCCACTGATTTCGTGGTCGATATTTAACCGAAAAGAAAAGCAAATCTTACTTGTAATTAGTTATAATTTATTAATATTACCTTGTTACAAGGAATTTTTACGCCGGAAAAGTAAATTCAACGGTTTAACCGCACTTAATTTATTTATACAAATAAACAAGATCACGTTCTGAAGGCCTTTTTAAACAGCAACTCCACATAATCCTTTTAAACACTGCAATTATATCAAACATTAATCCACAGATTGAAACAGAAAAATCAGTCTACAGTTTGCCTGGTTGATTTTTTCAGTTGCAGCCGCGGGGTTCATTGCCCGGAACCTGTATCGACCATTGCACCGAAAGAAGCTTGTTCGGCTGGCAACGTTTCAATGCTTTTCCAGTCGCCTAAGAACACACTCCAGATTTCCTCCAGTTGACGAGTGGCATGAAAGCTCGACTCTGACCTGATGCTTGCCAGAGTTAGTTTTCTATTGCCTACACCCAGGCGTTGTAATAAACGAGTGAATCTCACCAGGCATGATGGTTTTGAATCTGCTGATGGTTTGTTGCTTCCCAACATCTTCCCGGGCCGACGACGATGCAGCAGTTGTCAACGTGGGGCCTACCAGTGCAGTGGTGTTGTGTTGGAGCAGCTGTCAATGTGTGCAATGGTTATCTTAACCGCAATTAGTAAAGGGACAGCTATGGTTGAAGACAAATAAAAGTGAATGCTTGTGCCGCTCATGAACAGGGACACTGTGTAAAAAATTAGGTGGCAGTAATTGGTTACCTCGTTTATAAGTAATTCTATTAGTTGGTTTCAAGTTATAAAATATGATTCGTTATGGTCGCGGTATTGCATTATTCATGTTAGCAGTGTATGTGTGTTGTGTGTGTGTGTGTGTGTGTGTGTGTGTGTGCGTGGCGTTCATTATTCTATCATGTGAAGAAGGTAGAGTTTAGCCACTGGTCGGGTTAGGCGTGTGGTGGCTGTTTTGATTGTCACAACCCGTGGTCTTCCATCGCTTCCGGGATGCAGTGCTTCAATACGACCCAATCTCCATAACGTTGGTGGAGTTTGTTTCTCTGGGAGAAGCACTAAATCCCTTATCTTAAGTTGTAGATTTGAGGTCAGCCATTTGGGGCGTTGTTGAAGACGAAGGAGGTATTCTGATTTCCATTTTTTCCAAAAATCCTCCTGAGTTTTCTGCAACAGTTGCCATCTATCCAAGTAATGTGGCTTGGCATTTGAAAAATCCTTCTCCGGTACAGTACTAAGAGACGTGCCAATGAGGAAATGTCCTGGAGTCAGTATTGACAGGTCATTGACATCTTCAGTTACTGGACAAAGCGACACCCACGTAGTATCGCGTCGACTCCACGCCAATTCAGCCGTGACTTTCCCTTGTGTGTGAGGGTGACAGAAAGTGTGCTTGACTTAATTAGTCGAAAGCCACTGCGTAGAGTGCTGATCCGCCACAACCACTAATTATATCTATATATAATTGTTGAGTTTGAATCAAATTTCAGAATGTAAACATAACCTTAAAGTCGTATACCAAAGAGAAAAGAGAAAAGTGACAGGTGTGCTCCAAATTGTAATCTAGCACATTATTGTAAAAGATGGGAGTCGGCTGGAAGCGTTGTCAGGAACTGGTTGGCGTACATCAGAAAAGTGTTAGTAACGGAAAGGTATTCTTGGCACCACGTTTTTTTGTTCAATTTTTCACTGCGTTTTTGTTCAACGTTTATGAATAAACAATTCTTTTCTACAATTAGCGAGTTCTATGGTGTTCCCTACCCACTGTAAACCAACAGGTTATGGGCCCAGAACGGAAATAGACGAGCATCTTCGAGAACAAACGACTTGGAAAACTGAAAGAGACAGGTTAGAATCGGAGCACGTTGGGCAGCAGTCAAGTTTGCACATTGAGTGAGTCAGGCAAGCAGAATCTTCTTGCAACACGTCAGTAGCAGGCCAACAAAACAAACGACAGAAACTTTGCAACAAAATTCTACACAACCGTCAAGAAAATTGAAAAACAGAAAATTGTACATATTTTGCAGTCAAAAGTCAAAACTGAAAGTACAGGGATGTTGTAATGAAGACAAAGAAATTATTTAGCATAGCGACAGGAGCGACAGCAAGACCGGCTGGTGCAGCTGATACCCCTGAAGTCAAGGCATACATTGAAAAGGACTTAGAGGCTCAGCAGCTCATTGCCTTGAATGTAAGCGATCAAATTGCTTACAAAATTGCAAATTGTGTGACAGCAAAACAAATGCTGGATAAATTAGTCAGACTGTAGGGCACAAAGAATGACATGTCTATGGAAATTTTGCGAAGAAAATTTTTTACTTACACTTTTGATGAGAATAAGTCCGTGATAGAAAACTGTATGGAATTGTTGTCCATAGGTGAGCAATTGTCGACTGAAAAGACTCCTGGATGATGACAAGGATTTTGAGCATGTTGCCTCCCAGACTGGCACACTTTGGCACATCGTGGGACAACGTCTCAGGTGTTAACAAGAATTCAACAACAATGATTGAAAAACTACGACTGGAGGATGAGAGGCAACAACATCAAAACAAAACGCAGGAGTCAAACCAAATGAATGCACTTTTGGCCAAAAGGAACAACAAAGAGCAACAAGGAAAGCCTGCAAATTAAACTAAGAAAGGTGGCGCAACATGTCACAAGTGTGGACTCAAAGGTCATTTCAAGAGGAACTGCACAAACCAGCCATGCGCAAAGTACCTGGAATATTGTAAGAAGAACTACGCTGCAACTTGTGTGGACACAAAGGACACTTTGCGAAAGATTGTCCACAGCAAGGAAACAACAACAACGAACAACGAAAGAAACCAGCTACCCGGGTGGCAGTGAGCCTGAAGACGTCGGACCTGGACAGCACCACGGATCACCTGGAGGATCAAATGACAACATGGTATCAAGACACCGGTGCGAGTCAACATATGACCTCGCATCGTGATTGGTTCACCGAATTTGACAAATTGAGAAAGCCTGTATCAATTCTACTTGGTGATTCGACAAAAATAGATGGCGGTGCAGTCGGCAAAGTTGAATTGGAGGCATTTGATGACAGTCAGTGGCATCCGGTCATCTTGGAAGACGTTTTATATGTTCCAGAGTTGAAGTTTAATCTGTGCTCAGTCAGCCACATGCTCGACCAAGGGTATGTGATGAAATCGGACAAGGAAAAGTCAGAGTTTCTGACAGCAGACAAGAGGACGACTGTCGGAATTGCAAGGAGACATAGCAACCTCTTTGAGATGATGTTGAGACACAAGAAGCAAACCCCTGGAATGGCAGCAATTTCGATTCGAACGTGGCACAAGAGGATGGCGCACCAGAATGTGAAGTATGTGAGAGATATTCTGAAAAGAAGTGGCATAGAGTTTGTCGGCGACTGGAACAAGTACTGCTGCGAAAATTGTGACTATGGCAAACATCACAGCAACTCTCACCCTGAGAATGAAAAGACAGCCAAGCATCCCCTGGATCTTGTACACGTGGACATGGGCGAGATGAGAGAACCTTCACTAGGTAGCGCAAAATACTATTTAGTGTTCAAGGACGATTTTTCGCACTTCAGAACGGTTTACTTCATGAAGACGAAGGATGAGGCCCCAGACAAGCTGAAGTTCGTGAAAATGGCGGAAAATCGACTTGGCAGGAAAATGAAAAGATTGCATTCGGACAATGGCAAGGAGATCAAAAACGCAATCACAGAGAAGTTTTTGACTGAATTGGGAATTCTACACACAACTACAAATCCTCATACACCACAACAGACTGGAAGGATAGAACGTGAAATGAGAACCATCGTTGAAGCTGCACGCTCAGCCCTTACAGCAGCCAACTTGAGTATGAGGCTGTGGGCGGAGGCAGTTTCATACGCGGTTTTCACAATTAATCAAACGGGAACGAGTACTGTGAAAGAGAAATCTCCAACTGAGTTATGGTTTGGACGTCAGATGGATTTGAATAAGTTGAGAACATTCGGATGCGAGTGCTACATTTTGCTACCAGCACACAAAAGAGGCAAGTTCGACCGCAAGACAAGTGGTAGGCTACGATCTGAACTCACTGACTTATCGAGTCTACATTCCTGGTCGCCGTGATATTGTCAGCGAAGCAAATGTAAATTTCAACGAGGAACACGAGATGAGCATGACTGAAGTATTGACTGGGACAAGCGCCGAGGAAGGTAAAAATGAGCCAGAAAAGAAGATGAGCCCAAAGAAGAAGACAGCGAGGAAGAAGACAGTGCCAGTGAAAAAGAAACTGAACCAGCCCCGGAAACTGCTAAGAGACCAGTTCGCTCGACGAGAGGAGGATTGCCAAAGAGAATTGGAGACTTCATAATGTGGTACAGCAACGGTGCTACAAACGAAGATACAGCATTGATTGGTGAAGCAGAGGACATTGAGGTGTCTAATGCACTAAATGATCCAAAATGGTGACGAGCTATGAAAGAAGAATACAAATCGTTAGTTGACAGGAAGACGTGGAGACTGGTAGATTGCCCGAAAGGAGTGATACCATTGACTTGCAGATGGGTCTTGACTGAAAAATCAAGTTGCAAGCTGAAGGCAAGACTGGTGGCTCGAGGGTTCGAGCAACAAAAGGGAATCGACTACGATGGGACATTCAGTCCTGTGGCAAGTTACTCATCGATTCGACTGATTCTGAGCCATGTAGCCTCAGAGAAATGGAAACTGATCGCATTTGATGTAAAGACGGCATTTCTGTACGACGAGTTGAAAGAAGTGATCCACATGGTACAGCCTGAAGGATTTGAGGACGGGTCAGGCCGAGTATGCGAGCTGTCCAGGGCTATTTATGGACTCAAACAGGCACCAAAGCAATGGAATCAGGAGATCATTGGATCGTTCGAAGGATTTGGATTGGAAAGTTCAGACGATGATCCAAGTGTATTCTACAACAAGGACAAAACCATCATAGTGGCCTTATTTGTGGATGATGGATTAATCGCAGGCAAGGATGAAAAGGAGGTTTTCGACCTCTTGAAGTTGATTGGAAAGAAGTTCGAAATAAAACACAGCAAAACTTTTCAAAACCAGTTCACGTACCTTGCAATGGACTTGAAAACCGACTCAAAAGGAATCTTTATAAGTCAACCAAAATATACACAGAAGATTTTGAAAAGAATGGACATGGAACAGTGCAATCCGGCTCCAACTCCCATTGAACCTGGCATGGTGGCCGAGTCAGAAGATTTTGTGAATGACGAGAAAGTGTCTGCTGGGACACCTTATCGCGAAGCCATCGGTAGTCTGCTATACCTGGCGACAATCTCAAGGCCCGACATCAGCTACGCGGTGATTTGTCTCAGCGGACATTGTTGTGATCTAAAGAAGAGTCATTGGAAAATGACAAAACGTGTCTTCCAGTATCTGAAAGCTACACCTGAGGCAGGTATCTACTTTGGAGGAGACAGAACAATTAAGGTCAATCAATGAAGTCAACCAGTGGCGGTCTGATATTCAGAGAAGGTCCAATCGTCTGGTATTCCCTGAGACAGAAAGTTGTGTCAACGTCAACAGCCGAGGCAGAGTACAGAGCAGCATATCAAGTGATCGACGACGTATGTTGGCTGAAACGACTGGCTCTGGAACTTGACATCTTGAAAGAAGATCATCCGATCCCAATATTTGTGGACAACAAGTCAGCTGTCCACATGTTGCAAAATATACACGAGGGTAAATTAAATAAGGGAAAGAAACACATTGAGATTCTGAGAAAGTTTATAAAGTATCACACTGAAGTCACTGTTAACCTTGAGCACATTGAAGGAAAGAGGCAAATTGCAGATATTTTTACAAAGCCTTTGAGTAAAGCTTTGTTTGAGTTAAATCGTTCATACTTGATTAAGGAGGAGTGTTGAGTTTGAATCAAATTTCAGAATGTAAACATAACCTTAAATTCTTATACCAGAAAGAAAAGAGAAAAGTGACAGGTGTGCTCCAAATTGTAATCTAGCACATTATTGTAAAAGATGGGAGTCGACTGGAAGCGTTGTCAGGAACTGGTTGGCGTACATCAGAAAAGTGTTAGTAACGGAAATGTATTCTTGGCACTACGTTTTTTTGTTCAATTTTTCACTCTGCGTTTTTGTTCAACGTTTATGAATAAACAATTCTTCTACAATTGGCGAGTTCTCTGGTGTTCCCTACCCACTGTAAACCAACAATAATTAGTTGTGATTTCGCTCGCCGCCGAGGCGGACACTGGGCTAGATTCGCTGGAAATCTCGATGCCCACAACGTTGAGCGCGGCCATAACCGCCGAAGCGCAAGCCGTCGACCCAAATCTTCCGCACTTGATGGACTCCGCCCTACAACTACTTTCAATCGACGGCCACAACATCTACTGCGACACGAAGGAACACATCATCCGACCGTGCCTCCCAGAGCTACTGCGACGTCAGGCCTTCAGCATCATTCACAGCTTGTCCCACCCAAGCGACAGGACAACAGCCAAAGCACTGCGCGGAAATTCGTCTGGTCCGGCGTTCTCAAGGACGCCATCACTTAGGCACGCCACTGCGAGGACTGCCAAGGGTCCAAGCTAGGGCGTCACAACGGGGAGGCCTTGGGAAAATTCAGCGAGCCGGACAATTGCATGAGCACGTTTACATAGACTTCATCAAGATGCCACTTATCCAAGGGATGCAGTACTGCCAGACCATCATCGATAGATTCTCGTGATGGCCTGTGGTGGTGCCCTTGCCCGACATCTCAAACAACCACAGTCGCCAAGGTATTCATGGACCACTGGGTCAGCAACTACAGAACTCCACTTCACATCACGTCAGACAGAGGGCCACAATTCGAGGCGGAGCTATTCACAGAGCTCGCCAAATGCATCGGCACGCAGATGATCTACACAATGCCATACCATACACAGTCCAATGGAATGGTGAAGAGATTCCACCGGACTCCCAAAGCCGCCCTAAGATGCTGTCCACATTCTTGGCTGGATAGTCTGCCCACAGCCCTGTTGGGCCTCAGGACGGCCCACAAAGAGGACCTCGAAGCCTCCCCAGCAGAAATGCTCTACGGCACAACCATCCGGATCCCCGGAGAATTCGTTGCCTCGGAACCAGCACAGGCAAACAAAACCTGTGCAGAAGCAGGGTCAGGGTCGCTAATTATGGCGTTAAGCAAAGATATGTCTATGACTATGTCAGAGGGAACATCATGCAGATATTGTGATAAATAACCGAACTTTAAGAGCTTCGTCATCGCATAATCGGGCTCGCTCTCGAGGCTCTGCCCACGCGCAACTGGTAACGGCATTTTATGACATCAGGGGCATCGGCTTCATCAATACGAATCTAAACGCCGTCCACCAATATTTGCAAACAACGAAACCTGATATCCTTGCCCTAACTGAGACCCAGGTCGATTCGTCAACTGATTCCACATATCTTCATTGCTCAGGATACGACTTACATTCGAGATTCCGTTTTAAGAGCGGAGTCTGCGTCTTCGCGCGGTCCAATCTAGCTTGCCAGAGGATGGGGGCGTTGAAACCCAATAACATGGACGTCATATGATTGAGGGTCGTACTGAGGAATTCTGTTAAATTTCTTTGTTGTCTTTACCGCTCCCCGAATGACGATCGACCCGCGACATTTTTCGAAAATCTTTCACATACCGTCGACTGGATACAGATCAACCACCCAGCTTCTGAAATTGTTGTCCTTGGCGATTTTAATGTGCATAATTCCGGCTGGTTGTTACATTCTAACAAAACCGACGAGGCTGGGAGACTGGCGGAGATGTTTGCTGTTAGCCACAAGTTGACTCACCTCGTGAAGGAAACAACGCGAGTGCCGGATGCCCGAGGCGATTATGCGAACACCCTGGATCTGTTTTTGACATCCGAACCGAGTATTTATACCGTGGAGATTTCTGCGCCACTGGGAAAGTCAGATCACGGTTTGTTAACTGTCGTGCAACCACTTGCATTTCAAGCGAATAACCGGCCCAGGCGGCTTCGCCATGTATGGAAGTATAGAGCTGCTAACTGGCACGATTTGCAAGATATCTTTGAATCCTTTCCATGGTCGGAGGTGTGTTTCGGAGACTCCGATGTTAACGCTTGCGCGGAGTCGATCACCGAGATTATTCTTCTCGGGATGGAGATCTACATTCCACATTCCATCAAACGAAGTTCATCTGATAAACCGTGGTTTGACAAATAATGCGAACATATTACAGCGGCAAAAAATAGAGCTTTTAATCAATGGCGCTCCAATCCCACCGAGGTGAACAGAACGAATTTTGTTAGAATCAGAAGCGCGTGCAACTAGGCGATTGATACCGCGATGACAAATAACAACGACAGAGCGACCAATAAACTCCTTCGGTGCCCGACTGATTCGCGCTCCTTCTGGCCAATTGCAAAAGATAAAGTCCTGCTGTGGGGAAGGGCCACTCTCGTCGACTTCAATGCAGCGAAGACACAATATATAATATTCACAAAGAAAAGTGGATCATCGTTTCCACAGCTGATGATAAATGGCCAGGTCCTCGAATCTGGGGAATGCTTGAAATTGCTCGGCGTCACGGTCTGTGGGAATGTATCGTGTTATAAACACGTGTCGAGCCTCAGGAAAACTGAATTAAGCTTTTTAGAGCCAAAAAATATTTTACCGGCCCAACCTGTTCTCCTGTATAAATCCCTAATTAGACCTACGCTCGAATATTGCTCCGATGTTTGGACCGCGGCTCCTAAACATACCCTCGACCTACTTGAGAGCATACAGGGACGAGCGATCCGCCTGATCGGGGACACGACACTGACGTCGGGACTACAGCCGCTATCAAGTAGAAGGCGCGTAGCCGACCTCTATCTGTTTTACAGATATTATCACTGATACTGTTCTTCGGAGATTCGTGGTATTGTCCCACGCAATTCGGCTTATGTGCGCTCCACAAGACAGTCCAACGGATCGCACCAGTTTGCTGTTCATCTCTCGACGGCGCGAACATCCCTGTATCAGAACTCGTTCCATTACAGAGCGGGGAAGCTGTGGAACTCCCTCCCAGCGCAACTGTTGCCGGAGCGTTAAAACCTGCCACTGTTCAAAAAGAACTGCAACAGTTATTTGGTGGCATCTTGGGGCGCCCACTCGGCGCTATAGGTTCGCCTCCCCCGAGAAAATTGTTTAAAATAAAATAAAATATATATATATATATATATATATATATATATATATATATATATATAGTGAAGATTGTGTGATTTGAACTGATGCTATGAAGGTTAGAATCACTAAAAATGGAACCAGTGCTCAACAGATCAGGCCACTGCCGCGTGTGCGAATTCGATTTCCAAACTCAAGTACACCCAACTGATGTGGAATTGGTATGTTATTGCTTGGTATACGGCTGATGCTTTTGCTTATTCGAATTTTTCTTTACTATTTGCTTGTATATTGTCCATGTATCTGTCAGAAACGCCACAAATTAATGAAGCATAAGTCCAATCACTGCGGCTAGATTTGAGTGAGTTAATGACATCCAACCGATACACCTTTCACACTTCACTTCGGAACCCGGTGGTAAATACTCGTCATCGTGTAGAATGAACGATATCTAGATTAGCATTTTCCCTTTTTAGAAGTCAAGATAATGCAACGCAGAATCCCTCATTGGAATTTTCACGATTCATATATTTGGAATAAACTTTCGTATACAATATAGAATACCACCATGCCCACTTCGAGAGAGATTCAGACTGAAAATAACTCCTCTGACCAGTGGTGCCGACTGCCAACTGAACAAATAAACTCGCTCCTGAGTAGTGACGACCATCCCTTATACTTGTAGATCGTTATTGGATTTGCTGTGATTGGATTGAGTACTAAAGGTTCCGTTCATAGCCGGGAGTTCCCGCATGTTAGAACAGAAATGTTTGCAGTTGGTTCGAAGCCACGACATCGTGCGACCGGTTGATAAGAGTTGTATTCGGTTGACAGCATGGCGTAGTAATACGGCTGGCATTTGAGTAAGCCAAGGGTTTACATTCGATGGTTGGTTTTAAGATCGAGAATGATGATTTCTTCGCTTTGTTGCTGGTGCTTGCGGGGACAGGAGATGAGCAAAGGCGGTGATTCTTTCTCTAAATTTGCGTTGATTCGGATTGGGAGAGGCTTCTGTTAGGTAACCGGCTAGCTTGTTGCCTTTGTTTTGGTGCGTAGTTGGTGCCTGTGATTTCGATGTTAATAAACATTTCACCCTGACTTGTTCTTGGGGCTATTGAGTTTTGGTTTCGTCTTGTGCCTTCAGCACGATCGTTGTTGTTGCTCTTTGTTGATGTTCCCTGGGCATATATAATACACGCATTTGAAAGACGAATTGGTATTCTAAACAATTTATTGAGTTACTCTCAGCGAGGAGATTGGTGCAAAGGAAGATCCTATAATTTGCCGTTTTGTATGTGTCCAAAGTTCAGGCAACTTAATTTCAGATACACTGCGACAATAGGGCGCTCAAATGTTCTCCAATAACCCTAATAAAGCTGCTGATGATCTCCTCGCAGTGATCTGTTGCATGAAGTTAATGCAGTCCGTGCGACCAATTGACGTAGCTAAAGGAATCCGTTTGAGTAATTTGTGATGCGGATAGGAAAGTATCTGTGCTTTACACCTCCAGTTATCAGCGGTAGTGAAGTATGTTATCCTAAAGGCGATTATTTGCGTTCAACAAGTGTTGAACGCAACTTCCACTAACAACTGGATATTTTTGGTGGGCCGGGGGGATGACGTCAGGAACAATGTTGTCTCCTGGTAGGCACGACGTTGTTTGTCTTGGGCTGCAACAAAAGCTAGAACAATGTATGTTGAAAAGATTACCTTGTTTTGGTTGCCCCAAATGTTATCGCCCTTTAACTGAAAACCCGGTGGGTCTTCTTTTATATCAAAATTAGAGACTTTATTTCCTTTGATTACTTAAATTTTGTTTGATTATAAATCTGCGAACTGTGTCGCACCAGAGCTAATGTGCAAGAGGGTTATTTTTAAAGAATGACAGATAGATTTAATTTATTTTGTCTGTCAGCTGATTGCTGACAGTTGTTGTGCGTTTGTTTGTTGATGGCTGCATTCAATTGCGAATTCGCTGGTTGCATCCAATGCGAATCCGCAACAGCGATGATTATTTCCAGTTCTTACAATATTCGATTCTTATTGTTTTATTTGAACAAAGTGTATGGGCAACAACGACTTTGGAGGAACTATTTTGCTCCTCGGAAGTGGTCTTTACAGTGTCTGTATCACAACATACGAAGGCCACACTAACCTATCCTCGTCTTTAGACCCAACATTCCTCGACGCTTCATTAAAGATTGGAAGAATTATAAGATATTGAATATAAGCTATGCATATACTTCTGAAACCGTATTGCAAAAAAGGAAAATAAATATTTTCTTAGAATTTCATGTTATATTGGTTGAACAACCATCAAAATATTTATTATTTTTCAAGGAATAGCGTACAATGTTCAATAATCAATATGGGTGCTACCATGATATTATTTTAATAACAATTAGATGAAAACGATCAATTTTTAGACTTGTTTCGAGCACGTTGTTCTTTAAATAGGACTTGTAATTCAGCAGCACCTTCAGCATTAACATCTTTGTAGTATGGCAGCTCAGCCATGCGTTTTAACCAAGCTAAAAATTTCGGATATTTAGTTTCATCAATTGGAACTACATCAGTCGCAGATGTAATAGTTGCAACGCAACAGAAATCGGCAATAGTTAATTCAGGGCCGCATAGATAAGGATGCTCATTTAGGAAATTTTCCATAATATCCCAACATTTTTGGACGTAAGCAATTTTTTCAATTGGACACTCGGATGAGCCATAATAAAGTACAGGCTCGTAAAGCATACGTAAGCGCGCAAACAGGTGCCCGGAATCAAAATGGAGTCGAGCATCAACTTGGGCACGCTTTACCAGATCTTTTGGATACAGTTTATCATCCTTCGCGTATTTTCCAATGAGATATGCACATATTGCATGACTGTCGTATATAATTACTCCGTTGTCATTTAGAGTAGGAATCGTGTGTTGAGGATTTATTTTGATAAACTCCGGAGTTAAATGTTCACCCTTGATGAGGTTGACGGGTCTGAAATTAGCATATTATTATGTCAATGGAATTCAGTATTGGAAAAATTATATTCAACTTACATAGTATCTATTTCTAGACCTATTTCGGTAGCACACATCATTACAGCCCTTGATGGTGGACTTAAAGAAGCATAGTATAGGCTTGGTTTACCCATCTGAAACACGAAATTTCACAGGAAAAATAGAAATTTCAATCTTCCGATTAAAAAAATATAGAAAAGAATTTATATTCATAAATCTAATACTAAGTACTAGTACGAATTAGGATATTCAAAACATTGTTTTTTTTTTTGCACTTTCCAATTCCCTTTACTATAAGGAATCATCTTTTAAAATAGTTCTGAAAAGTTCTCAAAAAAATGTACTGCAATATTAGATTTTTATAGATTTATTGCTTCATTACTTTTTTAAAAAATCCGCTATTTTTACTTTGTTTTAATTGATTGATAACCGCTGATGTTGAGTTTTTGACTCGCAGGGAATTCCTATTCCATTTCCGATGGTACTGTTATTCGACGAAACAGCCCCTGATGTTGTTGTAGATAGAGTTGAGTTATTTAGTTGCTCACTGGAGTTCGTGTTGGGGAACAATATTGCGGAGAAGGAAGTTGGGGCAGTGGGGACCGGTGCAACTGCGAGGAGACTGATCCCGAAATTGCTGGATAGCAAGTTCCATGACTTGCCTCTTAAACGTCGTTCAATGATTCCAGCCTTTCAATGCGTCCTTTGAAGAGTGGGTCTCTAAGCTGCAGCTATTACATGGGTGGCCTGAAAACTTTCCAAGCTCAACATGAAGATAGCAGCACTCGTCAATAAAAGCTAGTGAATGTAGTTGTGCATCTTTTGACAGTTACTCACCAAAATTTCAGCCATTTTGGACCCGTCGTTTTTATTTGACAGTCGTTTGAGTGGGTCGATGTGAGTGTTTTTGTGAAAATGGACAAAATTGAGTATCGTGCTGTAATTCATTTTTTGTTTTTGAAAGGCAATACGCCTACGCAAATCGATGATGAGTTGGACTCTGTGTATGGGGATTCTGCACCATAATTTACCACTGTGAAATTCTGGGCAGCTGAATTTAAAGGTGGCCGTAAGAGCTTGGGAGACGATGAACGTTCGGGACGTCCAAACACTGCAACAACTGACGATAACATCGCCAAAGTTCAACAAATAGTGCTAGACGACCGCCAAATTAAAGTGAGAGAGATAGCAGAGGTTATAAAAATGTCCAAAGAACGTGTTTGTCACATATTAAATCAAGATTTGGGCATGAGAAAGCTATCCGAGCGTTGGGTGCAGCGTTTGCTCACACTAGACCAAAAACGTGTTCAAATGAATATTTCCAATGCCTTGTTGGCGCAGTTTAGGCGCAATAAATCCGAGTTTTGGCGGCGATTAAATACCGTCGATGAAATTTGGATACACCATTATACGCCGGAAACAAAAATACAGTCAAAAGAGTGAACTGCAAAGAGGGAATCGACTCCAAAAAAAGCAAAAAATGTTTTTTCGGCTGGGAAAGTGATGGCGACTATTTTTTGGGATAGTCATGGAATTTCTTAATCGATTATCTTCAAAAAAGAAAAATCATTACAGAAGCATACTACGCATCATCACTTGACCAACTAAAGTCAGAAATTGCGGAAAAACGGCCACATTTGCAGAAAAAGAAAATCAAGAGAACGCACCGTCTCACACCTCAGTGGTTACCGTGGCGAAAATCCACGAATTACGGTTTGAACTACTTAACCATCCGCCTTATTCACCAGATCTAGCCCCAAGCGACTTCTTTTTGTTCCCTAATTTAAAAATTGTGCTCGGAGGACAGAGATTTTCGTCAAATGAGCAGGCAATCATCTTCGTGAACCGTTATTTTGCAGAGAAATACGCCGAGTACTATTTGGACGGGTTAAAGAGATGGGAGCATCGCTGGGAGAAGTGTGTAGAGTTATGAGGAGACAATGTAGAAAAATAAATTTTAAGAAAAACTGTGTTGTATCTTTGTTAGGTCGGAGACTTTTCAGCCCACCAATGTAATTCACCTGAAAACCCTGGAAGAACGCAGACTCGTGTCCGATATTCTATCCGTTCACCGACTTATCTGGCTCAATCGTCTTAACCAATCATATCAATTTAACTTCTTTCAACATACAACACACAACATACGTAATCATCGTCCGTCCTACACCACAGCCAATTAATGTCTTCAACGAGGACAGCAAAACAATAGGTAAGTAGTATGTAGTAGGTGGTTCTGGTGCAGAAAGTGACGTCATCCTAGGGAATCCCCGTGACATCATAGGGGATTCCCTGTGGCGCTATCCTGGGGATTTCCCTGTCACGTCATCCCCGGGTCCCCCCGGTGACGTCATCTCGGGGAATACCCTCGTGACCTCGTCGTGAGGAATCCCCTCGTGACGTCATCCCGGGTGTCCCCGGTGACGTCATCGCCGTTGCTTTTGACATTTGGGCTTTGTCCTTTGACCGTTCACTCTTCATATTTGACCTTTGATCTTTGGCCCCAGGCCTCGACCTTGACCCTTGATCTTGACCTCTGACCCTTTAGTAGGGCTTCGTGGAGCACTACAAGGGATGGTGACACCAGAAGGGATGGACTCATCTCGGTAGGATAGTGGTTGAAGTTCATTTGAATGTTGAGCGAATAAGCTCCAAGTCTATTCCGTTCCGAGACGAAGACGAAGTTCCGATGATATTGACCTAGATCGTGATGCCCCGTTTTTCTTACTGGGACACCGCCCACCGTGGAACGTCCAACTGCTATCTGAAGGTGGTAGTTCATCGCTGAAAGCTAAAGGTCAGTATATCTCTGTTTCGTTAGAGGTTTGTGGTTGCCAAGAAAATAATAATTGTCATTACACCAGGTAACTGACCGGTAAACCAGAATCCAGCAACTGCGTCCAGCATAATCCAGACGTCACACGAGTTTTGTTCTGTATGTGAGTTCAATATTATGGAACGAGGGTTGTCGCTGAACTCGGGTTGCAAAAACTGCTCGTCTTGCACTTGTTGAGTTTCTGTCTAACTCGCAGGAAGCTTTATTTAATTCCATTTCTAGAATAGACCGATTCTCCATGGACTTGATTTTGGCGTAAGGTGCCTTATAAAAAGTCTCAGCTAAACTGGGTTCATCGTCTGTAGACAGATCGTCATTGAAATTATCTTCACTGCTGCTACTGCTGAAATTTCGTTGAGCAGAGAATTTTTTATATGCTGTCGAGGGCGTTTAAACGAATTGACTAGGTGGCTAAATTAATGGAGATCCAACCTCTTCCGCCCTCTGGTCGATTTGAGCGCTCAATCATGAGTTTAGCGTGGGATACAGAGGGGCATCGAGAAGTGTGGTTTCGCGTTGGGTAGATTGTCGAAAGGCGGGACTATTCAGTATCATAGCATTCATAGCTCAGTGGTTCATTCTGCTCAGAAGGGATACAGATATTTGGAATCTAACGAATCCTGAATCAGTAACAACCGATGCAATCAAGGAACCGGGATCAATAGCAGCGACAAATTCAATTTTTTTTTTGTTAGTGATCCAAAACCATCATCACGAAATGATGATACTTTTCGATTACTGCCATTGTCGTTCGGGTATTGGGTACACCAGTGTTTCATATTGGTACTGTTTGTAGTCTCGGGAGAGGATAATTACCTCCCACATCGGTGCTTTAAGTATTGCACGAAGAGACTTGTCTGCTCACCGAACTTAAAGGCGACCCCATACAAAATATATCACCACTAACCACGAACATTTTAATGGACATCTTCAGCATGGAGTGATCTAAACGGTGACAATGATTGCATTCTTCTTCGTCCGCCATTCATTTCTTTGCGGATGGAAATTCGTAGGAGGCATTGATCAAGGACACCAGTCGAGCCATACGAAAATCTCCTGCGCGGGATTTCGAGATGATGGTTCCGTTTTATATAGTGCTTACGAACTTCTTCTTTCGAAACGTGGCCTTGATCAACATCTTAGAAAATGCATTCATCAGATGACAGTGGACAAGGGAATTGATGGTTTGAAGCTAACACTGATCGCTGGAGTTCAAAGAGCTGAAGTCATCGTTGTTTCGTCATCATTATAGTCATTTACAATATTGTCCTTGAGAGGTTTTATGTTTAAAGAGAACAGAGCGAACATGGATCACAACTTCACAAGAGGGAAGGTAAGAAGAGATGTCGCCAATAGGGAAGACAAGGTGCGGAGACTCAATGTCATATGAATCTTCATTTACGCCGTCTGGTTACAGGGTATGGGTTTTCGGTTTCAGCGGTAGTCTTCACGGTTACGAGAGTAACGCCCAAGTACGTCAAGTGCAGTTGTCGGAATGTGGCTCGTTGACGGAGGGTACGATATCGGAATGTGTGTCGGAAATATGACAGTGGCGATACACGTCTTGGAGTTTTTTCCGTAATTATGTCAATAGCATTTTAATGAACTCATGGTTCATTATGAAAATGTAAAAAAAAAAGGAAAAGAAGCGCCAATGTTGCACTCTTTTATTGGAGACATTTTAATGGCATTCTTTTGGTACATATGTAGAGGGGTATCATCTTGGGTTTCCCGATCGGAAAGAGCATAACATCGGTTTCAAGATGTAGAAAATGACGACAAGATATTGTGGGGAAAAGGTGGGTTTCCGGGACCACTGCTCTACACTGGAAATGTGTTTCCTGGGCGATATGACCGTGCTGGCGATCAACGATACCACCCCACAAGCAGTCAAGATATAGGGTTACCGCTGCCGATCTGTTCGGATATACTGGCGTATAACAACGGCTCAGCTACATCACTTAGACCTACGACTAAGGTATCGATGTTTTTTGATTGATCAAAAGACATTGGTCAGTCGTTCGTATACCTCCGTGGGAGCTGTCTTCCAGGAAATGTACAAGGTAAATGAAAGCATCCGCCGAAACTACAACTTGGAAAACTGAGTTCTAGGGAATCACTTGCACCTTCGAAATGAAATTTTAAATTGGCAATCCGAGAATTTCGGTTTTACCGAATTTAATGACGATCATTTGGCAAATGCTATTAACGCCAATAACAGGTGTTTGTTCAGGCCTCCTTTGACCTGGTTTTGGAACCGAACCTAAGCCGTACAGCTCCTAACAGACACCAGGGTGCAACACCCTTAGTGTGATAATTGGGGTTGATAGTCGGGCGCCACTGAATATCTCAAAAATGTTTAAGCCGTTTGCTTAATGTGCAAGCCCTATGCTTGTCTTGTTGTTTTATATCCCTTACCACTGGTGGGGGTATATGCCAAATCTGAAAATGAGAACACGCCGGGGTTACGGTCGGTTGTATTCCAACTTTATTTTTTCCTTACAAGCCTGTATATACAAAATACCTACACTACTATTATTACACTTAACGAATACAAAATTCTCACTCGCAACAGAGCATTGCCAATACAGGCATTGAAACTTGAATACAAAGCATTACAAGATACAAGCAAACAAAGGCAGCATTTAAAAATTGAACATTATCTGCTCTTAACAGAGCGTTATACAACAACAAGCCAAAAGACAATAGACATTGAAGTTCTCAATTAGTACAAAAGGATAACGTTTTCAAAGGAATGCATATTCCTGTACAAAAATCATAGATGTTAGCATAATGGTGTACCGCAGTGCAGCGGATCCGTCGGTTTATGACGGTCACTTAGAGTTGGCGGTAGATTCAATCTTATCAGCTCTGGTGACGAGTGTGTATGTGGATAGTAGACTGGATCTTTTTCGGTTGCCGACAAATAAAGGATCCTGTTGGTTGAGTCTGGTGGTGATGGCGACATGATGTTAAAACCGGGTGTTATTGCCCAATCATAAATTATGGCTGGCAGTGGCATTGAAACCAAAACAAAAAAAGGAAAACGGCGGAACCAGTGGACTGACTTAACACGATCCCATTAACAACAGGGCTAATAGCCTATTAGTAACGAAGGAGGAGATCCAGGGTATCTTCGACTCACTACGAAACAAAAAGTCAGTGGGAATAGATGGACTACCAAATATCGTACTCAAGTATATACCACCATTAGCAATGGTCATATACACAGTTCTATTTAACAACGCGTTAAATAATGCACACTACCCCACGCGTTGGAAAACAGTGTTACACCTCGTTTCACAACCCCTCTCAAACAATTCTCTCACCTAACAATTTATTTTGCACACAATGCAATACACGTCCTTTTCCCACAGGCAATCAATATTCACATATAATTACTCATTCATTCCAAAGCAAAGCGCTGCCGCATTTTTCCCACAGACAATTAATTCATATCGCATACGTTGCGATAATCACTCATTCATGCTTCCCAAAGCCAAGCGTTTATGGTGTAACATTGCACCCGATGCAATCAAATAATTGAATTCCCAAGGTCGCTCGCTGGGAACATTCTGCTATATATTCAAAACCCAAGCTAACACCTGCTAGCGGCTTCATGTTTCGAGTGACGTTTTTTTGCCCCATGCCTGAAGACAAGTGTCATACAAGTTATGTGACACAGGCGGTACTTTCAAATGCTAACGATGATTTAATTGAGCGTCGATCAACTGCTGAGTTCTGCGAAATGACAGACACAGCGACGAAACGCAAATCGACCGAATGATGCGATTTGCACACGGGCCAATGTACTATAATTGGTTCGCCATATGAAAGCAGTTAAGTAATTGCTCAAGCTAATGCCGTTGCACTTTAAGCAGGGTAATTAAGCGAAAAAACGATTATTGGGAAAATACAAATGACTCGTGCTAGGCAATCAGCCTCAATATAGGTCACACATTCTGGTTGAGGTAAACGCAACGTCTGTATTTCCTCACCAATAATTCCGGTATAAAAGAGTGGTTGCGAATGGGCAAAACGGAGTGCAGAACTAATCAATCAAACAAGAGGTTGCGACATTCGCATAAGTACAGTGGGCCTCTTGTTTTGATTCGATTAGGAGACTGAATTGTTCAAGTGAATAGGTCGCAGCACATTGCGTAAGAACAGCGGGCCCTTTCGCAAGTTAATCGAACACAAAAGAGTAATACCAGTGTAACGTAAAATTTACAGGGATGGCAATTCCCAGTTTGTTTTGAAAATAAAAGTGTAAAGAAGAAGTTAAAACAGAAAGTGTTTTTCTTTTAAAATTAAAGAGGGAAGCCAGTCAACTTCAACAGCGGCCGAAGGGATAAACCCGACACACGCACTGAGGCCGAAAACCGAGAGGGCGGACCGCCCCATAACAGTAAGTTACTCTTGCACACTTTCCCACAGCGAAACTGCCCCCAGGAGGCGTGGAAAAAACCAACACAAACAGGTGAATATAACAACTTAATAACCTCCGAGGAATATCCCCCGAGAGATAACATAAAATATTAAGTGTTAATACCGAAGTTTACCCCTGGTGTTACAACAGCAATCATTCAGCCTATACCAAAAAAGGGCAAGGACTGTACAAACCTAATGAACATGCGTTCAATTAGCTTACTCCCAAGCATCAGTAAAGTATTCAAGAAAGTCATAAACAAAACTTTGCTTAAATGGGTTGATGACAACAACATTATTCCAAATAATCAGTTTGGCTTTAGAGCGGGTCATGAAACCGCACATGCCACAGCTAACTGATTTCCGACATACATGCAAGAACCAATGTACGGGGGCTTGTCTGATCGACTTGTAAAAAGCCTTCGACACTGTTTGGCTTGAAGGATTATATTACAAAACTGTCAGACAAGTTATGTATAAACCTTTACTCTATATGCTATATGATATGTTAAATAACAGGTTTGTGGTCGAAGGGTGCAAAGTGACCTCCAGTATAACGTATAATATCAAGAATAGTTTACAACAGGGAGCGATACTCTCTCCTGTTATTTTTAATATTTACGTTAGCGATGTTACGTCTCCAGCGCCGTGCTTCCTCTTTCGAGGGAAGAGCATGGGGGTTATATATTTATTAAATTAATTATAGTTAGTTTTTATTTATTTTATTTTATTTGAACTCAGCTATCTCAAGCTGAGCTCTCTTCTGAACTACTTTTACAATATAAATTTTCCTGTTTTTATAGAACATTTTGTTCCAACTAACTGTGTCGTTTAAATTGAACAAAACAATCTAGAAGTCTCTGTGACTTAAAATTTTGAATAAACTTTGAACGAAAATCAAAGTGGCTATGTTTTGAAATGAAAAATGTGCTTGTTATGAAAAGGGGCATGTTTTTAAATGTGCTGTAAGTAACTGGATATAGAATATTGTGTCTGTTTATTTATGAATTGTATTAAATGAGAATGTAAGATATGTGAGGATGTAGTTTTAAAGGTTGTGTTAGAAAGGACATGAGATTAGTGTTAAAGCGAATAAGGGGAGTATTCTGGGATACAACAGCGACATATTAAGCGCACTTCTTGACGCAATTATGTACGCAGACGATATTATAATTAATAAAACAGCCCCGAAAATTATAATCATAAACAGTTTACTGCAACGCGACTTCTATAAAGTGCAGCGATATTACGACGACTGGAAACTTAAGATAAACTTCCAGAAATGTGAAGCTATTCTACAAAGCCACAAATGATACAAGAAAACTGGCGAACGTTAGTTATCATGAGACCACATGAACACAAACTAGAAACCAAAAGTGTGGTTAAATATCTTGGTATTTGGCTTGATCATCATCACCATCATCGGCACTACAACCGGGATCCGGTCTTGGCCTTATTTAGCAAATCTCTCCACCGGTATCCGGTCCTTATCCGAGACTTGTTTAATTGTCCATAATAATTTGTTTTTCCGGACATTGGTTGCATGTCGGATGAAGGTTGCATCATGAATCTGTGTTTGTGTGTGTGTGTGTTGTGTGTTCGCCTTTGGGATTAGATCTCGATCTCGACCCGATCGTGGAGTGAGTTTACGAGGCTTCGCCATTGAGGACGGTTTGGGGTGTCGGTTATATCGCCTAATTGCGGTCTGATTATATCTCATGTGTTTAATAAATAATTACAATTTATGTTTAAGCTACTTTCCTCTCCAGATCTTGTTAATCAATATAGTTAATTCTCACCTAATAGAAGTGATCCTTCTAGCGGTGATCCTTAATAATTTCAAGTGTAAATTGAAAGGGAATGTAATATTAATTTGTTGCTGTTGTAATCGTGCAATTCTACAATTAAATGATATTAGTCTCAACCGGCACACAAAATTCTTTATTATAACAATTTATGTATCTGCTGCCGAGGAACGTACGATCATGATCATTGGATACCGTAACATTTTATTAAATTTATGTGCACTGAGATGGTTAATATCTCTGTTACTTATCAAAGGAGACGAATTCGTTCGAATCATTTCGGCCGGTGTCATTCCCAAGCATCTCTGTCAAGATAAACCACTATGCGAGACTAATAGGGCAGAGGGTGTCGAAGAAAGTGAGCAACAATCACCAAAGCAATACACCAACCATACAACTAGGAACCGTGATACCCTGTGAAGCAGCAATATCAGCATCATTAGGCGGTATCAGACGCGAATTCGAAACATCAACTCAAACACAACTTAGTAACTCCAATTCTGGTGGGGGTATTCAAGCACCTTCACGAGTACTAACACCTTCTCAGTTAGCACTTGTAGCGATTCTACGAACCATACAACTCCTTACAGGTTGTGGTATCCTTTCCGCCAAGGAACTCTACTCACCTTTCGCAGCACACGTGCCCACAGACACGTGTCCCAATAGTCATTACCATACCTGAAACAAAAGGTAATATGACATTGCAACGACGTTGAACCCGATATCAAAAATCAAGGAACTTAACATTGAAAAGCTCCCAATATCGAGTTCAACGCATCCATACATGGTATTCTACCCCAATTCAAAAGGGCAGCTAAAGCATCGCATCTAAGCAATGCGTCAAATGCAGCAATCATCGCATACAGGTCACCAATCTCCGATCCTAAACATCAACGCGATGTTTCCAAAGAAATACCATTGTCGGTAAATAAACCGAACAACGGATGCATACTCTGGTAGCTAAATGCAATTAGCACCTAAATCCCTTGCATGACCTAATGCTAAAGGCACACTTATGCAAACAAGGTATATCGTTTCGCTGCCGTCCAATAGCAATCATAAACATCCTAACGTAGATCGCTCGCTAGATGTTTGTGATTCGGAAATCCTAACAAAGGAACTATACCAATCCCACGGCTGTTTTTATTAGCCATTGGAAATACACAAGAGCATTGTTAGCTTAAGCCAGATGGCTAACCTAAACACATCCCATAGTCCGTGTATCCATCCGAAGTGCATGCGATCCTTTGTCCGCATGCCACATGTGTAGTGCAAATAAACTACGGAAAGATCGGAGAATAAGCGGCGGCATCCGATCCTTAAACAAAAGAAACAAGATTCCGACCACCAGCAACGAATGGTGATAATGATGATTATTAGGTAGGATTTCTCCTTTCCAGATCCTATGGGAAATTCTCCTTTTGAGATGCAAAGGAAAATTGTATGCTGTTAACAGATACGATGGGAAAGTCTGTTAGCAGACAGGATGGGAAATTTTCTTTTGCAGATGCAGAGATAAGTAATTCGAATGGGATTTTTAAGGATAGAGACAATTAGTCTAGAGAATACCGTCGAACCGGAGAGTCTACTTAGAGCATCCGTCCAGAGAGGAGACGTTAGAGAATCCCATCGAGGAGGTATCGGCGATTCGAGAAACAAACAAATTCGAGTTAACGTGAGTTGTTTGCAATAGAAAAGAAATATAGTCGTGTCGATTAGGAAAGCCGTTGTGTGAACAAACATTAAAAATTGTATTAAATCCGTAATATTTACAAGTAGTTCAAATAAAACCAAAATTAAAACAAAACATTTCGCACTGTTTCATTTGTGAGATCGTTTCCGTGTTCCGGTTGGTTTAATTCCTTTTACTGTTGTTCGGCGGAACGCTGCAGCCATCAATACCCGACAAGGGACAAAAATACAAAAACCGCCAAAGTGGTAACATCAACGCCAAACACTCGCCACAACCGTGATTAATTCCATATCACTTATCCACCTCCTCCCCATCCGCTCGCACTGTGCTCTGACATTTAAGGGTACTTCAAAATCCCCTTTTGTGTGTGCGTTACTGCAAAAAAAAAAAAAAAAAACAGCCAATTTGTCATCTGCCTCCTCAACATCTTCAATATCATCATCGATATCCTCGTTGTCGTCCTCATCATCGTCATCATCATCATTGCCAAACTCATCATCGATTTCTGCTTCAGTATCGTCTGCAGCTACTAAAGCAGCTACTGTAACTGTTTCGTCAGTTGGTAGTATTAGTATAGACAACTCGCCATCACCGTACCAATCGGCGTTATCACCTCCAGTCATATCCATTCTTCTCATTTGCAACAGCAGCAGCAACAACAACAGTCAAGGCATCAACAGGCGCAGAGTCAACCACAGCGGCCGTATCATTCGATCAATATTAAATCTGAGTGGTGACTTGTCACTGGATACATTCTCTCCAGCATGGTTTCTATTGGAAAATGAACCATGGCGACATAGCCACCAGCCACTATCCACGAGGCCACACCTGCACCAGAAGGAATTTCGGTGATGACTTTCGGTGACCCTCACCACATGTATTACATTCTTGTTTGTATTGTTTCAGGTAATCGGACATCGATCAGAGACACAATCAAACAAACAGCCTAAAAGGTATTAGGATCTAAGAAAACAATTAAGTCCAAACCTTGGTTTGACGATGAGTGCGGGGCGACGATCGAAGATTGAAGATCGATCCACTTAGAAAGATATGATGAAGCCAACGCAGAAAGATACGCGACGAGTCGGAAAGAGATAATGAAAAAAAAACGGGAATGGGAGAAGACTCGGATCGAAGAAATCCTAAAAAATTCTAGAGCAAAGAACATCAGAGGTATATCATCATCATCATCATCATCGGCACTACAACCGGGAACCGGTCTTGGCCTTATTTAGCAAGTCCTGAGACTTGTTAAATTTTCCATAATGATTTGTTTTTCCAGGGCAAGGTCATTAGTCTTGCGCCAGAGGCTCTCCGACGGGGAATCGAACCCCGGTCTCCCGTGTGACAGGCGGGTATACTAACCACTATACTATCGAGGAGCCCATCAGAGGTATGTATGCCGGCATAAATTCAATTAGAAATGGCTACCGAGGGAGAACCGCAATAATTCGAGACGCAAGCGGCTATCTGGTCACATAAACAAACAATATCGTGACAAGATGGAAGCAGTACATTGAAAACCTGCTCAATGTACGCACCCATCAACCACAAATAGACGCACCAGGCGTACATCAGATCCCAGAGCCCTCTTTCAACGAAGTTGTAGACGCAATAAATCGATTGAAAAACAACAAAGCTCCCGGAGTCGACTGCATACCGGAAGAGCTTGTGAAGCATGGAGGAGAGGGAACCGCTCGAAAGAACCACCAGCTCATCAAAACAATATGGGAGAAAGAAGTTACTCCGGAAGAATGGAAAACCTCAATAGTCGTCCCCATTTTCAAAAAAGGTGACACATCTGACTGCGAAAACTACAGAGGAATATCATTGCTCCCAACCACATACAAAACATTAACAAATGTCATTCTGGCGAGAATCACACCGTACGCAGAAGAGATACTGGGAGACTACCAATGCGGATTTCGTAGGAACCGGTCAACGAGCGACCAAATGTTCGCAATAAGACAACTGCTGGAAAAGAAGTGGGAATACGGAGAGACGGTTCACCAACTGTTCGTTGACTTCAAAAAAGCCTACGACTCAGTCGCAAGGCAAAGACTCTACCATATTGTAGTTAAGCTGGGAATCCCGAAAAAATATGCCGCCCTGATTCAAATTTGCATAAACGAAAACAAAGGGCGAGTTAGAATAGAAAACCACCTCTCAGAACCATTTGAAATCCGGGACGGACTAAAAAAGGGGGATGGCCTCTTACCGTGTCTTTTTAACCTTGTGCTTGAGTATGTTATCAAAAAGGTACAAGACGACAACATGACCGGATCATCCCTGAACGGGGTCAAGCAAGTGCTCGCATATGCGGATGACGTCGCCGTTCTGGGCGATAATCTAGAAACTGTAAGTAAAAACTGTGAAATCATCATGCAAGTGGCAGAAAAGGCGGGCCTAGAAATAAATGAAGACAAAACAAAATACATGATTACGGCGAGAGCAGGTGGAACTCGGGGAACACATATAAACGTCAGAGGCAGGATATTCGAAAAAGTTAAAGAATTTAAATATCTGGGAACAATACTGACGGCCAGTAACGAAATGCCGAAGGAAATTAACAAAAGACTACCCCCCGGCTAGTTGACACGCAGTCAGTAAACTGCTGAAATCAAAACTGCTATTACGTTACATAAAGCTCCGTGTCTATAGAACCATAATCATGTCGATTGTTCTATACGGATGCGATATATGGGCTTTCACAAAACGGGAAGAAAACAAATTCCGCGTATTCGAGAATAAAGTTTTGAGGGGTATCTTTAGCGGTAAATATGACGAGGAGGCAGGACAATGGAGGAAACTCCATAACCAGGAATTGGAAGAGCTATACCGCAAACCTACAATAGTGAGAGTAATCAAATCGCGAAGATTAAGATGGGCCGGACACGTGGCGCGAATGGGCAACGATAGGACCGTGCGTAGAATTCTTGACGGTAAACTAACGGGAAAGAGACCGATAGGGCGACCGCGACGGAGATGGGAGGACAATGTAAGGTTTGACCTTAAGATCGGATCAGATGGTCGGGCGTGGAAGGAGAATGCACAGGACAGGGAACGATGACGCTGTCGAATCGGTGAGGTCATGAACTTCCGGGTTCCTACAGGCCAATAAATAATAAAATAATAATTGTTCCAGGTAATCGGTCGGGCGAGGTATCATCTACAACATCCGCCTCTCTTTACTTCAACATTTAGTGATCTTCCATTGTTCTATTACCACCGACTCCGAGCAGTCGTCCCCGGATCAGCTCTCGCCCCCTTACAGCCCATGACTCTTATCAGGACGACTATCTAGCTTCAGTGGTGATCGTAGCAGCTAACGCCAATGTGGTGACTTCAATTGCGGAACTGGAGGAGCGCCCGTGCGCCATCATGATAGGTGTTTGTGGCGTTTCTAAGAGATACACACAATACACAAGCAAATAGTGAAGAACACAGAACGAAAATCGAATAAGAAAATGCATCAGAGCCGTATACCAGAGCGATAACATAACAAATCCACATCAGTCGAATGTACTTGAGTTTAGAAATCGAGTTCGTACACACGGCGGTGGCCTGATGGGTGGCACTTTGGTTCAAGTTTTTGTGATTCTAACTGTCATAGCGTCAGTTCGAATCACACGTTCTTCACTATCATCCCAAGCGCTATATGTTCACTCCGCTGCCGATGTGAGCTACGGTAAGTCAACCTTTATACGATTCGTGGCGGCAGCTTGAGGCAGAGGGATCTCTGACTTCTGCTCGGTCGGTTGCCATAAGAATTATGGAGTATAGGTAGGTAAGAATTATGGAGTATAGGTAGGTAACCGCCCTCGTTGCTGGCCTCCGCCCTCGACGTTTCTCGACCCGAAGCCGCTAATATCTCTCTGTGTTTTTTCCTCCCGATTGACCCTGTCAGGTTGCGAAATCGGCCGCCGCCTGACCCTGTCAGGTTGCTAATCGGTGATGACGACCAACGCCAATGGTCCTTCCTCCCGGGTGCCTGTAAGGTTGCGAAATTAGTGCTCGACAGACCCGTCAGGTTTCGAACTCGGTGAGATGACACCTCAAACTGTTGCTGGCCAGCACATAATTATTCGTAACACAGAGCTCTTCAGCACACATAGTTCGAGGCAGCGACGTTGGGCTCCTTCACCCGTTCTCTCTTTCAGGTAACAGTCGACGCAACAGCAAATGCCTCGATGGATGTGTTCCCTTCCTTCTACATGAGATGCTCATGTATTTAACAAATAGGCATATAAAGTTTAGCTTAGAGCGTCTGCGTCGGACCAGTAGGTTATAACATAAGATAATTAAGCTAGAATTTAAGCCTTTTTTTGTCTAGCCTGAAATTTAGAACCTAAGAAAAAAACCGAAAATAAAAATGAACCATTTTCGAATTTAAAAAAACATAAATTGTATTTGGTTTTTAAGATTTTCACCATAAAAATTCAATTTGCGACAATTATCACTATTATTTGTAATCATCACACATCAAAAAATGTGTTAGTAGTTTCAAAAAAATCGGAGGTAAGTACTAAACGGATCTTTATCCCTGTGTTACCAATTAGGCTTCATACTTATTAGCATAAAAATATCATAAAATTAGACTAAATACAATTAAGCAAATAAAAAAAATGTTCGTAAACATTTATTTCTTAACAAAATGCGACGACATTTACGAGTGTTCATTATTGGGTATTTATTTGCTTTCTTGTTGGAGCAACTACATAACTCGAACGTGCTAGTATAAATCCACTGATAACACTTGTGTGTATAGTAATTAACAATTTTTATTGTTTCACGGAATGAATAGGTTGCCTGAGTATGGCGGCTCGGTTATCATGAGAATCAACATTAATCAGCAGGTTAGGAGCCGGTTTAATACGTAACCAGCCGAGGGAGTGCTGCACTTAATGAAAGGTGTGTGACTAATAGTACTAATTTCACAGATATATAATGGAGTTATTATTATTCAGCAGTCGTGCTCTTATTACTTGTTAATTTTCATTTCTAATGTAAGGCAATGAACAAAGTAAATGCACCCAATGCACATTTGACGCCTAACTCAGTAAAATGTTATTTCATAATTCACAAAGCGGTGGATATATTATTTAATTACCGTCAATTCAACTCTGCAGATAAATTTGTTTGCTTTTCAATAGAATTGCTGCAATCAATCCCTTCTGTTTACTGCCACAATGATCTCTATATGGCAAATAGCGCGGTTTGTAGTTTTCTTACACCTACTACGTAAATAAGCGGGTATGCGTAAGATAGCTAACAAAACCTCATAATGAAATTAAGCTTTCAAATGAATTTATTGGAGTTGCCTTAGACAAGGGGCGAGTAAATTATCCCACACAACCAGGGCAAACGTTCTCTTCAAACAGATAGAATTAACGTGTAAATATTTATCGGTATTGTAGTTATGTTGCAATTGCTTTCTAAACAAGTACTGCCACTAAAACATAAGATAATCGATTAGCAAAGATTTTTACACAAAACAACTCAATTGAAATAAAAGTAAACTTAGTATCTTTTACGTCTGACCTTTTGTAACCTCTAATAAATATAGAAGTTTGCATTTATTTTTTATTATTATGACCACAAATATGGAGCTAAATTATGTTGACCGTGTTTTCAGATACGTAATAAGAACAATGTAGCAATGTATGTTGTAAATGACATAAGTTTGTACATTACAAAGTCAGAATTACCTTACTGTGTAGTAAAAAAACACTTCCACGTTGTGCACGATGATAAAACCTGTTGCTCAAAATAGTAATTCCACAAAATAATAGAAAGCCACCTCAAACCTCGACAAGTCACTGCAGCAAACTAAACAGCAAGCAACGAAAACCCGCAGAACAATCCAATTGGGTATGCATGAGAGTGGGAAGTGTTATAAAACCATGAATGCGTATGTATCTATCCATGATTATTGTCAATTAGGTGCCCAATTTACTATTAGTATTTTATTCCTTTAGAGCCAGTAATTTAAATAACTTAATTTCAGCACTGTTTGTTGGTTAAAAGTATTAAGAATTTACAATGCGATAGCACAATCATCATACATAATTGTGAACTGATTTGCATCGCACAGTATCAATAAGGTGTATTTATAAATTTTTTACATTTCACAACAATTTTATTTATTTTCTCTGAACTTTCCAAATTCTACGTGAATGTTTTCGATCTAAACCCAACTGAAAATTATATACTACTATTACTCCTACAGGGCGTACTAAAAGTTGTTTTCAATTTGTTTTACTACTTGTACGAATGCAACCTTGTATGTGCCGATATACTCCTCTTTGGGAATTCAATGGCTTTGAAGCGTTTAATATGAAGTAATTGTACGTGGCGTGAGCGATCATTTTACAAAAATAATAATTCTGCAAAGCGAACATCTTGCAATCTATACCAAATTCAGATATATTTTGATATAGGTACAGAAATTTTAGATGCAACTAGAGTCATCAAGAAAATAGGAAAATTAGAATTAGTTCATGAGATTCCCGACCTCTCCGTTCGCAAAAGGTTAAGTGTGTTGTGTTGCTTACGCCGTGTTTCCTCATAGATTGAGGGAAGGGCGTAGTATACAGAAAGATCAAAACTACTACTTAAGTTTATAATGATATTTATTTTATTAAAGTATTGTGTGGGTTCTCTATATTACATGGAGAACCAACCCACAATTTCAACCACAATTTCCGCCTTATTGCGACCGCTAACAGCGCGTCACATCAACCCCTAATCCACCGTTCATGCTATTCACCTGAAATATCATATTTACCAAATGGACGCATAGCTGAATTCATTCTTCTATGCAGATAATGCATAATTGAATTCAGCTACATTTTTGTCATACGGCAACTCCATTTTTGCTATCCCATGAGATTTCCATCGGAAATCACATCATGTCGGTTAGCAACAACAAGTCAAATCAAACGACGCTCTTGCATAACCATGCAACGACTGGGGTAATTCCAAATTATTCGAGTTTGGTTCTCATGATAAATTACCCGAGCCAATTTGGCGTCACTTCGGCTTTTCCGCAGATCATCCACTCGCTTGGGATCGATGATTTCTTTTCGCAGGTGAATAGCACCAGCCACATTTCCTCTCCTTCACAGTTCTGTCTTCCTACAGTTCAATGTACTCTGAGATCGCCATATTCACCGAATTAGGTCAATGGGTTAAACTCAAAGTTACATTGATTCATGCACACACAACCAAACTCGACCCGAGATCACAGTACATCGTGTTTCTGTTCTCTCATTCTCCCATCTTCGTTGACTACCGAATTAACGGATGTATTCACCACACATCGACGGGCGTGGCAATGAGAGAGCAGAAGTATGATCTCTATTGGTTGTCCGGTGCAAAAAAGTAAAGTACCCATCTTGTTGCGGATTCGCAATTAAATGTGCTGGAATGTACTGGAGAAATCTAGTACATTCGCATGTATACCAGTTGCGCAGCAGCTGGCACAAACTGGCCATCATTGTCACCACGATGATGTCAGAGCGTCGCCTTTTGAATTGGCAGTTATGCCATTTCGCCAGTCTACAATCAACATTCACAGAAGAAACACCATCGGTCATTAATTTTCCTTCAACACGTGTATTAATAAAGCTGGCTTCAAGTTAACTTCTGCCTTTTGTGGTTCTGTCACCATACGACCGAGTTTTATCGGTGCACACGTACTACGTAAAGCTATCAACAAACATTTCTGGTCCTTCGAAACGGATCCAGTGCCCAATTGGATTTTCATCACCGCCGCCCAGTTCGCGGCACATCGACAACTGCCAGTCACCTCGACACAAATCAAGGACGACTGAAATTACTAGGGATAACGACTGTGAAACATCCCTTCTTAATGAGGACATCAACATTGATCTAAACAACACATTAGAACCGGTTGACGGTACCAACGAACCCGGCTTATTAACAGTGAAGAACGGAACAGTCGATGCAGCTATAGCCAAAAAGAATTACAAGAATATTGCAGTTGACTTCTCAGCAAAGTGTTCCACTCCCACAAGCCAAGTAAGTCAAATAAAACGACACTTAAACGCCAGTGCTATCCATGAGTTAGGTTTAAATTTAATATTTGATTCCGATGAATGCCAAAAGGCAAAAGACAAATTTGAATTTTCTGATGTAGTAGACGACAGCCGAGAGAGACCAGATGCAGTGGTTACTGGATTTAACGATAATAATGACAAAGAAGCTTTGGTAGACAACCCGTCCGATGAGTTGCTTAACAGTGCCGAAATTACTCCGATCTTGTTGGAGGGGATTGCATGGGATCTCATTTTACAAGCTAACGACTCAACTTCATGTCTTCTCGACAGTAAGGAAATGAAACAGGCAAAGGAGTCGGCAGCAACTGGACAAAGATCTGATGGATTGGAAACTGAAGAACTGAAGACTGTAGTTGCCAAGGGTGAAAGCAACGTTAGTGGAGTTGCTTCAGGTTCAGAAGCAGAACGTCTGACTACACACCACCAAGAAGATGCCGCACCGCTACAACCAGCCGAAAGAACAAATCGCCAACCCGATCACTCTATAGGAAAGGGAGAAACCGATCTACCGAAGCCAAGCTCAGTACAGCAGCGAATGATGGCAAATACATCAAAAAGGCAACACAACGGTTCCCCGACGACATTCCTCTGTCGGCGGAACAACAAAGATCTCGACCGACGACATTCCTCGCTCGGAAGAGATCATACGTTTTCTCACTACACTATGCGCAACGGAGCCGACAATGGTAACGGCAGTGGTGGCGGCGGCGACGGCGACAACTTTGACAACGGTTCCCCGATGACATTCCTCAATCGGCGGAACACCAAAGATCTCGACCCACGACATTCCTCGGTCGGCAGAGATCATACATCTGGCCACCACCAACCTGAGTCGAGTACAAATGTAAGGACATGCATAAAAGAAGATTACAGTTCCAAGGATTCCCTAAGTCGTGGATCGGAGGACAGCGGCCGCCAGATGATCATTGCAAATCAAACGCCAGGCGATTTGTTGAAGAAAAATTCAATGGAAACCGCTGTTGATGCAAAACGAAAGCGGGATGACGAACTTTCTACAACGATAGTTCAAACCAACGTGTCTTTGACAGCTGCTCCAATACAACAACCGACCACGATTGAGGATCTCATCGCAGTTCAGTTCGCGGCACAGGCCACCATCTCTGGCACTTTCCTCAACATACAGGAAAAGGGACAACCAAGTCCGACAGCAATCAAGGCCACAAAACGAGACCTGCACACCGAATGGGAAGCCATCCGCAGGCGGCATAACCAAATCATTTACATGGCGCCCCCTGAGTACCAACAGCTTCAGTACTTCGCGGAGGACTTCATCGGCGAGAGCGAAGAAATATACCTGAAGGAACAGACGAAGCTCCTCGAGGCTCAGTACGCGCTCAAGTCAGCCTCCCCAACCATGGTCAACAGCACCAATCGCCTTCACCCTAGCGTGCTGCCCCCAGTGCAGCTGCCAATGGCCGACATCAAGCAATCAGAAACGGAACCGCACCCCAGAACAGTGGATAAGAGTGAGCAGGCCGCCGACCAGGGTGCCGTCTGCCCAAAGCCCAACCTATTCAAGGTCCCGATGATCGACCAGCCGAAGCCCCCACAGAAGACGATGCCGCGCACGCATTGTGGGGCACAACATGACATGGCCGTTCCTCGTGGGTTGCGAACTTACAACTCCGACCCAGAGGAACGGGCTACCTTCACACGGACTCCAGAGAAAGCAGTGGACACGGCGTACATAGGATCCGTGTCAGATCCAACGCCAATGCCTTCCACGAATTCGACTGTGCCAGCAACAGTAGCCGGCCCGATGACTAACCAGCCCAGTGTCCCGATGCACAAAACACCGCCGACACCCGTAAAGCAACAGGGCGCTTGCACATTCTGCAGGGCCTCACACACTATTTACGCTTGCGAGGGTTTCCGATCACTCACACCTGGCCGTCGGAAGTCCTTCGCACACAAAAGAAACCTGTGCACCAACTGCTTGGGTCGCCACCGCCTGCGCGACTGCCACTCTAGCAAGACGTACCGTCGATGGCAGCGGAGACATCACACCCTGCTGCATGTCCGGTCTACCGCCATCGACGGGACAACATCACCGCCGCAACGAGCCAAAGGATCTGCCCCCCGGATCGACCGCCAGGAAGGGGTCTGCGCACATACAATCAGCACCCCTTCACAGCATTCCGCGTTGCTGCCAACAGCCAGAGTCATCGTGACGTCGGAAACCGAACAGAGGATTGAAGTCCGTGCTCTGCTGGACCCCTGCTCCAGTGGCACCTTCATTTCAACACCACTCGCCCGAAGGTTGCATCTCCGATGCCAAGCATCACCCGTCCCCACCTACGGTGTCGGGGGCACTCGTGGCCTTGCCACCAGGACTCAGGCCGCCATCAGCATCACTCCTCGCCTCCACGGCTCGAGCCAATGGACACTAAGGCCCTTCATCCTGTCAGGGCTCTCAGTGTATACACCACCACCACAATCAACGACAGGGGATCTCTGGTTCGTGGCGGATCTGGAACTTGCAGATCCGAACATCGCCTCCGCCGAGAAGGTGGACATCATCCTTGGGGCAGACATATACCCCAACATCATCCTCGAAGGCCTAAGGAAGGACCAACGTTCCGGCCTCGTCGCGCAGGCCACTGAACTGGGGTGGGTGCTAACAGGCTCAGCACCCACCACACCATCCAGCGCAAAGGTGACAAGGCCTGTCACAAGCCATCATGTAGCCATTCCTCGTGGGTTGCGAATTTACAACTCCAACCCAGAGGAACTGGTCGACCTTCCGACTGACGGCCTCGGCTTCCGCCAGAGAACCCAAAGGACGTCTCGCCTGCATCGGCCCCAGTGGCCACATACGAAGCCCATTCAACTACCAGCCACCGACCACTTGCGCGACCCAACTACAAGACATACCCCCCGCCCGCCGAACCACTGCAGGGGCAAGGGGCAATCGAGGAACCAGGAGCTTACCCACTCATACACTTCAAGGCATCCCACCACACCCAGGATATCACGTGGTCAAACTCCTGCCCAGGTCCAAAGCTACCCAGGCCAACCGCTACCACCTGTAGCCACCACAACAGGACCAGGAGCGCGCAATGCCCCGCTTGGCGGGCGGCGCTCCCCAGCAACCAGCAGTCTCTCGAACTCCAGCAAGAAAGCACGCCCCTCTGTGCATCCACAGAGGCTGCATTCCGGCGACCCCGGGAGGAACTTGGCCCGTGACTGCCACTACGAAAGGACTCGCGGACAGTGCCAGGGGCGCCACCACACCCGACTCCACGTTACAGCACACACCCCCAGCGGTCGCATCCCGCCGGCCACTCACTCCAGACGGGCGCCAACGTGCGCAGTACATGGCACCACCACCGGTCTCGACATAACTAGACCCATCACCAGTCATCACGTGGTCATTGATCGTGGGTTTGCGATCTTACAACTCTAACCCAGATCAACTGGCCGGCCCCGCGACCACAAAAGGCAACGGACATCAGCGATGGGAAAGAGGTTCCTGTTGCCATCGATCATACGGGCCATCCCAGACCCTCAAGCCTCCAGCGCTCCTCAGGGCAGGCGGCCCCCTCCCAACCGATCATCCACGTGAAAGTGGACAGCCGACCAACCGCCACCAGCAGACCGAACGCTCCCGGCCCCTAGCCACCGTCCCCTGGAACAAAATGATTCCCCAATGATTGGCGAAGGCGGGCGGAATGTTGCGGATTCGCAATTAAATGTGCTGGAATGTACTGGAGAAATCTAGTACCTTCGCATGTATACCAGTTGCGCAGCAGCTGGCACCAACTGGCCATCATTGTCACCACGATGATGTCATGGCGTCACTTTTTGAATTGGCAGTTATGCCATTTCGAGTCTACAATCAACATTCACAGAAGAAACACCATCGGTCATTAATTTTCCTTCAACACGTGTATTAATAAAGCTGGCGTCAAGTTAACTCCTGCCTTTTGTGATTCTGTCACCATACGACAGAGTTTTTTATCGGTGCACACGTACTACGTAGAGCTATCAACAAAACACATCTGCATTCCTAATTCAGTCAATCGAGTATCAATCTCTGAAGCG
The DNA here is from genome assembly GCA_963931805.1 of Microdon myrmicae. Lineage (NCBI taxonomy): Eukaryota > Metazoa > Arthropoda > Insecta > Diptera > Syrphidae > Microdon > Microdon myrmicae. Next base: position 186,680,256 of record OZ007496.1, read on the forward strand.
CGCACACCCCATAGAGTCGTCTTGCTGCCAAAAATAGTCGTGTTGTATATTTTCATAGTAAAGTAATTTGTTGACTACTAAAGTTAGATAGTAAATTGTGAATTTTATTTATAAACAGTTTTAAGTTAAAAAAAAAAGAAATAAAAACAATGTCAAGAACATAACAACAGATCAGTTTATTTTTCACTCTTTTACGGATTATTGGATATTCCTTTTACGAACAATTCTCGGCGGATCCTCGCTGGGGAAAAGTGAATCCGTGCCATACGTCGGCATTCATACTTCAGCCCCACAGTATAACTGGCTGAAGTTCAACTAAAACATAAATGAAATGATCATAGACTTGCTGATTTGTCTTTGGATCGTGATTGATAAAAAGAGCTCTGAATGGTAAAAGTAAAATGACAATGATCGAATGATCATGATCGACTCACAAAAAGGAAAAGAACCCTGAAAACATTTTTTTTTTTTATTTACTGCATTTATTTGACCAAAAATTAAGAGTTACAATAAGTAATACAGCTAACTTATAATAGATTGGTTACATAATAAGTGTTTACATGTTGTTTAGCACCATTAGTTTACCGTGCCGATTCAATTTGAGCGAAAACAAAAAAATGGCGACGACCACACAAAATAATAAACGACAATGTTTTATAATATAGTTATCCTTATGTTCGTCCTTATGCGACCGAAACGATATAATACATATTAAAAACGGCAATTGGCTTAGTACGACACGATTAAAAACTGGAGCTACCGCACGTATGTATTTTACGAAAAAACGAGAGACTTGAAAGAGAACACAATTGCTTTTATGGCGTTTACATATTAAAAAACAAAATGGCGGTGGAACGCAGTGGCAGCGAAACACTTTACAGGCTGTTAATAGATTTAATATGGGATTTCATAATAAAGGCAATCTTGAAGAAAGTACTAGAAGAAATACACGGAATACAATTTACAACAGTTAAAACATGGAAAACAAATAAAAGAAAATCCTTAAATGTGTGTATTCTTCAATGAAACTAATTTTGGTAAAACTAAGCATGCTGTTACACTAAACATGCTGCGACAATGTTGAACACATTTTTTCACAACAATGGCAACACCAGCACCACTAGCATGTGCTATGTCTAGGCGATATCATACGTAATTTAGATGAGGGAAAGAAATGTCGAGTTTGAGCCAGGTTTCTGAAACAAGTGCAATATCAATATTAAAATTAATTAAGAAATTAAAAAATGCATGGTTTTTTCTTGATGCTTCTCGCGTTCCAAGTTATGATGCTAAAAGAGTTAATTAACATTATTCGCCGTCGGGGAACAGCAATATCGAGCTCCACTGGGTAGTGGACTATCAGTGATTCGCCTTGGAATCCGCCAGTTTAGATCCAGATTCGCTTCTCTCTCGTTTAGATCCAGCATCTACCAATGACGGACCAGAATTTGTGTACGTCGTAATCTTCGATGTTTTTTGCAAAACGCCAGCAACAGAATTAGACACAAATCAAAGAAGATGGCAAAGTTGAGGTATTTGGTTTCTTTATTTTTCACTGCGTATTTTAATCAATTCAACAATTCAATTAAGCTCTAACTACCACTTGGATCTGTTAACAACAGCTGAAATCTAACAAGAAGCTTTACAACATTCATGCGCCTTCTTATATGCTGTCTTACATTAACCTTGAACGGTTTTCCTTTTTGGCCGTTGGGATCATCAGATCTCGACCAACAAAACCACCGTATCACAGAAAGGAATTACCGTAGAACAAATAAACTGTTCTATGGAACCAGCGCTTTTGCCAGTCACCGTTGATCCAGTGATCATCCCACTTTGAGTGTACTGGAATGTGAGTGCAAACCATTTAGCATTTAGGGAAATCCGTCTCCCTTTAATAAACCCGCAGCGGATAATAAAGCGGCTCCTCTGCCCAACAAGAGGAGGAAAGGTGGGGGTTTTAGTGGGTGCGGCCTACAACGGGTCCATTCCCACACTACCTCACAACATCAAGGTGGCCATAAAGGATTTCCCCCACCTACCCAAAAAAAAAAAAAAAAAAAATAGTAATCTACATACTTCGTGGTGGGTTTCGTCTGTTCTGATATTAGGTGGATTGAATTTTGAATATTCTCCTGAATTCGTTCTCCTTTGTTGTAGGGTTGAGAAATCGATTCATCTTTGGTTGTTATTGTTGTTGCTTGTGCTGCAACAAACATGATTTTTCTGAATATAGATCTTGATAGATAATGAGATAATGACGTTAAATTGGTCAGATTTGGTGTGACAAGCACTAAGCTTGGATACAACTTCATTGAGAAGAGAGTTAATTTCGCTAAAAGGGAATAAGTTATCATGATTGAAGGTTGCAGATGGATTATTCGTAGTGTGTATCGTATCACTGTTGGAAGGTTGCTGAGTTTGATCGAGGACAGGAGCCCGGGTGGATGAAGGAAGTGAATATTGATGTACAGATCGTGGTAGTGGAGGAGAATTAACGGGAGAGAATCGGACGGGCAGTGGTTGTTGCTTATCACTCGGAGGCTGTAGGAAAGTTGAATTAACTGTACCACGTCCAATACTGCTTTCGGCTAATGCATTCAGGATCGGTAGATTTATGAGAGCCACTGCAATTTGCATGCAACTCCTTCTTTGGCAGGAATCGTAGATATCGGAGCGACTGGTTTGATGATGAGTGGAAACTAGCCACTGAACGTAAGAATACTGCATACCGGACAATGCAGCAGTCTCATAAAACGCGGGTACGCGAGGAGAAATACAAAGAGCTCAGAAGATCTGAAAAAAGACTCCACGGACAAAACAAAAGTGCCTTGGAAAAAAATCTAGTCTGTGAAATAGAGGAAAGTAGAGAGCGAGGCCCGTCAATTTTATAGAAATGCAATTTGCCAATGAGGGTGTTGAAACCTTTTGAGACATCCAGCTCAATAAACTCGCTTTTGCAATTTACACACTTGATAACATCATACGATTTGCAGTCAGATGTTTTCTGATTCCCAGAGCGTATAGCACAGAAGCTATTTATATGATAATGCATCGAGCCGTGGCCATAAAGCTGGCAATTATGACATTGGGTGACCTTACCCGGATGATATTTTTTGAAGTCCCATTGAACGATGGTTTTGAACAAAGTCGGAAAATTGCGTTTTAGTTCAATTAATTTTAAAGTACCGCGTTGAATGTAGACAATGTACAAGAAGTGTTTGTACAAGGCTTTTGTTGTTGAATTTATGGTGATGGGTTTTACATCTAAACACTTTATCGCGGTGTAATTAGTTCATTTTTGATTGCATCGTTACTAATTAACTCTAATCCGGATAACACTACCTTTAGTGGACGATTTTCCTTACGCGAGTGCGTAAAGAACTCACATTTTAACCAAAGGAGTTCAGATCTAATTTTGTTATAAATGTGCATTAATGGAGAACATATTTTTGTCCGAGGGATATGTTTTTTATTAGATAATTATCAATTTTTATGCTGTTCAAAATGCTACGCGCTTTACCACTGGTTGATTTTAAAACCACAATTGGCGACATTTTTTTTTTTTTTACACCAACGCGCACACAAAAGAGGATTTTGAAGTACCCCTAAATGTCAGAGCACAGTGCGAGCGGATGGAGAGGAAATGGATAAGGAAAGGAGGTGTCGATGTATATTGGTCTTGAATGTCTGGACATCACAACAGCCAGGAAACACATGATCAGGCAGAACATTCCACATTGGTGTGGTTCAGCTAAAGAATGACTTTCTATGTTTATTTGTGCGCCTAAAGTCCACTTTCAACGTGAACTGATGCGCATTCACAGATTGACGGGTATCGCGGGAAAATTCATTCAGCAAGTTCAGTTGAGCAACGACCGTGGTAATACCTATAGAAAAAAGATAGGCATGATACGTTGCGCCTATGTTCTAACAACGGAATTAAACGGCTTACGGCTGAGTCCCCTATAAGTTTCACTGCTCGTTTTTGCATCCTATCGAGCACGTGTAGTGCAGTTTTGGATGCGCCTGACCAAATATGGGAGTTGAAATCCATTTTTGGACGAATATACGCCTTGTATATAGTGGCCAGGTTGGATGGAGTGAAATATCTTTTACATCTCTTAAGGAACCCCATATATTTGACTGCACTTTCGCAGCTTCAAATATGTGCTCATTCCAGTTAAGAGTCGAATTAATTCGAGTGCCGCGGATTGATAATTCCCTGGCTCCGTCGATGCAAGTGCCATTCATAGACAGTATATTTACTTTGGGGCTCACCTTTGACGACAAGAGGCAGCACTGGGTTTTTAGGGCATTGAATTCTACTCGGTTAGATAATCCCCACTGATATATCTTATTGAGGTCGGAATTCAATGTATCAAGCATAAGTTGCTGGTTGGTAGTGACGTTAGAAGAGTTTGGACGGGAGTGTTCGTATGAGTATGAGAAACTCAACGTGCTACCATCACCAAACGAGTGAACTGGGTTGTGAGTTATTGACAAGAGATCATTGCTAAAGATGAGGAAGAGAGCGGGTGAGAGTACCGAACCCTGGGGAACACCTGCATTAATTTGATGGGAGACAGATTTGACACCTTCAAGAACCACTTGGATTGAACGGCCAGAAAGATAGTCTCTTATCCATTGGATCAGGGAATTGTCCACTCCATATGAATGCAATTCTGACAAAAGGGCTGGATGCCAAACTCTGTCGAAGGCTTTTGAAATATCCAATGCTACCTGTGGGAATATAGTATTTTTTGTCTCTTGTATTTTTGCGCGTTGAATATACGCATTGCAGTCATTCCTAGCTCTCTGAAATCTTTTCCGGTTTTTGTCAGTATTGTTTGATTTATACAACCGGAAGCTCAACTCTTTAGCCTTGATGGCTTCTCTGCACCCAGAATCGAACCACATATTTCTCTTGGGTTTGATACTCTTTACTCTGTGTGGAATAAAGGTCCGCATGCCAAATAGAATCGTGTCTGTCAATGTGTCCGCTATAGAGTCAACATCGTTATGGAAGAAAAATAACGACCAATTTAACTTCCCAAAAAAGTCATTCAGACCTTCCCAGTTGGCTTTCTTGTAGAACCATACTGTCCTTTTGGGAGCTTTCTCATTAACGTTAATGTTGGTTACAGGAAATTTAGCTGACACGGCATAGTGGTCTGAAGTGCCCAAGGGCGACGAAACTTCAATTGTGTATTTGTTTGCGTGGGAGGTGAGAAACAGGTCCAGTGTGTTAACGAAATGACCATATATAGCTGGTACCCGTGTTAGCTCATTGACAAGTTGAGTTAAGCTATTTGAATCAGCAAAAAGCTGGACATATTGACCTTCAGGTGTTGTTGTTCCGGAGTGACGAAGCCACTGAGAATTATGCACATTAAAATCACCCGCAATAACGATTTCAGTGTGCGGATATAGGGTCAAAATCCTATCGATAGAATCAGACAGAGCATCAAATTCGTTAAAGAATGCATTTCTATTCAAGTTTGGGCGTCTGTAAATAAAGCAGTAATGTATGATATGCTTACGAACGTGTAGTTTTAGCCAAGAGAAATTAAATTCTGCGTTGGAACAGAGCCCATATTGTGGCAGAAGCTAATAGGCAATATCATTTCGTATGTATGTGGCTATACCACGATGTGGAAAGAACAGTGGCACTAAGTTATATCCAGGTAAATTAAAATCGGAAATATCTGTATCAGTAATTACCTGGGTTTCGCTAAGTGCAAGGATAGTTGGTTTCTGGCTAGAAACATGGGCAGACACAGAAGAGAAATTGCATCTCAAGCCGCGAATGTTACACAAATCAACACGAAATTCCCGCTCCATTGAAGCGGCCCTACACAGAAAACCAATACCGCCTCGCGAAAGGGTGCAAGTCGGGACCAGCAATAGATAAGCGAAAGCATCCACTACAGGTGTTATGCCCTTGTAGTAGGTGGCCCACCAGATCCGTGCCGACATCCAGAACACATCCCTTCCATGACGAACGTTATGCCACTCAGACATAAAAAACTCTCCAAAGATTATTAATCAACTGAGAGTATCGATGCCTGAGGGACGCAAACAGAGGTGCGAAAAATGGTTTCTTTCGTCACTTCTGAGCACTGATGAGCGTTGGTAGAGTCCATTTCAGCGGAATCCTCCATTAGACTTTGTAATGGTTGATAATAGTTAGTGTTCGAATTCATTTTAGTTTTGGTTAGCACTTTATTGTTAACGTTTGAAGGTTTATCGGGTGGGGTTAGACCACCAATCCCGGGGTCTTAAAGAAATCGTTTACGTTTAATTTTGCTTAACTCACGTGGCCCAGGGGCCATAACTTAACGCATTACACACCTGTTCAAGGTATATGTATGCGGTAAGCGGTAACGAGGCAAAGAAAACGAGATAATGGATAGTCACAATTGTTGTGAATATAACGGTTGATGTAATTAGGAAAATAGCACGAGCGAAACTGAGAGACAAGTTGTCGGTTTGAAAGTCAGTCAGGTACTGACATGAATTGAAGTAGTTTCGACATTTGCAGTTGAAAAACATGATGAGTCAAATGCAGCCGTGCACATGCAAAAACTATTTGTGAAAACACAAAATTAGATATCATTAAAAAATAGAAATCATATATTTGTGAAAAGAAAAAATTAGATATCATTAAAAATTAGAAATCATATTTTTGTGAAAAGAAAAAATTAGATATAATTAAAAAATAGAAATCATATATTTCTGAAAAGAAAAAAATAGAAATAATCCAAATGCAATAAACAATATCATATATTTGTGAAAAAGAAAAAATAGAAAGAGAAAAAATTAATAAAACAATAAATCACAAACAAAAGTGAGTCTGGTTTAGTTAACCGATATTAATTATATAACACTCCTCCCCCCTTATAAAAATGGAGTTTCATTCTTGGAAGAGGATAGTATATCGGTGTGTGTGCGCGACGGGTGGCTTTACATTATCTTATTTAATTAGTCTAAATTTAGTTTTTATTTACAATGTTTTTTTTTTGTTAATATTTATTTTTAATAATATTTATATATATTATTTACAATGTTTTTGTCCGTAACAAATGGTGTTCTCTGTGAAATGATACAGCAGTTGCGACGTGATGAGCGGAGTAACAGGTAAACTCCGTCCCACCCAGCGATGGAGTATCCACAAGAAAGTTCCGCGGGGATCAACGGGAATATGAGCCCGGCGGGAGATGGTTTTAGTCGGTAAAAACCCGGCATACCCTGGATCGGTCTAGAGTTATCTTTCGAAGATTTCCACCTTCCTACCGAAACAAAAACCAAAAAAAAAAAAAAAAAAAAAAAAAAAACTATCACCAGCAAACACTTACCCCCTGGGGCCCTCGTTCCCTTACACAATCATGGAATTCACTCAACGTGAACTTCGGGTGTTAATGAAAATGAAACGCACCTTGTATGTTCGTTAATTGAAAACTGAAAAGGTGTACTAAAATAATACAGTTTATTTACCATAACTAAGGAATGTGTCTTTATTAGGTTTCTTAAAAATTAAGTTAACCAAAAAAAAAAAAAACTTGTCAGAATGTTTTATTTGTATATATTTTTTAATTTGTATTTATAAAGTTCTTTTTAAATTATGGTTTTTTTTTTATTATATTTATTTTTATAGCATAGATTAGATCTGAATACGCTTTAATTTAATGGTATCTTAGAGGGTAATACTATTTAATTTTAATTAAGGGTTTTAATTATCACTACATTCATGTATACGGAATTTATTTTTCATAATATGCACATATGAGAAACAAACATGATTTGTAATTCGAATAATGTTCCACACTGGTGAACCAATGCCGTAAAATAAATTAAAATATTGAATCATTAATAAATAAAAGAAAGCAAAATAAGAAATTATAATCTCTCAATGAGAACTTAATATTGTTTCACAAGAAGAAGTAAAATGATAAAATGCATTTATCTGTTATTTAAACTAATCGTCTTACTTAATTCCAAATTTTATATACTAAAAGATATCATTTGATGGCTTCTTTAGCTTCGTTTAAAGCACCAAAGAGTAAATTGAAAAATATAAAATAATATCAATAATTAAATAAACTACTTCTTGCTCCGATCATTTAGAAATCTTCACTTTTCAGCCATGCTGCGACGGATAGCCTCCTCCAGATCTGTATCAAATGATTCTGGTTTCGAGTAGTCGTTAACAAATTTATCTGGAACCTTTGGTCCAGCAGCGGCAGTATTCTCGGGATTGTTATTTACTTTTCCTAGGATGCGTTGTTTATTTTGTAGTTTTGAGTGAGAGTTGTTAAGATTTTTGGAATCATTTAAAGTTGTTGGATAATCGGTGCTAGTGCTGTCGGATAATTCAGCGAAGCCTTCGAATTTAGCGAAATTCCCATTATTTGTTTGCAGAGTTGATTTGGTCAGATCCGCAGTTAAGGTAGCCGTCGTGAAGAGATTACTGTTGTTATCATTTATTTTGAGTTTGAAAAAGTCGTCCTCAAATGTGTTATCGTTGAAGACATCGTCAAACACTTTTATATCAGAAGTTTTCGTCACTTTATCAGTTGTTATGGAGCTGTCGAGTGCGTTATCTTTTCGAGTGTTGCTGCTCGTGAACGCATTCACCGGATCGATAATGTTTTTATTGTTATTATTGCCGAAATCTTTAAATGTCTCGTCGAATGCGTCGAAGAAGGCATCATTCACAGATTTACTTACTGTTGATGTTGTACTTTTGGTGTTGTCGGAGAATGCATCAAAATTAGCAAAACTGTCGAAATGACTAATCGGTGTATTACGAGCCGAAGTTTTATTTGTTTGTACTGGACCGGAGTTTGCGTTAAATATGTCAAAACTATCCAAGAAATCTTCACTTGACAGCGCTTTAGTCACAGGTTGGTTGTTATTAGTGAATATTTGTGGTATCGGTGATTTTGGTGGAGTAGATTTACTCTTATTTTTGCCGTCATCTGCAATGTGAAGAGATCTGTATATACACTTTGCTCTAGCAGATCTGTACATTTTTTTCTCTTACCCTCCGAAATAATTTGCTCGGCGAAGTCATCGTCTGCGAAAGGATCTTTTATGTTAAAAGGATCCTCATAACGATAGTCCTTAAATGGATCATCTGTAAAATCTGTGGGTCCAGACACTCCGCCAATGGCTGTAGATTTTACAGATAACTGGTGGGATGAATTTGCCAAATTTTGTTGATCGGGTTTATAAGATGGTGAATCGAACAATGAAGTTGAACAAATAGGAGAAATAGTAACTTGTGGTGGTGGCGGCGGTGGTTGTGGCAGAGGGATTGACGGTTGCTAAAGTGATGAACATATATGTGAAGAACAAAATAAAAATAAAAAACACAAAATTCAGAAAATAATAACTAAAAAAAGCAGTACTCGATTGTTAAAATTAAATCCAATTAAAAGTATGGAAATTAAATTGCAAATAAATACTAAATAAGATAAAATACGGTAAAACCAAAAAAACAAAAATATAATATATTACAAGAGCGAAATGAACACTGTTGTTAACCATTTATTAGCTTGAACTATTTGAGATTTGTAGTAAGAAAAATAAGCTGTTTATATATCCAACTACTATCCACCTTTAGTTAGCACAAATACTATTAAGTTTTTAATTTATTTGTCAAATTATTTTGTATTTATATACTACTCTCAAGAAATGCGGACTTATAGCGTTGAGTCGGTGTCTTGAGATGTTATTTTTTCTCGATCGGGTTCATCAGCCAAGCGTCGAAAGATTGTAAAGAATTTCTCCCAGCCAATTCGCGAAGCCTATAAGTTTATGGCGTAATATTTAACCGGACAGCTGGGCATTAGTACACAACCGCCACCCAGTAATTGTGTCGAACCGCCACAATAATAAGAGACATCAGTTGGACCTACGTATGCACAGTCAATAGCATGACAACCTCCTTACCAACTCAGCCATTGAGACAGCATTTAACATATTGTGACGCATATGACAATCAGTACTAGAATATTCTAGAAAGTCCAAAACAAAGTACTAGACTATTCTAGAAAGTATTGGAAAACTGGAGACTATGAGCAATAGAAAATTCGAGGCTATGGAACGGACGGAAACGAAACACCAAATCAGAATGAGGAAAAACGGTATAAATACGTCGCACGCAGATCGAGAAGATAAGTAAGAAGTAAGCAGTCAAAGACGCGATAAGTACGGAAGCGATAGTTCAAGAAATCGTTAAGTGTACGGTAAAAGTAACGGTTGTTATTAACGGACTAATAAAGTGTTAGATTAATTCAAAATCGATTTAACGGCTCTTATTTATTAAAAATAATTAATCCAGCGAACCCTAAGCTCGCTACAATTGGTGTCAGAAGTGGGATTAATTATTGGTGAAGTAAATAAGTCTGTGAAAGTGGGTTGTGACGATATCAGATCGACATTTGGTGGATCTTCGCGTTCCTGAGTTGAAGAAGGAACTTCAGGACGGGAATCTGGATAGCAGAGGACAGAAGCAAATTCTTCGACAGCGTCTGCAAGCGGCAATGGAGGTAGAGGGTATTGATGTCGACACATATGTTTTTACGATTGGGCCAGACTGTCCGAATCGAGAAGAAACAGCGAGTCAAGATGGTGTCAATGTAACAGAAGAGTCCGCCACAGTTGGACATTTCGGAGATGACAGAACTGGATGCGCAAAATTCAAAATTGGACGCGCAAGCTACAGATATTAACTCAAAATTGGACGCGCAAGCTGCAGATCTGAATGCAAATTTGGATGCCCAAACGCAGTGGATGAAATATAATTTTCAACACTTTAAGGAAGAAATTCAGTCCAAAATTCGAAACAAAGTAGAAAATCTGGATCTAAAAAACGAAGCTGAATTTACGAAAGTCACCGATGAAATAACGCGAATCGAAAAGAGACTTGAGTGTGTTGAGAGAAATAAGACATCGCCTAGCAATCAACATGACTACAAAGATACAAGGATGCAACCGCCAACCTTCGATGGAACAGTACCTTTCTCTGTATTTATACGTCAGTTTGACGCCGCGGCCAATTATAATAAGTGGTCGGATGAGCAAAAGTCAATATCACTAATCTTGTCACTCCACGGGGCAGCTGCAGAATGGCTACAAACCATACCAGCAGAGAAGCAAGCAGATTTTCAAGCGGTAAGAGACGGCCTTGAAGCCAGGTATGGAGACAACCACATGCAGTGGGTCTATCGCATGCAACTGCGGAACAGAACGCAGAAACCTGGAGAAAATCTTCAACAGTTGCAGGCAGACATTGAGCGATTGGCAAACTTGTCTTATTCAAATATGACTAAGGAATTTCTGAACGAGGTAGCATGGATGCATTTATAAATGCACTCCAAGATCGGGACTTGCAACAAGCCGTTCGTTTGGCAGGAAAGAAGACGACTAATGAAATACTGGCGTTCGCATTGGCATATGAATCTGCTAAACTGGCTACCAGGAGTATATCTAGAGTCCGAGAAATGTCCGTCCAGGAATGTTCCTGCCAAAGAATCGGGCATGTACAACGGAGAATCCCGAGACCTGATATAAAGTGTTGGACTTGTGGCGACGTCGGCCACATCTCTGTTGACTGTAGAAAACGTCGACGAATGAATGAAACATTAAGTGAGAATTGTTGTTCATGCGGTAATCATAAGAGGAGACTATCAACGGACCAACCTGAGGTCAATAGCTCGGGAAAATTGTATGGGCAGTCTTTACGGGGCGAATGTGCAGCCAAGCATCGTAACTGTATCACAACTCCAACGGGATAACCAAAGTTTGGTTATAACTACGATTGTTAATGCAAGGACGACAACAGTGACAATCGACACTGGAGCAACGAGATCCATAATTCGGCCGGATGTCGTCTGCAAAATAACCCTTAATAAAAATAGAAGATACGCTTTGAAGACTGCCACAGTCTACGGAGAAGTGGAGAACATAATAGTGCTGGGCAATATTTCCATCTCCCACCAATTTTTGGTTGCCGATATTACGGACGAATGCATTCTTGGAATGGATTTCATGAAGGAGCATCAAGTTGTTCTAGATATCGGTCAAAGAACACTGCGAATTGGTAACTTGGAGGTTGCTATTACACTGCAGGACGAACAATTGCGAAGACTGAAATGTTATGTGCGTGAGGAGGATGAGATCCCAGCTCGTTCAGACTCGGTAATTTGGACCAGTCTCGAGAGTGATCCCGATGACAATCGATTTTACATCACCTGTACAAAATCAGCGTAAGGGGAACATCCTTGTTGGAAAAGCTCTTATCGATGCGAAGAAGCACATCGTACCCGTCAGAGTACTAAATGCGTCGAAGGTGCCGATCGCAATAAGAAAAGGAGAGGTAATCGCAGAATGTGCACCCGTGTCAATAATAAGCTCAATTCAATCCAATTCAACAGCCCTCTGGTGCATCCTCTGTGGTTAAAAGGTTGATGTCCCAGAAAATCGGATTAACAGATAGAGAAAAGGCAAGTGTTAAATCACTCCTGAACGATTTTTCTGATATTTTCGTGACAGGAAATGATAAGTTCGGACGCAGCGGTATAGTTAAACATCGCATTGACACGGGTGAGTCAAGACCTATAAGACAGCCATCTCGTCGACTACCGTTGGCCAAACAATCATGATTCGAGAGATGAAAGAGCAAGGAGTCATCGAGAAATCATCAAGCCCATGGGCTTCGCCGGTAGTGCTCGTCACGAAGAGGGATGGGACAACTAGATTTTGTGTCGACTACCGCCGGTTAAACGACGTTACGAAGAAAGACAATTACCCGCTTCCTCGAATCGACGACACACTAGATACCCTTTCTGGAGCTCAGTGGTTTTCAACATTCGACCTAAAAAGCGGTTACTGGCAAGTGGAAGTGAAGGAGGGGGACAAGGAGAAGACAGCGTTTATTGCCGGAAACGGACTTTATCAATTCAACGTGATGCCTTTTGGATTGTGTAATGCTCCAGCAACGTTTGAACGATTAATGGAAAGTGTTTTACGGGGACTTACATGGAATACGTGTCTTGTGTACTTGGACGATATCATCGTTGTTGGAAGGAATTTACCAGAACACATCAATAACATCTTCGAACGACTAAGACAGGCCAACTTAAAGCTCAATTCGAAGAAATGTGAACTCTTCCAAAGGAGAGTCAAATTCCTGGGACACATCGTTTCATCTGCAGGAGTTCAAACGGAGCCTGATAAGATAGCAGCCGTCCGAGAGTGGCCTACTCCAGAAGACAAGCACCAGTTGAGAAGCTTTATGGGATTAGCCACACATTACCGACGATTTGTTAAAGGTTTCGCCAATGTGGCTAAAACCCTACACGAACTAACGGGTAAAGACAAGAAATTCAATTGAACAGAAAAGGGTGAGGCAGCATTCAACACATTGAAGGCCGAGTTATGTAAGACTCCAACATTGGCATTCCCAAGATCGGATCGCCCATTTATATTGGATACTGATGGAAGTAACACAGGAATCGGAGCAGTGTTGTCACAGGAAGTCCGATGGTAAAGAGAGAGTTGTCGCATATTATAGTCGAGTTCTATCTAAACCAGAGAGAAATTACTGCGCAAGAAGAATGGAACTGCTGGCTGTCGTAGAAGCTGTTAAGAATTTCCATAAGTACCTCTACGGACGTCGATTCCACCATCGGAGGGATCATGCCGCCCTGGAATGGTTGTTAAATTTTAAGAATCCGGAAGGACAAATAGCTCGATGGATCGAACGACTTCAAACGTACGATTTCCAAATTTCCCACCGTCAAGGGAAGGTGCATAATAACGCTGATGCTCTATCAAGAAGACCATGTAAGCCAGATTGTAAACATTGCGGAAGGAAAAAAGAAGAGGCGTACGACCTGCGAAATGTACAAGTAGAAGAACTAGATGGGTGGACGAGTGATGCTATACGCGCAGCGCAACTTCAGGATGAAGATATGTCGCTAATTCTGGAACACAAAGAAAAGAACGAGCGGCCAACTTGGAACAATATTTACGACAAGAGTGCAACATTTAAGGCATATTGGGCACAAGGGAATTCCTTGCTGGTGGAAGATGGAATTCTTAAGCGTACGTGGGAGGCCGCGGATGGAAAATCCCATCGAATGCAGATTCTAGTCCCACCATCAAAAGTGAAGGATGTACTAACAGAAATGCACGACGGGGCCTCCGGTGGACATCTGGGAGTTAATAAGACACTTTCAAAATTATGATCTCGATTCTACTGGTTTCACATGAGAGACGATGTCGAGTCTTGCTGTAGGAAGTGTACAACTTGCACTGCGACCAAAGGACCAACAGCAAAACCAAGGAGCGCTATGAAGCAGTACAACGTGGGTGCCCCTTTCGAGCGAATTGCGATTGATATCTTAAGGCCATTCACAAAAACAACCGACAACAACAAATACATGTTGGTTATCATGGATTACTTCAGCAAGTGGGTGGAAGTCCTTCCAATTCCAAATCAAGAAGCAACAACCGTCATTGAGCAGCTAATCAATAATTGGATCAGCAGATATGGAGTTCCCTGTGAGCTTCATTCCGATCAAGGCCGAAATTTCGAATCACAAATATTTCAAGGCATCTGTGCGGCACTGGGCGTAAGGAAAACCAGGACCACACCCTTACATCCGCAGTTTGACGGAATGGTCGAAAGGTTCAACCGAACAATGAAAGAGTATTTATAGGTCGTTAGTGATCACCAACGAGATTCGGACAAATATGTACAAACCTTTCTCATGAGCTATAGATCGGCTAATCACGATACGACAGGCCATTCTCCAGCAAGAATTATATTTGGACGAGAGATACGATTACCAGCCGATCTGCGATTCGGAATACCTCCAGACGCCATAGACAAGACCGAAGACTACGTAGCCGAATGGAGAAATCGTCTCGATGAGATTCATCATTTCGTTCGAAAGCAAATCAAGGTATCCAGTGACAGGATGAAAACAAGGTACGACGTTCTAGCCAACGCATCCGAATTTAATGCAGGCGATAACGTGTGGCTTTATAACCCTCATCGGCAAAAAGGAAGGTCTCTGAAGTTGCAGCAACATTAGGAAGGACCGTATAAGATTCTCACAAGAATTAACGACGTTGTCTATAGGATTTAGCGAAGACCGAACGGCAAGATGAAAGTGGTACATCGTGACGGACTAGCGACTTTTTGTTAACCCAGAAGACCAGTGAACTTAGTTCGGGACGAACTACTCTAGGCGGTGTGTGTGTGACGCATATGAAAACCAGTACTAGAATATTCTAGAAAGTCCAAAACAAAGTACTAGGATATTCTAGAAAGTACTGGAAAACTGGAGACTATGAGCAGTCGAAATTTCGAGGCTATGGAACGGGCGGAAACGAAACGCCGAATCAGAATGAGGAAACGGTATAAATACGTCGCATGCAGATCAGGGAGAGAAGTAAGAAGTAAGCAGTCAAAGACGCGATACGTAAGGAAGCGATAAGTCTTGAATGAAAGAAGAGTCACCGAATATTTAACGCTACATCAAGTAACGGTTGTTATTAATAGACTAATAAAGTGTTTGCAAAGAGAATCGATTTAACAGCTCTTATTTATTAAAATAATTAATACAGCGAACCCTAAGGTCGCTACACTATTTATTATTGTTTAATAGCAGTAGGTTGTGAAAAGAATTGCCTTAAGTCTTAGCCCTACATAAACTGTAATGTGCTTTTACACCGCGTGAATCAAATGTTGAACGTTCTTTACAATTACTCTTGCAGTCATCAAAATGTCATTACTTAGGTTGAGCGAAATAAAACTACGGCGAAATTGATTTTCCTCTTTCTTCTTAGGATAGTTTTTTAAGGAAACCCCTTTAAATAAAGGAATTTGATTGAGTTTATTTATGGTGAAACTGCTCTAGTTATTAAAATTAGATAACTGTAGATTATTGTAACAACACACCGCAACATTCAAATGTTTTCGATTTAAAAAAAATTAAACTCACGACTAAATTACTCTACACAAACAATTAACTACCTACAGTTCACATAACTAAAACAAGAATATGCATAAACAGAATTTACATGTATTGGGTAGATGTTTAATATAATATTACATCTCAATATTTCTTTGAATAATAAATGGATAATTTTTATAAATAAACAATATTATTTATTTTTTAATTATAGGCTTAAATATTTAATTATAGGCTTAAATTGTTAAAACACCCTAAAACAAATTGTCCGGCAGTAAGCTCCTCTAATTTAGCCAAATTCCATTTGGAATTGGTTGACAATTGATTATATATATATATGTATAACTTGTTTATAATTTTTATACAACTTTTATTTTTTATTGATTTTTAAGATACTTTTTGAAACGGAATTACAACTTCACAATGAATGGATACGTAAAAGTTAGCAGGTTTACACCACTGATTCATTTACTAGCAAACGCGTTTTCTTATTTGATATATGGAAAATTACGACAAAATATTTTATTATTAATGATTAGCAAAAATTAGTTGTCGTGGAGCATGCAGTGCGATAAAGAATTATTTGTTTCTGAAAATTGTTATACAATGGTACTTTCATTTGAATTTTAAAACAATGAATACGAACATTTATTAGATAGTGATTAATTAAGAACTATTTGATTTAGTTATTAAATTTTAATGTCTACCAATATGGGGTTATGTGTTAAATACATTTTTATAGGGTGAAGATGACGTTCACTGAAAATAGAATTTGAAATGGAAGCCATTTGTTAGTTATGCGGCGCCATAGATTAGTAATTGTTCTAATTTGTATATCAATTCATAAAACCTCGAAATTTGTTAATTAGAAAATTAAAATTATCCAATAACATAACTCAATTTTGATTGACTGATTAATGTAAGGAACAACGTTAACAAATATTTTACGCAGATTGGAAATGGGTTAATTTTTTAAGGACAATAACGGAACCGAGAAAAATTTTCCAATTCGTTTTAGTCCTAATAAAAAGCAACAATTAACAAAAAACAGAATACTTTATTTAGCACTGTACATTTCAATTGGATTTAAAGTATTTTTTTTTTAATTTTAAACAACAGTCCAATAAAACAATAACGAAAAGGATATATAAAATAAGCAAAAATGGTTAGTACAAGCAAAAGCAAGTAAAATATAATATCTAATTAATACTAAGCTCATGTAGAAGCTACCACCACTGAGAAGTATTAAATGGCATGCGTTTATTACGAACCTTGTTGTCGAAGTCAGCAAAGTCAGCAAATCCACCAGCAGATGTTGTGCCGAATGCATCACCAGAGACCGGAGACGGACGTGTTGGCGCCTTTAAAGTAATAAGTTGTTCAGTGAGTAACATCACAAGGAACAATGAATGATATAATATTATTGATAGTGTACACACTCAAATTATGCAACGTAGACAGTTCTGAGCTAGTCCGTACATGGCGCTGCTATTATGCTTGCACGCCTGTTACAAAAGCGGGTTCTTCTTTATTTTATGTTACAGGGAGAAATCAGCGAGAGCAAACTTGATACAAGATCGGTTCCATATTTGCTAAGTGTCTTTCTGGACTTATTATTTGGCCAAGACCGTTCTTCACACAAGGCAACAAAATTTTATTTGATTTCAATTTTCTCAAGATTTCAAAACAGATCAAAGTCAGAATTGGCCAAATTTGACCAATCCTTTAAATCCATCAATTTTCCCCTTGCATAAGACGATTTCTGGTTTGGTTTGCGAACGAGATATCTTCCCTTTAACGTTTTTCATCTCGCTAATCAGTAAGATGCGAGCAGCACTCCCCTTTAATGATTTGACTTCCGTGAGAGGTAGTCATTTAATGCGTATCACAAAAAATACAAGCCATAATCTTTTCAGGTGAACCAATTGTCCGTACTTTCTTTGGTACCAAACCGTCGCCTGACTTCCACTGTAGAGTCGAGTAGTGAACCTGTGCCTCATCCATGGCAACAAGCCACTTGGATTCTTCTTAAACTGGAGCGAACATCGTTGAGAAATTCCTCGTGTATTTGTCATTTAACAAATGCAGCACCCATGTTGCACAAAACTTTTTGTTACTGAGTATTTCTTATAACATAATATAAATCAGAGATGGTACTTTCAAGGGTGTGCAAACGAAATCAAGTAGTCTTTTTATTGTCATCATTCAACAGCTAACGCTCGAACAATACGGATCGTCCTATCGTTCTATCCCATGTCTTTTTAGTGTGAGCACGTGTGGGCTCCTCGATAGTATAGTGGTTAGTATCCCCACTTGTCACGCGGAAGACCGGGGTTCGTTTCCCCGTCGGGGAGCCTCTGGCGCAAGACTAATGACCTTGCCCTGGAAAAACAAATCATTATGGAAAATTTAACAAGTCTCAGGACTTGCTAAATAAGGCCAAGACCGGTTCCCGGTTGTAGTGCCGATGATGATGATGATGATGATACACCTCTAATGACCATGGCCGGAAAAACAAATTATCATGGGAAATTTAACAAGTCTCAGGACTTGCTAAATAAGGCCGAGATCGGTTCCGGTTGTAGTGCTGATGATGATGATGATGACGTGTGTGCGAAAGTGTGAATTATACAAACAATGTGGCCGTCACTGAGAACGGCTGTATAGCTTATTGTGAAAGATTGAACTGTGTACTGTATACGTATCCAGTGTGTGTATCATACACACACAATGTTGCCGTTATCAAGAACCGTCGTAAAAAAAAAACTTCTCCGTACAATGAAGGAAATTAAAGCGGCGTCACGAAGGAAGCGAAATACGCAGCCGAACCTCATTGCCAAGCGGCAAAAAATAATCGGAAAAAATGCAAATTCCAACAAATGCGTAATTTCCAAGAGCGATTATTACTCTGGAGTGGGAAACAAGTTTAAAGAATTAGACGCAAATGACGACAATATGCAGTTTAGGTGCGTTAAGTGTGTAAATAATCATAATATTGGGGAATGCCTATAGCGTTTGAAATAATAGTGAAGAAGAACGTGTGATTCGAACTGACGCTGTGACAGTTTGAATCACCAAAAATTGAACTACGCGTTACCCATCAGGCTACTGGTCGATTTTAGAATTTGATTTTTGAACTCGACTATACTCCACTGATGTGAATTGTTATGTTATCGCTTGGTATACGGCTCTGATGTATTTTCTTATTCGATTTTTCGTTCGGTGCTCTTCACTATTTTGCTTGTGAATTGTCACATGCCCTTTGGGTAAAGAACTGCTCCCGGATAGAGAGAAGTTATCCTGCGTACTATACAAGAATACAGACCACACTACTAGCTTTAATAGTTTTCCTAAATTCCAACAAATCAAATTAAAATTGGAACTTAAAAAAAACAAGTTGATAATGAAAAGAGAATGAAAAATCGTTCGGGCAACAACTTCGTAACACCTACTGTGCCATACGCGCAAATGGCTGGCGGTGCAGACTCCAGCACAAGTGGAACAACCACGCAAAACCATAATCACGCCCACACCAGAGGCAAATGCAGACATCAAAGCAATTTTACTTTCCATGCAAGGACAATTTGCTGATTTTAAAAAAACACTGACTGAACAAAACACACGAGTAGATATCCTCTATTCGACTTTGTTCTCACAAGACTCTCCAAATCAAGATCTTTAATCCTCCGATTGAATTCAAACTAAAAATTATTGCCGTTGTAGTGCTCTGAAATGCCCTACAATCTCCTTCCCCCACACATACATCCAAATCCCTACACCTAAACTTAGATTCATGCAAAACAATCATCTAAATTGAAAATTCGCGATAAACAAATCAAATGTTCGTTTATCGCCCTTGCACCCAACTCCCCATAATCACCCAACTAAACCACAAATACATTATCCCGACCCAGCAAAATTCCTGGTAAACGAATCAAATATTCGTTTATCATTCATACATTCAATTTCCTATGATCCTCAAACAAAAGCGAACCATATGTTTTATTTAACCAGATGTTTTAATTTCCATACTCACGCTCATTTTTACGAGAATTCGCCTAACCGAATTCCTATCTCAAAAAATAAACACTTGGCTCCAGCCAAAGTATCTAAATCGAGATTTTGTATTCAATTCGATCGCTTCGAGATACCAAATCCCGATTTGGTTTCATTTATAAGGGTGATGAATTTCAGATTCGAAGAGTCTTCACTTCGGAACGTTCATGCAGTCAGACATATTCATCGTGTGCGCTCGTGTGTACAATTAAAATTGAAAAAAAGAAAAGAAAAATTGAATTCGTAAACGTTAAGTCGTCGACGATCGATCCCGTTCACATCGAATCTTGTGTGATATATTGCGTTTGTTCGTGAGTATTGCGACAAGTTATAATTACAAAAAAAAAAAAAACGATACAAACACGAGCAAACACGTAATTTTCGCTGGATGCCGTAGTAGAAATCTGTCTTCACAGATGCCAGACACCGATCCGAGCGCTACCCGGGAATATCTATTGGAACGGAAGTGAAGAGCCATTGAAACTCTTCAAAACTCATCGAAGAAGACCACAAAAATGGAAAATAAAGAAACACACATTGACTACGAACAAAAATTCCACGAAGCCGTGGAATACATCCAACAGCTTACAACACAGGTGAAGCAACTCCGGGAGGAAATTCACTCCCTAAAGCAACCCACCCAAAACAGCGACGATGCCAGTATGGAGATGACGCCTTCTCCCAGCTTAAACCATAAAACACCTCCACCCAAACAACTATCATCAGCCCATGAGGAATCCACCAAACAAGCCAAGCCAGCACCGAGTCCCCTGCCTGCCCAGCACAAAATGTTAGACCGCCACCAATCTACATAAAAAAATGTGACCAGTATAAAGGGAATAATTCTAATAGTAGAAAATGCCCTAGGACACCGCAACTTCACCACAAACACTAAAGGCTCCTCTGTCTCCATTGCAACAACAACTCTGGTTGATCACGAGAAAACCGTTAGAAAACGTGCGGAACTACAACACCAATTTTTTACCTTCCAACACCATCTGCTCAAACCAACAACGTTCATCATTAGACACATTGACCCAACTTGAACCAACGAAGAGCTAGCGTCGGAGATCATCAGGATTTGCCCAGAGCTGAAAATCCACAAGCTGGACTATTTTCAAACTCCGTACATGCGGGAAAATAACTTAAGGAACCTACGGATTATCCAAATCCCTCCAAATGAAGACACCAACAAGCTCAAGCAAACTAAGTACTTGTTTACGCATAAAATCAGCACAGAGGAGCCTCATAAACAAAGCATCCTTCATTGCAAGAGATGCCATGGCTCGGGACACTTGGCGGTGGCTTGCCACCTAAATATACGATGCGGCAGATGTGCCGATGAACATCAACCAGGAGAATGTAAGGTCAATCCACAAGGTATGGAACCAGGAAAAATCCAAACCACAAACACCGATGGATCCATTACTACTAAGGAAATCGCTGTGACATGCTGTAACTGCTGAGGTCCACATCCAGCCAATTTCTTCCAGTGCCCTCATAAATTGAGAATTCATCAAAGAAGAACAAAACCAGCAACAACCAGCAAATTCACATCGCAGAACACATTATCACAACCTACAAGGCCAGGAACATCATATGCGGATGTCATCAAAAACAATCAAAACACGCCGACGTCAAACAGCCCCAACTCCATTGGCCTCAACCTGGACATCATGGGCTACATCAAGAGTCTACAAACTATGCTTCCTACATTAAAGCATATGTCGGATATCGAAAAAAGGTCAGATTCTATCACTTATAACCTCCCATATTCTTTCCTTCAATATCTGAACTAACTATAGTCGCCCTCAACGCAGTCTATATACTCCAACATCCGTAAGCAACACTTACGGTTGTTTGTTAAAACCTTCTCCCCAGACATCCTTCTCCTCTCAGAAACGTGGCTTAAGTCCAACTCCCGAGTATCCATCCCCAATTATACATTTATTTCAAACCCAAGAACTACTGGATCCCATGGAGATACCGGCATCCTACTAAATAATAAACTTCAATTCACCAAAATCAGGTTCGCCAATGTTTTCAATATTGAATACACGGCAGTTAAACTTTTTTGTGAAAACAAAAAAGTAATCATAATAACATCCGTTTACATCCACCCAACACGAAAACCGGATTTCCCTGACTCTGGCATATCTCAAATAATCAGACAGTCTCTCCCTGCACCATTCATAATCGGTGGAGACTGGAACGCTCGACATACAGCATTCAACGACATAAAGAATAACAAATACGGCTGCCAACTTTTGGACCTCCTCTCATCTCACCCATATACGTACATCGACAGTCCATTGCAGCCAACTCGTGTCACCAACTCGACGCGGTCAACAATTGACTTCTTTCTCAAGTCGGCTGATGTCTACTCAATGAGCCCCAATTTAAAAGACTTCGCCCGCCAAATCTACTTCCCATTTTAGTCCTTCTTAACCATATCATAAATGCTTCACATTTCCCAGAGAACTGGACAATTGCGGTAGTAATTCCCATTAAAAAGTCCGGCAGTTCCAATAACACCTCCAACTATCGTCCGATATCTTTATTGAACACGCTAAGCAAAATACTGGAATGTAAGATCTACCAAAACCTTCTCTCGTTTGCCAGTGATAACGCTCTCATCCCTAATTCTCAGTTTGGCTTTCGTGAGCGACACTCCACTTTCCATGCGCTACTAAAACTTACACACGACGTCACAACTGGTCGAGAAAACCAATGCCCTACCGTATGCATCACACCATCACCATCGGCACTACAACCTGGAACCGGTCTTGGCCTTATTTAGCAAGTCCTGTGGCTTGTTAAATTTTCCATAATGATTTGTTTTTTCCGGGCAAGGTCATTAGTCTTGCGCCAGAGGCTGCCCGACGAGGAATCGAACCCCGGTCTCCCGCGTGACTGGCGGGTATACTAACCAGTATACTATTGAGGAGCTCTACCGTATGCATACCTCTCGATATTTCCAAAGCATTTGATTGTGTTTGGATCTCATGACTTCTTTATGAGCTGCACTGCTTATTTGGTCTGAATTCCAACATCACAAAGCTCCTAGCATCTTATCTTTCTGGTAGGAAATTCATGGTCAGAATAAATTCTTCCCTCTCACAAACTCACAACATAACCGCGGAAGTTCCCCAAGGATCCATTCTCGGACCACTTTTATATCTTCTATCATCATCATCATCATCATCATTGGCACTACAACCGGGAACCAGTCTTGGCCTTATTTAGCAAGTCCTGAGGCTTGTTAAATTTTCCATAATGATTTGTTTTTTTTTTTTTTTTTTTCCGGGCAAGGTCATTAGTCTTGCGCCGGAGGCTCCCCGACGGGGAATCGAACCCCGGTCTCCCGTGTGACAGGCGGGTATACTAACCACTATACTATCGAGGAGCCCGATATATCTTCTATACACATCCGATATTCCCCAACCTGCACCTAGTGTTGTAATGCTAAATTATCCTGACGATACTTTAATCTACTCTAGCAGTAGATTTGTCAAAGCGGCAAGAAACCGCGTTAACAACTTCCTCCCGCTCATCTCAGCATACTTTAACAAATGGAAAATTCGCCTCAACCCAACCCAAACCCAGCTAACAGTGTTTAAGGGCAAAAATGCTCACTGCTCAAACAACACTAAACGTTGCCACAGCAAAATTAAACTTAAGCTTAATAACACCCTCATAAAACCTTCCAAGACTCTAAAATATTTGGGAGTAACCCTTCCCAACGACTGGTCAATCTCAACCCACATCAAAAATTCCCTTCGTAAAGCCTCAATACAGCTTAACCTCTGCAGACGAGTGTTGTGGAAACCTAAAGGTCTCTCTCTCAAGGTCAAACAGCTCATCTACAAACAGATAATCAGACCCACTCTTACATACGCTTGCCCATTATGGTACCACAACTCACCCTCCCAAATGGAGAAATTCCGAGTGTTTGACCGAAAATGTTTCCGGTTTATCACTGGCTTACACCGCAAAACCAACTCATATAGATACCATTGTAACAACGACCTTTACAACACCGCAGGCATCGAACGACTGGATAGACGGATCCTAGAACTGTCGATAAATCTCATAGAAAACCTTCCTAACAATCCCAACCCGATAATAACAGACCTACCATCACCCTCCTCCAATACGGGAACTCACTACCGTAATTGTCTCCAAATCAGGACTCTCTTCACCTCAGGCAGACTGCTTAACGATCTAAACGAGGTGGTGTACCACAACACCGAACTGGCACCCAATCATTTCAAATACACCAATATCCAACCATTCTCCAATATTCTTACCTTACCACAGAACCGGAAGCAAAGTGGCGACTGCAACGACCCTTCTCAGGAGCGGTCTATTAAAGAGATCCCTCGTACTTTTCAGGACAAGGAGACATGCTCCCTGAGAGAAATGCTACAACACCGTGAATGTAAATTCGCTAATCCGCGTGGAGAGAAGGGATAATTTGGGCAACTTGCTCGAAGCCAAACGCCCAGGTGTACTTTTGGCCAGCGAAACTAAGCTAAACCAAAGGCACAAAGTGGGCTACAAAAATTACAAAGTAATTAGACGTGTTCGGCCACACTCTACTTAAGGGGGTAGGGTCGCTGTCTTAATTAAGAACAATCTTCACCACAAAGTCCTGTACAGCACAGAAGTACACATGTTTCAGGTGCTAGAAGCCTGCATCATATATATTCCTTTGAGAAATTAAAAACATCTATACATGATCTCTGCTTACGCTCCTGAAAAAACCCAATGTACACAATTCATAAAGGAAATTAATACGCTATTCCGAATCCTGAAGTTAGAGTCGGAGAATAATTACTTCTTAATGCCGGGTGATTTTACAGCAGCATGGTGCTTGGGGCAATTTGACCCCGACCACAAGAGGCAAGGCACTATTCGATTGGTGGCAAACAAATGCTATAGAGGGTAAACTCGATTTGAACGCTACAAATATACCGTCTTATCCAAGAGGAAATTCGTTCCTGGAATTAGTCATGGTACACGATCGAATCCTATTACCAGACACGGAACTAACAACTCGAAAATTGTATTCGCACAATCGACTACGACAGCGATTACTCCGGTTAAGCGCCGTAATACGCGTCCCAAAAGAACATTTATCCGTTCGATTTCCGGAAGGTACACTGGTCACGTTTTGATCGCATAAAAAGAGAACTACTCAACAATGGCGCAGATCCACCGACCAATAGAAACCTTCATAATGATAAAATCGATCATTACATATCAAATATGGACGACATTGCTACCAACACAATAAATCGTTCGATCCCCAACGTAGCTCACTCGAATGGCTATAATAACAGATACAGAAACCCAACTATCGAGGGTCTGTATAGACAAAAGAGCACCCTGGTCTCAAAGATGAAACTGCTTTATAGACAGTTCAGCGATCCCAATAGCCAGGAGATAAAAACGCTGAAGTCCCTGATCAAAATTCTTCAAAAATTGTTTCATAACTATCGGTCAACAATAAATCAAGATTTGAACAACAGAATTCGAGTCATTCAAGCCAGTGGGACGAATATGTTCCCACAAATTAATAAAACATTCAAACGAAAAAGTCACAGTGATATCCCATGGTTGAGAGTTCCGCGGACTCCCAAGAATGGTCAAATACTGTTAAACCCAGGACTTTCCCCTGAGAACATTAACTCCTGCGAAGAGTTTATAGCGTTTGAAATGATAGTGAAGAACGTGTGATTCGAACTGACGCTATGACAGTTAGAATCACCAAAAATTGACCCAATGCGTAACACATCAGGCTACTGGTCGATTTTTGAATTCGATTTTTAAACTCAAGTATATTCCACTGATGTGAATTGTTTTGTTATCGCTACGGTATACGGCTGTGATGTATTTTCGTATTCGATTTTCGTTCGGTGTTCTTCACTATTTGCGTGTATTGTATGTGTATCTGTTAGAGACGCCACAGGCTAATATTAGTCGATGAACCGCAAGAGAAAAGGAACTCAATTGGTGCTTGTTTCGAGGTAGTGTACAAGGCGAATGAATCCACTCGCTCGAACATTGATCTCGAAAACAATGCCCTCCAGATTCATAGTGCGCTGCGCAATCAACTTCATAACTGGCGTCTCGAAACCCACAGTTTCACCGCCTTCAGTGAAAACAATAGAGTGGACTCCCCCGTTAGAAATGAAAATACGTATATATTCGTGCGCAAGGATGAATTTAAGGACATTCTTCGATCTAATAAAAACAAAAAATCGTCTGGAATAGATAACTTCCCCAATGTTGTTCTAAAGGACTTGCCTCTAGAAACAGTGAAAATTGACACCATTCTGTTCAACCACGGTCTAAACAACACATACTATCCAACTCGTTGGAAAACTACCGTTGTCCACCCGATACCCAAAAACGGAAATGACAAGACCAACCCAGCCAACCTTCGCTCGATTAGCTTGCTGCCCAACATCAATAAAGTTTTCGAAAAAATTATAAACAAGGCACTGATAAACTGGTGCGATGAAAATGACGTCATTCCCAACAACCAGTTTGGCTTTAGAGCACGCCATCACACGGTTCATGCTGCAGCAAAACTTGTTTCAGATATACAGTGGAACAAAGCAAAGCGACAATGTACAAGCGCCTGCTTGGTTGATTTTGAAAAGGCCTTCGACACCATATGGTTAGAAGGACTTGTCTATAAGTTAACAAACCTGGGTATGGGTGAATATCTGCTGTACATTATCAGTGAAGTCTCCCATTGTTTTTAAGATTTATACTAGCGATATAGTGGGTTCTCTCAACAATACCATTGCATACGCAGATGACATTGTAGTATACAGAACGGGAGAAAAAATAAACGTCATCAACAGACTCCTTCAAGATGAAGCTATTTTTCGAACTCTCCTCTTAGAGACATCGCAAGATACGAAGCGCAATTGGAAAAAATGTCCATTTTAGGGAACAGTAATTTCCCACTACAAGTAAAAACTGAAGTCAGATACTTTGGTATATGGCTCGATCAGTTTTTATACTTTAACAAGCATGTAGCAAGGTCCCTCTTTTCCGCTAAAAGCGCATATACGCTGACAAGAAGTCTATTCCGAAGTAGCCTTCTTGATCACAAAGTGAAATTAATTTCATACCCGACTTTCATCTGACCAGTGCTAATTTATGGTTGCCCGATACGGTATGACATATCCCCATCATACATGGAAAAGTTCCGGGTGTTCCAGAGGCAGTGTGTGCGGGCATGCTTCGGACTTTACAGAACACCAGAGTCTCAATACAAGAAATTCTATCCTAATAAAGTCCTGTATAACAAATCAGGGCTAAACAGGATAGATAATTGCATAATTAAAATCATTCGCGGTCACACTGCAAGAGCAATGGGCAGTGAAAACGATTTTATAACGGGAGCATACTATCCCAATGACATGTATCTGGAGAGTACACTCCAGAATGGGTTTATTCCCCCAGAAGCGTTCCCTTTCTTGGATAAAAAAGGCCTTATCCAAGACAAACATGGAGTCGCTATTATTTACCACGCTTCCCGTGGTGCTAGTGTGGTCCTTTTCATCGATTTCCATTGACTTTAAAGGTCCTCTAGTCTTGTGCCACAAGGACACAGGTTGACTACTCTTCCTATAGTTGGTTGAACGAAGTGCCGACCCTGTCTATCGGTCGTCCCGTGACTAGTGCCACGACGTTTATTAATGCAAAATGAAACTTCAAAGTCATTCGATTCACTTCATTTTTATTAACGTAAATTCTACCACCATTCAACGGTAAGTAAAAAAACAAAAAAATCAGCTTAGTTCACTAGTGGTTAGCAGCAGGAAGTTTAACGCTCTAGGTTCAAACTCATTTTTGATATTTACAAAACATAAAGTCAGCTTATTTCAAAACACAAAGTCAGCTTATCTCGCTAGTGGTTAGAAGTAGGAAGTTTAACACTCTAGGTTCAGACTCATTTTTGATATTTACATACCCACTGTTAATTTTACACTCGTTCATCGTACTCCTTGCGGCGCGAAACCAATTCTATATACCCTCCAGACACCTGTGCAACGATAGTACGCGATGGAATGCGAATCTCGACTGTTCGGTAAAGGAGAAAAATCGAATCTCTCTCCTCGGTTAGTAACCAATAGAAGAAGATCTCCGACACACATCCCAGTGATGATGTGCACGCACACCATGATGGGGTTACTTCGCACGCTCATGCTGTGTGTCCATGAGCATGCGAACCATGGACCTACAAATTCATTTTGCCTGAACTCAGGGCAACGCCTGCAGCTGGGGCGAACCATTAGCAACGAGGGTGTTTCTCCCATAGACAACAGCGTGCAGCACTTATGCTGATCATACCTACGACCAGAGGGTTGAACTCTCGTATGTATGTCTATGCCATAGAGAATTCTGTTTCCTCCGACGGCCAGTCGCGAAGCATGATATTCGTTGGGTCTCATGACCGACCAACAAGCACGCAGATAGGTACAGATCAACACAGAGAAGGGTAATTAAAAAGGGTTTGCAGCTGTGCACTCGTTGTATTGAGATACGTTGGATGTTTATACGATTGGTTACTGCGTACAGCATTTCCACCGATCGTACCTCCTTAGTAGGCAATTTGTTGGTGCTGCATTTTTGCTTTGATTTTGTTGGGAATCCAGGCATGATTTTCTACATCGCCTGTCGACTGGTTTAGGTACCGAGATTCCTGGGACAACCGAAAAAAGAAGAAGTATCTCCTGGGTGTGTGTGCGGCAGCACTCGACAAGAGATATGGACGCCGAATTGATTTACACTTGTATCGGTTGGTTGCTGACGTAACCGAATTGCTTTCTCAAGAAGATGTTGCGCTATATGAAATCATGTCCTTAGGCAACATTGACTGTGCCCCGCGGTGGTTCGCTTATGTCGGTTGCTTATTGGTGCAACCGAATTGCCTTTTAGGAAATTGATTGCTGGACACCAATGCTATTGCATTGGCGAAACTATAGATTGGTTACTTAAGGCAATTGATAGGAAAACATACTAGAGAATTAGAGATGGCGTTCACCTGGAATCGCCGTGAGATAATATTTCCTCTAGTTTTTAGATGTTTTGGCTGCCCCACAAAGAGATTTTCCTGTTAACCGGGACAAGGTGAGCGGCGGCGTTAGGTGGCACCGCCACACTAGGGATAAACGTATTCTCCATAGTAGTGAAATCTCTAACGCCCCAGATCGCCAACGTTTCAGTATTGTGATCAATGAACGAGATAAATCCATAAAAGATAGAACCCACACCAATTGGTGGTGGCTCAATAATGAAGAAGGAACTGAACGTCCCCAAATATATAACGCATATCAGATGTAGCGCTTCCCTTTCCCGTTGCCCTTTTGTTTGTTCTTATCCTTCCCCTTTCTCTTAATCCCTTTATTGTTTTATTGGTTTTTATTTGGTTTTAATTCGTTTTTGTTGACTTCCCTATATTAAATAAAAATTAAAATTTCTTTTACGTAATAGGTATATTAATAAGTAAAAATGTAAGAGGACCTTCTCTTATACACAGTTATGTTATATAATTTAAGTTAATTATAAACATAATCATAAACAAAACAAAAAAAAGCCGAAAGGCAAACACTTTAATGCTCGCGAAGAACCAATAAGCTAATTAAAAATATGTAGTTTTATAAATAGGATTTAGCATTTAATCCCAAATAAAAGACAAAATATAATTTAAACGAAGAAATATAGACATTTTTAAAGTAAAGTAAAAAAGTATTTTCATTGTAGCAATGCCCCACCTGCAGTTTTGTCTTCAATTTTTCACCTTGCCTTCGTGAATATACGAATGTGAACGATAATAAATCTATACAATTTTTTGGGGTAGCATTGCCAACACTTGTTTAAATCGGCTACTAGTAGAGGAAAGTTATTTATTTACTACTTATTGAATGAATATTAAGAAGTTATTGTCTACAAGGCTTGCTCCTCGATAGTATAGTGGTTAGTATACCCGCCTGTCACCCGGGAGAACGGAGTTCGATTCCCCGTCGGGGAGCCTCTGGCGCAAGACTAATGACCATGCCCAGAAAAAATAAATCATTATGGAAAATTTAACAAGCCTCAGGACTTGCTAAATAAGGCCAAGACCGGCTCCCGGTTGTAGTGCCGATGATGATGATGATGATGATTGTCTACAAGGTGGTCATCAGTGGACAACGATAGAAGCAAAGGAACAAAGGGTGACGGTCATCTGAAGCGACGAATCGGTGATATATGATTTTTTTCGCATGAATTTTCAAATTCATAGCTTAACATAGCAATTGTTTCCGGAGTTTAATCAAATCGTGAAGACTACTAAGATCAGGAAGGGTATGTAACATTAAAACTAAGTTCATCGAAGGATTCCGAACCAGGTAAACAACATCGACGGAGAAGTGGAAGGCAACAAAAGCCTGGACCATCAAAACGACCATCAGCAACCCATCCACACGACAAGGGAATTAAACAGTGAGTAAATACGTTGAAACATTAAAAAACATTGAATCGTACGAAATAATAACCAAGGATATTGCGTTAAGTTAAGGTCAATTTGAATATTCCAAATTATAAATATCGAATTAATTTAAGGCTTATGCCGTTAAGATATCAAGGTGAAATATATATGCAACACAGAATAAATAAGGGAATTAATATAAAACAAATAACACCTCCGTCTTGGATTTAAGCCACTGGGAGTATAAGCCAACCGTTCAATACAGTCCACTCAGAAGAATTATGTGTAATGGCACATCACAGTAATAAAATAAAATATTTGGCATTACCCAACAAGCTTCTCTTACCTCCCTGAATTTAATTCAAATAAGTAAAGAAAAACAAATGTCCAAAGACAAGAAAAATTCAATTGAAGTTACATACTTTACAATAAATCAAAAAGATTAAGAACAAATATTAAATTAAAAAAAAATATTTTAAAACGAAAGAAATAAATAAACGAAATAATAAAAAAAAAAGATAAATGAATTAGAAAAACACCAACGGAAGAAACCAAGAAAAAAAGTTAAAGGGAAGACGAAAAGAGAACGACGATTTACAATATTAAAATATTAATAATAAAATTTGAAATACAACTATTAACACATTAACCCCCACTAAGAAATCTGTAAGATATACGCCTGGGGCCCCACAGTGTCAGACAAACTTGCACGCTACCTAAATCATAACTTTTTTATTTACGCAGCATTTTTGTGAAACTTCTGGAAATTGAAAATAAGATGCATTTTAGGTAGTTTTGAAAAACAAAGCTGATTTTCTAATTTAACCTAGAATGCATTTTTAAAACCTGTATAGAGAACTAAAGGGGAGTGGAAGAGAACATACAGGGCAACGTCTCTAATTGCTTTCAATCCGGCGAAGGCCAGGACGATCATTGTCCCTGTTCAATCCAAGTTGCCATGCAGTCTCCACGTGACACCCCTGGATAGCTACTTTGGCACCCGCCAAGTAGTGAACCAATGCATGCAGCGACATCCTGAGAAAGGTTGACGCAAGGCTAATAACCTTGCCCGGAAAAACAAATTATTATGGACAGTTTAACAAGTCTCGGATATGGACCGAATACACGACAACGCCCGATTTGAGAATTTTCTCATGGAACGTTCGCTCACTATACAGAGCTCGAGCCTGGCAGCAGCTAGCCGATGCCCTGTCTGAATATAAGACTGACATAACAGCATTACAACAAATAAGATGAATGGGTAATGGTGTTATTCAAAGAAACAGCTGCCATGCAAAACACCATGTGCTCGGGGTAAGCTTTCCAGTCAGCCAAAACCTGAAGCCTGGGATTATAGGCTTTAATGCAATAGACGAAAGGCTATTCACTCTTCGTGTGCGAGGCAAGATTAAGAACATAAGCCTGATAAACGTTCACGGACCTACACAGGACTCCCCTGACGACGAAAAAGAACAATTATACGAGAACGTCGAATGGGCCCTCAATGCCTGCCCAAGATACGATGTGAAAATCGTTCTTGGTGATTTGAATGCGAAAATAGGTCGGGAGCCAGTTTTCAGGCACTACACAGGTTCCCATAGTTTGCATGAGAACACTAATGACAATGGACTACGAGTCATCGAACTGGCACCATCAAAGAACTTGGTCGTTGCTAGTACCAGTTTTCCGCGTAAAGAAATCCGCAAAGCCACCTGGGTATCACCTGATGGAGCCACTCGCAACGAAATTGACCACGTGTTGATAGATCGCCGCCACTCCTCGAGCCTGATGACGGTACGAACGTACCGAGGTGCCAACGTCGACTCGGATCACTATCTTGTTGGTATAATTTTCCGAGCGCGGATTGCCTTCCAGAGACGTATTGCATCCGCGGGTCAGGTTCGAATCAACACGGCTGCCTTACGCTTTGAGAACACCAGCAACACCTTTGGTCATGCGTTAAGACTCACCCTCGAAGAGCTTGGTGGAGGGAGAGTAAGTTCTGGGTCCAGAATGCCGGGCGTAGAAGAGAAATGGACACGCCTTAAGAATACTGTTATTAGTACTGCCAACGCCATCTTAGGCAGTAGTCGTAGAGATCGGAGCGACTGGTTCGATGATAGTGCAAACTAGCGACTGAACGTAATAATGCTGCATACCGGGCAATGCAGCAGTCTCATAGGACATGGGTACGCGAAGAGAAATACAAAGAGCTCAGAAGATCTAAAAAAAAGACTCCACAGACAAAAGAAAAGTGCCTAGGAAAAAAATAACTTGTCTGTGAAATAGAGAAAAGTAGAGAGCGAGGCTCGCACCAGAAACGGAAGTTCTACCAAATAATCCGCAGTATGACGCAGTACACACCACGCTGCACTTACTGCAAGGATAAAATGGGTAATCTGATCACCGATCCTGAAGGCATTCTTGAGCGATGGGAAGAGCACTTCAATGAATTGCTA
Organism: Microdon myrmicae; assembly: GCA_963931805.1. Lineage (NCBI taxonomy): Eukaryota > Metazoa > Arthropoda > Insecta > Diptera > Syrphidae > Microdon > Microdon myrmicae. The sequence continues at coordinate 186,713,258 of OZ007496.1, forward strand.
AATGGTCAGCTCACAGAAGAATTGGAGGCTCCACCAATGCAAGGTCAAGGCCAAATGCTGCCGCCAGCAAGCATTGAGGAAACATTAAAAACCATTAGACAGCTCAAGTCAAATAAAGCCCCTGCAGCTGATGGCATACCAGCTGAGCTGATCAAACAGGGACAGATAGCGTTACATCACGCAATTCATGAGATCGTGGTGCACGTATGGGAGCAAGAAGAGATGCCGGAGGATTGGCGTCGTGGAATAATTTGCCCCATACATAAGAAGGGAGATCTCACACCCTATAATATATTCCCCCCTATTCTACAAGATCGGATCATCCTTGGTCAATATCAGTGTGGCTTCATCCCAGGCAAATCAGCGATTGATCAGATATGCACCCCTAGGCAGGCGATGGAAAAATGTCTGGAATCTAAGATTCCATTATATCATCTATTTATCGACTTTGAGGCCGCCTACGACAGCATAGCCAGGGGAGAGTTCGGCATTCCAAACAAACTGATACGACTTTGTAGGTAGACCATGACCAACGTAACTAGTCAAGTGAAAATAGCGGGATTGCTGTCCAAACCAATAAACATCTTTAATGGACTCCGACAAGGGTACGGTCTTATCTGCCTCCTCATCAATCTGGCGTTGGAGAAAGCAATCCGTGACTCTGGCGTTACAACTACAGGGACCATTGTCACCAAGTCCAGCCAGATGCTTGCCTACACAGATGACATCGGCACCATCGGTTGATCCGATTCGGCTGCACAGGACTCCTCACCCAGACCGAGCAGGCGGCACAAAAACTGGGACTGCACATTAATGAGGGAGAAACGTAATGCATGGTGGCAACTTCTGCGAAGAGAACACGTAACGTCAAACTATCAGGTAAGTGGATCACGAATTTGAAGTAGTGCCATCCTTAACTACCTTGGGTCAATAGTATCAGCCGATAACAATATTGAAGAAGAAATACGCGAACGGCTGAGCATATCCAACGAAGCCTACTATTGTCTATCAACGCTCTTTAAATCCCGAAATTTATCCAGAACACGCAATTCATAAGATGCACCTATGGGAGCAATTAGAGATGTCGAAAGATTGGCGTCGCGGAATAATTTGCCCCATACATAAGAAGGGAGATATCACAGGGTGCAGCAACTATTGGGGCGTAACATTGCTGAATACCCCCTATAAGATGCTCTCCTCTATTCTACAAGACCGGATCATCCTTGGTCAATATCAGCGTGGCTTCATCCCAGGCAAATCAGCGATTGATCAGATATTTACCCCTAGGCAAGCGATGGAAAAATGTCTGGCCGTCCATTGTATCATATATTCATAGACTTTAAGGCCGCCTAGGACAGCGTAGCCAGGGTAGAACTATATAATGTCATGAGAGAGTTTGGCATTCTAAAGAAATTGATACGACTTTGTAGGTTGACCATGACCAACGTAACTAGTCAACTAAATAGCGGGATTGCTGTCCAAACCAAAAACCATCTTTAATGGACTCCGACAAGGGGACGGTCTGGCCTACCTCCTCTTCAATCTGGCGTTGCAGAAAGCAATCCGTGACTCTGGCGTTATAATTACAGGGACCATTGTCACCAATTCCAGCGAGATACTTGCCTACACAGATGACATTTACATCATCGGTAGATCCGATTCAGCTGTACAGAACTCCTTCACCCAGATCGAAGATGCGGCACAAAAACTGGGACTGCACATTAACGAGGGGAAAACAAAGTACATTATGGCAACGTCTGCGAAGAGAAGACCTAACGTTGGTCAAACTATCAGGGTGGCGGAGCATGAATATAAAGTAGTGCAATCCTTTAACTACATTGGGTCAATAATATCAGCCGATAACAATATGGAAGAAGAAATACGCGGACAGCTGATCAAATCCAACAAGGCTTACTAAGTCTATCAAGGCACTTTAAATTCCGAAATTTATCCAGAACATCCAAGCTACTATTGTCAAGACCAAGGTCTTACCAGTACTCATGTATGGGTCCGAAACCTGGGCGCTCAATAAAAGGCACTCTGAACTCTTAGCCGCGTTCGGGAGGAAAGTCTTAACGAGAATTGTTGGCCCTGTATGTGAGGGAGGGCGATTTCGAAGACGGTACAGCCATGAGTTGTACGGGATCTACCTTGAAGCTAATGTAGTAAGAAAGATCAAGCTCGGTAGACTCCGGTGGGCGGGGCACCTAGCTCGAATGAACAAAAAGGAACATATCCACAAAGACGATGTAAAGTGTGCGGTAAACATAAAAAACGCAGCGAGACTACTTGGGAGTGCAAGGAATACCTTATGGGATTACATATTTCAAACTGTTTTCAAATCTACCATACAGAAGTAGATTATTATTAAGAAAATGTTATTGTTGTTGTGAATATTCATTCAAATCCGTGTAAAATTCTTTATGTAAGACCATACAAACGCGCTAAGGCACTGCTTAAAGGTTTACGGTCGCAGACGCGGTGCGGCGTCAATGTAATGCCTTACCACATGTTATATTGTAGAGTGCGGCACGAAAACCGAAAATTAAATCGTAACGCGAATGGTTATATTGTTGTTATTTCATCACCATTAAAAATTCCCTCCTTATAACATCTGTAAAAGTTTTAAATATTTCTTTTAATGTCAAATATTTACCTGCAGTGGACGAGGGGGAGCTGGTCTGGGTGGTGGTTGCTTGGCTTTTTTCGGTGGTAAAGCTGGACTAGGAGATTCTGGCCTAGGTGGTGGACCAGTCCGCTGTGTACTTGGGCTGAGAACTTGACCAACTCCAGTTGGGGCGTGAAGAGCGGCGAACGGATCACTTCCAAAGTCATCCTTACCAGGCTAAGAAAAGAAGAAAAAGTTAAAGATTTATTGTAAATTCGCATAAATGCTCTTCTATATATTTATTCTACCTCCGGAGTGACGGCAGATGATCTCTTATCATTGAATGGATCAGCGGAACCGGCAGCACCAAATGGGTCCCTAGTTTGAGAAGGTCCTCCAAAACTAGAGCCACCAAAAGCATCGTCAAATCCACTGGTAGTAAAACTATCATCAAAGCCAGTCGAAGATCGTTTTCCATTAGTTCCAAATGCATCTGCATCGAAACCATTACTAGCGAATGTATCAGTGTTGCCAATTCCATTGGCTTTGTCTTGAAATGGATCTGCAGTTTTAGCATCTTCGACAACTTTTTTCTCCAAAGTATTTTTGGCTTCTTCAAATTCTGGTTCGATTTTCAATTGGTACTCTGTTACCAGATCAACGTCGTTCGCCTCAATTGCAGCCTTACACATAATCAAGGCATCGGTCATTTGTCTTTGGGTCTCCATCAATTGTGTAACCATTGAACGAACCTAAAAAGGAATGTACCCTTAGGTTGCTATGTTATTAAATGGTAACGTTTTTTAACCCTACTTGACTAATTTGTAATTGAGTGTCTTGAAGATTTTTCGACAAATTGTCGAGTTCTTTTTGATTATCCTCGTATTCTTTCTCCAAAGCAGCTTCTTCGTCCTTCAACTTTTGTAATTCTGATCGTTTCGAATTCAATTCGGATTCCTGATCATTAATGGTTTCCTCTTGTTTCTGGCATTGTTCACGGACTTTATTAACCTAAGGGTATACATTTGAAAATGATTATATGCTCAAAAAGGATTAATTCTCACAAATATTGAATAAAGCACTTGCATTATACGAGAAGAGGAAAAGTACCACAAAGCGATAGAAATATATTGAGATGAAGCAGTTGAAGAGTACGAGGAAAAGATAGATTAATTACAAATAAAAAGAGAATAAACATGTAAAAAACACAACAAAATAAACATAAATGAGAAATAAATTTAACCAACCAACCTGATTGCGTGTATCGGATATTTCTAAATTTACATTAGTTATAATATGTTGATATTCCGATTCCTGTCTCGAGATCAGATACATTTCAACATATTTTAAATATTTTTATATTAAGTTTTCAAATTCCCAAATAAAAATAATTTTAACCAAAATCCGGAAACATAAAAAGTAAAAAATAAATGATATTAATAGTAAAAGCCAATTTAAAAGTTTAAAAAACATAAAAATTGAAAAAACAGAACTATTCTAACTTTTCGTAGAGTAAACAGAATGTAGTTTAAAAAAAACCACTAAAAAGAACAAGAAGAAAAACTGTGATTCCAGAAGAGACTATGTGATATTTAAGATTGTTATTCCACTTATAAGAAGGCGTTTAAGGTCTAACCACTTTTAATTTATAGAACACAGTGATATAAATTATTGGAATTGAATTGTCACTTTGGTAATTAAGCCGTTGCTCCTCATGGGTGTAGGGTGATTCATTTACGGGTACTTTTTTCGTTAGGAATTTTAGGACAGGTCAAACTGTATTGTTTGAAACTTCTTCGTGGATAGAAACAGCGTCCACAAATTAAAAGCAGTCCGATGTATTACGAGGAACGGGTTTCGCACGTTACACAACTATCTTATGGTTCATATAAGCGATTTACCAAACACATAATTTGGTATACCACCGAAGAATTTCAAACTCAATTCTCATTATAAGAAATATTGTGCGACCAAATAGACCACATCTAGTAGGTAGTGAAGAAAACATAGCGGTGGTTGCTGTATTCGCGAAATACGACTCAAATTTTCAGGTTTTCCAATAGGGACTTGACAATTTTGAATTTAATTTGTGAACGCACCCTTTCACTAAACATCGAACTGTCACTGTCAATTTATTCAGTAAACTCAACATCATGGTTAAGTACACGAACGAAAAAACGTCTGCAAATTATATAAATTTACTACCGAAATTTGGAGTCGGTGACCGCAACTTTAAGAGCGTTAACTCAAATTTTCGGTCGTAATTCTCGCCCTAGTAGACAGGCAATAAAAAGTTTAGTGCAAAAATTTGAGTCTACATATTCGTTGTGTGATGTTGTCGTGCCAGTGAGACAATGGGTTGGTCGAAGTGTCGAAAATATCGCTGCCGTTCAGGCGTCCGTAGCAAACGATCCAAATCAGTCAATTCCATGGCGTTCTCAAGAATTGGGCATCGCCCAGACCACTTTATGGCGAATTTTGCGTAAGGATCTTGGTTTACACCCATACAAGATCAAGCTGACTCAAGAATTGAAACCGATGGACTATTTGAAGCGACGTACGTTCTCCGATTGGGCTCTGGAAAAGATGCGCCAAGATGATGAATTTCATCGCAAAATCATCTTCAGTGACGAAGCTCATTTTTGGCTCAATGGGTTCGTCAATATGCAAAACGTGCGTTATTGGTCGGGTGAAAATCCACATGTGCGTCATGAATCACCACTTCATCCACAAAAAATAACTGTTTGGTGCGGTTTGCATGCCGGCGGCGTCATTGGGCCATATTTTTTCGCCGACGATAACGATCGTCACGTTACTGTGAATGGCCATCGTTATCGCGCCATGATTACCGATTATTTTTGGCCCGAATTAGAAGATATGGACTTGGGCGACATGTGGTTTCAACAGGACGGTGCCACAAGCCACACAGCACACGATACAATCGATTTATTGAAGAGTAAGTTTGATGAAAGAAATGGGCCAGTCGGTTGGCCGCCTCGTTCGTGCGATTTAACGCGTTTAGACTATTTTCTTTGGGGCTACGTCAAGTCATTGGTCTATGCCAACAAGCCGACGACGTTGGAAGAGCTCAGAGCCAACATTGAACGCGAAATAGCGGCCGTTTCGGACGAAATGTGTGGCCGAGTCATCGAAAATTGGGTCCAACGAATCGACCGCTGCAAACGTGCCCGCGGTGGCCATATGAACGAAGTCGAGTTCCATTCATAAATGTTTTGATGGTACTTCAAGCCTCAAATGGTTTCCGTTTTATTTTAAAAAAAAATTGTCAAGTCCCTATTGGAAAACCCGATACTTGGACTGTCATCGAAGTTTGGAACCTGAGAATGGAGCGTGTTAAACGCAGTTTCGGCTAAGATTTTAAAGGACTTAACTTTTAAAACTAAATATAAAGAATGATTTTTTATATGATAATAAAGATAACCAATGAAATAGAATCTATGTATTTATTTATTTAATGAGTTATTATATATGTTTGAAAAATTTGTTTCAATTTTTTTTTATTGGCTAAATTACGCCAAAACTTTTGTAGATTTATAATCAATAACGTCCAAGCATGAAAAAAACTCGGAAAATTTTCTCAAAATCAATTTTTTTAGAGCAGCTCTGATATATAAAAAAAACAAATTTCGACTATATCGTTAACGCAGAATTTTTGAATCTCGCGATCATACATATCCCTGTAACTGATCGACCGCGGAGCAAATACTTCAAAACTATGTTATAGATGTCGCAGTGTACTATAAATACACTATCGTAGACTATATCATCATCATCTTCATCGGCACTACAACCGGGATCCGGTCTTAGCCTTATTTAAGCAAGTCTCGCGGCTTGTTAAATTTGCCATAATAATTTATTTTTACGGGCAAGGTTATTAGCCTTGCGTCATCGTAGACTACATAGCACGTGTTTACTACTGTAAGAGCACGTGTTTCATCAATCAATTGCCCTGTGAGTAGGGCATTAGAATATACTCACAGCTAGGCCGGCTTGTCGTGAAAGGCAACTAAATGCCGAGTGGTATGTGGGGTCTCAACGCCCTGTCGCCCGGTGAAATACCATCCCATTAAGCTATAGGTTCCGTGAAATGGTCGGGAGAAATCCCCACCCATCTTTCGGGGCTTGGCTGATGGACCGGTTCGAGAAAAAGTTGGTTTAGGTAGTAGTCGGTCCCAAGGTGAGATACCAGCACGTCACGCTGTACATTCCGGGATATCGTCGGGCGAAATCTAAGACGGTGTTTCAGATGTGTGGCTGATGCCCCGGACTGACACGGAGATAAGTCATGATAGTACCTTCTGAGATAAAGAATTCCAGATGTAAACTAGTTTCCCATTCGGATCCCCGGGGGGGACTATGCTAGGCCGAACATCATGCAAATTTTCTGATAAATAACCGAACTTTAAGAAATTTGTTACCGCATAATCGGGCTCGCTCTCGAGGCTCTGTCCACGCTCGACTGGTCACGGCATTTTGTAACAACAAGGACATCGGTTTCACCAATACGAATATAAACGCCGTCCACCAATATTTGTAAACAGCGAAACCTGATATACTTGCCCTAACTGAGACCCAGGTCGATTCGTCACTGATTCGACATATCTTCGTTGCTCAGGATACGACTTGCATTCGAGATTCCATTTTAGGGGTGGAGTCTGCGTCTTCACGCGGTCCGATCTGACTTGCTAGAGGATGAAGGCGTTGGTAACAAATAACATGGACTGTTACGGACGTCGTGTCCATGCCCTCGCCCAACACACTATAAGCCACGAATTTCCTCTCTGTAGCGGTAAATTGGAAATATCGTCAAGTAGCTAAGTTGCATAAACTACTTTATGCAAATTCTACTTGGCAGCAAAAATAATAATAAACGACGTTGGCGCCGAATAAGAAATAAAAACGTCAATGGCAAAAACATAAAATAATGAGTAGATATTCAGATAGGACATAGGACGGACGCATTCCCAGTTCTATAAATAGATTAAGCGACAAGCTTCGTGAGTGAAATATAATAAACAGCGCGGGTGAAAACATTCGGCGACCAGCAAGTTGAATAGGGGGATTCAAGAACGCAACGCCCCCCGCACCCTGAATTCCATAGTCCAGCAGCAACAACCGCTCCACAGTCCACTCAAATAACTCCCGTTGCCTTGTTCGTTGTTTCCAATTAAAGCGATTTCATTCCCATATTTAAATTATATTTAAATTGTTACTAAATACACCATAACAGGACATCATATGGCTGAGGGTCGTGCTGAGGAATTCTGTTAAATTACTTCGTTGTCTTTACCGCTCCCCGCATGACGATCGACCAGCGACATTTTTCGAACATCTTTCACATACCGTCTACTGGATACAGATCATCCACCCGGCTTCTGAAATGGTTGTCCTTTGCAAATTTAATGTAAACAATTCCGACTGGTTGCTGCATTCTAACAGAACCGACAAGGCTGGGAGGCTGGCGGAGATGTTCGCTATTAATTGCAATTTGGATCAACTTGTGGAGGAACCTACGCGTGTCGGATGCCCGAGGTGATTATGCAAACACCCTCGATCTGTCTTTGACATTCGACCCGGGCATTTATACCGTCACTGGGAAACTCGAAAACTCTCCTTGGTATTGGTCGCGCACCCAGTGGCATTTCAAATGAATAACCGATCCAAGCAGCTTCGTTATGAATGAAGGCATGAGGCTGCTAACTGGACGAGTTATGAAATTTCTTCGCATGCTTTCCGTGGTCGGAGGTGTGCTTTAGAGACTCTGATGTTAACGCATGTGCGAAGTCGGTCAGGAAGATTATTCTACTCGGGATGGAGATTTACCTTCCCCATTCCATCAAACGAAATACATCTGATAAACCGTGGTTTGATAAAAAATGCGAGCAGATTACAGCGGCAAAAAATATGGTTTTTAAACAATCCCACCGATGTTAAAGAACGAATTTTGTTAGAAGCAGAAACGCGTGCAACCAGGCGATTGATACAGCGAAGAAGGCTTATAAGGACAGAGTGAGCAATAAACTCCTTCAGTGCCCAACTGGTTCGCGTGCCTTTTGGTCAATGGCACAGGCTATCAGCAGTAACTTCGCCTACTGCTCTTTTCCTCCGTTAGTGACGGGCAGCAGGACGTTTGTCACAAATTCATAAGATAAATCTATGTTCGTGAATTCAAACCTCGATGCCGGTCTTTTGGAGCCACCTGTGATCGCGCCGGTACGGTGTTCGGTACGGGATGTGAGGTTCCGCCCGCGTACTATTCAACGCATTCTACGTGGACTGGACTGTAGGAAAGCAAGCAGCCCGAACGGAATACCAGCGATAGTCCTTAAGAACTGTGCTCCAGAACTATCGCCGGTTCATTCGCTTATCTTATGCACGGAGCACCTTTCCTACCTGCTGGTAAATCGGCCGAGTTCAGCCAATCCCAAATAGGGGAAAAAGTGTCTCCTACAAAATTACCGACCGATAGCATTACTGTGTATGTTGTCTAAGGTGATGGAACAGGTCATCAATCATTATTTATTAGCCCGTGGGAACCCGGAAGTTCATGACGTCGCCGACTCGACTCCGCCATTGGTCCCTGTCCTGTTCACTCTACTTCCACGCTTGACCATCCGATCCGATCTCCTCAAGGTCAAACCTAGCATTGTCCTCCGATCTCGGTCGCGGCCGTACTACCGGTCTCTTTCCCGTTTGACTACCGTCAAGAATTCTACGCATGGTCCTATTATCGTTGCCCATTCGCGCCACATGTCCGGCCCATCCTAATCTTCGTGACTTGATTACTCTCACTATTGTAGGTTTGCGGTATAGCTCTTCCAGTTCGTGGTTGTAGAGTTTCCTCCATTGTCCTGACTCCTCGTCATATTTACCGTCAAAGATACCCCTTAAAACTTTATTCTCGAATACGCGGAATTTGTTTTCCTCCCGTTTTGTGAGAGTCCATGTTTCGCATCCGTATGGAACAATCGGCATGATTATGGTTCTATAGACACGGTGCTTTATGTGAGGTGTTGGCAGTTTTGATTTCAGCATTTTACTGACTGCGTGCCAACTAGCGTTGCCGGAATGTAATCTTTTGTTAATTTCCTTCGACATTTCGTTACTGGCCGTCAGTATCGTTCCCAGATATTTAAATTCTTTAAATTTTTCAAATATCTTGCCTCTGACGTTTATATGTGTTCCCTGAGGTCCACCTGCTCTCGCCGTATTCATGTATTTTGTTTTGTCTTCATTTATTTCTAGGCCCACCTCTTCTGCCTCTTGCATGATAATTTCCCCCCGGTTGGTAGAAACCTCGACATGGTGCGCGGGCTTAAACTACAATGAATCACTCAGACTATGCTGACGGATCAACGGGAATGAGCCTGGCGGGAGGTGGTTTTAGTCGATAAAAACACGGCATGCCTCTGGATCGGTCCAGAGGTATCTTTTGAAGATTTCCACCTTCCTACCGAAACCAAAAAAAAAAACGATGCTGACGGAAGCATACGCTTCCAGTGGGGCCACCCATGTCAGACAGACTAGCGAAGAGTAACACACAAAGATCTACCACACCTAATCCAGTGTGTTACGCGTCACCGTGCCCATTGGATGGTTTGCAGCCAGGTGTATACCGGCTGTATTATAACGGCGCCTCTCTGACACGGGGTCGAATCAGAGTAGTAAGCAGACCTTACCATACCAAAGAGGGGCTCTGATATGGCGGACTATTTGAAACCCCAGACTGTTCCCACGAAATGAAAAGGTCATCAATGCCGAGTTTATTAAGCATTGGAGTGCAACGGACTTCTGAATGGTCGTCAATACGGATTTCAGGATAGGCGGTCCACGGGAGACCTTTCGACACTTATAACCAATATATGGACATCTGTGACTGAGGGAGATGGTGAGTCAAGGGCAGTCACATTGGATATCTCCAAGGCTTTTGACCGTGTCTGGCACGGGGCATTGATGAGCAAATTTCGTTCGTATGGACTTTCCAAGAAGCTTTACGACTGGACGAAGAGCTTCCTCGAGAATTGATCAATCCGGGTTGTTGTGGACAGCGAGTGTTTGGATCTGTATCCTGTTAATTCGGGAGTGCCTCAAGGTTCTATTTTGGCTCCAACCTTGTTTTTGCTTCACATAAATGACTTGTTGGAGTCAACATATAACAGAGTCTTCAGATTTGCGGATGATAGTATGCTTGTTTTGTCTTTTTCGAGTGATCGGCCGATTGGTACATCAACGTCGCACCACCTGAGATGTGGACAGATTGACTCTCTGAATCGGGATCTGGATAAGGTCCTGAAGTGGGGAAAGGCCAGCCTCGTCGACTTCAATGGAACAACATTCACAAAGAAAAGTGGATCATCGGTTCCACAGCTGATGATGAATGGCCAGGACCTCGAATCTGGGGAAAGCTTAAAGTTACTCGGTATCACGGTCTGTGGGAATGTATCGTGGCATAAACTCGTGTCGAGCATTGCCAGGTAGGCCGCAGGAAAACTGAGCTATCTTTTTAGAGCCAAGAAATATTTTACTCCAGTCCAACTTCTTCTTCCGTATAAATCTCAAATCAGACCTGCGCTCGAATATTGCTCTCAGTTTGGTGATCGGCTCCTCGATCTACTTGACAGCATACAGAGACGAGCGATCCGCCTGACCGGAGACTCGGCGCTGACGTCGGGACTACAATCGCTATCACATCGAAGGCGCGTAGCCGACTTCTGTCTGTTATATTATCACGGGTACTGTTCTTCGGAGATTCGTGGCATTGTTCTGCGCAATTCGGTTTGTATGCGCTCCACGAGACAATTTGACAGATCGCACCAGTTTGCAAAGCATTAGGTACTCTTTCTACTTATAACCGTAACTTCCTTTGCATAAATAGGTTTTTTTATTAAGCAATCAGGCCGATTTACGAAGAACTAAGCTCTGACGATCTTCTTTCACGTTGCTTGGGTGGATACACTCAAAATCAAAACAAATCATTCAACGCAGTTGTATGGATCGTCGCGCCGAAAACAGTGTCAAACGGAAAGACTGTGCTTGATATAGCGACTGATATCGCTGCCATCACTTTCAACGGGAGGTTATCAGGTTTATGTTCTATATACGATGCACTGGGAATAACGGTTCGACGTACATTATTCAACTTTTGCATAGAATCGGACGCCAATCGCATCAAGGCCGCTGAACGCTCCATTTCCGAGATTAAGAAAACGGCTAGACGTAGCCTTACATCGATGAGACAAGAGCTGGAGGACCAGAATATGACTATGATAGAGCAATTATACGATGCTGGGATAGCCGAGTAAAGGAAAAAAAATTATTACGGACCATACTATCGGGTTTTCCAATGGTGACTTGACAACTTTGAATTTAATTTGTGAACGCACCCAATTTGTGAACGCACCCTTTCACTATCACCGAACTGTCAATGTATTCAGTAAACTCAACGTTTTCATCATTGTCACGTACGTCGGCCACCACCATCATTTGATACTTTGTATTTAGTATAATTTTGTTTTAAAATAGTACGATGGTAAGGTGGTGGAGGAATTGCACGATCCAGAAGTGAGTTTTTGAACACGCCCTGATTCGGGTGTGGATCGTGCAGTTCTTCGAGTTCGAATTTGTTTTTCGAAGTGGACGTGGATGGAGAGAGAGAGAAAGAAGCACCAGAAGGAATTTTCGGTTCCGTTGTCGGCGGTTCTTTTTTTTGGATACAGTTTTGGAAGTGAATTCCGTTTTTCAAAAAATAGAAAGAGGTTGGAAGATTTTGTGAGTGTGGCCGAAAAGAATTTGAAGAGGCAGAAACGTTTTCCCGTTTCGGTGTTCTGTTGTTTTCTAAGAAAAAGAATAAACTGTAAAAAAGAAAACCATTTGGAAATAAAAACCAAGAGAAAGAAAAATCCAGAAGAAGAAAAGAAAAAGACTTTTTCCTTTCGTGGAGCGCCGTTTACGGACCCAAGTGTCTAGACTCGAATTGGAAAAATCTATCCATCGTGCTTCGCTCAAAGGTCACCCGTTGGCGGTGGCCACCCAGGTCGTATTAAAAGGCAGGAACCTGAAGAGGAACCACAGGTGGTGGTGGAGCCGCTGAAGAGGAAGAGGAGTCCTAACCGAAGTCTTGGAGGCGAAATAATAGACGCCCCCCTCACTGAGAAAACCAGGTAACCAAGCTGTTTTACATATTTAATTTTCTGTGGCAAAAACTGTCACATCATGATTAAGTACACGAACGAACAACGTCTGCAAATTATAAAAATTTACTACCGAAAAACAGTTGTTTCGAAAAGTTATAGCGTTTTTGATTTCGAAAAGTTATAGCGTTTTTAAACTTTAAATGCGTTTTTCCCGAAACCATGTTTTTGAAATCGGCACGCAGCAGAACTCGAAGAGTTTTCATCCGATATACTTGAAAATGTAACTGTAGCTTCTTCATTCGATTATCTAGTGAAGTACACACGATCTTAACGATTGGTGAATAAGAAAAAGGGGAGATGGGAGCGAACATACAGGGCAAAGTCTCTAATTGCTTTCAATCCGGCAAAGGCTAGGAGGATCCTTGTCCCTGTTCAATCCAACTTGACATGCAGTCTCCACGTGACACTCCTGGATAGCTACTTTGGCACCCGCCAAGTAGTGAACCAATGCATGCAGCGATATCCTGAGAAAGATGGCTAAACGATTTGAGAATTTTCTCATGGAACGTCCGCTCACTATACAGAGGTCGAGCCTGGCAGCAGCTAACCGATGCCCTGTCCGAATATAAAGCTGACATAATACCATTACAAGAAATAAGATGGACGGATAATGGTGTTATTCAAAGATACGAGTATGACACTTATTATAGCTGACATGCAAAACATCATGTGCTCGAGGCAGGCTTTCTAGTCACCCAAAAACTGAAGCCTGCCATTATCGGCTTTAATGCAATAGACGAAAGGCTATGCACTCTCCGTGTGCGAGGCAAGATTAAGAACATAAGCCTCGTAAACGTTCACGGACCTACACAGGAGTCCCCTGACGACGAAAAAGAACAATTCTACGAGAACGTCGAACGGGCCCTTAATGCCTGCCCAAGATACGATGTGAAAATCGTTCTTGGAGATTTGAATGCGAAAATATGTCCGGCGCCGGTTTTCAGACACTACGCAGGTTCCCATAGTTTGCATGAGAACACTAATGACAATGGACTACGAGTCATCGAATTGGCAGCATCAAAGAACGTGGTCGTTGCTAGTACCAGGTTTCCGCGTAAAGAAATCCACAAAACCACCTGGGTATCACCTGATGTAGCCACTCGCAACCAAATTGACCAAGTGTTGATAGATCGCCGCCACTCCTCGAGCCTGATGCCGGTATGAACGCACCGAGATGCCAACGTCGACTCGGATCACTGTTTTGTTGGTATAGTTTTCCGAGCGCGGATTGACTTGCAGAGACGTATTACATCCGCGGGTCAGGTTCGAATCAACACGGCTGCCTTACGCTTTGAGAACACCAGCAACACCTTTGGTCATGCGTTAAGACTCGCCGTCGAAGAGCTTGATAGATGGAGAGTAAGTTCTGGGTCCAGAATGCCGGGCGTAGGAGAGAAATTGACACACCTTAACAATACTGTCATTAGTACTGCCAACTCCATCTTAGGCAGTAGCCGTAGAAATCGGAGCGACTGGTTTGATGATAGTGCAAACTAGCGACTGAATAAAAGAATGCTGCATACCGGGCAATGGAGCAGTCTCATAGGACGCGGGTACGCGAGGAGAAATACAAAGAGCTCAGAAGATCTGAAAAAAGACCCCACAGACAAAGGAAAAGTGCCTAGAAAAAAAAAACTGTCTTTGAAATAGAGAAAAGTGGAGACCGAGTTCCGCACCAGGCGCGGAGGTTCTACCAAATAATCCGCAATATGACGCGGTATACACCACGCTGCACTTACTGCAAGGATAAAATGGGTAATCTGATCACCGATCCTGAAGGCATTCTGGAGCGATGGGAAGTACACTTCAATGAATTGCTAAATGGTCAGTTCACAGAAGAATTGGAGACTCCACCAATGCAAGATCAAGACCAAATGCTGCCGCCACCAAGCATTGAGGAAACAATAAAAGCCATAAGACAGCTCAAATCAAATAAAGCCCTCGGAGCTGATGGCATACCAGCTGAGCTGATCAAACAAGGAGGGACAGCGTTATATCACGCAATTCATGAGATCGTGGTGCACGTATGGAACAAGAGAAGATACCGGAAGATTGGCGTCGCGGAATAATTTTCCCCATACATAAGAAGGGAGATCTCACAGTGTGCAGCAACTACAGGGGTGTAACATTGCTGAGTACCCCCTATAAGATACTCTCCTCTATCCAACAAGGCCGGATCATCCTTGGTCAATATCAGTGTGGCTTCATCCCAGGCAAATCAGCGATTGATCAGATATTTACCCTTAGGCAGGCGATGAAAAATGTCTGAATTTAAAATTCCAGTATATCATCTATTCATAGACTTTAAGGCCGTCTACGACAGCAAAGCCAGGGTAGAACTATATAATGCCATGAGAGAGTTCGGCGTTCTAAAGAAATTGATACGACTTTGTAGGTTGACCATGACCAACGAAACTAGTCAAGTAAAAATAGCGGGATTGATGTTCAAACCAATAAACATATTTAATGGACTCCGACAAGGGGACAGTCTGACCTGCCTTCTCTTCAACCTGGCGTTGGAGAAAGCAATCCGTGTCTCTGGCCTTACAACTAGAGGAACTATTGTCACCAAGTCCAGCCAGACACTTGCCTACGCAGATGACATTGACATCATCGGTAGATCCGATTTGGCTGTACAGGACTCTTTCACCCATATCGAAGATGCGGCACAAAAACTGGACTGCACATTAATGAGGGAAAAACGAAGTACATGGTGGCAACTTCTGTGAAGAGAAGACCTAACGTTGGTCAAACTATCAGGGTCCGCGGAGGATTCCGGAGACCCTACAACCATGAGTTGTACGCTAGTTCAAGTTCGGTAGACTCCGGTGGGCGGGGCACCTAGCTCGAATGAGTGAAAAGGAGCCTGTCCGGAACGTCCTTTGTAGCAGGATATATAGGAGGAAACAGAGCGGCAGACCTTGTCTGTGATGGAGGGATGGCGTAAACCAAGAAGCCCAGAGCTTGCGAATGACAAACTGGATGACCGTGGAGAGACTTGCTGAATAAGGCCATGTCCGAATCCCGGTTGTAATGCCGATGACGATGATGAATAATAAAAAATATACGATTTGATCCAATTTTTTTCGTCGAAAACGAAATTTTTTGTTTAAATAATTGCCATCTTGCGAAAAAACGTACTACTCGTATAACTAAGATCGTATGTACTTCACTAGCAAAACTCATGTAGTTTATGAAAAAATGTTGTTTGTGCTTCCAGATGGTGATTCAAGGGACTGCTACTGTTTGCCGCGGAGATACTTTTTTAAATGTTGTTTTTAGTCAGTTTTTGATTTTGTATAGAAACTCAGGAAAGTGACGCGCAAAGGTACCGATAGCAGGTGAGCGAACGAGTGCTCCTTACGGCCTCTACCGTTGAATTTCTAAGCCAAACAAGTTAGCTGGTTTCTTTTTTGAAAAATTGGGGAACATTCAGCCGCTCTACACCCAGAAATACAAAAGAATATTCTTCCAATATACGAAGATTTATCACGAGACGATCTACTGGAGCGTTGCATTGGCGGTTTCACTGAAAAAGTTTCAAGACCGAAAACCTAACCGACGTTTTCTCGAAACACGTTTTTTTCCGCGCCGTGCAGAGAAACTCCGAACTTTTAAACCGATTGACTTGAAATTTTACACAGATATTCTTTAACTGGCTGATAACATTGCCCGGAAAAACAAATTGTTATGGAAAATTTAACAAATTTTACTTGCTAAATAAGGCCAAGACCGAATCCCGGTTGTAGTGCCGATGGCGTGATTCTTTAACTTATTGGCTTTTGCAAGAACCTGACATTTTATAAAAATTGCAATATAAAGTATTGTTTTTAAAAATTTGTTTATGAAAAGAGTTTTTTTTTTGTCTTAAAAATTTTTTTTTTGTTAATTGAGGTCCATGCAAAGAAAAATTTCATATTTTAATGGAAAAAAGTTTGTTCGTTGATTTCGGATAACTACAAGGACCTGGCCGTTGCACCGCGTAAATCCGAGGAGTCAAGTTTGGTCAGCTGTAGCGTCGCCATTTTGTTTTTTTTATTCATAAGCAATTTTTTTGGGTACACATTTTAGCGTCTATTGTAATATGTAACTTCAGAAATTGCAATGCTACCAGTTTTTTGTAAAAAATTATGGAAAGATAAGTCGTTTACAGGGACTTCCTCCCTTAACCAAATGATTATTTAAAAACGAGCTCGTAAACAAAAGAGAAAAAAGGCCTTTTTGGGTTCCAAACAGATAAAACCCCTAAATACCCATAAATGAATCACCTCGATAATACTCCGCTACTTGATTAAGCCTTCCCCACTATCGCCTACCACAAATTTTACTCCAAACGACTTTCCAGAGTCATCTTCACTCATACGAGGTAGCTGTGCTGCCCATTGGAATTTACCAAACTCTGATTTTTTCTGCACATCAATGCCGTAATAGCACTAGTATAACTTATCACTCTAGCCTTTCCTACGTAATCATATGTGACCAACAAACCTCCGTAGGGTTTCCCCTGGAATATAGTTATTTAGAATTATAATGCCATTTTCTAACCGCATAGGTCTTAAACCCATTTGTGAGTAAAACTGAAGGCCTATATGGCTGCAAATCGCTTTACGATTTGAAAGACTGCAACAGACCACAGCAATCCTCTTTTGAGGTAAAAAGTAAAAATGTCGAAGTTAGCATCAGGTTCGGTTTAATTGTATCTGATCGGAGATATTGCCAATTAAGTTTTCCATAACTGCTGTCGTGTGTTGATTTGGTTGACTCAATGAACCATTTCTTGGATTCAGAGAGTTGTCAGTTACAGGCTGTCGTCGATTGCTGGTCAACAAAAACACGAATTACCTCTAGTGTAGGTAAACACGAACGAATATCCATGTAGTATTGCTATTATTGACTCGAGTTGGTTGAAAGGATCGACTATTTAAAATTAATATTCCTTCACCTCAATCATCAGACAATGTTCTTTTTTTTTCTTTGTGTAAGAATGTGTTTAATTTTGTCTGTATTAATGCCTAGGTTTAATTGTCGTACAGCACGCTCAATTTCGATAGGAGGTCGTAGTGCAGTCCCTTCCGTAGCTGTTTATATTGTTATTATTTTTATTACGTGTTCGTTAATAATGGTATTATCTTTGGTGACGAATTCATATCTGATTACCAAAACCATGTCATTTATTGACGTCTTTTTTTTTAATAACATCACTCCAGCTACTCCATGGTTGATAATTTACGTACTGCAGTTTACTTCATTGACCCAGAATTTCCTAATGACGTGTTGACTCTCGTGCCACATTAAAGAAGTCTATTTTTCTTTTATTCACACTCTATACAAATTTATTAAACTTAGCATTATGTCATTGCATTTTGGTTAATTTTTGCAAAGATGAACACTTATTCTCAAGATTTTGTAAGGACCTTTATAACGGAAAAATTTTGGCAAACAATCCTTACTGTTCTTCGTAGATCTCCCTGTTTTTTCCTACCTATATATGTAGTTAATTGGTCCTTATATGAGCGGAAAAAAATAGTGTTAAATTAAATGAATCATCTCTTAACTAACTGTAATTAATAAGCGAATATTTTATTTAAAAAACACTTAGTTCTTGGCGGTATATTTTATAAGAGAAGCCCAATCAACTAGATTAGGGTAGTTTTGGCAATTCTGTCCAAGCTTTACTCAAAAAAGGTAAGCATTAAGAAAACCCACAATATTTACAGAGAAAAAATATTTAATGGTATGATGATTTTTCCACAACGAAAATAAAAATGCCTTACCTGAGCCTTGAGGTCGTCCAAACGCTTCTGCGCCTCTCCCCGTTGATTTTCCAATTGCTTAAGTGTTGCCGTTAACGTGTCCAATTCACTCTGGAAAAGAAGCAAGTTTTTAAGAAACTTTTCAGCCTTAGGAAAGGAAAACAATACTTGTAAGCTGCGAACTTCTCCGGATTTTATGCGAATATCTGCCTCCTTCTGAGCAATCTCTGTTTCTAGAGCTCGTCTTTCTTTTGCTAATTCTTCAATTTCTTTTGATATCATTTCTAGCTCTGGATTCGAGTATGTTGGCTTGGGCTCCTGAAAAATCATGATTACATTTATATATTCAAGAGTTGTTCCTAGCAAAAAACCTGTGGTGTGACATCGACTCCTTGTACAATTCCGCGCATTGATGGTGGTACCATGTTAGCTGTTAGCACTTGCGGGGGTTCAATACCCTTTTGTTTCCGTTCCACCATCCACATGGCTAATGCAAATTGTTCTAATGTTAGTTTGCCAGATTGGTTCATGTCACTGAGAGCCCTGTGGAAGACAAAATAAATTTTATGACTTAAAATATGCAATCACATTCTCTATGCTCATGCCTAACCAAAATTGGAATCGTTCCGCAACAGTAAGCATTCTAAAATGAAATTCGATCCGTATACAATAGATTCAGGATTGCAGGTTTTGTAATATGTGTAAGAAACTATTCGCAATTTATATTTAAACGATTTCATTCAGCATCCCTGATGAAGTAATAGAATGGAAAGCTCTCCGATATTTTGTACAATATTGATTCGAATACATCGCCTGACCAATTTATAAGTTATTACATCGGGATATCTTTAGGCAGGGTAACACAAATATTGTGGTACGCGATACTAATTGAAAGTCCGTCACAGGAACTAATGAAGGTGTATTAAAGTATAAGCAGCCAAAGAAATCGACCAAATTCAGTTAGGATAAAACTAACACATCACTAAATAAGTTTTCGGTCTAATGAGGAAAAAAAGTATATATATATATATATATATATATATATATATATATATATATATATATATATATATATATATATATATATATATATATATATATATATATATACATATATGTGTAAGGAAAGTACCCTCAGTATAATTAAATTTAGTAATGTAAACCATGATGTAAACCTCGTACAATTAAACTCAGTAATGTAAACCCACAAAAAACCTCCATGTAAACCACATATGGCACATGTCACAAAAAAGACTAAGAACAAAAAACGTGTTTGTGAAATTGTATTTTAATTAGTGCAATTAATAACATTAAATGTTGTTTCTTTGTTATCATAGGTAAGCATAACAATTAGTTTAAGTTATAATATTGTAAATTTTGTATATATTAATAAAAAACTTTTTTATTAGAGAGAAACACTTCTATTATCAATTGCACCACGAGCAAAATCCATCACATTATATATATATATCCTTCATATTATATATATATCCATCATATTATATATATATCCATCATATATATATATCCATCATATTATATATATATCCATCATATATATATCCATCATATATATATATATATATATATATATATATATATATATATATATATATATATATATATATATAATAGACTGAAAATCTTCCGACCTTAACGTGAAGATAGCAGCTAGTGAATGTAGTTGTACACCTTTTGACAGTTACTCACCAAAATTCCAGCCATTTTGGATGCGTATTGTTTATTTGACAGTCGTTTAAGTGAGTCGATGCGAGTGTTTTTGTGAAAATGGACAAAATTGAGTATCGTCATTAAATTTTTGTTTTGGAAAGGCAATACCCCTACGCAAATCAAAGATGAGTTGGACTCTGTGTATGGGGACTGTGCACCATCATTTACCACAGTGAAATTTTGGGCAGCTGAATTTAAACGTGGCCGTGAGAGCCTGGGAGACAATGAACGTTCGGGACGTCTAAAAACTGCAACAACTGACGATAACATCGCTAAAGTTCACCAAATGGTGCTAGACGACCTCCGAATTAAAGTGAGAGATATAGCAGATGCTATGAAAATGTCCCAAAACTAAGATGAACCCGCACTTTAATTATAATGTTCATTGCGGCTGAATTAACTCTAAAAATTATTGCTGTGAATTTAACATTCCTTACATTAACTCACTAACCCGCATGGAAAGAAGGGATAATCTTAGTAATCTGCTGGAAGCCGAACACCCAGATTTACTTTTGGCTAGCAAAACAAAGCTAAACCAAAGGTACAAATTGGGCTACAAAAATTGAAAATAATCAGACGAGATCGTCCAAACTCCTCCACTCAAAGATATAGAGTCACCGTCTTAATTAAGAAAGATCTGCAACACAACGTCGTTTACAGTACATATATACACAAGTTCCAGGTACTACAAGCCTGCATTATAGATATTCCTTAGAAAAATCAAAAGCATCTACAGTAGTCACTGTTTATGCTCCTGAAGCTCCCTAGTGTACACAATTTGCAATGAACCTGATAAGTAAGTATTCCGAAGTCTCAAGGGAAATAATTATTTCTTTATGGCGGGAGATTTCAATACCAAGCACAGGTGTTTGGGGTAATTTTATCTCGGGCACAAGAGGCAATGGGTTGTTTGACTGGTGGCAAACAAATGCCATCGAACATGAACTATAATTGTACGCCACAAGTACGCCGTCTTATCCAAGAGGAAATTCCTTCTTCAATTTACTTTTGCTGGATAAGCGAATACAATTACTAGACATGGATCTAACTAACCAAATTAACAATCACTACTCGAGCAGTATGACCAGATACATTTTTTTAATTTCCGAAAAGCACACTGGTCGGGCTTTGATCGGCTAATGAAAAAGGAATTACGCTCCAATGGCGTAGATCCCCCAAATGACAGAAATATTCATAATGATGAAATTGATCATTATCTCTTATCAAGCTGCCCTCGTAGATATGCCTTTGAAAAGTCAAGGGGTCTATATGTCGCTCTGTTTATGCTCCTCAGTGCGCACAATTTATCAATGAACTTGATATCATTTTCCGAAGTCTCAAATTAGACGGAAAATAATTATGTCTTTATATAGCAGGAGATTTCAATACCAAGCTCAGTGTTTGGGGTAATTTTTTCTCGGACACAAGAGGCAATGCGTTGTTCGACTGATGACAAACAAATACAATCGAGCATAAAATAGAATTCTATTCTATTACTTATGCCATCTTATCCAAGAGGAAATTCCTTCTTGAATTTACTTTTCCTGAACGAGCGAATACAATTACTGTACATGGATCTAACTACTCGAAATTGTCTTCGTACAATTGAGTACGATAGTGATCTGTACGAACTTGGCGCCGTAATTCATGTTCCAAATGGATAATCACTACTCGAACAGTATGACCAGATACATTCCTTTAATTTCCGAAAAGCAAACTGGTCGGGCTTTGATCGGCTAATGAAAAAAGAATTACACTCCAATGACGTAGATAAACCGAATGACAGAAATCTTCATGATGATGAAATTGATCATTATCTCTTGACGACATTGTTACTAATACAATGAATCGTTCTATCCCAAAATCAGGTCACATGGAAGGACATACAAATCAATACAGAAACCAAACAATTCACGCTCTGTATAGGCAAAAGAGCATTCTGCTCTCCAAACTGAAAATACTTTGTGTACAGCTCGGCGATCCAAATTGCCAGGAAATAGAAACAATTAAGTCACAACCTTCAAAAACTGATCAGTGACAATTATAGATCAGTAATTAATGAAGAATGGAACTACAAAATATGCCGAATATGTTTCCACAAATAGATAAAGTATTTACAAGGAAAGATTACTCCATGTCTGTGTGTCCCGCGGACTCCGGAAAATTGTCAAAATTTGCTTAATGCAGGACTTACCCTGTAACCCATCAACTCCAACGAAGAACTAATATTGGTAGAGTCCGCAAGACAAAGCGAACTCAATTGGTGCCTGTTTTGAGGCAGTGTACAGAGTAACCCATCTGTTCATTTTAACCGCAACTTCGAAAACCAGGCCTCTCTAAAAACATTTCGCTACATAAAGCGATTCACATTTGACGTCTATGTAGCAGAAGTTTCACTACTTTTAACGAAAACAATAAAGCGAATTGTCCGCTTAAAAACCTATACACAAATATGTTTGTGGACAAGGATAAACTTACGGATATCCTTAGATCCATTAAGAACAAGAAATTCTCTGGAATAGACAGTATTCCAAACATTCTTCTAAGCATTCGTCTTAAAACAGGTTTACACTATTTTATTCGACAATGCTCTAAAGAGTCCTTCTTAAACAAACTGTTGAAATTTTGCAGCAGTCCGTCCCATCCCAAAAAGGACAAGGAGATGAGCAATACAACGAATCCTTGCTCAATTAACTTGCTTCCAATCATCACCAAGGTATTCGAGAAAATTATAAATAAAGCATTGATAAATTGGTGTGATGAGAATGGTATTATTCCGAACAACCAGTTCGGTTTCAAATCGAAACACGACACCAGTCATGCCGCGACGAAACTTGTTTCAGGCATACGGTGTAACAAGGCAAAGCCACAATGCACAGGGGCCTGTTTGGTTGACTTTGGTTAGAAGGGCCTGTATATAAGCTATCAAATCTAGGTATGCGGGAATATATGTTATACATTATCTACGATATGATAATGGGTAAACAATTTGTGGTGAAATGTGGATATATAAAACCCAACAAGACCCTTCACATCAAAAATGACTTACAGCAGGGAGCAGTGAATTCTCCCATTTTGTTTAACATTTACACTAGTGAACTAGTGGGTCCTCTCAACCATGCCCTTGCATACGCCGACGATATTGTTGCGTATAGATCTGGAGAGAAGATTGATGTCATCAACAGACTTCCGCAAGATGGGTTCAATAGAATCAAACATTTTTGCGACGACTGGAAATTAAAGATCAATTTCCAGAAAACAGAGACTGTCGTTTTCATACCGCCCCGTCCAGGGTATCGGGGGATACAAACGGAATTGGAAAAATTTACCATTGTAGGGAGCAATGATGTTCCTCTACAAGTAAAAACTGTAGTTAGCATAAGGCAGCTGCCTTTAAGCGGCTAAAAACGCATATGCTATGACAAGAAGTCTCTTCCGTAGTAGTCTTCTAAAGTCAAAATAATATCATACTCGGCAATCATCTGACTAGTATTAGCGTATGGTTGCCCGGTATGGTGTCACATATCCTCATTCTACATGGAGAATTTTCGGGTGCACAAGAAGCAATGTTTGCGTTCTTGCCTTGGCATGTACAGAACCCCAGAGTCGCAACATAAGAAGTTCTACTTCTTCTTCTAAAATTCTATATAACCAATAAGGACTAAACAGGATAGACAACCTTATTATCAAAATTATTCGTGGTCACACTGCAAGGGCAATGTGCAATGAAAATGATCTTACTTTGGGAGCATTCTATCCCAATGATAGGTATCTGGTACTCTCCAGCATGTGGTTATTCTCCCAGTAGAGTTCCCCTCTTTGGATAGAAAAGGACTTATCCAATCAAAAATGAACGCCCTATCATTTACCACGCTTTTCGGGTTACCAGGGATAAACTAATTCTCCATGATAGCGATATCTCTAATACCCTAGATCGCCAACGTTGGCAATCATTAATCTTAGATCAGCCAGTCTCTAATACTCTAGTTCGCCAACGTTTCAGTATGGCGATCAGTGATAGAGATAAATCTTAAAGAGACGGATCTCATCTCAACTGGTGGAGGAATAGTGATGACGAGAGGATTACACGTCCCTAAAAATAGTGTGCTGTTTCCCTTTTCTCTTCCTTCATATTTAGTTTACTTTAATTAGTTTAATTTAGTTTTAATTTTAGGAGTATTGTTTAGATTTTCAATCGTTTTGTTTTACATTTTTGCTTGATTACAAATAGAAAAATGCAAAAAAAATAATAATTAAAAAAAACACCTACATGTACATTGCGCTAGCAAAAATTGTAAAAGAGGAAGCCCTCTTATATATTGACTGTCGTGGTAAACAAAATTACAACAGTCATTGTACGTCGAAAGGCATAAACAAAAAAAATTAGATACTGTATAATTTAGAGTGCTTGCAAAGAGCCAGTAAGTTAACATAAAAGCAATATTTGATAAAGAATACACGCATTTAGGCCTAGATGAAGAAATATGTATAATTTGATTTTGAATTAAAATAAATGCAGACTTCAAATTAAAAAAAAAAAATATATATATATATACGCGCAACGTATCATGCCAATCTCTTCTCTATAGATATCATTATTCCACCGAGTTTGAATAATATGTTCCGCCTCCCGAGATATTTTCCCGCGATACCCGACAATCTGAGAATGCGGGTCAGTTCGCGTTGAAAGTCAATTTTAGGCTCACAAATAATCGTAAAGTCATTCTTTAGCCGAAGCACACGAATCTGGAATGTCTTACCTGATTAAATGTTTCCTCGTCGTTGTAATGTCGACCTATTTAACATCAATGTACATCGACATCTTCTTTCCTTACAAACGATCTCTAATTAGGCTCGGTAAAAGACATTTTTTTGCCAAGTTGGTAAAACCTACTGGTATTACCAAACCAAATAGGAACGGCCTCTGTCCACTAGTTTGCTCACAGCAGCTCTCAAAATAGGTCGATCTCAGAGTTGCTCTGAGAATTTGACAGTCGATAAATTAGTTGAGCAAAGAGCCTTAACCTTTGTCTTTTAAACGAAATTTCTTGTAACGAGTTATTAAAAACGTTTTAAAAGGCTTATGGTACTCGATTATGTCAAGAATAGGGCCTTATTAGTGCTATAAACCGTTTAATCAAGGGCGTAAAGTGATAGAAAATTTGCTCCATCCCGGACAGCCTTCAATGGCTACCAATGTAGGCAAGATTCAAAAAGTCAAACAATGAATGCTTAAAAATTGTGGTTTTAGAGTTAGCGCGAGAGTCGAACATTGACAAAATGATCATTCATGCAATTTCAACAAATATTTTGGGATTAGGATGCGTAGTCGCTCGAGGGATTACGAAAGAACTTATTGTCTTGCAAAAAGACCATCGAAAACAGGCCTCTGAAGGATCCGATTTCATCAATTGCTTTATAATTGGTGGTGAAATAAGTTAGTGAGGTCATGAACGTTCGCGTTCCTACAAAACAATTAGTAGTTGGTGACGAATTATGGGTCGATGAATACGAGCCATCAATCAATCGAATGGTGCTTGGAAAACGAGCTGAACCAAAAAAAAAAAAAAAACCTGTAATCGTTCGAAAGTCAAGGTGTTGCTGAGTGTTTTCTTTGATTGCCGTTTTGTGGACAAACAATGAATAGGGAGTATTATTTAAATGTTTTGAGGGGTTTGCCCGAAAATCAACAAACGGGGTAAGAGGCCAGAATTGTAGAAAGACGACTCATGGACTTTGCATAACGATAATACGCCATCTCACAGAGCAACAATTGTCACCGAGTACTAAGTGAAAGACTCAATGAATACAATCGGTTATCCAACGCATTCGCCGGTCCGCTGTAGTATATATCAACAAAGGTGATAAACGTTCAAAAATCAATATTCACAGCGCGCATTATTTTCTAACACTGCCTCTCAATTAATCATCCTGAACTATGTTACACTCTATGCAGACTAAATCCCTCTATACAATAATCCCCCCATATTTTCGATCGTTTTTCTTAATTTTCTGTGTAAATTAAATCTGTCTTAAGATTGTGTTTTCTAGATGTACATAGTTTCGAGTTTTGGAGAATAAGAAAAAGATGTCTTAGTGTATGCATTACGGAAGAGATTGGGATATACCTACGTTTTTTTTTTTAAATTTGTATCTAGTTTGTTTTTTTATCGATTTGTAAACACAATTTCCTCACTCCTGATCTACAAGCTATTACTATACTACTATTTATTGGCCTATAGGAACCCGGAAGTTCATGACCTTACCGACTCGACTCCACCATTGTTCCCTTTCCTGTGCACTCTCCTTCCGTTTGACCATCTGATCCGATCTCCTCAAGGTCAAACCTAACATCCTCCCATCTCCGTCGCGGCCGTCGTGTCGGTCTCTTTCCCGTTGGTCTACCGTAAAGAACTCTACGCACGATCCTATCGTTGCCTCTTCTTGCCACATGTCCGGCCCATCTTAATCTTCGCGAACTGATTATTCGCACTATTGAAGGTTTGCAGTATAGCTCTTCCAATTCGTGTTTGTGGAGTTATCGCGTATTGCTACGATAGTAAAGAACGTGTGATTCGATCTGACGCTATGACGGTTACAATCACTAAAAATGTAACCAATGCTCAACACATCAGACCATGGCAGGGTGTACGAATTCCAATTCTAAACCCAAGTACAGTCAACTGATGTGAAATTATTATGTTATCAGTATACGGCTCTGATGCTTTGTTTATTCGAACTTCCTTTCGGTGTTCTTCACTTTTCACTTGCATATTGTGTGTGTATCTGTTAAAAACGCGAGACTACTCCCTCCTCATTAACTTTGTTACGATTAACTTTGTGTGCGAACGACGGAGCGAGGGTTGAGCGAGCGAGAGGACGTCGGAGCAGGCGAGTGAGCCGGCGCTCTATGCGAAAGTCGTGATCGAGTAGTAAAGTTCTGTTTACCTATGGGAGATTGTGTGTTATGTGTATACACAGATCACGTCAGGCTCACCAATTATTGGTGTTTGCGATGATAGTGAAGAGGGTGTGAATCGATCCGACGCTATCACGGTTAGAATCACTATAAGGTAAAACGTAAGCTCAATGCATCAGGCCACTGCCGCGTGTGCGAATTCGATTTCTAAACTCAAGTACATTCGACTGATGTGGCAACTCTATATTATTGCTATGGTATACGGCTTTAATGGTGTGCTTTGATTGTTCTTGTTTTGTCTTTTGGGTGGTGTTGTTCTTCACTAGTCGTGTGTGTATCTGTTAGAAACGCCACGCCACTCCCTTCCCATTAACTTTCGTTACGATCAATTTTTGAAATACGAGCGACCGAGAGAACGATCGAGAGAATGTCAGACCAGGCGACTGAGCCGGTGCTCTGCGTAGAAGTCGTGTGATTGTAGTAGTAAAGTTGTGTGTACGTATGGGAGTGTCTGTTATGTCGTACAGATCGCGTCGGGGTAACCAGTTATAGCGTTTGCAACGATAGGGAAGAGCGTGTGATTCGAACCGACGCTATCACAGTTAGAATCACTAAAAGATAGAACCAAAGCTCAACGCATCAGGCTGCCGCGTGTACGAATTCGATTTCTGAACTCAAGTCCATTCAACTGATGTGGAATTGCTATGTTATTGCTTGGTATACGGCTGATGCATGCATTTTCTTAATCGATTTTCGTTCAGTGTTTTTCACTATTTGCTTGTGTATTATGTGTATCTGTTAGAAACACCACAAACATATTCATGCATTAACGAATACTCGCGTAACTTCACTTTCTTCCGCGACGAATGTAACAACATCGCCCTGTTGCATGTGTTGTTTGCGATAAAAGGCCCAAACGAGAATCTCAGCCAAACCTCTGTAGATTTTAAACTATATCATAAAAACGATTTACAAGAACTCATGAGACTAGACGAGATCATAAAATCTGCTAAAGAGGTAAGCTCGGGTTCTGAAGTTGACGTCAATTCGCCACCAAAATCAATGTCAAACCCGTCTAATGTCTAATCGATTTTAGCCGCGGTTCCTTAAAAGCCAACGTAGAGGACCGTATTAATAATGCGATTCGATATCTTAGGGCAGACCTAGGAACGCAAATCAGGGCCTCCGATCATTAAAGGGACATAATAGGTACCATTAATGTCTTATCAAAGAATACTGAACTTTTCCTCCACTCCTCCCCTCGCCTCTTCCAAGTAGAACTTTACTGTCCGAACTGATCGATAAAATAATTGTTTTGGGTAACGATCTCACGCTAAGCCATTTCAGTCGATATAACCGAAGATCAGGATAAGGTCACCGTCGCTCTTAACAATGTCTCATTACAGAAATCGAATCTGAACGCTATACTACTACCGCTGCACCGATTACCAGCCTTCCTTTCCCGGGTGGCGAGCTACCTACCTTGGTTGAAAATGGACCAACGAACATTGTGCCTTCAACCACAGTCAGCCCTACTGTTCATCGTCTAAGTTCAACATGTGCCTGCAACGAGTGGAATCAAAGGGTCCTTAAATTAAGCAAAAATAAAAAATAAAACCTTCCCGCCTTTACTATCGCTGGCATCCCCGAAAACGCGGATGCTTCCTGGGTTACCGAGCTCTTCCAAAGGAATCATGCCAACTGCATCCAAAATGCCAGTATGATCTTAAATCATATTTCCAACTCGTTTCGTTTCCTCATCCTCTTCGTACAAATGGCTATTCCGGGTGATGCCACATTTAAACTGGGTAAATGTTCTGTTATCAAAAACGATATTAACACATACTTCCCCAAATCAATAAATACCCCCCCCCCCCCCCCCACATCCTAACTCACTTTAATCCGATAAAATATATGCCCAAAACATATGCCTTTCTCCCCTTATCATGCATATCCTGCTCCCCCTCATCATGTCCGATCACACACCTCTTCCAAAATCTAACCGACTAAACCTCACCTCAAAATCCTTGGACCATGCCCCCCGGGCTTGATTTAACCTTAAAACAGGAAACAAGTATCGTAATTTCCTCAAATCCCTTTCTATTAACCCATCACAGATTTTTCAAGACCTTCTCCTCTCCCAGTATCATCGCCACACCACACAATCATCATCATCATCATCATCATCATCATCGACACTACAACCGGGAACCGGTCTCGGCCTTATTTAGCAAGTCCTGCGGCTTGTTAAATTTTCCATAATGATTTGTTTTTTCCGGGCAGTGTCATTAGTCTTGCGCCAGAGGCTCCCCGACGGGGAATCGAACCCCGGTCTCCCACGTGACAGGGGGGTATACTAACCACTATACTATCGAGAAGCCCCTACACAATTATCTATCGTTCTAAATGATTGATGACACTAAGTTATATGTAATCAACGAGCCAATACTTGATTCTGCACTGCTGTAAACAGAGTTCGACAATTTCTAGGCTTGGTGAGGGAAAATCTGCTTCATGCTTAACTTCGCCAAGTATCAATCCATAACTTTTTCTCGTAAGCGTATTCACTCTTCCCCGCGTCCATATTTCCTTCATAATTTACTCTCAACCATTATGCAAACTACCCGTGACTGATCCTATGCGACTGGGAGCTTATTCGCTCATATATCGACGGAATGATCCTGAAAGCCAACTCAGCTCTCAGGTTCGTGAAACGCTGGAGGAAGGAATTCTCCTGCCCCTACGTGAGTCGATCTATAGCGTTTAGGATGATAGTGAAGAACGTGTGATTCGAACTGACGCTATGACAGTTAGAATGACTAAAAATTGAACCAAAGCGCAGCCCATCAGGCCACCGCCGTGTGTACGAATTCGATTTCTAAACTCAAGTACATTCGACTGATGTGGGTTTGTTATGTTATCGCTATGGTATACGGCTCTGATGCATTTTCTTATTCAATTTTCGTTCGGTGTTCTTCACTATTTGCTTGTGTATTGTGTGTGTATCTGTTACAAACGCCACAGATCCCTTTAACTTTCCTTTGTTCGTCCACTTTTTTTTTTTCTTTAGTATACTTCTCTCGGGAGAGGCGAAGCTATCGCGCCGACACGGCGCCCCGAGATGCCACCAAATACAACCGAAATTCAGATGCGGTTCCTTTTGAACAGTTGCAGGTTGAAATGTTAGAATATGCTAGCCAGGTATTGTCCCTTTATCAAAAAATCAATATCCACACAATCAAATGTATTCAATGTCTCTTCCTACGTTTCGCTCTCCGTGGCCTAAGATGAGAAAATTCTTGGATCCTTGCCCCCTTAACAGTATTCGGCTCAAATTTATCGACCTAAAAACCCCTATAGAGTACTGGCCGAGATTCTGATCACTCATCGACTCCTCACCTCTCGGCAATTTTTCTGAATACAAACTCTCGTAACACACGAAATCCCCCCCTTCTCTATATGCCTTCCACTGTACCTCTTACAGCTTCAATGAATCCCTATCGCGGTTGCTGAGAAACTCCACCTTGTTTGATTTTAACTTCTCTACCTACACTCTCAAGCACCGCCTTCGTCGTTCATCTCAACCCCATCCCACCGCCAACCCAATCATAAGGGCACCTTCCTATACTTTCCCCATTAAACTGCCTCCACCTCCCACTCCTCATCTTACTGATGCAATTAAGTTTTAAGTTTTTACTTTAGGATAAGCTTAGCTTAGTTAAGGTATTATCTTCTTCTTTCTTATATATATAAAATTCTTTTGTCACAGTTTTTGTCCTCGAACTCCTCCAAAACGGCTAAACCGATTTTAATGAAGTTTTGTATATATATTCGGTACGTCTGAGAATAGGTTTTTATCTATTTTTTATGCTCATAAGTGCAATTGTTTAATAAATATTAATAATTTATTAATTTTCAACCTCGGTCGATAACTGTGTAAGTGATAATTGATTAGTTATCCCCACCAGCTGATATTATAACATTATGTAATTTTACCATTTCAGTGTAATCTTCAAGTGAATTTTTTCCTGTCTTATTGAAAAGTAAGTGAAATTATTATTCCTGAGCGTAGTTCTCACGTTTATTCTTTTAGTATAACCTAAAAAATACTTAGGGCTCCTCGATAGTATAGTGGTTAGTATACCCGCTTGTCACGCGGGAGACCGGGGTTCGATTCCCCGTCGGGGAGCCCCTGGCGCAAGACTAATGACCTTGCCCAGACAAAATAAATCATTATGGAAAATTTAACAAGCCTAAGGACTTGCTAAATAAGGCCAAGACCGGTTCCCGGTTGTAGTGCCGATGATGATGATGATGAAAAAATACTTAACACATATCACGAGCTCCCGTCAACAACAACTATTGTGTTAAACTAATTTGTACAATGCCAGCTAGACGCAGAGGAACTTCTTTAGGCCGTCAAACACGTGGAGCTGCACGCAAGCGAACCGCTAGAGCCCAAAGAACAGAAGACCAAATCCAGCAAGATAATACTAATGTGCGTGTGAACATGGCGCGATTGCGTCGATATGAATCAGCAGATGCGCGAACTGAACGAAATGAAGAAAGAATATTAGAAAAGAGACAAGCGCGCCGTTTTACAATCAGCAGACGCAGAGCAAATGATCAACAACGCCAACAGGTCCATCGATCATTTACATCTAATTCATTCCTGCGTCTAGCATTCGAGTATGAGCCCGATATTGCTCCAAATTTATCACAAAGTGGGTTCATTGCTGCCAATGCCAAACGAATCACCTAAATTTTTACAAATTTACTTCATGGGTGGTGAGGATGCACGTTGTGGCTATCACATCACATCACCATCGGCACTACAACCTGGAACCGGTCTTGGCCTTATTTAGCAAGTCCTGAGGCTTGTTAAATTTTCCATAATGATTTGTTTTTTCCGGGCAAGGTCATTAGTCTTGCGCCAGAGGCTCCCCAACGGGGAAACGAACCTTGGTCTCCCGCGTTGTGGTATAATCACCTTAATTCACTTTTTGCCAGGCGTATCATCGGCGACCTGGATGCTCTATTGAATGAGCACAATGAATTGTTAAAGATATTCAAATCACACATGCACAAATTACAAAGTGATAATCACGCTATTGTAATCAATCCTGATAAAACACCTGCTGGAGAGCACATTCGTAGATTTAATGCACCTGTTCTTGATGATGTTGCTGAATCATGGTCGGCGATCGTACAGCTACGCGGGAAATCGTGATTCGTAGAAGAAATAATAATCTACAGTTCATTGCTGATACACACCGCTCATATGACGCTCTCCAATATCCACTAATGTTCTGGAAAGGCCAAGACGGGTATTGCGTAAATATTAAACAACGAGATCCCGCAACAGGCACTGAAACAATCAAGAATGTTAGTTCGAAGGATTATTATGCGTATCGGTTGATGATCAGACGTGATCAGGACAACGTTATTCTACGATGCCGTGAGCTTTGTCAACAATTCATGGTCGACATGTATGTGAAGATAGAGAGCGAACGACTACGATACTTGCCATTTAATCAACAAAAGCTACGTGCGGAAGAGTACATTCACCTGCGAGACGCTATTGTCAACAACGCCGATGCCGCCCAAATTGGTAATTCTGTCATTCTACCATCATCGTACATAGGCAGTCCACGTCATATGCAAAAATATATTCAAGACGCCTTGACTTACGTGCGAGAATATGGACGGCCGTGTTTATTCATCACCTTCACATGTAATCCACAATGGCCGAAGATCACATCCTTACTATTGCCTGGCCAAAGCGCAATACACCGTCATGACATTACAGCACGCGTTTTCAGACAAAAATTGAAGTCTCTAATTGATTTCATTACAAAGTTACATGTATTTGGTCCCACACGTTGCTGGATGTATTCCGTTAAATGGCAAAAGCTCGGATTACCTCATGCACACATTTTGGTATGGTTAATCGATAAAATACGTCCTGAAGAAATCGACAGTATAATTTCTGCGGAAATTCCAGATCCGTCTACTGATCAAATGCTGTTTGATATTGTTACTGCAAATATGATTCATGGCCCATGTGGCAATATGAATCGTTCATCGCCTTGCATGGCAGACGGGAAATCTACTAAAAGTTTTCCAAAAAAATTCACTGACGATACGATCACAAATGTTGATGGATATCTAATATATCGTCGAAGAAATCCCGATAATGGAGGACAATCTTTTGTTAAAAAGATCAATAACATAGACATTGACATTGATAACCGTTGGGTGGTCCCATATTCGCCTTTGCTGAGCAAAACATTCAATGCTCATATTAATGTCGAGTTCTGCAGTTCAGTGAAGAGCATCAAATTCATTTGCAAGTATGTAAATAAAGGCAGTGATATGGCTGTATTTCGCGTTGAAAATACCGTTGTGAATGCTCCTCCTGTGAATAACAACGATGAAATAACGCTTTACCAAATTGGCCGGTACGTCAGTTCCAATGAAGCTGTTTGGCGTATCTTTGGTTTCCCAATTCATGAACGAGATCCAGCAGTCATTCATTAAGCCGTCCATCTTGAAAACGGCCAGCGCGTATATTTCACGAGCGAGACAGCAATTGATCGTGCGATAAATCCACAATAAACTACACTCACCGAATTTTTTGAATTGTGCAATCGTGCGGATGCTTTTGGTGCCTTTGCACGAACATTACTCTATTCAGAAGTACCACGTTATTTCACATGGGCACCAACAAAAAAATGGGGCATCCATTGGCACACACAAGGCACACCAATTGATGCATGTCCCGGTTTATTCAAATCAAACACCTTGGGACGAGTATTTACAGTTAATCCAAGGCAGACTGAGTGCTTTTATCTCCGGCTGTTGTTGGTTAATGTCACCGGCCCATTGTCATTTCAAGATATACGTAAAGTGAATGAGCAACAGTATCCAACATATAAAGATGCATGCCTTGCACTCGGTTTACTGGAAGATGACAACCAGTGGGAATGTATGCTTGCTGAAGCAGGATTGAACTGTACAGCAAGTCAAATTCGTCTACTGTTCGCTATAGTGTTGACTACATGTTTTCCGGCCAGAGCAGAGACATTATGGGATAATCACAAAGATTCAATGACTGATGATATATTGCATCAACATCGTACACGATGCAATGATCTAACGATAGCATTCAGCGACACTAGGTACAATGAAGCATTGATTGCTATTGAGGATCTTTGCATTATTATTGCCAACTTACCTCTCTGTCATTTCGGTATGCATTCCCCAAATCGAAATGCATCTGATTTAATTAACACTGAATTGAATCGTGAACTACAATACAATACTACGGAAATGGCAGCGAGTGTTGCTCGCAATGTCCCACTAATGAATGACGAACAAAGAGCCATTTACGACCGTATCATGCTCGCAGTTGCGGCAGGACAAGGTGGTTTCTTTTTCTTGGATGCACCAGGTGGAACTGGCAAAACATTCCTTATTTCGTTAATTCTCGCCGAAATACGATCAAATAATGGCATCGCATTGGCTGTTGCATCATCTGGCATTGCGGCAACTTTATTGGATGGAGGTAGAACAGCTCATTCAGTATTTAAGCTGCCACTAAATATTCAAAATAACCCAGACGCAGTGTGCAACATAAAAAAACAATCTTCCATGGCCACAGTACTGAAACAGTGTAAAATTATCATCTGGGATGAATGTACTATGGCGCACAAACATTCGCTTGAGGCGTTGAACAGGACATTGAAAGATATAAAAAATAACGACAAACTATTTGGCGGAACTTTGTTACTCCTTTCAGGTGATTTCAGACAAACACTTCCTGCCATTCCACGTTCAACATACGCTGATGAGATCAACGCGTGCTTAAAATCATCGCCACGGTGGCGTAATGTTGAAAAAGTACAACTGAAAGTAAATATGCGCGTTCAAATGCTTCAAGATCCATCTGCTGGAACATTCTCAAAACAACTATTAGATATCGGCGATGGAAAAGTTACTACAGATGAAACTGGATGCATAAAATTACCGACCGATTTCTGCACAATCATTGATTCGCAAGATGCTCTCATTGTCCAAATATTTCCCGATGCTCACAGACAATACACAAATCATGAGTGGCTGGCAGAAAGAGCAATTTTAGCACCAAAAAATGTGGACGTCAACGAATTGAATCTTAAGATACAACATTTATTGCCAGGAGACTTGGTGTCATACAAATCTATTGATACAGTTCGCGATACCACCGAAGCTGTGAATTATCCAACAGAGTTTTTAAACTCATTGGATTAACCAGGCATGCCACCATATAATTTACAACTGAAGGTTGGATCTCCGGTTATTTTGCTTCGTAATTTGAACCCACCACAGTTGTGCAACGGCACGCGATTAGTTATTAAAAAAGTAATGAAAAATGTTATTGAAGCCATCATTTTGAATGGCAAATTCCGAGGTGAAAATATATTACTACCGCGAATCCCTATTATACCCACAGATGTACCAATTCAATTTAAACGCTTTCAATTTCCAATTAGATTGGCATTTGCACTGACTATCAATAAGTCCCAAGGCCAAACGATGTCTGTCTGTGGCTTAGATTTGAGCACATCATGTTTTTCACACGGACAATTATACGTGGCGTGCTCTCGAGTGGGCAAACCATCCAGTTTGTTTGTGTTAGCTAAAGATGGGAAACAAAAAATATTGTACACTCTGTTGCATTAAGAGACTGATATTGTTTTTTTAGTAATATTGTCATAATTAGTGATATGTACATACATTTAATAAATTTAAAAAATAAATGTTTAGTGGTTTGTTTTTTTTATATTCCGTTATCATCGACAGTGCTCCATGCCTTTTCCACTCATATACCGAATCCTCATACACTTTCAATAAGTTAGTCATTTTTTTCTACCTAAACAATCCCTAGAAATAATGTATATGGCAAAACGAAGTTTGCCGGGTCAACTAGTACATATATATAAATTAGTTTGTAAGTATTTACTTTATATAATCTTGCATTAAATGTGCGGTAGCCCCACTAGAATGCTGACCCTACTGACCTTCTATCTAGTTCTACCGACATTATTGTGCAAGTACAACGAATGGCAATAAATTCGTTTTCTATTCCTATAAAATAGTAACAAATTATGTAACCTCAAATTTATTTCAGGAGGTTTTGGAACTGCATTCGCTGTAGTCCCACTGAAAATATAAAGTTAAGTAACACCTCTAAAGCAGTAAGCTCAGCAGTCGCTGATGGAAGTGACCGAAGTAAAATTTACTAAAACCTTGTAACATTTTTGGAAACATGTTCGTCGGTCTTATTCGCCTTGTTACAATAATTGAATAATTAAATGACAGGTTTACTACTGATTAGTACTCACCAAATATGTGCCAAGCAATTTTGTGGAACTCCAGATTGAAGGAATACATTTTTAACTTCCAATCCCGAAACTAGGCCATCCTTATCTCGATCAGCATCACGGAATATAACCTCAAATCTCTTTAATTCAGTTGCATCAACAACCCAATCGATGGAAGCAGTTGCGGATGCCGGCGCACCAATGGGAATCAATGGATCAGTTGGTATCAAAGGTTGTATTGGTATTATTGGTTGTGGAACACGTTGCATTGGTGGTACAGCAGCCGGTAATGGAGGTACTGGTGGTGGAGCGATGTCAGTTGGAAAACTCGCCACGAATCCAACATCACTAAATCCTTCTCCACTAGGTGCGCGTGGTACTTGCGTTGGTGCCTGTGCGGCTGATAATGCTTGTGGTTGGGGAGGCACTGGCGGTGGTGCAGCCGTTTTTCGCAACAATTCTATAGGTAATACTTCTGGTACAGCTCTTTTATCTAGTGCTTGATAAACTAAATGCATGGCAACAACGAATTCATGCTTATCTAGACTTCCATCTCGATCTTGGTCAGATAGGTCCCAAATTTTACCAAGAGTTTCCATTGGAAGCTTAGAATCAAGAAGAACGCCTTTTACTTTATTTCCGGGCAGGAAACCGTTTATAGGATTCAACGATTCGAAGAGTTGTTCATATTTTAAACGATCAACTACTTTCATCGACCAATCTGTATTTGTTACTGGTACAGACTGAATCCTTTGTGGGATGATTTTTGGAATTTCGCCCTAACAATGATGAAAGATATATTAAATAAATTCCAGGAGAAAAACAAGCAAGAAACTTACAATTTTTGGAGGATTTGCTGTCTCTGTGTAGATACCACCCATATTTATTGTTAATCCAGCCTGAGCCAATGACACTAGTTTAAGTGCAACAAAAAACCCAGGCTTATCCAGAAATCCCTTTCCAGTGGGATCCGATAAATCCCAAATCCTACTGAGTACAACATCACTAAGTCCTGACTTTTTCAGAAATTTCGCTGCTGTCATCGCTTCAATCGTTCCCGATCCTTTTGGATCAATCTACAGGAAGATAACAAAAACCACCCATTGTCATCACATGTAATTACGTCGTAAAGGGATGCAGTCACTTTTCTCATACCTGTTTGTAGTAGGCTTCGTAAATGGCATTGTGCTTGCCAGATACCTAAAAATAATAATAATTCATACATTGATTAAGTAACGAAGAAAGAAGTATTGATTATATCAAACAATATTTTAATTGTTATCAAAAAATCAATAAACAGAGATGTGACAGTCGGTGGTGACACCCTTTGAAAAAGAAAAAAAACAACATTAGTTCTTTCGTTTTGTTTCACTAGATATAACGGTCACATTAAACTGAAATCCACAGAAAATATATTGCCAGGCTCATGCGATATGCACTTTAATCTTATGTAAGTTTCGCCTAGAATAAAATCTATTTTTTATTAATAAATCAATATACTTTTCACCTGCACAGGGTTTGGTAGCGAAGCCATGTTCTTAATTTCAACTGCGGCTGAACAGCGACAAATTCCGAACTCTTCCGTTAGTGGGTTGCTAACTTATTTGACAGCCACAGAAAATGAACTAAAAGCTTTTTATGAGACAGCTGCTACGCGGTAAATCAAAGTTGTAGTTTCATGCAGAATCGTAATTGGAGAGGTTCATTCAATATAAAAGGTCAAACTAACACTTTGTTTCCTTTATTTTAGACTTTTTTTGTAAATGAAATATTAAAAAAAAAAGATTACTTTTACGAAAGGGTTTAGAAAGAAATTTGGTATACGGAATTTAATGATAGAATACTACTATAATTTGTTTACTATGTTTTTGTTAATCAATTTATTTCTTCTTGTTGACAATGACTTTATTTCTACTCTCGTATAAATTAATTAAATTCGTATAATTTTTTTTCAATTCACTGGTACCCACTTTTCAATATATTTATTTAATAAATATTCCTATTTGGTCAAATCGGAATTATTTACTATTGTTTTTAGTTATTATTTGTAAAATAGCAATCAGAACACATAAAATGAAAATGATTCAGAATCTATTTCCGCATTTTGTTCTTATTCTATTTTTCAAATTTGTCTATAAAATCAAAAAAAAAAAAGAATCCTCCCTGGTTCCTTAATTTATCTGTCTAGTTTTTCATTTTTTTTTAATGTTTTAATATGTGATTTGTAAACATAGCCCCACATCACTCGACCGCATACATGTTCTCTGGATTTGTGAGCGCTCCTTTACTTAGCAAACACAAAATGTGTGCGCGAGCAGAACGTTGTGTTGACAGTCGAAGCGATCACTAGTGAAGTCCTTATTTTTAAATATTAATGCTGTAACACAACTTTTCGACCAATAGCCGCAATTTTAAATGGTGAAGAACAATACTGTTCAGTGTAACCCCGACTCTGGCGCGGCTGACGTCTAGTTATGTTCTCGGGAACTGAACGAATGCTAGCTTCACTGTTCGTTGAGTGTGCAGAGCGCATGGTGGGCATTCGTGTGGTGTATTTGCCACAGAAAATTATATATATATATATATATATATATATATATATATATATATATATATATATATATATATATATATATGTTTTGTTGATAGCTCTACGTAGTACGTGTGCACCGATAAAAAAACTCTGTCGTATGGTGACAGAATCACAAAAGGCAGAAGTTAACTTGAAGCCAGCTTTATTAATACACGTGTTGAGGAAAATTAATGACCGATGGTGTTTCTTCTGTGAATGTTGATTGTAGACGATTGCAACGAGCCCGTTGAAGGTTGATTGCAGACTGACTAATTGGCATAACTGCCAATTCAAAAAGCGACGCTATGACATCATCGTGGTGACAATGATGGCCAGTTGGTGACAGCTGCTGCGCAACTGGTAT
This sequence comes from Microdon myrmicae, assembly GCA_963931805.1. Classification (NCBI taxonomy): domain Eukaryota; kingdom Metazoa; phylum Arthropoda; class Insecta; order Diptera; family Syrphidae; genus Microdon; species Microdon myrmicae. Next base: position 186,752,784 of record OZ007496.1, read on the forward strand.
ACATGCGAATGTACTAGATTTCTCCAGTACATTCCAGCACATTTAATTGCCAACCCGCAACATTCCGCCCGCCTTCGCCAATCATTGGCGAATCATTTCGTTCCAGGGGACGGTGGCTAGGGGCCGGGAGTGTGCAGTCTGCTGGTGGCGGCTGGTCTTGGTCGGCTGTCCACTTTCACGTGGATGATCGGTTGAGAGGGGGCCGCCCGCCGTGAGGAGCGCTGGAGGCTTGAGGGTCTGGGATGGCCCGTATGAGCGATGGCGACAGGAACCTCTTTCCCATCGCCGATGTCCGTTGCCTTTTGTGGTCGCGGGACCGGCCAGTTGATCCGGGTTAGAGTTGTAAGGTCGCAACCCACGATCAATGACCACGTGATGACTGGTGATGGGTCTAGCTATGTCAAGACCGGTGGTGGTGCCATGTACTGCGCACGTTGGCGCCCGTCTAGAGTGAGTGGCCGGCGGGATGCGACCGTTGGGGGTGTGTGCTGTAACGCGGAGTCGGGTGCGGTGTCTACCCTGGCACTGTCCGCGTGTCCTTTCGTAGTGGCAGTCACGGGCCAAGTGCCTCCCGGGGTCGTCGGAATGCAGCCTCTGTGGATGAACAGAGGGGCGTGCTTTCTTCCTGGAGTTCGAGAGACCGCTGGTTGCTGGGGAGCGCCGCCCGCCAAGCGGGGCATTGCGCGCTCCTGGTCCTGTTGTGGTGGGTAGCGGTTGGCCTGGGTAGCTTTGGACCTGGGAAGGAGCTTGACCACGTGGTGTCCTGGGTGTGGTGGGATGCCTTGGAGTGTTCGAGTGGGTAAGCTCCTGGTTCCTCGATTGTCCCTTGCCCCTGCAAGGGTTCAGCGGGCGGGGGGTATGTCTTGTAGTTGGGTCGAGCAAGTGGTCGGTGGCTGGTAGTTGCATGGGCCTCGTAGGTGGCCCCTGGGGACGCCGCCGGCGAGGCGTCCTTTGAGTTCTCTGATAGAAGCCGCGGCCGTCAGTCGGAAGGTCGACCAGTTCCTCTGGGTCGGAGTTGTAAATTCGCAACCCACGAGGAATGGCCATATGATGGCTGGTGACAGGCCTTGTCACCTTTGCGCTGGATGATGTGGTGGGTGCTGAGCCTGTTAGCACCCATCCCAGTTCAGTGGCCTGCGCGACGAGGCCGGAACGTTGGTCCTTCCTTAGGCCTTCGAGGATGATGTTGGGGTATATGTCTGCCCCAAGGATGATGTCCACCTTCTCGGCGGAGGCGACGTTCGGATCTGCAAGTTCCAGATCCACCACGAACGAGAGATCCCTTGTCGTTGATTGTGGTGGTGGTGTATGCACTGAGAGCCCTGACAGAATGAAGGGCCTTAGTGTCCATTGGCTCGAGCCGTGGAGGCGAGGAGTTATGCTGATGGCGGCCTGAGTCCTGTTGGCATGGCCACGAGCGCCCCCAACACCGTAGGTGGGGATGGATGTAGCTTGGCGCCGGGGGTTTAATCTTCGGGCGAGTGATGCTGAAATGAAGGTGCCGCTGGAGCAAGGGTCCAGCAGAACACGGACTTCAATCCTCTGTTCGGTTTCCGACGTCACGATGACTCTGGCTGTTGGCAGCAACGCGGAATGGTGTGACGGGGTGCTGATTGTATGTGCGCAGACCCCTTCCTGACGGTCGATCCGGGGGGCGGATCCTCTGGCTCGTTGCGGCGGTGATGTTGTCCCGTCGATGGCGGTAGACCGGACATGCAGCAGGGTGTGATGTCTCCGCTGGCATCGACGGCACGTCTTGTTGGAGTGGCAGTCGCGCAGGCGGTGGCGACCCAAGCAGTTGGTGCACAGGTTTCTTCTGTGTGCGAAGGACTTCCGACGGCCAGGTGTGAGTGATCGAAAGCCCTCGCAAGCGTAGATCGTGTGTGCGGCCCTGCAGAATGTGCAAGGGCCCTGTTGCTTTACGGGTGTTGGCGGTGTTTTGTGCATCGGGACACTGGGCTGGTTAGTCATCGGGCCGGCTACTGTTGCTGGAACAGTCGAATTCGTGGAAGGCATTGGCGTTGGATCTGACACGGATCCCATGTACGCCGTGCCCGCTGCTTGCTTTGGAGTCCGTGTGATGGTAGCCAGTTCCTCTGGGTCGGAGTTGTAAGTTCGCAACCCACGAGGAACGGCTATGTCATGTTGTGCCCCACAATGCGTGCGCGGCATCGTCTTCTGTGGGGGCTTCGGCACTGGGTCGATCATCGGGACATTGGGTAGGTTGGGCTTTGGGCAGGCGGCACTCTGGTCGGCGGCCTGCTCATTCTTATCCACTGTTCTGGGGTGCAGTTCCGTTTCTGATGGCTTGATGTCGGCCATTGGCAGCTGCGCTGGGGGCAGCTCCCTAGGGTGAAGGCGGTTGGTGCTGTTGACCATGGTTGGGGAGGCTGACTTGAGCGCGTACTGAGCCTCGAGGAGCTTCGTCTGTTCCTCCAGGTATATTTCTTCGCTCTCGCCGAAACAATCCTCCGCGAAATATGTGTGCTGTAGATAGTCCGGTGTCGCCGTGACGAAGATGTCGTGGTGCCGCTTGGAGAAGGCTTCCCATTCGGCGCGGAGTGCATGTTTGGTTACCTCGATTGCTGTCGGACTTGGTTGTCCCTTTTCCTGTATGTTGAGGAAAGTGCCAGAGATGGTGGCCTGTGCCGCGAACTGAGCGGCGATGAGTTCCTCAATCGTGGTCGGTTGTTGTATTGGAGCAGCTGTCAAAGACACGTTGGTTTGAACTATCGTTGTAGAAAGTTCGTCATCCTGCTTTCGTTTTGCATCAACAGCGGTTTCCATTGAATTTTTCTCCAACAAATCACCTAGCGTTTGATTTGCAATGATCATCTGGCAGCCGCTGTCCTCCGATCCACGACTTAAGGAATCCTTGGAACTGTCATCTTCTTTTATGCATGTCCTTACATTTGTACTCGACTCGGGTTGGTGATGAACGGATGTATGATCTCTGCCGACCGAGGAATGTCGTCGGTCGAGATCTTTGGTGTTCCACCGATTGAGGAATGTCATCGGGGAACCGTTGTCAAAGTTGTCGCCGTCGCCGCCGCCACCACTGCCGTTACCATTGTCGGCTCCGTTGCGCATAGTGTAGTGAGAAAACGTATGATCTCTTCCGAGCGAGGAATATCGTCGGTCGAGATCTTTGTTGTTCCGCCGACAGAGGAATGTCGTCGGGGAACCGTTGTGTTGCCTTTTCGATGTATTTGCCATCATTCGCTGCTGTACTGAGCTTGGCTTCGGTAGATCGGTGTCTCCCTTTACTGTAGGGTAATCGGGTCGGCGATTCGTTCTTTCAATTCCTTGGAGGTGGCAATGATCTCGTCTGCCCTCTTCTGGTGGCAGCGATTCTAATATAAGATCATGATCGGCCGCTTGCCCTGCACTCCTTTGTTCAAGTGGCTCCTCATTCTCATTGAGCGATGTACCTAACAAAGGTGATTCAGAAAACAAATATTTAAGGGGTGATCTATAGCTGGTATGGAATGAAGGATATAGCGTTTTGTCTCTGCCCAGCAACTTCGCCTCTTGGTCTGGGGGAGCATTTTCCTTATTATCGAGAAGACATGAAGTTGAGTCGTTAGCTTGTAAAATAAGATCACATGCAATTCCCTCTAACAAGATCGGGGTAATTTCGGCACTGTTAAGCAACTCATCGGACGGGTTGTCTACCAAAGCTTCTTTGTCATTGTTATCGTTGAATCCAGCAACCACTGCACCTGGTCTCTCTCGGCTGTTGTCTACTACATCGGAAAATTCAAATTTGTCTTTTGCCTTTTCGCATTCATCGGAATCAAATATTAAATTTAAACCTAACTCATGGATAGCACTGGCGTTTAAGCGTCGTTTTATTTGACTTACTTGGCTTGTGGGAGTGGAACACTTCGCTGAGAAGTCAACTGCAATATTCTTGTAATTCTTTTTGGCCATAGCTGCATTGACTGTTCCGTTGTTCACTGTTGTCGTGTTGTTCTTCAGGTGTTGTGCCGCGAGCTGGGCGGCGATGGATTTGATCCACAGGTTGCTGAATCCGATGTGTTTTGCCACGAACTGGGCGGCGATGGATTAGATCCACAGGTTGCTGGATCCGATGTGTTTTTCCACGAACTGAGCGGCGATGGATTAGATCCACAGGTTGCTGGATCCGATGTGTTTTGCCACGAACTGAGCGGCGACAGATTTGATCCAAATCGGCACTGGATCCGTTTCGAAGGACCAGACATGTTTGTTGATAGCTCTACGTAGTACGTGTGCACCGATAAAAAACTCTGTCGTATGGTGACAGAATCACAAAAGGCAGAAGTTAACTTGAAGCCAGCTTTATTAATACACGTGTTGAAGGAAAATTAATGACCGATGGTGTTTCTTCTGTGAATGTTGATTGTAGACTGGCGAAATGGCATAACTGCCAATTCAAAAGGCGACGCTATGACATCATCGTGGTGACAATGATGGCCAGTTGGTGCCAGCTGCTGCGCAACTGGTATACATGCGAATGTACTAGATTTCTCCAGTACATTCCAGCACATTTAATTGCCAATCCGCAACAGTTTATAAGAAATAAAGAAAGTAACCTTTTATAATGCTAATTTTTATATTACTTATTATTGTATTGTAGCGAGCTTAGGGTTCGCTGGATTAATTATTGTTAATAAATAAGAGCCGACAAATTGGTTTTGAATCAATCTAACACTTTATTAGTCCGTTAATAACAACCGTTACTTTTGCCGTACACTTAACGATTTTTTGACTTATCGCTTCCGTACTTATCGCGTTTTTGACTGCTTACTTCTTACTTTTTACTTCTCTCCCTGATCTGCGTGCGACGTATTTATACCGGTTCCTCATTCTGATTCGGCGTTTCGTTTCCGTCCGTTCCATAGCCTCGAGTTTTCTACTGCCCATCATCTCCAGTTTTCCAGTGCTTTCTAGAATATTCTATTAATTCGTTTTGGACTTTCCAAGATATTCTAGTACTGATTGTCGTATGCGTCACAGTATGTATCGGGTTTTCTAATAGGGACTTGACAACTTTTTTTTTTAATTTGTGAACGCTCCCTTTCGCAGTGGCCATATGAACGAAGTCGAGTTCCATTCATAAATGTTGTGAATGTACTTTAAGCCGATAATAAAGTTTTTTAATATCTCAAATGGTTTGCGTTTTATTTAAACAAAAACGTTGTCAAGTCCCTATTGGAAAACCCGATACATCTGGTGCGTTTATTTGTGGTTGATAGACGCACACATTGAGCAGGTTTTCAAAGTACTGCTTCCATATTTTCACGATATTGTTTGTTTCTGTGACCAGACAGCCGTTTGCGTCTCGAATTATTTTGGCTCTCCCTCGGTAGCCATTTCTAATTGAATTTATGCCGGCATACATACCTCTGATGTTCTTTGGTCTGGAATTTTCTAGGATTTTTTCGATCCCATTTGCGTTTTTTGCGTTTGAAGAGTGTCATATTATTTTTACAACAATTGTATATAATTATTTTTTAACATACAACTTACCCCTCTGTTGTTTTGACTGTTGTGGAGGCGTTGAATGTAGTTTCCAACAAATTAAAACTGCGTCTTAATGTCCAAACATTTATTTAATATCACATTTAGTTAATAGATCAATTAACCAGGTTAACTGTTTTTCCACACCGAACATTTAGTTAATAAATTAATTAATTGTTATTCTTCCAATAAAATTTTTTTATCATCACAATCAGTGGCACTACAACCGGGAGCCGGTCTTGGCCTTATTTAGCAAGTCCTGAGGCTTGTTAAAATTTCAATAATGATTTGTTTTTTCCGGGCAAGGTCATTAGTCTTGCGCCAGAGGCACCCCGACGGGGAATCGAACCCCGGTCTCCCGCGTGACAGGCGAGTATACTAACTTTTTTTATACTTTACAATAAACCAAATCAAAGTTGCTTTTGTTATTCTTCCAATAAACTTTTTTTTTTATACTTTAGAATAAACCAAATCAAAGTTGCGTCAGTATTTTTATGAAATAATTGAGCGACCACCGCACGCGCACACAATCCTTTTTCAACACTTTGTTTTTTTTTTTTTATTATTTTACTTCGCGACAGAGAACGACCCGCACACGTCGACTGTTCGATTAACAAGAAGGACTATCTCGTGGCTTCACGACACATATCCTCTTTTGTTCCGCTTCCACGTTTTTCTAGGAAGCGGCACAATTGGCTATTGGCTAATATGGGGCGACTATGGCTAATACAAAGAAGATGACTATGTGAATGGGGTTTTAAATGGGTTTTACGTTTATTTAAATTAGATTCTATTGTAAAGGGAATAGGCAATTCGTACTTTGTAGGGAAGGGAAGGATACGGGAATGATATGTGCGTGAAGGCCCGAGACGTTAATGACGAGAAGTCAATGATTCAAAGGGGGAGGGATAATTAATTGCAGTTTAATTATATAACAATTCTCTCTTTCCGAATTGTCGCATATCTTTCTGCGCTGACTTTATCATATCTTGCTAAGTGGATCACTCTGAGTCGTTTACGTTCTTTGATCTTCGCCCTGCACTCATCATCAAACAAAGGTTTGGACTTAATTGTTTTTGGGTGTTTGTTTGATTATGTCTCTGATCGATGTCCATTTAGTGTCCACACTATTGGCTTCCTCTTCCCCACGGGTACCATTCTCTAGGATGCTAAATCTATTCGTTAGTTCGTCCTTATATTCAGCCCTTTTGCGCAGGTTTTTTAGTTTATCAATGTCGAACTTTTTGCTCGTCTCCCTTGACTGCACATGTGGATTTGCTGCGAGCCGACTCCTGATTTTGCCCATCAGAGCCTCATATCCCAGAGCCCTCTTTCAACGAAGTTGTAGACCCAACAAATCGATTGAAAAACAGCAGAGCTTGTGGAGCATGGAGGATAGGTAACCGCTTGAAAGACCCACCAGCTCATCAAGACAATATGGGATAAGGAAGTCACTCCGGAAGAATGGAAAACCTCAATAGTCATCCCCATTTTCAAAAAAGGCGACAGATCTGACTGCGAAAACTACAAAGGGATATCATTGCTCCCAACCACATACAAAATAATAACAAATGTCATACTGGCGAGAATCACACCGTACGCAAAAGAAATACTAGGAGACTACCAGTGCGGATTCCGTAGGAACCGGTTGACAAGCGACCAAATGTTCACAGTAAGGCAACTACTGGAAAAGAACTGGGAATACGGAGAGACAGTTCAACAACTGTTCGTTGACTTCAAAAAAGCCTACGACTCAGTCGCAAGGCAAAGACTCTACCACATTGGAGTTGAGCTTGGAATCCCGAAAAAATATGCCGCCCTCATTCAGATCTGCATGAACGAAAATAAGGGGCGAGTTAGAATAGAAAAGAAAAGAGAAATTCGGGACGGGCGAAAACAGGGGGATGGCCTCTCAACATGTCTCTTTAACCTTGTCCTAGAGTATGTCATCAGAAAGTAAAATTATACAATAGTTATGTAATGTTTAGCTTAGAGCGATTGCGTAGGACCAGTAAGTTATAATATAAGATAATTAACCTAGAATTTAAGCATGTTTTGTCTAGCATGTAATTTAGAAACTCTGAATATAAAAAGAAAATAAAAAAATGTTTTAAAAATAAAATGAAAATGAGAGGTGGGCCTAGAAATAAATAAAGACAAGACAAAACAGAATACATGATTACGGCGAGAGCAGGTGGCCCTCAGGGAACTCATATATACGTCAGAGGCAAGATAATTGAAAAAGTTAAAGAATTTAAATATCTGGGAACGATACTGACGGCCAGTAACGAAATATCGAAGAAAATTAACAAAAGACTGCATTCCGGTAACGCTAGTTGGTGCACAGTCAGTAAACTGCTGAAATCCAAACTGTTATCATGAGGCATAAAGTTCCGTGTCTATAGTATCATAATCATGCCGATTGATCTATACGGATGCGAAACATAGGCTCTCACAAAACGGGAAGAAAACAAATTCCGCGTATTCGAGAATAAAGTTTTAAGGGGTATCTTTGGCGGCAAATATGACGAGGAGGCAGGACAATGGAGGAAACTCCACAACCACGAATTGGAAGAGCTATACCGCAAACCTACAACAGTGAGAGTAATCAAATCGCAAAGATTAAGATAGACCTGACGTGCGGCGCGAATGGCCAACGATAAGACTGTGGGGGTTCTTTAAGCATTCCCGAAGAACCACCCATCGTCCTAATCCAACTCCCCGTCCCCAACCTGCAAATACCTGCATCATCTATAAGCAGCTCACCGTATACGGACATTACAAAGCTCGCTTTAATAATCCATCCTGAAACATAAGTCCACGGCAAGATTACCATCTTGCCATGGCATTAAATACATCATCATCATCATCATCGGCACTACAACCGGGATCTGGTCTTGGCCTTATTTAACAAGTGAGGCTTGTTTAATTTTCCATGATAATTTGTTTTTCCGGGCAAGATTATTAGTCTTGCGCCAGAGGCTCCCCGACGGGGAATCGAACCCCGTCATGAACCGATCGGTTACTATGGGCGATCACATGCCCATCAAACACAGGCCAATCCTCCTGAGTGTTCTTGTTCCAACAATCCGTTGGTCTAAAAGACAAGCCATGGCAAATCACTTGCTTATACAGCTGCAGCCGATTATCGCTGATCGGTTGCATAAGCGATAAACGGGCATCGAATTGGACGTGATCATAATTTGTTTTTCCTAAACAATCTAGCAATGGTAGCGTCCGATGTTTTGTTCACTAATACAAAGCATAGGGCAACTCGCGCCTAACTACCAAGAGCCGAATTCTTTGCCAGTGTAAATATTCACACTGGAATTCGACCCTATGTACAATTGACGGGGATAAACACACAACCGTCATTGTATAATCATTCCGATCACCAGATCAGGTCCCACGGTATCATTCCTTTAAACAACTCTCGTACCATTAACCAAGGCAAACAAACGCGTACCTTATCGTTTAAACCCCGAAATAGCGTTTCTGTTGACATAATACTCAGAAACCTATTTCTTCATCAACGAATCGCTAGTTCAGCCATTGCAACCTTTTCCGACCGCTATACGAGCGACCATCTATTTGCACAGCTGATCTATTTGAATTCAAATATCGTTAGTCAGTTTTTGTTGTCGTTTTTCCTTATTCGTCTGCAGCCGATACATGCAACACTGTTCTTCCCCGTGTACAGGCCCTCTTCCTGTTTGTGTGCATCTTGAATAGTAATATCTGCCCGAAACAACATCTAGAATCGTCACCAGAGTCAGATCGTAACCACCGAGAAACGCACACATACCCGGGACGTGGCGTTTGGCCGAGTCACAATTCTACACCCGAGGAAGGTTGTCGAGAACCTTACGGGTTAAGTGTTACGTAATATAATGTCTTATTCAGCTTGTAATTAGAGGAGCATTTTGTCAACTTTTCTTCCGATAAAAGTGGTTTAGTTAAGTCGAAATATTTCGTGCCACTTGTAAGCTAATGTGTCGTTGTTGAAAATCGTTGGAACAATGAAAACAAACTAAATCGATATCGCCGTGTAATACTTAAGAACCATACTCAATAAAGTTCAACAATTAAATATAATTAAATATCTGTGTGTTTCATTTCTACCGGATACATCTGTGTGCTTCGCTTTTCTGTGTTGCCCAGGAGGATCAATTTAGTGCGCCCAATATCGGTGGTGTTCCTGCTAAATCAGCGTCGTGTTGACACACTAACAGAAACCGTCACAGGACAGTGCGTAGAATTCTTGACGGTACACCAAAGGGAAAGAGACCGGCAGGAGGGTCGCGACGGAGATGGGAGGTCAATGTAAGGTTTGACATTGAAAAGATCGGATGAGCTCTTCAAGCGTGGAAGGAGAGTGCACAGGACAGGGAACGATGGAGGAGTCGAGTCGGTGAGGTCATAAACTTTCGGGTTCCCACAGGCCAATAAATAGTAAATAGTATTAAACTTATTATTAATTTTATTTTATTAACAAAAAAGAAAACTTTCGATTTATAAAAAAAGCAAAATGTCCTATAGACACAACTTTATTTTCCAAGAACGCTTGCGAGAGAATTAACCCATTCTCGATAGTACTCTCTAGACAGATAGCATTGGGATAGGAGGTTTCCGAAATAAAATTACGAGGGCAGTTTGATAAGTCAGTGACTTTTTGAATTTCCCGCACAATAACTTTAAATGAAACACTGCTCCACTCAACTACCCTCTTTAAATAGACTACTGCCAAAGTTTGAGCAAGCTGCTTCATTTAGTTTGTGTTGGGCAGGCATGAAAGCAGACAACCTTGTAAATTTTAACGAAAATGAAAAAAAAAAAGAACTTTGTGTGCTAATCAAGCAAAATCGATAAATTGGGTTACCAATTCAGCTACCCCATTCAGCATATTCTGTAGCTTTAACCCCCTGCTACTATTTCCTGTTTCTAAACATGAAGAAATGGCTGGGCGGTAAGAGAGAATGAAGAGGTCATCACAGAAACTAACGCCCATTTTGCAGCCCTTGAGGAAACCTATTATTTGCAAGGAATAAAAAAATTGTAAAACCACTGGACTAAATGTATCGAGCTAAAAGGAAACTATGTTGAGAAAGAAAATGCTAATTTGCCGAAAAAAATATTCAAAAAGTCATTGACTTATCAAACTGCCCTCTTTTTTTTTAGCTGGACATTGGTCTTGCGGCATCGCCTCGAATAATCTTGACAATGAAATTATCTATCCTGTTAGGTCCTGATTTATCATACAGGACTTTATTCGGGTAGATTTTCTTATGTTGCCACTTTGGGGTTCTATATATTTCGAGGCACGAACACAAATACCCACAAAACCTCCATGTAGAATGGGGATATGTTGTACAATACCGGGCAGTCACATAGCAGTACTGGTCATATGAATGCCGGGTATGAAATTATTTTGACTTTGAAGTCTAGACAATTACTATGGAATATACTTCTTGTCATAGCATATGCGCTTTTGGACGGGGTAAAAGCAGCTGCTACGTGCTTACAACGGCATCTGACTACAGTTTTTACTTGTAGGGGAACATTAGTACTTCCTACATTGGAGTATTTTTTCCAATTCCGTAATCACTCGATGCCCTTGTGGCGCGAATGTTGTGAAAAGGATAGTTTCTGTTTTCTGGAAATCAATCTGTAATATCCAGTCGCTGCAAAATATGTTTGATTCTATTGAAGTCGTCTTGCAGAAGTATCAATCTTTTCTCCAGATCTGTACAACACAATGTCATCGGCGATCGCAATGGCATGCTTGAGAGAATCCAATAGTTCACTAGTGTAAATGTTGCGGATTCGCATTCGAAACAACTAGCGAATTCGCAATAACTATATGTGGCATCACCTTTAACAATTTTTTTTTAATTCAATTCAATTTTTATTTAGTAGATAATTACATTTATGGTATATTTTACAACTAGTACTTAAGAGATTTAGGATAGCAATTCCTTTACAACTATAATCTTAAATCTATATAACGACAAAAATCTATATAACGACAGCACCTTTAACAATGTCAGCAATCAGCTGACATTTATGAATTCTGTTGGTTGTCACTTGACAACCATTTTTATGTTTTTTTCCTTCTTTCGTTAGCTGTTGTTGACATCGGGCAAAGAATTTATAATCAGTGTACAGAATCATAATCAGTAGAAATAAATATTAATTATTAATTGCAAAGAAAGCACACCGTGTTGTTCGTGACTTTTGGAGAATTATTTCTGGGATTTCTGGCTTCAATCAACTTGAGGTATTCATTTCCTTTTCTAACATCATTACAAATTGTTTCAGCCAACGGCACACATCGCTACGAGCGCTGCTCACTGTTCCTCACGCCAGCCCACAACACAATAAGAACCCGGTGTTCGTGGAAGGTGTGTTCAACGCTTGTTGAACATACAGTAAATGTTAAATAGAATGGGAGAGTTTACTGCTCCGTGCCGCAAGGAGTTTTTGATGTAAAAGGTCTTGTTGGAGATTGCATCTCCACGTTTTACCATGATCATATCGTAGATAATATATATCAAATATTCGGGCATACCCAGGTTTGATAACTTATATACAAGCCCTTTTAACCATACGATATCTGAAGCCTTTTCAAAACCCAACAAACAGGTCACCTGTATTGTAAAATTTAATATATAAATCATATAAAAAATGAAACTACTACTACCTCTGCATTGTGGATTTGCTTTGTTACACTGTATGTCGGAAACAAGTTTTGAGGGGGTTGGACCGTGTCATGTTGCGATCAAAATCCAGTCTGGTTATTCGGAATGACACCATTTTCATCACACCAGTTTATCAATACTCTATTTATAATTTTTTCGAATACCTTGGTGATGTTTGGAAGCAAGTTAATCGAGCGAAGATTGCTCGATTTCGCATGTCCTTGTCCTTTTTCGGATGGGACGGACTGCTGCAGAATTTCAACGGTTTGGCTAAGAAGCATTATTTAGAGCCTTGTCGAACAAAAGAGTGTAAACCTATTTCAAGAGACGAATGCTTTAGAACAATGTTTGGAATACTACCTATACCAGAAGATTTCTTGTCCTTAATGGATCTAAGGATGTCCGTAAGCTCATCTTTGTATTGTGACGCATATGACAATCAGTACTAGAATATTCTAGAGAGTCCGAAACAGAGTACTAGAATATTCCAAAAAGTAATGGAAAACTGGAGACCGTGAACAGTAGAACATTCAAGACTATGGAACGGACGGAAACGAAACGCCGAATCAGAATAAGCAAACGGTATAAATACGTCGCACACAGAATATGGAGATAAGTAAGAAGTAGAAGGTCAAGCAAGCGATAAGTAATGAGTAAGAAGTAATAAGTGTGGACGCGATAAGTACGGAAGCGATAAGTGAAGAAATCGTTAAGTATACGGTAAAAAGTAACGGTTGTTATTAACGGACTAATAAAGTGTCACATTAATTCAAAATCGATTCAACGGCTCTTACTTATTCAAAATAATTAATCCAGCGAACCCTAAGCTCGCTACAGTATGTACAAGTACGTACTTGTGTTTAGATTACTAAGCAGAGAATACCCTCTATTATTTTCAATAAAGGTGGTTAAACTTCGACTTTCGAGACCCCAACTGTTAAGTTAAGAGACATGGGAAACGTGAGCACCTAGGCGAACTCAGACCGACGCCGACTCGTCAACTGATTCGGCATATCTTCTTTGCCCATAATACGACTTATATTCGAGATTCCGTGTTATGGGTGGTGTCTGCGTCTTCACGCGGTCCGAACTGGCTTCCCAAGGGATGGAGGCGTTAGAGCCCAATAACTTGGATATCATGCGAGTGAAGGTCATACTGAGGAATTCTGTTAAATTTCTTTGTTGTCTTTACCCTCCCCCGAATGACGATCGACCGGTGACACTTTTCCAACATCTTTCACCTACCGAAGACTGCAGACAGATCAATCACCCGGCTTCTGAAATGTTCGTCCACAAGGTTGGTTCGTACATTCTAACAGAACCGATGGGGTTGGGGGGCTAGCGGAGATGTTTCCTGTTAGCCGCAATTTAACCCAACTCATGGAGGAACCTACACGAATGCCGGATACCCGAGGTGATTATGCGAACACCCTGGATATGTTTTTGACATCCGAACCGAGCATTTATATCGTGGAAGTTGCTGCGCCACTGGGAAACTTAGATCACTGCTCCGTACTGGTCATCATCATCATCGGCACTACAACCGGGAACCGGTCTTGGCCTTATTTAGCAAGTCCTGAGGCTTGTTAAATTTTCCATAATGATTTGTTTTTTCCGGGCAAGGTGATTAGTCTTGCGCCAGAGGCTCCCCGACGGGGAAACGAACCCCGGTCTCCCGCGTAACAGGCGGGTATACTAACCAGTATACTATCGAGGAGCCATGCTCCGTACTGGTCTCGCAGTCAAAAATAAAGCTAATGTGTTGGCAAATTTATTTTCCGCGAATTCAAATCTCGATGCCGGTCTTTTGGAGCCACCTCTGATGGCTCCGATACGGTCTTCGATATGGGATGTGAGGTTCTGCACGCATATTATTCAACGCGTTCTACGTGGACTGGACTGTAGGAAAGCAACCGTCTAGGACGGAATACCAGCAATAGTCCTTAAGAGCTGTGCTCAAGAACTGTGGCCTGTTCTTGCCATGTTCATCCCCATATCTTATGCACGGAGGACATTTCCTATCTGCTGGAAAATCGCTTGAGTTCAGCCAATCCTAAAGAGGGGAAACAGTGTCTCCCTTATAACCGATATATGGACATCTGCGATTGAGCGGCATGATAAGTCAAGGGCAGTCAAATTGGATATCTCCAAGGCTTTTGACCGCGTCTGATACGGAGACTTGCTGAGCAAACTTCATTCATACAGACTTTCCCAGCAGTTTTGCGACTGAACGAAGAGCTTCCTCGAGGACTGGTTGATCCGGCTTGTTGTAGGCGGCGAGTGTTAGGATCTGTATCCTGTTAATTTTGGGGTGCCTCATGCTTCTATTTTGGTTCCAACATCGTTTTTGCTGCACATAAAACATTTGTTCGAGTCAACGGATAACAGAGTGTTCAGTTTTACTGATGAAGGCGCGCTTCTTTACTTTTTGTTGAGTGATCGGCCGAGTAATGCGTCAGCGTCGCATCATCTGAGATGTGGACAGATTGACTCTTTGAATCGGGATCTGGATAAGGTCCTGCAGTGTCGAATATCGCCAGCCTCTGGAAAACTGAGTTATCTTTCTAGAGCCAAGAAATATTTTACTCCAACTTCTTATTCCGTATAAATCTCAAATCAGACCCGTGCTCGAATATTGCTCCATGGTTTGACACTGTCCACATCTCAGTTCTTCTCCTAAGCATACCCTCGATCTACTTGAGAGCATACAGAGACGTGCGATCCGCCTGACCGGAGAGTCGGCGCTGACGTCGGGGCTACAGTCGCTATCACATCAAAGGCGCGTAGTCGACTTCTGTCTGTTTTACAGATATTATCACAGGTACTGTTTTTCGGAGATTCGTGGAATTGTTCAGCGCAATTGGGTTTGTATGCGCTCCATGAGACAATCCGATCGATTCCACCAATTTGTGGTTTACCTCCCTATGGCGCGAACAATTAATCTTGCTATGGGGTTGCATGTCATACAAAGGTACCGGCCCCTTACATCGCATAGAAGGTATAATGAACGCCCAAAGCTACATTAATGTCCTTGAAGATGTAATGCTGTCCTATGCAGATGGAGAATTGCCTGTAACATGGGAATTTATGCAGGACAATGTCCCTAAGCATACCGCGAGAGCAACGAGAGCATGGTTTTCTAATAATTCCGTGGATGTCACCGATTGGCCTTCATGTAGCCCGGACCTAAACCCAATACAAAACCTCTGGAACGAATTAATAAGAGAAGTAAACAAGCATAAAATAAGTAACTTAAATGAATTGTATGAGATTGCTAAAGCAGCTTGGGAAAACATAACACCGAATAATTGTCAGGACCGTATTGGTTCAATGCCCAGGCGGTGTAAGGCAGTGATTAAAAACAAAGGTTTTCCTACAAAATACTAAGCTAAGACATCAAATTTGGACTAAAAATCAATCGTTCTTCATTAGATCGCCAGCTAATTTTGTTTTACAAAACCTTTGAATTTAATTTTATGTTTTTTTGCTATTTTTTTTGTAAATATTATTTATATTTTAATTAATATACTAAAATAAATATATAAAAAACATTTTACAAACTGTTTATAGCAAAGAATTTTAATAAAAAATTATTGTAAACAAAATTTCTAGTATCGTTCTTAATTAATTCGCCACAACTGTATATATATATATTGTGACGCATATGACGGTCGGTACTGGAATGTTCTAGAGAGTCCGAAACAGAGTACTAGAATATTCTATAAAGTAATGGAAAACTGGAGACTAGGAACAGTGGAACATTCAAGGCAGTGGAACGGACGGAAACGAAACGCCGAAACAGTATAAATACGTCGCACACAGAGCATAGTGATGAGTATGAAGTAGGAAGTGAAACAAGCGGTCGCTGATGAGTAAGAAGTAGAAGGTGAAGCAAGCGATAAGTGTGGTAGTAATAAGTAAGCAGTAAAATACGCGATAAGTACGGAAGCGATAAGTCAAGAAATCGTTGTGTTCTGTAAAAGTAACTGTTGTGATTAACGGACTAATAAAGTGTTATATTAATTCAAAATCGATATAACGGCTCTTATTTATTTTAAAAATAATTAATCCAGCGAACCCCAAGCTCGCTACAATATATATATATATATATATATATATATATATATATATATATATATATATATATCATCACCATGCTCTGTGTGCGGCGTATTTATACTGTTTCAGCGTTTCGTTTCCGTCCGTTCCATTGCCTTGAATGTTCTACTGTTCCTAGTCTCCAGTTTTCCATTACTTTATAGAATATTCTAGTACTCTGTTTCGGACTCTCTAGAATATTCTAGTACTGATTGTCATATGCGCCACAATATATATATATATATATATATATATATATATATATATATATAATTATATAACTATGGGGCTTGGTCCCCTGCTCGCTACACTCGCCAACCCCGTATCAGTTTTAATGTAATTATCAACAATTTGAATTGAAATTTCTTTTTTGTCTCTACCGCTCCCCGAATGACGATCCACCAGCGACACTTTTCGACTATCTTTCAGGTACCATCGGTTGGATGCAAATCAACACTAGCAAGTTGGACATCCTCATCATCAGAAATAAATGGATTTTGCTCATCGAATATGTACCATGGTTGATTTTCACCTGTCTTTAGAACTTGGTGAATGAACTTGTGGTTGATGGACATAGCTTCGATGAGCAAATTTGTGAGTGAATTTGGAAACGCGTCGTCGTCAGTTGGAGGTGTGAGTGATGTCTCGTTGACAGTCAACAAATCAAATTCGGCATTGTCCCGTTTATCCATGAATATCTTATCCCAGAAATTTTCGATAGCAAAATCCCAAGAATAATTAGATCTGTTATATAATATATTCACAATTTAATTAATCACAATATATTGTAGTAAAGTAATATATTTACATTTTTTTTAATGGTAAGTAAAGGACTTACTTGTATTGACCGTGGAGCGGTCGCTGTACCTGCTGCTAGCAGGTTGCAGGGGGCATTGAGCTTTGTGCTCCCCTGTTCAGCTTACTGTTGATAATATCTCTTAGCGAGTCCTCTATTTCAAACCTTTCTTCAATTGCACTTGCAATTGAGCACTTGGATCTACGAAGTTGTTTTCTCTTTCGAGTGTTAGCTTGTTTTTCGGTTCTATATCGGAATTTGAGCTCAGTCCGGTAGCAAGCTGTTGAGTTTGAATCAAATTTCAAAATGTAAACATAACCTTAAAGTCTTATACCAAAAAGAAAAGACTAAAGTGATATGTTTGCTCCAAAATTGTAATCTAGGACATTATTGTAAAAGACAAGTAGTCGACTGGAAGCGTTGTGAGGAACTGGTTGGTGTACATCGGAAAAGGTTTAGTAACGGAAAGGTATTCTTGGCACCACGTTTTTTTTGTGTTCAATTTTTCACTCTACGTTTTTGTTCAACGTTTATGAGTAAACAATTCTTTTCTACAATTGGCGAGTTCTCTGGTGTTCCCTACCCAATGTAAAACCCAAGATCGGATCATCGGTAGTCGTGGCAGAACTGATGGATCTCATCGATGATAACCCGATTGAAGAGGACGGCAGTGATGGTGAAGACACTGATGCTTCAGGCCGTTCCCCGAAACGGATTTACAATGATGATGACGAGTTGGACGATCGACTGGAAGACGGCGACTGTGACCTTATTGAAGAGAATCTTGATTTGAAAGTCAAACACAGAAAGCGTTCCAAGTGTCTGCGTCGTACACAGGACGAAGAAAGTGATGGAGAGGAACAGCACGTCGATGAAGGTTCAGCACGTGAGGCTAAAGCCGAACAGCTATTCGACGACGAAGACGATGTTGAACGCTGTTCTGAACGTAGTCACAGGAAAACTGAGGCGGCAAAACATTTCAATGATGATGAAGAATCGGAGTCTGATGCTGAGGATTTTATTGTAGACGACGAAGGAAGGGCAATTGCTGAGAATAAGAAAAGACGACTTCTAGGCACTGACGCGTCATTGCAAGAAGGTCAGGACAGTTTCGGTGTAGATTTCGACTATGAGGATTTCACTAAGTATGACGAGGACGAATATGAACCCGAATACGAACCTAGTGAATTGGAAAGGGGTCACTTTACTGACTTGGACAATGAAATCCGTAAAACGGATATTCCTGAGCGAATGCAATTACGTGAAGTTCCTGTTACGCTTGTTCCAGAGGGACCCAAGGAACTACAAGCTGAAGCTGAATGGATTTACAAACAGGCGTTTTGTAAATCAACTGTTTCTGAACAAGAGAGATCAACTGATGTGGAGGTCGAGACCGCTATTGTAAGCCACCACATACGGGGGGTAAGATCAAGCTAGAGGTGCCGTTAATTGCGTTCTATAGAGAAGAACACGTGAAACCAGAACTAACGTGTGACGACCTATGGAAAGTGTATTACTGCGACGCACGCTGGTGTTTACTGTCAGCTCCAAAGAACAAACCGCTCCAGTTATTTGAAGAGATGTGGAACTACCAGTTGGATACGCTTATGAAATCGACAGATGCTCTAATATCAGGCGATATGCGTGATAAGAAGAGAAGAAGAGCTTAAGGGTGTGCTCATGCATTTTCTCTTATACTATTCGCATGAGATCCCTAAAATGCAAGAGTAATTCCGTCGTCAGGAAAACGAAGAATGGCGACAGGCTAGAGCTGACGCGAAAAGGAGAGCAGTAGAAAATTTGGAAGGAGGTCAAGAACTTCCACCCCCGAA
This sequence comes from Microdon myrmicae, assembly GCA_963931805.1. NCBI lineage: Eukaryota > Metazoa > Arthropoda > Insecta > Diptera > Syrphidae > Microdon > Microdon myrmicae. The sequence continues at coordinate 186,771,713 of OZ007496.1, forward strand.
CGCCAAGATGAAAGTGGTACATCGTGACCGACAGGCAACTTTGGTTAACCCAGAGGACCAGTGAACTTAGTTCGGGACGAACTAATCTAGGCGGAGGGTAGTGTGACGCATATGACAATCAGTACTGGAATATTTGAGAAAGTCCGAAACAAAGTATTAGAATAATCTAGAAAGTACTGGAAAACTGGAGACTATGAGCAAAAAGAAGCGAGAGGAAAAACGATGTCTCCAGTGACAGAAGTGTCACCTGTGACGGACGAGCGAAAAAGAAAAGAACGGTTGTCAAGAGCAGAAAAATAAAGATTGAATAGAAAATTGATTTCAGGGCTTATTTTGTGTGAATAATTAATCCAGCGAATTCTAAGTTCGCTATAATATTTTTGCATGTTTCTGAGAGTTCACATGGTCCTCAACCGTTTTCGTTTAATTGGCTGGCAAGCTTCTTGAAATAAGAGAATGTTTGTACTGTAGAAATGGGTTCACTCATATTGATAATTAATTCAGCGAATTTACGCGGTAGTTGATGATTATAAAAAAAAAGATGATGAGAATAAAAAACTTCGAAATACTAGGCAATCACTGAATTATGGTTATAAGAAAAAAGGTCAGGCCTGGTATTCTTATCATAAGATCCACATTCGCTGAATAGAAAGCAATCAACCTCGTTTCTTAGAATTTACTGAGAATTAAGCTGGAGAGACTGTTTTACAAAGAACCTTTATGGAAACCGCCCCAAACTAATTAATTTAAATACCCTAGAAGGTCACAGATATCTTTCCAATTTTTTCTCCATCCATATCATATATCTTATTTAAGGTTGCGTGACAGAGCAAATTTTCTTAACTCCGCCTTTTTAATGGACACCCTCGTAATTTAATTCATCTTCGCATATGCTATATACTCGCCCGCCACCACTCTTACGGATTTAACTTTAGAAAGCTGTGGAGCGTCAATTCCAACATATCGTCTTAAGAGTTTATCTTCAGTACTTCCACTCCACTTTATTTCCTGAAATATTCCTCCTAACTAACAACCATTTACATATTTGCACAAGCTATACGTATTTTAGAACATTTTAAGATAAATCTAGCTTGTTTATTAAGTCCAATAAACAAGAATTTTGCCTCCATTTAATCCGAACTATATAAAAATAAAATATATCATATAAGATAGATCAAAGGAGATGTAATCTAAGCCTTAATAGTCGTTGCAGAAACTGTCATCAGTGTGTCATCTTGATGGTAGTCTTGCAATAATTTGGGAAATAAATAAGTTTGCCTATATTTTGAAATTGATACATATGAATAGTACTGGTGAATTTCAATAGTTTCGTTTTAATCTTTGTGGTATAAACTTTGTGTCGTATAATTTTACACAATATAAATACTTTCTAGTCGTTCAGTGACCGGTGTGCGTTTATGTTTACAAACCTGTAATATACGTAGGTGATAATATTGTTAAAGCAGTACTAGTTTTACATTTTAAAGCAATAGTTTTTATCGTAAATTTGTGGGCTACACCTACACATATCCCAACGATATAATGTAAGTTGCAGATCCTCTCCGTTTTTAAATCAGTCCAGCGAATACACATATTTAAAAATATAAACTATACGTTAATTCGAATTTTAGATAAATTCAATCCTATTCCACATAAAACAACTTTTCTGATAAGTAATTAGCATCTGTTTTGGAGACCATATATAAAGTTTTTGCTATGCGTATTATTTATATATATTTTTTATTTTGTTTACCTATTTCTATAGATTTGTGGAGAAATATTGTTATTTAGACGAGGTTTTCCTAGGATGTCCTTTCTTGGAATCTTTTAAAGACTTGGACTTTGTTTACATTCAAAGTGAATCCTTAGTCCTAATCCTTAGATAAACATGAATACTTGCAACATGGTTAAAGTACGTGACGTGGGTGATGGAGGTGAGGTGGTGACGACCCCACAGAAGGTCATACATCATCAGTGCAAAATAATCAGCATTTCCAAATTATGAAAGCCTTGGGAACGGAAACGCAAAGTTATTTGATATTGTTGAACACTTTGCAATCCCCCACGATAACGTGAACAGAATGCAGGGTAGTATTAGAACATTCATAATTAGAACTATTGAACACTTTTCCTTTTGATTTGGCATAGATGTTAAAAATTATAAGAGTAATCCTGACTCAACATTTAAAAAACCGACCCAAGAACGTCATTTTATCTATAACATATAATAGGTAAATACTAACTTCATCCTTTGATCTGTTTTGCGGTTTAGACTATCTAAGCATGTTCTTTTACCTACGAATCGGGCTTTGCTTTCGTCTAGGCTTTTACTTCTTTCATAGATTTAGTATAAGGACGTGCCTATCGTCTGAAAACTTACTAGCAGTACATCCTCTCACACATAGTAATTCAAATTTTTGCCACAACTTCTTCAGTCCTATCTGAGTTGTGTTGTAGGGTACGTCGTCCACAATAATATAATCAGCAACTCAATTGCTATCCACAATACAATCAGTTCGCAATGGTCTTCAATTAGCACAAAAGAGCGCCCGTTGAAGTTAATAATTTACAAAACATTTACAAAACAATATCAGCTCTCATCAATATCAGAAAAAACAAAAGGTATAAGTCGGTAGCCTGGCAGGCGTAGGTGTGATGAGTCGACACTGCCATAAGGGAACAAATCATCAAGAAAACACCGACTCGACAAAAAGAAGACGTAGGAAAAAACGGAAAAAAGGGGGATATACGCGTCGGCACGTGGAATGTTCGAACGTTATATAAACCGGGCGCGATACAGACGGTCGTAGAAAGCGTGAAACATTATAAAATGGACATCGTCGCGCTTCAGGAAGTCCGACTCCCACATCAGGTAATCGAAACCAACGGATTTACACTGGCGTGTGGAGATACCGATACACATAACCTTAGAACCGGCTCCATCATAACAAGAAGATTACGGTCCGTGTAAAAGCAATTTATTAATGACCGAATGTCGGTGCTCAAAATACAGGGATCATGGTACAATTATGTATTTATAAACGTACACGCCCCAACAGAATCTACGGACGCAGAAACGAAGGACACATTCTATCTCATCATTCGATGTTAAAATCCTCCTCGGGGACCTGAATGCGTAAATTGGAAAGGAAGACATCTTCCAACCAACTATAAGTAAAGAGAGCCTACACAACGTTTCAAATGATAATGGAATTCGAATTATCACGTTCGCAGCGTCCAAAGATGTGGTAGTGAAAAGCACGATGTTCAAGCACAAGCAAATCCATATCACTCGACGGCATAATGCGCAACCAAATAGACCACTTCCCCATAGACAAAAGACACTACTCGAATATCTTTGACGTAAGATCATATAGAGGAGCAGATCGCTACTCCGATCACCTTCTAGTGATGGGCAAAATTAGAAGTCGGCTCGCAGCAAACTCACATGGGCAATCACGGGAGACGAGCAAAAAGTTCGACATTGACAAACTAAAAGACCTACGCAAAAGGGCTGAATATCAAGAGGAACTAACGAATAGATTTAGCATCCAAGAGAATGCGAGTAGTGAGGAAGAGGAAGCCAATAGTGTGAACACTAAATGGACATCGATCAGAGACACAATCAAACAAACAGCCCAAAAGGTATTAGGGTTTAAGAAAACAATTAAGTCCAAATCTTGGTTTGACGATGAGTGCAGGGCGAAGATCGAACAACGTAAACGCCTCAGAGTGATCCACTTAGAAAGATATGATGAAGTCAACGCAGAAAGATACGCGACAAATCGGAAAGAGACAACAAGACTTTTCAAACACAAAAAACGCGAATGGGAGAAGACTAGGATCGAAAAAAAAAAAAAAATGGTTGTCTGGGCGCAAGGCGCTCGGACATTATATTCGTGACAACGTATCCTAAATATGTAACATTAAATACACAAGTTATTAAATCAAAATTAAAGTGTTTTTTTTCCGAATGCCTCCAAGTGTAGGCATTAATTTTGGTTTGCTTAACGAAATTTTACAAGTAGTGCAAACTACTGTGTATTCGTCAGGACACCGTTTGTTTATTTTCTTTTGTGTGCTAGTCCGAAATTACGTTCATCTGTTGCACTGTGATCGGTTTTAAATCGCGTTCAAACCAAAGTCTATCGTAAACAGAGCAAGCATACCCAAAGTCATTGTCAAGAAACATCAATTTAAATCTTGATATCGATTTGTTCCATTTCATGTCCCATACCTCTTGCGCCGATATAACTGGTTGTATTGTAAAATACACGGGTTCTGCTGGTAAAGGCTGTTGTAGGTTTACAACCTGTAGTTCTTGAACGTTGTTTAAACTTGCCGCTGCGAAACCACTATGAACAGACAATTTTCTCTTAGCTGTATCCGATTTGTTTAATGCTGCAAGGCGCTGCCTGTATTCGCGTTGTCTCTGTGTATTTTTTGTCTCTACACTTTCAACCTGTACAGCTGTTCTCGACAGTGCAAGGCGCTGTCTGCATTCCCGTTGTCTCTCTGCATTTGACTTAGGAGCAATTAAGAGAGTCGCGCTCTCGATCACTGCGGCTCGTGCGTTATCGGTTATCGTTATCGTAACGCTACAAACTTTTTTCCGAATGCCTCCCAAGGTATACCGATTTATAAAACGTTGTCACGTCAAAATCCTAGAAAATGCCAGAGGAAATAATATCAGGGGTATGTATGCCGGCATAAATTCAATTAGAAATGGCCATCGAGGGAGAGCTGTAGTGCTCTGAAAAGCCCTACCACCTTTTTCCCCCATTTCCACATCCAAATCCCAGCTATATCACCCTAAAACCCAAAATCCTGTCAAAACCTGAAAAAACCCAAACATGATCCAAAATTCGCAATAAACGAATCAAACATTCGTTTATCGCCTAACATTTGCCCCCACGGCATAATTAAATCCTAAATTAAAATCAAATTCACAATAAACGAATCTAATATTCGTTTATCATTCTACATTTGCCCCACGGCATCAATCGAAAACCAAAATTCAGAGATCGTTATCTCTTTCTAAAATTTTCCATTAAGAAAAACAAATAGAAAACCAAATCCAGATACATATCCACATCTGCGCAATACTTTCGTAAGAATTCAAGAAATTGAATTCTTATCTAAAGTAAACACTGAGCATCTCACTCAGGATACAAAAATCGAGATTTTTGTACGAAATTGTGCATTTTTAAGATACAAATCTTGATTTGTTTTCCTTTATAAAAGAATGGTAAAGTAATATCCACATTCATTCCAATTGAATCATTCGACTCATTCACTTCAATCGCATCCCTATCCCGTACTCAGTATCAGGTTCGGATCAGTATCCCGCACTCAGCATCCAGTACTAAGTATTCCGAAGGCTTTATAAAAATTGTACACAATAGGATTCCAACTGATATTCAAGCCAAGGAGGAGCTGGCCAATAAAAGGTTATAGTAAGCAAAATTGATCTTTCATTTTTCCAAAGCCCCAAAATATTCAGGCGAATCCCAGCGGAGACAAGGGCTTGGAAAAGCCAGAACAAGAGTCAGAGTAACCACAACCAACGACAGGACGTTGCTCTTCCCTCAGGCATATGAGGAAGCACTGCGACGCCCCTTTGTAGGACGTTTTTCAGGAGCGGTCTAAGAGATCCCTTCTCCTTTTAAGGACTAGGAGACACGTTTCCTGAAACCAAACCAAACTCATATTGATAATTAATTCAGCGAATTTACGCGGTAGTTGATGATTGTAAAAAAAAAGATGATGAGAATAAAAAACTTGGAAATACTAGGCAATCACTGAATTATGGTTATAAGAAAAAAGGTCAGGCCTGGTATTCTTATCATAAGATCCACATTCGACGAATAGAAAGCAATCAACCTCGTTTCTTAGAATTTACTGAGAATTAAGCTGGAGAGACTGTTTTACAAAGAACCTTTATGGAAACCGCCCCAAACTAATTAATTTAAATACCCTAGAAGGTCACAGAAATCTTTCCAATTTTTTCTCCATCCATATCATATATCTTATTTAAGGTTGCGTGACAGAGCAAATTCTCTTAACTCCGCCTTTTTAATGGACACCCTCGTAATTTACTTCATCTTCGCATATGCTATATACTCGCCCGCCACCACTCTTACGGTTTTAACTTTAGAAAGCTGTGGAGCGTCAATTCCAACATATCGTCTTAAGAGTTTATCTTCAGTACTTCCACTCCACTTTATTTCCTGAAATATTCCTCCTAACTAACAACCATTTACATATTTGCACAAGCTATACGTATTTTAGAACATTTTAAGATAAATCTAGCTTGTTTATTAAGTCCAATAAACAAGAATTTTGCCTCCATTTAATCCGAACTATATAAAAATAAAATATATCATATAAGATAGATCAAAGGAGATGTAATCTAAGCCTTAATAGTCGTTGCAGAAACTGTCATCAGTGTGTCATCTTGATGGTAGTCTTGCAATAATTTGGGAAATAAATAAGTTTGCCTATATTTTGAAATTGATACATATGAATAGTACTGGTGAATTTCAATAGTTTCGTTTTAATCTTTGTGGTATAAACTTTGTGTCGTATAATTTTACACAATATAAATACTTTCTAGTCGTTCAGTGACCGGTGTGCGTTTATGTTTACAAACCTGTAATATACGTAGGTGATAATATTGTTAAAGCAGTACTAGTTTTACATTTTAAAGCAATAGTTTTTATCGTAAATTTGTGGGCTACACCTACACATATCCCAACGAAATAATGTAAGTTGCAGATCCTCTCAGTTTTTAAACCAGTCCAGTGAATACACATATTTAAAAATATAAACTATACGTAAATTCAAATTTTAGATAAATTCAATCCTATTCCACATAGAACAACTTTTCTGATAAGTAATTAGCATCAGTTTTGGAGACCATATAAAGTTTTTGCTATGCGTATTATTTATATATATTTTTTATTTTGTTTACCTATTTCTATAGATTTGTGGAGAAATATTGTTATTTAGACGAGGTTTTCCTAGGATGTCCTTTCTTGGAATCTTTTAAAGACTTGGACTTTGTTTACATTCAAAGTGAATCCTTAGTCCTAATCCTTAGATAAACATGAATACTTGCAACATGGTTAAAGTACGTGACGTGGGTGATGGAGGTGAGGTGGTGACGACCCCACAGAAGGTCATACATCATCAGTGCAAAATAATCAGCATTTCCAAATTATGAAAGCCTTGGGAACGGAAACGCAAAGTTATTTGATATTGTTGAACACTTTGCAATCCCCCACGATAACGTGAACAGAATGCAGGGTAGTATTAGAACATTCATAATTAGAACTATTGAACACTTTTCCTTTTGATTTGGCATAGATGTTAAAAATTATAAGAGTAATCCTGACTCAACATTTAAAAAACCGACCCAAGAACGTCATTTTATCTATAACATATAATAGGTAAATACTAACTTCATCCTTTGATCTGTTTTGCGGTTTAGACTATCTAAGCATGTTCTTTTACCTACGAATCGGGCTTTGCTTTCGTCTAGGCTTTTACTTCTTTCATAGATTTAGTATAAGGACGTGCCTATCGTCTGAAAACTTACTAGCAGTACATCCTCTCACACATAGTAATTCAAATTTTTGCCACAACTTCTTCAGTCCTATCTGAGTTGTGTTGTAGGGTACGTCGTCCACAATAATATAATCAGCAACTCAATTGCTATCCACAATACAATCAGTTCGCAATGGTCTTCAATTAGCACAAAAGAGCGCCCGTTGAAGTTAATAATTTACAAAACATTTACAAAACAATATCAGCTCTCATCAATATCAGAAAAAACAAAAGGTATAAGTCGGTAGCCTGGCAGGCGTAGGTGTGATGAGTCGACACTGCCATAAGGGAACAAATCATCAAGAAAACACCGACTCGACAAAAAGAAGACGTAGGAAAAAACGGAAAAAAGGGGGATATACGCGTCGGCACGTGGAATGTTCGAACGTTATATAAACCGGGCGCGATACAGACGGTCGTAGAAAGCGTGAAACATTATAAAATGGACATCGTCGCGCTTCAGGAAGTCCGACTCCCACATCAGGTAATCGAAACCAACGGATTTACACTGGCGTGTGGAGATACCGATACACATAACCTTAGAACCGGCTCCATCATAACAAGAAGATTACGGTCCGTGTAAAAGCAATTTATTAATGACCGAATGTCGGTGCTCAAAATACAGGGATCATGGTACAATTATGTATTTATAAACGTACACGCCCCAACAGAATCTACGGACGCAGAAACGAAGGACACATTCTATCTCATCATTCGATGTTAAAATCCTCCTCGGGGACCTGAATGCGTAAATTGGAAAGGAAGACATCTTCCAACCAACTATAAGTAAAGAGAGCCTACACAACGTTTCAAATGATAATGGAATTCGAATTATCACGTTCGCAGCGTCCAAAGATGTGGTAGTGAAAAGCACGATGTTCAAGCACAAGCAAATCCATATCACTCGACGGCATAATGCGCAACCAAATAGACCACTTCCCCATAGACAAAAGACACTACTCGAATATCTTTGACGTAAGATCATATAGAGGAGCAGATCGCTACTCCGATCACCTTCTAGTGATGGGCAAAATTAGAAGTCGGCTCGCAGCAAACTCACATGGGCAATCACGGGAGACGAGCAAAAAGTTCGACATTGACAAACTAAAAGACCTACGCAAAAGGGCTGAATATCAAGAGGAACTAACGAATAGATTTAGCATCCAAGAGAATGCGAGTAGTGAGGAAGAGGAAGCCAATAGTGTGAACACTAAATGGACATCGATCAGAGACACAATCAAACAAACAGCCCAAAAGGTATTAGGGTTTAAGAAAACAATTAAGTCCAAATCTTGGTTTGACGATGAGTGCAGGGCGAAGATCGAACAACGTAAACGCCTCAGAGTGATCCACTTAGAAAGATATGATGAAGTCAACGCAGAAAGATACGCGACAAATCGGAAAGAGACAACAAGACTTTTCAAACACAAAAAACGCGAATGGGAGAAGACTAGGATCGAAAAAAAAAAAAAAATGGTTGTCTGGGCGCAAGGCGCTCGGACATTATATTCGTGACAACGTATCCTAAATATGTAACATTAAATACACAAGTTATTAAATCAAAATTAAAGTGTTTTTTTTCCGAATGCCTCCAAGTGTAGGCATTAATTTTGGTTTGCTTAACGAAATTTTACAAGTAGTGCAAACTACTGTGTATTCGTCAGGACACCGTTTGTTTATTTTCTTTTGTGTGCTAGTCCGAAATTACGTTCATCTGTTGCACTGTGATCGGTTTTAAATCGCGTTCAAACCAAAGTCTATCGTAAACAGAGCAAGCATACCCAAAGTCATTGTCAAGAAACATCAATTTAAATCTTGATATCGATTTGTTCCATTTCATGTCCCATACCTCTTGCGCCGATATAACTGGTTGTATTGTAAAATACACGGGTTCTGCTGGTAAAGGCTGTTGTAGGTTTACAACCTGTAGTTCTTGAACGTTGTTTAAACTTGCCGCTGCGAAACCACTATGAACAGACAATTTTCTCTTAGCTGTATCCGATTTGTTTAATGCTGCAAGGCGCTGCCTGTATTCGCGTTGTCTCTGTGTATTTTTTGTCTCTACACTTTCAACCTGTACAGCTGTTCTCGACAGTGCAAGGCGCTGTCTGCATTCCCGTTGTCTCTCTGCATTTGACTTAGGAGCAATTAAGAGAGTCGCGCTCTCGATCACTGCGGCTCGTGCGTTATCGGTTATCGTTATCGTAACGCTACAAACTTTTTTCCGAATGCCTCCCAAGGTATACCGATTTATAAAACGTTGTCACGTCAAAATCCTAGAAAATGCCAGAGGAAATAATATCAGGGGTATGTATGCCGGCATAAATTCAATTAGAAATGGCCATCGAGGGAGAGCTGTAGTGCTCTGAAAAGCCCTACCACCTTTTTCCCCCATTTCCACATCCAAATCCCAGCTATATCACCCTAAAACCCAAAATCCTGTCAAAACCTGAAAAAACCCAAACATGATCCAAAATTCGCAATAAACGAATCAAACATTCGTTTATCGCCTAACATTTGCCCCCACGGCATAATTAAATCCTAAATTAAAATCAAATTCACAATAAACGAATCTAATATTCGTTTATCATTCTACATTTGCCCCACGGCATCAATCGAAAACCAAAATTCAGAGATCGTTATCTCTTTCTAAAATTTTCCATTAAGAAAAACAAATAGAAAACCAAATCCAGATACATATCCACATCTGCGCAATACTTTCGTAAGAATTCAAGAAATTGAATTCTTATCTAAAGTAAACACTGAGCATCTCACTCAGGATACAAAAATCGAGATTTTTGTACGAAATTGTGCATTTTTAAGATACAAATCTTGATTTGTTTTCCTTTATAAAAGAATGGTAAAGTAATATCCACATTCATTCCAATTGAATCATTCGACTCATTCACTTCAATCGCATCCCTATCCCGTACTCAGTATCAGGTTCGGATCAGTATCCCGCACTCAGCATCCAGTACTAAGTATTCCGAAGGCTTTATAAAAATTGTACACAATAGGATTCCAACTGATATTCAAGCCAAGGAGGAGCTGGCCAATAAAAGGTTATAGTAAGCAAAATTGATCTTTCATTTTTCCAAAGCCCCAAAATATTCAGGCGAATCCCAGCGGAGACAAGGGCTTGGAAAAGCCAGAACAAGAGTCAGAGTAACCACAACCAACGACAGGACGTTGCTCTTCCCTCAGGCATATGAGGAAGCACTGCGACGCCCCTTTGTAGGACGTTTTTCAGGAGCGGTCTAAGAGATCCCTTCTCCTTTTAAGGACTAGGAGACACGTTTCCTGAAACCAAACCAAACTCATATTGATAATTAATTCAGCGAATTTACGCGGTAGTTGATGATTGTAAAAAAAAAGATGATGAGAATAAAAAACTTGGAAATACTAGGCAATCACTGAATTATGGTTATAAGAAAAAAGGTCAGGCCTGGTATTCTTATCATAAGATCCACATTCGACGAATAGAAAGCAATCAACCTCGTTTCTTAGAATTTACTGAGAATTAAGCTGGAGAGACTGTTTTACAAAGAACCTTTATGGAAACCGCCCCAAACTAATTAATTTAAATACCCTAGAAGGTCACAGAAATCTTTCCAATTTTTTCTCCATCCATATCATATATCTTATTTAAGGTTGCGTGACAGAGCAAATTCTCTTAACTCCGCCTTTTTAATGGACACCCTCGTAATTTACTTCATCTTCGCATATGCTATATACTCGCCCGCCACCACTCTTACGGTTTTAACTTTAGAAAGCTGTGGAGCGTCAATTCCAACATATCGTCTTAAGAGTTTATCTTCAGTACTTCCACTCCACTTTATTTCCTGAAATATTCCTCCTAACTAACAACCATTTACATATTTGCACAAGCTATACGTATTTTAGAACATTTTAAGATAAATCTAGCTTGTTTATTAAGTCCAATAAACAAGAATTTTGCCTCCATTTAATCCGAACTATATAAAAATAAAATATATCATATAAGATAGATCAAAGGAGATGTAATCTAAGCCTTAATAGTCGTTGCAGAAACTGTCATCAGTGTGTCATCTTGATGGTAGTCTTGCAATAATTTGGGAAATAAATAAGTTTGCCTATATTTTGAAATTGATACATATGAATAGTACTGGTGAATTTCAATAGTTTCGTTTTAATCTTTGTGGTATAAACTTTGTGTCGTATAATTTTACACAATATAAATACTTTCTAGTCGTTCAGTGACCGGTGTGCGTTTATGTTTACAAACCTGTAATATACGTAGGTGATAATATTGTTAAAGCAGTACTAGTTTTACATTTTAAAGCAATAGTTTTTATCGTAAATTTGTGGGCTACACCTACACATATCCCAACGAAATAATGTAAGTTGCAGATCCTCTCAGTTTTTAAACCAGTCCAGTGAATACACATATTTAAAAATATAAACTATACGTAAATTCAAATTTTAGATAAATTCAATCCTATTCCACATAGAACAACTTTTCTGATAAGTAATTAGCATCAGTTTTGGAGACCATATAAAGTTTTTGCTATGCGTATTATTTATATATATTTTTTATTTTGTTTACCTATTTCTATAGATTTGTGGAGAAATATTGTTATTTAGACGAGGTTTTCCTAGGATGTCCTTTCTTGGATACTCTTAAAGACTTGGACTTTGTTTACATTCAAACTGAATCCTTAGTAGAAGATAAACATGAATACTTGCAACATGGTTAAAATTAAAGTACGTGACGTGGGTGATGGAGGTGAGGTGGTGACGACCCCACAGAAGGTAATACATCATCAGTGCAAAATAATCAGCATTTCCAAATTATGAAAGCCTTGGGAACGGAAACGCAAAGTTATTTGATATTGTTGAACACTTTGCAATCCCCCACGATAACGTGAACAGAATGCAGGGTAGTATTAGAACATTCATAATTAGAACTATTGAACACTTTTCCTTTTGATTTGGCATAGATGTTAAAAATTATAAGAGTAATCCTGACTCAACATTTAAAAAACCGACCCAAGAACGTCATTTTATCTATAGCATATAATAGGTAAATACTAACTTCATCCTTTGATCTGTTTTGCGGTTTAGATTATCTAAGCATGTTCTTTTACCTACGAATCCGGCTTTGCTTGGGTCTAGGCTTTTACTTCTTTCAAAGATTTAGTATAAGGACGTGCCTATCGTCTGAAAACTTACTAGCAGTACATCCTCTCACACATAGTAATTCAAATTTTTGCCACAACTTCTTCAGTCCTATCTGAGTTGTGTTGTAGGGTACGTCGTCCACAATAATATAATCAGCAACTCAATTGCTATCCACAATACAATCAGTTCCCAATGGTCTTCAATTAGCACAAAAGAGCGCCCGTTGAAGTTCATAATTTACAAAACAATATCAGTGATGAGTCGACACTGCCATAAGGGAACAAATCATCAAGAAAACACCGACTCGACAAAAAGAAGACGTAGGAAAAAACGGAAAAGGGGGGATATACGCGTCGGCACGTGGAATGTTCGAACGTTATATAAACCGGGCGCGATACAGACGGTCGTAGAAAGCGTGAAACATTATAAAATGGACATCGTCGCGCTTCAGGAAGTCCGACTCCCACATCAAGTAATCGAAACCAACGGATTTACACTGGCGTGTGGAGATACCGATACACATAACCTATTTATAAACGTACACGCCCCAACAGAATCTACGGACGAAGAAACGAAGGACACATTCTACAAGACCCTAGAGGAAGTATTCGATGGGATCTCATCATTCGATGTTAAAATCCTCCTCGGGGACCTGAACGCGTAAATTGGAAAGGAAGACATCTTCCAACCAACTATAGGTAAAGAGAGCCTACACAACGTTTCAAATGATAATGGAATTCGAATTATCACGTTCGCAGCGTCCAAAGATCTGGTAGTGAAAAGCACGATGTTCAAGCACAAGCAAATCCATATCACTCGACGGCATAATGCGCAACCAAATAGACCACTTCCCCATAGACAAAAGACACTACTCGAATATCTTTGACGTAAGATCATATAGAGGAGCAGATCGCGACTCCGATCACCTTCTAGTGATGGGCAAATTTAGAAGTCGGCTCGCAGCAAACTCACATGGGCAATCACGGGAGACGAGCAAAAAGTTCGACATTGATAAACTAAAAGACCTACGCAAAAGGGCTGAATATCAAGAGGAACTAACGAATAGATTTAGCATCCAAGAGAATGCGAGTAGTGAGGAAGAGGAAGCCAATAGTGTGAACACTAAATGGACATCGATCAGAGACACAATCAAACAAACAGCCCAAAAGGTATTAGGGTTTAAGAAAACAATTAAGCCCAAATCTTGGTTTGACGATGAGTGCAGGGCGAAGATCGAACAACGTAAACGCCTCAGAGTGATCCACTTAGAAAGATATGATGAAGTCAACGCAGAAAGATACGCGACAAATCGGAAAGAGACAACAAGACTTTTCAAACACAAAAAACGCGAATGGGAGAAGACTAGGATCGAAAAAAAAAAAAATGGTTGTCTGGGCGCAAGGCGCTCGGACATTATATTCGTGACAACGTATCCTAAATATGTAACATTAAATACACAAGTTATTAAATCAAAATTAAAGTGTTTTTTTTCCGAATGCCTCCAAGTGTAGGCATTAATTTTGGTTTGCTTAACGAAATTTTACAAGTAGTGCAAACTACTGTGTATTCGTCAGGACACCGTTTGTTTATTTTCTTTTGTGTGCCAGTCCGAAATTACGTTCATCTGTTGCACTGTGATCGGTTTTAAATCGCGTTCAAACCAAAGTCTATCGTAAACAGAGCAAGCATACCCAAAGTCATTGTCAAGAAACATCAATTTAAATCTTGATATCGATTTGTTCCATTTCATGTCCCATACCTCTTGCGCCGATATAACTGGTTGTATTGTAAAATACACGGGTTCTGCTGGTAAAGGCTGTTGTAGGTTTGCAACCTGTAGTTCTTGAACGTTGTTTAAACTTGCCGCTGCGAAACCACTATGAACAGACAATTTTCTCTTAGCTATATCCGATTTGTTTAATGCTGCAAGGCGCTGCCTGTATTCGCGTTGTCTCTGTGTATTTTTTGTCTCTACACTTTCAACCTGTACAGCTGTTCTCGACAGTGCAAGGCGCTGTCTGCATTCCCGTTGTCTCTCTGCATTTGACTTAGGAGCAATTTAGAGAGTCGCGCTCTCGATCACTGCGGCTATTGCGTTATCGGTTATCGTTATCGTAACGCTACAAACTTTTTTCCGAATGCCTCCCAAGGTATACCGATTTATAAAACGTTGTCACATCAAAATCCTAGAAAATGCCAGAGGAAATAATATCAGGGGTATGTGTGTCGGCATAAATTCAATTAGAAATGGCCATCGAGGGAGAGCTGTAGTGCTCTGAAAAGCCCTACCACCTTTTTCCCCCATTTCCACATCCAAATCCCAGCTATATCACCCTAAAACCCAAAATCCTGTCAAAACCTGAAAAAACCCAAACATGATCCAAAATTCGCAATAAACGAATCAAACATTCGTTTATCGCCTAACATTTGCCCCCACGGCATAATTAAATCCTAAATTAAAATCAAATTCACAATAAACGAATCTAATATTCGTTTATCATTCTACATTTGCCCCACGGCATCAATCGAAAACCAAAATTCAGAGATCGTTATCTCTTTCTAAAATTTTCCATTAAGAAAAACAAATAGAAAACCAAATCCAGATACATATCCACATCTGCGCAATACTTTCGTAAGAATTCAAGAAATTGAATTCTTATCTAAAGTAAACACTGAGAATCTCACTCAGGATACAAAAATCGAGATTTTTGTACGAAATTGTGCATTTTTAAGATACAAATCTTGATTTGTTTTCCTTTATAAAAGAATGGTAAAGTAATATCCACATTCATTCCAATTGAATCATTCGACTCATTCACTTCAATCGCATCCCTATCCCGTACTCAGTATCAGGTTCGGATCAGTATCCCGCACTCAGCATCCAGTACTAAGTATTCCGAAGGCTTTATAAAAATTGTACACAATAGGATTCCAACTGATATTCAAGCCAAGGAGGAGCTGGCCAATAAAAGGTTATAGTAAGCAAAATTGATCTTTCATTTTTCCAAAACCCCAAAATATTCAGGCGAATCCCAGCGGAGACAAGGGCTTGGAAAAGCCAGAACAAGAGTCAGAGTAACCACAACCAACGACAGGACGTTGCTCTTCCCTCAGGCATATGAGGAAGCACTGCGACGCCCCTTTGTAGGACGTTTTTCAGGAGCGGTCTAAGAGATCCCATCTCCTTTTAAGGACTAGGAGACACGTTTCCTGAAACCAAACCCCTACAAAACCATAACAGAGCCAAAATAATCCGAGACACAAACGGCTATCTGGTGACAGAAAAGAAACAATATCGTGATATCGCTCAATGTGCGCACCCATCAACCACAAATAAACGCACCAGACGTACATACAGCCGAGCCTCAGATCCCAGAGCCCTCTTTCGACGAAGTTGCAGACGCAATAAACCGATTGAAAAACAACAAAGTTCCCGGAGTCGACTGCATACCGGCAGAGCTTGTGAAGCATGGAGGAGAGGAAAATTACAGAGGAATGTCATTGCTCCCAACCACATACAAAATATTAACAAATGTCATACTGGCGAGAATCACACCGTACGCAGAAGACATATCGGGAGACTACCAATGCGGATTCCGTCAGAACCGGTCAACGAGCGACCAAATGTTAACAATAAGGCAACTACTGGAAAAGAAGTGGGAATACGGAGAGACAGTTCACCAACTGTTCGTTGACTTCAAAAAAGCCTACGACTCAGTCGCAAAGCAAAGACTCTACCATATTGGAGTTGAGCTGGGAATCCCAAAAAAATATGCGGCGCTCATTTAAATTTGCCTGAACGAAAACAAAGGACGAGTTAGAATAGAAAACCACCTCTCAGAACCATTTGAAATCAGGGACGGACTAAAACAGGGAGATGGCCTCTCACCATATCTCTTTAACCTTGTCCTCGAGTATGTCATCAAAAAGGTACAAGACGACAACATGACCGGGTCATCCCTGAACGGGGTCACGCAAGTGCTCGCATATGCGGAAGACATCGCCGTTTTGGGCGAGAATCTAGAAACTGTAAGTAAAAACAGTGAAATCATCATGCACGAGACAGAAGAGGTGGGCCTAGAAATAAATGAAGACAAAACAAAATACACGATTACGGCGAGAGCAGGTGGACCTCAGAGAACACACATAAATATCGGGGGCAAGATATTTGAAAATATCAAAAAATTTAAATACCTGGGAACAATACTGACGGCCAGTAACGAAATGTCGAAGGAAGTTAACAAAAGACTACACTCCGGCAACGCTAGTTGGCATGCAGTCAGTAAACTGCTGAAATCCAAGCTGCTATCACGTAATATAAAGCTCCGTGTCTATAGAACCATAATCATGTCGATTGTTCTATACGGATGCGAAACATGGGCTCTCAATAAACGGGAAGAAAACAAATTCCGCGTATTCGAGAATTAAGTCCTAAGGGGTACATTTGGCAGCAAATATGACGAGGAGGCAGAACAATGGAGGAAACTCCACAACCACGAATTGGAAGAGCTATACCGCAAACCTACAATAGTGAGAGTAATCAAGTCGCGAAGATTAAGATGGGCCGGACACGTGGTGCGAATGGGCAACGATAGGACCGTGCATAGAATTCTTGGCGTTAAGCCAACGGGAAAGAGACCGGTAGTACGGCCGCGACGGAGATGGGAGGACAACGTTAGGTTGGACTTCGAGGAGATCGGATCGGATGGACGAACATGGAAGGAGAGCACACGGGACAGGGAACAATGGCGGAGTCGAGTCGGTGAGGTCATGAACTTTCGAGTTCCTACAGGCCAATAAATAGTATAGTAATAGAAATTTTGTCTCCACTCTACTCGTGCCACCAATTGACTGCGCTCTATATCTTTTCTTATTCTCTGTCTAAGTCCAGACACATTGCCCTTTACTATAGAACCCTTTTTGAGGTTTGTTTTTATCTATTAAATACTCTGGCAAATGCAAACAACAGTTTACTTTGCACTTCAAAGGAGCTCAAAGTTGATTGAAAATGGGTGAGGGTGTGGATCTGGCGCAAGGCTAATAACTTTGCCCGTAAAAATAAATTATTATGGAAAATTTAACAAGCCTCGAGACTTGCTAAATAAGGCCAAAACCGGATCCCGGTTGTAGTGCCGATGATAATGATGAATAAGAAATAAAGATGATGAGAGTATGGATGGGAATCTGGATCTATTTGTGGAAATAAAACATCTAGTTACAATGCATATGGATATATGCATTATTATGTTTGGGTTCCCGGGAATTGTGTTTTTAACATGTGCTTGAACGGACATCCAACACATATGAAGATATGCGTTGTCATATTTGGGTTTTAAGGGATTTCTGGGAATTGGGTGTATACGAACCAAGTGAACATTTGGTTCGTTATCACGTGATAATTGGACATGCAATGCATATGAAGATATGTGTTGTGATGTTTGAATTTGAAGGGAGATCTGGGAATTGAATCCAATGTGCGACAGTTGAATGTTTAGTTCAATTTGTTTGCCATTGGATTCGATGTTGATTTGGGGATATGGATGCTTTGTTCGACAGGATATGGTTTGTATATGAATTAGGGAGTAATATGTATATGGGGGGGAAATTGTAGCGCTTTTTGGACCACTACACTTTCCCCTTTCTGGCAACTGGCTGTAGTTGGTTTGGTCCCTGCTATTTAATTCTTTCTATATCCTGAATTTTGTTAACCTTCGAAGGTTGCTGTTGTCGTTGTTGCCTTTGTTCTTGCTGCTAATGTTCATCTTTTTTCGGTTGCTGTTCGTACCGGCTCAACTTCTTTTTCAAAACTTCCGCCAAATGCCTCTCTAGTTCTTATTTCGTTATTTCTATTTGAGCAATTGGTTTATTTTGCACCTCGACATCATTGTCAGCATATGTAAATTTGCTCGGCTCAATTGGAGCCAATGCCAGGATTTGGCTCCCTGAATATTGAACACCGTTTGGATTGGCTTCACCGTCACTATTGTCACTCATAGTGTCTATCTCTTTAACCATATTGGATTTGTGCCGCTTGAAATGGAGATTCGGCTGCGGATTTTTCCTTCTTCGTGGCATCATTTTGTATTGAGTGTGAATATTTGTGTAACACTTATACACGGAGGGTTCATTCCGATTCTTCGAATACATCCACGCCGCGACTGTGGGTCAGCGTGCCACTCCTGGGTTACGTCATATAAGTCGAGAGCTATTGTGTCAACGATATGTCAAGAGATGTAGACAACTGTTCATTCGACTATAAGCAATTTCTGCACATGCGAATCTTGCATTTTAAATCAAAAATATGTACTTTTTTCTTTGTACACTTTTCTCGGGAGAGGCCAACCTATAGTGTCGAGTGGGCGTTTCGAGATGTCACCCAATAACTGTTGCAGTTCTTTTTGAAGAGTTGCAGGTTGTAGCGCTCCGGGAACACTCGCGCGGGGAGATAGCTCTGTGGGGGTTTCTCTATTCTACATGAGAATCAACCCACAATTTCAACCAAAATTTCCACCTAATTTCGACCGCTTTCAGCGCGTCATACCTACCCATTTCCTTTATATGTATTCCCCTGTAAAACATTTCAAACGGACGTATAGCTAAACTCATTATCCTTTGCAGATAATGCATAATTGAGTTTAGCCACATTCCTGTCATATGGCAACTCCATTATTGCTAACCACGAGTTTCCCATCGGAAATCTCATAATGTCGGTTAGCAACAACAAGTCTAAACGAACGACGCTGTTGCATCATAGCAAAATAGCTGGGGTTATTTCAGCGTCTTAGAGTCTGGTTCTCACGCGGATTATTTCCCAAACATCAGCGGCGTCCTATCGACTTTCCCTCAGATCACCCATTCGATTGGGATCAATGATCTCTTTTTGCAGGGGAGTAACATCAGCTAGATTTCCCTCTCATTCGTATTTCTTTCCACGGTTCAATGTGCTCCGACTACACCATAGCCGTACCACTGGGTCACCAGGTCATGTCAGTAGCTGCATCTGATACCAACACACACAACCAAAGCTGCCCCGAGATCACAGCACATCATGTTTCTGTTCTCTCATTCTCAATGTCCGTCAATTACCATATTAACAAAAGTTACTCACACTTTGACGGGTGTGAGGTTGAGAGAGCAGAGGCGTGGTCTCTTTTGGTTGTCCTGTGTGTGGAATGAAATATGAATTTCACCCTAATTCAATAAGTCACTATCGAATAATCAAGGTGGAAGGTCGCGCCGCTGCTCGTTTTCGTTATAATAAAAGCAAAACTGCAAAATTTCGTCTCTATTGCCAACGTTTCTAAGTATAGTAGAAGTTTATTATTTGTCCGTGAAGCAATTGTGCATTGAAATTATAGAGTGATAATAGAATTAAAATAAACAACAAAACTCTTCTTTGAGTTAAACAAATTAAAAGTGTTTTCCTGTCTCCTGAGGATCATTTTCACGCAGCAGCATCGTTGGGGACACAAGTGAATCCTGTGCCATACGTTGGCATACAGACTCATACCCCCATAGCTCCACAGCTTTCCCTGGAGATGAACCGCAAAGGGGTGCGATCCGTCGGTTTGTCGGGACAATACCACGAACGTCCGAAGAACAGCACCCGTAATAATATCTGTAACGGAACGAGTTCGGATGCAGGGATGTTCACGCCGTCGGGAGAAGAACCGCAAATTGATACGATATATCGGATTGTTTCCGAATCTCCGAAGAACAGCACCAGTGATAATATCTGTAAAACAGACAGAGGTCTTTGGCGGTTGAACCTGTCTACAATTGGTGCAGTGTTCCGCCGAACACGGTTCGCAAGAAGAAGAGAGTCGCCAACGGCACGCCACAGCACATTAAATGAAACACGGAGCACTTGCTTTAAACTTTATTTATTGTTTTTTTTGTTTGTAGTCAATTACACGTATCTTTAGTTTTTGCGAGCCTCGACACACACGTAAGCCGATACACACACTCAACCGTTCGCTCCTTTTACTGTGCCGCGTCCGATTAAACAAAGTCAACTCGCGAATTAAAAAAAACTGAACACTTAATTTTTAATGTTGCCGTCAGTGGCAGTTCGGTAGAATTCTCGATCCTCACGTCCTCCTCGTCGCGTTGACGATCAAAATCTCACTAACTATCTGCCCTCAACAATATCCTGCTCACACAGATACCCAGATTCCAAAACTGGTATCCGTATCTGTACGGAAAAATTTTTCTGTTCGATCTGCTAACAGAATTCCGGAAATCTCTGTTAGCAGCATGCTATTTCATCCCAGGGGTAATTTCCTATTTTCCTGAAAGGAGAAAGTCATTCCTTGCATACATCATTATCATTGGTGATAGAATTTCATATCCACGGCCTTCTGTTTGCACAGAACATCTGGCGCCCAGACCAGAGATATTCGGCGATTGTTTTGACGTGCAGTCGTGTGTCTTATTTGGACTTGGTACCCGGAATCGAAATCCATTAGATCTTTATAATGGTGCGAAATTCTAGCGTGGCCGTGGGACCGGAGTATTGCCTTTGTTGGCTTAACTCCTCATAAATTATCGGATATCTCGTTGAGATATATTCGATTGCGATAGGTCGTGGCTGCCTTCTGTTGTTCAACGGATTTGGGTGGTCCTTGCGTTAGATTACCCGCACGTGCATCCGTTGATCGGCTCATTCTTTGATGATAGCAATTCTTTTGTATCGAATTTCGGAATTGCCGGTTCGATGAGATGTTCCTGGGCGCAGGCAGCATGTATGGCATTTTGGGAATTGTTTTTTTTTTGGAATAGAACGCATAGATGCTTATACCTTTGTTTCAGGCATGATGAGTTATAATTGTTGAGCTTGACCTAAAAAGCTTTGGGGACGTTCAGTTCCTTGCTTTTTGGTGTCGGTCTCAACGTTGGCTGCGAGTTGCAGGCCCTATGGTGGGACTTTGGGGAACGCGTCTGTGGGCACGTGCGCTGCGTTATCAGGTAAGTAAGTTCTTTGAAGGTAGGAACCTTACCTGCGCGGAATTGTGCGTTCGTAGAACGCTACATCACTGCCCCCCTAATGACGTAGTCACGATATGAAGTAGTTAGTTGCTTGGGGGGGTGTAGTTGAGTTTTATGGGCGTGCTCCCTTCCGTATTGGGCGGTGTTTGGGTGGTAGAGGAGCGAAAGCTATCGCGTGCGTCGTTCTTTTTCGCTTGTCAGTGGTTGGGGTTTCAGGTTGCCGTACATTGAGAATCTTCGCAGCGTCTTCTTGTGCGCGCAGATCTAGGGCGCGCTGCCGTGTTATCGGTCCGTGTAGGATGTCCGACGCCCCGCGCGCGACCATTTAGCGAGGGTTTGGTTGATTCTCAACAATTGACGTGCCTGGCGTTTCGTGGGAGTCTGCCGGGTGGCGTACGGGGCAGGTTTCGGCTGCCGCCGCTGGTTGTTGATGCACTTCTCCCAGTACGGTATCTGGTGGTAGTTCCAGGTGGCACGGTTTCAGTCTTTCGACACTGACGGTGTACGGCTTGCCGTCGATGTCAACGGAGAAAACTCGGTCGTTTATTCGACCCAGCACCTTGTATGGCCCTTCGTAGGGCGGTTCTAGAGGTTTCCTAACTTTGTCCACCCTAATGAAGACGTGCGTGCAGCTGTCCATCTCTGGGTGAACAAATATCCTCTTGGAACCGTGTCTGGCGACTGGTGTTGCCCTGACCCTACGCATGAGTTTGCGTAGGTTTTCCAAATTTGGCAACTGTTCGAGCGGTGGTTCTCCATCGGCGAAGAACTCTCCTGGGAGGCGCAGATTGGTTCCGTAAGTCAGATCTGCTGCTGAAGCTCCCAGGTCTTCTTTTATGCTTGTGCGCAAGTCTAAAAGAACTGTTGGTAGTACGTCCAGCCATTGATTATCGTCGTGACACATCAGTGAGGCTTTCAGTGAGCGATGCCATCGTTCAATCATCCCGTTGGACTGGGGGTGATAAGCTGTCGTGTGGCTTTGTTGACAGCCGAGTAGATCGGTCAGCTGCCTGAAAATCGCTGCCTCGAACTGTGGTCCTCGATCGGCTGTGAGAGTAGCTGAGACGCCGAAACGTGTGACCCAAGTCGAATAGAATGCTTTGGCTACATTCTCTGCGGTCACTGTTCGTAGTGGCCCTGCTTCTGGCCACCGAGTGAAGCGATCGATCATTGTCAGGAGGTACATGTAACCTCTCGACGGCGTAAGCGGTCCCACAATGTCGATGTGTACATGGGCGAATCGTGCCTCGGGGAGCTTAAACTGTGCTGGTTGTAGCACGTTGTGTCGATCGACTTTGCAACGCTGACATTGCAAACAATTGCGTGCCCAATTTGTTATGTCTTTGCCCATATGTGGCCAGACGAATTTACGTCGGACGGCCGCAGCGGTTGCGCGTCCGCTTGGGTGGGCTGGGTTATGGAATGTTTCCTACACATTCCTTCGAAACTTTTCTGGGATGTAGGGGCGAGCTGTCCCTGTCGATACATCACACCAGACTTCATCGTTTGAGTCGTTGAAAGGAAGTTTACGCAGAACTAATGCTGTCTCCGCTTTCAATAGGGACTCGAGTTGATGGTCCTCTCCTTGCGCTTGTGCCAAGTCGGCATCATCGATTTGCGCTCGGAGTTTAATTGCATCGATACGCGAAAAAGCGTCTGCAATTACGTTGTCTGCACCTGGAACATATTGGATTTGGGTACTAAATTGCCCGATGAAATCCAGGTGCCGTTCCTGTCGTGGGGTTGAACTTTCCGCTTTCTTTCGGAAAGCGTACACCAGTGGTTTGTGATCAGTTTTGATCGTCAACTGGCGTCCTTCCACCATGTGCCGGAAGTACTTTACTGCGGAGTAAATCGCTAGTAACTCCCTGTCGTAGGCACTGTATCGTCGCTGGGTCGGGTTCAATTTTTTTGAGAAGAAGCCCAGCGGTTCCCATTTACCATTGCACTCTTGTTCGAGTACGGCCCCAATTGCAGTGTCGGAAGCGTCACACTGTATGGACAATGGGGCTCCTTCGATGGGATGTCGAAGTAAAGTTGCATTCGCCAGCTGCTCTTTCGATAAGCGAAAAGCTTGGTCAGCTGACTCGGTCCATTGAATCGGTCGTTTGTCGTTTCGTTTGGCTCCTATTAGGTATTCGTTCAGAGGAGCCTGGACCTGTGCGGCGTTTCGAAGCGTTGGGGGATAAAAGTTTAACATGCCCAGATAACGCCTAAGTTCTCGCACATTCTTGGGGCGAGGAAACTGCATTAGTGCGTCCACCCTGTCTTGTAATGGGCGGACGCCTTGGCCATTTATACAATAGCCAAGGTACTTGACTTCCGATTCTCCGAGGTGGCACTTGCCTGGATTGATTACCAGGCCGAAATCTCGGAGGCGCTCGAACACTTGCTTCAAATGGGAGCGATGTTCGGTCATGTTTTTCGATGCTATGAGTATATCATCGATATACGCATATCAGAAGTCAAGTCCGCGGAGAGCTGAGTCTATGTAGCGCTGGAACGTTTGCGCTGCATTTCGGAGACCGAATGTCATTACCTTGAACTCGAATAGTCCAAAAGGTGTGGTTACCGCGGTTTTCGGTATATCTTCGGGAGCCACCGGAATTTGGTGGTACGCCCTCGTGAGGTCGAGGGTCGAGAAAACTTCGCACCCCTGCAGCTTATAAGAAAAGTCGTGCAGGTTTGCTATCGGATATCGGTCGGGTGTCGTTACTGCGTTTAGCATTCGATAATCACCACATGGACGCCTCTCGCCGTTACTCTTTTTGACGAGATGAAGTGGGTTCGCCCATGGGCTGTCGGACGGCTGGCAGATTCCTAAGTCGAGCATATACTCGAATTCTGCACGAGCCTCGCGCAATGTTTCGGGAGCCAATCGGCGCGGGCGTTGACTCACTGGGGGGCCGCGCGTTTCAATGTGATGAAAAACGCCGGCTTTTGCGCGTCGGGGATTGCTAAGCGGAACTGTTATATTCGCAAATTCTCGCAACAGATCGCTGAATGGTCCGTTTGCGACAGTGCACGTTAACGTCAATGCCTCTCCCGCCTTTGCGTTTACTGGCTGAGAAAGAGACGTTAACGGGTCCATCAGTCTGTTGCTGGCTACGTCCACTACTAGTTTGTAGTGTCGCAGCAGGTCCTTACCTATTAGAGGTTCGGTCACATCGGCCACTACGAAGTACCATCGGTCGTCGAGGAGAAACAAAAGGAGTAGAGGAAAAAAATTTTTTTGTCGAGAGTGTGTGTCGTCGGTTCGCTGTGTTTCGGACTCTGAAGGAGCTAACAAAAATCTTTAATCACTATGTAATTTCTCTGGGTTTTGCTTCTAGGTTTACTTTTTTTTTTTTTTTTATGTTTATTATATCGATTTTTATTTTTATTGTTTCTTTTGGTTTATTAAGTCACTTATCTTGAATTAACAAATCACTTTAGTTTATGTGAACTCGAGGCTCGACAACACACTGACGGTACTCGGATTTCTCTTTTAGTTATTCTGTGGTGGGTAAATTGCCACCGATTCTAAACTGGTAACGCACGTACGCCCTCTAGTCCTCGTAACTTCCTCTCGACCTCCTCGGGTGCTCTCAAACAGACTTCGCGATATGGCTGTTCGATATAGCCAGTCGTCTCGTCGACGATCGAAATTAGACTGCCTGTCTGCCCACACAGATACCCAGATTCCAAAACTGGTATCCGTATCTGTACGGAAAAATTTTTCTGTTCGATCTGCTAACAGAATTCCGGAAATCTCTGTTAGCAGCATGCTATTTCATCCCAGGGGTAATTTCCTATTTTCCTGAAAGGAGAAAGTCATTCCTTGCATACATCATTATCATTGGTGATAGAATTTCATATCCACGGCCTTCTGTTTGCACAGAACATCTGGCGCCCAGACCAGAGATATTCGGCGATTGTTTTGACGTGCAGTCGTGTGTCTTATTTGAACTTGGTACCCGGAATCGAAATCCATTAGATCTTTATAATGGTGCGAAATTCTAGCGTGGCCGTGGGACCGGAGTATTGCCTTTGTTGGCTTAACTCCTCATAAATTATCGGATATCTCGTTGCGATATATTCGATTGCAATAGGTCGTGGCTGCCTTCTGTTGTTCAACGGATTTGGGTGGTCCTTGCGTTAGATTACCCGCACGTGCATCCGTTGATCGGCTCATTCTTTGATGATAGCAATTCTTTTGTATCGAATTTCGGAATTGCCGGTTCGATGAGATGTTCCTGGGCGCAGGCAGCATGTATGGCATTTTGGGAATTGTTTTTTTTTTTGGAATAGAACGCATGGATGCTTATACCTTTGTTTCAGGCATGATGAGTTATAATTGTTGAGCTTGACCTAAAAAGCTTTGGGGACGTTCAGTTCCTTGCTTTTTGGTGTCGGTCTTAACGTTGGCTGCGAGTTGCAGGCCCTATGGTGGGACTTTGGGGAACGCGTCTGTGGGCACGTGCGCTGCGTTATCAGGTAAGTAAGTTCTTTGAAGGTAGGAACCTTACCTGCGCGGAATTGTGCGTTCGTAGAACGCTACAGGTCTACGCGCCTTCGATGTGATAGTGACTGTAGTCCCGACGTCAGCCCGAGTCCCTGATCGGACGGATCACTCGTCTCTGCATGCTCTCAAGTAGCTCGAGTGTATGCAAGGGAGCAGAGCAATATTCGAGCGCGGGTCTAATTTGAGATTTATACAGAAGAAGAAGTTGGGCCGGAGTAAAATATTTCTTGACTCTAGAAAGATAACTCAGTTTTCCTGAGGCTGATCTGCAATATTCGACACGTGTTTATGCCACGATAAATTCCCACCGACTGTGACGCCCAGTAATTTCAAGCTTTCCCTAGATTCGAGGGCCTGGCCATTATTCATCAGCTGTGAAACCGATGATCCACTTTGTGAGTGTTGTATACTGTGTGTTCGTTGCATTGAAGACGACGAGATTGCCCTTTCCCCACTGCAGGACCTTATTGAGATTCCAATTCAGAAAGTCAATCTGACTACATCTAAGCTGGTGTGGCGTTGTTGCACTAAACGGCCGATTACTCGAAAAAGAGGAAACAAGCGTACTATCATCCGCAAAACTGAACACTTTGTTATCCGTTGACTCCAACAAATCTTTTATATGAAGCAAAAATAAGGCTGGAGCCACAATAGAACCTTGAGGCACCCCAGAATTAACAGGATACAGATCCACAACAAACCGGACCGATCGATTCTCGAGGAAGTTCTTCGTTCAGTCGCAAAGCTCCGGGAAAAGTCCATATGAACGAAGTTTGCTCAGCAATGCTCCCTGCCAGTCGCGGTCAAAAGCATTGGAGATATCCAATGCGACCGCCCTTGACTCACCATGTCTCTCAATCGCAGATGTCCATATATCGGCTATAAGGGTCAAAAGATCTCCCGTGGACCGCCTGCCACGGTATCCGTATTAACGATAATTTGAGGTCTGTTGCACTCCGAAACTAAGTAAATGGGAGTTGATGACCTTTTCCATCACCTTAGATAACATAGACAGTCATGATATTGGCCTTTAATTTTGTGGGAGACACATTTTCACCATTTGGAATTGGCTGAACCTGAGCGATTTTCCAGCAGGTAGGAAATGTCTTCCGTCCATTAGATAAGCCAAAGAATCTGTCAAGAACTGGCGATAGTTCTGGAGCACAGTTCTTAAGGATTGTTGTTGGTATTCCGTTCGGGCCGGTTGCCTTCCTACCGTCCAGTCAACATAGAATGCGGTTTATATATACGCGGGCGGAACCTCACATCGAACATCGAAGCCCGTACCGGCGCGATCACAGGTGACCCCAAAACACCGGCATCGAGTTTTGAACTCTACTGTAGTACTACTACTACTACTATTTATTGGCCTGTAGGAACCCGAAAGTTCATGGCCTCACCGACTCAACTCCACCATTGTTCCCTGTCCCGTGTGCTCTCCTTCCACTTTCGACCATTCGATCCGATCTCCTCCTTACATTGTCTTCCCATCTCCGTCGGGGCTGTCCTGTCGGTCTCTTTGCCGTTTGTCTACCGTCAAGAATTCTATGCCCAGTCCTAAGGGAACAAATCATCAAGAAAACACCGACTCGACAAAAAAGTTTGATCTCTGAGAAAATAAATTCCCGAACATATCAGCTTTATCCCCTAAATTTGTGAGTAACGTGCTGCCTGTCACTAACGGAGGACAAGCCGAGGAAACGAAATTACGGCAGACAGCCCTTGCCATTGACAAGAAGGAACGCAAACCAGTCGGGCACTGAAAGAGTTTATTAGTCATTCTGTCCTTGTAGGCCTTCTTCGCGATATTAATCGACTGGTTGTACGCATTTCTGATTCTAACAAAATTCGGTCTGTTAACCTCGGTGGGATTGGAGCGCCATTGTTTAAAAGCTCATTTTCTGCCGCTGTAATCTGCTCGCATTTTTTATCAAACCAAGGCTTATCAGATGAACTTCTTTTCATGGAATGCGGAATGTATATCTTTATCCCGAAAAGAATAATCTCTGTGGCCGACTCCGCACATGCATCGACATCGAAGTCTCCAAAGCACACCTCCGAGCACGGAAATCCCACAAGTCGTCCCAGTTAGCAGCCCTGTACCTTCATATACGGCAAAGCTGCCTAGGTCGGCTCGTCGATTGAAATGCAAGTGGTTGCGCGACCGATACCAAACTGTAATCAGAGTTTTCCAGTGGTGCAGCAATTTCCACGGTGTAAATGTTCGGCTCGGATGTCAAAAACAGATCCAGGGTGTTCGCGTAATTGCCTCGGGTATCCGGCATTCGTGTAGGTTCCTCCACAAGTTGACTCAAATTCCGGCTAGCAGCGAAGCGAATATATCCGCCAATCACCCAGCCTCCTCAGTTCTGTTAGAATACAGTAACCAGGCGGGATTGTGTACATTAAAATCGCCAAGAACGACAATTTCAGAAGCCGGGTGGTTGATCTGTATCCAGTCGACGGTACGTGAAAGATGTTCGAAAAATGTCGCTAATTGATCGTCATTCGGGGAGCGGTAAAGACAACATAGGAATTTAACAAAATTCCTCAGCACGATCCTCAACCACATGATTTGCATGTTATTGGGTTCTAACGCCTTCATCCTTTGGGAAAGCAGATCGGATCGTGTAAAGACGCAGACACCGGTCTTAACACGGAATCACGAATATAAGTATAATCTCGAGTAACGAAGATATGTCGAATCAGTTTACGAATCGAACTGGATCTCAGTTAGGGCAAGGACATCAAGTTTCGTTGTTTGCAAATGTTGGTGTACGGCGTTTATATTCGTATTGGTGAAACCGATGCCCCTGATGTTATAAAATGCAATTATTAGTCGAACGTCGACAGTGCTTCGGGAATGAACCCGATTACGCTATGACGAATTTCTTGAAGTTCGGTTATTTATCAGAAAATTTGCATGACGTTCCCCCGGAGATCCGAGTGGGAGACTAGTTTACCTCTGGATATCTTTATCTCAGAAGGTACCAACATGACTTATCTCCGTGTCAGTCCGGATCATCAGCCACACATCCGAAACACCGTTGAAGATTTCTCCCGATGATATCCCGGAATGTACAGCATGATGTGCTGGCATCTCACCTTGGGACCGACTACTACCTAAACCAACTTTTTCTCCAACCGGTCCTTCAGCTAATCCCCGAAAGATGGGTGGGGATTTCTCCCGACCATTTTACGGCGCCTATAGCTTAATGGGATGGTATTTCACCGGCTAACGCGGCGTTGGGATCCCACCTACAACCCGGCCTTTAGTCGCCTCTTACGACAAGTCGGCCTAGCTGTGAGTATATCTTAACGCCCTACTCACAGGGCTGGTTGCACTCAATTCGTTCCAGACATTTATAGCTATCTTCGGCGATTCTATTAGTAGAGGAATCATATTATACTTTCTATTGAGAATGCATTTAAGATTCGGCTGGGGTTTGATAAATCGAAACAGAACTTTTTGGGGAAAATGGTCAGGTTACAGAAACACTACAGTTCGTAAAAGTTTCTGTTACTGAGTGCGTAATCTAGATGTTGGCTTAAAATACCCGAGATTGGGGAAAAATCGATGGAGGAGAAATGTACAGATTATTCATTACAGTGGAAAGTTGCAGCTGGAGGAATAAAAGTTCGACGCGCAAGATCGATATAATTTTATATTTGTATAGGTTTTTGTTTGAAATAAATGAAGGGAAACTCTCGTTCAACCTGGTGTTTTGTGAATAGCAATCCGCACATCGGTCATCATCTTTCTCTGTATGACAAAAAGCATAGCGGTGATCGCAACATTGCTTTTGAGAACCCATAAAGTGTCGTTTTAAGAACAACCGTACAGGGCGAAGCCTGCGGCAAACCCACCAAAGGACGACTCTGACGTTTCGTCATTAGATGAAATCCACGCTACTTTTTTACAAAATGTGTTCATTGTGGGAAATGCTGGTGCGATCGTTGCGCTAGGTTCCACTGATATAAAAAAAAAAGTTAACTTCCTCGCTGGATAATTTATTTATAATATTTTTGTATTATATTTTCAGTGTTTTTTGAATTTTTTTTGTATGAGACGGTCTAGATCAAGTCTATACCACCGGGATTTTCAACTAATTACTGGAAAACCATTACGTAAAGAGCATAAATATGAATGTCTCCAAGTACGGTGATAGTAATTATAGCCATGACTGTAAGAAAAATTGCAATTG
Source organism: Microdon myrmicae (assembly GCA_963931805.1). NCBI lineage: Eukaryota > Metazoa > Arthropoda > Insecta > Diptera > Syrphidae > Microdon > Microdon myrmicae. Next base: position 186,802,178 of record OZ007496.1, read on the forward strand.
GGCAAAACATGGTTTGGCCATCACTCGTGCACTTACCAAACGTTCTATAGGTGATGAAGAACTGGCAACTTACATTGCCGCGACGTGTTCCAACTTCGCCAATGTTCTCGATCCACAAGTAAGTTAGAAAAAAAAAAACAAGACAGATATATTTTAAGTGGCTCTTTTTATTTCAGGGGCGATCAGCAATCCATATAGCAGCATCAGTGGGTCGGTATGCAATACTGGAATGGCTTCTTAATCAAGTAAGTGGGATCGCGCCTGTGGTACATCTTTCTGAAACCTAAAATTTCCTCAAGGGTGCCAATATCAATCAACAAGATCGCGAGTGTGGAAGTACGGCTCTTCACAGAGCACTTTATTATGGGTTCGTAGACTGTGCAGTTCTTCTTCTACGATATGGTGCTAACACAGAGCTTTTGGAAGCTGATAAAACGACGGCTCTTCAGTACTGCAGTCCATTCAGGGCGGAAGAGTTTCTTGAAGAGGGCAGTAATTACAAGTAGGCGTTTAAAAACAAATTGTCATCGTATGATAACATGCTTTTTTATAGGGATACCGACGTGTTGGTGTGGGGTAGCAACAGCAACAACAATCTAGGAACTGACTGTAATTTATACTACCCGCAACATATAGATATGTTTTTAAAAAATCGAATTTATATCACACACCTGTCTATAAACACATACCATAGTATTTTTGTCGATATGAATAATAATCTGTACGTTGTGGGTCACGGCACAGGAGGCAGATTAGGTATATATTATCATTTGATAACTGGATAATTTCATAATTGTTGTATTTGAAATACTTAGGTCACGGTTCTGAAGACAGTCTCACGACACCAACAAAAATTGATTTGCAGCTACGGGATGAGAAAATTATTTCTGTTAGTGTATCGAAGAAACACTCTTTGGTATTGACGGATAGAGGTACTATCTTTTGTTGCGGCTTGAATGATGACAAACAATTGGGCATTATGGCAGTACCTCCAATGGTAACTAAGTTCGAGCGAGTAGATTGGTTTTTGGATCCAGTGGGCTTAGCGCTTTTGGAAGTGTTTGCCAAGGATAAGTGGTCAATGACTTATTCACATGATAAGCTGTATGTTTGGGGTACTAACTGCGGTCAGTGCGGATCGTACCACAATTTACCGTATTCGATTGCACCACTAAATGTGAGTAAAGTTGATCAGTATATGTATATTGGCGTTTTGAATACTTAAAGATCGTACATTAGTTGCTGTATAATCTCGATATTCTCTACGTAGCGGCCAATGATTCTGCCATCGTGTATTCAAGTACACTCAATATAGGAATTCTTCATAACAATAAACATCAACGGATTTCACTGCCTGTGTAAGTGTAACTTTCAATTTGATATTCCCAAATTTGCTAGAACAAATGGAAAAATACTTTAAGTAAACAAGACTTAGTTCACTCATCATTCTCAAGAACTAACCAATTTTATCTATTTATTCAGCTTAAAACAAACGTTTACCAATTACAATAATTTTATTTCTGGTCTTACATCTAGGTTACAATAAATTTTAGACTAAGGGCCAGGATTAAATATTTATGGTTGTTTGGGATGGGAGGGACATTTTTTTGGTTAATGGGAGTAAAATATTCTGTCCGTTACATTTATGGAACATATGAGATATCAGGTGATCGAGACCGCAGTCAATTCGATTTTTTTTTCACAAATCTGCACACAAAATGGAATTTTGATAGAGATAGGCGGTATCCATGTACAATGGCTTTGGAACGGGAAAAGAAGATTAGACTAGCCTTAGGCCCCGTGAAATGGTCGGGAGAAATCCCTGGCCATCTTTCGGAGCTTGGCTGATGGACCGGTTCTAGAAAAGGTTGGTTAGGTGGTAGTCGGTCCCAAGGTGAGATACCATTCGGATCTCCGGGGGGGACTATGTCAGAGGGAACATCATGCAGATATCATGATAAATAATGGTGGTTCTACATGAGAAACAACCCACAATTCCAACCAACATTTCCACCTAATTTCGACGGCTTTCAGCGCGTCATACTTACCAATTGCCTTTATATGTATTCCCCTGTAAAACATTTCAAACGGACGTATAGCTAAACTCATTATCCTTTGCAGATAATGCATAATTGAGTTTAGCTATATTCCTGTCATATGGCAACCCCATTCTTGCTAACCATGAGTTTCCCATCGGAAATCTCATAATGTCGGTTAGCAACAACAAGTCTAAAAGAACGACGCTGTTGCATCATAGCAAAATAGCTGGGGTTATTTCAGCATCTTAGAGTCTGGTTCTTACTCGAATTATTTCCCAAACATCAGCGGCGTCCTATCGACTTTCCCTCAGATCACCCATTCGCTTGGGATCAATGATCTCTCTTTGCAGGGGAGTAACATCAGCTAGGTTTCCCTCTCATTCGTATTTCTTTCCACGGTTCAATGTGCTCCGACTACACCATAGCCGTACCACTGGGTCACCAGGTCATGTCAGTAGCTGCATCTGATACCAACACACACAACCAAAGCTGCCCCGAGATCACAGCACATCATGTTTCTGTTCTCTCATTCTCAATGTCCGTCAATTACCATATTAACAAAAGTTACTCACACTTTGACGGGTGTGAGGTTGAGAGAGCAGAGGCGTGGTCTCTTTTGGTTGCCCTGTGTGTGGAATGGAAATACGAATTTCAACCCTAATTCACACCAGTCGCTATTGAATCATTGCCACGAGCAGTCACGCCGCCGCTCGCCCTAAAGTCACTAATCATCCACCATGCGATGCACAAGTGTCTAGAGTCAGATATCAATCGCATAAGTGGAAGGTCGCGTCGCCGCTCGTAATAAAAAACGAAAAGTTATTAATTTAAATTATTCCTTAGAGTGTAAAGTAGTATATTGTGTGGGTTACAAATACCATCTAGTTAAATAAGGATACCGGTAAACAGACTGGAGCTGTAAATAAGAAAAAAATAAAAAAAACTTTAAATTAATAAAAATGTGTTTTCCATTTCCTTCGGAGTAACAAGTGTCGGGGGATTCTAAGTGAAGCCGTGCCATACGTTGGCATAATACTACAACCCCCACAATGGTACTTTAAGAGGTTCGTCATCGCATAACCGGGCTCGCTCTCGAGGCTCTGCCCACGCTCGACTGGTGACGGCATTTTGTAACATCAGGGGCATCGGTTTCACCAATACGAATGTAAACGCCGCCCACCAATATTTGCAAACAACGAAACCTGATATCCTTGCCCTAACTGAGACCCAGGTCGATTCGTCAACTGATTCGACATATCTTCGTTGTTCAGGATACGACTTGCATTCGAGATTCCGTTTTAAGACGGAGTCTGCGTCTTCGCGCGGTCCAATCTGGCCTGCCATAGGATGGTGGCGTTGGAACCCAATAATATGGACATCATATGGTTGAGGGTCGTGCTGAGGAATTCCGTTAAATTGCTTTGTTGTCTTTATCGCTCCCCGAATGCCGATCGACCGGCGACATTTTTCGAACGTCTTTAACATACCGTCCACTGGGTACAGATCAACCACCCAGCTTCTGAAATTGTTGTCCTTGGCGATTTTAATGTGCATAATTCCGGCTGGTTGTTACATTCTAACAGAACCGACGAGGCTAGGAGACTGGCGGAGATGTTTGCTGTAAGCCACAACTTGACTCAACTCGTGGGGGAGCCAACGTGAGTGCCGGATGCCCGAGCCGATTACGCGAACACCCTGGACCTATTTTTGAGTATTTATACCGTAGAGGTTTCTGCGCCATTGGGAGACTCAGATCACCGCTTGGTATCTGTCGCGCAACCACTTGCATATCAAGCGAATAACCGGCCTAGGCAGCTTCGCCATGTATGGAAGTATGGGGCTGCTAACTGGGACGATTTGCGAGATTTCTTCGCATTCTTTCCATGGTCCGAGGTGTGCTTCGGAAACTCCGATGTTAACGCTTGCGCGGAGTCGGTATCAGAGATTATTCTTCTGGGGATGGAGATGTATATTCCACATTCCATCAAACGAAGTTCGTCTGATAAACGTTGGTTTGATAAAAAATGCGAGCTGATTACCGCGGCAAAAAATAGAGCTTTTAAGCAATGGCGCTCCAATCCCACCGATGTTAACAGAACGAATTTTGTTAGAATCAGAAACGCGTGCAACCAGGCGATTGATACCGCGAAGAATGCTCACAACGACAGGGTGATCAATAAGCTCCTTCGGTGCCCAACTGCTTCGCGCTCCTTTTGGTCAATGGCAAAAGCTATCAGCGGTAACTTCGCATCCTCCTCTTTCCCTCCGTTGGTGACAGACAGCGGGACGTTAGTCACGAATTCAAAGGATAAAGCTAATGTGTTCGCGAATTTATTTCCCGCGAATTCAAACCTCGATCCCGGCCTTTTGGAGCCACCTGTGATCTCGCCGGTACGGTCTTCGATGCGGGATGTGAGATTTCGTCCGCGCACTATTCAACGCATTCTACGTGAACCGGATTGTAAGAAGGCAACCGGCCTGGACGGAATACCAGCAATAGTCCTTAAGAACTGTGCTCCAGAACTATCGCCAGTTCTTGGCAGACTCTTCCGCTTATCTTATGCACGGAGGACATTTCCCGCCTGCTGGAAAATCGCTCGAGTTCAGCCAATCCCAAAGACGGGAAAAAAGTGTTTCCCACAAAATTACCGTCCGATAGCATTACTGTCTATTTTATCTAAGGTAATGGAAAAAGTCATCAATACAGAGTTAGTTAAGTATTTGGAGTGCAACGCACTTCTGAATGATCGTCAATACGGATTCCGTGGCAGGCGGTCCAGGTGAGACCTTTTGACACTTATAACCGACATATGGACATCTGCGATTGAACGACATGGTGACTCAAGGGCGGTCGCATTAGATATCTCCAACACTTTTGACCGCGTCTGGCACGGGGCATTGCTGAGCAAACTTCGTTCATATGGACTTTCCCAGCAGCTTTGCGACTGGACGAGGAGCTTCCTCGAGAATCGATCGATCCGGGTTGTTGTGGACGGCGAGTGTTCGGATCTGTATCTTGTTAATTCGGAGGTGTCTCAAGGTTCTATTTTGGCTCCAACCTTGTTTTTGCTTCACATAAATGATTTGTTGGAGACAACGGGTAATAAAGTGTTCAGTTTTGCGGACGATAGTATGCTTGTTTCCTCCTTTTCGAGAGTTCGACCGATTGTTGCATCTACGTCGCACCAGCTGAAATGTAGACAGATTGATTCTCTGAATCGGGATCTAGATAAGGTCCTGCTGTGGGCAAGGGCCAATCTCGTCGGCTTCAATGCAGCGAAGACACAATATACAATATTCACAAAGAAAAGTGGATCATCGGTTCCACAGCTGATAATGGATGGTCGGGCCCTCGAGGCTGGGGAAAGCTTGCTCTGCGTCGCGGTCTGTGGAAATGTACCATGCCATAAACACGTGTCGAGTATGGCCAGGTCAGCCTCAGGAAAACTGAGTTATCGTTTTAGAGCCAAGAAGTATTTTACTCCGGCCCAACTTCTTTTCCTGTATAAACCTCAAATTAGACCCGCGCTCGAATATTGCTCTCATGTTTGGAGGTCTGCTTCTATACATACTCTCGACCTACTTGAGAGCATACAAAGACGAGCGATTCGCCTGACGTCGGGACTACAATCGCTATCACATCGAAGGTGCGTAGCCGACCTCTGTCTGTTTTACAGATATAATCACGGGTACTGTTCTTCGGAGATTCGTGGTATTGTTCCGCGCAATTGCGTTTATATGGGCTTCACAAAAGAATCCGACGGATCGCACTAATTTGAGGTTTATCCTCCGACGGCGCGAACATCAGAACTCGTTCCGTTACAGAGCGGGTAGCTGTGGAACCCGGGGAAGCTGTGCCCCCCCCCGCACAAGTGTTCCTGTAGCGTTACAACCTGCAACAGCTCAAGAAAATTTTAACAGTATTTTGCTGACATATCGGGGCGCCGTATCGGCGCTATAGGTTCGTTTCTCCCGAGAGAAGTATATAAAAAAAATCTGATATCAGCCGCCAACTGGGAAATCGTGTGTTATGTTTTTATTACACCACACACACTTTGCACACCACACAAACTTTGCACCCCACTTTAAATAAAACACTCTTTGGTTTTTATTAACACTTCTAGTTTTTGTTTCCAATTTATTGTTTCTTTATTCCCATTTATGGGCACGACTTGAACTTTTTAAAATTGTTTCGGGCACCATTTCAACTCTATTTGTCGGCACAACTTCAACTTATTAATTTTGTTCTGGACACTATTTCAAATTAATTCTATGCACCACTTTCAGACCGTCTCGGTCAAAATTGTTTAAACAACCCCTAATGACCGTCTCGGCCAAATGTCAAAAACCAACTTCCTTCTTTTTTTTTTAATCTCCCATAATGAAGCCTTTTTTCTTCCATCCTGCAGATCGAAGGATATGTCCTTTTTTTCTGCCTGCCCCTTTTGCCAGCCGCTATTTCCTTTGTTTATCTTTCCCGGCTTAGGATCAAAAGAGGAAACAAAGGAAAAATCAACAGAGGATCGTTCTAATGCACATTTATGATCCCCTATGTTGGTGGGCGCTAAAACGAACGTGTGGTTCGTTTTATGGCGCAAGTTATTTGTTCTAGGAGAATGGACGAAGATGTTCCATACGGGAAATGATTTGGGCAAACAAACCTTTAAAGGATCGTGCATTTTATGATTCTCAACAACTTTACTTGAAAGTTGGTCATGTGGTCCACAGATTTGGATCCAGGGGATTTTACGCGTTGAACATATGATTCGTTTTTTTACGTCTTGGATTCAAGTTAAATTCAATACGGGCAAATTGAACGTGTAGTTCAATTTGTTTGATATTGAATTGTGTTGCGGATTCGCAATTATATTTGTGAGGAGAATCTAGTCCGTTCATCGTATAGTACTATCCCCGACAACTATATTCACCACACCTGCCAGTAACTCGATGACAGTACATCGACAGCGGACTCGTACTTGTCAATTTGCTGGCTCGATTGTTTTTACAGCTGTGGGCGGTCTGAACATGAACAAAGGAAAAATCTGGCAGTTAATTTATTACGGACATATTCTGGCTTGGAGCTAAATTGTTTAAGTTTTTATTAGTTATTGATCTTGCTTGTGATTGAATGAGAGTTCCGGACAATAAAGGAAATTGTTTGGATCGGACAATGGTTGTATTATTTTGAGTTTCACCATTAACCAACCCAGGTAACTGCTCTGTGGTAAACCATTTGTGCAATTCTTTAGACTTTCTAAGGGCTGATTAACTTTACGAAACGAAGAAACTAACAGGAGACCAAGTAGACCATTGGATTTGTGCTTATTCGCGGTCAACAACGGCTTGGTTTTACACAAATTGATATCGCGATATTTAATGTATGCGCGATTAATGATGGAGCTTAGCTCCAAAGAGGTAGGTATTCAGGGGTGGAGGGATTTGTGCGTAACACGTGAATGTAATAGAATTCCCCGAGGCAATTCAATAACCGATATACGAATTCACAACAAGCGGGGTTTGTTTAAAAAAATGCTTCTAACAATTTTACAATAAGAATCTCATTGAAATTTGTCGTTTTACTAGATACGCAACTGAGAACGCGAAGTTGATTATCATTATCAACTTTGGTCACAAAATTTGTGCTGTTCGACTAAAAAACTCCTGAACAATCATTGTAATGGTTACAGAAATGTTTTTTACAACTGCTCCTTCCAGAACAACAGTTTATCGGTGGTTTAGTGAATTTTAAATGGGTTAACTTAGGTTAATTATGTAACAAAGAGAAAAAAAAATGGATGGGTTAAGTACCCCGGAGGAAGAACATATTTTATAGAAATCAAAGAATGTGTCTAGAATCTAATATTTGTTTTAATAAAATTGTAATACCACCAGGAATTGGAATAATTGACATTTAATGTCGTTTCTTTATAACATGTAGGATTATATAGGAGCGTAAATAGTTAAGAAAATGAAATTCGATAAGCTCAAAGGCCCTCTAATTACAGAAACGCTTAAACTCTTACTCAACAAAGAAAGAGAAGGATTCATTATAAATAACATATTTTAAAACATTTTCATTTTTTTCGTCCAGAAGTCGTACATCGCAATTTAGTAATTTTTTATTTTATAATGTCTGCCATTGTGGGAAATAAGTTTACCATTTTTTTTTTAATTTATTTATTATTTATTACAATGTAAGTAAATTACATAGCTCCTCGATAGTATAGTGGTTAGTATACCCGCCTGTCACGCGGCGGACCGGGGTTTGTTTCCCCGTCGGGGAGCCTCTGGCGCAAGACTAATGACCTTGCCCGGAAAAAACAAATCATTATGGAAAATTTAACAGTCCTCAGGACTTGCTAAATAAGGCCAAGACCGGTTCCCGGTTGTAGTGCCGATGATGATGAAGTAAATTACATAGTAGCTTAAATCTAGTAGCTCTAGCAACTAAGGCTTTCGGCTAGCTTTTGTAAATATATGTCTGTACCTTTCTATCTTTGTTTTCAAATCTTATTTTGTAATTTAACTAGGGTTAGTAATTTGTGGATTTTGTCAATTTTGGGTGAAGTTGGCTTGGAGATGATGTTGATGATGTCGTCTTGAAAATGCAATTATTGAGACAGGGTTTTCATGCCCACGCATTCTAACAGGATATGTTTGGATGTTAAACTGGAGTTGGAACTGCAAATATGACAGGTGGGTGGATTCGTTTTGTTGATGATATGTTGGTTGGAGATAAGCGTGTGTCCAAGGCGTAGACGGAGGAAGCATTTGATTTTTTGCACTGACTATGTTGGGTAGATATTGTTCAATGATTTTCCCTCTTTTGTTTGTTGTTCGTGATCCACATATTGGACTCCATGCATTGAAATCCCCCATTAGGAGGATTGGTGTGTGCATGTTTTGAATTATGTTATTCAGTTCCGCTAGATTGAATGGTTGGTTGGGTGGGATGTAAATTGAAATAACGGTTAAACTTAATTTACCTGTAAGTTCGATTGCGGCAACCGAGAAAGGGGAAGTAATGTTGAGGTGCCTATGGTTGAGGGCCCTATGTATTAGTATACCGGACCCTTGTTTAGAGGAATTGTTTCCTGTGTGGTTACCTATGAGGTTGTTGAAGTAGGCTATATATTCCCGAGGCACTTAAGCATTTGAGGACTGGGGTAAGTGGGTTTCTTGCAATGCTATGATCGCTGGTTTTAGTTCCTTTATGAGGACCTGTAGTTCGTGGTAGTTATTGTGGAACCCATTCAGGTTCCACTGGAGCATTAAATGATCGTTTGGATTGTTGTTCGTGTTTTTTGTGGTGTTTAAGGTGGGGGAGTCCATATAACGGTGGTTGGTTATCTGACTCCGTGCAACACATCTCGTTTCACTCAGTTGTCCAATCCGCTCGGATTGGTTTGAGTTAAAGTCGCTCTGTGCCGCGGAGTCAATGTGTTGGTGACAGAGATTAGGATCATAACTTTCCACGATCAGGTAAAGGGAAATTTTCCGTTGAGTCTAAACGGGATTTTTGCATTTCTGCTGGAGTGTGTTTCGATTTGTTTGTGTGTGTTTGAGTTTGTGTGGGAGAAGCGTTTTGTATTTTGTTTTTTATTGTGTTTTGTTGTCCAATAGGGTATTTTCTCTTTTCAATTTCCTTTAAGGTTGCGTAAGAGGTGGAGGGAAATATGTGTGTTTCTTTGGCAGTAGTTTTGTTTACGGGTATTGTGTCTTGTATGTGTTTTGTTGGGACTGAATTGGTACCAGTAAGTGTTTTTATTGCGGAAGTGGTTTTCTTTATTTGTTCTGAATAGACTTCATTATTTGTTGTTTGTGATTTGGGATTTTGTTCTATGTATATGCGTTTAGCGTCGGATAGGGATGTATTATTTTTTGTTTGTATTATTAAAGTTTGTTGGTATTCCATATATTTTGGGCACGCGGAAGAAGATGCCGGGTGGGGGCCGTGACAGTTTGCACAGGTTGTTCCTGTGCATTCAGTTTCAGGGTGGGGTGGAAGATTGCATGTATTGCATGCCGTTGTATTTTTGCACCATTTTGCCGTGTAGCCTAGTAATTGGCATATGTCTCGGAATGTATTCCTTGACCTTGGTGTTGTACCAGCCGATTTCAATTGTTGTTGGTGGTTGAAGACGGTCAAATGAAAATACCATTAGGCCCGTGGGCTTCCTTTCTCCATTCATGCTTTTGGTGAATTTAAACACATCAACAATGCATTGGGAACTCATTTTTGCTGTTATATCAGGTTCTGGGACGTTTATAAGACAGGGGGCGTAAACAATTCCTTTAGAGACGTTTAGTTTGGAGTGTAGTCTTATGTCGACAGGACAGATTGATTCAAATCATTTGGGTTGGATGAATCTATCTGCTGTATCTTGGTCTTTGACTAAAATTAGTATGGAACCATCCCGAAGCAGGGTGATTCATTCGTGCTGCGTACTAATAGAATCAATTATTCTCTTCAACACAAAGACGTTAACAGGTGTTAGTGGCCTTGAAGCATCGGTTGGGTGAATTTGAATAAACCGAGGTGTTTTTGAAGTTGCTTTGTTCGGCAAAGCAGGGAAATCGAAAGACATTGGGCTGCGGGTTGTCTTTTCTTTTTTGTTGGCATGTTGGTTGCAGAGCCTGAGAGTGAGCATTCTCCCAGTTTTAGGAACCTATTGCCGATGTGCTGGCTTGGCCCTAGGGCCATATTTTGAGTATCTTACCTGTTGTGTCCTTGTTATGTATCGCTGGTGATTTCTAGAGTTTTGACAATTGCCGTCAACTGCGTTTTTATTACACTTCCTTTTTGTTTCTTACTTTTTTCACTTTTTCACGTTCCTTGTGAAACGGTGTTCACTGTATGACGGTTCGCGGTTTACTTGTTTACCATTTATTTGTGTAAAATCAAATTACAGTGCTGGCGTGATTTTCACATGATTGTGGTAATTTCACGTGATTTTTTTATACTTTTATGTTGCATTAAGAAAACTGATTGAGTTCATCGAAACAATTTAATAATACTGAGGAATTGTTTATTTGAAACTAGTTCACCTGAAATTTGATTAACTAATTATGTGATCATTTTAGTGAGTCAGACGACATAAAGAACATAGCAGTTGCCGGTGATACTAATTTAAAGTTTGTAGTATTGACTTATCAAAGTGGCCCATTTATATGGTTTGATGACTCCCAAATGTATATAAGGTGAGTTTATTTATTTCCGTCATTGGATGTCCTTAATGCGTTATCTTTCAGGTGCGAGAACAGTGGTAATTGTCCCATTGCACCAAATGATATGACCAAGATCTTATATACAGGAAATCAAGTACTTCTTTTAGCAAACAGTAACTTATACAAAGGTTATTGCCGACAGATGCAATCAAATATGGGTTTTAGCTCCATTGACTCTTGGACGACCACTAAACGAAGTCCCGTGTCCAAAACTGAATGTATAGATTTACAATTGACGCAAATGTCATCTGTGGATCGTGTATTAACTTTTTATGCTAACGACGATTTTACGTGTTTCGCATTGCTCCAGGAACGTTCTGTGTGTGAATTATATCCTCCAAAAATTGACGAAGAATACACTTTTAGTAATCTTTTACAAGACACCGATGCGTTTGATGAAATCCATGATGTGGTATTCCACGTGGAAGGTAGAAAGTTTTATGGACACAAGCTGATCGTATATTCAAGATCTGAAGGGCTTCGGACGATTATCGAATCTAGTTCCAACAAAAATGTTTTTCTAGACGACGAAGGATTGACCGAAAAAATGTTTGATTTCTTTCTCAAATTCATCTATACGAATTTTTGTAGTACAATCGGTAATATTCTCTACAATATTGTCTAAATTATGTATTCATTCCTTTATTATTTTCAGACATTGAAGAAATACAAAGGCGTATTCTTGATTTCAAAAGCAATGATGTGGTATTTGAGCGTTTTCGGTATTTTACCCAAAAATTTAAGCTGAACGACTTGGACCTTATAACACGAAAGTGTGTTACAAAGAATTTGTATTTTTTAAAATTAATTTATCTTATTTTGCAGATCTAAATTGGACCTTAAGAAAATACGTAAGCCATTGAGGTTTCCATGCTTCCCTAATCTATGTGACGCTATTATTGAATGCGGTGATGATGGGGTATTCCGCGCTCACAAATGTCTCCTAATTACTCGTTCAGAATTCTTTCGCACAATTTTTTGCCACAATTGGTCAACGACTGCAGTTGATATGAAAATAATACCTATTGGTTACATGCGTCCTATTTTGGAATATCTATATTCATTAGATGAAGATAATTTCCGGAATCAGAATTATTCAGAGCGATACTTGTACAATATGATTACCTTCTGTGAACAATTCGGTTTTATAAGATTACGCCAATTTTGTGAAGTTCTTTTACTGGAAAAATTGACCGTCAGCAAATGTGCTGACATGCTGGTTTTTGCTGATATGTACAACTGCAATTATATGAAAAAAGAGTGTTTGGAATTCATTTGTAGGAACCTCTATCGAGTTATAGTGCACAGGAGCCTTGAATCGTGTGAACCCGTATTCCTAAAAGAAATACGCAATTACTACTTAGACTCGAGTTTTCGAATAAAACGCCGTCGTGGAGATATAACTCCTGATGCAAATGCTATCAGCGATGATGACCTTCTTGAGTTCATAGGCGAATTTCGAGTGGATCTGAGTGAAAAATTGCACAAAGAATATAAGAGTAAGAAAAAGTCCACAGAATATAAACATGACACACGGCGATACGAACAGCAAGCTATTAAATGTATGGCACAATTGAATACGCAAGATTGCAAGCAAGAGAAATTATCGAATGAGTTGAACAGCAGCTCAAGTTCCGAGGGTGTAGGAAGTGTTTCAGAAAAGAAATCACTTACTTGGACTACGGTCAGTGATAAGAAAGATGTAAAGAAAAAATTAATCGTAACTTCGCCAAATATCAACAAAATCATGGAAAACGAACCAAAACCCAAAGAGGGATTTGTTGTATTAACACCAGATCGGAAAATTGCACCAGCAAATACTACATGTCCTAGAGAGAATACCATCAGTATAGGTGATTTTTTGCCACTAGACAACAAACTTCAAACGAGAAAGAAGAGGCTACATTCTGTAGAATCATCATCTGATACTGGCAGCCCGACGAAACCCATATCTATACCAAAATGTCCTAAAGAAAGTGCTTGGAAAATTAACAGCCCACCTCAGAGCAGTAATCAATCGGATGCAAATTCCTTTGCCGAAATCATCAAGTCTCCAACAAATGAGGTGCAAGAAACTTCAATAACGCCTAAATTATTCGAATTTTCTCTTTCAAAGCCAACCAACAGCTTCTCGCAGATTCTTGATGAAGAAAAAAAATTGCGTGAGTACCAGCATGAAATTAGTCACAAATCTTTAGCTTTGACACAAATCGAAGAGACCGCCATCGCTGAATTACGTGCTTTTTACAACGCTGATGATATTGAGGATGAAATAATAACCGTCGAGCGGAAAACGCGTGCCCCGATACCTCATTTTAACACTTGGAAAAAACCCTAAATAGTTTTGATAATAAATTAGGAGAGACTACTGCAAAAATTCCTCCTTTGGTATTTATTTCAGTCTGTATCTCCTGTTAACATTTTTAGAATACCCAACACGCGATTGATGAAATGTTCAATCATTCAAATTAAGACATATTTGAACTGAGAGGTTCAGCTGAGACGAGTAATAGGTGGGGGTTTTTCCTGTGTTGTGGCGTGCTGTTTACCATTCCTGATTGAGTCAAACAGTCAATCCGTAAATGAAATTAGAATTTATTGTTTTCATGTATTCTGTTGGGTTGTACCACATGAACTGTCTGATTTTCGATGTCAGAAATAAAAGGTTCTCGAGTGAACATCTGTGCCAGAACGTTAAATTTTCTTTTTTTATAAAGCAAAGTGGTACGTGTGCTTGACGTGTGAGAATTTTAGGGTTCGTTACAAGTACAGTTTTTTTTTTCTAGGAATTGTTTACCATGCTGTCGGCAGTTCAAATTCGAACCCTCTTCCTTTATGAACTTAAAATGGGACATAATGCGTCATTGGCAATGAAAAATAATAATGACGCATTTAAGGATGTAGCGGTAAACGAACGCACTATACGACGTTGGTTTGGAAAGTTCCATTCAGGAAATTTCACCCTCGTAAACGAATCACGCCCTCAATGCCTGCCCAAGATATGATGTGAAAATCGTTCTTGGGGATTTCAATGCAAAAATAGGTCGAAAGCCGGTTTTCAGGCACTACACAGGTTCCCATAGTTTGCATGAGAACACTAATGACAATGGACTACGAGTCATCAAATTGGCAGCATCGAAAAACTTGGTCGTTGCGAGTACCAGGTTTCCGCGTAAAGATATCCACAAAGCCACCTGGGATAGTGCCACTCGCAACCAAATTGACCACGTGCTGATAGATCGCCGGCACTCCTCGAGCCTTATGACGGTACGAACGTACCGAGGTGCCAACGTCGACTCGGATCACTATCTTGTTGGTACAGTTTTCCGAGCGCGGATTGCCTTACGGAGACGTATTGTATCCGCGGGTCAGGTTCGAATCAACACGGCTGCCTTACGCAATGAGAATACCAGCAACACCTTTGGTCATGCGTTAAGACTCGCCCTCGAAGAGCTCGACGAAGGGAGAGTAAGTCCTGGGGCCAGAATGCCGGGCGTAGAAGAGAAATGGACATGCCTTAAGAATACTGTCATTAGTAATGCCAACTCCATTTTAGGCAGTAGGCGTAGAGATCGGAACGACTGGTTTGATGATGAGTGCAAACTAGCGACTGCAGGTAAGAATGCTGCATACCGGGCAATGCAGCAGTCTCATAGGACGCGGGTACGCGAGGAGAAATACAAAGAGCTCAGAAGATCCGAAAAAAAACTTCACAGACAAAAGAAAAGTGCCTGGAAAAAAACCTTGTCTGTGAAATAGAGAAAAGTAGAGAGCGAGGTCCGCACCAGGCGCGGAAGTTCTACCAAATAATCCGCAGTATGACGCGGTATACACCACGCTGCACTTACTGCAAGGATAAAGAGGGTAATCTGATCACCGATCCTGAAGACATTCTGGAGCGATGGGAAGTGCACTTTAATAAATTGCTAAACGGTCAGCTCACAGAAGAATTGGAGGCTCCACCAATGCAAGACCAAGACCAAATGCTGCCGCCACCAAGCATTGAGGAAACAATAAAAGCCATAAGACAGCTCAAATCAAATAAAGCCCCTGGAGCTGATGGCATACCAGCTGAGCTGATCAAACAAGGAGGGACAGTGTTACATCACGCAATTCACGAGATCGTGGTGCACGTATGGGAGCAAGAGGAGATGCCGGAAGATTGGCGTCGCGGTATAATTTGCCCCATACATAAGAAGGGAGATATCACACTGTGCAGCAACTATAGTGGTATAACATTGCTGAGTACCGCCTATAAGATACTCTCCACTATCCTACAAGATCGGATAGCCCCATACGCTAAAGCCATGCTTGGTCAATATCAGTGCGGGTTCATCCCAGGTAAATCAGTAAATTGATCAGATGTTCACCTAAGGGTGAATATCTGATCAATTGATCATCTTCCATTATATCATCTATTTATAGACTTTAAGGCCGCCTACGACAGCATAACCAGGATAGAACTATATATTGCCATGAGAGAGTTAGGCATTCCAAACAAATTGAAACGACTTTGTAGGTTGACCATGACCAACGTAACTAGTCAAGTAAAAATAGTGAGATTGCTGTCCAAACCAATAAACATCTTTAATGGACTCCGACAAGGGTACGGTCTTATCTGCCTCCTCTTCAACCTGGCGTTGGAGAAAGCAATCCGTGTCACAGGTGTTACAACAAGAGGGACTATTGCACCAAGTCCAGCCAGATACTTGCCTACGCAGATGACATCGACATCATCGGTAGAACCGAATCGGCGGTACAGGAATCCTTCACCCAGATCGAGCAGGCGGCACAAAAACTGGGACTGCACATTAATGAGGGAAAAACTAAGTACATGATGGCAACTTCTGCGAAGAGACCTAACGTTGGTCAAACTATCAGGGTAGTGGAGCACGAATTTGAAGTAGTACAATCCTTTAACTACCTTGGGTCAATAGTATCAGCCGATAAAAATATGGAAGAAGAAATACGCGAACGGCTGATTAAATCCAACAAAGCCTACTATGGTCTATCAGGGCTCTTTAAATCCCGAAATTTATCCAGAACATCCAAGCTACTACTGTACAAGACCATGGTCTTACCAGTACTCATGTATGGATCCGAGGCCTGGGTGCTTAATAAAAGGCACTCTGAACTCTTGGCCGCGTTCGAGAGGAAGGTCTTAAGGAGAATTGCTGGCCCCGTATGTGAGGGAGGACGATTCCGGAGACGGTACAACCATGAGTTGTACACAATCTACCTTGAAGCTAATGTTGTAAGAAAAACCAAGCTCGGTAGACTCCGGTGGGCGGGACACCTAGCTGGAATGAGCGAAGAGGAGCTTGCCCGGAAAGTCCTTTGTGGCAGGATGTATGGAAGGAGACAGCGCGGCAGACCTTGTCTGCGATGGAGGGATGGCGTAGACCAGGATGCCCAGAGCCTGGGAGTGCTAAACTGGATGACATCGGCTCGAAATCGGGACCGGTGGAGAGATTTGTTAAATAAGGCCAAGACCGGATCCCGGTTGTAGTGCCGATGATGATGATGATGATGTTGCATTAAGAAAACTGATTGAGTTTATCGAAACAATTTAATAATACTGAGGAATTGTTTATTTGAAACTAGTTAACTAATTATGTGATCATTTTAGTGAGTCAGACGACATAAAGAACATAGCAGTTGCCGGTGATACTAATTTAAAGTTTGTAGTATTGACTTATCAAAGTGGCCCATTTATATGGTTTGATGACTCCCAAATGTATATAAGGTGAGTTTATTTATTTCCGTCATTGGATGTCCTTAATGCGTTATCTTTCAGGTGCGAGAACAGTGGTAATTGTCCCATTGCACCAAATGATATGACCAAGATCTTATATACAGGAAATCAAGTACTTCTTTTAGCAAACAGTAACTTATACAAAGGTTATTGCCGACAGATGCAATCAAATATGGGTTTTAGCTCCATTGACTCTTGGACGACCACTAAACGAAGTCCCGTGTCCAAAACTGAATGTATAGATTTACAATTGACGCAAATGTCATCTGTGGATCGTGTATTAACTTTTTATGCTAACGACGATTTTACGTGTTTCGCATTGCTCCAGGAACGTTCTGTGTGTGAATTATATCCTCCAAAAATTGACGAAGAATACACTTTTAGTAATCTTTTACAAGACACCGATGCGTTTGATGAAATCCATGATGTGGTATTCCATGTGGAAGGTAGAAAGTTTTATGGACACAAGCTGATCGAATATTCAAGATCTGAAGGACTTCGGACGATTATCGAATCTAGTTCCAACAAAAATGTTTTTCTAGACGACGAAGGATTGACCGAAAAAATGTTTGATTTCTTTCTCAAATTCATCTATACGAATTTTTGTAGTACAATCGGTAATATTCTCTACAATATTGTCTAAATTATGTATTCATTCCTTTATTATTTTCAGACATTGAAGAAATACAAAGGCGTATTCTTGATTTCAAAAGCAACGATGTGGTATTTGAGCGTTTTCGGTATTTTACCCAAAAATTTAAGCTGAACGACTTGGACCTTATAACACGAAAGTGCGTTACAAAGAATTTGTATTTTTTAAAATTAATTTATCTTATTTTGCAGATCCAAATTGGACCTTAAGAAAATACGTAAGCCATTGAGGTTTCCATGCTTCCCTAATCTATGTGACGCTATTATTGAATGCGGTGATGATGGGGTATTCCGCGCTCACAAATGTCTCCTAATTACTCGTTCAGAATTCTTTCGCACAATTTTTTGCCACAATTGGTCAACGACTGCAGTTGATATGAAAATAATACCTATTGGTTACATGCGTCCTATTTTGGAATATCTATATTCATTAGATGAAGATAATTTCCGGAATCAGAATCAGGACGTCGGAAATGTTAGTTGATGACGATGTTTTCAGAGCAACGGTGGATGCGAACCCAACGAAACCGGTGCGGGATATTGCACAAAGTATGGAAGTATCATCATCCTCACCATCGGCGCTACAACCGGGATCCGATTTATTGGCCTTGCGGCGAAAGTTACTGAAGAGTTTTTATCCGGTATATTTGAAAATTCAACTGTAGCTTCTTCATTCGATTATCTAGTGATCACACGATTTTAACGATTGATAAATAAGCAAAAAAAAAAAGGGGGGATGGGAGCGAACAAACAGGGCAAAGTCTCTGATTGCTTTCAATCCGGCGAAGGCCAGAACTATCCTTGTCCCTGTTCAATCCAAGTTGGCATGCAGTCTCCACGTGACACCCCTGGATAGCTACGTTGGCACCCGCCAAGTAGTGAACCAATGCGACATCCTGAGAAAGGTTCGCGCAAGGCCAATAACCAGGCCCGTAAAAATGAATTATGGCAAATTTAACAAGCCTCGGATATGGATCGGATACACGACGACGACGACCACGGAAACGAAAATGGCTAAACGATTTAAGAATTTTTTCATCGAACGTCCGCTCACTATACAGAGCTCGAACTGCACAGCAGCTAGCTGATGCCCTGTCTGAATATTAGGGTGACTGTTTCACGCTCTGGTGAGAGCAAAAACCAACTCCAATAGTTGGCTTGGGAACAGCAATCAAATTAACCGCCAACTCCAATAGTTGGTTCGGGAATAGCACGTAAATTGAACACCAACTCCAATAGTTGATTCGGGAACAGCAAGCACATTAAACGCCAACTCCAATAATTGGTTCGGGAACATCAAGCAAATTAAACGCCAACTCCAATAGTTGGTTCTGGGAACAGCCTTTTACACGTTCACACAATGTGGTCAAAAAGGAAACTTTTAATTCATTTAATTTAAAATAAGTTACTTTATTTTTCACTATATTTAACATTTGCCATTTTAACGGCCACTTGAATACTTTAAAGTTTAGATGATACGATGATGCCAAATTGCACAGCACAAGTGATAAACGAAGAAGAAGCAAAAATGCTATCTATGCGCCCGTTAATATACCTCGTACCATCGTATGCCGTTAGTGTCATCCGATCAAAAAGCACTGTTTCATGGACCAGGAAATTACTGTCAAAACTGTTCTATCGAACTTAGTGGTTTCTCTGTTGTGATACCGATTCAACAGTTTAGCAAATTCTGTTGCATACCTTCGTGATGAAATGTTTGTGGTGGTTTTCTGTTGTTCCAATAACAGGTGAATTGGTTATTTGAATTTATGATGAATCGATTCCCCTTTTGTTGTATCTTGAGGAATCGATTCATCCCTTATTGTTGTTTGTTGTTGCTTTGTGCTGCAACAGTGACATAACAGCATTACAAGAAATAAGATGGACGGGGAGTGGTGTTATTCAAAGAAACGAGTATGACATTTATTACACCTGTCATGCAAAACACCATGTACTCGGGGTAGGCTTTCTAGTCAGCCAAAAAGTGAAGCCTGCCATCATCGCCTTTAATGCAATAAATGAAAGGCTATGCACTCTTCGGAGGCGTGGCAAGTTTAAGAACATAAGCCTCATAAACGTTCGCGAACCTACAGAGGAGTCCCCCGACGACGAAAAAGAAGAATACTACGACAACGTCGAACGGGCCCTCAATGCCTGCCCAAGATACGACGTGAAAATCGTTCTCGGTGATTTGAATGTATAAATAGGTCGGGAGTCGGTTTTCAGGCGCTATACAGGTTCCCATAGTTTGCATGAGAACACTAATGACAATGGACTACGAGTCATCGAACTGGCAGCATCGAAAAACCTGGTCGTTACAAGTACCAGGTTTCCGCGTGAAGAAATCCACAAAGCCACCTGGGTATCACCTGATGTAGCCACTCGCAACCAAATTGACTACGTGTTGATAGATGCCGCCACTCCTCGAGCCTGATGCCGGTATGAACGTACCGAGGTGCCAACGTCGATTCGGATCACTATGTTGTTGGTACAGTTTTCCGAGCGCGGATTGCCTTATGGAAACGTATTGCATCCGCGGATCATTAGTACTGCCAACTCCATCTTAGGCAGTAGTCGTAGAGATCGGAGCGACTGGTTTGATGGTAGTGCAAACTAGCGACTGAAGGTAAGAATGCTGCATACCGGGCAATGCAGCAGTCTCATAGGACGCGGGTGCGCGAGGAGAAATACATAGAGCTCAGAAGATCTGAAAAAAGGCTTCACAGACAAAAGAAAAGTGCATGGGAAAATAACTTTGTCTGTGAAATAGAGAAAAGTAGAGAGCGAGGTTCGCACCAGGCGCGGAAGTTCTACCAAATAATACACACATCACGCTGCACTTACTGCAAGGATAAAGAGGGTAATCTGATCACCGATCCTGAAGGTATTCTGAAGCGATGGGAAGTGCACTTTAATGAATCGCTAAATGGTTAGCTCACAGAAGAATTGGAGGCTCCACCAATGCAAGACCAAGACCAAATGCTGCCGCCACCAAGCACTGAGGAAACATTAAAAGCCATTAGACAGCTCAAAACAAATAAAGCCCCTGGAGCTGATGGCATACCAGCTGAGCTGATTAACCAAGGAGGGACAGTGTTACATCACGCAATTCACGAGATCGTGGTGCACGTATGGGAGCAAGAGGAGATGCCGGAAGATTGGCGTCGTGGTATAATTTGCCCCATACATAAGAAAGGAGATATCACACTGTGCAGCAACTATAGGGGTATAACATTGCTGAGTACCGCCTGTAAGATACTCTCCACTATCCTACAAGACCGGATATCCCCATACGCTAAAGCCATCATTGGTCAATATCAGTGTGGGTTCATCCCAGGTAAATCAGTAAATTGATCAGATGTTCACCTAAGGGTGAATATCTGATCAATTGATCATCTTCCATTATATCATCTATTTATAGACTTTAAGGCCGGCTACGACAGCATAACCAAGATAGAACTATATAATGCCATGAGAGAGTTAGGCATTCCAAACAAATTGGAACGACTTTGTAGGTTGACCATGACCAACGTAACTAGTCAAGTAAAAATAGCGAGATTGCTGTCCAAACCAATAAACATCTTTAATGGACTCCGACAAGGGTACGGTCTGGCCTGCCTCCTCTTCAACCTGGTGTTGGAGAAAGCAATCCGTGTCACTGGTGTTACAACAAGAGGGACTATTGTCACCAAGTCCAGCCAGATACTTGCCTACGTAGATGACATCGACATCATTGGTAGAACCGAATCACCTGTACAGGAATCTTTCACCCAGATCGAGCAGGCGGCACAAAAACTGGGACTGCACATTAATTAAGGGGAAAACTAAGTACATGGTGGCAACTTCTGCGAAGAGAAGACCTAACATTGATTAAAATATCAGGATAGTGGAGCACGAATTTGAAGTAGTGCAATCCCTTAACTACCTTGGGTCAATAGCCGATAACAATATGGAAGAAGAAATACGCGGACGTCTGATCAAATCCAACAAAGCCTACTATGGTCTATCAAGGCTCTTTAAATCCCAAAATGTATCCAGGACATCCAAGCTACTATTGTACAAGACCATGGTTTTACCAGTACTCATGTATGGATTCAAGACCTGGGTGCTCAATAAAAGGCACTCTGAACTCTTAACCGCGTTCGAGAGGAAGGTTTTAAGGAGAATCGTTGGCCCCGTATGTGAGGGAGGACGATTCCGGAGACGCTACAACCATGAGTTGTACACAATCTACCTTGAAGCTAATGTTGTAAGAAAAATCAAGCTCGGTAGACTCCGGTGGGCGGGACACAAGACCATGGTCTTACTAGTACTTATGTGTGGATCCGAGACCTGAGTGCTCAATAAAAGGCACTATGAACTCTTAGCCACATTCGAGAGGAAGGTCTTAAGGAAAGCGTTGGCCCCGTAGGGAGGACGATTCCGGAGACGCTACAACCATGAGTTGTACACGATTTACTTCGAAGCTAATGTTGTAAGAAAAATCAAGCTCGGTAGACTCCTGTGGGCGGGACACCTAGCTCGAATGAGGGAAGAGGAGCCTGCCCAGAAAGACCTTTGTTTCAGGATGTTTGGAAGGAGACAGCGCGGCAGACCTTGTCTGCGATGGAGGGATGGCGTAGAGCAGGACGCCCAGAGCCTGGGAGTGCCAAACTGGATGACATCGCTCGAAATCGGGACCGGTGGAGAGATTTGTTAAATTAACCCAAGATCAAATCCCGGTTGTAGTGCCGATGATGATGATGAAAGGACCAATCCACTTTCCATTCCTTTAACCTGGAGAAACGATAATATTGTGAGGAAATCGACATATTGCATGCCAGATTGGCTGAAAAGCAACCTGCATTGATCAATAGGCACCGCCTGGTCCTTTTGCATGACAATGCTAAACCCCATACCGCACAAGTAAACGTTGCAAAAACGTTTGCAGTTGAGATTTGAAATTTTTCCGCATCCACCGTATTCTCCTGACATTTCCCCAACGGACTACCATCTTTTCCGCAATCTGGATTCATTTTGCCAGCAGAAGATCTTCCGGAGCCGGCAGAGGTCATAAAAGTCTTTGAAGATTTCATTGCTTCAAAAAATCATCACTTCTATGAAAGATTTTTGTATCACTTTGGTAGAATGTCATAGATACCAACGGATCCTATTTTGATTCAATAAAAATGTACGGAAAATTAATATTGGCTTTTAAATGTTGATGAGATGCAGAAATCCGTATATTGGTTTGTTGGCTGGATTAATGCTGCGATGAGATAAATTACCCCATATGTAGGTTGGTTTGCCAGTACACTGCTGCGATGAGATAAACTATTTGTATGTAGGTTGGTTGGCCAGAACACAGCTTTGAGATAAATTATTTATATGTTGGTTGGTTGGCTGGAACACTGCTCAATTGTATTTTGTATATACCTTGTATTTGATCTTTGTTAATTTATCGATAGTCTTTTAACACACGCGTAATACGAATAATACAAAGGTTTTCACCTTTACCAATCGGATCTTTTCGTGGTGATCTCGTCGATAGATCGCCGCTAATCATCTTCTTTGTTTCCATCATCAGCTGTCCCCAAACAGTTTTCGAACACTGCGATAACTCCAATTCATGTGAAGGTCGTACCTCCGCAGGAGCCTTGCCCACCGAGGCCAACTCCATTAATTAACCCAAAACCAAAGGCTGCTTGTGTTCCCAACACTGTTCAGCCAGAGGTCAGGGACCGCAAACAGCAACCTGGGGTCTTTGCACGAGACTTCAATTTAAAAAATTTCGTCGGTGACATGAACCGGCTAGGGATTTCTAACTTCAAGGTAAAGACCTTAAGCCCAACAAAATCATAGCCTACAATAGGGAAACCTATCGCAAGGTTAACGACAACCTCAAGGCCAAGGAGGTGAATTATTACACCTTCACTCCGGCCGACGAAAAGTCGAGGACAATCCTCCTAAAACCAGTCGCTGCCTCTTGGGAAAAGGACGACATCGTAACTGCTCTTGAGGCAACATTTCCTAACGTCAAATTCATTGACGTCAAAAAATTCTCTCCCCCACAACGGTTTGTGAACATCAGAACGCAAAAATACAGCAAGCTGAACATATGGCAGCTTCTCCTTGCCCCAGGAACCGACATAGATTCCATAATACGGACAAAGTCGCTTCCAATCTTGCATCAGCAAGTTGTCTTCGAGGTATTTCATAACAGAGAAATATCTCAATGCAGACGCTGCCAACGTTTCGGGCATGTCTCGCGAAACTGCAACATGAGTCGTAGTACGAACTACCGCTGGCGAAATACGATCCCGCAACAAATGTGCAGGATGAAATAACACTGCCAACTTGCTGCAACTGCGGCAACAAAGGGCATCCGGTTAGTTATAGAAATTGTCCTAAATATAAGGAAATTATACAAAGATCCAAGGAGACTCGAGGTAAGCAAACAGACAAGTCAGACTTCGGAAAACAGGCCACACAAAACCTCATCCAAAATGGATTCACATTTGCCGACATGCTTAGGGGACAGCAGGCAAGGAATATAAAAACTTCCCACTCCTCCCCCTCAAAAACATATTCAAGTCCCTAAGCGAGCCCCGGTAAAGGCCAACACTACGCCTCAAATTCAAGCGGCGGTGCAAGAGCCTCCGAGGGGGCAATCTTCAATGCTCGAGAAACTACTTAGTTTCTCCCGCTTAATTGAAGATATCCGACCCCGATATGTGAAACTATCAACCGAGGCAGAGAGGGAGGCACTTCTTTTCACTGCATATGCAAGACATACCCTCCACAATGGATTCCAAAATTAAAGTTATCTTCATAAATGTCAACTCCCTTGTTTCGCATTCCAAGCGTATGATAGTCTCTGACTTCATAAACGATAACCGGGCGGACGTGGTACTTGTAACCGAAACTAGGTTGCATCCATGTCACCGTCCCGTATTCCCAAACTTCTCCATGATTCGAAGAGATCGAACCCTCACTGGCGGTCCCACCATCAACGGAGGTGGCACTTGTATACTGGTTAATAGCGGACTTCGCCATGAAGCTATTGACCTCCCACACCTAGAGTCCATAGAGGTGTCTAGAGTTGAACTGCATCTGGCTAGTAATGGTAGAGTGAATATATACTCCGTATACCACTCGCATAAAACCAATAATGGCCCCATTAATCCCGAAGATATCGGCAAACTAATAAGGACCTCGGGGCATACACCCTTCATCATAGGCGGCGATTTTAACTCAAGACATCCCCACTGGAACAACTTTGTCTCTTGCCCAAATGGCACAAAACTGTACCAATGGTACACCGCAAACATGTATGCCCTCAACTTCGAACTAGTCGCACCTACGGTTGGTACTCGAGGTAACACAATTCTGGACATATTTATTGTGTCCAAAGACTTACTTCCACAAATCACTCCTCTTCAAGTTTCAGCGGGTGTATCTGACCACAACGCTGTGACCACATTCATTCGCGGCTATCGAGCATCCCGGGGTCATATCAGATACATACCCGATTATGGGCGGACAAATTGGGACAACTTCAATATTACAATGAACGATAAACTCCACCAATTCTCTCTTCCCACTGACAGGACCCTAACGACGGTTGAGATAAACAACGCTGCAAAACGACTTCACGAGATTCTAGTTGAAACTTCGGAGACTCATGTCCCGAAGTACAAACTTGAAAAGACCTATCAGATTCCCCATGACGACATCACTCTTCGTCTCATCCGGGAGCGTAAAAAGCTCTGCAGAATGAGATATCGTCACCGCTTTACGCAAAGGGAACCATTATTGCGATCCATTATTCACAATATTGGTACACTGATAAAACAGAGAATCCAAAACAATCGTACCCGACATTTGGAAGACAAGCTGAAGGGTATTCAGATGGACCAGAACGTTTATAAAAATGTTAAAAAGATATGTGGCGCTTCCCGCATCACTGGGCCAATTATGCACAATGGTGTTGTTGTCAATAACGACACCAATAAAGCAAATATCATCGGAGAGACCTTCGAAAACAATCACAAACTCACTCTCCAAGATGGCGACCCGGAAACTAATGCAATCGTTAGTTCAGAGGTCCACAGTAAGTTGGACGAGTTCAACGAGCCAATTGTTGTCTTTAACCCAACTAACAGTGCATACTTCGATGACACACGTGATAATGGTCACGGTTTCATCACACCAAATACCCTACAGAGTCTGGTTAAATCTCGACACCCTAAGAAGTCACCTGGTATCGACAGCATGTCATACCACTCGTTGCGAAGGCTTTCTGCTTTATTCTTTATAAAGTATGGGGTACTTTCACAAAGCTTGGAGGCACGCTATTATTTGTCCAATAGCAAAAGTTGGGAAACCAACGTATCACCCCTCAAGCTTTCGCCCCATCTCGCTTCTCATTTGCATCAGCAAAATATATGAAAAATTCATATACGAGAAGCTAAATAACTTTGTCAGTGCCAGGCACCTAATACCTGATTTCCAATTCGGATTTCGAAGAGCGCACAGCACCACTATGGCTCTCAATTTATTTCAAAACCACGTCTGCGTGCGGCTCTTTAATAAGGAACCCACCGTTGCGGTAAGCCTAGACATTGAAAAAGCTTTTGATACGACTTGGATCGAAGGTCTCGCTTTTAAACTACTGAATACTGGCCTCAGTAGAACGCTATGTAGCATCATCTACCATTTCGTTCGAAACAGAACCTTCCAAGTTAGAATGAATGGAAAGATTTCCCGAACTTTTTACGCCGCAGCAGGCGTACCACAGGGCTCCATTCTAGGCCCCATCTTATTCAATATTTACACCTCCGATATTCCCCGCCCTGTGGACGGGAGAGTAAATCAGATATGCTATGCGGATGACGTCCTGGTGTACACGCCAACCAAAGGCCCTAACCTCGCAACAAATCGACTCAACCGCCACTTGGACGAACTGTATCAGTATTACAGTCGATGGAAAATCCGACTTAATCCATCCAAAACAGTAGCCATAATTCTGAGTAGTAAACACTCCCAACCTGCTTCTCGATATTCACAGAATATTCGAATAAAAATGGGAGATACTACGATTAGACCACAGGACAAGGGTCACTTATACCCCAAAAATGAATTTCATGAAACATGTGACCCACATTCTCCAAAGGGGCCTCGGTCGGTCTAAGCAACTGCACAACATCTTGAAGTGGAGGAACAAAGTTGACACCAAAGTTGAGCTTCTCTGCTATAAGCAGCTAATCCAATCTGGAATATCGTACGCGTTTCCCATATGGTCCTGCATATCTTCGGCTCAAATGGAAAGACTTCGGGTTTTCGAAAGGAAACTCCTCAGAAGATGCACCATTCATTCTTGAAGGCCTGACGGTCGTCATTACCCCGACTCTCACCTATACGAAGGCGCCTCCATTACCCCTATCGACGAGTACTTGCTTCAATTAGCATACAAGTACCTCGAAAACATTCAGAACAGCGAGAACCTACTTGTACGGGACTCTTGCGTTCTTGACCCTTCTTTCTCTCGATCTCTTCGGATCAAACCTCCACAATTTCTTCTTCAGTACAAAACTGAAGAAAGCACCCTTCCCAACAACATTCCCCTCTATAATAGAGGATTCCTGGACCCAATCCATAGGGTCTACTATTAACAAACCAAACACACGAACGCACAGTACAAGACGGCACAAACACAAACATACACACCGACCAAAGCGCAAATTATCAGACGCCAAAGACGTGATCTGCGTTTACTACCGCACCCAAGACCCACCGGTCTTGTATGATTTCTTTCCCACCATCCCTCTATAAAAGTAGTTAGAGAACACCCGGACTAACACTGTCCAAACTATCCTTGGATACCCCTCCTTTTTTCTTTTTTTTTTCAGATTTCGCGAGACCGAGCCCAACATCCTCACGGATGTGGGTGATTCTGGTTATCGCAAGATGACCAGAAGTCAGAGACAAGATGAAGGACACATATGTCCTGTCTCGCTAAATTCGGCCTTCTCGCCACAATTTTTTTTTTTTTTTTTTTTTTTGGTTTCGGGGCAGTCAATAAGCGGCAGTCGATACCAGCCAGTTATCACCTAAATAAAATAAAGCAAAGCAATAAATTATAAAAAGGTTTTCTTATTCGGTCCCGGAAGGTAAGTAATAAAACATTAAAAATAAAATTAAATATTGTTGGTTACCGATATATTCCGATATTAAAAGTTATATAACAAACTGGTTAGGTCATATAATATACCGGCGCCGCGGACTATCGCCTGAATCACTCAGTGTGAACCGCGGAGTAAAGTATACGGGCCCAAATTAATATCAATATATATATGACAAACTATATACAATATACAATATCTGGAAAATATATAATAAACTGGCACTGCGGAAGCTCCCTCTCCCAAATCTACGTTACAAACTGGAAAATATATAACAAACTGGCGCTGCGGATAAACTTGCCCGAGAGACCACAGCAGTTGTAGCAACAACATATTATAGTCTATAGTACAATCTTCAAACAATTTATATTCCAATTCTCAAATAATTTACATCACAATACGCAACCGATTGTTTCCAGTACAATATATATTTATTAAGTAATTTTATATTACACATTATATTACAATTGGCGCACATAGATATATACAATTAAATACTTATACTACAATTTTGTAATAATTTATATTACAATTGGTAATACTTTATTTTGTAATAGTTTATATTACACTGTTAAGTTTTCCCCAACCTATTCGTCATGGCGAATGAGAGTGCTATTATATCGGCACTCATCATCATCATCATCATCATCGCACTACCACCAATGCAATGAAATCTTCAAAGACTTTTATGACCTCTGCCGGTTTCGGAAGACCTTCTGTTCAATGGAAAAACAAATCGTCGCGCAGTACGCGGCACAGGGCCAAATGTCTTGCACATTCGCCAATCTGAAGAAGCGAGGGCCATCAACGGTAAGTTCTATGTCTGCACGACGACATCCTGGAGCTGGCGACGTCGGAGACAAACGACCACCGCTACTTCACGGAGGACTTCCTCGAGTCAGCCGAGGAGGTCTACCTAGAGGAAATGACGAAGTTCGCCGTAGAGCTTCGTGGCCTCAATAATGAACCGCCGACAACATCCAAGACCGCGGCTGCCGCGGTGACACCCTGTTCCAATCCTCGCAAGCTCCCCCCGGTGCAACTGCCGACATTTTCAGGGAGGCACTCGGAATGGCGGCCATTTAAGGGCCTGTTCCCGGCGGTATTGGCAGATCACCCTGATCTGACGGACGTCGAGCGACTATACTATTTGAAGTCGAGCTTCCGTGACGACGCCGCCCGGGCAATAAAAAACATTCCCGTCACGGAGCAAAATTACCAACGAGCTTGGAACAAGCTGGTGGAGCATTTTGATAACACTCGTGCGTTGGTCCACTCAGCCTTGAGTACCCTCTTCCAGGTACCGGCGGTCGTCAAGGAATCTGCTGCCGGCCTGCGCCATCTCCGCGACAGTACAAATGACGCAGTCGAAACCTTGGATGCGCTCGGCCGCCCCGTGACCTCCTGGGATGACATACTGGTCCACTTAACAACACAGCGCATGGACCCCCGCAGAGCTCGTGACTGGCAAACGGCGCACGGCAACACCAACCAGCCACCCACGTACTACCAGCTCGATGCCTTCCTGAAGACAAGGATCGAAGCATTGGAGTTGATTGAGCTGCCCCGGACCGCCATAGAGTAACCCCAACGCAACAGATCCGGGCAGATGGAGCCCAACGACAAAGCTCGCCTTTCAGTACACACTGCTTCACCACCCGCCCAGAAGGCCCCTGCCCGCTGCTCAGCTTGCAGATCCGATCATTGCATCGGATCAAGTGAGAGATTCCGGGCCCTAGGCCCGGAAGAGCTAAGGTCGCACGTCACCAAACAGGGCCTTTGCTTCAACTGCCTAGGAAGGCACCTACTTCGTGACTGCCCATCGAGATCCAGATGCCGACAGTGCCAAGGACGGCACCACAGCCTGCTGCATACTTCAACGACCGACCCGGATTCGGAACGAGGCACAAGCCCCAAGCTCCAGGGCGGACAGTTCCCCGGGGTGTCACCCCACACACTCTGCGCCCCGCCTGTCCGGGCGATCCTCCTGGCCACAGCACGCGTCCTCGTCCAGTCGGGCTCCCAACGCCGACTGGAGGCTCGGGCCCTACTGGACCCCTGCTCAGAGACCACCTTTATTTCGGAGTCCCTCGTCCAGCGACTGCGTCTTCGTCGGCGCACATCAATCATCCCAGTTCATGGAGCCGGGAGCGCCCGCTGCCAGGCGGCGAAGTCCATATCTTCCCTCACCATACTGCCCCGGACCATGAGCTCGCAAAGCTGGACAGTCAACGCGCTCATCCTGCCCTATCTGTCGGACTACGTGCCACCTCCACGACTTCTACCAAGCGATCTCTCCCTTGTGGGAGGCCTGGAGTTGGCAGACCCGGATGTCTCATCAACAGAAAAGGTAGATATGATTATTGGCGCTGATGTTTACCCGGCGATTATTACCGCCGGCTTAAAGAAGTCCACCAACTCCGACGTGATCGCCCAGTCTATGCACCTTGGGTGGATCCTAACGGGTGCAGCTACCCGCGGCCCATGGCACACCAACACCAGCCGCCCTCTAACCAGTCACCAGATCAGTGTCGACCGCGAGCTGCGCGACCTCCTGGAGAAGTTCTGGATTCAGGAGGAAGTTTTTCCCCACCCCACCGCTCTGACTTTGGAGGAGCAAGCATGCGAGCCTCACTTCGCCTCAACTACCAGACGCGACCAGCAAGGCCGCTACATATTACGACTGCCACTAAAACCTAACTCGGCAGAGCTGGGGGATTCGGGCAGCGTCGCCCGCGCTGCATTTCGACGACTGGAGAGCAGGTTCCAGCGCCAGCCACAGTTCCGCGATCTCTATAAGAAATTCATGGATGAGTATCTCGAACTTGACCACATGACTCGGGTGGACACCACGAGCGCGGACACCCAGGAACATGGATTCATTATCCCACACCATAGGGTGTTCAAAGCATCTGACCAGACACCCAAGATCCACGTGGTGTTCAATGGTTCCGTCAAGCCAGAGACTGGAGTCTCAATCAACGAATGCCTCTACGTTGGGCCAAAGCTCCAGAGTGACATTTTTGACTTCCTGCTGCGCTGGGGCGCGCACCAATACGTCTTCTCCGCGGACATTGTGAAGATGTACCGACAAATAAGGATCGGTGAGCGGGATCGCCACTATCAGCAAATCCTGTGGCGACCGTCAACCACCAGCGACATTAAGATCTACTCACTGAACACTGTGACCTACGGACTCGCGAACTCCCCGTATTAGGCAATACGCACGCTGAAGCAGTTGGCTCTCGACGAGGGCGCACGGTTCCCCCTAGCAGCACAAGTGCTCATGAGGAACACATATGCGGACGACATCTTCGCTGGCTCGGACACTCTCACAGGGGCACAGCTACTGAAGCAGCAGCTCAGCGACCTACTGTCGGCGGGCGGCTTCCCCCTCAGCAAATGGACCTCCAACCACCCGTCGCTGCTCCCCTACCAACCAGACGAGCTCGGCACATGCCCCACTTGGCCCCCAGCTCAGGCCCACTCAATTTTGGGAATCCAATAGCGACCCCAGGAAGACTGCTTCACATTCCATCTCCGAGATTCAAGGGGCAACGCGGCCCTCACCAAACGGGTGGCCCTCGCATTTATCGGCCGCCTCTACGACCCCCTGGGATGGATCTCCCCAGTCGTGGTAAGATTCAAGATAGAAGACCGGGCGCCCATTGGCATCACGTCGCAGGCGTCCAGAATCCCGCCGACTTGGCGTCTCGCGGAGCGTCAGCCGACCGACTGCGCTGGCTGTCACTATGGATGGACGGCCCCGAGTTCCTCAAAGGCAACATACCATGGCCCTGCACCCACACCGCCGTCCCGGAAGTGGACCTGGAATACCGCCCGCAACCAGCCACGTAATAAGCGCTCCACGAGAGGACAACGAGCTGCGATACTCCCAGCTCCCCACACTCCTCCGCGTGACGTCCAGATGTGTCGAATTTGCCCGACGACTGCAGAAAAGAACCACACCGGGGAGGAGACCGCGCCCGAGCCCCGACCCAAACATTCCTGCCGAATTAACCCCTTCGCAGATGGACTCAGCACTCGTGCTCTGGGTCTCCTCTGTGCAGGGCGTCCACTTCCACCGGGAAATAGCATCGCTCACCAGGAACTCGTCCGTCGCTAAGGATAGTCTGCTCATGCGCCTCAACCCGTTCCTTGACCCGAACGGCCTTCTGCGTGTCGGGGGGAGACTGCGCCATTCCCCACTACACCCCGATGAGAAGCACCCCCCCATCCTCCCTTCCGGATCCTTTATCTCACTGCTCCTTGCCCGAGATGCCTATGACAGGACCCTCCACGGTGGCACGCAACCGTCACTCAACCATCTACGGCAGTGATTCTGGATTCTCCGAGGACGACAACTGGCCAAGGGAGTAATCCTTTGCTGTCTCCGCTGCT
This sequence comes from Microdon myrmicae, assembly GCA_963931805.1. Lineage (NCBI taxonomy): Eukaryota > Metazoa > Arthropoda > Insecta > Diptera > Syrphidae > Microdon > Microdon myrmicae. Next base: position 186,834,415 of record OZ007496.1, read on the forward strand.
GGCGACACTCATCCTCCCCGACCCCTCAACTCATGGGGGTCCTGCCGGCTACCCGAGTGCGACTCACCAGGCCCTTCCTACACAGCGGAGTCGACTACGCCGGTCCAATGGTTATCAGATGCTCAAAAAGTGGAACCGGGAGCACGTTCAAAGGATAAATCGCCGTGTTTGTATGCTTCCCCACCCGCGCGGTGCACCTGGAGGCCGCCTCCGGGTACTCAACAGAGGATTTCCCCCGGGTCTACCGCCGCTTCGTGGCTCGAAGAGGAATCTGTGCAACACTGACCAGTGACTGCGGCACCAACTTCGTCGGCGCGGATAAGGAATTACGGGGGCTATTCGCCCAGGCAACAAGGCAAACCACCGAGATTGCCCACTTCCTCGCTAATGAGGGTACCGAATGGCGATTCAACCCTCCATTGGCCCCTCACTTCGGGGGAATCTGGGAAGCCTCTGTAAAGCGGACCAAGTTCCATTTGAGGCGCGTTATCGGCGACGCAGTCCTGACCTTCGAAGAGCTCTCCACCCTGCTGGCCTAAGTGGAATCCTGCCTCAACTTGCAAGTGGCACCTAGCGCGAATCCTTAAGGTGCACCCTGGCCGAGACGGACTCGTGAGGGTGGCAACGCTGCGGACTGCTGCGGGCATCCTAACGAGACCCGTTTCCAAACTAAGCATCCTCCCATTTGAGGAGGACAGAACATCGGACCAGCACCAATCAGCGGATGGACATCACCAGCGGCAGCCGCATGCCCCCCCCCCCCGGGCATAATGATTCGCCAATGATTGGCGAAGGCGGGCGGAATGTTGCGGATTGGCAATTGGATGTGCTGGAGAAATCTAGAACATTCGCAGTGTATACCAGTTGCGCAGCAGCTGGCACGAACCAGCTGGCCGATTGTCACCAACGATGAGGTCATAGCGTCCCCTTTTGAAATGGCAGTTATGCCCACCAGTCAGTCTGCAACCAACCTTCATCGCGCTCACACCACCGGAGTGAACATCACAGGTACCAGTTCATCGTAATAAAACAAGGTGTATCCGAATTAAATAATAAAAGAAATAAAAGTTAATCTCAAGGAATAAAGATCTCCGACTTTGGTTTTTGTGGTTCCTGGAGTAAAGATCTCGGACTTTGGTTTGTGTAGTTCCTCGCTGCCTTTTCATTGGGTTCCTCTTGTCAAGGGAACAGTGGACAACTCCAAACACTACTACAACACTAAAACTTGACAGAAAACACCCCAACAAGCATTCTGAATATCCATCCATTTCTTAAGTTGAGAGTCAATGTAAATTCGTCTGACGTCTATAATTGATTAGTTGAAAGACGGAATTATCATAAAATTATATTGTTTATATTATATATGTAAAATGATATTGTTTATATTAATTAAATTATATTGTTTATATAAATTAGATTGCTTATATAAAATTATATTGTTTATATTCGTGTGACACAAAGCATTGGTTTTTGCATCTTCCAAAATAGTAATCATCATTATTAATTAGATGATGTGTTTTTTTGAAAAAAATTCTCTCAAAGGACTTCAATACAAAAAAAAAAAAAAACACCAGCATTGACTTTTATATACAGTTTTATACACAAAACTTTATTTGTCATACTTAAACAATTTAACAATACAGTTTTCATAAGTTAATGAGGTTTAATAAAAGATTAACAAAATTGAAACAATAACAAAAAAGTCAGGATTTCCCATAACCGTTAACACTTTAATAAAAAAACATTTTTCGAATTCCGGTCAAAAACATTCCTTCCTAAACGCAAAGCCATATTGATCACATTTGTATCGTAGTATCTTTGCCAGCTGAGGTGGGCCACAATAGAACACTGTCACCTTCCCCTTTTTTTGTATTTGTAATTGTTTGAAAACCTTATCCCAGTTGGGTCGTCCGGCATTTGTACGTGTTTTTAAACCGGTGATTAAATCTCGTTTGCCCTATAAAGCCAAAAATGAGTAAAAGTATCAGAATGGTAACTACTTACTTTCTCATGTAATAGATCCAATGCCAACTGTAAGCCAACTGCTTTCATGTCCGTCTTTTGTAGAGCGCTTGTAATATACATGTGCATGTCCAGAAACCTGTAACATGTATTTAATATACTTGTATGTAGCCAAACAGTCGAAGAGTGAAGTTTACCTTTCCATTGGCCCACCTAATTCGGCCTGCTCCATTTCAAGTTGGGAGAGTAAATTTACAAACCATTCAAAAGATCGCTGGTCACGATTGATCCAAAAGAAGTCAACTTTTCGTAGATTCATTACAGTCCGCGGAATCTCGCTAGCCCATTCGCAATGACACCTTGGACAACAGTGCCTTGCTTTCCAGTATCGGTGCATTATGGATTGCAAAATGGATGCGAATGGTGTAACGCCGATGCCGGTGGCAATAAGCACCGCGTGTTGAGCCCCAAATATATGACTCGAAGGCGCTCCATAAGGACCATCAATATAGATCTATATAAAATTTTATTTTCGGAGAATGAGATTTAGGCATGTAATGATTGATTTTTAAGAAGCTTGTATCATCAAGGCAAAACATGGCATGTGTAATATAATAAACAAATTTCGACATAAGGTAATAACACCTCTTCAGATTGTACAAAAATGTATGCAAATAATTATACTGTGACGCATATGACAATCAGTAGTAGAATATTCTAGAAAGTCCAAAACAAAGTACTAGCATATTCTAGAAAGTACTGGAAAACTGGCGATTGTGAGCAGTGGGAAATTCGAGGCTATGGAACGGACGAAAACGAAACGCCGATTCAGAATGAGGAAACGGTATAAATACGTCGCACGCAAATCAGGAAGAAGTAAACAGGGCTTCATTCTAGGCCCCATCTTATTTAATATCTACACCTCAGATATTCCTCACCCTGTGGATGGTAGAGTAAATCAAATTTGCTATGCGGATGACGTCCTAGTGTACACGTCATCTAAAAGCCCAAAACTCGCAACAAACCGACTCAACCGTCATCTGGACGAACTGTATCAGTATTACAGTCGGTGGAAAATTCGACTTAACCCATCTAAAGCAGTAGCTATAATTCTGAGTAGTAAACACTCCCAACCTACTTCTCGATATTCACAGAATATTCGAATAAAAATGGGAGATACTACGATTAGACCACAGGACAGGATGAAATACCTTGGGGTCATTTATACCCCAAAAATGAATTTCATCAAACATGTGACCCACATTCTCCAAAGGGGCCTCGGTCGGTCTAAGCAACTGCACAACATCTTGAAGTGGAGGAACAAAGTTGACACCAAAGTTAAGCTTCTCTGCTATAAGCAGCTAATCCAATCTGGAATATCGTACGCGTTTCCCATATGGTCCTGCATATCTTCGGCTCAAATGGAAAGACTTCGGGTTTTCGAAAGGAAACTCCTCAGAAGATGCACCAATCATTCTAGGAGGCCTGACGATAGTCATTACCCCAACTCTCACCTATACGAAGGCGCCTCCATTACCCCTATCGACGAGTACTTGCTTCAATTAGCATATAAGTACCTCGAAAACATTCAGAACAGCGAGAACCTACTTGTACGGGACTCCTGCGTTCTTGACCCTTCTCTCTCTCGATCTCTTCGGATCAAACCCCCACAATTTCTTCTTCAGTACAAAACTGAAGAAAGCACCCTTCCCAACAACATTCCCCTCTATAATAGAGGATTACTGGACCCATCCCATAGGGTCTACTATTAACAAACCACACACACGAACGCACAGTACAAGACGGCACAAACACAAACATACACACCGACCAAAGCGCAGATTATCAGACGCCAAAGACGTGATCTGCGTTCACTACCGCACCCAAGACCTACCGGTCTTGTACGATTTCTTTCCCACCATCCCTCTATAAAAGTAGTTAGAGAACACGCGGACTAACACTGTCCACACTATCCCCCCTTTTTCTCTTTTCTTTTCAGAGATCGCGAGACCGAGCCTAACATCCTCATGGATGTGGGTGATTCTGGTTATCGCAAGATGACCAGAAGTCAGAGACAAGATGAAGGACACATATGTCCGTGTCTCGCTAAATTCGGCCTTCTCGCCACAATTTTTTTTTTTTTTTTCAGAAAGAAGCAAGCAGTAAGCAGTCAAAGACGCGATAGGTAAAGATGCGACATATCAAGTAACGGTTATTATTAACGGACTAATAAAGTGTTTGCAAAGAGAATCGACTTAACGGCTCTTATTTATTAAAAATAATTAATCCAGCGAACCCTAAGCTCGCAACAATTGGTGCCAGAAGTTGGGATAAATTATTGGTGAAGTAAATAAGTCTGTGAAAGTGTGTTGTGGCGATGTCAGATCGACATTTGGAGGATCTTCGTGTTCCTGAGTTGAAGAAGGAACTTCAGAATCGGAATCTGGATAGCAGAGGACAAAAGCAAATTCTTCGACAGCGTCTGCAAGCAGCAATGGAGGAAGAGGGTATTGATGTCGACACATATGTTTTTACGATTGGGCCAGACTGTCCGGATGGAGAAGAAACAGCGAGTCAAGATGGTGCCAATGTAACGGAGAAGAGTTCGCCACAGTTGGACATTTCGGAGATGTTCAGGATGATGATGACAAAAATGGACGCCCAAATTTCAAAATTCAACACACAAGCTGCAGATCCGAATGCGAAACTGGATGCCCAAACGCAGTGGATGAAATGTAATTTTCAACACTTTGAGGAAGAAATTCAGTCAAAAATTCGAAACGAACTAGAAAATCTGAATCTAAACAACGAAGCTGAATTTAAGAAAGTCACCGATGAAATAACGCGAATCGAAAAGAGACTTGAGTGTGTTGAGAGAAATAAGACATCGCCTAGCAATCAACATGACTACAAAGATACAAGGATACAACCGCCAACCTTCGATGGAACGGGACCCTTCTCCGTATTTATGCGTCAGTTTGACGAAGCGGCCAATTATAATAAGTGGTCGGATGAGCAAAAGTCAACATCACTAATCGTGTCACTCCGCGGGGCGACTGCAGAATTGCTACAAACCATACTAGCAGAGAAGCAAACAGATTTCCAAGCTGTAAGAGACCGCCTTGAAGTTAGGTATGGAGACAACCACATGCAGCAGGTCTACCGCATGCAACTGCGGAGCAGAACGCAGAAACCTAGAGAAAATCTTCAACAGTTGCAGGCAGACATTGAGCGATTGGCAAACTAATTCATGCTTATTCAAATATGACTAAGGAATTTCTGAACGAGGTAGCAATGGATGCATTTATAAATGCACTGCAAGATCGGGACTTGCAACAGGCCGTTGGTTTGGCAGGAAAGAAGACGACTAATGAAATACTGGCGTTCGCATAGGCATATGAATCTGCTAAACTGGTTACCAGAAGTACATATAGAGTCTGAGGGTGTTCTACGGGGACTTACATGGAAGACGTGTTTTGTGTACTTGGACGATATCATCGTTGTTGGAAGGAATTTACCAGAACACATCAATAGTCTGCGCTCCGTCTTCGAACGACTAAGACAGGCCAATTTAAAGCTCAATTCGAAGAAATGTGAACTCTTCCAAAGGAGAGTAAAATTCCTGGGACACATCGTAGGAGTTCAAACGGATCCTGATAAGATAGCAGCTGTCCAAGAGTGGCCTACTCCACAAGATAAGCAACAGTTAAGAAGCTTTATGGGATTAGCCACATATTACCGACGGTTTGTTAAAGGTTTCGCCAATGTGGCTAAAACCCTACATGAACTAACGGGTAAAAACAAGAAATTCAATCGGAGAGAAAAGTGTGAGGCAGCATTCAACACATTGAAGGCCGAGTTATGTAAGACTCCAACATTGGCATTCCCAAGATCGGATCGCCCATTTATATTGGATACTGATGGAAGTAACACAGGAATGGGAGCAGTATAGTCACAGGAAGTCGATGGTAAAGAGAGAGTTGTCACATGTTATAGTCGAGTTCTATCTAAGCCAGAGAGAAATTACTGCGCAACAAGAAAGGAACCGCTGGCTGTCGTAGAAGCCGTTAAGAATTTCCATAAGTACCTCTACGGACGTCGATTCCACCATCGGAGGGATCATGCCGCCATGAAATGGTTGTTAAATTTTAAGAATCCGGAAGGACAAATAGCTCGATGGATCGAACGACTTCAAACGTACGATTTCCAAATTTCCCACCGTCAAGGGAAGGTGCATAATAACGCTGATGCTCTATCAAGAAGACCATGTAAGCCAGATTGTAAACATTGCGGAAGGAAAAAAGAAGAGGCGTACGACCTGCGAAATGTACAAGTAGAAGAACTAGATGGGTGGACGAGTGATGCTATACGCGCAGCGCAACTTCAGGATGAAGATATGTCGCTAATTCTGGAACACAAAGAAAAGAACGAGCGGCCAACTTGGAACAATATTTCCGACAAGAGTGGAACATTTAAGGCATATTGGGCACAATGGAATTCCTTGCTGGTGGAAGATGGAATTCTTAAGCGTAAGTGGGAGGCCGCGGATGGAAAATCCCATCGAATGCAGATTCTAGTCCCACCATCAAAAGTGAAGGATGTACTAACAGAAATGCACGACGGGGCCTCCGGTGGACATCTGGGAGTTAATAAGACACTTTCAAAATTACGATCTCGATTCGACTGGCTTCACATGAGAGATGACGTCGAGTCTTGGTGTAGGAAGTGCACAACTTGCACTGCGACCAAAGGACCAACAGTGAACCCAGGAGCACTATGAAGCAGTACAACGTGGGTGCCCCTTTCGAGCGAATTGCGATAGACATCTTAGGGCCATTTCTAAAAACCAACGACAACAACAAATACATGGTGGTCATCATGGATTTATGAGCAAGTGGGTGGAAGTCCTTCCAATTCCTAACCAAGAAGCAACAACCGTCATTGAGCAGCTTATCAATAATTGGATCAGCAGATATGGAGTTTCCTGTGAGCTTCACTCCGATCAAGGCCGAAACTTCGAATCACAGATATTTCAAGGCATCTGTGCGAGCACTGGGCGTAAGGAAAACCAGGACCACACCCTTACATCCGCAGTCAGACGGAATGGTCAAAAGGTTCAACCGAACAATGAAAGAGCATTTATCGAAGGTCGTTAGTGATCACCGACGAGATTGGGACAAATATGTACAAACCTTTCTCCTCAGTTATAGATCGGCTAATCACGACACGACAGGCCATTCTCCAGCAAGAATTATATTTGGACGAGAGATACGATTAACAGCCGATCTGCAATTCGGAATACCTCCAGACGTCATAGATAAGACTGAAGACTACGTAGCCGAATGGAGAAATCGCCTCGATGAGATTCATCATTTGGTTCGAAAGCAAATCAAGGTATCAAGTGACCGGATGAAAACAAGGTACGATGTTCGAGCCAACGCATCCGGATTTAATGCAGGCGATAACGTGTGGCTTTATAACCCCCACCGGCAAAAAGGAAGGTTTCCGAACTTGCAGCAACATTGGGAGGGACCGTATAAGATTCTCACAAGAATTAACGACGTTGTCTATAGGATTCAGCGAAGACCGAACGCCAAGATGAAAGTGGTGCATCGTGACCGACTGGCGAGTTTTTGTTAACCCAGGAGACCAGTGCACTTAGTTCGGGGCGAACTAATCTAGGCGGAGGGTAGTGTGACGCATATGACAATTAGTAGTAGAATATTCTAGAAAGTCCAAAACAAAGTACTAGAATATTCTATAAAGTACTGGAAAACTGGAGACTATGAGGAGTAGAAAATTCGAGGCTATGGAACGGGCGAAAACGAAACACCGAATCAGAATGAGGAAACGGTATAAATACGTCGCACGCAGATCAGGAAGAAGTAAGAAGTAAGCAGTCAAAGACGCGATAAGTAAAGAAACGAAATATCAAGTAACGGTTGTTATTAACGGACTAATAAAGTGTTTGCAAAGAGAATCGACTTAACGGCTCTTATCTATTAAAAATAATTAATCCAGCGAACTCTAAGCTCGCAACAATACGTTTGATGTCCACGAATTTTTTTGTAGGTTTGAAGGACTGCGGCAACTGAACAAGTTAAATTTCTTGGCGGACTGGCACTGTCTGTCGGATTTTGTATATCTTTGGCCCACGGGACGGTGAGTTTAAAGTCAATCTGGCTTAGCTTTCTGGGATTGCCGATGTCTCTCTCTGCAGAAAGAAGAAACGTTGGGCACTACCACATTCCAATCTTTCGAGGGAACTAGATTAAGGGGGTATTCTGGTCTAGAATTTTAAAAAAGTCGATTTCTTCCTTTTTATATTTGCTTATAGTTTATTGTTGTAACAGAGGCGGCCGATGTAGCGGTCGTGTCCAGGAGAAAAGCGTTCCAAGAGTGGTGGTTGATAGAGATTAGTAGGCAGCGTCCAGGAACGGTGATCGATAACGATAAGTGGGCTGCGTCCAGGAGCGGTGAGCTGTACCCAAGACCGTAACCAATAAATGCAAATGATGGGAGGAAGCTAATGGAGACAACGAAGAGGAAGCACAAAACCAAGTCTGAAGTCTTTTCTCCTTGAGATTAACTTTTATTATTTAATTTCGGTGATCGGACGAGAACCGATGGTATGCACTTGATGAAGGTTGAATGCAGACTGACTCAATGCGCATAACTGCCAATTCAAAAAGGGACGCTATGACGTCATCGTTGGTGACAATCGGCCAGCTGGTGCCAGCTGCTGCGCAACTGGTATACACTGCGAATGTCCTAGATTTCTCCAGTACATTCCAGCACATTCAATTGCCAATCCGCAACATTCCGCCCGCCTTCGGCAATCATTGGCGAATCATTTTGTTCCAGGAGACGGTGGCCAGGGGCCGGGAGTGTGCGGGCTGCTGCCCACTTTCACGTGGATGATCGGTTGAGAGAGGGCCGCCCGCCCCGAGGAGCGCTGGAGGCTTGAGGGTCTGGGATGGCCCGTATGATCGATGGCGACAGGAACCTCTTTCCCATCGCTGATGTTCGTTGCCTTTTGTGATCGCGGGACCGGCCAGTTGATCTGGGTTAGAGTTGTAAGGTCGCAACCCACGACCAATGACCACGTGATGACTGGTGATGGGTCTCGCTATGTCGAGGCCAGTGGTGGTGCAAGGTGATGCGCCCGTTGGCGCCCGCCCGAAGTTAGTAACCGGCGGGATGCGGCCGCTGGAGTGTGAGGCTGTCGCGTGGAGTGTGGTGCGATGTCGTCCCTGGCACTGTCCGCGCGGCTTGGCGGAATGGCAGTCACGGGCCAAGTGCCCTCCGGAGTCGTTGGGGTGCAGCCTCTGTTGATGCCCTGAGAGGCGTGCTTTCTTGTTGGGGTTCGGGAGACCGCTGGTTGCTGGGGAGCGCCGCCCGCTAAGCGGGGCATTGCGCGCTCCTGGTCCTGTTTTGGTGGCTGCGCGTGGCAGCGTTTGGCCTGGGTAGTTTTGGACCCGGGCAGGACCTTGACCACGTGGTGTCCAGGGTGTGGTGGGGTGCTTTGAAGTGTTCGGGTGGGTAAGCTCCTCGTTCCTCGACTGCAACGGTTCAGCGGGCGGGGGGTATGTCTTTTAGTTGGGTCGCGCAAGTGATCGGTGGCTGGTAGTTGCATGGGCCTCGTAGGTGGCCCCTGGGGCCGCCGCCGGCGAGACCCCCTTTTGGTCTTCTGATGGGAGCTGCGATCATCAGTCGTAGGGTCGGCCAGTTCCTCTGGGTCGGGGTTGTAAATTCGCCACCCACGAGGAATGGCCATACGATGGCTGGTGACAGGCCTTGTCACCTTTAGGCTTGATGATATGGTGGGTGCTGCGCCTGTTAGCACCCATCCCAGTTCAGTGGCCTGCGCGACGAGGCCGGGACGTTGGTCATTCCTGAGACCTTCGACGATGATGTTGGGGTATATGCCTGCCCCAAGGATGATGTCCTCCTTCTCGGCGGAGGCGATGTTCGGATCTGCAAGTTCCAGATCCGCCACGAACGAGAGATCCCTTGTCGTTGATTGTGGTGGTGGTGTATACACTGAGAGCTCTGACAGGATGAAGGGCCTTAGTGTCCATTGGCTCGAGCCGTGGAGGCGAGGAGTGATGCTGATGGCGGCCTGAGTCCTGGTGGCAAGGCCACGAGTGCCCCCAACACCGTAGGTGGGGGCGGATGATGCTTGGCGTCGGAGGTTTAACCTTCGGGCGAGTGATGACGAAATGAAGGTGCAGCTGGAGCAGGGGTCCAGCAGAGAACGGACTGGATGCTTTGGCTCTTTGCGGCGGTGATGTTGTCCCGTCGATGGCGGTAAACCGGACATGCAGCAGGGTGTGATGTCTCCGCTGGCATCGACGGCACGTCTTGCTGGAGTGGCAGTCGCGTAGGCGGCGGTGACCCAAGCAATTGACGCATAATTTCCGCTCGTGTGCGAAGGACTTCCGACGGCCAGGTGTGAGTGATTGGAAGCCCTCGCAAGCGAAAATGGTGTGTGAGGCCCCGCAAAATGTGCAAGCGCCCTGTTGCTTTACGTGTCGGCGGTGTTTTGTGCATCGGGACACTGGGCTGGTTAGTCATCGGGCCGGCTACTGTTGCTGGAACAGTCGAATTCGTGGAAGGCATTGGCGTTGGATCTGACACGGATCCTATGTACGCCGTGGCCACTGCTTGCTCTGGAGTCCGTGTGATGGTAGCCAGTTCCTGTGGGTCGGAGTTGTAAGTTCGCAACCCACGAGGGACGGCTATGTCATGGTGTGCCCCACAATGCGTGCGCGGCATCTTCTGTGGGGGCTTCGGCACTGGGTCGATCATCGGGACCTTGGGTAGGTTGGGCTTTGGGCAGACGGCACTTTGGTCGGCGGCCTGCTGACTCACTGTTCTGGGGTGCGGTTCCTTTTCCGCTGGCTTAATGTTGACCGTTGGCAGCTGCACTGGGGGCAGCTCGCTAGAGTAGAGGCGGTTGGTGCTGTTGACCATGGTTGGGGAGGCTGAATCGAGAGCGTGCTGGGCCTCGAGGAGCTTCGTCTGTTCCTCGAAGTATATTTCTTCGCTCTCACCGATGAAGTCCTCCGCGAAGCTGTTGGTACTCAGGGGGCGCCATGTAAATGACTTGATTATGCCGCCTGCGGATGGCTTCCCATTCGATGTGGAGGTCTCATTTTGTGGTTTCGATTGCTTTCGGACTTGGTTGTCCCTTGTCCTGCAGGTTGAGGAAGATGCCAGAGATGTGATCCTGTGCCGCGAACTGAGCGGCGATGAGTTCTTCAAACGGCATTTGCTCATTGATAGGTTGGTTCGCGGCAACAGAGGTTTCCGATGATTTTTTATCTCTTCCGACCGAGGAATGTCGTCGGTCGAGATCCTTTGGGTTCCGCCGAGCGAGAAATGTCGTCGGGGAGCTGTTGTGAAAGTTGTCGCCGTCGCCGCCGCCACCAATGTCGTTACCATTGTCGGCTCCGTTTCGCATGGTCTTAAAAGGCGTATGATCTCTTCCGAGCGAGGAATGTCGTCGGTCGAGATCTTTGGTGTTCCGCCGACCGAGGAATGTCGCCGGGGCTTCGGTGTCCCTACGGGGGGAATTTTCCGGCTGCATCACCCGTGATGACGATCCGGGTGGGGGGCCGGGCGGCATGCGCATCCCAGGTGTTGGTGGAGTTTCCGGGCGCCGTAGAGGTGGCCGGAACATCATTGGCGGCGACTTGTTGGCGGGGAGATGGCCGGTGCACCAGCCCGAGGAGCATCGTTACCAGGTTTCGGAGTCGAATCACTTTCCCCGTCACCGGTTTCACTCGATGTATCACTTTCTTCCTGCTTTTCACTCTCACTGTGGTTAGGCTTAGGGTCCTGTTCCTTTCCCCGTTTCCTTTGAGCACTCTCCGTTCCCTTCAGGGATTCACCAGCATTTTGTCCGGATATTGCCAGCCTTCGCTGCTGCACTGGGCGCAGCTTCGGTAGATCGGCTTCTACCTTTGCCTGTGGTTTCCTTTCACATATTTTTGTTGCCAAGTCCTTTTGACCCAATCCTTTCCCTTGACGTTCCTGTTGAATGATCTTGCCGACTTCTAAAGGTACTTTTTCATGTTAAAGTTCTTCAGTTTCCATGTCCAATTTAGCCGTGTTGTTAGTGTTGATGTGCTGCTTATTAGTACCGGCACCAAGTTTCTGTTGAGTATCCGCTTGAACATCCTGACGACGTGCCTGATTAATAGCACTTTTTGTTTTGAGGGCAGGTGATTTCGGAGCCCGTTTACGTAAAACCGTAACTGTGTCCCAGTCAGACATCTTGTGTTTGTTTCACAGACGATTGGATTGAAAATTAAATTGATACTTCAGCCAATGTTGCTGCTTGCTTGATTATGAATAACAGATACAAAACGTTTAGTAATACCTTCAGATCCTACAGATATTATGATTTCTTGAATGTTGCAGCTTCAGTTCCTTAATGTGTCGAGGTGACTGGCGGTTGTCGATATGGTTGCAGTGTCTATCTGTAGTGTGTTGTGGTTTTGGCGCTCTTTTGGCGTGTGTACCTGTCACAGATATGTTGTGCCACGAACTGTGCGGCGATGGTGTAGATCCAAATCGGCACTGGATCCGCTTCGAAGGACCAGCAAATATTGTAACAGAGACGGCCGATGGAGCGGTCGCGTCCAGGAGAAAAGCGTTCCAAGAGTGGTGGTTGATAGAGATTAGTAGGCAGGGTCCAGGAACGGTGAGCTGCATCCAAGAGCGTGATCGATAACGATAAATGGGCTGCGTCCAGGAGCGGTGAGCTGTACCCAAGAGCGTAACCGATAAATGCAAATGATTGGAGGAAGCCAATGGAGACAAAGAAGAGGAAGCACAAAACCAAGTCTGAAGTATTTTCTCCTTGAGATTAACTTTTATTATTTAATATCGGTGATCGGACGAGAACCGATGGTATGCACTTGATGAAAGTTGAATGCAGACTGACTCAATGCGCATAACTGCCAATTCAAAAAGGGACGCTATGACGTCATCGTTGGTGACAATCGGCCAGCTGGTGCCAGCTGCTGCGCATCTGGTATACACTGCGAATGTACTAGATTTCTCCAGTACATTCCAGCACATTCAATTGCCAATCCGCATCATTCCGCCCGCCTTCGCCAATCATTGGCGAATCATTTTGTTCCAGGAGACGGTGGCTAGGGGCCGGGAGTGTGCGGCCTGCTGTCCACTTTCACGTGGGTGATCGGTTGAGAGGGGGCCGCCCACCCTAAGGAGCGCTGGAGGCTTGAGGGTCTGGGATGGCCCGTATGATCGATGGCGACAGGAACCTCTTTCCCATCGCTGATGTCCGTTGCCTTTTGTGGTCGCGGGACCGGCCAGTTGATCTGGGTTAGAGTTGTAAGGTCGCAACCCACGATCAGTGACCACGGATTACTGGTGATGGGTCTCGCTATGTCGAGGCCAGTGGTGGTGCAAGGTGATGCGCCCGTTGGCGCCCGTCCGAAGTTAGTAACCGGCGGGATACGGCTGCTGGCGTGTGAGGCTGTCGCGTGGAGTGTGGTGTTGCCATTTTGTTGCCATTTTGGGAAAACGTTTTTTTTTTTTTTCGAGGTAGGGACGATTACAACACCTTCACCGATTAAGAATCGATTTTTGTTTTCTTTTTCAGATAATTAGAAGAGTTAAAATCATGTCAATCAGGACGCACGTTTTTGTTTCAACTTCAACACCCTGGAATTTTGGAAATTTTCGACATTTTTGTTTAATGCTTATTTTTATTATTTTGTTATGTTATAAATAAATATTGGGGAAAAATTCGATACTAAAAATATTTTTCGTTTTTTTTAACACACTTCTAAAAAACATTCAAATTTGGCCCTCTACACCAGAACACCCCCTTAAGGCAGAATGTCGGTCCGGTGGAGGACTATGTCAGGGAGAACTGTTACGAAGTAATTCCCCATCACCTCTGTCCCGGCGAGAAAATAATAAAGATATACAAAAATACATAATATATAAAACATTTCAAACAATTTACATTTTTAACATTCATTTACATTTCACAATTAATACAAAAACTTACTAAACATTAATTAAATACATACGTTACAAATAATTATCACATTTTCAAATTAAACTTAAATACAAAACACAATGTACATTTCCATAAAACATATAATACATAAAACAAAAACATAGTACTGGTGCATGCAAACCCAGTTCTTTCCCCGGCGATGATATGTCCGAATAATTCGAAGTCGATCATCGCCGTTGTTCTCTCGTTAGAATAAGGGTGAATAAAAAAATAAAGAAAAAACGGAAAAGACAACGGTGGTGACAGTTTTATAGGAAGAAAGAGAGTTGTGGAAACGAGTTGAAAAAGATAAAAAGTGTGTAAAAACAGGTTGAGGAAAAAAGAGAAGCGAGTTACAAGAAAACAAAAAAAAAAAAAGCCAAAGAAGAAGAAAAGAAAAGATCTTATTTTATTTCGAAAACAAGGAGAAACGAGTGTGTGTAAAACCCAACGAATTAGAAATTTTTGTAAGACAACCAATTAAAACATTAAACGAATTTAAAAGGAAAATAAAAGTGACACCTAATCAAACCAGTTCAATACTGTTTTATAATTCTCAATTACTTTATGAATACTATCCGGGGGACAGAACTAGAGAGAAGAAGAGCGTCTGTCCGGAGGAGATCTAGTAGCATTATAGCATTTGCGACGATAGTGAAGAACGTATGATTCGAACTGACGCCATGACGGTTAGAATCACTAAAAATGTAACAAATGCTCAACACATCAGGCCACTGCCGCGTGTACGAATTCGATTTCTAAACTCAAGTACACTCAACTGATATGGAATTGCTATGCTATTATTGCTTGGTATACGGCTGGTGCATTTTCTTATTCGATTTTCTTTCGGTGTTCTTCACTATTTGCTTGTATATTGTGTGTGTATCTGTTAGAAACGCCACAGCATCATCACCACGAAATCAATCAGAACGATTTATTTTCGGAACAGCACAACAGCTATACAGCGACAGTGACTACCGGAGTCGGTAGTGTATCCAAAACCTGAGCCACTAAAAACAAACGAGCCAAACCCGGCAGGAGCCAGAATGATTTCTTTTCAGAACAGCACAACAGCCACACAGCTACAGTGACAATCGGGGCGGTAGTGGATTCAAGACCTGAGCCACCAAACGAGCGAGCCAAAACTTGAGTACCACAGAAATATATGTACATTTAACAATTCTATAGTGCACTTGTGAAGCGAACTCTAGAAGTCACTTCCATTTTTCATCGTGAAAATTACTTCGTAAAATTAATTATAGCAGAACATCATGCAAGTATTTTGATAAATGGCCGAACTTTAAGAAATTCGTCATCTCGTGATCGATTTTGTTCTTGAAACACGACCACCGTCTACTCTCAGGTTCAATCAACTTCACAAGACTGTTGCTCTCCATCACATTTTCCACTAATTCCCGAAACCTCCGAAACCCTCGTCTCTTTTATTTGCTCGCCCATCACACCTCTCTCCGCTCTAATGAACCCATTTCCCGAATGCTGGAGTGGGCCAACTCTCACCCCACCTTCTCTGACTTCAATATCACCTCTCCCGCTTTCAAACATCGTCTCCTATCTTACCCCTCCTAACCCCACCCCACTCACCGACTACACTCTCCCATACTCATACTCTCACCCTAGCATCCGGCTTTTCCTCCCCCTTCCCTGTCCTTTCACTTATACTATTGTTCTATCCTTCTTTGTTTAGTTCCCCATACCACCGTTTTTAGGTTACTTTAAAGTTAATCCCCCACCACCAACCCACATGCCTTAGATTTAAGTTAGTTCGTAAGTGTATTGATCAGTAGGGGTTCCAAACCAAGGGAGGATAGCTTAAAGAGGGTGAGATTGTGGGAGATTTTGTCGAAGACCTTGCTGAAATCGGTTGTGTTAACATCGACTTCGTTGTCATTTTCTAAGGCACGGACAGTGTGGGATAAGAATTCAACTAGATTGGTGTTGATCGGCCTACTCATAAGGAAACCGCGCTGGTTGGGTGAGATGATGGACTTGCGTCGGATAGATAACGCGTTATAAAGAATGCCTTCGAACAGTTTTGGAATATGTGGCAGTTTGGCGATGAGACTGTAGTTACTAATATTCTTTTTTTATTTATTTATTACCATGTAAGTATATTACATAATAACTTAGATCTAATAGCGCTAGCAACGAAGGCTTTCGGCTAGTTTGGCATTAAATATTTATGTGTACATTTGATTTTTTTTGTTGTTGTCAAATTACGTTTTGTAGCTTAACTAGGGTTAGTAGGTGGTAGAGCTTGGCTATGTTGGTTGCGGTTGGGTCGGAGATGATGTTTCTGATGCCGTCTTGAAGACGTCGGTGAGCGAGGGCTTTTATGCCTTCGCATTCCAAGAGGATGTGTTTGGATGACAATGTGGAGTTAGATCTGCAGATGTGACATGTGGGTGGGTTGGTTTTATTGATGAGATGCTGGTTGGTTATACGTGTATGTCCAAGGCGCAGGCGGAGAAAGCATTTGATCTGTTGCACGGGCGATGTTGTCGGGTAGGTGACGGGTTGTCTATTAGGGTTTATTGCTACATACGAGTATGTATGGTTGTAATTTAACCATTTCAATTGTTCTATCTTTCGTAGTTCCCTTTCAAAGTACTTGTCTATGTCCTTATTGTTGTACACGTAGAAAGTTGTTAATGGCTCCTTTATAGCCAATTTGGCTGCGATATCAGCTGCTTCGTTTCCCCTTATACCACTATGACCAGGGACCCAGAGCAGTTTTACTTAGGATTGCTTCCAGATTAAGTTGTCCTGAATCATGTGGATTATTTTGTTTTTGTTATTCGGGTTCTGTATTGCTCGTATGGCGGACAGGCTGTCGGTGCAAATTAGTGTTTTATTTTTCTCAACTAATTTGATTGCTTCCAGCACTGCTGTTGCTTCGGTTGAAAAGATGGAGCAGAATTCGGGTAAAAGTCCTTTTCTGATGACTGTATCTGTTCTGTTTACTACCGCGAATGCTGTACCTTCTTTTGTTTTGGAACCGTCGGTAAAGAGTAGGTCCCATTCCTGGTGTTTGTTTCGTAATAATTGGAAGTGTTGTTGGTATACTTCTTGGTCAGTCGTTCCTTTGGGGAGCTGTGATAGGTCTTCTATGACACAATCTGTTGGTATTAGTCACGGGGGAGAATGTGTTCGTTGTCTTTGTGGTGTAGGTGTGGCGAGCAGTTCTTTTGCCAGTTCTATTGGGTGTAGCTCCTCGATAGTATAGTGGTTAGTACACCCGCCTGTCACCCGGGAGACCGGGGTTCGATTCCCCGTCGGGGAGCCCCTGGCGCAAGACTAATGACTTTGCCCAGAAAAAATAAATCATTATGGAAAATTTAACAAGCCCCAGGACTTGCTAAATAAGGCCAAGACCGGTTCCCGGTTGTAGTGCCGATGATGATGATGATTGGGTGTCCTAAGGCCGAAGTATATTTTTGAGGGCGTTTTCTCTTAAGTATTCGTTTAATGTCCTCTAAAATGGGTGTTGAGGCCATTGCGGGAAACTTTGCGGCTAGTTTGGACGACAGAGTTTTTATCCTATTTTCTATGGCCGGGAGTCCGCTTTCTGTTAGGATGTTCGTAATTGGGGTGGTCTGAAAAGCCCTTGTACTTATGCGGGCTGCTGCGTGGTAGGGAGATTTAATTGTCTGTAACGTTGTTTTGCTGCAATTACCGTATATTAGTAGGCCATAGTCTATTTTTGGCAGTAGGAGAGCTCTAGTAATGTTTATTAGTGTGTTAGTATGGGCTGAGCCGTTTTTAGATGACAAATATTTCAGTACGTTTAACCTTAACACTAGATTTTTCTTAAGGGCCAGACCATGATTCTTAAAATTATATTTACAATCGAATTGTAGGCCGAGAATTTTTAGTGTATCTACATTCCTAATGTAAGTGTTTTCAAAATTTACTAGTAAAGATTTGTTACATTTTTTCTTTTTGCATATATGTAATATTTTAGATTTCACGCTCGAAATTTTTGAGCCTGAATAGTTACACCATTTTTGTATGTCTGATAGGATATTTTCGAAAGTTTTGCTAGCTACTTCTAGGTCGTTTACATTTGTGAATAATATAAGATCGTCGGCGTAGAGACAATGTTTTACATTTTTATGTTTAGAGATAATGCTATTTAACTCTTCAAACGCTATCTTAAATAATACTACTGATAACGGTGATCCTTGGGGGATTCCAGTATTTATATTATGGACGCCAGAGAACACGCCGTTACATTTGATCCTGAATTTTCTATTATTCAGAAAGGATCTAACAAAGTTTATACTATTTTCCATTTTTGTAATTTGTGGAGGATGACGTGTGGACCGATTCGGTCGAATGCTTTTTCAAAGTCTATTGATAAAATGGATGTATGTTTCTTGCAGGAAAGGGCACCAACAATATGGTTATCTATATGAAGAACCGCATCCATTGTTCCCCTGCTTTGTTTGAAACCGACTTGTTTGGTACTTATCAGATTATATTTTTCTAGGTACCAGTTTAGTCTCTTAGCGACAATTTTTTCCAATACTTTTCCTAAACAAGGCAGTAAGGAAATGGGGCGGTAGCCGTGGATTGTATCAGTTTTGTTATTATGCTTTGGTAGAGGGATAATTGTGGATACTTTCCACATTTGAGGAATGGTGCCAGTTGTATATATGGCATTAAACCGATTTAGAAGGCGTTATTTCAAAATCGTTGGCCCGTTTTTTACCATTTGGTAGTCAATTCTATCAACGCCTGGTGTCTTACCTTTTGCGGTATGAAGACCAGATTCTAGTTCTATCTTTGTTATGGGAAGTTCGATAACGCTATTATAGGAATTACTTGGGTTGCTTGGGGGCGTTGGATGCGCCTCTATTTGGTTTTTGGCAGTATGGAAATCTGGGTGGAAGTTGAAGTTGGAGGACGTATTTGCCCAAGTCTCGGCGAAGTATTTGGCTATTTTGTCCGGACATGTGAGGGCGTCGGATCCTGTATGTATTAAATTGATAGTAGATGGGTTATAGTTGACTGTTAGCATTTTTATGTTGGCCCATATATTTTTGGGGGTGTATGTTGGGTTTAGTTTTTCCGTGAAGGACTGAAAGGATTTTGCTTTTTCGATTTTAGCTGTTCTTCGGAACATGGCGTTAAGCCTTTTGTACCTTGAGAGATGTTGGTCGGTTGGGTGCTTCTTAAAAATTTTCCATGCCAATTGCTTTTCTGCCCGTAGGTTTGCCAGATCTGGATTCCATCATGGTACGGCGGTTTTGTGATACCTTTTCGTTGTCTGTGGAATGGAGCCATTGGCGGCTGTTCGAATAGCTTTTGTGATAACGGCAGCTTCTTGATTTATGTTGGATTTTGTGTTATGTAGATTAAGGAATTGTGTGGTGATAGTTTGAAATTTGTTCCAATTTACTCGGTCAGATTTGAATTTAGGTAGGAGCTTGATTTTTCCCTTTTTATTGTTGCCGGTTGAAATACAGATTTTTATTGGGAAGTGATCACATCCATGTAGATTATCTAGTATTTCCCAGTTTGTATTAGGGGACAGTTGGGATGATACGAGGGAAAGGTCTACATTTGTAAACGTCTTGTGTGTGGAAAAATGAGTGTGATTGCCGTTATTCAATATTACCAATTGTGATTGTAGTAAAAATTGTTCCACGGCTTTCCCTCTTTTATTTGTTGTTTGTGATCCCCATATTGTACTCCAAGCGTTGAAGTCTCCCATTAGAAGAATGGGGGTGTGTATGTGTTGAATTATTTTATTCAAGTCAGACAGGGTATATGGTTGAGTAGGAGGAATGTAGATTGAGATCACGGTTAGCTTTAGTTTGCCCGTTAGTTCGACTGCCGTGGCCGAGAAAGGGGTATTAAGACTGATATGCTTATGGGTTATTGCCCGATGTATTAATATCCCGAACCCTTGTTTACAGGAGTTATTTTCTTTAGGATTGTTAAAGTATGCTGTGTATTCCCGAGGCACTTTCGCATTTGAAGAGTGGGGTAAGTGCGTTTCTTGCAGTGCTATGATGGACGGTTTGAGTTCTTTTATAAGGAGATGTAACTCGTGATAATTGTTATGAAACCCATTCAGGTTCTATTGAAGTATTAAGCAGTCTGCGGGGTTATAATTGGATGTTGCTATAGAATTCGAGGTGGGGGTATAACGGTGGTTCTTTTCCTGACTCCGCGCCACACAGCTCGTCCCACTCAGTTTTCCAATCCACTCGAATTGATTTGAGTGAGAAGAGCTCCGTGCCGCGGAGTCAATAGGCTGTTGAGAGAGGTTAGAATTATATATTTCCATATTCAGGTGGAGGGATATTCCCGATTTGATCTAACTGGGATTTTTGTGTTTGTGTGGTGGTAGGTTTGGCTTTGCTTGTATGTGTTTGAGTTTCTAGAGAGGAGGAAGATTGAACTTTAGTTTTGGTTATATTTATTCGTTGAGAGATGGGATATTTTCTCTTTTCAATTTCTTTTAGAGCTGCGTAGGAAGAGGAGGGAAATATATTTGTTTCTTTGTTGGGAGATTTGTTTTACTTTTGAATTATTTTTGGTGGTAGTGTATTGGAACTGGCTGGAGTTATAGGTGCAGACGTGTGTTTTCTAATTTGATTAGAGTAAAGATCGTTATTTGTTGTTTGTATTGTATTCTGTTCCCTATATATGCATTTAGCGTCAGCTAGGGTTGTTTTGTTTTTTGTTTGAATTTCTATTACTTTTTGGTACTCAATATATTTAGGACGGGTAGAGGAAGAGGCCGGGTGCGGACCTTGACAGTTAGCACACATTGTTCTTGTGCATTCAGTTTCGGGATGTGGTGGCAGATTACATGTATTACATGCTGTTGTGCGTTTACACCATTTTGCGTTATGGCCGAGTAATTGGCATTGCCGGCACCGCATTGGCCTTGGAATGTATTCCTTGACCTTGGCGTTGTACCAGCCTATTTCTATTGTTGTTGGTGGTTGTAGCCGATCAAAAGAAAACAGCATCAATCCTGTGGGTAATCGTTCTTCGTTGTTAATTTTTGTGAATTTGAAGGCATTTACCACACCTTGGGATCCCATTTCTGATATAATGTCGGCTTCTAGGACGTTAATGAGGCAAGGGGCATACACAACCCCTTTGGAAGTATTTAGTTTGGGGTGCAGTCTAATATTGACCGGACAGATTGTGTCAAAACGCGTAGACTGGATGAATCTATCAGCGATTTCTTGGTCTTTAGCTAAAATTAGGATAGAACCATCCCTAAGAAGTGTAATTTCTTGGTACTGCGTACTGATAGAATCAATGATTCTTTTTAGTACAAAGACGTTGACGGATGTGAGTGGCATTGATGCTTCGGTTGGGTAAATTTGAACGAACCGTGGGTTTTTTATTGCGGTTTTGTTCGGGAGAGCAGGGAAATTGAAAGACAATGGGCTGCGGATTGTCTTTTCTTTTTTGTTGGCACGTTGGCTGTAGAGCCTGAGACTGAGCATTCTCCCAGTTCTACGAACCTATTGCCGGAATGATGGCTTGGCCCTAGGGCCATGTTGTTTTTTTTTTTTTTTTTTTGGTTCTTACCTGGTGTATCCTTGTTGTGTTTTGTTTGTGAGTTCAAGGGAATTTACGATTTTTAAATACTTTTACTCTAGGACAATTCACTTCACTTTTTTAACTATTGCACTGTTAAAAAATGGTGTTCTCTGTAAGAGAGTTCGCGTGTGACTGAATAATATTCTTTTTAGACCCTTTCTTATGTATAGGGATGACAAAAGAGGATTTCCAAATATTTGGGAAGATACTTTGTGTAAGAGACAGATTAAAAATTTTTGATACCGGGAGAGAAAGAGAAGAGGAACATTTTTTTATAAGGACAGCCCAACTCGTTTTTAAGTAAGTTTAATTTTTCTTCAACTAGGTGATGCTGAATAATTTGAGAGATGAAGGGGCCAAGGGAGAATTCGGACAGGTCTTTGAAGTAAGACGGGTTAGGCTTGAAATAGTTGTCCGTGAGGGATTTTTTAAAGAAAGAAGCAAAAAGATTGGTAGTAGTTTGTGGGTCGGTTGAAGTAATCGTGTCATCGGAAATGGAGTTGCGATAGGCGTCAGATTTCCGCTTGTAATTAATAAAGTGGAAACAAGATTTGGCACAAAACTAATGACCTTGCCCGGAAAAAAAAACAAGTCATTATGGAAAATTTAACAAGCCTCAGGACTTGCTAAATAAGGCCAAGACCGTTTCCAGGTTGTAGTGCCGATGATGATGAAACAAGATTTGGGGTCATTGATCAGGTTGTTGTGTGTTTTTGTGAGATCATTGTAGTAGAGGGTGTTGTAAAGCTCGGCGAATTTTTAAGAGGAACCAAGACAGTTGGAGTAGTCCACGGAAGAACGTGTTCTTAGGAAAATGTTCCATAAATTATTCCCCTTGTTCCAAAGAGTGCGGAGTTTGCGGTTATATTATGGAGGCGATGAAACCGATGTTCTATGTCGAGAATAAGGGACATATAGGGAAATGATATTGTAGATTTCCTTATAGAGAGTGGAAGTAGCTTCTTCTACCTCTAGGTGATCAAAGCGAAATGCGATTCTACTAAGATGCTCATTTAATAGGCGAAAGTCAGCTTTGCGGAAGTTGTAGGAAAAGTTGACGTGGGTTGGTGAGGTTTGGGATAAGCTGTCACGATAAAGACGAAAAGCCGGGGGGGGGGGGGGGTGGTAATTGCCGATGGTGAAGAGACTGTGGGGAGTAAGGAATTATAGGGGTTCATTGTAAACACAAGGTCAAGTTGCCTCTTCATATGATTTGGCACATTACTTATTTGACGGGGGGGGGGGGGGGGGGGGGGGGGGGGGGGGCGACCAACATACAGGGCAAAGTCTCTGCTTTCAACCCGACGACCATCCTTGTCCCTGTTCATTAGAAGATGACATGCAGTCTCCACGTGACACCCCTGGATAGCTACATTGGGACCTGCCAAGTAGTGAACCAATGCATACATAATAACCTTGCCCGGAAAAACAAGTTATTATGGACAATTTAACAAGTCTCGGAGAAGGACCGGATACCGGTGGAGAGACTTGCTAAATAAGTCCAAGACAGGATCCCGGTGGTAGTGCCGATGATGGTGATGAGTCGGTGAGATCGTCTACAAAAAGACATTCTTTGCTACTAGTAGGGTTTGAGTTGTAAAAGGATTGACCGCCTGACAACGTCCATTGGAGATGGGGCAGGTTGAAATCGCCAATAACAACGATATCGTCTAAAGAAATACTTAACTCGGTTAGGTGATCAACCGCTGCTATTGCTATGACACGATAGGTTGCGAAGGAGGTATATAGAAATATATGATGTATAAAGACTTTGGGCGTTGGTCAACTTTTATTGCGGTATAATCTAGATTGGGAGAAGAAGATATGGCAATAAGAGATGAGCTTATTTTGGATGGCAAGCAGCACATCATGGCAAGGTGAATCCGGACATATACCATCGTCATCGCGAAATACGTTAAAGGTGGAAGGGAATAGTTCTTGACTGTGAATACTGCGGATAAGGTTGGTTTCGGTTAGTGCGTACATATCGAAAGGGAGGGTATGAGCATTTTGCAGAATCGATTGCGTTTTAGAACGGAGACCTCTGACACTTTGATAGTAGACGGTTAGGGGGAGAATATTGGGGGTCTTGGGGGGGGGGGGGGGTTGATTATGGTAAAAAAGACTTGCCCTTATTGGAAAAATATATGTGAATATATTGTGAATATATTGACGAAAATGCGAGAGACCTTTCGACACATTTTGTAGGAGCATATTGACATTTTTGTGGAATATCATAACAGGTTGCGAAGGCCAGGAAGTCGGTAGGCAGACCTTCCTGCTAAATGCAAACCGCGACGCTGATTTTCGTTTTACCTTCGTAGCAGACAGAATCAGATTTGTCATGGAGGTACGAAAGATAGAGGCGGACATTTTCGTTGGTCAATTTGTTTCTAAGTTTAGATAAGGCATAACGACATTCAGATGAATTGATGGATTGTTGTGTGATTTTAACAGTAGGAGGTAAGAAGGGACGTATAATTGATCGGGTGGAAGGGGGTGTAGAGCAAGGGCGAAATGTGAATGTGAAATTTGGGTGGGTGGGGGGGGGGGGGGGGTAATTAGGATTCAGAGTGTGTGATCTGTGGAAGTTAGTATACTTCAACCAGTTTTGAGGTCGAAAAGAGGGAAGGGACAAGACATAGGGGCAGAATGCGGTGTAGCGCGGGCGGTTATGTTGTGATTAAGAAGGAATTTCTTTCGGGCAGGTGCGGAGGAGGGTCTAGAGTGACGGGTGCTGAAGCGGTTAGAATTAGGGAGAGGAGTTGAATTAAAATTTGGTTTGCAATAGGATTTTGTGGCTCGAGTTGTCATTGCTTTGGGAAGAGGGGTGCAGATCCGTAAAGTAAAGTCACCGTTCTACGATGTAGAGTAGTTTAAACCATTGAGCAGAAACATAATAGTTTGAAAGAATGAGGATAGTTGAAGAGACAGGCAATAATGTATAATGTATGTGAAAGCTGTCGATGAATAGAGTGAGATGCAAGAGGTAATATGAAAGCTGGAGTGGGTTTTGTGTATAATGAACGCTCAACACATACCATATTCACACTAATACAGTTTCACTTTTTCCCTAATGGGTGGGTGAGATTTTTTTTTTTTTTGTAGTTTTCCACTTCACTATTTTTAACGTTTAATAAGAGAAAAAAATATAATAATAAAAACGGAACAACATTAATTAGTATCTAAAAGCTAGTAATCTTAAACTATGTAAAGCAACAAATATATAAAAAACAAAATATAAACCCAAACCTCCAAGACGCCAGCATCAAGCGTAACCTTGTTACTAGAATTGTTAATTGTGACCGCATCCCCAGAACTGCTCTTAGGTTTTAGCGATGTCGATAAGGACCTAAGGAATCCCGGCTTGTGTAAACAACGTGTTTTAGTAGATTCCTTTGAAAAATTAATTGTGACCAGATTTTATTATTAAGAAATGGATACATGTAAGCTTAAAAAAAATTAAAAAGATTTCTTTGCTCTTATTTCGAAAATGAGTGCTTTTTAAAAAGTGTATTCATACCTCTAGCGGCTTTCCTACAGGATAATTTACAGCACGCGTATTGTCCTTTGAGGAGTTTGGTGTGGAAACTTCTAAAAAGAGATGTCGAAAATATTAGAACTCTACATGTTTTAAGGATCTAAATAAACCTGTAGGTTTGTTGGTAAGTTCACTTTTCTCACAATCTTCTTGAGTGTAAATTCCGGGTGACACAACTGCAACAATATTTTATATTAGACCGATTCATAGATGCTTGGTGATTTATTTACTCATTGAGTTTGAAGACAGCCTTGGTTCACAGTTCTCCAGGCTTGGAGTTTTAAAGGCTATAATAGTTGGTTTGTGACGCATGTAGCGAAAACTTTGGGCCAAAGACCTATTCTGTGGGCTTAGGTAGGCTAGACCCAACGCTTGAAGACGCGCCTTTCGAATTTTCACATCATCAAATAGTTTCTCTGATTCAGAGCGAGTATATTCCCGAAGCCTATGGATATGAGGGATCTATTTATGAATTTAACAACTATACTCATGTATTTTACAAACGTTTTCATCCTTTCTTTCTTCTTCCATTTTCCATCCATATCGGGCATAGAAAGACTTTTCTCTAAGGGAGCTCTACCGTACACCAACATTTGTAGACGTCTCTCGGGACTAACTTTCATCTTCGATGAGGACATTGGTTCAATACCATCTTCATCTGATGCAAACGCTTCATTTGATACTCCTGATATTTTCGTCGTATCTGAATCCTTTCGTGAGAACGTTCTTTGAAGTGTTTGCTTTATACTTCGTATTGTTTTGTTTTCAGTATCTTCAGATTTCGAAGACTTATTAGGTTTATTTTCGATCGCGAGCTTAGATACCGTGTAACCCTGTCTCGGTGGTTTTAATGGCTGTCCTGGATCTTGTTCGAGTTTGTTTTTTGGTAGGATTGAGTCTAAACTCGTAGTCTGGTGCATCTTGGTAAGTAAATCCATTTGTGGATTTGATGACTTGCCGTTTGTTTCTAACTCTTCAGGTAAAATACTGTTTGGTAAGATGTGTGGAGCAACGTTGCCGTTGTGCAATTTTTCTTGTTCTTTTTCGAAATAATTAGATAATCTATTAGTCCATTCCCCAACAGTTCTGATATGCAACCACATGTAGTCCTCCTGTTCCGGCGCACTGCTAATGGTAAAGGGATGCCATTCATATTTGGCTATCGCGGGGATATTCACGAAAATGTAATCTCCCGGGCGAAAATGAAAGTTCAAAGGTCTCTTTATAACCAAATGCACAACTTTGGAAGGCAAGAGAAGACCCGAGCTTATGTACGTTTTTCCATGTTCCGATTTCATCCGCACAAAACGCAAGATCCTTTCAATTATGTAGATTAATCCAGGGGCTATGAACCACTTCCAGAAATTCGGTCCGTGGAAAATGGTGAGTATCCAAAATGGAACATACAACAAGTGTGTCCAGTAGAAGACTTCGAAACTGCCTGTTCGTCGAACAAACGGTTGTGAGCAAACAAACATAACCAACAAAATAATTATTAAAGCTATTCCTGTGGGATTTGCACAGCCTGGCACGAGTCCAAATAGTTTTGGTCTATCTGTAAACAGCCATTCTGCTGATGAAAAATTCTTAGCATTCAATTGTGGATCATATATAACCACTGTCGTGAAGTTACAAAAATGCATAATAGTGTGAACTACACTTAGCACTGATATAACAACTCCGGTAAGTTTGTGCAGGTAAATATGATGGTCTAAGGGAAGGTAAGTACTAAACCCTCGTGATCGGAGATAAGTGAGCGAGTGCCTAAGCATAAGAACCAGAACCCAGGCACAATTAAAGTTAAGACACTGTCCTGAAATCCAAGAAGAAAACAGTTTGTAAGTGTTTGCAGAATTACCCAATGAAGTGCTTACCACAGGCACGCGCGAGGATAACGTATCCATTACTGTGTCTATATTGTATAGCTCTCGATATGAATAGACTGACGTTAATAACTATGTAAGCAAACAGATAGGATACGAACACTTGATTATTCTTCATATATGGGCCGGTGAGTTGATGAGGAATTGGAAAACACTTCCTTTTTGATGTTGGCTTAATTTCTTCCTGCACTGGGACCAGCCACCGATCGATTCTAAATTATCACATAAAGTAGTTTGTTAGTGTTCTTGGAATTAGTTCGTAAAATTTACGTTATACTCAGATTTTCTAAAAGGCCGCCGTGTTTATTAAGTTGATTTTTAAGTGATTCGTATGTGATCGCTCCGTTATTGTAGGGATCGGCATCTTCAAACATGGCAGTAGTTAGATCTTCAATCTGAAAACGTAGTGCGAACTGATTAATGTAGATTTAAAGGATAAGTACACTTACCTGGTCCTCGGAAAATTTCATTCCATTTTCTTCCATACACGCCCTTATCACGTCATGTAGTTCCTTATGTTGGATAAGACCGTCGCCTGAGAAGAACAAAGCTTACATTAGATTGTTTTTTTTATATTGCATTTCAATATTAAAGGTGAAACCACCACACAATTTACTATTCACGGCTTGTTCACAACAAACGTTCCCTATCGATACATTCGTATCTTGACGCTCACTTCAGACGGGTACACTTGGTATTATGCAGAGATATGATATATAACAAAACATAGTATTTTCCCAACTGAAATATATTAGGTTGTACCGCATGAAATGTCTCATTTTAGAGTAAACATTTAAAAACCAATATCATTTTCCCGTAAATTTTTATTTAATCAAAATAGGATCCGTTACAATCTATAACATTCTTCCAACCTGATACAAGGTCAAATATTCCATTTTCGTAGAAGTGCTGACTTTTTGGGGCAATGAAATCTTCAAAGGCTTTTATGATCTCTTCTCGGATCCGGAAGAACTTCTGCCGGCAATATGAATCCAGATTGCGGAAAAGATGGTAGTCCGTTGGGGAAATGTCGGAAGAGTGTGGGGTAGAAGTAGTTGTGCCAAAACACGGGCACTAGTTTTCTCCTAACCCCAACGCGACGATGTTGTTCAGTAAGAGGGTCCACCCAACACTGATCTCGCTACTTGTCACTGGATATACAGATGCAAAATTGTCCGCCAAGAGGGGAATAAACAAATAAAACTCACTGGTGATAATGTTTAAGGAACACTTATTTATTTATGGTTTAATGCCTAGTAACACTTGTTTGGGTTCTCTATAGCAAATGGAGAACCAACCCACAATGCCAACCTATCTTAACCGCTAACAGCGCGTCACCCTACCCTAACCTGTAACCCATTTCAAAACATGCAAAAACTAATTCCAATCTGCAAGCGCATCCATCCCGAACTTGCAAGAATCCATCTCCCAATCTGCAATGAATGACATTTCCCAAAACTCCCAACAGAATACAATTCAATAGAATACATTCTAAATCATCTCCCTCAATTACATCACCCCACATATAATTTTCCCCGAAATTGCTTCGGTCAATACTTTACTTAATTCATATTCCCTCCTTACGACCAAGCAATCTTAATTTCCTCGAAATTCGTACGTTGTAATAAAATGCATATTCAAACCTACAACGGAACATCAACCATCGCCACCAACTATACCGAGCCGCATACATTTCCCCGATATTACTTCGGTTAATATCTTATCTGAACGATATTCCTTGCTTGCACCCAAGCAATTCCAATTTCCCCCGGAAACCACTTCGTTTCATTTCCTCCTTAAATCATACTTCTCGTCTGCGACCAAGCGACAGCTAATTTTCCACGAAACAATCACAACGATCAAGACCCTTGGTCATACTTGGCTTTGCCAATTTCCCGGTATACACAACCAACGAACCCAACTCAGCTTATACGGCGAGCATTCGCTGGAACTGAATTCCTATCCAAGCATAGCAACTCTTCCCGAAATTCCTCGTAAGTGGCAGTGAGTTTATCTTAGCTATGACTCTACTGCCACGACGCGATAAACGTTTTCCTTCCAATAATTAGTCAGTCATTGTCCAACCGCCATCGAGTGCGCATCCCCCTTTTTATTACCCATTAGGGAGTCGAGTAATAACCGCCACAGAGGACAGACGTCACTTCATACCCTCCAGCGCGCATCCCTGAATAGTCGGGGCATTGAGCTTAACGAATCGTCATCGCAAATTAGTGGGCGTGTATTTAAGATAGCGTGTGCGAGTGCGGTCTTTACACTACTTACCGGCGTTATTAATTCAAACAGTTGTGCTGTTCCCATACACCTGGTTCAGAATCCCTACTTAAAATTCACGAACTTGACTGGATTAAAATCTGTTCCGAGTGCGAGGAATTTACACAAACGGATTTTGACATGATAAATAAATGAACGTTAATTCAAACAACATACCAGTATTTGACTTTTTTTTTTACTTTTCTAAAGCCTGCTTGACTTGGTGCCGTTCGCTCTCGGTGGAACAAGTAGGTGGGAATACCGATGAACCCGTGTCCTTGCCGACATACATACCTTATCCCCCACACACTATTTACACTTATTATAGGCGAACACTTATTATTTATTTTATTCTTAACGTTAGACAATGATAACGGTTGACGCACCTTTATTTATTAATTGTTTAATGTCTAGTAACACTATTTACGCTCATTATTGGGGTACACTAATTATAGTTTTGTTCTTAATGATTAAACGGTGATAATGTTTGATACACGTTTGTTTATTTATTGCTTAAATGTAACCCCGACCGCGCTACTCTGTGATAGAAATTCTACTCTTCAAACTGAAGGGAACTCCGACACGCAACGTATCCGATACGTGTACGTGGTTCTACGGGTAAGATCAGACTTCTTGAGACGTTGAGTCAATCGTACCACCGGTCGCAACTCGGGTGGGTATTCACCTCTGTGGTGAGAAGCGAATCGTGTATTTATTTCTTGTGGTGACCAATGAAAAATCAGTTTGTTTTAATTGGAAGGGTTTCTAATGTGATCGTTCAGATCTGGTTGGATATCCATACACTGGAAGTGAGGACAAACGACAATGCATCGGCGGTTGGATGTGGAAGAAGAGAGATCCACCATGCAGCAGAGGCTGAAAGAATTGCTATCGTAAACGTTAGAGGGTATATTGGATAAACAATCCCACAGGCTAGTGCTGAAATGGACATTTGTTTGTATTAGCAATGAACATGGGACGAGACCGTTGCAAGTTGTTTGAGGTAAACACATTAGGGTCACGTCCGAATCGTTGCATGTTTATCGCGTATGCAACCAGTCGGGGATAATTGGCTGCAGTTGCTGAAAATTTGATGTAACAGGGAACATAGGATGAGTACACGATCGTGGTTGTGTATACAACTACGTCGGTTGTATTTGGCCTCCATAGTGCCTCAAGGGTCGAAGTCCAGTGTGAATATTCACACTGACAGAAAATTCGGCTCCTGGCAGCTAGGCGCAAGTTGCGCTATACTTTGATGGTTGGAGAGAAACTGCCGTGGGTACAGATAAACTATGAAACTCTGCCGCGCACGTGTGGGACAGAAAACGTAGGCAGACAGGGGTTCCGTTGATTGTTTCCATAGTTCATTTCAGTTACCTAGTACGGCAGCCGAAATGTTTTTTCGTTTCAGATCGATGCTGAGATGCATAGATGTATGCGGTAATGGAGAACCGATTTCTTTCACGTTAGAAATGGTTGAAAGGGAGCTTTGTACTGCTCGTATACAGGTAAGAGATAATGATTGGGAATGGGGAGTTAGGTTTAGGAAAATGGGTGGTTCTTCGGCGAGCCTTTAAAGAACCCCCACAAGAGTACAATGGATGCGGAAGAATTTCAAATCCAAATTGCAATAGGACCGTTACTTGCAAAAAATCGGCCGTGCCTATTGACCAACGCAGGTTGCTTTTCAGTCAATTTGGCATGCAATATGTCATTTTCCTCACAATATTTGATAGCGTTTATCGTTCTCTTGCTTGAAGAAATGAAAAGTGGATTGGTCCCTTCGATGTCCACCATAACCTTTTTGAGATGAAAATCGGACTTGGGGATGTGTTTTGGTTTTTCACCTGCATCCAACCACGGCCCAGGTCTTTAACGGTTATCATACCGAATCCACTTTTCATCACAGGTGACTATCCGGTACAAAACGGTTCAGTTTAGTTTCTTAATCTAAGCGATGCGCAGATTTCCAGGTGCCGTAGTTTTTAGAACTCGTCCAGTTCATGGAGTACCCACTTATCGAGTTTCCTTGCCTTTCCTATGAGAGAAAGGTGTCGACTTATAGTTATTGGGGATACTCCCATGCTTTGTCCAATCTCCCGGTCTGATTTTGTTGGGTCCGCATCCACTATTGCTCTTAAAACCTCGTCGTCAACTAATGTTTCAGGCTTCCCACGTGCTTCATTTTCGAGGCTGAAATCTCCCGAACGGAACTTCCCAAACCAACGCCGTATAGGGCGTTCGTTTACCGCCCCATCCTCAAATACGTCATTAATGTTTTTTATTGCCAATGACGCATTATGCCCCATTTTAAATTCATAAAGGAAGAGGGTTCGAATTTGAACCCCCGACAGCATGGTAAACAATTCCTAGAAAAAAATAACTGTTCTTGTAACGAACCCGAATATTCTCACACGTCACGCACACGTGCCACTTTACTTTATAAAAAAAGAAAATTTAACGTTCTGGCACAGATGTTCACTCGAGACTTCTTATTTCTGACTGAGGGAAAATCGGACATTTCATGTAGTACAACCCAATACAACATTTTAAAGGAATATATAAAGTTAAGCAGAAAATTTCCTAAAAGAGAAATATACAACAAAGTTTTATATATAAAGTTTATGTAAAATAAAAAATAAAAAAATTAAAATGATTAACATAATCATCATCATTATCGGCACTACAACCGGAAACAGGTCTTGGCCTTATTTAGTACGTCCTGAGGCTTGTTAAATTTTCCATAATGATTTGTTTTTTCCGGGCAAGGTAATTAAGTCTTGTGCCAGAGGCTCCCCGATGGTGAATCGAACCCCGGTCTCCCGCGTGACAGGCGGGTATACTAACCACTATATGTTACTATCGGGGAGCCTGATTAACACAATACATAATATATAAGTTAATTGGAATAAAAGGAGAAAAACGTATGTCTATGTTAATTACGAGTTAACGTTTAGGCATTGTGTTTATTTAATAAATTGTGAAAATTTAATAATTATCCGAGAAGTTACATCTAATTATAAATGTTTCGGTGAGCTTCGGTCATTTCAACATTTATATTAATAAACGTGTATACCAACTTAATTGCGATGTTTGCTTTATGTAAATTCTTTGTAATATGTTCCTTAAACGTAAGTTATTTGCCAGGATACGCCCTCAAATAGGTCACAGCCCATTCCTATTACACGGGGTGTCGGCTTACTGTTAGTTGGTTGAAAGGTAGAAAACAAGACATCCTTTTTCTTTTGAGAAAGTTAGCTTGCACTTCTTTTGTATTTACTTTTATTTTCCAAATTGTTAAAATAACCAGTTTGAAACCGAATACATGCGACGCAAATATTGCAGAATCATCAACATAATGGACAAATTTGCAGTACGATACGAGGGTAGGTCAATAAGTTCTTAGAAACGCCTATGATGGCGCTCGTAGCATGGTTAACGGTCTGTTTTTAGTAAGCATCATTCCTCACTAGGTATCTGTCAATTTTCAATTTGTTTCATGTTTCAATTTTGCGTTACCGTGAACTGATGCGCATTCACAGATTAACGGGTATCGCGGGAAAATGTCTGAGGGGGCGGAACACATTCACCAAGTTCAGTTGAGCAACGACCGTGGTAATACCTATAGAAGAGAGATAGGCATGATACGTTGCGCCTGTGTTCTAACGACGGAATTGATCGACTTACGGCTGGGTCCCCAATAAGTTTCACTGCTCCTTTTTGCATCCTGTCGAGCACGTGTAGTGCAGTCTTGGATACGCCTGACCAAATATGGGAGTTGAACTCAATTTTTGGACGAATATACGCCTTGTAAATAGTGGCCAGGTTGGATGGAGTGAAGTATCTTTTGCATAACTTAAGGAACCTCATACATTTGGCTGCATTTTTCGCAGCTTCAAATTTGTGGTCATTCGAATTAGGAGGATTGATAATTCTTTGGCTTCGTCGATGCAAGTGCCGTTTATAGACAGTATATTTACTTTGGGGCTCACCTTTGACGACAAGAGGCAGCCCCGAGTTTTTAGGGCATTGAATTCTAGTCGGCTAGATAATCCCCACTGATATATCTTGTTGAGGTCTGAATTCAATGTATCAAGCATACGTTGCTGGTTGGCAGTGACGTTCGAAAAGTTTGGACGGGAGTGTTCGTATGTTATGAGTATGAGAAACTCAACGTGCTATGATCAGCGAACGAGTGAATTGGGTTGTGAGTAATTGACAAGAGATCATTTATAAAGATGAGGAAGAAAGTGGGTGAGAGTATCGAACTCTAGGGAACACCTGCCTTAATTTGTTGGGAGACAGATTTGACACCGCCAAGAACCAATTGAATTGAACGGCTAGAAAGATAATCTCTTATCCATTGGATCAGGGAATTGTCCACATGTAATTTTGACAAAAGGGCTGGATGCCAAACTCTGTCGAAGGCTTTTGAAATATCCCTAACCGAAAGCCTTAGTCGCTAGTGCTATTAGTTTTAAGTTACCATGTAATTTACTTGCATTGTAATAAATAATAATAATAATAATATCCAATGCGACTACCTTGCTTTCACCGGGGTAGTGGATGGAATGGCTCAACTTTTCGGTAAGGTACTCCATCAGATCTCCTGTGAACCTGTTGCTATGAAAGCCACATTGGCGATCGTTGAGGAGGTCATTTGATTCCAGACATTTCGAAAGTTGAGGGTTGACAAGTGATTCCATTCCCTTGGAGAGATTAGAAGTTAGTGCTATGGGTCGATAAGAAGAAAAGGATGATTTGTCACCCTTTTTGGGAATTGGCTGAATGTTCGCTGACTTTCATCTATTTGGGAAACGGCCAGTAGAATAGACTAATGGAAGCGTTTCCGCAGTGGTTTAGCGAGTGAAGAGGAACATCTCTTCAAGAGGATTGGGGAAATGCCATCAGGACCAGCGGATTTGTGTGCGTTTAACTCTCTGATTGCCCGGGCAAGAGTACGCGTTCGGAAGTGAATCTAGCTCATGGTGTGCTGCGTATGGTCAAGTTGAGGTCGAACTGATGTGGTATCAGGTAATGTTGAGTGATAAAATACTCGATTGTTGGTTGGTGATCTCCACTTTAAATTAATTTTATTGTTTGTTTCTTTATTTAACGACAAAATGATCTTATATTTCACTTAGGACTTGTGGGCATTATTCTTTTAGTTTTGAATGTATATCAAAATCGAACAACACATAAAATGACAGATTTTAATCAATAGTTTCCCCAACTTTAACTAAAGTTACTTGTACAACGCGAACACGACTCCGGTATATATTTGCGCGTCTCCGCAGTGACGGAGAGCGGCAGCGGCATGACTATTGTGGTCAGCGGATGGAATTCGACTCAACGATATTTAATCGTTTGGGGTGAGTTTTCCCGAGAAAGAAAGTGTTTCTCTCATGGTGAAACCTAGGAAGAAAGACATGGCAATGTATGTGTATGTGTGGGTGAAGATCACATTGGTTTTTTTCATACGCAAGGCCATAGGAATGAACCTGAAACAAAGATAGGAAAAAGGGATCGTGGATATCTTTGTTTATGTGAGAAGGTTACTAGGAAACGAATCGAGAACTATGTAGGATAGAAGGAATTTATGACCTGTGAGTTCAACTGAGTCAACAAGTTGCAACTCATTAGATGGTCGGTGCATTTGGGATACTAGAATGATTGAATTGTTTGCGTATCGCCCGAATGCCTCATGAAGGACAGCGGTCTTTTGTTTACTCATGGTGTGAGTTAGGGAAATAGTCTCAACGTGGTGCTAATTGCATGCAGCTGGTCTTGGACTATTTATCGCTGGCTAAACGGGTCGACAGCCGATGTGTGCATAGATAGATTTTATGTATCCATATTGAGGCTGGGATTAGCCAACTCAAGGGTAACATTCCCTGATATGCGGTCGTATGATATGTGAACCGATGAATTTTATTACAGCGAATTTATGATATGGTAAGAAAGAACTCTTACAGGAATTTGTATGCGACGGGAATGCAAGAAAAGGTAAGAACTCTTTTACTGAAGCTCTTTAGATTATACCTTAGATAATCCTAGACGCGTAAAGCATTTAAGGTGCTAATGCTATTGCATTAGCGAAATTATGTGATTGCATGTAAGTTATGGGGGTTTTTTAGGTAAGTGTACCGTGGGGTTTGGCGGAAGCGCCACAACATCCCCTCCATGACGAACATTATGCCATTCAGACACCAAAAACTCTCCAAAGATTATAAATCAATCGAGAGTATCGATGCCTGAGGGACGCAAACAGAGGTACGAAAAAAAAAGGAAAACAGACACAAGGGATGGAATGAGTAGAGGGTTTTCCCACACTGCACATCACTCGCGTGCATATTCTCGCACTTTTCCCAGCACTAAAACGCGTGTGTGAAGATCCGTTTATTTGCATAGGATCGCACAGAAAACTTTGCACTGAAGATCCGTTTGTTTGTTTAAGATCCCACAGTAAGACTTCGCGCCCGAACCGATAGTGCAATTGGGTATCTTATGTGTATCTAAGATTTCCAAAACGGATTGCACAATTGATCCGATGATACGGATCAACGTGCTGTCTCGTTGGCGGTTTTAAATCGACTCGGTAGTACTTAGCGGAGCTGGTCTTCAGAATAATCGTGCTCTAGAGGTTCGTGGTTTTAATTTCGTTTGTAGGGCCTTCTCCAGGCAGCAGGGGAACACACTTTTTTGTGGAAAGAAGTGCTTACAAGGAAAACTATGTACAGAATTTCACATAATATAATCCTGTTTCAGAAAAAGTAGTCTTATTGGGAAATGATTAATGTTTGGAGCATTTAAAATGCAGTCAAAATCGTCCATGCGTCACAAACTACCACCGATTCAAAAACTGAACAAGGAGAAATGCTAGACTTCTGGTGGCGAAGTCTAAATAAATACACCTCTATCCTCATAACTTTAGGAATAAACGTTCTTAAAACTACTTACTGTGGGGTACGTACCATCAATGTCGTATATTTTGAAAAGAAATCGAATTTTATCGTCCGCTGATTGCCCTGAAAACTGATGAATCGAGTCTATGAATTCTTGTAGCGAAACTGATCCTGAGTTATCTTTGTCGAAAATTTGAAAAACACGTTCTGTAAAAAAGGGCTAGAAATGGTATTTTTTAATCACTATATTTAAAAAAAAATCTAGTTGAAACTAACATTTTTTGAGGTAACAATTTTTTTAAACTCTGCTCTACTAATCTCCTTTTCATTGCCGACGGTCCGTCGGAAGAGAGACTCCAGTCGTTCTAAAGAACTTTTATCAAATCCATTGCGTGATCTGGAATAGAAAAATGGTATATATTAGAAAATGTTCAAGCTCTCTCAAAGAGTAAGTCTGTCATTTTGTTGTCATCTGAAAAGGAGTGACTTGAGTTGAGAGTAATGGGTAAGACAGTCTTAATACAAGAGCAGGTCAATAAATCTTTAGAAAATGAGGAAGATTTTCTTTTAATTTCTCATTTAGGTGACCTAATAACGACGCATAATACTGTCCATGATACATCATAAATAGTCAATGAAGACAATACCACGTGCATTCCAAAACACAGTAGCCATAACCTTTCCAGCTTATTTCACCGTCTTTGGCTTTGGAGCTTTTTCGCCTTTAAAAATCCACTGTTTTGACTGTTTTTGTCTGGGGAGTGAAGTGGTGTATCCATGTTTCATCTACAGTTACTATTCTGCGCAAAAACTCACCTGGATTGCGACTCATGCGCTCCGAAAGTTCTCAGCTGAGTGCAAATGCGGCACCCATATCGCAGACATATTTTTCATATACACTTTATCATGTAAAATTGAAACATGAAACAAATTGGAAATTGACAAATACGAGGGTTGCCTCTTATGTTTCGGGATTTGGCAACCCGAGTGTTGCAATCCAGCAATTGACAGCTCTGTCGTAAAGTTGGACATTTTTGAGGTTATACGCACTCAGAACGTTTCGACATACGAGCGCTATTTGTGTTGTTTACAGTAACTTAAAAGATTCATCTCGACCCAAAAATGGAATTAAATCGTCAACATTTTCGTGCGATTATTTTTTACAACTTTCGGCGTGGATTAACTCAGCAACAGTGCATGGATGAACTTAATTCAATTTTTGGCGATGAAGCTCCATCAAGGACCAGTGTTTATCGATGGTATGGTGAATGCAATCGTAGTCGTAATTCACTCCAAGATGAATTTCGTGAAGGTCGTCCAAAATCAGTTGTTGTTCCGAAAACCATTGATGCTGTGCGCGAACTGCACTTCCAAGCAAATGGTCGCCTGTTTTTTCGGAAAAACTGGACATGTCGCAACCGTACCACTAGAACAACGCAGAACAGTCAATTCTGAGTGCTACACAACCATTTGTTTGCCAGTTGTCTTCCAAGAAATCAGGAAAACCAACCACCGAAGACGGATCACTCTTCACCACGACAATGCGAGCTCTCACACATAGGCTGCGACAACTGCATTTTTGAGCACCCAAAACATCGATTTGATGGGTCATCCGCCGTATAGTCCTGACTTGGCACCGAATGACTTCTTTTTATTCCCGTACGTAAAAAACAAACTGAGAGGTCAACGTTTTTCGACACCTGAAGAAGCGGTTGCTGCATTCAGAATGCATGTGTTGGAGATACCTCAATCAGAGTGGCAAAAGTGCTTCGACAATTGGTTCAAACGCATGCAAAAGTGTATAGATCTTCATGGGGAATATTTTGAAAAACAATAAAGTGATTTTCGATGATCAATATTAATAAAAGGCAACCCTCGTATCTAGTAACGAATGATTCTTAGTAATAACAGACCATCAGCGGTGCTACGACGGCCATCGTAGGCGTTTCTAAGGACTTATTGATCTACCCTCGTAAATATAAGGAGTACAGTAAGTGAGAGCAATGAAGAATACCAGCGTTCACTAGATAGAAGTCAGGTTTGACGTCATTGAGACCCATGTTACTTGGATTAAGCCGGCAAACGATTAACCACTGAATCAGTATACTGTCAAGTCAGGAAATCAATTTCGACGATAAGTCTTGCGGTCAGGCTATCAAATAGAGATTTTATTAAATGCGAATTTTAATTGTTCTAACAAATGTAAATATATTTTGACAGATTAAGGAACTGAGGGTGATCTTGCTCATACATTCTATATTTCCCGTAACTAAATATACTACGCCAGTTTGATAAGCATTTTATTTCTTAAAATAGTCTCCTTTTAGCTCGATACGTTTAGAGCAGTGTTTTTCTGATTTTTTAGGTGTTCGTTTCTGTGATGACCACTTATTTGATCCAAATCTTTTACCGCCCAGTCATTTCTTCAGGTTTGGAAACAGGAAATAGTCGCAGGAGGTAAATCTGGAGAATATGCTGGATGGGGTAGCAGTTCGTAACCCAATTTATGGATTTTAATCAATAACACTAACTAAATGACGGAGCTTGTTCAAACTTCGACAGTTGTCTATTTATAGACAGGAGTCGACGGGAGCAGTATTGTATTTAAAGTTACTGTGGCAGAAATTCAAACTGACTCAAACTTATCAAACCGCCCTCTTATAAGTTCACTAGTTGACCCGGCAAACTTCGTTTTGCCATATACATTATTTCTAGGGATTGTTTAGGTAGAAAAAAATGACTAACTTATTGAAAGTGTATGAGGATTCGGTATATGAGTGGAAAAGGCATGGAGCACTGTCGATGATAACGGAATATAAAAAAAACAAACCACTAAACATTTATTTTTTAAATTTATTAAATGTATGTACATATCACTAATTATGACAATATTACTAAAAAACAATATCAGTCTCTTAATGCAACAGAGTGTACAATATTTTTTGTTTCCCATCTTTAGCTAACACAAACAAACTGGATGGTTTGCCCACTCGAGAGCACGCCACGTATAATTGTCCGTGTGAAAAACATGATGTGGTCAAATCTAAACCACAGACAGACATCGTTTGGCCTTGGGACTTATTGATAGTCATTGCAAATGCCAATCTAATTGGAAAAAATTAGCTCGTGAAATATACGCGCTGGCCGTTTTCAAGATGGACGGTTTAATGAATGACTGCTGGATCTCGTTCATGAATTGGGAAACCAAAGATACGCCAAACAGCTTCATTGGAACTGACGTACCGGCCAATTTGGTAAAGCGTTATTTCATCGTTGTTATTCACAGGAGGAACATTCACAACGGTATTTTCAACGCGAAATACAGCCATATCACTGCCTTTATTTACATACTTGCAAATGAATTTGATGCTCTTCACTGAACTGCAGAACTCGACATTAATATGAGCATTGAATGTTTTGCTCAGCAAAGGCGAATATGGGACCACCCAACGGTTATCAATGTCAATGTCTATGTTATTGATCTTTTTAACAAAAGATTGTCCTCCATTATCGGGATTTCTTCGACGATATATTGGATATCCATCAACATGTGTGATCGTATCGTCAGTGAATTTTTTTGGAAAACTTTTAGTACATTTCCCGTCTGCCATGCAAGGCGATGAACGATTCATATTGCCACATGGGCCATGAATCATATTTGCAGTAACAATATCAAACAGCATTTGATCAGTAGACGGATCTGGAATTTCCACAGAAATTATACTGTCGATTTCTTCAGGACGTATTTTATCGATTAACCATACCAAAATGTGTGCATGAGGTAATCCGCGCTTTTGCCATTCAACGGAATACATCCAGCAACGTGTGGGACCAAATACATGTAACTTTGTAATGAAATCAATTAGAGACTTCAATTTTTGTCTGAAAACGCGTGCTGTAATGTCATGACGGTGTATTCCGCTTTGGCCAGGCAATAGTGATCTTCGGCCATTTTGGATTACATGTGAAGGTGATGAATAAACACGGCCGTCCATATTCTCGCACGTAAGTCAAGGCGTCTTGTATATATTCTTGCATATGACGTGGACTGCCTATGTACGATGATGGTAGAATGACAGAATTACCAATTTGGACGGCATCGGCGTTGTTGACAATAGCGTCTCGCAGGTGAATGTACTCTTCCGCACGTAGCTTTTGTTGATTAAATCGCAAGTATCGTAGTCGTTCGCTCTCTATCTTCACGACCATGAATTGTTGACAAGGCTCACGGCATCGTAGAATAACGTTGTCCTGATCATGTCTGATCATCAACCGATACGCATAATAATCCTTCGAACTAACATTCTTGATTGTTTCAGTTCCTGTTGCGGGATCTCGTTGTTTAATATTTACGCGATACCCGTCTTGGCCTTTCCAGAACATTAGCGGATATTGGAGAGCGTCATATGAACGGTGTGTATCAGCAATGAACTGTAGATTATTATTTCTTCTACGAATCACGATTTCCCGCGTAGCTGTACGATCGCCGACCATGATTCCAGCAACATCATCAAGAACAGGTGCATTAAATCTACGAATGTGCTCTCCAGCAGGTGTTTTATCAGGATTGATTACAATAGCGTGATTATCACTTCGTAATTTGTGCATGTTTGATTTGAATATCTTTAACAATTCATTGTGCTCATTCAATAGAGCATCCAGGTCGCCGATGATACGCCTGGCAAAAGGTGAATTAAGGTGATTATAGCCACAACGTGCATCCTCACCACCCATGAAGTAAATTTGTAAAAATGTAGGTGATTCTTTTGGCATTAGCAGCAATGAACCCACTTTGTAATAAATTTGGCCTTTGATTTTGAATGTTGAATTGAATTGTTGACCATTGATAGCATTATTGTTAACTATTTCTGTTGCTCCGAACGATGTCATTTGGAAACATGAATTAAATGTTGGAATTGACTTTAGGAAGAGATTAGAATCTGGATCCGTACCGATAAGTAAACCATTTAATGGTTCAGGTGGTGTCTCAATTGCTGGTAATTGCACCTTTCCTGACGAACAACACATCCCGGCTGGCTCGTTTTTAAACTTAAGAGCATGACAATGAGGACATTCCTTATCCATAGCACCAATTACCACTTTCGAAAGAGCATAATATTCAATATCGGGCTCATACTCGAATGCTAGACGCAGGAATGAATTATATGTAAATGATCGATGGACCTGTTGGTGTTGTTGATCATTTGCTCTGCGTCTGCTGATTGTAAAACGGCGCGCTTGTCTCTTTTCTAATATTCTTTCTTCATTTCGTTCAGTTCGCGCATCATATCGATACAATCGCGCCATGTTCACACGCACATTAGTATTATCTTGCTGGATTTGGTCTTCTGTTCTTTGGGCTCTAGCGGTTCGCTTGCGTGCAGCTCCACGTGTTTGACGGCCTAAAGAAGTTCCTCTGCGTCTAGCTGGCATTGTACAACTTAGTTTAACACAATAGTTGTTGTTGACGGGAGCTCGTGATATGTGTTAAGTATTTTTTAGGTTATACTAAAAGAATAAACGTGAGAACTACGCTCAGAAATAATAATTTCACTGACTTTTCAATAAGACAGGAAAAAATTCACTTGAAGATTACGCTGAAATGGTAAAATTACATAATGTTATAATATCAGCTGGTGGGGATAACTAATCAATTATCACTTACACAGTTATC
This sequence comes from Microdon myrmicae, assembly GCA_963931805.1. Classification (NCBI taxonomy): domain Eukaryota; kingdom Metazoa; phylum Arthropoda; class Insecta; order Diptera; family Syrphidae; genus Microdon; species Microdon myrmicae. The sequence goes on from OZ007496.1 coordinate 186,876,290, forward strand.
GACCGAGGTTGAAAATTAATAAATTATTAATATTTATTAAACAATTGCACTTATGAGCATAAGAAATAGATAAAAACCTATTCTCAGACCTACCGAATATATATACAAAACTTCATTAAAATCGGTTGAGCCGTTTTGGAGGAGTTCGAGGACAAACACTGTGACAATGAGGACATTCCTTATCCATAGCACCAATTACCACTTTTGAAAGAGCATAATATTCAATATCGGGCTCATACTCGAATGTTGCACACTGCGTCTGGGTTATTTTGAATATTTAGTGGCAGCTTAAATACTGAATGAGCTGTTCTTCCTTCATCCAATAGCACCCCCACCCAAAACGGTTATAACAATAGCCTATGTACCAACACCCAGCCGACAAACCCACCCCAAACTGGTATAATAATGACCTAGACACAGGCCCCCAAACTGTTATAACAATGCCCGGAACACCGCCCAAAACTGTTATAATAATAGCTGATGTACTTACACAGTTATCGACCGAGGTTGAAAATTAATAAATTATTAATATTTATTAAACAATTGCACTTATGACCATAAAAAATAGATAACAACCTATTCTCAGACCTACCGAATATATATACAAAACTTCATTGAGCCGTTTTGGAGGAGTTCGAGGACAAAAACTGTGACAAGAGAATTTTATATATATAGAGAAAGAGAAGAGATATTTTAGAATATTGGATGATTAATGAGGAATGGTTTACATCCCAACCGTAGAGAAGTGTGGGAATATTGAGTAGATGCAGTGCCAGCACGGCAACGGGTTCACCAATATCCACCGAACTTTCATACACTTTTACTATGAGAAACGAATTCCATAATCGGTGCACCAAATAGCATCACAGAAGTGTCAATTTGAATCAATAAATCAGTGTTTGCGTTCCTGCCTTGGAATGTATAGAACACCAAAGTTGCAACATAAGAAGTTCTACCCCAATAAAGTCCTGTAGGACAAATCAGGACTAAACAGGATAGATAACTTCATAATCAAAATTATCTGTGGCCACACTGCAAGTGAAATGTTCAGTGAAAATAATACATATTACCTCGGGAGCATTCTATCCCAATGATATGTACTGGAGAGTCTCTCCAGAATGGGTATGTTCCCCCAGAACCGTTCCTCTTCTTGGATAGAAAAGGACTTATACAAGACAACGAAGGAATCCCTATTATTTACCACGCTTTCCTTGGGGATAAAAGAATTCTCCATCATAGTGATATCTCTATTGTTCCAGATCGTCTATGTTTCAGTATGGCGATAAGTGAAAAGATAAATCTAAAAGAGACCGATCTCATCCTAACTGGTTGCGGCTGTGTGACGAAGAAAGGACTTTACGTCCCCAAATATAATGTCTCTTAGGGCCAACTATTCATTTTCCTTCCCTAGATGTAGTTTTAGTTTTAGTATTATTTCCATCTCGCGGGAGACCGGGATTCGATTCCGCGTTGGGGCGCCTCTGGCGTAAGACTAATGACATTGCCCGGAAAAAACAAATCATTATGAAAAATTTAACAAGCCTCAGGACTTGCTAAATAAAGCCAAGACCAGTTCCCGGTTGTAGTGCCGATGATGATGATGATGATTATTTCCATCCATTTAGTTTTATTTTAGTACCTAACGATGTTTCGTTTGGTTTTAAAGTTCTTGTGTGTACGGAAAAAAAAGAAGAGATTACAAAAGGAAGACCTCTTATTTATATATATATATGTGGATATAAAAACATATAGTATGTTAAATGTAAATTGGGAAAATATTGTACGCCGAAAGGGAAAACAATACAAAAAGACATATTGTACAATTTAATAAAATTAATATAAGAAAAATAAATGTAAATAGGACTTATAGTCTTAAGTACAAGGTGGCGCAAAATTAATCACCTTATTGGAAGATGTTATAATTTTTGGAAATGGCGTCGTATGTCAATCATATTTGACATTTGTGAACTAGACAACTGCAGTCATCTCTTAACTTAAGGGGGGAACCTCAAGTAAAATGAAATTTTTGTTTTTGCCTAAATTGATAGGAAATTTCCTCAAAAATACGAGAAAAAAAGTTAGAAAGTGATTCGAGACCTCCTTGTATTTTATTTACAAAAGAAAGTAAACAGTCTAATTGGGCGGAGCACTCAAGCAAACGCCGTATTGAACAGCAGGAGCGGAAAAAACGGCTCAATTAGAACAGTTTGAAGAAGAGGAAGGTCTAGTCTATGGCCCTCGAATCGCAGATTAGCAAAAAACTGCGGTAAGTTAGAACGAATTACGAATTTTTTCACGATGTTTCTATTACTCAAACTTTAAACGCGTTTTTCTAGAAACGCAAAATTTCGCACGCCGTGCAACGTAGCTAATCATTTGATCTTTATGAAGTTTGGTATAGAAATTCTATAGATATTTGGCATCAGCTCCGATTTTTTATTTTTTTATTTAAAACATTGTTATTAACAATTGTTTATAAAAGAAAATCCTTTTTTTTCAAAGCTTCGCCATTTTTGCAAATTTGCAAATTTTAATAAAGGGGGAACATCATGCTGAGCGTTTTTGCATAAACTAAAGGACCCATTTTGTATTTTTTGTTTCAGATCATTTTTGTGACCTGTATGCTGTACGGCGTATTTTCAATACGCTGTTTTCTAGCCGCCATTGCACCGTTTTATTGTTACCGGTTAGTTTAAAAAAAATATTTTCTTTAAATATTATAACGTAAATAAATTGTGCCTTAAATTGCAAATTAATCTACGCATTACATTTTTCAAAAAAAATTCCTGAAAAACAGACATGAGGTTCCCCCATTAATAGAAAAAAATGTAAAGGTCCAAATAAAGATTTCCATCACTCAAACCATTGTTTTTATTTAGTAAAAAAATAATTAAAAACAAAATGGATGATTAATTTTGCCCCACCCATATAAGCTGTAATTTTTTTTGTATAACAAATGCGTATTGTAAACTAAACTAAAAAAAAACCGTATGAATACCCACGGCAGACATTGGGGAAGTAAAGGATTGTTACACATGTTAAGTACATCAATGACGATTGTTGGAGACGGAGCAGCACGCGTTGGCAACACTGGCGCAGGCACTACTGAAATGCTGTCAGGACAACACAAATAACAAATGTCAGCAAACAGCTGACATTCGAATAATATTCAAATGAGCTGACATTCGTCGTAAATCGTAGCAAGAGACACAGTTCCAAAAAGGATAGATATAAATAAAATAAAGAGAAATAGACTTAAAGGCACAACAGAATACCACCGTGTTCTTTTTACATTAATTGGAGGATTCTTCTTGAGGTTCCGTCAACAGTCCATCCAACTAAAGGTATTCGTTTCCCTTTTTCCTTACATTGCAATTGTTTCAGGACGACAACAATCGACAGTTATATACCGTGCTGGTGGTCCACCACCAGAAGCAGTTGGTGGTTGAACTTGCAAGGCGCAGTCTGCCGTTCGCAGTAATATACGTATTGGACGACCGAGTGCCAAACAACGATCTAAATAAAGATTTAGACCATAATGTCATTGGTGCACTTAAACCGAAAAACTCCAATAGATTCTGAACCCATATGATGCCCGGAACGATAATACAATTAATTCGCCCCACATTTCGTCACAATCGTTAAAGCAAAAAAAAAAATGGGTCACTTTGCAAATTGCAGAAGTTGAATTGTGATGCAAACCGATGGATATATATCGGCTGACGTTGCATTTCAACGCAATCGCAAATCGGAAATTGGGTCGATGGGGAACGAACTTGGATTGTCGCCATCGGGAGGTGTTGACCCCAAGGTGACAACAAGGGGTAAAAACAATATAGAGGACAGTCGATAATTGGAAGGAATGGACTGTGTAATTGATGGAATAATTTTTCTTAACCGTTTATTGTCTGTGTTTCGGAATTTGTGGCGCTTCCTTTGAACGCCACCACTTACCTTCCCATCAATTATTCAAGCATGTATTTACCTTTCCATAGTTTGTACAAATCACTACCTGAAATGCATTGAATCTACAACTCCCGCTGATGTAAGATCCATCAGCAACAATAGGTATCTTCTACAAGGCCATGGTCGCATGAAACGCACCATGTTCGTTGAAAGCAATTTGGTTGCACCATTAAGCAACCAACATTACCCGAACCACATCGATGAAAGGTCTTCTGATGAGTCTGACACACATGTGCAGGAGAAATTTCCTTTTCCTTTTTTTTACCTATGCCCACATCGGTCGGTCATCCGATCGACGAATACGTAATGGCATACGACCGACCGCCCAAGGAAGTCGAGTTCTCCTTAATGGAAATTTGCCAGCGAGAGTTCGACTACTTGGAGATGCCGCCGAGCTGTACACGATCAGCATAAATGCTGTACGCAGTTGCTGATCGTGTAAACACCCTAATATCTTCTTCGAGATGGTTGCACCAGCTGCAACCATGTCATTTAATGTTTCCCTGAACGAAATTCGTATATCCGCGGTTCGCCGACACATGGACACACATCACAAGCAAGCAAAAGGGTCATCGTGTGTGTGTCTCGCGCCCTTTACTGAGACCAACGTGGAGAATCATCCCCTATTGGTCGACGAGCAAAAGATGAAATTTTATTTCCTGAAATTAACTAGTCTTAAAACCGATTCCGTGGAGGTAAGTCCGGCCTCTACGTTAAAAGTAAAACGAGTCGAGATTCAGTGTTGGAGGAATGCTCATCAAAGGGTATTTGATAGTCGATATTCAGTGTTGGAGGAGTGCTCATTAAAAAGTATTTGATAGTCGTTTTTAAGTGTTGGAGGAGTGTTCGTCTTAAAGTTCATTTAATTTATACTAAATACGCGTCTTAAAGTTCATCTAATTTAGGTAAATACAGTGCACCATACTCGTATCAACTGTGAACTCTTAAATTTCATCTAATTTATTGAACATTTAAGTTACCTGATTCATTTAATTTATGTAAATACAGTGCACCACTCTTGTATCAACTGTGAACATTTAGGTTACTCAATTTTAACTAATATATAAATATTAAGGATAGTGCTCTGATCCATGTCTATAGTAACATTCAATTGATCTTAATTTTTGCACAGTGTCACTGAACAGTGGAGTTCTATCACGTGGTATTAAAAGAAGTTTTATGAATTTTAGTTTAATGAAATTGTATTTTACGTCCCGGGAAAATAAATTAAGAAAAGATCCAGAGGCTATGTGTCATTATTTATCCTAGGGAAGAAATCCAGAGATATCTAGTTATTACTAACCACATTGGGAACAGTCAGTGAACTTGATGGAATTAGGAGTGAACCTGCGCCGTACGTCGGTACACATACTTCTTACCCCAAATTGGTGACCGTCCAGTGGACAGACACCCGCAACCTTCGATTTCAAAAACAAATGACTAAAAGGGTACTCGGCACCCGAACGCAGTTCTAACCACACCACAGCCGTCCCAACTTGAACGGCTCAGGAGCTGCCGCATTGACAACACCATAACAGGACTCAGCAGTTCCAGAAAACCAGGAATAACCGCAAGTTTCCTTTTAAAATCATTTGTTTTCCTATCTTTGGTTACTTTAAAATTTTTTTTTGTTTTCATTTTTAATAACACCTATCTTCTTTTCTTTCTCGATGAGCTCCTTCCGAGCCACCAAACATAGAAGCTTAAATATTGTTTTTTTATTGAAAGAGAAAGAATAGGATTAAATTGCTTACCACCAGCTCGAATTTCAAAAATGAATTAAGTAATCAAGTGCTTTTTGATTAAGCCAAATAGAATACACAAAAGGTTATTGAAAAAAAAGTAATAAAAACGCCAATTAAATTAAAGATGATAAGAAGAAACAACCATGATTGTTTAAGGGGCAAGGAAAATAAATAGGACGCCCGGCCCCATACCAAATCCTGGCACCTTGGAGTACCAATGCAAGCGATCTCTCGCCCCACTCCACATCCTTGCACATTGGAGTACCAATGCCAGCGATTTATCGCATCTCACATCCTGGCACCTTGGAAGACCAGTGCCAGCGATCTCCCACTCCACCTCCTGGCACTTTGGAGTACCAATGCCAGCGAGCCCTCCTTTTCACCGCCTGGCACCTTGGAGTACCAATGCCAGCAGACCTTTATCCCCACCTCCTGACACCTTGGAGAACCAATGTCAGAGAACCAGATGGGTCCCGACTAATTGGAAAATACCACTCGTCGGCCGATAAAAACCCAAACACCACAATGGACCGTACCGCACACCTTTTGCCCCTGCCGGTATTAATGCGACGTTAGCGGACCATTTTTCATCGTACATAGTACATTATTATTTTCTATTGTTAATTTTTGGTTTTCCTTTCCCTTTCCGCACAACACCACCCGCCTGGGTGATCTGTCTACCCTACCTTTTTATCGTCACTATGTCACTGGTGGGATATTGCATGTTTTGGAGAAGTTTCAGTGCTAATACCATAACTCACGCAACCCCTACAACCCCTAATACCTATCCTTTTGGCGCTACCCACACCATTAATCGGATGCGTCTTAACGTGAACTCTTATCTTCATGAATATCTGTAAAAGTGCATGAAAATTCAAATGCACACGCAGGCGGATCATAGAATCTAGATACTATATTTGTACATTTTTTATGAGGGGACAAAAATAAACATAACACAGCTTCTGCTACTCATAAGACCAATAGTGACCAATTCCATGGAAACGATACATTGCTATCGTTGACCATAAATGAACATTTGTGTAAATACAGGGTTCTAATGATTGTATTACACACATCCACACAATCGGGTCTCGCAGAACGTAAGCATTTTCAATGTTAGGTAAACAATCAAGCATCTGTTGTGTGTGTAAACAAATAATGTATCCTTGGATCTTCACGATCGCTGAAGAAGAAGACTCTGATCCCAGCGATTGTCTCGGAAGGGCGCGTAAAGTCGCGGACGGAACTAAATGTCTGTACGCAACAATTGTCCAGAACAGACATAGAGTGTCACTTCTGCACCAGCGTCGTAAACAGACGTCCTTAATTATAAACCTCGTAGAGCTTTAAATTTAATATAAAAGAGTCAAAATCTATCTATCGTCCTCGACATAAGTAAATACGAAAAAGCGTATGGGGCATCAACTCAAGAGATAGATTTTTGCCCTTCAGTAAAGACGGATGTATTGCAGTTGGTCGTATGTTAACTATAAAGCATGTGAATGAAATAACAATGCCAAGTACGTGTATGGAACATTAGATATAAGTTTCAACTCAATTAAATATAATTAAAATAACACGCATAAAGCTTAAAGTTTCATTTAAAACTTCAAATGTTTTATTTGTATAGTGGAATCTGTGAAGTGTGGCTGAATATTACATTTAAAAATTGTAACAGGATTCCGCCAAAATGACGGATTGTGTTCAGTTGTCGTTATTATGATGAGCTTTTCTGGTGAAAAATTGTCGCTCGCACAACGACAACCACTATGTCACTTACTCCTTTGCGTCCACCCTACTTTCCCTGACTTTACTATTATCCTGACTATGCCTTCTCCATGTTTTTATTGCCTTCTATGTTGTCCTATAAAGGTATTAATAGTTCCTTTAGCCTTTATTATAAAAATAAAGATATCTTTATAAGTTTTACTTCATATTTTGATAATCCAAAACCATTTGCTACTTGGTAGGTATGTCAGTCATTACGAGGGTGGTCTGAACAATTTCACCTCAACGTGAAGACAGTAGCACTCGTCAATAAAAGCTAATGAATGTAGTTGTGCAACTTTTGACAGTTGTCATCATCATCGGCACTATAACCGGGATCCGGTCTTGGACTTATTTAGCAAGTCCCGAGGCTTGTTAAATTTTCCATAATAATTTGTTTTTCCGGGCTAGGATATTAACCTTGCGTCAAAACCAACTTTAGACAGTTACTCACCAAAATTTCAGCCATTTTGGACGCGTAGTTTTTATTTGACAGTCGTTTGAGTGAGTCGATGTAAGTGTTTTTGTGAAAATGAACAAAATTGAGTATCGAGCTGTTATTAAATTTTTGTTTTTGAAAGGCAAAACGCCTACGCAAATCAGAGATGAGTTGGACTCTGTGTATGAGGACTCTGCACCATCATTCACTACAGTGAAATTTTGAGCGGCTGAATTTAAACGTGGCTGTGAGAGTTTGGGAGACGATGAACGTTCGGGACGTCCAAAAACTGCAACAACTAACGATAACATCGCTAAAGTTCACCAAATGGTGCTAGGCGACCGCCGAATTAAAGTGAGACAAATACCAGAGGCTGTGAAAATGTCCAAAATACGTGTTTGTCACATATAAAATTGAGATTTCGGTATGAGAAAGCTGCCCGCGCGCTGGGTGCAACGTTTGCTCACGTTAGACCAAAAACGTGTTCGAATGAACATTTCCAACGCTCTGTTGGCGCAGTTTAGGCGCAATAAATCCTAGTTTTGGCGCCGATTAATTACTGTCGATGAAATTTGGGTACAACATTATGCGCCCGAAACAAAAATACAATGAAAACAGTAGACTACAAAGGGGGAATGGCTCCAAAAAAGTGTTGGCGAACGGACGGCCACCGACGGCTGCCGTTGGATCCGGCTCAAAGAATCAGAAGTCTTCCAGGAAGCGATCTCTCAATTATAAACTCACGGACTGCAACCAAAATGTCGAATTTTTATTCTCAGTATTTAACTTAGTAAAGTAAAAAATTAATCCTATTTTAGGGAGTTTGTTTCGATTTAATACCGTAAGTTGATTAGCGAGCGGCTCCAAAATAAGCAAAAACTGTTTTTTTTTAGGCTGGGAAAGTGATGTCGACTGTTTTTTGGGATAGTCATGAAGTTGTCTTAATCGATTATCTTAAGGGGACATTCAGGTTTGTTCGGTTCAAAAAATCAATTGTTTTTGCTTAATCGATAGTTTTATCCTTCAAAAATAATATGTTAAAATTTCGACACGAATTCTTAGGCGTTTCCAAAGTTATAGGTCATTAAAGGGTTGGGTTTCCCGCGGATACAAATTCGTGTCATAGGTGGCAACTACCGTCTATTTAGAAAGATGCAGACTATCCATTTATGGGCATTAATTTGCTTGAATGCGTTGCAGAAATCATTTCCAAATGCTGTAAAGGCCGAGTGTATCAATCACCTGGGAAAGCGAATCGGTTCGCAATTACGCGGTGTCATAAAAAAAAGCAAAGAAAAACAGACCAATTAGGAGGAGCTGGTCCTGGAAAACTTACGGGAAACATGATAACAGAACTGACGACTTATTACGAACTTGCGATTAGACGCAATGCTCACTCTGCTGAAGAAATGGCGAAAGAAATTTGGGCAACATACCATAAACTATCAACCGATGAAAATCCGCAACATCAAAACTGTCCAGAGGGCCCGCAGTCATGGTGCAAGTGTAAACGCGCGGAAGCTGCGAATGAGCTGTCAAAGTTCCACCACGACAAACCTCCCTTGGAACCTAAAGTACGAACAGCTATTTACCCCGTTTACGTAAAACTGACAGCTCCCAATTTGTTAAAAAAATGCGAGGGAGGTTTTATGCAAAATAACAACGAAAGTTTCAATGTTACTATCTGGCAAATGGCGCCAAAACACACATACAGTGGTAAGAAAATCATTGAAATTGCGGCACTTACCGCAGCTTGTATGTTTAATGAGGGGTTTTTAACCCTATTGCTAATAATGCAAGTCATGGGCATCAAAATTGGGTACGCTGCGAGAGCGTTTGCGAACGAGAGTGACAGAGATCGGCTGCAAGACGCTGACCGCAGCCTAGTATACAACTCGCACGAGGCACGAACAGCGATTTCGCTGATCTATCATGTAAGTAGATCATCCGTAGACGGGCGATTGTGCTACGACCGGGAAGTAACGCGCACCGAAGAAGAGCTCCTGCGCTGCAGTAGGGCTATCTCCCACAGAGACCGGGACGATAGTATTAGACAGCGCCAACAGTTCTGGTGGTTGAATGGCATATAAAGACCTGGATACCAAAGTAGAATCACACTATCATCAGCTAGCTTACATAGACTTAGCTTTTCTAGAATTAGGGTAGTATAAGATTTAAGTTAAGTTAAGTGCTTTTACATAAAATTAAAAATTAAAAAAAAAACCAAAAAAACAATAAGTTAAGTAAGTTAAATTTTAAGAAAAAAAAAAAACAAAAAAAATGGACACAAAGTTTTTCAAATTTTTCTTTGTCTTTCAAATAATTATAAGTACTGCCACAAAGTTCTGTCGCCGAAAGGCAAATTATACAAATGTTAAGTAATGTTTAGCTTAGAGTCTCTGCGAAGGAACAGTAAGTTATTATATAAGATAATTAAGCTAGAATTTAAGCATTTTTTGTCTAGCCTTTAATTTAGAAACTAAGAATATAAAAAGAAAATAATAAATGTTAAAAAAAGGCACGAACAGCGAGGAAAAAGGCGAAAATGTAACTAGAGGACCAATTCGAAGTCGTGGAAGGAATTATTTATGGTCCAGGAATAGATGTCTAGCTGTAAGTATAAAAAATCCCGATGACTTCATGAAAAAATTCACTTTTATTTTTTGTCTAATTTATCTCCAAACTTTGAATGCGTTTTTCTCGAAACGACTTTTTTGAGTGCGGTGTAAGCGATAATATGAAAACGGTGCATGCTATTCTTATGAAAGTAGCACGCATATTTTTAACAAGCACACGCAAATTGTGAGTGAATTACTTTTTCATTTATTTATTTATTTCTTTAGTTATAACTAAAAAATATACTCTAGGGGCGAAAAATCAATTTTCTTTCAATAGTCCGCCGTTTTGTTGTTTTTTATCAATATTAAAATTTTGTTCACTCACATTGGGCTAAATGTATTTAAGTTCAATAAACTTTTTGCATTTAGCGTATTTTTTCACCGGGGACGAAAATAACCCTTACACGAGCAGAACGGGTGGCTAACTTTGAACACCTGGAGGTGTGCGGGGGGGGGGGGGGGGGGGGGGGGGGGGTCCGGTTCCGGAGTGACTCGACAAAATTTACAAACGTAGTCGAAAGATGAATAAAATGTTAAAAAAAAAAATTGTTGTTATATCTTTAATACTTTTTCTTAAAAAAAAATTATGAAAATATCCTAATTTTTGACCCGACAAACCAGAATGTCCCCTTGAAAAAGGAAAAACCATTACAGGAGCATATTACGCATCATTACTTGACCAACTGAAGGCAGAAATTACGGAAAAACGGCCACATTCACAAAAAACGAAAATCGTGTTTTACTAAGACAACGGTTGCCATAGCGAAAATCCACGAAATACGGATTGACCTGCTTGACCATCCGCCTTACTCATCAGATCTAGCTGCAAGCGAATTCTTTTTGTTCCCTAATCTAAAAATTGCGCTCGGAGGACAGAGATTTTTGTCAAATGAAGAGGCAATCACCTTCGTGAACAGGTATCTTGCAGAGAAAAACGCAGAGGACTATTTTGGACGGGTTAGAGAGATGGAAGCATCGCTGGGAGAAGTGTCTAGAGTTACAAGGAGATATGTAGAAAAATAAAAAAAAATTTTAAGAAAAAATGTCTTGTATCTTTGTTAGGTCGGAAACTTTTCAGCCCATCGTCGTATATTGTAAATGCGCGTGTTATAAACTTCTTGTTGGGTATTGATTCACATTTTAGTAGAATATTCATACTAGTCGGGCACGTCCTTTTTATGCAAGTTCCAACGAGGAAAAAGGAATCATTTCAGACTAAACGGTCCATCGGAAGTTTTATAGCCATACTACGAACAACGCAAACAATGTCACGTTGTGGATCAATATGTCTACTACGATTTGTCTGTTGGTTGCGATTGGCAAAATGTAAGAGCGCGATCAAGATTTTTGTGCAGGAACATCGTTATGAAAAAATAAAGAGGACATCGATAACCGACAATCGCTACGTCACAATGAAAAGTACGTGGGCTTGGCAAATCAGTGACTTGTGCGTAGGACGGTCATTACGTTTATGTTACAAAATGCATAGTTTGATGTCATTTCAATTTCTTTCTCTCCTCTCACAATTTTATGTCAGACTTTCTTGCCGTGCATGGAGGACATACATTCAAATCGACATGTTAAATGTGTTAACTGAACCTGTCTTTGGGAATCGTTAAACACGTTCATTTATATAGACCAGTTTTGAGGTTCCTGGGAAACGTTAGTAAATAAGTTCTTGAATTCGGAAAGGGAAGGAGGCATGGAGACTGCTTTTCTACTAGACTATTTAAAACAAATTATAACTTTAAATAATTTTACCTTAAATTTGTCAGCTTTGATATGAATTCCATAACTTGATTTGTAGAGACAAGATTTACACCTTCAGTATCGATGAGGCGATAAAATTTATCTACAATCTGAAAGAAGAAATTGTTTTGTATTCAAGTTGTCTATATTATTTATAATTTAAATCTCCGTTATAACTTACACCTCGGGCTTTCCAAATCTCTTTGAAATGCTTAAATGTAATCTTGCTATCACCGCATATAACGTATGCCACAGATTCCAGTTGTTCTGCAAAATCTTTTTGCCTATCGACACTGGAAATAGAAAATGGATCCATTGATATTCATTACCATTGTATTGACAATAATTTTTCAGTTTGTCTAAATAATGATTCTACCAATCGTAAATAGTACGTTCTGTGTCTCACAACAAATATTAAGAGGCCCATAATCCTTATCTTAGGTCAGTCTGATTCAGATAACCACATTCAAGATTCCGATGGGTGGACGTTTCTATATCTTTCAACAAGTGCATTTGGCTGCATTCGGAGAGCCAATAGTCCAGTTCGAAGTTACTGTGAGATGGTGGCTTTAGACGGGTCTTCGTATTATGTGCGATCTTGCAGAATGTTCTCGTGCCGGTTGACCATCGTTAATTGTGATTTGCATGGGCACGATGTACAGAGCAATTCAATTTCAGAGACCAGTTAGTTTGTTACAAGTGTAGACTGTGCCTTGGAAGCCGGATGATATTCCGGAATGCGATGGTAGGAATTAATTGAATTTATTCTAGTGATTTGGGTCTAATGGGGTCGTTCAGCGTCGTGTTGTCATGACCAGAGGTTTAATGGCAACTGGATAGGTTGTAATGCAGATATTTACATTTGACGACAATGCTTCCAATTGAATTTGTATCATCAATTGTTGACGATTAAATAGTAGGCTTCGAATAGGTTTTTGACCTCATTGCTGTCTAAGGCAACGGTTTTTTTTTTCTCTTCGGGAAGGAGAGGATTTTAGTGATGGTTGGGTGGAAATCCCTGTTCGGAGTTTGGCTGATGGACCCTATTGAAAAAAAAAAGATGGGACCGACGCGACAGTACAGAGGTGCCTTCTATGAGAGAAATAAATATAAAGGAAATATATAAAATAATATCTCTAATTAGGTTCTATCGTAGCGCGGTCTCTATTCTAATCCAGAATTGAATGCCGCATGGTAAAACGTTCACGTCATAAGCATATTATCCGTTATTGTTTCTATACTGTTCAAACTTGGATAGGAAGACTACCTTAAACGAATTCAATTCTCTATATACAGTGGTGGAAAAAATAATAGAAACAAAGGTTTAGATAACGATCAACAATCAGTAACTGCGTACAATTTGGTTTTTCTTCGACACCAATTCTATACCCGAACCGTACCTAACAGTTCTTTGAGATGGTGCATCACTTTGCTCCTATCAGTTTTTTGTTTTTGCCTAGTAGTAAAAAATACAAGTGAAAGGGAAGTTTTGCCTGGAAGGAATTATAGAAACAAATCATCACCACAGTCTTCAATCGTGATTGTGAAGTAAACTACTGGTTTGTCTTTATTGAAATCTTCGTAAATTTGTTAGACTCGTGTTTTAGTGTTTCTTAGAGAAAAAAAACAGTAAAAATATAATTTTGTGAAAATGGGTCGTGGAGTACATTGCACTAGTTCCGATCGTGAATTAATAAAAAAAAGTGAAGAAATTACGGGAAAACAATGGATGAAATAGCTAAGCTAGTGAAGTGTGTGAGGGTTCTCTATATCACACGGAGAACCAACCCACAATTCTAACCAACCATTGACCACTAACAGCGCGTCACCTTAACCCAACTCCCCATGCAAAATCCGCAATAACATATATTCCAAACTTTGCAATAAAACACACTCCTAAACCTGCAACAGAATGCAATTCAACAGAATACATTCTAAATCATTCCCGCATACATTTTCCCAAAATTGCTTCGATCAATTCTTTAGTTAAGTCATAATCCTTCCTCGCGACCAAGCAATCTTAATTTCCCCGGAAATTCATATGCCGTAATAAAACGCATATTCAAACCTACAACGGAACATTAATCATCACCACCAACTACACCGAGCCACATACATTCCCCTGAAATTGCTTCGGTTAAGTCTCCATCTAAATTATATCCCTTGCTTGCACCCAAGCAATTCCAATTTCCCCCGAAAACCATTTCGGTTCCTATTCTACCTAAAAGATGTAAAACCACATCAATCCCCTACAACCAAACCGTATGCATTTTCACCAAAAACCACTTCGGTTCATTTCCTCCTTAAACAACAGTTCTCGCTTGCAACCAAGCAGCAGCTAATTTTCCGCGAAACGACCATCACAACGATCAAGACCCTTGATTGTACTTGGCTATGCCACCGAAACCAATTTCCCGGTACACACAACCAACAAATCCAACTCAGCTTATACGGCGAGGATTCCCCGAAACTAATCCCCTATACAGGCATAGCAACTCTTCTCTAAATTCCTAGTAAGTGGCAGTGAGTTTATTACAGCTATGACTCAACCGCCACGACGAGATGGACAGATTCTTTCCATTTATTAGTCAGTCGAGCTTCAACCGCCACCAGGGCCACACCGCCGCCCGCAAGCATTTTGTTTAGTTTCAAATTTTTCCATTCGATCCACTCAGTCGGTGTTGACGTAGTGTATTTCAGGAGTCGGTCGTCAGAGCCTGACGTGCGTTTTGGCCACTTTGCGTTTGGCAATCCTCGCGTATCAAACAGTCTTTTGTAATATAGTGCGGCGCAACTCCGGTCACTGTTAGGAGCATGCGGATTTACCCAACCATCAGATGCCGAAATGTACAAATCTCGCACAAAAAATATTTTGGATAGTTATTGGATGTATCTAGGACATTTGTATATGTGTACAACAATATGTGTGTGGAGAATTAGTATTGTTAACTGGATATATTTAATTTACAGTGTACAAATTTCACACAAACAATATTTTGGATAGTTATTGGATGTATCTAATATATATATATCTAATGACCTTGCCCAGACAAAATAAATCATTATGGAAAATTTAACAAGCCTCAGGACTTGCTAAATAAGGCCAAGACCGGATCCCGGTTGTAGTGCCGATGATGATATTGGATGTATCTAGGACATTTGTATATACGTACAAGAATATGTGTGTAGAGAATTAATATTGTTATGGATAACCCGTGTGATTGTTCAGATACTCGCCACCGTCAATAGCGACGAAGACGAAAGAAAGATACAATAAAACGACTGTAATCCCGGATATTAACGGCATTAAAGATTCCCTTGACCACCTACTGGTCATTGCACCCGGTGCAAACAAAGGTAGTGTATTAAGCAAGCAAAAGTGAACCTGTATAGGACCACCATAATAAAAGCCATTCTACTGTGTTACCAATTACTGAGCGTCTTTCATTCCTTCTTCCCTTCGTCGGTGGTGTATCGTCATAGTTCATTGTTCGTGGACAACGCATCTGCGCTCATTTTCCCTTTTCAATCGTATTAACATTGTCAGCAGAAGGTGGAGAGACAAGGAAAGGTGATATCTGTAGGGATTTCTACGATTCTAGAAACAGCTAATTCTATTCGGTTCCAAAAGAACGCGGCGACATAGACGGTTTTACGGGTGCGGGAAATAGAAAGGTGGGAAGGAAGTGAACCAGGTGCCCGTGTCTTGGCGCATATACTTCCTCACCCCCACAAGTGCTCTAAGAAAAAAATATTCACAGGTCTTCATTCAGTGCCAAAATGGCAACTAGAGGCAGAAAAAGAAAAACAACTCACGATTCGACAAACTGTTAATCCGACTTTAACGAAATTACATAATGACTTAAACGCACCTTGTACGAGACGTACAATTAGAAACAGGCTAATAGAAGCGGGTCTTCCTGGAAGAAGTCCTAGAAAAGTTCCATACTTGAACAAGAAAAATATAAAGCAGAGACTCGTTTTTGACAAAAACCACCTCCACCGTGCGTATTGGAATAACATCTTATGGTCGGATGAAACCAAGATTAGTTTGTTTGGTTCCGATGGAAAAATGTACGTCAGACGACCAATGAACTCAGAATTCGATCCAAAGTATACGAAAAAGACAATGAAACATGGTGGAGGCAATTTAATGATTTGGGGGTTATTTTCAGCATCTGGTGTTGGTCTAATTTTTTTTATTAAGGACAAAATATGTGCTAAAGATTATGTAGAATTCTTAAACACCGTTATGCTACCATTTTCTGAAGAGGACATGCCTATTAAATGGGAGTTTATGCAGGATAACGACCCCAAGCACACTTCAAAATTGGCTAAAGAATGGTTTCTTCAAAACAAAGTCGATGTTATGGAGTGGCCATCGCAGTCCCACGATCTTAACCCAATAGAACACCGATGGGGCATTCTTAAGCGCAAGATCGGAGACTCAAAAGCCAAAAATAAGGAAGAACTTTGATCCAAAATAAAGGATGATACTCTATACCACTGTGGGGAGGAAGTATGTACCAGTCACGGGCACTAGATTCACTTCCTCCTCCATCATAATTAATTGTTCCGACGAGCACTACACGATTCCGCCGAAGCAAAGGAAACACCAACATAGGAAGTAGGCCGAGAAAAATAAAACACCAGTGTTGGTTGGTGATCACCACTTTAAATTAATTTTATTGTTTGTTTCTTATTAATATACACCATACAGGAAACGGTTTGTTTGAGGGTACACTTAATCGAATTAATTAGCAAGCGTTAAATTAAAAAGATAAACTATTAAAACACGACTGGCGGCTATTACTCGACTCAACTATATGCGCGTCACCGTGCGCACCGGTGAGCTGGAGTGGCACGCGTGCGACCGTGGTCAACGGATGGAAAACGACTCAACGATATTCAATCGTCGTCGATAGAAATTCAGCCAGTGAAACTGGGTCTCTTAAATTAAGGATGCATTTCCTGTTCTAAGAGAGACGTAAAGTCTCTCTTTGGGGTAACCAAACAGATCTCATACAGAAGATCGCCACGGTACACATGTATGCGTGCACATGGGTTCTTTTACGGATCAAAGCCACGGGAAAGAATCTAAACAAAGAAAGGGAAAATGTGCTTTCATGGGATGCGAGTCCGGTAAAGCAAACAAAACCGAAACACGTCGGATGCTAATTGGATCTTTGTTTGAGATGTGCGTCGCGGCTAAATAAATAGACGCGACACATCGAAGAAATGGTGTTAATGGGTTTTAGCTAGATTACCGGGAAATTGTGTTTATGGCATCACTGGTAAGGGTAGGTATTGAATTCCTATTTGCATTTGCTTATGCTGTAGGATTTAATTGGTACCAAGAGATGCGTATATTTGTTTTGGTCCCTTGGGTGTCGCCAGCCAATGTGTTTGTATGGTGATTTATGATACATATGATGAAGCTGGGATGAGCGAACTCAAGGGTAAGATTTCCTGATTATGCGGTTGTATTATATATGAACCGATGCATTCTCTTTCAGGGAATTTATGATACGCTTGGCGAGAACTGTTATAGGGGATTTTAAATGTGAAGTTATGCATGCAGGGAAGAATTCTCTTTTCCAGGGGCTTTTTCGGTTACAAATTAGTTCTCTTTAATGCGTAAAGCATTTAAGATGCTAATGCTATTGCATTAGCGAAAGCTTATGCAGACTGAGTGAAAGTTATGGGGGCTTTTTTAGGAAAGCGATCCGTGGGGTTTGGCGGAACCGCCACACCACCCGCGACCCGTACCAAACTAGCCAATTCCATGGGAAGAAGATGCGAAGCAGCCATTAAAAATAAAGGTGCAACAACTAAGTATTAAAAGGATATGAAACACTTTTACTGTAAATTAATTCTTTACAAAAGAAAAACAAAAAACTAATTTGTTTCTCTTATTTTTTCCAGGCAAATCCAAGGAAATCCGGAATCAATATTTTTGTCCACTATTTCTCGCTTTTTTTATTAAAAATTTAGTATTTCTTTTATGTATTACAGTGCACCAAATCTATTATTATATTTTTAACTCCTGTTTTTCCCCAAATACATTTTTTATTAACGATTAATGTCGAAGAACAAACTTGTTTCTATTATTTTTTCCACCACTGTATATAAGATATTAATTTTACACTACCACATTAATTCAATCCGGATAATTCTTAATGGCTTTGCTATTTTGACCAGACAACACTTGTAGAATACCACGTTCGCGTCTTTTCGCTGATTTAAATATTATAATATAACTCAGTCCAAAAATAAGTCGAATGTGTCAGGTACGTTTTCGAAATATCGGTTGTGAAAAAACTTTCAAGAGGATGGTATAACTCTACGAGCAAATTAATCAAGTCTATCGCTCTTAGTATGGTTAATGATCTGTTTTTAGTAACCATCATTCCTCACTAGGTATCTGTCAAACACAATATGTAAATACCTAATAGGTATCTGATGAATTGGGTATGAAAAAAATATTTACGAGATGGAGTGCCGTATTTGATCTCAGCTGAGAACAAATGCAACCACGTGATCTCTTCTTACACTCTTTTGGTGCCCATGCGTCGCAACCCAGATGAGTTTCTGCGTAGATAAGTAACTCTAGATGAAACATGGATACACCACTACACTCCCGAGACGAAAGAACAGTCAAAACAGTGGATTGGAAAGGTGCTACACACAGAAACCCAATACCATATGTTTCGGATTCATAGTTATATGCTCGGGGAGAATCTAGTACATCGTCTAGTACTCTCCCCGACAGATATTCAGCACACATGCCAGCAACACGATGACAGTAGAGAAACTGTCAATTCAACGTTGTTTACTGTTGTTGGTGCTCGACTGGCAATTTACTGTCAAATACGTTTTTGGTGCTCGACATGATCAATGTAATTGCATAAAATTGGATATGTACTTTCTATTGAATTAAGTTTCGCACGCCACCATGTGGCCCTTTAGTGATAAATAAATAAAGTTCTCCATCGAGAACTCAGTCGAACATTATCTCTATTCATTTAAAGGCATTCGCCAGTCGCATCGCCTTTACTTCAAATTTAGTGAATGAAGCTTTAACTTTCCTGCTTAAACACAAAGTCCAACAAATACATCAGCGCAGGAACTTCAACCAGATTGCAGCGAAGATCCTGGACCGGATTTCGACCACAAAGGTATTGCTGTTCCCTTTTCTTTAATACAAACTTTGGTTTCAGGCAACGTGCTCACCTTTGCAATTCCCCAACGACATTCCTCGTTCGGCGGAACATCTGCAACGATCTCGGCCGACGACATTCCTCGTGCGGCATCGAGATTCATCGAACACCATATGTCTACACACTTTGCTGCACGCGGGTTACCCATACATGATATATAGCCAATAAATGTATAGACATAAATATATTATTTATATAAATATAATCATTAAACCCTATCATTAACCCTGCGAAAACAATATTTTCATGCATTAATTAAAAAGCAAGCATCAATAAATTCTTGCTACAATCTATAGATTATTCAATGAAAGTGTATTCATTGTTTAGTTTTTTGAAAAAAAAAAATGCTTATAAAGTTACGAGTCAATATTTCGGAAAGCGCAATGAGTTTGGATTTAAATATTATAATATTATTTTATATATTATAATAGTTTTAATGTAATGTGTTTATTTTAACTTACGTTAGACGTCCTTTGAGGTGTTCAATCCATTGATCTTGTATCAAGTAGCCTTGACCATCAATATCAAAGAGGTGGAATAGTTTTTGTTGAAATTCCTGCAACAAATTAATTATATTTCGTAAGTAAAGTATATATTTTATACTCGTTTAATTAGAATTCGTAAGTAAATTATTTATTTTATACTCGTTTAATTAGAATTCGTAAGTAAATTATTTATTTTATACTCGTATATAATATATATGTAAATGCAATTATACATGTCTAATTTTTATATTTGTTTGCCATGAAATATATGTGTAGAGTAATCGAAAGCGAGATTTTTATTTTTTAATATTTACCTCGCAAAAAGTATTTTATGAAATATTAAATTTTTTTATTACTACTACTACATGTTACGATAAGGCACAGGCGAAAAATGAGAGTGAAGATTTGATAAAGAAGTATCGATGCATATTTGTCTTAAATGCCTGCGAGCAAGGAGTTTTCCTCACTAGTGCGAATCGGTCGAAGAAATCATTTGTCGTTTTGATTATTCAATTTAATTTTTCAAGTGAACTATAGCGCATGATTGGGAGGTACTTGGAGCAAATATTTTATTTGGAGAAGTGGAATAAATTCAAGGAGTTCACTTAGTACTTGTAGAAAAAACTCTGAATAGGATGCCTTGAGAGTTCTTCTGGTGAGGGGATTGAATAACTTTTATCCCATCATGCACATTTAGGGCTCTTTCGATAAACCGTATGGAATATGCTTGCATTTTAACCAGATTGAATGCGATAAAATATTTCTTGTTTCCTTAATAAACTCCAACAATTTCACTTCACCTTTGGTCGCTGGAAATATGAGGTCGCTTTATTCACGTATCGAGTCATTTCGAGAATTAAGAAATTTGTAGTTTCGAGAGTAATGGTCTAACTAACCCCCACTGCTCTTATCCTTATATCTCGACCACGAAACCCAGCCCCCTCTACCTCCTGACTGCTTTTCTTACAATTTCCATAAGGCTAATTTCCGCCTCCTAAATGAACATCTTAGCAAAACAGCGTTTCGCTTTGATCATTTGGGTGTAGAAGAAGCCATGGCCACTCTCTATAAGGAGATTTACTATGCCGTCGCCTTATATGTCCCCTATTCTCGCCGCAGGTCATTCGTTTCTTCGCCGCCATGGTACAACCGCAATCTCCGCAATCTTCGGAACAAAAGGAATAACTTATGGAACATTTTCCTCAAAACGCGATCCATTGATAACTGCTCCAACTATCTCGGGGCCTTTTATACATTTTCCGAACTCTACAACTCCCTCTATTCCAAATACCTTATTAAAACACAATCCAATTTGATTAGCGATCCCAAATCCCTTTTCCACTTTATAAATTATAAACGTAAATCCGACGCCTATCCTAACTCCCTCACTTATGGCACGACTACGTCAAACGACAACCTAACTATTGCCAACCTGTTCGCGTCGTTTTTCAATAAATCCTTCACGGACATCTCCTTCGAACCCAATCCGTCGTATTTCAATGACTTGCCCGAATTCTCCCTTGGTCCTTTCTCTCCTCAACTTATTCAGCGTCACGTAGTTGAGGAGAAACTAAACTTACTCAAAGACGAGTTCAGCCCCGGACCTGATGGACTTCCGTCTGTATTCTTAAAGAACTGTTCCACTTCTCTTTCTCTCCCGATATCAACGATTTTCAACCTATCTCTATCTCAAGGGACCTTCCCTAGTATATGGAAATCCTCCTATGTCACCCCCATACATAAAAAGGGACCTAAAAATGATATCAGCAACTACCGACCCATCGCCAAACTATCTCATATCCCCAAACTGTTCGAAGGGCTTCTTTACAATGCGTTATCTTTTAGTTGTAAATCCATCATCTCACCCAACCAGCACGGTTTCCTTTCGGGTAGGTCGACCACAACCAATCTGATCGAGTTCTCATCCCATACTCTCCGTGCCTTAGAGAATGGCAACGAAGTTGATGTTATCACCACCGATTTCAGCAAGGCATTTGACAAAATCTCCCATAATCTCATCCTTTTCAAGCTGTCCTCCCTAGGCTTCGAACCCCTATTGATCAAATGGTTATCTTCTTATCTGAAAGACCGATCCTACCGTGTCAAATTCAGATCCTCCCTTTCCGATCCGTTTTTTCCCACCTCTGGGGTTCCGCAACGAAGTCATCTAGGCCCCCTCCTTTTTATCCTAACCATCAATGATGTCGACTCTGTTATTAAACACTCATCCATATCCCTCTATGCGGACGACGCCAAACTCTACAAAACGATCATCTCTCCCCTCGACTCCTCACTCCTCCAACAGGACCTCGACAGCTTCTCAACCAGTTGCCGTAATAACTGCCTTGATCTCAATGTTGCCAAATGTCACTCCATTACATTCTCCCACAAACGTCCACCCCCGCCTCCTCGCCCGTACTTCCTGCTTAACCAGCAGATCTCATACGTATCCTCAATACGTGACCTCGGAATCTTATTTGACAGGGAGCTCAGCTTCATCCCACATATCGACGATATCATTCTTAAGGCCAACTCCGCCCTAGGGTTTGTGAAACGCTGGTCGAAGGATTTCTCTAATCCTTACGCTTCCCGTTCCCTCTACATTGCCTTCGTCCGCCCCCTTCTTGAATACGCCAGTCAGGTCTGGTCTCCACATTGCTCGTCCCATATCCGCAAAATCGAGAGCGTGCAACGTCGGTTTCTGCGTTTTGCCCTCCGTGGACTAAACTGGGAGAATCCTCGGATTCTTCCCCCATACACAAGCCGGCTCCATTTGATCAACCTCAGTACACTTGAGGAACGCAGAACTCTTGCCGATATCCTCTTCATCCACCGTCTCCTCTCCGGCACAATCAACTGCCCTAGCTTGCTTTCCGCCATCGCACTCAACACCAACCCCCGCAACCTACGAAACCCTCGTCTCTTCTATCTGCCCTCCCACCACCTTCCTACGGCTGTAATGAACCAATTTCACGTATGCTTAAGCAGGCAAACTCTTACCCCACCTCCTTCGATTTCTACCTCACTTCTATTGCTCTCAAACGTCGTCTTCTGTCTTTCCCCTCGTGACCTTGCCCCACCCACTATCTACACTTTTACTACCCATATACATTCCTATGACACCGGCCCTTTATCCTACTACCCGGTCTTCGCCACCCCATCACGTGCACCTTCCCACCTTTTTATCTTCTTACTTATTCGAAAGTAATTTTTGTAATCCTATTTCTTAAGTTAGTTCGTAAGATTTTTTTTTTTTTCTCAAACGCTTGTACTAAGTGTAATAAACGAGGGTTCTGCTCTCACTAAACTATAAACTAAACTATAAACTAACGATATAGTGGTTTTACGCTACGATTTCTTTTTGATGACAAGAAGTAGCATTGGGTTTTGGCAGCATTGAATTTTAGATAATCCCTATATACCTTCTTAAATATTTTGAATTGAGCATACGTTTTTACTTTTACTTGCTAAGTATGCGAACCGAAATTCCGGGATATCCGAGGTGAATGCTAGCATGACAATGTGTGAAAGCGATCGGCTGAGGTCACTACGTCTAAAGATTAGACCGACCTAGACAAATGACATTTCGTTTGTTGAGAGAGCAACTGGCAAACTTTACCACGGTCCATGGAGTATGTCAACAATGTGCATAAACAAGTGCATGACGAAGAGTGGAAATTGTGTTTTTTTTTTTGGAAACAAAACCCAGTCGAATTCAATCGCGTTTTAGATCATAAAGATCGCTATCCTTTAGGTTTCTGAGAAGTTTCGAAAGGCAACTTCCGAGACATACCACAATCTGTCCGATGTAAGTTTGTCAGGTCACGTATTGTCAAATGTCTTACGCAATGGGCCCACGCCTTCATGTAGTAGCAATGAGACCAGGTAAATAGACACAACCTGTTGTAATCCGTATAATTCAAGATTCTGAAGTCTGCTTTGTTTATGTATACATTGACGCCACCGCTATACATATATTCTCATGATGATCAACCAATTTACATGATGCTCGAAAGAAACACTGTTGCAAACAGTGACAGGAAGGACGCATCGGAAAGGTGTTGGTGCAATACTAATGGTGAACATTTCTAGCCAGCCAACACTCTTATTCGACTGCCCTAAGAGTCGCACGACTGCGCACCTCCTGTCATCCCATGATGTTGGCACAGGCCACGTCACTTAAGGGGGTGTTCTGGTCTAGACGCACGAATTTAACGCCATTTTTGAAGTGGTGTAAAAAAAGAGCAATCAATATTTTTACTATTCATTTTTTTATAGGATGTTTATTAATATTTCAAGAATACATTAAAAACAATTGAAAGTAAAAAATTCAAAAGTCAAAAAGTTAGCAGCTGATGAAGTTGGGGATCTTTTTTAAAACAATACCCACGATTTTTCAAGTTCTACTGAACCGATTTACTTCAAATATGTCTTCTT
The DNA here is from genome assembly GCA_963931805.1 of Microdon myrmicae. Lineage (NCBI taxonomy): Eukaryota > Metazoa > Arthropoda > Insecta > Diptera > Syrphidae > Microdon > Microdon myrmicae. The sequence continues at coordinate 186,900,716 of OZ007496.1, forward strand.
TATAGACTTTTCTATTGCATGAACTATCCTCATCCCCAAATTACAATTTTAACTATTTTTAAAAAACACGCAAAACTGAAAAAAAGTGGTACAAAAATACATTTTTTTCCAGCAGTCGCCATTTTGTTAAAAAATTTTTTTCAACGATAGAGGCATTTCTGTAAATTAATAATTTTTTTTTTTTTTTTTTTTTTTTTCAGATTGCTAGGAGGGTTGAATCGTGGGTATGGTCGCGTGCCAACTTTTTGAGATCCCTCACTTCATCAGCTGCTAACTTTTTGACTTTTGAATTTTTTACTTTCAATTGTTTTTACTGTATTCTTGAAATATTAATAAACATCCTATAAAAAAATGAATAGTAAAAATATTGATTGCTTTTTTCTACAGCACTTCAAAAATCGAATACCCCCTTAATGACTCGACGCGCAATCACTTTTGACAATTTTACCTTATGGTTACTTCCAAACATAAAGTGTAATACCATTTTCATTATTACTTTAAACTTACCTTCGTTTTCTCTATTTACGGTTTCTAAAACAATTTTAATGTAGTTAGCTTTGTTGTTATTTGAACAGGTGAAATATTTATCTGGAATACGAGAGAACTTCGACTTCACCATGCGTGACTATCTGTTCTCGTTGTTGATACTCGATTTATAATTTTCGATCGATTAAAGTTTCACTCACGACGTTACAAGGACATTTTCCTTTCTTATAGTTGTATTTTACCCCATGCGTGCCTGTTCGTAGAAACACATACGCGGACTGGCTCACCCGGGTACTCATACTCTCATTATAATGTACACAGCTCACATATAGGTAGGAGCTGCACAGTATAAGTCCTATATGAGGCGAGTGAATTCAGCACATAGGCTGGCATCATTAAGAGTATGCTGCGCATTCCGAACGGTATCCAAAGATGACACAAATGTGTTGGCCGGGAGGAAACCACCTAACATTGCAGCTAAAGAAAACGTTGCGTGACATGAGAGAATGCGGTTACAGTTATAGCTCTTAAGCCTAAGAGAATGACAACGAAGGTGGGATTTTCCCACCAAAGGAAGATGGATCTGTGGCGTTTCTAACAGACACACACACAATACACAAGCAAATAGTGAAGAACACCGAACGAAAATCGAATAAGAAAATGCATCACAGCCATATACCATAGAGATAACATACCAAATGCACATCAGTCGAATGTACTTGAGTTTAGAAATCGAATTCGTAAACACGGCCAGTAGCCTGATGTGTTACGCATTGGTTCAATTTTTGGTGATTCTAACTGTCATAGCGTCAGTTCGAATGACACGTTCTTCACTATCATCCCAAACGCTATAGATCCACACCATGATACCTGATGTAGAAACCTGGGTGAAAAGAAAACATGACGAGCTGAACTACCACTTGACTAAGCTGATATTAGGACGTGGATGTTTTCGGCAATAGAAAATGCGGAACACGTACTCACAGATTGCGCGAGATTCGAGACCGCACGTATGATTTCGGAGAGATATATGAGACGGACAGTTAATCCGCATGGTCCGTAACAAATGATATTATATGTACCATAATACAGCAGCGATGCGACGAGCGGAGTAACAGATAAATTTCGCCGCGCCCCGTGATGGAATGTCTAAAAGAAAGTTTCGCGGGGATCAAAGGGAATATGTGCTAGCGGGACGTAGTTTTAGTTGGTAAAAATCCGGCGTGCCTCTGGATCGGATCAGAGGTATCTTTTGAAGATTTCCACCTTCTTTCTGAAACCAAAAAAAAGAAAAAAGAGAAACTCATACTCTGACAGTGTTCCTGTTTAGGAACAATCTTCTGCTGTATAAATTACGACTACTGTATGCTGGATTGAATTCACCAATCCGAGACAGAGTGGTGATTGTTAATTTGGTATTGGTTGATGTCAATGTCAACTGCAACTCTACCTTGTTCGACTTTGATCCCTCTACCCATATTCTCAAGCACCGCCTCCTAAGCCATTCTCACCACTAATCTTAATGTAGGAAACTCTGCTACCTACCAAATGGCACTAAACTCAGTATGTTTGCAGTTGATATTGATTGGTCCGAAGACTGTAGATATCTAGGTACTATTCTAGATAAAAAACTTTCAAAAACACACCACTACCACAATTGACAAAATAAACAAAGTCGTAAGAGTAGAAAGTCAAAGCTTAGCCTCGAAAATAAAATTATAATTTTTAAAACCATTTTTCAAGCTATACTCCTGTACGGCGCCCCTGTATGGTGTAATTGTGCTCGCACACACAAAATAAAATTGCAAGGGTGTCAAAATAAAATACTGGAAATGTTGCTGAATTTGCCATGGCATTATTCGACACATGAACTTCATGAAAACGCTTACGTTAAACCGATAGAGTTCCTTATTGACAAAATCAATCGAAACTTCAATTGTTCTTTTTCTGACAATGTTCTCGTTTCCCGTCTTGCGTTCTCCTAAATCACTACATATGTACTCTGTCTATGAAAATTATATCGAGGTCATTATTACATAAAATAAACGGAAAGCTCTGCAATATTAGTCTTAAGATTCAAATAAGGGTTTTTTTTTGTAGTTTTCCCTTAATTTGTTATTTATTATTCATTAAAATTGTGCTATTGTCATTATATAGATTTAAGATTATAGTTGTAAACGAATTGCTGTCCTAAACCTCTTAAATACTTGTTGTAAAATATACCATAAATGTAATTATCTACATAATAAAAATTGAATTGAAAAAAAATCTTAAGTGGCGCTTTCTACACTTTCCTCTCTAACCTGCCTCCGCTTCCCGCCCATAATTCTGCTTCATAATATGTTCTGTTTACCTTAGGTTAAGCTTACTTAAGTTAGTTCTTACGTTCTTTAGTTTGTAAAGTTATATATACTTTAGCTTATAAGTACTTATACTGGTTGAATTAAGCCAATAAATGGGATGGTAGCTCTGTGGGGTATGGATGGTCTGTGCGTCGGCATGGACGCTGATTCTACCATCCACCCACTACTTCGTGTACAGCTGGAAATTGTTCGCCGGAAATTGTCACCCAGAAACGTTCGACACAAGAGGAATCAAAAGAACAGTATTCACCACGGAAAAGGAAATGCAACACAACAAACTCTTCGACATACCGTCCACAAGGAGAAAAAGTTAAACGCACTATTTTGTTCTTTACGATATGGATTTTTCACACCATTGTTTATTATGGTTTCACTTAAAAGTGGGGTTAACAATTATTGGAATGCAGGTTGACAAAGATACATTGGAAGTACACGAATTCACTGATACATAATTCATCATCATCATCGGCACTACAACCGGGAGCCGGTCTTGGCCTTATTTAGCAAGTCCTGAGGCTTGTTAAATTTTCCATAATGATTTATTTTTTCTGGGCAAGGTCATTAGTCTTCCCCGACGGGGAATCGAACCCCGGTCTCCCGGGTGACAGGCGGGTGTACTGATACATAATTACGACCATTAAAAGGGGATTAGGTAATGTACGCTGTACACATTTTTACACTTTGAGTTTTGTTCGCGCGCAGCAGCATCAACGATTCAAACTAGCCTTTTTGTGCACACCGTACCGGCGCCGGTACGGTGGATGGCGGACGACCCGACCGCCTTGAAGGTTGGAAAACGACTCAACGATATTCAATCGTTGTTAACAGAATTTAATCTGGGAAATTGGTTCTCTTAAATTGAGGGTGCACTTCCTGTTCCGAGAGAGACGTAAAGTCTCTCTTTTGAGTAACCAAACCGATCTCATAGAGGAGATCTTCACGATACGCAAGTGTGTGTGTACGTCGGTTCTTTTCATGGCTCAACGCTATGATGAATAACCTGAAACACAAAGCAGGGGAAAGGATCGTAGAGATGTTTGTTTATGTGAGAAGGTTACTGGGAAACGGGTCCAGAACTATGTAGAATAAAAGAGATTTATGACCTGTGTATCTGCTGTGGTGCGGATGCGAAGGTAAATGTATCGCCATTAGGAAGAAGCGCTAATGGTTTTTCCATTTACACAATGGGAAATGTGTTAATGGCATCGCTAGTAAGGGTAGGTATTGAATCCCCATTTGCATTCGACTATGCTGTAGGATTAAATTGATGCAAGAGACACGGAATGCGTATTTGCTTTGGTCCCTAGGGTGTAAGTCGCTAGCCAATGTGTATAAAGGGAACATTATTGTACACAGGGCGCGGCTGGGAAGAATAGACGGCGCAGTATTTATGATCCCTGTCTTGAAGGTTACAAATGTATGTAAATCGAATTATTTGTTTACCGGAATTGATCTAAGGAAATTTGACTGGCGACGTAGATGCCGAAATTGATTGGGAATTCCTGGTAAGCTAATAAAGAAATCTTAAGGAGCAGTGGTAGGCGAAGAGAATGCATGAAGATAAGTTTTCTTTACAGGGACTTAAAGATCATAGATTTGATCTCTTAAATGCGTGCAGCATTTTTAGGTGCCGAATGCGAATACATTGGCGAGGGTTTGAGCGTGTTGGGTGATGATTATGGCGGTTTTTCAGGAAGGTAAACCGTGGGATTTGGCGGAACCGCCACAGCTCCACTAAACTATTACTATTTTTTACTATTGCTATTTATTGGCCTGTAGGAACCCGGAAGTTCATGACCTCACCGACCCGACTCCGCTATCGTTCCCTGTCCTGTGCACTCTCCTTCCACGCTTGACCAGCTGGTCCGATATCTTCAAGGTCAAACCTAATATTGTCCTCCCATCTCCGTCGCGGCCGTCCTGCCGGTCTCTTCCCCGTTGGTGTGCAATGCAAAAGTCGTAATATGTTATCTGAAATGCCCACAAAAGTTCACTACTTGCTGAACGGTTCAAAATTCATTAATGGTCAACTCAAGCCAGCGGTCTATTTTTTTTTCTCCGATATTGCTGTAGCTATTGGTACTTGATTTTAAGCTATAATTCATTCTAAGTCTCTATTACGGCAACCTTTTTGAATATGGTAACTTCAAAGCGCTGCTACAACTGACACCTATGAACGTCAATTACTTCAGTATTAGAAACAGGATGTGCCGTTTGTTGTGTTAATTTTTTCTTTGGGGACCGTTTTAAACAATTTGTTAGAGGATTCACCTGCGGCCCTGTAATATTCCCTTCGAGAAATTAGGAACTTGCGTGTTTTTAATTGAACTGAATTCGTTTTCAGGAATGTTTCTGAAAATGAATTATCGTATCACCGGAAAAGAATGGAAACTACTTATTTTTTTCTCGGTCCTTTTTTTTCTTGGTCCTTTTTTTTCTCGGTCCTTTTTTTTTCTCGGTCGTTTTTTTTCTCGGTCCTTTTTTTCTCGGTCCTTTTTTTCTCGATCCTTTCAAGTTATCATATTGTTTTATTGAGCTGCTCCAACTATGAAAATGGGATAAATAATTGTTTTTACAAGACTAAAAGACGCAAAAGTTTAGTATTGAATTAAACTTTCTATTAGCTAGAGGATGTGACCACTAATGTTGGTTGCAGTTTATATGGCCAGAAAGCTTTTACCACATATCAGTTTACATCACACAGTGTATTCACTTACACGGAATGCTGTTAAAATTTTTCCAATCGTTGGTGATAAATATTGTCAATGGAACTATCCTATTCGACCAAGCTATTTGGTTGTTTGCTTTTCTCTGCTCTTTGCAGGATGCCTTCTATTCCAGTGAATACCATTAATCATTGTAAAATATACCTGGTAACCCGGCATGAGCTCACTTAGTAGGTGGTCTTGTGCATGACCCATTAAACCTGCGGCCGGATACGAAAAAACAGTTTTACTATAGAAAAACGTGCAAACGCTGATCAGATGCTAGAGTTTGCTATAAATAATACTATTGCACCACTTCAAGATACCATAAGTCTGGTATCCCACAAATGATGCAAATTGTTGATCGAATGGCCTCTGATGTAAACTGACCGAAAAGGACTTTCATTCGATTGTTAGCTAATTATTTTTAGTATTATGTTTTTCTTCGTAATTGGCAATTAGTGTTTGCGGTTGTTTTATCCAGAGCATTGTCACTTCTTTGTGTCACGAAAGGAGCGAAGCAAAATCAACTTAGTGGTAAAGTCTTTGTAGGAGTCAAATTAGCAATTCACATTACATTGCTACATGTAAGGATGTCTATCAAAGAGATTTATTGTCTGATCTCTGAGCAATAGATTGCACATACTGCAGCGTAGTTGGGCATTAACGTTTATCTTGTGTGAGACAATGTGCAGAATTGCCTATGACCAACAATGGGTTTGCGTTTGGTCTTCAATTAATTTTGCTCTAAAAAATCTTTAAAATGTAAGCTGTTAATGAATGCTAATGATTAAATATATAAATCCTATTAATTCCAAATATATGAATATTACATTTATAGTTGTTTTCTATATCGAATTATCTAGAATACATGCCTTGGCTATAGACGACAACTTTTAATAAAAAAAAAAGAGGGAAAGAGATATGTATCACCATAAAATATTGAGTATTGCACAAGGTTTCAATGATGAGAAAGATGTTTGAAGGTCGTCAATCATTGTCGAAGTAACACATACGATTCTGTTTCCTAAAATTTTACTTTTCATATTCTAAACAAACAAAATAAACTATTCATGCGTATTTTTGCTATGTGGGTTTTTGGCGGATTTGAATTTAGCTGTAGTGTCTCGCCGAAAACTATCTACACAAATGAAAGACTTTCGTTTCGATAAATATAATTTTATTATTTTTCGTGCACTCTGGTCGCGCCCTTTGATACAAAATTGGTCTTGTTTTATAAGAACACTGATTATCGCTGTGGATACAAAGTTGAACTTATTTTACAACAAACACGGTTTTCGCTGTTGGTAATAGTCAATTTTAGTTTACAACACACACTGCTTTTCGCTGTAGGTAAAAAGTTAATCTTAGCTTACAACACACGGGGTTCGCTGTTGGTAAAAGTTAATCTCGTTTTGAAACGACACTGTTGCGCGCTGAAAATCTTTTTGACCGATCTTCTTCTCTCCTTATCTTTTTCTTTTGGATTTTATCACTCGACTGGTTAAACCAGGGATGAGAAATTCACCCGGTTGTTCTTCCATTTTCTTCCGTTCTCTTATCCCTTGGTGTCATCTCTTTACCAAAGGATTTCTGCTTTCCAAGAGATCGCACCCTCACTTGTCCTACGATTTCGTATTGTTCGTAGGAATACTGTGTGGATGCACCCCACACCCACAGACGCGAACGTTGCTGTCCGTGTGGCCGGAGATATGCCGATGATCGTCAGGACTTTCACACATCTGCGGTATCCCTTTGTCTACATTACCCGCGTGTGGTTTATGGCCCTAGTGATTTCCTCGACCGAAGTCATTATCTTCGGCTGCGATATTTACATGGTTTTTATTTCCTTGAAGGAATAGTGTCGGTTGTTTGGTTTAGTGTTTACCCTCTGTCCCCACAAAAGTCCTTTCGATAAGCAAAACCACATTGCGGTTGGTTCAAAGGAAGGACATACATTTGTTTATTCCTTGGCCATACACTTATCGCCTGGTATTTTCTGGCTGTCATGTTCTGGCGTCGGCCACTTGTGTTTGCCCAGCTAATGGGTCGTCAAACTATTTCTTCTCTGGGTAGTGTCCTTCGATAACCGTGCAGGCATGAGGAATCGGTCGAGAAATTGGGCCGTGGAGTGGAGGACGCCAGTATGCATGCCCCCTTTAGCTAGGTGGAAAGGTAAATTTTGCGCCCACGTGTCTATGGGCACGTGGGGTTGAGGACACGGTAGGTATGTCCCTTTGGATAGGCGAACTGTATTTAACCCCACAGTGGGTTGTCAATGTTTTTTTTTTCAATATGTACAGGGTGGGCTTTACATGTGTACCTAGTTTCAATATACAATAATGAAAGAATTACAGAGCTTAGAAATGTTCTATTTGTATCTTTAGAAACTGCAGAAAAGGAAATTTGAATCATATCTAATTTTTAAAAATTATGTTGTCCAAGTAATTCTCGCCAGCTAGTTGGCATTGTTAAAGTCGGATTCGCAATTTCTCAAAAACATGTTGACGACCACTCTTGGAATTGCGTTGTTCTCCCGTACATTATTTTAATCGGTCTGGTGTTGTGAAATTACCTTCTTTAATGTTAAGTATTCTCTCAGAAAATAATCAGTTGGAGAAAGATCCGGAATCCGTGGCAGACATTCAATCTGTTTTTCGTGATATGAGTTTCCTAGTGAACATCTCTTGAAACAAGTTCATAGACAATGCAGCAGTGAGACAGGCGGTACCAGCCTGTTGAAACCAATTCTTGGATTTGTAATCCTCCAAATTTTGAAGACCTAGGATCAAGAGCTCATGAAGCATCTGACAATAACTTTTAGCAAACACTGTTTTGATAACCCTGTGGGCGATGGATGGTCTGTGCGTCGGCATGGGCGCTGGATTCTACCATCCACCCACTAGCGCGTTCACTGTCTTTCATTGACGATTGTTCCGCCGCAGCACGAGAAATCAGTTCGCCAAGAGGAATAAGGAAACGATGATTGGAGTTCGTTTCCCATCGGACAAAGCACAGAGTAACACACAGGTGGTATTGTTTATTAGAGTTAACACCCTATCGGGGAATAGCACAGGCACAATAAAACACACGATTTCGTTCATTATGAGTTGTTGTTTAACTTTTGTTGGTATTTAATTGTTTCGTTTTACGGTATGTTTAACTGTAACTAAAATTGAAAATGAATTGTGTAACACGCACGACTGGGGGTTATATTCGCGTCCCCGTGCGCATCGGGGAGCGCGGGTGGCACATCCGTGGTGGTCGGCGGATGTAATTGGACTCCGCGATAAGCGGCTCGTGCAGAGCCGACTCGCTAATGGAGTGAGTTTCCCAGAGGGAGAAAGAGTTCCTCTTCCCTAAGGATACTTTTTACCTACCACAAGAGAGACGTAAAGTCTCTCTTTGTGGAACAGAAAACCAGATCTCGTAATGGAGATCATGGTAGTATGTGTGCATGGGTGATCGTGAGGATCATAATATTCAGACCGCAGACAGGCGGAAAGGACAAAGGGACCGTGAAGATCGTTGGTAGTACGCATGTGTGTACATGGATTCTTTCATGGGACAAACCATGAGAACGAACCTGAAACAACGAAAAGGGCATAGGGTGTGTAGCGGTGCCGCCAAACCCTACGGTCTACTTACCTGAAAAACCCCCATAACTACTACCCAACTCCCTTTAGTTTGGTAATGCACCAGTATTAGTACCTAAAAATGCTGCACGCATTTAAGAGATCAAATCTATGATATTTAAGTCCCTGTAAAGAAAACTTACCTTCATGCATTCTCTTCGCATACCATTGCTCCGTAAAATTTCTTTATTAACTTACCAGGAATTTCCAATCAATTTCGGCATCTACGTCGCCAGTCAAATTCCCTTAGATGAATTCCTGTAATCAAAATAATTCGGATTGCATTCAATGTAACCGCCATAACAGGGACCATAAATATCGCGCCGTCTATTTTCCCAGCCGCGTCATATACCTTTTCATACACATTGCCTGGCAACCTTTTTTGTTTCGGTTTCTATTGCAGCCAGAGATGGCATAAACATCCAATTTGCTTTTAGCACCTTTTTCTCCTAACGTCGAAAATAACGACGAGGCATCGTGTAAACAATGACCCGCATTACCAGCGGCGCATGTGGTCATTTTTCCCTATTGTCCTTGCCGCCTGCCTGTTTTCGAACACATGCAACAACATTGAATCTGTTCGATCGCGCACATATACCACTGCGCCACTAGTTACACCTTTAAGAGAAAAGTTTTTCTCTCTCTTCCTTTTTTTTTTTCTTAGCGAAATCATCTCTGCATGAGATGACGATCGCCGAGTCAAATTCCATCCTTCGACCCGAGCGGGTCGCGGCTCCATCGCTACCCAGGTGCGCACAGGGAAGCGATAATAAAAAATAATCGCTTGTGTCGTAGTCTCCGCGAGTCGGTATTGAGTGCATATAAATTTAATATTAACGTGTCTTACATAAAATTAAAACAATAGTGTAAAACCCTAAAGTCGATAATTAAAACACAATAAAACAATAGCGGTGATCACCAACCAAATCAGTGCATTTTATTCCGGAGACTACCATCGGTGCGTTTTCCTTCATTCTTTGGTGACAATTTTCTGTGAATATTTTGCTGTTTGTCCTGTCTTTGTGTCCGGAGAACTGTTTTCAGCGGAATTATGATGGAGGAGGAAGTGAATCAAGTACCCATGCTGGTACATACTTCCTTCCCACAGGTGTATCCACGAGATGTGAGTTCGGTAAAGCAAACAAACCGAATCTCCTTGGATGGTAATGGTTTTTGTTTGCTCATGCCGCTGCTGATGAGAAGCAGATCCCGAAATATGAGAAGACAAACGGAAAGCTTAGGTCTTTGTCTAAGATGTGCATTGCGGCTAAATAAATAGGCGGCAATGCAATGTGGAAATGTGCTAATTGGTTTTAGCTTGATTACCGGGAAATGGTGTTTATGGCATCGCTGGTAATTCCCATTTGCATTCGCCTGTGCTGTAGAATTTAATTGATGCCTTAAGACGCGAAATGCGTATATTTGTTTTCGTCCCTTGGGTGTAGGTCGCCAGCCAATGTGTATGTATGGTGATTTATGATACAGTTGGTGAGGACGGAAAATAGGCGACGCAATGTTTATGATCCCTGTTATGATGGTTACATTGTATGTAAACCAAATCATTTTGTTTTCAGGAAATCGTCTAGGGGGATTTGCCTGGCTCCGAAGGTGCCGAATTGGTTTTGGGATTCCTGATAAGTTAGGAAAGAATTCTTACAGGGAATTTGTATGCGAAGAGATGCATGAAAGGTAAGGATTCTTTACAGGGATTTTTAGTTAAATAAATTTGATCTATTTGATGCGTGAAGCATTTAAGGTGCTAATGCGATTGCATTGGCGAAAACTTATGCAGACTGGGATGAAGTTATGGGGGTTTTTCAGGTAAGAGGGCCGCGGGGTTTGGCGGAAACGCCACAACCCCACTATTATATTGTAAAAAGTATGGTCCAATGATATATGCAGGTAATATCGAAATCCAAACCATGACCTTAGAATTATGGAGAGGGGGTTGATGCCTGTGTTGGGGATTATTCCGAAACAGACCCTGTTGTTGAAATGGTCGTCGATATGGAAATTGGTCTCAACTCTGAACTTTATGTTGCAAAAATCGTCGAAACGTTTCAGTATTAAATTGGAAAAATTAAGACAGAGTTTGCAGCACCCCGAAACCAATCTTGTCGAAGAGTTCCACCATTTTTCCGCTCTGTAACAAATCGAATTGCGATATATTGTAGTTGACAGATGAATTTCAAATATATGGAATATATCGGATTGCCTTGTGGGGCGCGATTCAACCGAAGCTAGTATCTTATCCCTAAACCCAATTTCTGCTTCATATTAGTGATTCGCTGGTTTCAGTGAGTAACAGACGATTCCGTTTTTAAAAGAACCCCTTCATAATCTCTGCAAAACAGGCAAGGATGCAGCACATATTCTTGAAATGAGAGTGCTGTAAGGTTTGTCACATAATTAACCACCCCCTAGCCGAAATCTTTAAGCTAATTTGCGTCCTCTTGTCTAAAAAAACCGGTTTACAAAGGCCCACATACCACTTTCCTTACCTGACATCATCAAAATCCATCATGCTGTTTAACAACAGCAAAACATGGGTAGACGATGCTGTTTCTACATAGCGAAACAGTTTAGTTCATCCTCAAATTCCGTTTGCACATTCCCATGCAAAAGTTTATCCCAAGCCAATGTTTCCCCTTCAGATATATAAAGTACAGGCTATTCGCATGGGAATAGTTTCTATCTGATGAAATGTGTACATGAGTATATTTTTCAACCCTCACCACTTCCCCATCTCGGGATGCACTTCGTAGTTCTACATTCCGAGAATTACCCAAGCCTCTAAACGAGGTCACGTGGTCACCCTTTTGTTTTCGCTTTTCGTTGCAGGTGAAACCAAATCAACCCCCAGACCAAGGTGCTCTTCTTCGCAATGTTCCCATTCTCCCCGGATTTATTGACTGCTGAGTAGATTCGAGAGAGTTTATTCTCATTTGGTGGGTGGGGAAATGGGAAAATAAGGATGACTGTGGGATCGGGAAAAGGCGAACGGTATAAAAGATCGCGAATGGGTAGAGTATCCTTAAAACCTTTGTGCGTGAATATTAGATGTGAAAAGTTGAAGTTTTGGACGAACAAAACGAATTCGAAGTTAAATGAGTTGAAAAGAAAAATATATGTGTAAAGCCAAAAAATTTTGTAATTAGAATTAAATGAATTAGAGGAAGAATATATAAACATTTAAAAACATTTGAAAATTACTGCTGTGTGTGAAAAGTTTAAGCCTTGGACGAACAAAACGAATTCTAAAGTAAATGGGTTTAAAAGAAAAATATATGTGTATAAGAAAAAACAAAAAATATTGTAATTAGAATAATAAATTAATTGAGCTAAAAGAAGAATATATCATCATCATCATTGGCACTACAACCGCGATCCGGTCTTGACCTTATTCAGCAAGTCTCTCCACCGGTATCCAGTCCTTATCCGAGACTTGTTAAATTGTCCATAATAATTTGTTATTCCGGACAAGGTTATTAGTGTGGTCTCATCACTGATCCATATATTGCTATCAACAACTTTATAAGGTTAGCTGATCAGTATCACATCGGCCTTCTCCTCCTTGGCCATTTCGCCAAAAGAAGAATATACTTATAAACATATAAAAATATTTGACAATTTTCTTGTGTGTGTTGAGTTTAGAAAAAGCAGGAAAAAGAAGGGAAACAGTGAGTACCCTTGTATCTTTATTTGTATTTGTTTTGATGGTACAATTTGGATGTGCAACACGTTGATGTTAGTGTTCGTTTTCAATTCGGTGGATTGCTTGTTTATGGATGCTGTCGAAGAAGTCTTAGGAGTACAACTGTAAAGATGTGAATAATACTCGAAGGTAGGTCTTGAGATTTGTAGACGAGAACATGTTGTACTAAAGTGAAATATCTTTTATATTTTAAAAGAAAACTCGCTTTCATTAGAGGTTCTTCTAAACAACATAAATTGGAACATAGTTACATTTAGGTTAACGAATTTCACCTTACCTTATTGTAGAGAATCTTAAACATCTGTCCAAATCTGGACCAACAGAGTGAACTTGGTTGCATCTCAGCTAGTGCGACGTTAATGTCGATCGTTACTCGACTGACCGTTCGAAAATGAAGAGATGAGCGAACTATCATCGGCATAACTAAATGTACTGCTCTTTGTCGACACTAGATATGTGTTACGTGCGGCTTCCGTCATCCCCATCGTTTGTTTTGTTTTAAATATAATATAATAGTAGATGGTAAGGTGGTGAAAAAACACACGATCCACATGTTGAATGAACGAACATGCTTGTGTTCGATTGTGGATCGTGTGGAAGCTGGATCCCTTTTCGGAGTGGATGGAGATAGAGAGAGAGAAAGGATTTAGTGTGCTTAGCTGAGCAAAAAACAGCAAGTTTGTGGTTCCGTTTTGAATGTGAAGGAAAGAGGAGATGATGAGTGTCGGTTCGTAAAAAAACAGTAGTAGTAAGAAAAAGAAAAAAGCAGCAATGTCCCGGTTCGAGTAAAGAAGACTGTAAAAAAGTGTAAAAAGAAAAGATTGTTTTTTGATTCGTTATTAGTGATAATAGCACGGCTTTGTTTTGTCAGAAATAAAAAACTTTATAACGTATTCGTATTTGGTTTTACCACAAAATATATATAGAAATTGAGTTGAAATTTGGTGATTACTTATTAAATGAACCGCTGACTTTTTGGAAGAAGTTGACAAGAAACTGATGGTCCTCCTAAGGGATGGAAGAACACTTATAGGTTTCCTAAGATCTGCAGATCAATTTGCCAACTTAGTTTTACACCGGACCATAGAGAGGATTCATGTCGGAAACGAATATGGAGACAACCCCAGAGGAGTGTTTTTGATTTGTGGAGAGAATGTAGTGCTTCTAGGCGAAACTGACCGAGAAAAGGAGTCCAAGCTGCACCTAAAAGAAATCTCTGTAGACAAAATACTAGATGCCCAACGCAGAGAGCAGGAATAACGACAGGTAACCAATTTTATTTAACAAAATTTTTGTGGCGGAATACGTCACATATGGCTAACAATGAAATTGTTAATATTAAGCAGTGATACGCTTGCCATAAATATAACCTTCAGCTACTGTGGTAAGTATTTCAAAAATAACTGGAATCGATTCATTTTCGGTGAAACTTTTAGTCGCAAAGTTCTTGGGACAGTTCGAAAAAAACGAAGCTTGTTTAGTATGGCTATATACCTAATGTGGGAAAAAAGCCTATATACATATAACTAATTCCATTGCTTTTTGCTCGTCATGCTTTTCAGTTGGAGTTGTTAATGTATTTCATAAAACTCAAAATTTCCCCCGTACATCACCTGATGCGGAATCTGCATTGGCTACCATTTGGGAGTCCATTGAGTACTAAATATTTAATTAATTCAGTATTCATGATTTTTTCTCTCATATGTGGAATATATTCGCGTTTTGGGGCCCTGAATAATCTGCAAATAAATGCTATCCGTCGACTGATGGATTATATTCAGAAACTGTTTAAATCTTATTCTATGAATTATAAGCTTTGAGCGCATTGAATGCATGAGATCAATGTTGATGTGACATTCACATTAGAACTTTTCTAACTTACTGCATCCGACAGCCCTATGATCGGTTTGTATTAGACCCCATAGTTCCAGTACACAATATCTACGACCGCCTTCGTTTAAAACTCAAATAAGACTTACGCATTGTACAAAACCTCGTAGTAACATTTTTATGACTATGAAAACCGCAATTAATATGCAAATCTCAAGTTGTTAGATGATATCCGCCATGCACTACCTAGAGGCTGCATCAAATTTGTCCTCCGATCAGTGTATACCCACACCAGCAATTCAATGTTATAGTGTTCAAAAATTCACCAACGAATCGTGTATCAGTGTGAATTTCTAATGACCCAGATTGATCATGGTACAGACATTCGTCACCTACTGCACGCATATCGTGCAACTAAACCTTCCTTTGCAGCACGCATTTATCAATACACAATCTAATGACATTCGGTAACGTGCCGGTAACACAATCCACGCCTCCTTGCTTGCAAATCACCGGAGAACTCCAGGAGGGGATACCAGGTATCTTTTCTTGGTTTTGTATGCTATTGCATTGAAAATACATCGGACAGTAGCAGCAACCCGAATTACTATACTGCGTATCTGCTTGAGTGTATCTTGTTATCGGGTAGTACACCTGCAGGTTTTTCATTTGTTCTTGCCTTTTTTTTTTTTTTTTTTTAAATATTGTTGGTATACATATAGCTTAGGTGGTGTAACGACTTTACACAAAGTGAATGGTACATCTCGCTTTAGAATTCGTAAGTTACTTGCGCACACCGTGAAAATGGCGATCCAATCGGCGAATGTTCTTGGGAGTCTCAATGTAAACGTCTTTTTGCGTTTTTTATTTGCTGGCAGTCGTATGATAGTTAATGAGGGAACGCGAACTAATTGGTAAATTGCCGATTGTCCAGGTAAAAACAGATCACGATTTAAATTTGGTACGTGCACGAACTGTTGTATTTACAGACGTTTAAGGAGTCTGTAATCTGTCTGCAGTGCCTTACGAAGGATAAGCATGGCTCCTAAGAACAAAAATTTAAAATCAAAAGGAAAGTCTGAGAATTCAGTTGGTGAAGCGATGTAATACTATGGGAGTCGATCGGGAAGCCCAGAACTCTTTACATCTCGGTCATTGTAATTCGAAAGGCAACAACGCTCCTGTTAATCACCTTTCAAGGGATCACTGTTCCATTGCTATAGTTTGAATTTGTGGATCGATGAAACAAAGCTAATTACAATGACTAACATACGAGTGTCCTATGGCAACTGCCAATCTGATTAAGGAAATTGTTAGGTTGACATTGAGTGGGTTGTCAATATTTTCAGTGTTGAACACATTATCTGGAATGTACGCACGGCTTGAATAATTTTCAATTTCCTTGGAGAAGGAAGCACACTGCATAACTTCAATACTGCATAAAAATAACCTGAGTGTATACTGTATAATTAAATATATGGGAACAAAATATATTATAACATAAGAAACGTACGTCTCCGGGTGTGTCTGGAAAGAATTGGGAGTGATTTTTACTGGATGGGATAAGGCGCGTGGATGAGTCTCATTTACAGGGAGTGGCAGTGCGGGATGGTAGTAAACCGAAAGAACCCACGGTAGTTTGTTCCGAAATGTTGGAGCGAGCAGATCGAGATTTTAGTGGGTACGTGTTTGGGCCTATCGTCGAAAACCTATGAAGGGGAACGTGTAGTGACTCAGCAGTCGCGTGAGTTATTTTGTGCTGTTCCTGGAGAAAATATTTTCAAAAGAAAAGGCCTTTGTCTTTGTTTATTTAGAAACTGTTTCCTTTTATTATTTTCCTCCTCTGAGCAGGTCGTGTATTCGAGTCCGTAGTCAGACAGGATCTCTTTTGTTACATTTCGAACTTAACTCTATTTATATATTTCGAATCTATTAATATCTTAAATCTATTAGTTTATTAAAACAGGTTTTGAAGTACCTATGTTTCTATTATTAAAATACATTGGTTCACGTTTTCTGTTCGTGTTTTGGGAATGGCATTCAGTTGAACAAATTTTGAAGTATCTGTGGTTTATGTTTTGATTGTTACCTATCTTAAGCTTTCAGGAATGTTAGCTATCTTATATTTTAGGGATGTTAACTCCCCCCTGCTTAAAGCTACAATGTCCTTATTGTTCAATTTTTGTAGTTCTATTAGTTTTTATTAAAATGTTTCTGGGACTTGGCATTTATTTTTGTTAATTTGTATTCGTTGTATCTCTTACATTCTTTGTTGATTACAATTATGGTCATTACGCATATAATATTGCCTATAATTAACAGGTCAATTGAAAAGTCCCCGGTCTGACACATAGATGGCGGCACTAGAATTAAATCCATATGATTTGTAGTTAGCCCTAACCTGCAAAAGACGCGTGTATAAATTTGACAGATGTCGGATCATTAGTTTGTGAATTATAGTATTTTGAGTGAAGCAACCCAAAATAGGCCTCAGTTTCGGCGATCATCTCTTCATTCGACGAAAATTTCCTCCCAGCGAGCATTCTTTTGAGATCTGAGAACAGGAAATAGTCGCTGGGGGCCAGATCTGGAGAATACGGTGGATGCGGAAGCGATTCGAAGCCCAATTCATGGATTTTTGCCATCGTTTTCCCTGACTTGTGACACGGTGCATTGTCTTGGTGAAGCAGCACTTTCTTTTTCTTCAAATGCGGTCGTTTTTCGGCGATTTCGTCCTTCAAACGGCCCAATAACGCTATGTAATAGTCGCTGTTGATGGTGTAGCGTTCTACGAACGCACAATTCTGCGCAGGTAAGGTTCCACCTTCAAAGAACTTACTTACCTGAGAGCGTTGCACGCGCCCACAGACGCATGCCCCCAAAGTCCCACGATAGGGCCTGCAACTCGCAGCCAACGTTGAGACCGACACCAAAAAGCAAGGAACTGAACGTCCCCAAAGCTTTTTAGGTCAAGCTCAACAATTATAACTCTTCATGCCTGAAACAAAGGTATAAACATCCATGCGTTCTAATCCTAAAAAAAAAACAATTCCCAAAACGCCATACATGCTGCCTGCGCCCAGGAACATCTCATCGAACCGGCAATTCCGAAATTCAATACAAAAGAATTGCTATCATCAAAGAATGAGCCGATCAACGGATGCACGTGCGGGTAATCTAACGCAAGGACCACCCAAATCCGTTGAACAACAGAAGGCAGCCACGACCTATCGCAATCGAATATATCTCAACGAGATATCCGATAATTTATGAGGAGTTAAGCCAACAAAGGCAATACTCCGGTCCCACGGCCACGCTAGAATTTCGCACCATTATAAAGATCTAATGGATTTCGATTCCGGGTACCAAGTTCAAATAAGTCCCACCGACTGCACGTCAAAACAATCGCCGAATATCTCTGATCTGGGCGCCAGATGTTCTGTGCAAACAGAAGGCCGTGGAAATTAAATTCTATCAGCGATAATAATGATGTATGCAAAGATGACTTTCCCCTTTCAGGAAACTACAAAATATCCCGGGGGATGTGATAACATGCTGCTAACAGAAATTCGGAAGTTCTGTTAGCAGAGCAAATAGGGAATATTTTCCGGATAGATACAGATACCTTTTTGAATCTGGGTATCTGTGTGAGCAGGATATTGTTGAGGGCAGATAGACAGTCTGATTTCGATAGCCATATCGGGTGGTATATTTCGAGCAACGAAGAGAGATTTTGATCGTCAAGGCGAATAGATAAAGAGAAACGTCGAGAAGGTAGAGTACCGTATCCGATTTATAGTTAATAGTATCCAAGGGTGTAACGTGTGTGTCGTGCGTGTGTTTCGCTGCCCTTTTTAATAAATTATTGTACGGGACTTTAAAGAAATAAAAAGGATTAAAGAAATAAAAAAGATTAAGGAAATAAATAAGTGTTATCAAAAAAATAAAAAAATTAATTGCAAACGATCTTCGTGTTTCATTGTGCTGTTCGCTCCGTGTGATTCTCACCTTCTTACAAACAGTGTTCGGCGAAACACTAGGACAAACAAAACAAAAAAGTACCGCCAAAATGGTCCTTCCTTTTTCAAGATAGTCAATGAAAATTATTCCGCGCGCATCCCAAAATACAGACGCCATAACCTTGCCAGCCGACTGTTGCGTTTTTCCACGCTTTGGGGCGGGTTCATCGTGTGCAGTCCACTCGGATGACTGTCGATTGGACTTCGGAGTGAAATGATGGAGCCATGTTTCATCCATTGTCACATATCGACGCAAAAACTCGGGTTTATTACGCTTGATCATCTCCAAACACTGCTCCGAATCAACAACTCGTCGTTGTTTTTGGTCAAAAGTGAGCTCGCGCGGCACCCACTTTGCACAGAGCTTTTTCATACCCAAATATTCGTGAATGATATGATGTACACGTTCAGTTGGTATCTTTAGAGAGCTTGCTATTTCATTCAATTTCAATTTACGGTCATTCAAAATCATTTTGTGGATTTTTCTAATGTTTTCGTCGGTAACAACCTCTTTTGGGCGTCCACTGCGTTCACCGTCTTCGGTGCTCATTTCACCACGTCTAAACTTAGCATACCAATCCTTGATGGTTGATTTTCCTGGGGCGGCGTCTGGAAACTCGTCATCAAGCCAAGTTTTTGCTTCAACTGTATTTTTTCCCTTCAAAAAGCAATATTTTATCAACACGCGAAATTCCTTTTTATCCATTTTTTTCACAATAACAGAAGTTGTTTCACTCAAAATACGATAATTCACAAACTAATGATCCGACATCTGTCAAATTTATACACGCGTCTTTTGAAGGTTAGGGCTAACTAAAAATCATATGGATTTAATTCTAGTGCCGCCACCTATGTCTTAGGCCGGGGACTTTTCAATTCACCTGTTATAAATGTAGTGAGGATTGGTTTTTTCTCCATATTGTTTTTAAAGTGTCTAGGTTTCTAAATGTGTTATCGGAGTTCGAGTATAATATATTGTCAATTTCGATTTCTATTTTATTGTCATTAATTTTATATTCTATATATTCTTTTATTCTTTCTTGCAGATTTACATATTCTGTATTATCGATAGTTACATTGTCTATGAATGAATGTTTATCTTTTTACAAATAGGATGTTATAGTTTTGTAGTGCTCCAAAAAGCCCTACCACCTTTTTCCCCCATTCCTACATCCAAATCCCATCCATAATACGCTAAAACCTAAAATCCTATCAAAACCCACAAAAACCCAAACATGACCCAAAATTGAAAAAAATGACTCCCTTAACATTTGCCTCCACAGCATGATTTAATCCAAAACCCAAATTAAAATCAAATTCACAATAAACGAATCTAATATTCGTTTATTGTTCTATGTTGCGGATTCGCCCTTGACATTCGGCGAATTCGCAATTAAATGCTACATGTGGCACCACCTAAATGCTATATGTGGCATCACCATAAACAATGTCAGCAATCAGCTGACATTTTAAAATTAATTCCGTTGGTTGTCATTTGACAACCATTTTTTATGTTTGTATTCTCTTTTTCGTTAGCTGCTCTTGCGGACCACAACGCAACTTTCTAATCGTATAAAATTTAATGAATCATATCAAATAAACTTAATATTTAACAGTAGTGAATTTAACACCGAGTTGTTATTTCATTTTGGAAGACTATTTTTGGGGTTACCACCGTTAACCACCGGTAATCATTTTACATTGACAAATCATTAACAGCAATTGATTCCAGCCAACGGAATGAACATCGTCGGACGCAAGGAACTGCGCATATCGTTCCTGACGTCCTTCCCCCGGCCCACCAACGAAATACCTTTGTTGGTGGACGATTGCAGAACGACATTCAACATAGTCGGCGAAGCCCAACAACGCCGAATCATCGTTGCATGTCAGGAGACCGCATTGTTCCTGACGCCAGCTCACAACACAAAAAAGAACTCGGTGTTCGTGGAAGGTGTGTTCAACGCGCGTTGAACATTCTACATTTGCTCCACGGCACCATGAAAATCCAAAACCCAGAGATACATTATCTCAATCTGGGAAAATTCCATCAAACAGAACAAACAAACCCGAATCGCTTTCTACACATCCACATCTGCGCAATAGTTTCGTAAGAATTCAAGAAATTGAATTCTAATCTAAAGTAAACACTGAGCATCCCACTCAGGATACTAAAATCGGGATTTTTGTATGAAATTGTACACTTTTGAGATACAAATCTCGATTTCTTTTCCTTTATAAAGGAATAGTTAAGTGATCTCCGCCCCCCCCCCCACAGCATCCTTCCTCTTTCCCTCTGATCATGGTTCTGTTCACACTTCGATCAAAGTTCCCTCCTTCGAACTGCTCTACTCACACAGTCCTGTCCCGAACTTCTCCAAGGCTAACTGGAAAAAGGTCAATAGAGACGTCGCCGCAAGGTTTTCTAACTTGCAAATCCCCGAATCTTCTAACCTAATCCCTGCTGATATCGATCGAGCAGCCCTAAAATTTGAGCAGACACTCAAGGATGCCCTCACCAGTAATACACCCACCACCATCCCTCATAATCATCTAGGAAAACCTTTACCCAGCATCCTAATTAAATTGCTGCGTCTCAAAAAACCACTCCGCCGAAAACTTCATATAAGATTCTGTCCCTTTATTAAAAGTCAGACCCAACTCCTGGCCACATTAATAAATTTAAAAAAGTTCGCGGATCAGACTTATACCTCTACACTTAACAATATTAAACCCAATCGTGATCTCTTCAAAAACATCAACCGACTAACTGGTCGGAAGTTTAAACCACGAATCGATCACCTTATCAACCCACTAAGCAACAATCTTAGCCAATCCGACACGGACATAGCCAATTGCCTCGCTGACCACTTCTCAAAGATCCATCAAAAAAATGATTCCCTCTCAGTCCCTAATTTTCGAAATACTGCGAAGGTATATATTTCACACAGATTACCCGCATCTTATACTCCGTACGTCGGAGAATTTAACGACACAAACAAGGCGTCACATCCTTCAGACACCACCACATTTTTAACCACAGATGAACTCATCAAGTTCATAAAATCACGACCCAACAAAAAATCGACCGGTATAGATGGAATACCACACCTTCTATTTAAAAGACTTCTCCCGCCAAATCTACTTCCGATTCTAGTCCTTCTTAACCATATCATAAATGCTTCACATTTCCCAGAGAACTGGAAAATTGCGGTAGTAATTCCCGTTAAAAAGTCCGGCAGTTCCAATAACACCTTCAACTATCGCCCGATATCTTTATTGAACACCCTAAGCAAAATATTGGAATGTAAGATCCACCAAAACCTTCTTTCGTTTGCCAGTGATAACGCTCTTATCCCTAATTCTCAGTTTGGCTTTCGTGAGCGACACTCTACTTGCCATGCGCTACTAAAACTTACACACGATGTCACAACTGGTCTAGAAAACCAATGCCCTTGTGGGGGTGCGATGGTGGATGTACCAACGTATGGCACCAGTTAACCGTCGCCCCACTACAGAGTTGTTTACCAGCGAAAGTGTCCGCGAGCGCAAGGAAAGAAATGAAACACTGGGAGTCGGCCGTAAGGGTCTTTTTATTTCATCTTAGGATTTGTCATAAGTTGTCTAGTTTTAATCCGCGAACTGCGCCCGAATGTTTTTTTTTCTATTCATTTTCGACGCTGTACCCGCGGCAATCGGAAGGAAAACATTAGGGCGGGCTTTATTTGGCACGCTGGGGCGGCGTGCCCCCGCGTGGCCGCGGCGGTTACAGGGGACTACCGATACGCGCGTTGTGGTAGTTGGAGGACGACTGACTTATGAATGCAAATAATTCATTCAATGCGTCGTGGCGGTGCATCATACCGAAATTATGCTTGCTGCCAATTACGAAGAATTTTGGAGGAGTTGCTACGCTCGCATAAGAACTCAGTTCCAGCGAATTCTAGCCGTACAGGCTGGGTTGACTTCGTTGGTTGGGTGTACCGGGAAATTGGCTTTGGGGATGCGAGCGAGTATGGGCATGCATTTTCGGAGGAAATTGGAATGGCTTGGGTGCAAGCAAGGGATATCGTTTAGATAGAAATGTTAACCGAAATAATTTCGGGGAAATGTGCGCGGTTTAGTTAGTTGGTAATGTTCCGTTGAGGATTTGGATATGCGTTTGTTATGGCATATGAATTTCGGGGAAATTAAGATTGCTTGGTCACAAAGAGAAAAAATAACTTAAGTAGGAAGTTGACCGAAGCAATTTTGGGAAAATGTATGCGGGGTGATGTAATTGAGGGAAATGATTAATATTCCGTTGTAAATTGGAATATGCATTTATTTCAGCTTGGGAAATGGGTTCCTGGTAAGTATGGGATGTATGCAAATGCAGATTTTGCACGGGGAGTTGGAGTGAGGTGATGCGCTGTTAGCGGTCAAGATTGGTTGGCATTGTGGGTTGGTTCTCCATTTGGTTAGAGAAACCCCCACACCCTACCGTATGCATATCTCTCGATATCTCCAAAGCATTTGATTGTGTCTGGATCTCAGGACTTCTTTATAAGCTGCACTGCTTATTTGGTCTGAATTCCAATATCACAAAGCTTCTAGCATCTTATCTTTCTGGGAGGAAATTTATGGTCAGAATAAATTCTTCCCTCTCACAAACTCACAACATAACCGCGAGAGTTCCCCAAGGATCCATTCTCGGACCACTTTTATATCTTCTATACACATCCGATATCCCCCAACCTCCACCTAGTGTTGTAATGCTAAATTATGCTGACGATACTTTAATCTACTCTAGCAGTAGATTTGTCAAAGCGGCAAGAAACCGCGTTAACAACTTCCTCCCGCTCATCTCAGCATACTTTAACAAATGGAAAATTCGCCTCAACCCAACCAAAACCCAGCTAACAGTGTTTAAGGGCAAAAATGCTCACTGCACAAACAACACTAAACGTTGCCACAACAAAATTAAACTCAATCTTAATAACACTCTCATCAAACCTTCCAAAACCCTAAAATATTTGGGAGTAACCCTTTTCAACAACTGGTCATTCTCAACCCACATCAAAAATTCTCTTCAAAAAGCCTTAATACAGTTTAACCTGTGCAGACGAGTGTTATGGAAGCCTAAAGGCCTCTCTCTTAAGGTCAAAGAGCTCATCTACAAACAGATAATCAGACCTACTCTTACATACGCCTGCCCATTATGGTACCACATCTCACCCTCCCAAATGGAGAAATTACGAGTGTTTGAACGAAAATGTTTCCGGTTTATCACTGGCTTACACCGCAAAACCAACTCATATAGATACCATTGTAACAACGACCTTTACAACACCGCAGGCATCGAACGACTGGATAGACGGATCCTAGAACTGTCGATAAATTTCATAGAAAACCTTCCTAACAATCCCAACCCGATAATAACGGACCTACCATCACGATCCTCCAATACGGGAGCTCACTACCGTAATTGTCTCCAAATCAGGACCCTCTTCGCCGCAGGCAGACTGGTTAACGATCTAAACGAGATCGTGTACCACAACACCGAACTGGCACCCAATCATTTCAAATACAGCAACATCCAACCATTCTCCAAGATCCTTACCTTTAACACAGAACCGAATGGCTCTCCCCCCCTTCAAGAACTTACCTGATCCTATCCCTTACTATCCTCAATCCCAACGAGAAATCCCACATCCATAACTAAAAATTGTAAATATTATTTTTAAGTCAAATTCGAATTGTCACTATCATTGCAATATCAAATATTGTAAATTGTATATAAGATTAGATTAAGTTAGATTAAGTTAGATTAAGTTATGTTAAGTAATTTTAAGTAGGCTAAGTTAAAATAAACGGAGTTCCTGGTTTTGTCTGACCTTTTCCAGGAAAAACAAAATTATCAATATATATAAATCACATTAAATCTTAAGCACATCTAAAAAGAATTGTTTGAAAAATGTTAACAAATAGCATGTAAACACTTAATATGTAACAAATCTATTATAAGTTAGCTGTATTACTTATTGTAACTATTCATTTTTGGTCAAATAAATAGTTTTGAAAAAAAAAAAAAAAAAAAGATCTCCGGGCCGCAGTATATTATCGAACAGTGTCCCTGACGGAAGAGCCCAGGAGAACTATTTTAATTAGAAATAAAACCAGGAGAACTATTTTAATTGGAAATAAAACATAATATATACCGAAAGAACAACGAGCCTTTCAATATTTAACAACTGATTTGGAGTATCACCTGGCCCCCATGGAACACAGGACTGAGGCTTAATCAAGGACGTTGCTCTTCCCTCTGGATCAGAGGAAGCACGGTGACGACCCCTTTTGTAGGACGGGATTTTCAGGAGCGGTCTATTTTAAGAGATCCCTTCTCCTTTTAAGGACTAGCCGACACGCTTCCTGAAACCAAACCCCTACAAGAAGAGAACATTTTCTGTCGTTATTTTTGTCAATCAATGAGAGGTGTCTAACGCTACATTTTTAAATCTTAGTATTTTTGGGTATTTATAAACTGGAAATTTACGCTATTCTTCCCGTGAACAGATATGTCTGCGTGAACTAAAATATTGATTTGGGGAATTTCTATTGTTGTTTGATTTATTAATTCTTTGAGTTCGTGTATATCAAGGGTAAACTTAATTAGTGGTAGAGCGTATACGATCTTTATGTATTTCCGCGCCTCCATTTGTGATTACTAGGGCGCCTTGTACTTTTTTGTCTATTTGTTTCGTGTGACGTGTGGTTTCTTTACCGCGACGGTTCTTTTTTACGTATATTACTTCTCCCGGCGTATATGTTTTTTCTTTACGATTCTTATTTTGGTACTTATTTTGTTTGTCTTGTGCGTTTTTTAGTTCTGTTTGGACGTCTTTTTTTATGATGCCGAAAAATAGGTTGATAGGTTTCTGGCCCGTTGCCGAATGCACTGTGCAGTTGTATTGTTTCACCGCGTTGAATATTTCGTCGGTGACCGTGCTCGTCTTTTCAACCGCCAAGCTTCTACAGATGTCTAAAAGTGTAGAATGGGCACGTTCTATGTTTGCATTTGTTGTTGAGTGTGCTACTGGTGCAAATGAGTGCGTTATTCCTCTTTGTTTTAGAAGGAATTCTGTCTTTGTTCCTTTAAATATGGGGGCGTTATCAGTCATTAAATTTTCTGCTAGTGGGAATACTTGTGATATGGTAGTTCCTATTTCATTTGGGACATTGCGTAACATATATATAGATATTTGCTGTATGTGTCTATTGTTGTGATGTATGTTTTCTTTTGTAGATAAAATGTGTCCATTTGAATGTGTTTTCCTGCGTTTGTAGGTATAGGTGTGGGTTTGATGATTTGTTTCGTGGGATGTCTGTCGTATTTGCATGTGTGGGATATTTCGCAGTATTTTCCTTCTTTTTTACACATTTGTCTAAAGTTAGGCCAAAAGTATTTGTCGGCTATTTCGATGGCGTTATTTCTGTAGCTGCCGTGAGCTCTTCGGTCGTCGTCTATAATGTCTGTGACCGCGTTAGGGGCGTGAACTATCTTTTTGCACTCTAAATTTGATTCTAAGATTGCTCGTATTTCATATAATGTTGCTTCGTCACAGTGTATTGCGTTAGTATGATTTGGGTTTATGACTTTTTTTATGGTGTTAATAAGTTCAGATAAATCGCTAATTTTCATATGTGATCTCCCATATCCGTCAAATATATTTTTACTCCCTGTCTTATCTTCATTCGAGAATTCAATGTATATTTGGTTTTTGAAATGATTTATTGGTTTAGTAGTAATTTTTATTTTATAAGTTGGGGAGCTGTCTAGGGAGTGAATAGAGGACGTGTTAGAGTTATTGAGTTGCTGCCTGCTGAGTGCGTCTGCAACGACATTCTCCTTGCCAGGTTTGTAAATTATCTTAGCTCCATATTCCTCGATTCTATTTTTCCACCTTTTGATTTTTGTGTTTGTATTTTTGTTCGAGACCGCATAAATTAAAGATTGGTGATCTGTGTATATTGTCAAATCCGATACGCCTTGTATATAAAGTCTGAGTTTGGTCAGAGCGAATATTATTGCCAACAGTTCCTTCTCGTTAGTTGCATAGTTTTGTTGCGACACGAAAGTAATAGACTTTTCTCCTTGTGACAAAATTGCACCAATTGCGATATTAGAAGCATCAGTAGTCAGTTCGAAGGGTTTTGAGTAGTCGGGTTGGGATAATTCCAGACATTCCTCTAAATGTTGTTTTAGGATTTTCTTTCTTCTTCATTAAGATTGAGTTTGTAGTTAGAGCTTGTTTTTTGCGATATCATTTGATTTGTTTTGAGTAAGTTTGTGAGCGGTTTTGCTATCGTTGCGTAACTCTTCACAAATTTCCTGTAATATCCGGCTAGGCCGAGGAAACTCCGTAATTGCTTCAAGTTTGTTGGTTCGGGATATTTTCTTATACTTTCAATTTTCTCAGGGTCGGTCTTTATTGATTTATGGCTGATAATATAGCCCAAGAATTTTACGTAGGGCTTGAAAAAGTGGGATTTCTCTTCAGATATTGTTAAATTCGCGTTATATAATCCATCAAAAATTTGTCGAAGATGGTTCATATGTTCATCTTTGTCTTTAGAAAATACGATGATGTTGTCGAAATATACGTAGCAAAATATTGTGACAAATGGTCGTAAAATATCATTCACACTGCGTTGAAAGACCGCGGGTGCATTCCTTAACCCAAATGCTAACCTATTATATTCATAGAGAGCGCCATTTACGACGAATGCTGTTTTTCCCTGTCCTTCTCATCTATTAGGTTTTGGTGAAAACCGGACTCCAAATCGATCGTTGAGAATACTTTAGCCTCACCTAGATTTTGTATAGTGTGGGTTATGTTAGGCATGGGGTACCTGTCGTTAATTGTTTGTTCGTTTAGTTTTTTGTAATCATTTACCAATCTACGTTTTGGTGTACCATCCTCATTAACTCCCTTTTTCGAAACTACCCAGATCGGTGAGCAATATGGGGATCTGGATGGGCGAATGATGTCCCGCCTTAGTAGTTCTTCTATTTCTTTATTCACAAAGTCTTGGTCAGCGATACGATATGGATATTGTTTTGTCCAAATTGGTTCTTCGGTTTTTGTTCTTATGGCTGCTACAATATTATCGGTGTAAGGAAGGTTCTTGTCTACTCGTCTATTCCTATTCTTTAATGTATTTATTTCTTCCCTGAATTCTTGTCCTTCAATCGTATAGTTAAGTTTTTGATTCGTGTTAGCTTCTCCTGATGTTTTTAATATCATTGTATTGAAGTTAATTTCTGCATTTAATTCCCTTAATCCTTCTAAACCGATTAAGAGGTCGAACTCTCTTAATTCTTGTAATTCGAAAAACTGTAATTTTTTCCCTAGTATATGTATATATCTTTTGTTTTTTATGACACTACTCCCATGGATTGTTTTTGACTGAATTGACAAAATTTTAATTGGACTGCTTAAATCTATATATTTTTTACAATAATTTTGGGTTACTCCCGAGTCTATTAAAATGTTATATGTTTTGTTATTTTCACAATTTTTTAATTCTAACCTAGGTAAACCATTACTCAGGCTAAACAAAGATTCTTTAGTAGTATTAGTTTCACTTACGTTATTTTTCAGGGAATCGATTGTTGACTCCTGTTCCACGTTGTTCATTAGTTGGGGCTGTTCTTGTTGGGGTTGATTCCTGAATAAGTTTGGTTGTCTTGTTGTTCGGTGTATGGAACTATCTACTTCCATCGGCTCTGGTTTGGGGAAATTTGTGTTCTGTCGATTCTGTCTGTATGATCCAAAATATTGGCGTGAGTTCCTTTGGGATTGTTGCCTATTGTAACCTCTATCATGTTGTCTATTGTCGTACTGTCGTCTCTCTTGGTGTTGTTGTCTATTTTCGGGCTGAAATTGTCTGTCGTGGTACTGTTGTCTAGTTCCCTACTCAGGTCGTCTATCCTGGTGTTGTTGTTGTCTGTATGTGGGGTTCCATTCTCGTACTCGTAGATTTGGGGCTATATTATTGTATCGCGAGTCGTGATGTACTGTGAGAGCTATTCCGTATGCTTCTGCTAACGAGTTGCATTTATGTGCGTATAATGTTTGCCTGGCTGTTCCGTTATTTAGGCTGTGGCGGTTCCGCCAAATCCCACGGTTTACCTTCCTGAAAAATCCCCATAATCATCACCCAAGACGCTCAAGTCCTCGCCAATGCATTCGCATTCGGCACCTAAAAATGCTGCATGCATTTAAGAGATCAAATCTATGATCTTTAATTCCCTGAAAAGAAAACTTACATTCATGCATTCTCTTCGCATACCACTGCTCCTTAAGATTTCTTTATTAGCTTACCAGGAATTTCCAATCAATTTCGGCATCTACGTCGCCAGTCAAATTCCCTTAGATGAATTCCGGTAAACAAAATAATTAGATTTACATACATTGTAACCTTCATGACAGGGATCATAAATACTGCGCCGTCTATTTTTCCCAGCCGCGCCATGTGTACAACAATGTTCCCTATATACACATTGGCTGGCGACTTACACCCTAGGGACCAAAGCAAATACGCATTCCGTGTATCTTGCATCAATTAAATCGTACAGCATATTCAAATGCAAATAGAAACTCAATACCTACCCTTACTAGCGATGCCATTACCACATTTCCCATTGTGTAAATGGAAAAACCATTAGCGCTTCTTCCTAATGGCGATACATTTACCTACGCATCCGCACCACGGCATTGACACAGCTCATAAATCTGTTTTATCCTACATAGTTCTGGATCCGTTTCCCAGTAACCTTCTCACATAAACAAACATCTCTACGATCCTTTCCCTTGCTTTATGTTTCAGGTTATTCATCATAGCGTTGAGCCATGAAAAGAACCGACGTACACACACACTTGCGTATCGTGAAGATCTCCTCTATGAGATCGGTATGGTTACTCAAAAGAGTGACTTTACGTCTCTCTTGGAACAGGAAATGCACCCTCAATTTAAGAGAACCAATTTCCCAGCTGAATTTCTTTTAACAACGATTGAATATCGTTGAGTCCTTTACCATCCTTCGACCTGAGTGGGTCTGTGGGGAGGAAGTATTGTACCTGACACGGGCACACGGTTCACTTCCTCCTCCATCCAATTGTCACTAAGGTTACAAAAATGTTCCGCCAAACACTGAAAGAACACTGTTCACAAACGCGGAAGGATGAACGAAAACATCCCGGAAACTGCAGCACAGGAGAGTAAAAAAAATAAAACGCAAGGGATTGTTGATGATGATCGTTTTTATTGTTTTTCTACTATTTAATTTTAATGAAACTATCACGCACTGCAACACAACCGATTAAAAATGAGATGTTAAAACCTTAGCGCGCACTTGACACCGAGGTTTATCGCTGATTATCGCTTCCCTGTGCGCACCAGGGAAGCGATAGGAGACACGACCTGCTCCGGTCGAAGGATGGAATTTGACTCCGCGATCGTCATCTCATGCAGAGATGATTTCGCTAAGGAAGAAAAAGGAAGAGAGAGAAAAACGTTTCTCTTAAGGGTGTAACTAGTGGCGCAGTGGTATATGTGCGCGATCGAGCAGATTCAAAGTTGTTGCATGTGTTCGAAAACAAGGACAATAGGGAAAAATGACCACATGCGCCGCTGGTAATGCGGGTCATTGTTTACACGATGCCTCGTCGCTATTTTCGACGTTAGGAGAAAAAGGTGCTAAAAGCAAATTGAATGTTTATGGCATCTCTGGCTGCAATAGAAACCGGGTTCATATTTGCATTAGGAAATGCTGGAGAATTTGGTTTCAGCGTCTATTGCGCTAATTATATGCAGCTGCTTGGGTTGTTTGTTGGTAAGACAAACAAAAAAGGTTGCCAGGCAATGTATATGAATGGTATATGACGCGGCTGGAAAAATAGACGGCGCGATATTTATGGTATTTGTCTGGTACCGAATTGGTTCAGAATACCAAATAAGCAAACAAAGAAATCTTATGAAAAATTGTATGCGAAGGGATGCATGAAGGTAAGTTTTCTTTATAGGGATTTTAGGGTTAAAATAATTGGGTCTGTTTGATGCGTGAAGCATCTAAGATGCTAATGCGAATTGCATTAGCGAAAGCTGGTGCAGACCCGGGTTATGGTTATGGGGGTTTTTTCAGGAAGGCGAGCCGTGGGATCTGGCGGAATCGCCACAGTACTCCCCTCCCAGTGACGTAGTCACGAAAAAAAAGGTAGGGGCGAGGGAATGCTCGATGGTGGGTGCTGTGATGATAGGGGGGTTGCTTCGGAATGCGCTGTGGTAATGTTACAGGACTATCGTTGTGACCAGTTCCTGGTTATTGTTTGGGCCTTTATCGATAAGATGGACACAGTTGTTACCGCTTGATGCCATCAAGGGCAAATGTGTGCGGCGTGGTCCATCGGCCTGTTATGGGTCTCGTGGACCAACAGGCTTATCGCCCGAATAGGTCGGAACCTATCGGAAATCCGCTCACATCCGCAGTGACGAAATAGTGTGTGCGAGAAGGAGGGGAACTTATCCCAGGGTAATTCCCATCCGCAGTGACGGGTTGCCGTGTGCGGAATGGAAAGGGACCAAGTCCAGAGCGGGTGTCTTTTGTCCATACGTTTGTATGGCAAATTGTTTGCCGCTGTGACTGGTAAAAAGGGGGCGGGCGCTCCAGTTGCGCGGCTTACCGATCGAGGGAGGTCCGATATATCGGCTCCGGTGTCGACCCCGGAGCTTGATAAACGGCGACCGCGACCTCGACCAAGCGGCGCTTTGTTGGGAGGGCCGGCCAATCGCGCTCGTTTAAGTTGGGCGACTTAGATTACGGGGCTCCTGGGGTATGGTTGGTTGTGTCTAACCACAAGGCGGCCTAGAGTAACTGCTGCACTCTCCGAAGTATTATGCACCTAGGTATTTGAGGCGGCGTAGAGGGGCGTGTATAGCCTTTAGTTGCCGCTAAAGGGGAACCATGGTGGCTAAAGGATTGGGGAACCAGGTATAATGTCTCAGTCCGGTGGTATCGGTTTGATTTGTGGACCGGTGTTGCTGAGACATTTGAGAGACGTAGGAGATCTAAGGACGAATGTCCTGAAATTTAAATAAGGGGGCAAAACCAGGTGCCCTGATGGGTGCTACGCGTAGTAGCTGTGGTAACGAGGGAAGCTGGTTTGCTGAAATCGGGTAGAAGGTCGAGCATGGTGAACGGTTTCGCGTGATAACTGTTTTTGGCGTAGATGGGCGCCAATATATGAACAGAGACAGAAAAAGGTGTTAGAGGTCACGCAGAGTCGAGAAGGGTTGTTTGGGGTTGCGTGAAGGCTATGGTTGGTGAGCGTGAGCGCCAACCTTCAGAAAAGAGACAGAAAAGGGTGAGGTGTTTCACGCGAGACAAAACCGGGCGTCCTATTGATTATATGCTACGCGTAGTAGCTGTTGTTACATAAGGGGCCGGTTTGCAGAAATGTATATAGACGAGAGTAGGCGGACAGGGTCGCATAGAGGCGAGCTTTGCCAGTATTTAAAGAAGGCCAAAGGCCATCACTTTGAACTCGAAGAGTCCGAAGGGTGTGATGAGGAGCCGGTTAAAGGAATAAATTGAGCCGATGTGGGGTCAAGTGAGGTTGGGTGGGGTCCAGTGTTTAAGGGGCATTGTGTCCCGATGTAAGAGACGAGCTATTAAGAGAGGAGTCGGTTGTGGAGGAATGAATGGAGTCGAGAGGAGTCGAGAGGTCGCGTGTGAGTAAACGGAGTCGTGTGCGTGCTGGAAAGGGTTGTGCGTTACTTAATACCCTGAAGGGGCTTACAATATTTGTTATTTTGTTTTTAAAATGTATAAAATTGCAGCAACCATTTCTATTCGATTAGATTAACAGAATATTTAATATGCGAAACTTTAAACTAGACGAAAGAAAAACAGAAATTGAGGGGAACAACAAGGAAATCGGACAATATGACAATAAGTGTATTTTAAATGGGTGTGAATGTTTATTTCGTGTCACTTGTCGATATATGGGATTGTATTTCGATATTTGTTTTACAAGTTTTGAGAACAGACACACTTACTTGGGCTATTACATTAGTTTTGTTTTTCTTTGAATTGAAGGTATTCTAATATATTCATATAGGACAAAGTCTAAGCTATTTAGTAGGTATAACATTTTGTTTGTTTGTTGGTGTTGGTGATAATTACTGGTGTAAGTTTCAAATAACATGTATATAATTATTGGTCGTTAAAAACAAAGAATAAAAGCAAACAAAAAAAAAAATTTATTAAATAAGAATAAAACAAGTCAATGTTATCCTTAATAACCTTGAACCAACTTCATATATATTAATTAAAAGTCCCAATATTTGAATTTATTTCTTAGATATAGTGTGCAACAAAATGTTATTTGTTTGTTATCCAAAAATCATGTTAAATCAAAATGAGCTTATAGTACTTAAAAAAAAAAAAAGGAAAAAACGATTGCGTTTAAGTGTTTTATATAAGGTCTTGTTTTCTTTAAATAACTGAAGTTTGCTTAATATACAAGGTGTTAAGTAAGACAGAAGAAAGGCAGACATTTAGGAGAACAAAGAGGAGAATATAAAAATATTTTTAATATTCGGATTAATGTTTGTTTGTTTTAAAAGAAAATAAAAGAAACGCATTCATACAAATGAACATATTTCCGGACATACGCTCATTCATATAAATATCGATATCCTTTATAGCCTTTAACAGTCAAGCTTATTAAACGACTTTCCTAGACTGGCAGGACAACTGTTTCGAACCAGTTGTCTACATTTACAATAGAAAATCATTTTCCCAAATTAGAACTGTGCGAGGAAATTTGCACTTCAAATCACTAATTAATTTTACACAAAACACAAGCTTAATGATTAGCCAACTTGATTAGTTTCTCGAAATAGTATTGAAAATTTTACTTTTGACGAAATTTTGCTGTTGGGTTTGTTTACCCTTTGGTTCTTTGATTTTGGACCATTTTCGTACATTGTGCTGTTCGTAATATTTAATTGCCCTGACGGAATATTTTAATTCCTTCTTACAAAATTGCTATTAATATACTAATCAAAATGAAAATGACATTTGCTTTTTTGGCTTTTTTTTTGACAGTTTCACAAACACCGAATAGTATAAAAGAAAATAAAGGACTTTAATATTGATACATCATACATAACTGTAAAGGATTTTGAGTTTTAACGACGTTATTAATTATTGGTAATAGATAAACAACTGGAAGGACGGGTGGTTTTACGCTACACAAATTGACTGGATTATCTGGAAAAAAACCGACCCACAACGGCGAAGATAAACCATGCCAAGAGCCACGGACCAACAGGATACTGCTTCTCCTGTGTTTTCGATGACTTTGGCACATTTCCTCGCAATGTCACATTTTTGATTGCTTTCTCGTGGGGTAGCCATTGTGTGAAAGCTGGATAGAATTCCGGATATAATTTGGTGGTGTTGTCTGAATCGCTGTTTGGTTGATAATAATATATTCTTTTAAGAAAATTCACAACAGGTGAAGGATCTTTATCACTTGGTGTAGTTCTTTCCTTGGTTTTTTGTGATTTAGCGGTGAGGTATTGAGCCTTGAATCCTTCCATAAATTAAAATAGAAAGGATAAAGTTTCTGCAGGCGGTCGCTGGAAAAATTCGATCGCATCGGTGGTGGGCGTTGTGTTATTTGTTAGAGCGCTTGTTACTTAGCGATACCTTAGCTGAAATTAACCAGGCTATGATTATTAATTATTACTTGCCTTGGTGTTGTTGGCTGCTCCGGTGATGGAAACTGGTGCTGGTGTTGGGGCGATGTTTTTGCCCATAGATTGCTTTTAGGCAATTGCCGCCACAATTGCTCACTAGAAAAGTCACTGCACAACAGGTTACGTGCTTATTTACTACATCGAGTCAACTTTTGTCAGAGATCGCGTGTTCAAGTTTTTTAATATTAATAAAAAAAAACCGTCGCGGGTCACCAATGTGGGGAGGAAGTATTGTACCTGACACGGGCACACGGTTCACTTCCTCCTCCATCCAATTGTCACTAAGGTTACAAAAATGTTCCGCCAAACACTGAAAGAACACTGTTCACAAACGCGGAAGGATGAACGAAAACATCCCGGAAACTGCAGCACAGGAGAGTAAAAAAAATAAAACGCAAGGGATTGTTGATGATGATCGTTTTTATTGTTTTTCTACTATTTAATTTTAATGAAACTATCACGCACTGCAACACAACCGATTAAAAATGAGATGTTAAAACCTTAGCGCGCACTTGACACCGAGGTTTATCGCTGATTATCGCTTCCCTGTGCGCACCAGGGAAGCGATAGGAGACACGACCTGCTCCGGTCGAAGGATGGAATTTGACTCCGCGATCGTCATCTCATGCAGAGATGATTTCGCTAAGGAAGAAAAAGGAAGAGAGAGAAAAACGTTTCTCTTAAGGGTGTAACTAGTGGCGCAGTGGTATATGTGCGCGATCGAGCAGATTCAAAGTTGTTGCATGTGTTCGAAAACAAGGACAATAGGGAAAAATGACCACATGCGCCGCTGGTAATGCGGGTCATTGTTTACACGATGCCTCGTCGCTATTTTCGACGTTAGGAGAAAAAGGTGCTAAAAGCAAATTGAATGTTTATGGCATCTCTGGCTGCAATAGAAACCGGGTTCATATTTGCATTAGGAAATGCTGGAGAATTTGGTTTCAGCGTCTATTGCGCTAATTATATGCAGCTGCTTGGGTTGTTTGTTGGTAAGACAAACAAAAAAGGTTGCCAGGCAATGTATATGAATGGTATATGACGCGGCTGGAAAAATAGACGGCGCGATATTTATGGTATTTGTCTGGTACCGAATTGGTTCAGAATACCAAATAAGCAAACAAAGAAATCTTATGAAAAATTGTATGCGAAGGGATGCATGAAGGTAAGTTTTCTTTATAGGGATTTTAGGGTTAAAATAATTGGGTCTGTTTGATGCGTGAAGCATCTAAGATGCTAATGCGAATTGCATTAGCGAAAGCTGGTGCAGACCCGGGTTATGGTTATGGGGGTTTTTTCAGGAAGGCGAGCCGTGGGATCTGGCGGAATCGCCACAGGTCGAGGCTCCATCGCTACCCTGCTGCGCACAGGGAAGCGATACTCATGTATAATCGATCGTAGCCGAGCGTGTTTGTGAGTTCCGCTGTGATCGCTAGAGTTGCTGTCTCCGCGAGTCAGTATTAATTTTTCTCAACTAAATACATGATATTCGACTATATTGTAGTTTTACTTTTCAACACAAGCTATTCGTTTAATTGTGATCCCGAAACCAGTGTGTAAACTAAAATTAAAGAATTAATTGCGAATAAAATAATCAATAGAAATACAGTGTTTATGTTTTCATTCCCGGCTGGTGATTGTTTCGTGTTTTTTCTTGTTGCGACGACGGACCAATAATTAATATGCTGGAGGAGGAAGTCATCCGAGTGTCCGTGGCACATTACTTCCTCTCCATAAGGCCATTTGAAAAAATTCTCACAGCTTCTTGTTCGGCTTCTCTTAGAAATGCTTTCCTGGTGTCTTCGTTTCGATGCTGTGTTTGGACTTTTGCGATGATCAGGTTTTGTGCTCTGTTTACTTCGTCGTAGTATTGAGTTAGATCTTTGCCTCCCTGTTTTATTTGTGTCATCTCTGCTTTCA
Source organism: Microdon myrmicae (assembly GCA_963931805.1). NCBI lineage: Eukaryota > Metazoa > Arthropoda > Insecta > Diptera > Syrphidae > Microdon > Microdon myrmicae. Next base: position 186,937,199 of record OZ007496.1, read on the forward strand.
GTACATACAGAGGTCTGTTGTCGGTGTATGTGAAGTCTAGGCGATCCAGGATTGCGTCGAAGTTAAATTTGGTGTTGTTGTTTACTAGGGGTAATGCCGCTTCACCTACAATCTTATTTCTGATTATTAGCAGGCCTTCGCAGTACTTCGTGTGTCCTTTGTGAGCCTCACATGCCTCCATTAGTGTCGTTGCGGCTTTCCTCCAAGTGGTGTATTCACCTTCTGTTCCACTGAACCTTGGTAGAGATTTAAATGCGTCCAGAATAGTGTCTGCCGGGCGGCCGTACTTGAACTCTAAGACTTGATGTTCCTCCAAATTTGTTGTTATTGCGGGTTGTAGTTTGTTAGTTTCCAGTGTCTGCTGGTTCATTACATTAGCCATCATTTGCATTTATTGTTTCATGACGGTTAGTTCTGCCTTCATTGCGATGTTGTCTGCCTCCATGTTTTGCATCTCTTCGGTTTCTGAGTCTCTGGATACTTTATCTGTGGGTTTTCTTAAGAGATTCATTTTTGACTTACCCTGTTTTATTTTCATCTGCTCTTTATATTCTCTGGTTTGATTTCTCTATTATTCTTTTCCCTGAATGATTTTTTTTGTCGTCTCTGGGCTTGATTTTCTATTTTTATTTTACTAAATGATTTTTTTTTGTTATCGTGTCCCCTTCGCTGGACGTTGTTCCTTTGGAAGAATTCCTTGCACCGAGTCCTTCCTGAACGATGGAGTATTTCTATGGATATTCTGGTTTTTTTAAACACTCCACAGTGTTGGTCCGTTACCCTGATCGAATTTTGTAGGAAAAAAAAACGATTGGCAGGATCGCCAGTTATTTTGTGCTGTTTCTGGAGAAAATATTTTCAAACGAAAAGACCCTTGTCTTTGTTTATTTAGAAACTATGTTTCCTTTTATTATTTTCCTCCTCTGAGCAGCTCGTGTATTCGAGTCCGTAGTCAGACAGGATCTCTTATCATACATTTCGAACTTAACTCTAATTATATTTTTCGAATCTATTAATATCTTAAATCTATTAGGTAAAACAGGTTTTGAAGTACCTGTGTTTCTATTATTAAAATACAGTGGTTCACGTTTTCTTTTGTTTGTGTTTTGGGAATGACATTAAGTTGAACAAATTTTGAAGTATCTGTGTTTTATGTTTTAATTGTTATTTGATGGCATCTCGGGGCGCCCACTCGGCGCTATAGGTTCGCCTCTCCCGAGAGAAGTGTAATAAAAAAAGTAACTTTGTTTGTGGCTGTAGTTATGATTATATGTCTAACAAAAAAAAATTAGGAAAACTTTGTGCCAACATTTTTTTTTCTGAATTTATTTAAAATTCAACTCAATTCCATTTTTTTTTTTATTTTATTTTTATTTACTTAAAAGAACTTAACTTAAATCTAATACTACTCTAATTCTAGAAAAGCTAAGTCTGATAATGCAGTGACTCTACCGACATTGGTAATGAGATCTTTATTAGTGCCGTTTAATATTATCGTCCCAGTCTGTTTGGGAGATGGCCCTACCGAGGCACAAGAGCTGTTATTCGATGCGCGTGACTTCACGGCCGTAGCACAATCGCCCATCTACGGATGATCTACTTACATGACAGATCAGCGGAATTCCGGATCTATCCTGTATAAGTCCTTTCATGTCCAAATCAAGGAACGCCTCTGGCGGAACAAAGTTGTTGCGATGAACGCTTTCAAAGTGCAGAGTAATTGGATAACAAGCCCCAAAAAGTAGGTCATCGGACGAGCTTATTGCTCTCGCAATATGTCCTGTGATTAATTTGATCATAAAATTATCCACCGTATTTATGTAGGCTTCAATATATAAAGTCTCATTTGAATAATACTTTTGATAGTCAGATTTCGGTAGTCGATATAATCTGAGACAACCTCTGAGACACTTCCTTTCGAACAGCCGTACCGGTCAACCATATATCAGCATTGGCGTTATGAATGATTAGCGTCATGCAGCCTTTAACTTTTACCCTGCTGTCAAGTTGGCTATTGTGAAATAGCCTCCTTGTCATAGCAAAAATTTTCCTCGCTTTGGCCAAAGCAGCTTCTACATGTTTGTTGAAATACAAATATTGGTCTAGCCAGATGCCAAGGTATTTAACTAAACTCTTGGTTTCCAGTTTATCTCCATGCGGCCCCACGATAACTGACTTTCGCCAGGTTTTTCTTGTGTCGTTCGTGGCTTTATATAATGAGGTTCTAAATAGGATGGCTTCACATTTCTGGAAGTTGATCTTAAGTTTCCAGTCATCGCAATAGCGCTGCACGTTGTTGAAGTCTCGCTATAGTAAACTATTTATGACCTCAACTTTGGGAGCTGTTCTGTAAATTATGAGATCGTCTGCGTACGCAATAGCCTGCGGAAGTGCATCCAACAAGTCGCTAATGTAAATGTTGAAAAGAATCGAAGAAAGTACTGCTCCCTGTTGCAAGCCATTCTTGATATTATACGTTAAAGCCTTATGTATGCCTTGTCTGACCAGTTTGTAATATAACCCTTCGATCCAGACGGTATCAAAGGCTTTTTCCAAGTCGATCAGACAGGCACATTTATTACATTGCATGTCGGAGACCAGTTTAGCAGCGGCACGTGTGGTGTCATGACCCGTCTTAAAGCCAATATGGTTATTCGGAACAATGTTCTTGTCGTCTACCCATTTAAGCAGAGATTTATGTTAATGGTCTTTTCGAATACTTTACTGATGCTTGGGAGTAAACTTATCGAACGCATGTTCATTGAGTTTGTACAGTCTTTGCTCTTTTTTTTGGGACGCACTGTATGATTGCCGTTTTCCAACGCGCTGGAAAGTGTACATTATTCAACGAATTAAACAGGACCTTGTATCGGATTTTCCAATAGGGACTTGACAACTTTGACTTTCACTAATCATCGAACTGTCACTGCCAATTTAGTCAGTTAACTCAACATTTTCATCATGGTCAAGTACACGTACGAACAACGTCTGCAAATTATAAAAATTTACAACTGACATTTGGAGTCGGTGACCGCAACTTTAACAGCGTTAACTCCAATTTTCGGTCGTAATTCTCGCCCTAGTAGACAGGAAATAACAAGTTTAGGGCAAAAATTTGAGTCCACATATTCGTTATGTGATATTGCAGTGCCAGTGAGACAACGGGTTGGTCGAAGTGTCGAAAATATCGCTGCCGTTCAGGCGTCTGTACCAAACGATCCAAATCAGTCAATTCCACGGCGTTCTCAAGAATTGGGCATCGCCCAGACCACTTTATGACAAATTTTGCGTAAGGATCTTGGTTTACACCCATACAAGATCAAGCTGACTCAAGAATTGAAGCTGATGGACCATTTGAAGCGACGTGCGTTCTCCGATTGAGCTCTGGAAAAGATGCGCCAAGATGATGAATTTCATCGCAAAATCATCTTCAGTGACGAAGCTCATTTTTGGCTCAATGGGTTCGTCAATAAGCAAAACATGCGTTATTGATCGGGTAAAAATCCACATGTGCTTCATGAATCACCACTTCATCCACAAAAAATAACTGTTTGGTGCGGTTTGCATGCCGGCGGCGTCATTGGGCCATATTTTTTCGTCGACGATAACGATCGTCACGTTACTGTGAATGGTCATCGTTATCGCGCCATGATTACCGATTATTTTTGGCCCGAATTGGAAGATATGGACTTGGGCGACATGTGGATTTAACAGGACGGTGCCACAAGCCACACAGCACACGATACAATCGATTTATTGAAGAGTAAGTTTGATGAGCGTGTTATCTCAAGAAATGGGCCAGTCGGTTGGCCGCCTCGTTCGTACGATTTAACGCCTCTAGACTATTTTCTTTAGGGCTACGTCAGGTCACTGGCCTATGCCAACAAGCCGACGACGTTGGAAGAGCTCAGAGCCAACATTGAACGCGAAATAGCGGCCGTTTCGGCCGAAATGTGTGGCCGAGTCATCGAGAATTGAGTCCAATGAATCGACCGCTGCAAACGTGCCTGCGGTGGCCACATGAACGAAGTCGAGTTCCATTCATAAATGTTTTGATTGTACTTTAAGCCGATAATAAAGTTTTTGAAATATTTCAAACGGTTTGCGTTTTATTTTAAAAAAAGTTGTCAAATTCCTATTGGAAAACTGATATATATATATATATACATATACATATATACATACACACATACATATATACTTTTTTTTTAATTTTTTTTTTTTTTTTTTTTTTTAATGCTTGCTAAACTTAACTTAAATCTTATACTACACTAATCCTAGAAAACCGATCTCTGTGTTAGCTGGCTGATGGTGCATTTATATATACTGTTGTCATCTCGGGGAGATTATTGAGTACGATGTACGATACTCCATCTATTCCCACTGATTTTTTGTTACTCAATGAGTCGAAGATACCCTGGATTCCTTCCTTCGTAATTAAAAGGCTATTAGCCCTAACATTGGCATTAATGTCATTTGACAAATTATCGTCACTGAATTCTGTAAAACCGATTGCCAAAGTGAAGTTTAATTTCGGAGGTGCAGGTGATTCAGTAGAGCTCTGTCCTCCAAGCCGTGACTTCAGTGAAAGCTTTCATTCACCTTGTACATTTCCTGAAAGACAGTTCCCAGAGCGTTCACCTTTTCCAAAGGATCTTCGATCACGAAGAGCTCGTTATTGAGGATAGCGCTCTCTGTATCTATGCCAATGTTGATTAGCAGCTGCTTGTTTACATCAGTACGTAGAATTTGGAGACAATGATTCTGGTTTTATTTATTTCTCCTGACTATTTTATTTATTTGTGGGAATATTTTCGGTTTATTACTTTTTATAGCTCGAATTCTGTTGTTCCAATACAAATTTGTTGCTAATCTATAGTTAGCTTGAAGTAATTGTTGGAGGTATTTTAATCGGGATTTCAGTGATATTATCCCCCGGTCTTGTCTGCCTGTAAACTGTCGGTGTAATTGTTTTAGTGTTGATAGCGGTCTGCTCTTTTTTTTGAGGAGCGCGTTTATTGTTGTGTTTCTGTACATGTTTATGTGATCTGTAACTGTTGTTTTAGGAATTGTTTTCTCCATTGTTCGTTTTATGGTTTCCTCCATTTGTTGGATGTATTTCTCGATTTCGTCATTTGTACAACTTAGGGGGTTGTGGCGGTTCCGCCAAGCCCCACTGTTACTTACCTGCAAAACCCCCATAACTACATCCCAATCGGCATAAGTTTTCCTTAATGCAATCGCAATCGCACCTTAAGTGCTTTACGCATCTAGGTTATCAAATTTATTTAACCTAAAAGTCCCTGTTAAAGAATTCCTACCTTTTCATGCATCTCGTCGCATACAAATTGCCTATAAGAATTCTTTCCATTATACAGGTGCATAAAACCAAAACCTACTCGGTACCTTCGGCTGCCAGGCAAATTCCAACCTTCCCACACCTGCACCGCAATCTCCCCGCAGCAAAAACATCTCCTCCCCAAGGACAGTTAATGCTTTCAATGCATTACCTGGAAAGGCCTGCAAAGAATTTTTCCTACATGGGGATTCATACATATATCAATGCATTAGCGACCCAGAACCGAATTTCCAATTAGTGTAGATATTCACACTAGAGTTCGATCCTGGCGTCGCCATAGATGCCACGTACAATTGACACCGATTGTATATACAAACCGTCATTGTATAACCCTCTAATCTGCTTTGCAATGGCTTGCAACTATCGATACAGCTGCAAGCACTTTACCCAGAAATGCTCCTTTGTTTGAATCTCCAATCATCGACTTCACGCATAGCCGCCGGATTGAATTCAAAGCATAAACAATGCAAATATAGAATCGGTTTCCCACAAACGAATTTCCCTGCATATACAAATTCAAGCAAGGGATTCGTTTAGTCCACCAACCCATTAGCACCTTTTCCCAATGTTTATTCGTATATTTACACAAGGGCATCACTCATCTAAGACTTTTATGATGCCCTCGTCTCATCTTTTCTCTTACCACATTTCTTCGTTGTGTCGTCGTCCATTTATTTAGACGCGATGCACTTCATAGACAACGATCTTCTCGATCCCTCGGTCCTTGCCGCCTGCCTGCTTTGTTTTGCCATTGCCTTCGCGCATGGGTAAACAACACAGATCTGAACGATCACACACATACCATCATGATCTCCATTACGAGATCTGGTTTTCTATTCCACCAAGAGAGACTTTACGTTTCTCTGATGGTAAGTAAATACATATCGTTAGTGGAGAGGATATCTACCACCACCCTACAAACTCACCCCAAACGAGGGTTGAATCTTTGAGTAAAATTACATACACCGACCACCACGGTTGTTGCCGCTCCCGTTCTCCGGCGCGCGGCGGAGAAGCGTAGAAATATCGAAGTCGTGTCGGGAAAGAAGTGTTTCATCTCGCATAAAATTTATAAAAATCAATTTAATATTAAATATAAGTTCATTGACAATAAAAAAATTGTTTATGCATAAACAACATCGCCTGAGTGTTTTGTTTCTGTGTTGTGTCCGCTCGGTTGCGAAGGTCAACCATCGTTTTCTTCCTCCTTGCGTTGTGAGCAGTGTCCGCGTGAACAATAGACGATGAGGATGGAAGTGAACCTAGTGCCCGTGTCTGGCACATACTTCCTCCCCACAGGGTTTTATTGTATTTATTCATACTGTTTGTTGTCAAAGATGAAATTTGTAGCAGGGTGGGAATGATAACATCTGTACTTAATATAACAGCTTATAATTAGGTGTTGGTTTAATATTTTACCGTTCCTCATATTTGTGAGTTATCAACCAACTTTCGTCCATGACGATCCAATAATTCATGAGTATTAAAATTTCTTGACGAATAATATATATTGATTTAGACTGTCATTGTCTTCACATGCGGATATGATTACAATGCATTTGCTAAGCAATACATAATTGGAATGGCTACATGAAATATGATTACGCTAAACAATTTATGACAAACCCAACGGCTTCTTTTACCAGAAAGTACTAATTGCATTACCATGTCTTTTTTTTTTGGCTAAGGTTCATTTTATGAAATGTTGTCCCCTTCTTTGATATCCCCGCTTGTCGAAAGACTTAATGCCAACTGAAACTGATTGTATAGAATAAGTTAGCTAAGTTTTATGCAATGTTTCTCTTATATAAATAAAACATACTTGTTTGAAAGAATTTTAATTCCTCAAAACTCTGTTATCGAGATTGTCTGCATAGGTTGTTATATTATAGAACAGTAAGCACCTCCAAGTAGTGCTTTTGAAACTTATGTTAAGTTTAATTTGATAGCATCCCTTAAGAGCATGGCGCAAGGCTAATAACCTTGCCCGGAAAAACAAATTATTATGGAAAATTTAATAAGGTTAGTCAGACTTGTTAAATAAGACCGGATCCCGGTTGTAGTGCCGATGATGATGATGATCCCTTAAGACAAATATTTCTCAGAGATATTGATTTACTGAGACAGGTTTTCACTTATTCCTCGGACACAGATGAAGATCCGTGATTCAGTCTACCGTCAGTGTTATTGGCTTATACTATTTCTCAACAAAATGTTGTTGTCATATCGAAATTCAAGTTAAGGTAATTTATTTACATTAAGAATTCTTGAAGATATTACGTCTTACTAAATGCCATTTCATATTCGTCTCTATAATTACGTAATTTGATTTAGAGGAGGAGAAATCAGGTTCCACATCTGCAAATGAAATTCGATTGTATTAGGTTTATTAATTTCTTAGCGTTGACGTTTGGTTCAATTAAAGATACTGCAGGAATTAAAATTGTATTGATCTATACGAACGTATATCGAATATCGGTGACCTGATAATTGAATCATGAATTTTATACTTCAATATACTTTTGCACCGTGATATGCTTTACAAAAGAGTTTGTTTGAAAACTTGTTATAAAAGAGCCAGTTCTTGTTGAGAGATTGATTATAGAAAATACGTTTTGGGCTTAACAATCTTTCAACCTCGTGGTATGGTTTCATTCAAATATGATTTTAAATTGTCGATAGACTTTTGCCACATGGAAGTAGTAATGATCTTTGAAAGATTTTCCTACACCTTTGAGTGAAGTGCGGAGTTATTAGATCCGTATTTCATGAATAACAATCTTCCACGCTACTTATAATTTCTTCAAGTAGGAAAAAAAAAAATAAAAACATTAATAATAAAAATTCAGATGCTCCAGATGTCCGATCATACGCTGTGACATACAATCATCTACTCCCCTTATTTTTCTATTAAGATAAATTGTCATAAGTCCTCTACAGGAATAATGATAGGTTCTCCATGCACGGGGGTAATACGAGGGTTGCCTCTTATGTTTCGGGATTTGGCAACCCTAGTGTTGCAATCCGGCAATTGACAGCTCTGTCGTAAAGTTGGACATTTTTGAGGTTATACGCACTCAGAACGTTTTGACATACGAGCGCTATTTGTGTTGTTTACAGTAACTTAAAAGATTCATCTCGGCCCAAAAATGAAATTAAATCGTCAACATTTTCGTGCGATTATTTTTTACAACTTTCGGCGTGGATTAACTCAGCAACAGTGCATGGATGAACTTAATTCAATTTTTGGCGATGAAGCTCCATCAAGGACCAGTGTTTATCGATGGTATGGTGAATTCAATCGTGATCGTAGTTCACTCCAAGATGAATTTCGTGAAGGTCGTCCAAAATCAGTTGTTGTTCCGAAAACCATTGATGATGTGCGCGAACTGATATTGGAAGATCGTCATGTGACCTATCGTGAGATTGAGACAACCTTAGGCGTTAGTGGGGCCAGCATACATTCAATATTGCATAAACATTTGACTGTCAAAAAAATTTGTTCGCGTTGGATCCCACACAATTTGTCAATCGCCCAAAAAAAGGCTCGTGTCAATTGGTCGAAAGAAATGCTCAAAAACTACGGTCGCGGTGCTTCGAAACACGGCTATGACATCGTGACAGGTGATGAATCGTGGATTTACGCGTATGAGCCCGAAAGTAAACAGCAGTCGACTGTCTGGGTGTTTCAAGATGAGCCAAATTCAACAAAAGTTGTTCGCGCACGAAGCACTTCCAAGCAAATGGTCGCCTGTTTTTTCGGAAAAACTGGACATGTCGCAACCGTACCACTAGAACAACGCAGAACAGTCAATTCTGAGTGGTACACAACCATTTGTTTGCCAGTTGTCTTCCAAGAAATCGACAACTGCATTTTTGAGCACCCAAAACATCGATTTGATGGGTCATCCACCGTATAGTCCTGACTTGGCACCGAATGACTTTTTTTTATTCCCGTACGTAAAAAACAAACAGAGAGGTCAACGTTTTTCGACACCTGAAGAAGCGGTTGTTGCATTCAGAATGCATGTGTTGGAGATACCTCAATCAGAGTGGCAAAAGTGCTTCGACAATTGGTTCAAACGCATGCAAAAGTGTATAGATCTTCATGGGGAATATTTTGAAAAACAATAAAGTGATTTTCGATGATCAATATTTGTTTTTGTTCTCTAATCCCGAAATATAAAAGGCAACCCTCGTAGCGACAAAAAAAGACCTTTACACTTGGTATCTGTCATCAAAGCATTAAATAATATTAGTAAAAAGAATTGCCGGTTTCCTACACCTCAATGTTAATAAATAAATAAATAAATAAATAAATAAATATATATATATATATATATATATATATATATATATATATATATATATATATATATATATATATATATATTTATTTATAGATCTTTGGAATCTGTTCTAGATGCTATTATGTTTTTATCATCATTAAAAATGTAATTCACATTCCTTAACAGAAAAATACCTACCTCAATTATTCAGAGGAAAAGTTGGGGTGTAGTGCTTAGCAATTGCGCTACAAATCCCCTCATCCATATTTATATATCCAATTAATATCGCATACCTAAATCTATATCCAAACAATAATAATATATATAACAACTCAATCCAATAATTCTAACTAATATTCCCGATTGAATCAAATGCCTGATAAAATGAATCAAATGTTAATTTGTCGCCCATTGATTCAATTCCCAAAAATCCAAAATCTAAACTAAATGGGTGAAAATTTGAGATGTTCATTTTTCATTCATAAACGCAATTCCTAAAATCCATGACATGAAATCATGAAATGCGTATCTTTAAATGGATTTCAAGATAATCCATTCCAAGAATTTTTTTATTCGAATTCTATTCGTAGAACTCTGTTCCAATTGAAACGCACGACAAATCTTGTCAGCTCTCCCAGAAATTGTTAAGTACTTTTGATGGACAAACCTTAATCAGATATTATATAAAAGGGTAATGAATCCTGGTGTCGGCGGCCAGCGGTTAGAAAGGACACCCGGAAAGTTATAGGAACTGTCCTAAATATAAAGAGATAGTCCAAAGATCCAAGGAGACTCGAGCTAAACAAGTAGCCAAATCAGACTTCGGAAACGGGCCATACAAAATTTCATCCAAAATTGATTTGTATCCGCTGATAAGGTTAAAGGGATCCAAACAAACAGTATAATAACTCTTCCACCACCTCTCCCCCAAAACATATTCAAGTCCCTAAGCGATCCGCTATACAGGCCAACACAGCGCCACAAACCGAAGCGGCGGCACAAAAGCCTTCAAAGGAGAATGCTCAATATTCGAGAAACAGGTTAGTATCTCCCACTTGATTGAGAATATTCGACCTTGATATAAAAAACTCACGGCTCCTCGATAGTATAGTGGTTAGTATACCCGCCTGACACCCGGGAGACCGGGGTTCGTTTCCCCGTCGGGGAGCCTCTGGCGCAAGACTAATGACCTTGCCCAGAAAAAATAAATCATTATGGAAAATTTAACAAGCCTTAGAACTTGCTAAATAAGGCCAAGACCGGTCCCCGGTTGTAGTGCCGATGATGATGATAAAAAACTCACAACCGAGATTGAGAGGGATGCACTCCTTTTCACGGTATATGTAAGACATGCGCTTCAAAATGGATCCCAAAATTAAAGTTATCCTTATAAATGTCAACTCCCTCGTTTCGCTTTCAAACCGCATGATAGTCTCTGAAAGGATAACCGGACGGACGTGGTTCTTGTAACCGAAACTAGGTTGCATCCATGTCACCGTTCCGCTTTCCTAAACTTTTCCATGATTCGAAGAGGTCGAACCCTCACTGGCGGCCGCACCATCAACGGAGGCGGCACCTGTATACTAGTTAATAGCAAACTTCGCCATGAAGCTTTTGACCTCCCACATTATGAGTTATGATAGTATAGTGGTTAGTATACCCGCCTGTCACACGGAAGACCGGGGTTTGATTCCCTGTCGGGGAGCCTCTGGTGCAAGACTAATGACCTTGCCCGGAAAAAACAAATCATTATGAAAAATTTAACAAGCCTCAGGACTTGCTAAATAAGGCCAAGACTGGTTCCCGGTTGTAGTGCCGATGATGATGATGATTATTCCCACTGGAACAACTCAGCACAAAATTATACCAATTGTACACCCAAAACTCACATGCCCTCAACTTTGTCGTATCTACTGTTAGTATCCGAGGTAACTCAATTCTGGACATATTTTTCGTGTCCAAAGATTTACTTCTCCACATCACTCCTCCCTAAGTGTCGGTGGATGTATCTGACCACAATGCTGTGACCACGTTCATTCGTAGCTATCGAGCATGGCGGGCTCATACTGTTGTAATTATTACTACAGTGTTTTCTTGTAAATTAGAAAAATAAATCTATATGGTTATGAAATTGTTTAAATTTCTGGCGGGCGTCGCTTATCAAAGTCAAGTTTATGAAAAAATTGAGACTTGTCATTTCCACAAAAAAATTTGAGCTTAAGGCGTTATTACCATTGGATAATGTTCTGTGTTACTCACAGGGATTGAGTCATTACAACATCAAAATAATGTTCCTGTTGTAGTGCTCCAAAAAGCCCCACCACATTTTTCCATTCCTACATCCAAATCCTAGCTATATTACCCTAAAACCCAAAATCCTATCAAAACCCGAATTAACCCAAACATAAACCAAAATTCGCAATAAACGAATCAAACATTCGTTTATCGCCTAACATTTGCCCCCACGGCATAATTATAATCAAAATCCCAAATTAAAATCAAATTCACAATAAATGAATCTAATATTCGTTTCTACATTTGCCCCACGGCATCATTAAAACTTAAAATTCAGAGATCGTTATCTCTTTTGGAAAAATTCCATTAAATTAAACAAACAGACAACCGAAGCCCTTTAGATATCCACATCTGCACAATAAGTTCATAAGAATTCAAGAAACTGAATTCTGATCTTAAGTAAACACTGAGCATCTCCCTCAGGATACTAAAATTTTTGTACGAAATTGTGCATTTTGAGATACAAAACTCGATTTCTTTTCCTTTATAAAGGAATAGTTAAATGATCTCCGGGCCACAGTATAATATCGTCCATTGTCCCTGGAGGAAGAAATCCAGGAGAAAGGCCGCAGTTCAACATTATTACTTGTCCCTATAGGACATATATTTGAATTAAAGCTAGAAGGAAGAAATCCCAAGGTAAATCTTTAATAAAATTGAAACAATAAAACGTTTATGCTTAAGGAAACAAAGCAAACCTTGTTTTCATTTCTTACCTAACACCGGGTAAGTACCGCCGTGGTATCTCCGCAAAAGATACAATTTTCAGATTTGGAGTATCACTTGGCCCCCACGGAAAACCAGCGAAACCCAGGACTGAGGCCAAATCAAGGACGTTGCTCTTCCCTCTGGATCAGAGGAAGCACAGCGACGATCCCATGCTGAAGTGTGTTGTTTCAGGAGCGGTCTATTAAAGAGATCAGCCATCTTTTTTCAAGGATGGGGAGACGCGCTTGCTGAAACAGAAACCCACAACAGCAAAACACTATCATCTGACATCAATTTGTTGCTCCAAATATTGGATCATGGAATTACTTATATCTTTATTGCTTCCATGTAACTTAATTTTCTTCCATTAACTTAATTTTGTGTTTTTAATAAGTTTTCGGAACGTAATTCCTCATTTTGTACTGGCTTTGGGTTTCACATAACACAGTATGTCAAATGATAATAAACATTATGCAAACATTTATAAATAATTACATTCAACCGTTTTTTTCGAAAAAATCTAAAAAATGTTTAGCCCTCATGACGTGAAGTATACGCATATCTATTGTGCTACGGTCTATCAAGGCTCTTTAAATCCCAACATGTATCCAGATCATCCAAGCTACTGCTATACAAGACCATGGTCTTACCAGTACTTATTTTTGAAGCGTCTAAATCAACTTCGGCATGCTGTTTTCGATAGAGCGTAGCCATCGTATGTGACAACAAGAATTTCCTGTCATGCGTGCTTCAGGTGCAGGCTGATTTTTTTGAAAAATTGGTGCAGTAAATTCCCCACAAGTGCTCCGTTTTTCGAACGAAAGTCGATATGTTAAAGACTATGAAAAAGACTTCGATGAATAAGCACATACTGAATTTTTAAGCTTGGTTATGATCGTTTCTTACAAGATACGCTACCGTCTTAGAGTACAAGAATGCACTTTGGTAACGTCATTTGTTGGAAACAGCAGGAACTAATTTAAGGCCCTAATATAGTAGATCAAGAATTACAAACCTTGTCGAATTCGTTCCGTTTATTCTCTCAGTTTTAGAGAATGTCGAGAAAGTCGGTGTTATTGTATCTGAATTCGATAAGACTTCCAATTGATCATCTTCAAGTTGTTGGGTCCTTACTTTTATTATTATTATTATTTTTGGATTCGATTTCTCACCTCCTTTCTCAGCCATTTTCGGTATTCCAAAAGTCAAATGGATGCCCTTGCATATGAAACACAGTTTTTATAGCATTGACTTAAGGTATGTCTTATCTTCTTCCTTAACCATCTACAACGCGCACAAGGCATTTTATATTATACAAAAACGATACGGAGAGGGCCATTAATCACTTCTTTTTTACTTTTTGCTAATGGCATCAATATTTCCATCATAACTTTATTCCACTATACCTTAGTTCAGAAAATCAAGATGGGTTTCCCACTGAAAAAGCGCTTAGAGGTCGAAATGTCTAAGTGGTAATTTGTAACTTTGTCACGTAAGTGCGCCAAGCCTTTTCACTGGCTTGATCGCTTCCTCGAGCAGCCTATATTTCTCATTCAATCTTTCCACCACCTTGGTGTATTGTGTGATTGTGCGTACGGCACAGGGTTCTACTTCGTCTCCACAACTTTTCATGAACACTCCGATTGTTCCACCGCAGCAACAATGAGAACGGTTCACCAGGAGAAAACGGAAGGAAGTAAAACACATTAAAAACACCCAGGAACTGCAGTCAGGAAAGAAAACACTATTGTATGTTGTTCGCAATTAATTCTTTAATTTTATCGGTCAGCCGCAAGGTAAACACAAATTTAATAGATGTACATCATCAGCATCTAGTTCCAGAAAAAAAAAATGGATCGTGATATGCGCTCTACACTTTAATTGTTAATTGGATATATGCACTATTCAAAATCTTCGTTGACGATCTATACTCCGGGGTGAAAACTCGCGATTCTTACAACTCGATGCACTCGACTCTGGTGTGTATTATCTCCGGCGGAGAGCGGGAATGACGCGTGACCGTTCTGGTCCGCGAATGTAAAAGGACTCCCCGAGGATAGAACTCTGACAAGAATTCCATCCTAGGTTAAAGTTAAGGAAAGGGAAGAGAGAGAAAAACTTTTCTCTTAATGGTGTGACCGCCACAGAGATGCACTCTTTCAGTGCAGTGGTGTGTGTGTCTAGAACAAAGAAAGCCATAAAGTGCATTCCAAGGATACGATTTCGGTAAAGCAAATAAAACCGAAATCGTCGGATGCTAATGGGATCTTTGTTGGGACATGTGCGGCTAAACAAAGAAACAACGATGCGATGTGGAAATGTACTAATTGGTTGGTGGACGAAATAAATCCCCTGCTTGCATTTGTATATGCAGGGAAATCCGTTTGCGGGAAACGGATTCTATATTTGCATTGTTTATACTTTGAATTCAATTGATGCCAAGAGACGCGGAATGCGTATTTGCTTTGGTTTGCACATTGTGCGAGTCAGAGAATTTTTTTGCTGGAAGAAAAAGGTCGCCGGCCAATGTGTACGTAAAGAAATTTATCGTGCACAGGGCGAAGTTGGAAAATAGACGGCGCAATATTTATGATCCCTGGTGAAGGTTACAAAGTATGTAATTCATATCATTTGCTTACAGGAATTCGTCTAGGATATTGTCTGGCAACGTAGATGCCGAAATTCGTTTGGAATTCCTGATAAGCCAATAAAGAAATCTTACAGAGGATTGGTATGCAAAGAGAATGCATGAAAGGTAAGTTTTCTTTACAGGGACTTAAGGATCATAGATTTGATCTCTTTAATGCGTGAAGCATTTTCAGGTGCCTAATGCGATTGCATTGGCGAAAACTTATGTGTCTAGGGATGAGGTAATGGGGGTTTTTACGTAAGTGTACCGTGGGGTTTGGCGGCACCGCCACGCATTCATACTGAGAGATAATTCTTGAATTTAAATAATTCATCAAATTTATAGATTAAACGAGATCAACAACAGCGACTAAGAACTTCAGCTGCAATCTTTAAAGTTGTACCATCACCCGGTTTTGTTAAAACCTGTTTCAAAGTATTCTCCATTCCATACGAAACCAGATCCGTTTATATTTATATTTTTCTACTCCTTCTTCAAGCTCTGATGTATTACAATGCGGCAGTTAAGTGTGGCTTTCCTCTCAGGGAGTTTATGCGCTCATTATCTGTTTTCAATTCAAAGTCAGTTTCTTCGATATCTACTAGAGAATAAACGGTCTGGAGCATTGCAGCGTTAAAAAGACCATCTGAATTTCGTTGATTTGATTATCCTTAAGGAACTCAGCTGTCATTCATTAATCGATTCCTTGCAGACTCGGTCGATTACGGATCTTTTTCCACTTGTATTTTCTTCATCGTAAACCCTCGATATTGCCACGTTTTTTGTGGCTTATTGCACTTTTCAAGGCTGAAGGACCTTTGGCGGATTATTTCGTAAGGTCCCTGCTGGATGATGTCCTAGTGTTCCGCCGAACACTGCTTACTGTGGAGGAAAAATATACCAGCGGAGCGAACACAGTCAATAAATGAAACACGGAGCACTTGCTTTAAACTCTATTTATTGTTTTTTTTTTGTTTGTAGGCAATCACACGTATCTTTAGTTTTTGCGAGCCTCGACACACACGTAAGCCGATACACACACTCGACCGTTCGCTCCTTTTACTGTGCCGCGTCCGATTAAACAAAGTCAACTCGCGAATTAAAAAAAAACTGAACACATAATTTTTAATGTTGCCGTCGGTGGCAGTTCGGCAGAATTCTCGATCCTCACGTCCTCCTCGTCGCGTTGACGATCCCAATTAGACTGTCTATCTGCCCTCAACAATATCCTGCTCACACAGATACCCAGATTCAAACTGGTATCTGTATCTATCCGGAAAATATTCCCTATTTGCTCTGCTAACAGAACTTCCGAATTTCTGTTAGCAGCATGTTATCACATCCCCCGGGATATTTTGTAGTTTCCTGAAAGGGGAAAGTCATCTTTGCATACATCATTATTATCGCTGATAGAATTTCATTTCCACGGCCTTCTGTTTGCACAGAACATCTGGCGCCCAGACCAGAGATATTCGGCGATTGTTTTGACGTGCAGTCCGTGGGACTTATTTGAACTTGGTAACCGGAATCGAAATCCATTAGATCTTTATAATGGTGCGAAATTCTAGCGTGGCCGTGGGACCGGAGTATTGCCTTTGTTGGCTTAACTCCTCATAAATTATCGGATATCCCGTTGAGATATATTCGATTGCGATAGGTCGTGGCTGCCTTCTGTTGTTCAACGGATTTGGGTGGTCCTTGCGTTAGATTACCCGCACGTGCATCCGTTGATCGGCGCATTCTTTGATGATAGCAATTCTTTTGTATTGAATTTCGGAATTGCCGGTTCGATGAGGTGTTCCTGGGCGCAGGCAGCATGTATGGCATTTTGGGAATTGTTTTTTTTTAGGAATAGAACGCATGGATGTTTATACCTTTGTTTCAGGCATGAAGAGTTATAATTGTTGAGCTTGACCTAAAAAGCTTTGGGGACGTTCAGTTCCTTGCTTTTTGGTGTCGGTCTCAACGTTGGCTGGGAGTTGCAGGCCCTATCGAGGGACTTTGGGGCACGCGTCTGTGGGCGCGTGCAACGCTCTCAGGTAAGTAAGTTCTTTGAAGGTAGGAACCTTACCTGCGCGGAATTGTGCGTTCGTAGAACGCTACAGACCCATGCTGCGTCAGGTTAATACTACCATCTTCGGCTCCCTTAAGGTTTACCTAATCCATGTCTTGGATTATCTGGAACCTTACTTTTCTTGAATTTCTTTAAGTTAATATGCTTTCTTCGACTTTTCTAAGGTTAATCCAAGCACAACAGTTTCCGACTTCACTAAGGTTACTTCAAACACTACCATTTTCGACTTCCGTGAGGCTAAATCCTACCTTCTTCGACTTTCGTTAGGTTAATTGAAACACAACCGGTTTCGACATTAGTAAGGTTATATCACACTCTACTATTTTCCATTTCGATAGGTTATTTGCAGTACTCTTGTTTTAAAATTGATTTTCTTCGCTATCTATGCCAATCTTTGTTCTTAGTTTTAAGTAATAAAGTAGTTTTAAGTAAGCTATAGCTCGGATTAAGTCCAATAAACGGAGACTTTCAATCAATCAGTAAGATTGCCATCGACTGGTGAAAGTTAAATGTATTCTTCATCATCATCATCGGCACTACAGCCGGGATCCGGTCTTGGCCTTATTTAGCAACTCTCCCCACCGGTATCCGGTCCATATCCGAGACTTGTTAAATTGTACATAATAATTCGTTTTTCCGGGCAAGGCTATTAGCCTTGCGCTAATAAATTTATTCTTGGTTACGGATAATATCTTCTGAAGAAAACAACTCAACATTTTCAGTCCCAGGATTCACCCAATCATTTAATTACATGGTAATTGAAGTCGTCGTAATATGTCAACCTACCCGCTGAATTTCCATTTTGTTATTCTAAGTTTTTCTCTTATGAACTACTTGTCACCAAACTTGTTAAATTCACTCCGACAAAAATGAATCAATAAGAAAACTTAAGGAAAACAAAACTCAGCTTCACGGTTTGACCGCACCGTTAAACGGAACATTTATAAAAGTATATCTTTAGACTCACCTCATCGAGAAAAAGTTTTCTGAATCCTTCTCGTGTATGTTTACCATCACCTAGAGCTAAACTGCACTCGGAAATAAGAAGCCAACGGGTCTTTTCGCGTCGAACCTCAAGTTCCATAAAACTACAATTCTGGTCCATGTTCAGATTGTACTTGTCGAGGTATTCTATGATTTCACCTGTTTGTTCTGGCACGTCTTCAACATATGACGTACTCTCACTTTTGCCTTTACTCAGTGGCGGCCTACCTAAGGAGAGTTCCTCCGAGTCGTCCTTTGTTTCAGTCACGGGTATAACCGGCGCGGTAGAGAGCTCTTCCGGTCCAGATTTAATCACTTTTGGCGTAGGTACATCTATCACATTTGAATCGCTTTGATGGGTTTCGCTACTGGACGCTGATGTGTTCGGTTCACACGCCTGACGATTTCCATGAAGTTGTTCTAAGTAAGACGCGGCCGTTTGGAGAGCTTGCGATATGGGACAATTGTTTTCAGTGTTTACAGTAGCCGGAGCAGATTCGGGTACGGGCAAATCGTCCGAGAAGGAGACTTTTTTAGGGGTACGCACAGGCGGTGTGGGTGGTACTTCAAGGGAGTTTGTCGATGATATCGAACCCCGATGTTCGGCGGTCATGTAATCCGGAATATCCATTTTATCACTTTAGCGAATTTTTAGGACGACCTAATTTAATTCACAAAGATCGGTTTACGATCACTAGATCACTTTATCTCATCACGTTATTTCACTGAGCACAACTTTGAGTGACAACAATCGCACTCTCTTGATCGTAACTGACTGCAACACAATAAACTCACTCAATTGGATCGAGAGTATTTTACGATATTGATTGGAAGGACGGGTTTCTCTTCAAATCCTTTTTCTACTCGGCTATTTGAGATTAAGGTGAAAAGATTTACAACGCGCCACACAACACAACGAACTAAACTGAACTGAAAGTGAAAATCGCACACGACGATCGGCGTACCTATTGCGACTCAAATTAATCCGCACTTGGCGATCACTCACAAGATGCGACCTTGTGGACGAGGTGATCATACGGCTGTCCCTTAAACGAGGGGTAGAACGCTTCGTATCTCCGATTTACACCTGGATATCGGTCGTATCTGTACGGCTCCAAGTTACAGACAGTAATGTGCAGTATCTGCAGTGGTCAATTAGAAAAATGGAATTCTTGATGTTCTCGTATTCGTGACATATCGGAAAGACCTTATCGTCCAGTGTTGCTTCAACGTGCTTGAATTCGATCAATAGTTAAGCTGACCAAGCAGAGATATAGCCCAGAAGGGAGTGTGCCGTCTTGGACTGTCTTCTAAATGAAACTTGTTATTGAATTGAATTTCAGATTTTTGGCGAATCGATGACCTTACGAACTCGTTTAGCTGTTGGATTATAGTGACAACATATTAAATGGGCTTTTTTTTATTGTTAAGGAATTTGTATCTCTATCCGGTTGGTGTTGCAGTGGCATTGCAATTGTTTTATGGTATAATTTACATGGTGATGGTGAAAGAATTGTAACCTGAGAGTCGCATCAGTTTAGTTTTTGTCATGTCGTGGGGTTTTTAGTGTATTGAGGTCAAATGCCAAAGTGAAAATAATTGATTGTGCTTTAAAGAAATTCCAACGGGTTGCTGCCGACTCCGAAGGTGGCTGGTTTCGATATGATTCACGATCCATTAAAGGTGTGTTCGTTGGAATTCGGGACTTGAAAATTAATGGGCCTTACCAATAAAAGGTACTCCAACCATTGATGTCAGATGGTAATAAATGAAGAAGAAATTACGAACTTGGCATGAGTTGGAAGGCTTGAATGGAGGTCACTCCATTTAATAGGTGTCTTCAGCATTGTGGTCACTTTTTGACTGGTTTATTATATGCTGCCAAGGCTGCACAAGTTTGTGATGTTTCGTATTTAGCTCTCAGTTGCCATTTGTTTGGCTTTATTAATATCGTCTTAATGTTGAACTGTGGTACTTGGTTTTTTGTGCATTCGTGATTTTTGGTCTGATTCATTCTGGTTTCTTTGGATTTATTTTATTTATCTGCTTAAACTTATCACACTCTTTATACGTTTCATAATCATTTGTTTTTCTTTTTGTATTACTCAATTTATTATTCAACCGTACCACAATAACATAGAGTCGTCAGTGTAATACCCTTTTACATAGTCCGAAATGTTCCACAAATTTAAAGGGATATAATCTGTTATGAAGAAATGCCACAATGTCACACTGCTGACAGTTAAATAAGTTTACGCACAGTCCGAAATTTATCATAATTTAAACAAAATAAAGTCAATTATTGCACAATAACTACAAGAAGTCGTCAGTGAAACATGGGTATGCACGGTACTCTATTTTGTCGCAATTGTACAGACATTGATTTCATATTGTATCCAACTGTAGCAATATCTTGCAGTTGCCAGTCGAATTTGCCTACGCACAACCTGTAATTTTGTCAAAATCGTACAAGAATCATGTCAAATTTCGCCCATCCACATAAAATCGTCAGATTAATTAATATCCAATATCAGTTTAGGATCAATTTTAGCATGACGTGTATAACCGATTTATTTCGCCATATTTGACTTTCTTAATTACACCAAGGAGTAAAAATATGTAATGTTTGAATTCAAAAGTCTCGTTCTGGAGAACATTCGGTCAAAAATGACCAACACTTTTGTCGATCTACTCATGTTGATTGTGAATAAATCAAAAAAATATAAGAGAAAAAAGGAAGACTGCTCGGAAAATGCCAGAGGCTTTAGGGGTTACGTGGCTTTCGAAGGTTTAAACAAGTGTTTTCACCCGAAATTTGAGTTTTCGACAGAGTGGTAGGCAAAAAGTACAATTTTCAGTAAAATGTTTATCCCGTATTGCTTTCCAGAGCAAGTTGTGACCAGAGAAACCAAAAATCTTCATTTCGAGTACTCGATTTTTTTTTACTCTAACGCGCGAGTTATTTTTGTGAGTTAATAATTCGAGAAATAATTAAAAAATTTTCTTTTCGGAGTCTGACTCCTTTTTTTTATTACGAGGGTTGCCTTTTATATTTCGGGATTAGAGAACAAAAACAAATATTGATCATCGAAAATCACTTTATTGTTTTTCAAAATATTCCCCATGAAGATCTGTACACTTTTGCATGCGTTTGAACCAATTGTCGAAGCACTTTTGCCACTCTGATTGAGGTATCTCCAACACATGCATTCTGAATGCAGCAACCGCTTCTTCAGGTGTCGAAAAACGTTGACCTCTCAGTTTGTTTTTTACGTACGGGAATAAAAAGAAGTCATTCGGTGCCAAGTCAGGACTATACGGCGGATGACCCATCAAATCGATGTTTTGGGTGCTCAAAAATGCAGTTGTCGCAACCGATGTGTGAGAGCTCGCATTGTCGTGGTGAAGAGTGATCCGTCTTCGGTGGTTGGTTTTCCTGATTTCTTGAAAGACAACTGGCAAACAAATGGTTGTGTACCACTCAGAATTGACTGTTCTGCGTTGTTCTAATGGTACTGTGGGGTGTTTGTGCCAGGGCGTCAACACGGACGCAGGTTGAGCACAACACCACGGATCGTTCACTCACTCGACTGTCACTGCTCCGAAACTCCGATTAGTAAAACTCAGTAGTTCATCTAATACTTCTTCTTTATTAAGAGTCCAAAACAGAATAACACTTTTACATAAAACAAGGTATCAGAAGGTTTTACGGTTTTAGAATCCGAATTAACTGAATTTTGGCAACGTGTTGGGATTAATTTCATGAAGTTTTCTTAACGATAATTAAATTTCACTTAGTAACATATTGAACTGTCTATAGGAAGATTTGTATGTTGTACAACGGAAATTACATTGGCAAATCTTATTGGAATTAATCACAAAAGGTTTAAATGTTCACATCGATAATTAAACTGCACAAAGTAACATCTTGAACTGTTATAGGACGATTTGAATGTTGTACAACCAAAATTAAATATGATCTACCATATTGAAATTAATCATACAAGGTTTAAATGTTCACATCAATAATTAAACTGCGCTTATCGGAGTACACGACCTCCCCCCAGTGATGGTTGACACTTGACTCCCTGCTGCCGACGAAAACAAGGACATCGAAAAGAAAAACGCGAAAAGAGGAGGAGCTACACGATCGACTCGAGGTAGTCAATCGTGATTGGACCGGGAAATACGGCATACATTTCGTATGGCTGTGTATGCGTCGCATACAATCGTCCGGTGGTGATGGTGGTTGCGAACGTCGCAATTGCATCTCCTACGAATGTAAACAATGCATGGCCTGCGGCTGTGTACACAATTGATTGTGCAATACATGCCAGCAACAGAACCATCTGGGGTAAAAAAAAAAACAACACGAGCCGAAGATCTGGTCATCCTAGGAGAGGCCATAAATCAACATTTGAGTTGATGGGGTGTGAATTTCCTTAGGTCCGCCGACGGTTGGCGGCCGTTAATAGGGAATTGTATATACCATATCAATCTGTGGTGCAAATGCAATGTTTAGATATTGCAACGAATATAGGGTGCAGCCATTGCCAGATGTTAAAAGTAAACACTTGCTGGCTGCATCCAATTCGTTGCTTGTTTGCGGTCCCTGATCGGTGGAGACCGATAATAGGAAACCAGCTATTGCTGGTAATTAGGGAAATGTTTGGTTTGCATCAGCCGAAACCTTGTCGGCGGTGGCAAACCGATGGGACCTAATAGCCGCATGCTAGGGGTGCCATGGACAAACAAAAACAACGAGTAATCAATGAACTCCTTGTTGATTTTGTTTCCATGGCATAAGGCTATGGAAACGAGATGCCCTGGGTGCAATGCATGCCCGAGGATGAGATTTCCAATGCCACGGCTATGTGATAATCTTTGCCGTGGACTTAATGTTTTCAGATATTAATGCCTGCCCGAGGATGAATTTTCGATGCCACGGCTAAGTGATAAGCTTTGCCGTGGACTTAATGTTTTCAGGGATGGTGATGGAGAAAAAGGGGTTTGGAAGGAAAACCCCCACAGAAAAGGTAAGCTGCCTAACAGATATTCATGACAGTTATCCGATTGGGTAACTGTATTAATTCCAGCGATTTGGCTGGCGGTAAATGCCGTAGCAAGGTTACGTAACCTTGCTGAAGTTCGACTTAGAGGTAAGTCGCTTCGCCTGGAATAGTGGGGATCGAATGATGTATGGCTCTTCGGGCCCTGAAAAGCCCCACATCACTCCCTCCCCAGTGACGTAGTCACGAAACAGGTAAGGCAGATTAGGAGGAGGTTAGTTGGGTATGGGCGCGCGCTTGAGCGCGAGTACGGGGAGGTTGTGCCGGTGGAGTAGGAGTGGAATTCGTAGGTGGAGGTGATTCCGGAGCAGAAGCTTCCAGAAAACAGGGCTTAAGCCTTTTGACGCTGACCGTGGATCGCTTGCTTCTAATGTCGATCTCGAAGACGCGGTCACTGATGCGGCGGAAGACTTTGAATGGGCCATCATACGGTGGGTCGAGGGGTTTTTTGACCTTATCCACCCTGACAAAGACGTGCGTGCAGCTGTGCAGTTCAGGGTAGACGAAAAGTTTTTTGGAGCCGTGCCTGGTTACAGGGGTCGCCCTAACCTTACGTAGCAGGTCACGGAGATGTCCCAATTCACGAAGTTGGTCACGCGGGGTTTCGCCATTCAGGAAAAGTTCTCCTGGAAGAAGGAGGTTGGTACCGTAGGTAAGCTCTGCTGCCGAAGCCCCCAGGTCCTCCTTAATACTTGTCCTCAGGCCGAAGAGGACGGTTGGAAGGGCGTCAAACCATTGAGTGTCATTATGACACATGAGTGAGGCTTTTGGAGATCTATGCCAGCGCTCTATCATCCCATTAGATTGCGGGTGGTAGGCGGTGGTACGACTTCTTTGGCAGCCGAGAAGATTTGTTAGCTGCCTAAAAATTGTCGCCTCAAATTGTGGACCTCGGTCCGAAGTTATGGTGGTTGGTACACCGAAGCGTGTGACCCAAGTTGAATAAAAGGCCTTGGCGACTGATTCGGCAGTAACTGCCCGGAGAGGTGTCACCTCTGGCCATCGCGTGCAGCGATCCATCATAGTGAGGATATAAGAAAATCCTCTTGATGGAGTAAGCGTTCCCACTATGTCTATGTGGACATGGGCGAAGCGTGCCGTGGGAAGCTTGAATTGCGCTGGCTCCAGTACATTATGTCGCGCTACTTTGCAGCGCTGGCACTGGAGACAAGCACGGGCCCAACCGGTGAGATCTTTGTTCATCCGGGGCCAAATGAATTTGCGACGGACAGCAGCGGCTGTTGCTCGGCCGCTGGGGTGGGCTGGGTTGTGGTAAACCTGGAACACGCCCTTACGAAGTTTCTCGGGAATGTAAGGTCTAGCGGTTCCAGTGGAGACATCACACCAGATTTCGCCCAAAGGGTCGCGAAGGGTAATTTTCTTAAGCTCTAGTGCCGTATCGGCAGTTAGGAGGGACTTGAGCTGTTCGTCCTCCTCTTGAGCTAGGGCAAGGTCAGTGTTATTCAAGGCGGTACGCAAATGAATCGTATCGATTCGGGAAAGGGCGTCCGCCATGACATTCTGTTTACCGGAGATATGCCTGATCTCCGTAGAATATTGCCCAATGAGGTCTAATTGACGCTCTTGTCGGGGGGAGGCATTTCCCGACTTCTTCCGGAACGCATAGACCAATGGCTTGTGGTCTGTTAAGATGGAGAGTGAGCGACCTTCTATCATATGACGGAAGTATTTAACAGCGCTGTAGATCGCGAGTAATTCACGGTCGTAGGCGCTGTAACGTCGCTCAGTGGGACTCAGCTTCCTTGAGAAGAAACCAAGTGGTTCCGGTCGGCCTTCAATGTCCTGTTCAAGGACGGCTCCGATTGCGGTATCCGATGCGTCGCATTGGATGGAAAGTGCCGCTCCCTCAAGAGGGTATCGGAGTAAGGTAGCATTTGCCAATTGTTCTTTGGACAGTTGGAATGCTCTATCAGAGACTTCTGTCCGATTAATGGGGCGCTTATCATTGCGCTTAGCTCCTGTCAAAAATTCATTTAAGGGAGCTTGAACTTGGGCAGCGTTCTTCAGTGTTGGACGATAGAAGTTAAGCATGCCCAGAAATCGACGAAGCTCACTCACGTTAGTAGGTCGAGGATATTTCATGAGGGCCTCCACACGGTCTGGTAGTGGGCGATTGCCCTGGTTGTCAACGACATAACCCAGATAGGTGATTTGCTCCTTGGCGTATTGACACTTATCTGGGTTGATGACAAGACCGAATTCACGGAGGCGCTCTAGGACCTGACGTAAGTGGCGTTTATGTTCGGCGTGGTCTTTGGAGGCGATGAGAATGTCATCAAGATATGCATGGCAGCAATTAAGACCACGTAAAGCCGTGTCGATATAACGCTGGAATGTCTGTGCGGCATTCCTGAGGCCGAAAGTCATCACTTTGAACTCGAAGAGTCCGAAAGGTGTAATGACTGCGGTCTTGGGGATGTCTTCTGGTGCCACCGGAATTTGATGATATGCCCTGGTGAGATCCAGGGTAGTGAAGACATTGCACCCTCGTAACTTGTACGAAAAATCGTAGAGGTGTGCAATTGGGTATCTGTCCGGGACAGTTGCTGCGTTCGACAGCCTGTAATCGCCACATGGGCGCCACTCACCAGAACGTTTCTTCACTAAGTGGAGTGGGCTTGCTCAGGGACTGTCCGCCGGTTGGCAGATACCTAGTTCGATCATGTGCTCGACTTCCGCGCGCGCCGCACGTAATTTTTCAGGAGCCAGTCGACGTGGACGCTGGCTCACCGGGGGACCACGTGTTTCTATATGATGAAACACCGTGGCTTTATGTCGGCGTTGGTTAGGTAGAGGAATTGTCGTATTAACAAATTCCTGTACCATGACCTGAAACGGGTCTGTGCACTCTGTGGTCCCTGAAGTTGCCGCTGGAGATGCCGTCATGGGAAAGGGGGGTGCGGTTGGAGCCACTAGTCTGTTGTGGGTCGAATCGACCAACAGATTATGTGCACCTAATAGGTCGGAACCTATCAGGGGTTCATTTACGTCCGCAATGACGAAACGCCAAGTGATCGGACGACGAAGACCCAATTGCAGTGTCAGCTTTTTACGTCCGTACGTAAGTATCGGCGTATTATTTGCAGCTGACAATTTAAGTGCAGCAGGCACGCGGTTACGCGGAGCAAACGATCGCGGGAGGACTGAAATATCGGCGCCGGTATCGACAGTAAAAGCGATATTCAGTTTAGAATCCCGGACGGTTAGGCGACTTATCGTATGGGTGCCGGCCGATTGCGCGAGGGGGTCGGTCGGCAAAATTAGTTTAAAGGGCGCCTTTGGGTGGTGGGTGGTTGTGTCCAACCACAAGGCGCCTTGCAATTAAATGCGCGATCACCATATCGTTGGTGATTGGCGCACCAAGGGAGAGTAACGGCATTATCAGTTATATTCGTCCTATTGGTATTGCCGTTACGGGGAGGTCGAGCCGGAGCTCGCTGAGAATTGGCCCGGTGAGGGCCATTTTGAGAGGAATTGGCCCTCTGTGGGGCATTTTGAGGGATATAGGCCCTCTGAGGGGCAGTTTGGAAGGAATTCTGCTGATTGAGAGGACGGCTCGGCATGGCACGATTCTGGGCGCCTCGAGGATTGTTTCTCACCTCCGCGCGAAATTGACTTATCTCGTGGAGGAGTGAGGTTTGGAGCGCCCGCAGATCAGCAGGAGTTAATTGGGGTGGCGAACTTCCCTGACTGACGTTGGGCCTTGCCTCTGGATTCCTCTGTGGGAAATTGGTTGAGGCTGGCCGTCTGTGAGGTAACTGGGTTTGAGGAGGAAGGTGAATTGGATCCAATTGAGGGGCTGTAAAAGGTAGACGAGGGTGCCGTGTAGGCTGGGCGGCGTGTTGAGAAACCGCCGCTACCTGGTACGCAGGTGGCTCAGAATACTGATCTGAGCTTTCCATAATTGCGTCCGCAATTTTGGATAAATAGCCCAAACTCTGGTTCTCTACTCTATAAGTGCCGAACGGGCATGTTGGGGAAGACACCTCAAAAAGTGAGGCCTTATTAGGTCGTCCCCAATCCTGGTCCCCGCTAAAGAGCGTAAATGGGTCAGGAAAAGAGATGGTCTTGTGGGGAGGTGAAGTATTGATGCCGGACACGGGCACACGGTTCACTTCACTCCCCATCCTCACCGAAACAAAGTCCACCAGTTAACAAATCGAAAAATTGTCACACACAAGAAGTAAAACTCCGCCACAAGACAGTTAAATGAAATTTATAAATTGTTTATTGTTTGTCTTTTACATTTTTGTATGATTTATACGTTTTCACAAAAACTATTGAACACTTCGTATGAACTTAAGGATATTGTTTTATCAAAGAGACTGTTGTATACCGATTTTTTTTTTTGCCGCACTATATGTTTTCAATAATAAACAATTTGGGATCAATAAATTTACGTTATTTCATAGATTCACGGATAAATTTACGTGGAAAAATAAACTAAAACTTCCTAGAGTTGAAAAATAAAACACACACGACTCACGGGGGTGCGAACTCCGACGCACCCCTCGATGGTAAAGGGGTGGCCCATCGTATCTACGCGTACCGAGCGCAAAGGTAGCGTAGTGGAGACCCGACCGACTTGGTCTGGTGATGGAATGAGACTCAAACGATATCCTCTCCAATAAGGATATCGTTTTTTACCTACCACCAGGGAAACGTAAAGTCTCTCTTGGTGGTATAGGAAACCAGATCTTGTAATACAGGTCATGGTGGTATGTGTGGGATCGTTGAGATCAATGCTATTCACACGTGCAGTGGAACAGCGAAACAGGCAGGCGGCAAAGACAAAAGAAAAGGCGACCAAATGGTTCGCTCTTTAATGAGGGTCATGTTTATACGATGCCTCGTCGCTATTTTCGACGTTAGGAGAAAAAGGTGCTAAAAGCAAATTGGATGTTTATGGCATCTCTGGCTGCAATAGAAACCGGGTTCATATTTGCATTAGGAAATGCTGGAGAATTTGGTTTCAGCGTCTATTGCGCTAATTATATGCAGCTGCTTGGGTTGTTTGTTGGTAAGACAAACAAAAAAAGGTTGCCAGGCAATGTATATGAAAAGGTATATGGCGCGGCTGGGAAAATAGACGGCGCGATATTTATGGTATTTGTCTGGTACCGAATTGGTTCAGAATACCAAATAAGCAAACAAAGAAATCTTATGAAAAATTGTATGCGAAGGGATGCATGAAGGTAAGTTTTCTTTATAGGGATTTTAGGGTTAAAATAATTGGGTCTGTTTGATGCGTGAAGCATCTAAGATGCTAATGCGAATTGCATTAGCGAAAGCTGGTGCAGACCCGGGTTATGGTTATGGGGGTTTTTTCAGGAAGGCGAGCCGTGGGATCTGGCGGAATCGCCACAGTCTCATCCCAGAAAGGTTGGTTACAGCAGCTAAGCGTTGTTGCCGCACACTTCCGGGCTCATCCAAAGCGTCGAGCAGAGCTTGACGCATGTTGCTATAAGCGTTGCGGTCGGCCGACCTAATGATGTGGGCAACATGCGGTCGCTGAGTGCGGTCAAGCACTTTCAACAGCTCGACTGCACGAAGTTGTTCGTCTTGCAAGTCAGAGGCCTGGAAGATGCGGTCTGCTACTGCAAACCAAAGGTCTGGGTCCTCCTCATCGAAGGGGGGAAGCCCTATATTTGAGTGACGAGTCCCATTCCCGAGGCTGGAAGCATCGTGGAATTCTTGAGGCTCTGATTGCCTATGAGCCTGTTGTGAGGTGCCGGCACAAGATGTGGGCATTATGATGCCAGAATCCACCAATTGGCCGGCACTAGGGGCGTTAGAGGAAGTCGGGAGTGCGTCAGAAGAAGCAGGTTGAGGTCGATTAACGACACTGGGGGCAACCGGTGGTGCCAGGGGGGTAGGTAGTGTAGGTGGGTCCTGATCGGTATCGAGTTGATCAGCCGGGAAGTCGACGCTGGAGGCGTCGTGAAATTCAAGGGGCTCGGATTGTTCCTGAGCCTTTCTGACCAAGGTGTTCCGCGTGTTGACCATTGTGGGTAGTGACGCGAAACGGGAATTAAAGGCGTAAAAGGACGCGAAGAGTTGGGGAAAAAGGCCAAAAGAGTCAAAAGGAGTCGCAGATGGTCGAGTAGAGTCGCGATGTAAGCGGTGCGGAGCGGAATGGAGTCAAACGGTGGTCGATAGGTCGCGAATAACGGATAGGACTGTATTATACAGCTTAATCCTAAAATAATTAACTTTATTTTAAATTATTGAACCGTAATAAGAATTAACAAAAAAAAACGAAGTTCAAATCTCGCGGACGTGCGGGTATATAAAGGTGTGTGGGTGTAAGTTATTATCGTAAAACCCTGATTTCAATATTACCATGTACCCTGAAGGGGTTTACAATATTTATTATTTAAAATATATATTAACAGGGTATTTCACGTTTTGTTTTAGATTTCTTTTAAAATCCTTAATTGTTTTATTGCAATGATAAGAATCCTCATTAGTCTCACTAAACTATTCGTATAGTTTATTCTAAAGTCAGTTGTAGTTAGTCAGACTGCAATTAGCTTTATGTTCGGTACTATGCGTATTTTTAAATATTGCTGTTTATTTATTTAAAAGAAATAGGTTTACGTTAGGTACTGAATTCTAATAAGTAAACTCGCACATTGCATTGTTACGTCAGTGATACGCTCCAGGTATCCCATGTAACATTCTCTTAGTGACGCGTCTCAACCTTGATCAACATTAATTATCTTATTCAAATATTTATGTAAAAATATGGACTCGCTTGAGGAGCGTGTTAATCACTAGTAGCAATGCGTTAGAGGAATCGATTACTTTGTTTTCGTAGTGTAAGTGTTTATTTTATCTCGCATATTGTGTTTCAATAAATTTATAATATAATTATTTGTCGTGTTAAAATTTGCTTTATATATGAACTTCTTAGCATTTAAATTGATGGATAAGGCTTGCAATTTGGCACATTCGACTTGAAAAACTTCTTTTTTGATAGATTAATAGCGGTGTTGTAATATTTTTGCCTAGTATGAGATCAGGACGTAGGGTATAGTGGTTATACCATAATGAATATGCGTATAAAAAAAAGATATAATATAATGGTTATATTGTTTAAAATTCTGTAGCAACCTTTCTATGCGGTTGGCTTTATGTTTGTTCACTATGCGAAATATTAAATTAATAAAGGGAAACGGAAATGTAAAAGGAAAAATTTGAAAGTGTATCTATTTTTTGATTTATTTAATGACCCTAAATCAGACAACATAACTATTTTCGAAAATATTTGATCTTTACAATCATATAATAACACTTATAATTTTTAATGTACTCTAGTGTGCACTCTTATAATTAATTGTTACACACTCCTAAGGAATTAATAAAATATTGAGCCAATTTCAACTAAGCCGAACGTTAATAACTACAAACGACACAATATATCGATTCTTATTTAGTTTTGTTATTTTCGGACTAGATGTACACGTAGCAGGTTTGTTAAATATATAAATCAGTACTTGAAGAGATAGCAATTTTTATTGCCCGAAAATGCAAAATGATTAAAAATTATGACATTTATGAAATTTATAGTAATTGTTTTTGTCTAAGCCTTTTTAATCTTTTAAAAAATTTTACAATACTGTCAGGGTTGCTAACACAGTTTACAATTAACTCTAAACCAAGAAAAACAGAAAAAGGAATACTTGCTACGGGTGCAAATGATGTTGTTGCTGATGTGGCTGTTGGTGGTCCGTGACTGCTTCCGGTGATGTTGCTGTTGATCTCTATAAGTCGTTGTTGTTCGCCAGGCTAAAGTTGGGTCGGGGTTCTTCTCACCCTTAAAATGTCTTTAATTGTTGGCACTTGTCACCGTTTCTGTATTGTGGTGTTGGTTGTATTTATAGTTCACTCACTTGTTTTGAAAAGGTTCAAAAAGGGTGGCGCGATCACACAAGAGTCAACAACATTGGGTTATATCCGAAGGTTGGTTGGAAAAGTCACCGGCACCGAGAAAGTCACTGTTTTTTAAAAGGACGGAACGGCACAATATTCGGACGTTAAGCGGTCAAAAGTCAGGTGAAGGCGTATGTCCACTGGTCGTGGTCACCAATGTGGTGTGTTTGTGCCAGGGCGTCAACACGGACGCAGGTTGAGCACAACACTACGGATCGTTCACTCACTCGACTGTCACTGCTCCGAAACTCCGATTAGTAAAACTCAGTAGTTCATCTAATACTTTTTCTTTATTAAGAGTACAAAACAGAATAACACTTTTACATAAAACAAGGTATCAGAAGGTTTTACGGTTTTAGAATCCGAATTAACTGAATTTTGGCAACGTGTTGGGATTAATTTCATGAAGTTTTCTTAACGATAATTAAATTTCACTTAGTAACATATTGAACTGTCTATAGGAAGATTTGTATGTTGTACAACGGAAATTACATTGGCAAATCTTATTGGAATTAATCACAAAAGGTTTAAATGTTCACATCGATAATTAAACTGCACAAAGTAACATCTTGAACTGTTATAGGACGATTTGAATGTTGTACAACCAAAATTAAATATGATCTACCATATTGAAATTAATCATACAAGGTTTAAATGTTCACATCAATAATTAAACTGCGCTTAGTACCATACTGAACTGTTATAGGACGATTTGAATGTTGTACAACCGAAATTAAATTGGTAAATCATATTGAAATTAATCATACAA
Source organism: Microdon myrmicae (assembly GCA_963931805.1). Lineage (NCBI taxonomy): Eukaryota > Metazoa > Arthropoda > Insecta > Diptera > Syrphidae > Microdon > Microdon myrmicae. Next base: position 186,969,331 of record OZ007496.1, read on the forward strand.
GGTTTAAATGTTCACATCAATAATTAAACTGCGCTTATCGGAGTACACGACCTCCCCCCAGTGATGGTTGACACTTGACTCCCTGCTGCCGACGAAAACAAGGACATCGAAAAGAAAAACGCTAAAAGAGGAGGAGCTACACGATCGACTCGAGGTAGTCAATCGTGATTGGACCGGGAAATACGGCATACATTTCGTATGTCTGTGTATGCGTCGCATACAATCGTCCGGTGGTGATGGTGGTTGCGAACGTCGCAATTGCATCTCCTACGAATGTAAACAATGCATGGCCTGCGGCTGTGTACACAATTGATTGTGCAATACATGCCAGCAACAGAACCATCTGGGGTAAAAAAAAAACAACACGAGCCGAAGATCTGGTCATCCTAGGAGAGGCCATAAATCAACATTTGAGTTGATGGGGTGTGAATTTCCTTAAGTCCGCCGACGGTTGGCGGCCGTTAATAGGGAATTGTATATACCATATCAATCTGTGGTCCAAATGCAATGTTTAGATATTGCAACGAATATAGGGTGCAGCCATTGCCAGATGTTAAAAGTAAACACTTGCTGGCTGCATCCAATTCGTTGCTTGTTTGCGGTCCCTGATCGGTGGAGACCGATAATAGGAAACCAGCTATTGCTGGTAATTAGGGAAATGTTTGGTTTGCATCAGCCGAAACCTTGTCGGCGGTGGCAAACCGATGGGACCTAATAGCCGCATGCTAGGGGTGCCATGGACAAACAAAAACAACGAGTAATCAATGAACTCCTTGTTGATTTTGTTTCCATGGCATAAGGCTATGGAAACGAGATGCCCTGGGTGCAATGCATGCCCGAGGATGAGATTTCCAATGCCACGGCTATGTGATAATCTTTGCCGTGGACTTAATGTTTTCAGATATTAATGCCTGCCCGAGGATGAATTTTCGATGCCACGGCTAAGTGATAAGCTTTGCCGTGGACTTAATGTTTTCAGGGATGGTGATGGAGAAAAAAGGGGTTTGGAAGGAAAACCCCCACAGAAAAGGTAAGCCGCCTAACAGATATTCATGACAGTTATCCGATTGGGTAACTGTATTAATTCCAGCGATTTGGCTGGCGGTAAATGCCGTAGCAAGGTTACGTAACCTTGCTGAAGTTCGACTTAGAGGTAAGTCGCTTCGCCTGGAATAGTGGGGATCGAATGATGTATGGCTCTTCGGGCCCTGAAAAGCCCCACAGTACGGTTGCGACATGTCCAGTTTTTCCGAAAAAACAGGCGACCATTTGCTTGGAAGTGCTTCGTGCGCGAACAACTTTTGTCGGATTTGGCTCATCTTGAAACACCCAGGCAGTCGACTGTTGTTTACTTTCGGGCTCATACGCGTAAATCCACGATTCATCACCTGTCACGATGTCATAGACGTGTTCCGAAGCACCGCGACCGTATTTTTTGAGCATTTCTTTCGACCAATTGACACGAGCCTTTTTTTGGGCGATTGACAAATTGTGTGGGATCCAACGCGAACAAATTTTTTTGACAGTCAAATGTTTATGCAATATTGAATGTATGCTGGTCCCACTAACGCCTAAGGTTGTCTCAATCTCACGATAGGTCACATGACGATCTTCCAATATCAGTTCGCGCACAGCATCAATGGTTTTCGGAACAACAACTGATTTTGGACGACCTTCACGAAATTCATCTTGGAGTGAACTACGACCACGATTGAATTCACCATACCATCGATAAACACTGGTCCTTGATGAAGCTTCATCGCCAAAAATTGAATTAAGTTCATCCATGCACTGTTGCTGAGTTAATCCACGCCGAAAGTAAATAATCGCACGAAAATGTTGACGATTTAATTCCATTTTTGGGCCGAGATGAATCTTTTAAGTTACTGTAAACAACACAAATAGCGCTCGTATGTCAAAACGTTCTGAGTGCGTATAACCTCAAAAATGTCCAACTTTACGACAGAGCTGTCAATTGCCGGATTGCAACACTAGGGTTGCCAAATCCCGAAACATAAGAGGCAACCATCGTATTTATTCACAAACAAAAAAAACGAATGTCAAGCAAACATCATTCGATCCGCACTATCCGGCTGGATAGGTTTAGATGAAGATTTTTGTCTACATCAGTTATTTATATACATTTCTTGTTTTTACTTAAATTCTATTATTTCTAAAGATAACAGAATCTACCTCAGGTAGTCACAAAATATCTACCTGTGTATATGTTAATAGGTAATTAAGGCAAATATAATTACATTATAACGACATGTAGCGTATACATGTCGGGTTTTGTTAATTGGTCTAAAATGTGAGATGCGTAAGTTATTATTTATGAATCAAGGTCATGTTGTCTCTAGTGTAGGGTTATATTTTTATTTAGATATTTCTTACCACCTTTGGGGTATTTTCCTTTTTTCAAGGGTCCAATATTGAAAAGCGATCATTGGGTTCTTTTATTTATTATTTATTTATTTATCTATTTAATTTTTCAATTTTTGGGCGTTGCCTCGACCTCTGGATCCCAAATCAAAAAAAAAAAAAAAAAAAAATTGTGGCGAGAAGGCCGAATTTAGCGAGACAGGACATATGTGTCCTTCATCTTGTCTCTGACTTCTGGTCAACTTGCGATAACCAGAATCACCCACATCCGTGAGGATGTTGGGCTCGGTCTCGCGGCATCTGAAAAGAAAAAAAAAAAAGGGGGGGGGCTATCCCATGATAGTGTGGACAGTGTTAGTCCAGGTGTTCTCTAACTACCTTTATAGAGGGATGGTGGGAAAGAAATCATACAAGACCGGTGGGTCTTGGGTGCGGTAGTAAACGCAGATCACGTCTTTGGCGTCTGATAATCTGCGCTTTGGTCGGTGTGTATGTTTGTGTTTGTGCCGTCTTGTACTGTGCGTTCGTGTGTTTGGTTTGTTAATAGTAGACCCTATGTGATGGGTCCAGGAATCCTCTATTATAGAGGGGAATGTTGTTGGGAAGGGTGCTTTCTTCAGTTTTGTACTGAAGAAGAAATTGCGGGGGTTTGATCCGAAGAGATCGAGAGAGAGAAGGGTCAAGAACGCAAGAGTCCCGTACAAGTAGGTTCTCGCTGTTCTGAATGTTTTCGAGGTACTTATATGCTAATTGAAGCAAGTACTCGTCGATAGGGGTAATGGAGGCGTCTTCGTATAGGTGAGAGTTGGGGTAATGATGACCGTCAGGCCTTCTAGAATGATTGGTGCATCTTCTGAGGAGTTTCCTTTCGAAAACCCGAAGTCTTTCCATTTGAGCCGAATATATGCAGGACCATATGGGAAAGGCGTACGATATTCCAGATCGGATTAGCTGCTTATAGCAGAGAAGCTTAACTTTGGTGTCAACTTTGTTCCTCCACTTCAAGATGTTGGGCAGTTGCTTAGACTGACCGAGGCCCCTTTGGAGAATGTGGGTCACATGTTTGATGAAATTCATTTTTGGGGTATAAGTGACCCCAAGATATTTCATCTTGTCCTGTGGTCTAATCGTAGTATCTCCCATTTTTATTCGAATATTCTGTGAATATCGAGAAGCAGGTTGGGAGTGTTTACTACTCAGAATTATGGCTACTGCTTTGGATGGATTAAGTCGGATTTTCCATCGACTGTAATACTGATACAGTTCGTCCAAGTGACGGTTGAGTCGATTTGTTGCGAGGTTAGGGCCTTTGGTTGACGTGTACACCAGGACGTCATCCGCATAGCATATTTGGTTTACTCTCCCGTCCACAGGGCGGGGAATATCGGAGGTGTAAATACTGATCTCGAATCGAAAATGCACTCCACTTTTATACTCTGTGGCAACAGAGATTTGTTAAAAATTTTATGTAAACGTTCCAAGAAGCACAAACCAGATTTTGTGTGCTTCAATTGGAATAGGATTCCCGGAAGTGTATACGAATTATTTGAATCAATTCTTGGAAGGAAAATCATGAAATGCATTTAGAGTTAAGCATTTCATGATGTTAGGATTATTAGGAATTGAATCAATGTACGACAGATGGATTTTGGTTTAATTTTGTCGTGCATATGATTCAATTGGATTATGGGTCAGGTAATTAGGAATTTGAATCAATGTGCGGCAAACTAACTTTTGGTTTAACTTGTCGCTCATATGATTCACTTGGATTAGGATTATAAGTAAGTGGGTGAGAGTAGTGATTTAGGATCACTACACTAGGTTTCGTATGTTGTAAGGGTCATGGGTTGGGATTGTGTTAACTCTCCCCCCCGTTAAACTACGGTGTCCTCACCGGAAAATTTCCTTAATTCTGATAACCTAGTGTTAAATATTTCTTGGTTTCTTTGGTTATTTCTATTGGCTTTATATTCGTTATAACGTTTACATCCGTTATTACTTAGGCATATGAAAATTATACATAGTATTATAATGCTTATAGTGATGATTATGCTTAGAGCTATTCTTTCCTCAAATGTTTTCCTCAAATGGGATTAGGAATGACTTAGAATCTAATATTTTACTTATTTTTATCGTTAATATTTACTGCAAAATCATTTATTTGTTCATCTAAGTTAACCTTTTTAATTCTATTTATTTCTACTTCGTATAAAACTTGATTAGGTATATTCCGGTATATATTTCCTTATAAACGTTGTGTTTACCTGATATTACAATTTTGTCTTGTGACAATTTAATTACTTCTTTATTTATTTATTTTTTTATAGATTTCATTACATTTAGCTGACTTCCCGCTTAATATATTTATTGTACATTCGTTGGCTTTAATTTTTTTTTTCAAATATGGTGTGTTAATTTATTGTTATAATTTTGTATGCCAAATATTTCTTTGTTACATACTACTGTGTTTGACAAAATTTCCGTAACCCATGGAATGTGTTTAGTGCCAAATTTGTGTATCTTTCACATTCGTTACTGTTCTTTGGATATTTATAAATTACAAAAATAATTTCATGTTTTCTTTATACTGTGTAAAAACTGTGAAATCATCATGCAAGCAGCAGAAGAGGTGGGCCTAGAAATAAACGAAGACAAAATGAAATACATGATTACGACGAGAGCAGGTGGACCTCAGAGAATACATACGAGTATAAACGTCAGGGGCAAGATATTTGAAAATGTCAAAGAATTTAAATATCTGGGAACAATACTGACGACCAGAAACGAAACGTCAAAGGAAATTAACAAAAGATTATATTCCGGCAACGCTAGTTGGCATGCAGCCAGTAAACTATTAAAATCCAAACTGCTATCACGTAATATAAAGCTCCGTGTCTATAGAACCATAATCATGCCGATTATTCTATACGGATGCGAAACATGGGCTCTCACAAAACGGGAAGAGAACAAATTCCGCGTATTCGAGAATACAGTTTTAAGGGGTATATTTGGCGGTAAATATGACGAGGAGTCAGGACAATGGAGGAAACTCCACAACCACGAATTGGAAGAGATATACCGCAAACCTACAATAGTGAGAGTGATCAAGTCGCGAAGATTAAGATGGGCCGGATACGTAGCGCGAATGGGTGATGATAGGACCGTGCATCGAATTCTTGACGGTAAACTAACGGGGAAGAGACCGACGGGACGGCCGCGACGGAGATGGGAGTACAATGTTAGATTGGACCTCGAGGAGATCGGATCGGATGATCGAACGTGGAAGGAGAGCGCACAGGACAGGGAATAATGGCGGAGCCGAGTCGGTGAGGTCATGAACTTCCGGGTTCCTACAGGCCAGTAAATAATAATAATAATAATAATGTTTTCTTTATACAAATGTCTCAGCGTAAATCCGAATATTAGTTAAAGGTATTAGTATTCGTTGTTTCGTCATGACATCTTTTAGTTCGTCCATATCTAAGGATTCTGTAAAGCATGTTCCTGCCTTGGCCGCTGCTAGGGTGTTTAATAGGTTTTCTGTTTGTTGTTTGGGAGTGGGTCTAATATCCTTGTTAGGTTAAACGGGTGAATGAGTATGGCTGTGTCTTTGTAAACGTAGGCTTCTTGTAGCCCTGTTGATATAAAGTTCTTGTTTTGTAATGGTATTATGGTTAGGTGAGTCATTGTTACAGCTATCTGGATTAATGATAAGCCGTATACGGTCTTTGTGAATAATTGTTCCATTGTTACTTGTCACTGTTGTTCCTTTGTCTTCAGCCACTATGTGTTTTATGTATCGTGTTGTTTCTTTACCGCGTCGATTTTTTTTCATCTATGTTATTTCGCCTGGTTTGAATTGTTTGTCTTTACGTTTTTTATTTTGGTGTTTATTTTGTTTCTTTTGTGCGTTCTCTAAATTTTGTGTAATGTCTGTTTCTGTTATTTAAAAAAATATTTCTATGGGTTTTTGTCCCGTCCCTGAGTGTATTGTTCTATTATATTGCCTAACCGCGTCGAATATAACGTCTGAGATTGTACTGCTACGATCGAATGCTAGATTTCGGCTAATCTCTAAGAGTGTGGAGTGGGCTCGTTCTATATTTGCGTTTGTTATCGAGTGTTGTGCTGGTGTATAAATATGGGTTACTTTCCTTTGGTTTGGCAAAAATTTTACTTTTGCTCCTTTCAGTGCTGGTGCGTTATCTGTCATGAGAGTTTCTGTAAATGGAAATACTTATGATAGTATCTCGTCTATCACTTCAGCTATGCCTAATTCGTTTGGAATATTCCGTATATATAGATATTTGCTATATGGGTCTATGACTGTTATGTATATTTTTTTTTCTACGTAAAATGTATGTAACTGTAAGTTCTTTCCTACGTCTGTCGGTACTGGTTTGTTCTTTATTATTTGCTTTACCGGATGTCTGTCGTACTTACACGTGAGGCAGGTTTCGCAGTTTTGGGCTATTTTTTTTTACATAGTTGTTTGTACGTTGGCCAAAAGAAGTTCTCAGCTATTTCTTTATTGTTGTTTTTGTGGTTCCTGTGTGCACGTTTGTGTGTTTCTTGGGTTATTCCCATTTGTTCATCTTCGTTCGTTATATCTTTTAATGAATTAGGTGCATGTACTATTTTTATGTTCTCGAAATTTTCCTCTATTATTTGTCTAATTTCGAAAAGTGTTATCTCATCGCAGTGTATAGCGTTTGTATGATTTGGGTCTATAATTGTTTTTAATCTTCTTACAACTTCTGATAAGTCTTTTAGCTTTAGATGGAACCTTTTGTATCCTTCGAATATAGTTTTACTGTCTAATTCGTTTGTCTCGGCAAATTCTATGTAAATTTGTCTTTTGAATTGATTGACTGGTTTTGGTATTGATTTTATTTTATAAACAGGTGAACTATATTCTGAGTGTATGGAAGATGTACTAGAGTTATTTATTTGTTGGCGACTTAGGGCGTCGGCTATTACGTTCTCTTTGCTTGGTTTGTAAACTACCTTGGCACCAAATTCCTCTATGAAGTTTTTCCATCGTTTGATCTTTGTGTTTGTATTTTTATCTCATATTGCGTAGGTTAGGGATTGATGATCGGTACATATTGTTAAATATGATATATCTTGTATGTATAATCTTAGTTTTTTTTAAAGCAAAAACTATGGCGTACAATTCCTTTTCGTTGGTGGCGTAGTTTTTTTCTGTTTCACTTAGAATTTTGGATACGAATGTAATGGGTGTTTTTCCCTGTGAAAGGACTGCTCCTATTGTAAAATTTGAGGCGTCAGTCGTTAGTTCGAATGATTTCGAATAGTCGGGTTAGGATAGTTCAAGACATTCTTCGAGGTGTCTTTTGAGATCCGAGAAACTTTGTTTTTCTTCGTCGTTTAGTTTTATTTTATAATTCGAACTCTGTTTTTGGGAAACCATTTGATCAGTCTTAAGCAAGTTCGTTAGGGGCTTCGCAACTGTGGCGTAGTTTTTGACGAACTTACGGTAGAATCCAGCCAAACCGAGGAAAGCCCGTAACTCTTTCAAATTCGTAGGCTGTGGGTATTTTCGAATGGTTTCTACTTTGTCAGGATCTGTTCGTATTGTTTTATGGCTTATCACGTAGCCTAGAAATTTGACGTAGTTTTTGAAGAAATGGGATTCTTCTTCTGAAATTGTTAGGTTTGCCTTATATAGGGCATCGAATATTTGTCTTACGTGACTCATGGGTTCTTCTTTGGATTTGGAGAAAACTATTATGTCGTCAATGTAGACGTAACAAAACTTTGTGATAAAGGGTCTTAGGATATCGTCAACGCAGCGTTGAAAAATTGCTGGAGCGTTTTTAAGTCCGAAGTCTAATCTGTTGTATTCGTACAAAGCTCCGTTGACCGCGAATGCCGTCTTTTCTTTGTCTTTTTCGTCAATTAAAATTTAGTGGAAGCCGGATTCTAAATCTATTGTCGAGAATATCTTTGCTTCGCCTAAGTTCTCAATTGTATGGATGATGTTAGGCATTGGGTATCTATCGTTTATTGTGGTTTCGTTTAATTTCCTATAGTCATTTACGAGACGTTTCTTGGGTGTTCCATCCGCGTTTAGACCTTTTTTTGGTACTATCCATATTGGTGAGCAATATGGCGAATGTGAAGGTCTAATTATGCCTCGTTTTAACAGTCCTTCTATTTCTTGGTTTACGAAGTCCTGGTCTGCAACCCTGTATGGGTATTGTTTTGACCACACAGGCTCGTCGGTTTTAGTTTTAATTGTTGCAATTATGTTAGTAGTGTATGGTAGGTTTTTGTCTATTCTTATGTTTCTATTCATTAATTTGTCTATTTCGTTCATAAATGTTTGGTCCTCTGTCGTGTAATTTATTTTTTGTTCTGTTTTATTTTGTGTTGTATGGGTTGTTAGGGTCTTTTCTGAAAAGTCTAAGAGGTCGTTCAGTTCGCGTTGTACTTCTATTCCTATTATTAAGTCGAATTCGTTTAATTCTGGAAGTTCGAAGAATTTTAACCTTTTCCCTGATATGTGAATGTTTCGTTGTTTATTAATGACACTTTTTCCATGGATTGTTTTGGAGTATGTCGGAGCTATGGGTATTGAGTAACTTAAATCTATTGACTTAGAACAATAATTCTGGGTTGCCCCCGGGTCTATTAAAATTTCGTATGTTTTGTTAGTTTCTTCGTTTTTTAATGTTAGTATTGGCAACCCTTTCCTTATGCTAAAAAAATATTCTTTGTATTTATTTTGACTTACGTTGTTCGTCATTGAGCTGGTTCGTGGGGCTGATTAGAGGTTGTTCATCCGTTGTTGTTCGTGCCTGTTGTTGGTTTGCTGATAGCTCTGGTATATTGGTCTTCTGGATGGGTTGTTGAATATGGAGTGGTTTATAGTTGATCTGTCTACATCCATTGGTTCTGGTTCATCTTGGTTTGTGAGCTGGCTTCTTCCTGTTGGTCTAAAGTATTGTCGGGATTCTCTATCGCTGTTGTACCTTTGTTGTCTGTCAAACTTTGGTGGGTGATGCTGTGATTGTTGGTCTTGGTTTCTTCTGGGTTGGAAGTTTTGGTTTTGGGTATAGTAGTTTTGGGTATTTCGCCTGTAAAAACCTCTGTCTGGTCTTTTAAAGTTCGGTGCCAGGTCGTGATTTCTGGTGTCGTGGTGTACTGCAAGTGCGATTCCATATGCTTCTGAGAGTGATTCGCATTTGTGGGCGTAGAGCGTCTGTTTCGTCATAATGTTGTTGAGTCCTTTCAGGAATACTCTTGTAGCTTCCGTTTCTGCTTCTTTGAAGAGTGTTTTTTTTTACCTCTGGATGTTTGTTCTCATATTGGATTTTTGATGTTACTGCATTTAACGCTCTATTTATTTCGTCGTAATATTTGCCTAGGGGGTTTTTCCTTGTTTTATGCTTGTCATATCTTCTTTTAATACGTACAGTGGTCGGTTATCGCTGTAGGCTGAGTCCAGTCTGTCAAGAATTGCCTCTAAACAAAATCTTGTCTGACAGTTTGTTAGTAGACGTGGTCCTTCCCCGACTATTTTATTTTTTATTATTGGCATATTTTGAGTGTCATTTATGTGCCTCACATGCTGTCATCAATTGGCGAGCGTTTTCCCACCATGATGGGTATTCGTCTGGGTTTCCATTGAATTTGTTTAGGTTTTTGAATCCTTCCAGATCTATGTCCTCGGGTCTCTGGAATGTGAACGGTATGTCTTTGTGTTCTGTGAGCTGTATGCGTTGTAGTCGAGTTTATCTGTTTTGCCTGACTTGCTCCTGCAATGTACTTATGGCACCGGCCATGTTCTGCATTTGTTGTATTAAGTGGGTTATGTTGGCTTTGAGTGATGCTATTTCTGCTGTCATCGAGGCTTCGTTTTCAGTTTCGGGTTCGCTCGTTAATGGCCTGTCCGATGTCGGTGTTGATCTCCTTCGGAATTTCTTTAGGTTTTTAATTTTCATTCACTGAATTGGTTTATCCTTATTGGCTTGATTTCTCTATTATTTTTTATTTCACTGAATTTCTTTATTTATTTTAGTTAATTTGGACACTTGAACTGCACTGCTGAAAAAAATGTTATATATAATTACCGTCTCCTTCGCTAGACGTTTGTTCCTCTGGTGCAAACAACCGCTTCCTGGAACGTGGAGAGACAGTCCTCAGTCTATCTTGTCGATGGTTTTAACTCTTCCGAGAGCTTGTTGTCCGTCTCGAAGTAATATTATACGACGAGTGGCAGGGTCGCCAGTTATTTTTGTGAGTTAATAATTCGAGAAATAATTAAAAAATTTTCTTTTCGAAGTCTGGCTCCTCTTTTTATTATTTATTCACAAAAAAAAAAAAACGAATGTCAAGCAGAACATCATTCGATCCGCACTCTCGGGCTGGATAGGTTTAGATGAAGATTTTTGTCTACATCAGTTATTTATATACATTTCTTGTTTTTACTTAAATTCTATTATTTCTAAAGATAACAGAATCTACCTCAGGTAGTCACAAAATATATACCTGTGTATATGTTAATAGGTAATTAAGGGAAATATAATTACATTATAACGACATGTAACGCATACATGTCGGGTTTTGTTAATTGGTCTAAAATATGAGATGCGTAAGTTATTATTTATGAATCAAGGTCATGTTGTCTCTAGGTTTCGTATGTTGTAACGGTCGTGGGTTGGGATTATGTTAACTCGCGCATAAGTGGGGATTTTGAAGTACCCTTAAATGTGAGAGCACAGTGCGAGCGGATGGAGAAGAAGTGGATAAGGAAAGGAGATGTCGATGTATATTGGTCTTGGATGTCTGAACATCACAACGGGCAGGAAACACATGACCAGGTAGAACATTCCACATTCGTGTGGTTCGGGTAAAGTTGACTCTCAATGTTTATTTATGCGCCTAAAGTCCACTTTCAACATGAGCTGATGCGCATTCACAGATTGACGGGTATCGCGGGAAAATGTCTAAAGGTGCGGAATACATTCAGCAAGTTCAGTTGAGCAACGACCGTGGTAAAACCTATAGAAAAGACATAACCATTATATGTTGCGCCTGTGTTCTAACGACGGAATTGATCGACTTACGCTTTTGCATCCGGTCGATCACGTGTAGTGCCATTTTTGGACGAATATACACCATTGTAAATAGGGGCCAGGTTGGATGGAGTGAAATATCTTTTGTATCTCTTAAGGAATCCCATACATTTGGCTGCACTTTTCGCAGCTTCAAATATGTGGTCATTCCAATTAAGAGTCGAATTAATTTGAGTGCCGAGGATTGATAATTCCTTGACTTTGTCGATGCAAGTGCTGTTCATAGACAGTATATATACTTTGGGGCTCACTTTTGACGACAAGGGCCAGCACTGCGTTTTTAAGGCATTGCATTCTACTCGGTTAGATAATCCCCACTGATATGTTTTGTTGAGGTCTGAATTCAATATATCAAGCATAAGTTGGGTGGTAGTGACGTTCGAAGAGTTTAGATGGGAGTGTTCATATGACTATGAGAAACTCAACGTGCCATCATCAGTCAACGAGTGAATTGGGTTGTGAGTAATTGACAAGAGATCATTTATAAAGATCAGGAAGAGAGTGGGTCAGAGTACAGAATACTGGGGAACACCTGCATTAATTTGATGGGAGACAGATTTGACACCATCAAGAACCACTTGAATTGAACGGCCAGAAAGATAGTCTTGTGGGATGGAGAAGTATTATTCCGGACACGGGCACACAGTTCACTTCTTCCCCATCAATCTTTGTCACTAAAAGTTTCGACAATGTTCCGCCAAACACAGTCAGAAAACTGTTCATCAAACGCGGAAGGATAACGATAACATCCCGGAACTGCGGCACAGAAGACGAAAGCACAATAACACACACTGGTTCCACAACACAGGACACGAAATGAAACGCACTGATTAGATGTTATGACAAAATGTGTTTTTTATTTTAATTAATTGAAAAACACTATTGTTGGATAACTTGTTTGAATTAATAGATTATTGTTCCGTTTCATTTTGTTATGGGATACTAAAATTTTATGGTAGCACTGCGTGAAAGTTACATTATGAAGTCAATAAAGAAAACACAATCTTCGAAGACTGGCGCAAATAATATTCGACATGGAGGTTGCAAACACTTAAACACGACCCCCAGGTATATTACGCATCTCCGCAGTCGGCGGAGAGCGGAAGATCGCGTGAACATGATGGTCAGAGGATGGAATTTGACTCCCCGAGGATAGAACTCTGACATGAATTCCATCCTAGGTTAGGGTTAAGAAAAAGGAAGAGAGAGAAAAACTTTTCTCTTAAGGGTGTTGTCGTCACAGAAATGCACCCTTTCAGTCCAGTGGTGTGTGTGCGCGATCGAACAGAACGATGTTATTTACACGGGTTCGAAGGCAGTCGAACAATGAAACAGGCAGGCGGCAAAGACAAAGGAGATTCATGATCTATATCTATGCTGTGCGACGTCGCTTTGATACGCGTTAGGAAAAAAAGATGCTAATGGGATGCGATAATATATACATTGTATTGTATATCGTATCTTGGGTCGGTGGCCGCAGAAATCCCTTGCATGCCTTTGTATGTGTCGGGTAATTAGGTTTGTGGCGACGAACAAAAATTGAAGATTGTTTGTCAATAGGGAAATGCTGGGAATACGATTATAGTTTGCCGTATCGCCAGATGCCTGCCAAAGGACCGCGTGCCTTTGTTTGCACTTAGTGCATTGCTAAGGCATTAGTCTCAACGTGGATGGTGCTAATTATATGCATCTGCGTTGGACTATTTACCGCTGGCTAAAGGGGTCGCCAGCCGATGTGTGTGTAAACAGTTTTTGTACACATATTGAGGCCGGTATTAGCCAACTCATGGTAAGATTCTCTGACATGCGGTCGTATGATATACGAACCGATGAGTTTCATTACAGAGAATTTAGGATAAGATAAGAAAGAACTCATATAGGGGATTTTGAATGGGAATATATGCATACAGGTAAGAATTCTTTTGCAGAAGCTTCGGTAAGCTTAATGCGTGCAGCATTTACAGATGCTAATGCTGTTGCATTAGCGGAAACTGATGTAGATTGAATGGGAGTTCTGGGGGGTTTTTAGGTAAGTGTACCGTGGGGTTTGGCGGAACCACAGTCTCTTATCCATTGGATCCGGGAATTGTCCACTCCATAGGAATGTAATTTTGACGAAAGGGCTGGATGCCAAACTCTGTCGAAGGCTTTTGAAATATCCAATGCGACTACCTTGCTTTCACCGAAGTAGTGGATGGATTGGCTCCACTTTTCGGCAAGGTACGCCATCAAATCTCCTGTTGACCTGTTGCTACGAAAGCCATATTGGCGGTCATTGAGGAGGTCATTTGATTCCAGATATTTCGAAAGTTGACGGTTGATAAATGATTCCATTACTGTGGAGAGATTAGAAGTTAGTGTTATGGGTCGATAAGAAGAAATGGATGATTTGTCACCCTTTTTGGGATTAGGCTGAATGTTCGCTGACTTCAATCTATTTGGGAAACGGCCAGTAGAATAAGAAAAATAGAAGAGTTTACGCAGTGGTTTATCGAGTGAAGAGGAACATCTCTTCAAGAGGATGGGGGAAATGCCATCCGGACCAGTGGATTTGTTTGCGTTTAGCGTTTTGAGTGCGTGGACAAGAGTACGCGTTCGGAAGTGAACATGGCTCATGGTGTGCTGCTTATGGTCAAGTTGAGGTCGAACTGATGTGGCATCAGGCAGCGTTGCGTTGGCTGCGAAATGTGCAGCAAGTATATTCGCCTTCTCTATTGCAGTGGTAACTGTATTATAAAGTTAAACTCGTCTGTTATTATATAAGTTTAAGACGGAGGAAGTTAGAGTCGCCAATATAGACTAATTTTTGTTTTTATTTTTGTTTTAAATGTAATTTAATTTTAATTTAATATAATGTGAAAAAATTAAATTGCATTAAAAACAAAAATAAAAACAAAAATTGGTCTGTATTGGCGACTCTAACTTCCTACGTTTTAAAATTGAGTTTTGAATGTTTTTCACGAATGCGCAGAAGTCTCTACTACCTGTGGGATGTGTATAGTATTTTTTGTCTCACTCTGTGAGACATGCAAGGACTTGGAGCGTTGAATATGTGCATTCCATCATTTCTAGTTCTCTTTAATCTTTTTCGGTTTTCCTCAGTATTGTTTCGATTGAAAAACAACAAGGCTCCCGGAATCGACTGCATACCGACAGAGCTTGTGAAGCATGAAGGGGAAGCAACCGGGATAAGGAAGTCACTCCGGAAGAATGGAGAACCTCAATAGTTGTCCCCATTTTCAAAAAAGGCGACAGATCTAAATGCGAAAACTACAGAGGAATATCATTGCTCCCAACCACATACAAAATACTAACAAATGTCATACTGGCGAGAATCACACCGTACGCAGAAGGAATACTACAAGACTAATAATGCGGACTTTGTAGGAACCGGTCAACAAGCGACCAAATGTTCACAATGAGGCAGCTGCTGGAAAAGAATTGGGAATACGGAGAGACGGTTCACCAACAGTTCATTGACTTTTAAAAAACCTACAACTCGGTCGCAAGGCAAAGACTCTACCATATTGTAGTTGAGCTGGGAAACCAGAACAAATATGCCGCCCTCATTCAAATTTGCATGAACGAAAACACAGGGCGTGTTAGAATAGAATACCACCCCTCAGACCGATTTGAAATCCGGGACAGACTAAAACAGGGGGATGCCCTCTCACCATGTCTTTTTAACCTTGTGCTCGAGTATGTCATCAGAAAGGTACAAGACGACAACATAGCCGGATCATCCCTGAACGGGGTCACACAAGTGTGTGGCGTTTCTAGCAGATATACACACGACTAGTAAAGAACAACACCACCAAAAGCACATCCATTAAAGCCGTATACCATAGCAATAATATACCATTACCACATTAGTCGAATGTATTTGAGTTTAGAAATCAAATTCACATAAGCGGCAGTGGCCTGAGGGGTAAGAGCTTTGGTTCTATCTTTTAGTGATTCTAACCGTGATAGCGTCGGTTCGAATCACTCGCTCTTCACTATCGTCGCAAACGCTATAAGTGGTCGCATATGCGGATGACATAGCCGTTCTGGGCGATAATCTAGAAACTGTAAGTAAAAACTGTGTAATCATCATGCAAACGGCAGAAGAGGTGAGCCTAAAAATGAATGAAGACAAAACAAAATACATGATTACGGCGAGAGCAGGTGGACCTCAGGGAACACATATAATCGTCAGAGGCAAGATATTCGATAAAGTTAAAGAATTTAAATACCTGGGAACGATACTGACGGCAGGAAACGAAATGTCGAAGGAAATTAACAAAAAACTGCATTCCGGCAATGCTAGCTGGCTGAAATCCAAACTGCTGTCACGTAAGATAAAGTTCCGTGTCTATAGAACCATAATCATGCCGATTATTCTATACGGATGTGAAACATGGGTTCTCACAAAACGGGAAGAAAACAAATTCCGCGTATTCGAAAATAAAGTTCTAAGGGGTATCTTTGGAGGTAAATATGACGAGGACGCAGGACAATGGAGGAAACTCCACAACCACGAATTGGAAGAGCTACACCGCAAACCTACAACAGCGAGAGTAATCAGGTCGCGAAGATTAAGATGGGTCGGACATGTAGCGCGAATGGGCAATGATAGGACCGTGCGTAGAATTCTTGACGGTATACCAACGGGGAAGAGACCGGCAGGTCGGACGCAACGGAGAGGGGAGGACAATGTAAGATTCGACCTTGAGGAGATGAATCAGATGGTCAAGCGGGGAAGAAGAGTGCACAGGACATGGAACGATGGCGGAGTCGAGTCGCTGAGGTCATGAACTTCTGGTTTCCTACAGGCCAATAAATAGTAATTTACAAGGGTGAAAGCTCACCGTATATACGGACCACAACACTGTTTGGTCTGCCTCCTCTTCGACCTGACGTTGGAGAAAGCAATCCGCGACTCTGGAATTACAAATATTCTAGAGAGGCTATTGTCACCAAGTCCAGCCAGATACTTGCATACGCAGATTACACCGACATCATTGGTAGATCCGATTCGGTTGTACACAACTCCTTCACCCAGATTGAGCAGGCGGCACAAAAACTGGGACTGCACATAAATTAGGGGCAACTTCTGCGAAGAGAAGACCTAACGTTGATCAAACTATGAGGATAGCGGAGCACGAATTTGAAGTAGTTCAATCCTTTAACTAACTTGGTCAATAGCGTCAGCCGATGATAATATGGAAGAAGAAATACGCGAACGGCTGATTAAATCCAACAAAGTCTACTATGGTCTATCAATGATCTTTAAATCTCGAAATTTATCCAGAACATCCAAACTATTACTGTACAAGACCATGTTCTTACTCTTAGCCGCGTTCGAGAAGAAGGTCTTAAGGAGAATTGTTGGCCCCGTATGTGAGGGAAGACGATTGCGGAGAGGCTAAACCATGAGTTGTACGCGATCTACCTTGAAGCTAATGTTGTAAAAAAAATGAAGCTCGGTAGACTCCGGTGGGTGGGACATCTAGCTCGAATGAGCGAAGAGGAGCCTGCCCGGAAAGTCCTTTGTGGCAGGATGTATGGAAGGAGACAGCGCGGCAGACCTTGTCTGCGATGGAGGGAAGGCGTAGGCCAGGACTTGAAAAATCGTGGGTATTGTTTTAAAAAAGACAGTTTCGAGTAAAACGCGTTTAAAAATGTTAGGGTATAGTAGCTTCAAGTGACATAATTGGTGACAATTATTGGAATTTTAAAATTTCCTTTGGACAGCATATTCTTAAATGTATAAACTATAAGAAAATATAAAAAGAAAAAAAATCGCTTTTATCAAAATATGTCCAGCCATTCTGATCTGTCAGATCGACGTCGCCCTTGATTTTGTTATAATTTATGACAGCATTGATTTCTAATGATCACCATGTACTCATTTCTGCATTATGATAATTTATTAATACCATGACGATCCAGTTATCTTTCCACGCAAGAATCACATTATAGATGTTATCGATTTTTATTGTATCTGACAACTCCTTTCTATTGGTTAGTATTGTCCCAGTCAAATGGCTCCACTTTATATAATCCATTGGCTAAAATGTAACCAGTGTAATACCGATCTGTAAACATGTGATGTCCCTGCGCACCTGGAATTTCATTCAACAACATTGTATATAAGTGTGCTAATGTGTGATTCTTCTCAGTGCCGTATCGTGCGGTCTTATCAATGTACCTGTTGTAAGACTGTCATAGTAAGGTAAAATTCCACAAATATAACCCGTATTGGAATCTCTCAGTGCGTAAACTCGATTGTCCCATTTAGTCGGTTTCTCTGGGTTATATATAGTAAATTAAATTCGACCTTTGAATTTTACGAAAGAGTCGTCGACACAAATTTCTCGCCGTGTATTTTTTTTTACACTAACGCACGCACAAAAGGGGATTTTGAAGTACCCTTAAATGTCAGAGCACAGTGCGAGCGGATGGAGAGGAAGTGGATAAGGAAAGGAGGTGTCGATGTATATTGATCTTAAATTTCTGGACATCACAACGAGGAGGAAACACATGCTATCGTTAACACGTAATTCTTTTGTTAACGATCTGGTGAGTCGTGGCCATGGCATTGCCCCGTAGTTGTAGGGTTGTGGGACCACGAATTCCTCCAAGTCTGGCAGTTCGTTCGGAAGCTTTATTACGGCCGTGAATGCACAGTGGTCACTGTCGTATTCAATTGTTCGTAAACAGTTTCTGTTATGTTTGTTGGTGTTTAATAGTATGCCAATAATAATGATATCTAGATAGGATCTACCTCTAGGTAACGATTGATATTCCGTAGCTAGAATGTCAGTTTTATATTCTACGTGATATTGACCAAGCCAGTTAGCCACTTGATTTCTTCTACTGTTGGACATACAATTTCCCCAATCTTTATGTTCGGCGTTCATGTCTCCAGCTATAATAAAGTAGTTTTAATCCAGTTGGAGTAGCAAGAATCGAAAGAGAGTCTCAAGTTCTGCTATAAAGAGATTATACTGATGTTCCTCAGGTGCATAAACTGAGATCGCATACCGGAAGGGGTCCTTGCTGAAAGATGCATGCTTCAATCACCCGGAACCTGCGTACTTCTCCACTACATATGACTTTGTGTTGCAGTCCTTTTCTAATAGCGATGGCGTCACCTCTCTCTTGTGAAGAATTGGGTCGGTATTTTCGTACAATATCATAGTTTTCGTGCCTTATCTTAGGCCTCTGGTTTAACTTAGTTTGCCCAACCAGAAGCATATCAGGGTTTTAGTCTTGCAACAGGTTAAAAAGAGTGGTTCTTCTCTCGGTCTTTATAAATGAATTTAGATTCAAGACAAGGGCTTGTAGCGGTTCCGGCAAACCCTACGGTCTACTTACCTGAAAAACCCCCATAACTACTACCCTACTCCCTTAAGTTTGCTAATGCAACAGTATTAGTACCTGTAAATGCTGCACGCACTATAGAGATCAAATCTATGATCTTTAAGTCCCTGTAAAGAAAACTTACCTTCATGCATTCTCTTCGCATACCACTGCTCCTTAAGATTTCTTTATTAGCTTACCAGGAATTTCCAATCAATTTCGGCATCTACGTCGCCAGTCAAATTTCGTTAGATGAATTCCTGTAAACAAAATTATTCGGATTGCATTCAATGTAACCGTCATGACAGCGACCATAAATATTGCGCCGTCTATTTTCCCAGCCGCGTCCTGTACCTTTTCATACATATTTTCTGGCAACCTTTTTTGTTTGGCTTATCAATAAACAACCCAACCAGCTGCATATAATTAGCGCAATAGACACTGAAACCAAATTCTCCAGCATTTCCTAATGCAAATATGAACCCGGTTTCTACTGCAGCCAGAGATGCCATAAACATCCAATTTTATTTTAGCACCTTTTTCTCCCAACGTCGAAAATAGCGACGAGGCACCGTGTAAACAATGACCCGCATTACCAACGGCGCATTTGGTCATTTTTCCCTTTTGTCTTTGCCGCGAAATCATCTTTGCATGAGATGACGATCGCTGAGTCTTATACCATCCTTCGACCTGAGCAGGTCGTGTCTCCTATCGCTACCCTGGTGCGCACAGGGGAGCGATAATCGCGTGAGTCGAGAGTCGCGTGCGGGTAACCACAAAATGTATTCGGTGTTTCACCTTTCAAATATTATTTAAACAACACCATTAAAGTTACATCAAATCGTTTTTTTTTAAATTGTGTATTTGTGTCAACGAACAGTGTAATATTAGAATTAAATAAAAAAACAGATTGGACTAGTAAGCCTCGCCTGTGTTTTACTTCTTTTTCTGTTGTGTACGCTGCGTTGTCGATTTCTGTTGGTGCTTTGCCTTTTTGTGTCCGGCGGAACGACGATGGAACATATATATGATGGCGGAGGAAGTTAACCGTGCCAATGCTGCTATACTTCCTCCCCACAGGCTTTGTTGCGGATTCACTGGATGCAACCAGTGTAACAGTGATTGATCTTGTGCGATTTGTCTCAGTTTTTTTGTTTGTTTGTTGAGTCACACCCTTCGACGTTAATTCTCGGTATTTAGGACAACCCCATTCCGACATACTGGACACTTTAAAAGGGTTTGGTGTTCCACCCTTTCTTTACCCAGTGGGCACTCCTCTGCATTATGATCCTGGTCGCATTTCACAAAACGATACTGCATTTCACATTTCGCCACTGAATGGCCAAACCTTTGGCAGCGGATTCATTCAAGTATGTTTCTGCATTTTTTTAGTTTGTCCCATGTTACACTTTTGTGGTCCAGGACTGTAATTTTCCGTAGATTGCCAATTTTACTATTTGGGGTTAACTGTACTAGGAAGAAGGGTAGTTTTCGGTTCTCCCTTTAGCCCTGGCTGTGGTGAAGCGTTTGATCAGACTAAATTCAAGGTCATCGCACTTTAGCTCTCGCAACATTTTCGAAAGAGTCTCCGGTTCAGTTTCAGGGTCGACGCCCTTTAATAGAACTGTAATATTTTTAGTTCTTTTGGCGTGTAAGAACAGAATTCCGCGATGGCTCTTCTCAAAACGTTTTAAAATTTAATATGGTGATCAACGTTATGTGTTTGACGGCATACCTATTACCTCCCACTCTATTAATCACAAAATTGGTACTTCCTACAACTAACTTACTCCAGTTCTTACAATTGATGTCTACCGTGTTGATTGGTAGCATTTTGGTTTTTTTGCTGGTTTCGTGCTGTTGTCCTTTTAGCGAAGTTGGTTCCTTTTGTTCATTTGGCCTTTGTTCTGAGGTTGAATTTTGTTGCTGATATTGGCCTTATTCGATAGTATAGTGGTTAGTATACCCGCCTGTCACGCGGGGGACCGGGGTTCGATTCCCCACCGGGGAGCCTCTGCCGCAAGACTAATGACCTTGCCCGGAAAAAACAAATCATTATGGAAAATTTAACAAGCCCCAGGACTTGCTAAATAAGGCCAAGACCGGCTCCCGGTTGTAGTGCCGATAATGAGGGCTCCTCGATAGTATAGTGGTTAGTATACCCGCCTGTCACACGGGAGACCGGGGTTCGATTCCCCGTCGGGGAGCCTCCGGCGCAAGACTATTGACCTTGCCCGGACCACTTCATATACTGACCCAAACCCAGCTACGACCCAGGAATTCGTCCGTAGTTCCAAGCCTTACCACCGCGACTACCGGGGCAATCCAAACCACCCAGATTCTAAACACGCAACTCTCCTTCCGGCACCCATCAAACTATTCCTTCCGCCCTACCATTATTTCGTGACAATGTCACTGGGGTGGTGGTGGGGGGGGGGGTTCTTTGCGGGTTCTCTATATTACACGGAGAACCAACCCGCAATTTCCGCCTTATTTCGAGCGCCCCCAGCGCGCCAAACCAACCCCTCTCCCACCGTTCGGTAATTCACCAGAGAATCATTGTTTTCCCAAAGGACGCACAGCTAAACTCATTATCCTACGCAGATAATGGATAATTGAGCTTAGCTACCCTTTTGCCATACGGCAACTCCATCTTGCTAGCCCATGAGATATCCACCGGAAATCACATCATGCCGGTTAGCAACAACAAGTCGAATCAGACGACGCTGTTGCATAATCATGCAATCGCTGGGGAATTTATCGAAATATCTAATGAGTTCTCACTATAAATTACCAATTTGGCGTCACTTTGGCTTTTCCACAGATCACCCATTCGCTTGAGATCAATGATCTCTTTTCACAGGTGAATAGCACCGGCCACGTTTCCTCTCCTCCACAATTCTGTCTTCCTATAGTTCAATGCACTCTGAGATCATCACAGCCATAGACTAGGGCAGTAGGTCATTCTCAGAGAAGGCATTTGATACTATCGCACAAGCTAGGCCAACGCCGAAGTTATTGCGCTCTTTCTTTTGTTCTTTTCATCCTTCGCATGTCCAGCGACTGTCGAAAGGTGCGCGGGTATTATTCATCTCACTGAGACATGCAAATGAGAAGATTCATGAAAAGACCGCAATGACGATTGGCTAACAGCTGCGCGAATTAAAATTGATTATTCATCCCTAATTCAGTTAGTCGCTAGTCATACTTTACCGAGGTTGGTCACGCCGCCGCTCGGGGAAAATTTTATTTCGCGTCAGTTTAACTCAGTCACATCTCAACCATCACAGCAGACAGTCACGCCCCCGCTTCGAGTCGCTTTATATCCACCATCATGTACACACACGTTTGACGAGTGGTTAAATCAACTCCCGTGTGTTCGTGTTTTAATATATTAATTTCATACATATACGTTTAAAATTGTTTGCAAACCAGTAAATGAACAGGCGGGGAATAACAGATTATATTCAAGTGTCGTTTAAATCAAAAACAAATTAAATGTTAAAATAGAAACTAAAGTGAAACATCTAAAAAAAAACTTAGTGTACAATAAAAATATAACCATCAACATCCTGGGTTTCATTTTTCCTCGTTGTTTTTGAACAAGTGTCGGGAATTCAAGTGAATCCGTGCCCATGTCTAGCACACCTACACGAACCCCCACAAATTCCCAAAAATCAATCGTAAATTTTCTATAAGGAAAAACATAAAAATAGAAATAAGTTCAAATTGTGAAAGTATGTGTTTGATTTTTCTACAAAAAGCAGGATTTATTTATAAAAAACAGAAGCAATTACCGCCCATGCGGCTGCCGCTGGTGATGTCCATCCGCTGATTGGTGCTGGTCCGATGTTCTGCCCTCCTCAAATGGGAGGATACTTAGTTTGGAAACGGGTCTCGTTAGGGTCCCCGCAGTAGTCCGCAGCGTTGCCACCCTCACGAGTCCGTCTCGGCCAGGGTGCACCTTAAGGATTCGCGCTAGGTGCCACTTGCAGGGGGGTGCCAGGTCAGTCCTGATCACACACAGTCCACTGCGACGTTGGGGTTTCGGCTCTGCCACTTTGGCCTGTGTTGTAATTCCTGGAGGTATTCTGCGGACCATCGCGACCAGAAATGCTCGTACATGTTCCGCAGTAACTTTGATCGCGACAACCGAGATATGGGGGGTTGAAGTGTGTAAGGCTCCGGGGTGGTCGACGTCGGGCCTCCAATAAGAAAGTGTCCGGGTGTGAGCGCCGTCAGGTCGGTCGGGTCATTCTTCAGCGGCTGGAGGGGGCGCGAGTTGAGGCAGGATTCCACTTGGGCCAGCAGGGTGGAGAGCTCTTCGAAGGTCAGGACTCCGTCGCCGATAACGCGCCTCAAATGGAACTTGGCCCGCTTTATAGAGGCTTCCCAGATTCCCCCGAAGTGAGGGGGCGATGGAGGGTTGAATTTCCATTCGGTACCCTCATTAGCGAGGAGGTGGGCAATCTCGGTGGTTTGCCTTGTTGCCTGGGCGAATAGCCCCCGTAATTCTTTATCCGCGCCGACGAAGTTGGTGCCGCAGTCACTGGTCAGTGTTGCACAGATTCCTCTTCAAGCCACGAAGCGCCGGTATACCCGGAGGAAATCCTCTGTTGAGTACCCGGAGGCGGCCCCCAGGTGCACCGCGTGGGTGGCGAAGCATACAAACACGGCGATGTATCCTTTGATCGTGCTCCTGGTTCCACTTTTTGAGCACCTGATAACCGTTGGTCCGGCGTAGTCGACTCCGCTGTGTAGGAAGGGTCTGGTGGGTCGCACTCGGGTAGTCGGCAGGTCCCCCATGAGTTGAAGGGTCGGGGAGGATGAGTGTCGCCAGCAGCGGAGACAGCGAAACCAGTTGTCGTCCTCGGAGAATCCAGAATCACTGCCGTAGATGGTTGAGTGACAGTAGCGTGCCACCGTGGAGGGTCCTGTCGTGGGCACCTCGGGCGAGGAGCAGTGAGATGAAGGATCCGGAAGGGAGGATGAGGGGGCGCTTCTTATCGGGGTGTAGTAGGGAATAGCGCAGGCTCCGCCCGACACGCAGAAGGCCGTTCGGGTCGAGGAACGGGTTGAGGCGCATGAGCAGGCTGTCCTTAGCGACGGACGAGTTCCTGGTGAGCGATGCTATTTCCCTGTGGAAATGGACTCTCTGCACATAGGAGACCCAGAGCATGAGTGCTGAGTCCATCTGCGAAGGGGTTAATTCGGCAGGAATGTTTGGGCCGGGGCTGGGGCACGGTCTCCTCATCGGCGTGGTTCTTTTCTGTAATCGCCGAGCAAATTCGACGCATTTGGCCGTCACACGGAGGAGTCTGGGGAGCTGGGAGTATCGCACCAGCAGCTCGTTGTCCTCTCGTGGAGCGCTTATGACGTGGCTGGTTGCGGGGTGGCATTTCAGGTCCACCTCCGGGACGGCGGTGTGGGTGCAGAGCCATGGTATGTTGCCTTTGAGGAACTCGGGGCCGTCCATCCATAGTGACGGCCAGCGCAGTCGGTCGGCTGACGCTCCGCGAGACGCCAAGTCGGCGGGATTCTGGACGCCGGTGACGTGATGCCAGTGGGCGCCCGGTAGAGTCGTCTGGATTTCGGAGACCCGGTTGGCGACGTAAGTTTTCCATCGGGTCGGCGCACCATGGATGTATGATATGATGACGGTGGAATCTGACCAGAGGTGGACTGGGGCGTTCTGGGTTGACATGATGGTGAGGGCGCGCTTCACCAGGCGC
Source organism: Microdon myrmicae (assembly GCA_963931805.1). Classification (NCBI taxonomy): domain Eukaryota; kingdom Metazoa; phylum Arthropoda; class Insecta; order Diptera; family Syrphidae; genus Microdon; species Microdon myrmicae. The sequence continues at coordinate 186,993,896 of OZ007496.1, forward strand.
GTCAGCAGCAATGCGGCACGCAGCTCCAAACGTGGTAGGGATACCTGCTTTAAAGGGGCCACCTTGGTCTTGGAAGCGAGGATGGTGCATGATGAGTTCGACGGGGCGCCAAATGTCCCGAGGTAGATGACGGCGCCGTAGGCGGCTTGTGAGGCGTCGGCGAATCCGTGGAGCTTCATCGATGGGTGGGTGTTGACGCAGGCGGTCCATCGAGGGATGCGAAGTGCGGGTAGTTGCCGTAGATCCGCGACGATTTCACGCCACCGGGACTCCATGGAAGGGGGCAGGGGTTCGCCCCACCCGAGTCCCAGGGGCCACAGTTCCTGCTTGAATATCTTGAATCTTACCACGACTGGGGAGATCCATCACAGGGGGTCGTAGAGGCGGCCGACAAATGCGAGGGCCGCCCGTTTGGTAAGGGCCGCGTCGCCCGTTGAATCTCGGAGGTGGAATGTGAAGCAGTCTTCCTGGGGCCCCCATTGTATTCCCAAAATTGAGTGGCCCTCAGCTGGGGTCAAGTGGGGCATGTGCCGAGCTCGCCTGGTTGGTAGGGGAGCAGCGACGGGTGGTTGGAGGTCCATTTGCTGAGGGGGAAGTCTCCCGCCGACAGTAGGTCGGTTAGCTGCTGCTTCAGTAGCTGTGCCCCTGTGAGAGTGTCCGAGCCAGCGAAGATGTCGTCCACGTATGTGTTCCTCATGAGCACTTGTGCTGGTAGGGGGAACCGTGCGCCATCGTCGAGAGCCAACTGCTTCAGCCTGCGTATTGCCTGATACGGGGAGCTCGTGAGTCCGTAGGTCACAGTGTTCAGCGAGTAGATCTCAATGTCGCTGGTGGTTGACGGTCGCCACAGGATTTGCTGATAGTGGCGATCCCGCTCATCGATCCTTATTTGTCGGTACATCTTCGCAATGACGTCAAAAATGTCACTCTGGAGCTTTGGCCCAACGTAGAGGCATTCGTTGATTGAGACTCCAGTCTCTGGCTTGACGGAACCATTGAACACCATGCGGATGTTGGGTGTCTGGTCAGATGCTTTGAACACCCCATGGTGTGGGATAATGAATCCATGTTCCTGGGTGTCCGCGCTCGTGGTGTCCACATGAGTCATATGGTCAAGTTTGATATATTCCTCCATGAATTTCTTGTAATGATCGCGGAGCTGAGGTTGGCGCTGGAACCTGCTCTACAGTCGTCGAAATGCTGCGCGGGCGACGCTGCGCGAATCCCCCAGCTCCGTTGTGTTAGGCTTCAGAGGCAGTCGAAGTATGTAGCGGCCTTGCTGGTCGCGTCTGGTAGTTGAAGTGAAGTGAGCCTCGCATGCTTGCTCCTCCAAAGTCAGAGCGGTGGGGTGGGGAGAAACTTCCTCCTGAATACAGAACTTCTCCAGGAGATCGCGTAGCTCGCGGTCGACATTGATCTGGTGACTGGTTAGAGGGCGGCTGGTGTTGGTGTGCCGTGGGCCGCGGGCAGCTGCTCCCGTTAGTATCCACCCAAGGTGCGTAGACTGGGCGATCACGTCGGAGTTGGTGGACTTCTTTAATCCGGCGGTAAGGACCAGAAAATGTTGTAGTAGTGTTTGGAGTTGTCCACTGTTCGCTTGACGAGAGGAACCCAATGAAAAAGCAGCGAGGAACCACAAAACCCCCAAAGACCGAGATCTTTATTCCTTGAGATTAACTTTTATTTCTCTTATTATTTAATTCGGATACACTTTGTTTTACTGCGATGAACTGGTACTTGTGATGTTAACTCCGATGGTGTGGGCGCGATGAAGGTTGGTTGCAGACTGACTGGTGGGCATAACTGCCAATTCAAATAAGGGACGCTGCTCGTCTCATCGTCGGTGACAATCGGCCAGCTGGTTCGTGACAGCTGCTGCGTAACTGCTATACACTGCGAATGTACTAGATTTCTCCAGCACATCCCAGCACATTCAATTGCCAATCCGCAACATAATTAACATAACCATTGTAGTTCCTTTGTTCTCGGGCACTGCAGCAATGTTTTGTGTTGGTTAATCAGCATTAGTATCTAGAAAAAGGTTACCAACAAAATAAAATAGTCCCATGAGGAAGTGAATTGAAGTGACCTCTGGTTGATTTTCATCCCATCCATCCGAGCGACTGTGCCTGAGATCTTTCAATGATATCAAATCATTTTCACAAGTTTCTGAAAAATGAGTAAACGATGGGACTGAAATGTATAAAAATGTCATCAACGAAAACAGGCACAATTTAGTACAATGGATGATTGAGTTAACATTTATTAATAAAATGCCTGGGATCTTTTCTAGGTATTTGAACATGCCCATACGATAATAAGGGCTCCTCGATAGTATAGTGGTTAGTATACCCGCCTGTCACCCGGGAGACCGGGGTTCTATTCCCCGTCGGGGAGCCTCTGGCGCAAGACTAATGACCTTGCCCAGAAAATATAAATCATTATGGAAAATTTAACAAGCCTCAGGAATTGCTAAATAAGGCCAAGACCGGTTCGCAGTTGTAGTGTCGATGATGATGATGATGATGATGATACGATAATATCAATATAATATATTGTAGCGAGCTTAGGGTTCGCTGGATTAATTATTTTAATAAATAAGAGCCGTTAAATCGATTTTCTTTGTAAACACTTATTTGTCTGTTAATAACAACCGTTCCTTGATATTTCGCCAATAACTCGGCTTCCGCTCTCTTACTTATCGCTTCCTTACTGCTTACTTCACTGCCTCCTCGTGTGTCGTATTTATACCGTTTCATGATTCTGATTCGGTGTTTCGTTTCCGTCCGTTCCATAGCCTCGAATGTTCTATTGTTCATAAACTCCAGTTTTCTAGTACTTTCTAAAATAAACTAGTACTTTGTTTTGGACTTTACAGAATATTCTAGTACTGATTGTCATATGCGTCACAATATAATATTCGTAACTATTTACATTTTCAACAATTTATAATATTCCGGACACATTCTAACAATCGACATAGGAAGCAAATAGGTGGTCAAAATCCATGGGACTAATCACTTGCCGGGAGCATTATAAACGATCGGTTGAATGTTTATTCCCAAGACTATAATGTCTAACGTTCGGTAAATACTTTGAAGTTGCAGACTTCCATTGATTGGGAGGCGGTCGGCTCCGTGAATTTGATTCTAATTAAAATTCAGTAGAAGGTTACATGCGCTCTCTGGTCACGTCAAGAAATCAATCAAATTAAAGTGATAAGGTGCCAATTAAGCGGTTTTGGCAATAAGCTGCATTGCAAAAACTTCTGAGCATTTTTTCAGCTCTTCACAAAGAAACAAAAAAAAAAGCGCTTGCTTAATCTTTAGATGTAGAGATAGACCTCGTGCTACCGTTAAATTTTCACTATAAACGTTTACCGAAACCGCTTTTCAGTCTCCTTGTTGATAATTAATATACTGTCGAACTGAGGTCCTTTTTTCATCTAAAGTGTCTTAATAATGTTTTTTCTGAAAGCAATGGAAGATCGATCTGTAGCTAGAACGAGGATACCTTTTATTTTATGTTAAAAACTTGCCACTGAACAATCCATGTATGGCAACAGATAGTTTTTCTTGCCGCAACATCATGAACCAGAATAAAAAAAAGGCAAAAATGTCCAGATAACGAACAAATTAATGCTGTGTCACTAAATCACCAACAGCTCTGCGAATGTGTCCTTAAACCCATGTAGATGAATGCAGTCACGGACTGAGTTGTGCACCTGGACCACAAGGGTGTCACTGATTTGGTCAATGAGATACTCTACGAATGGTGATTATTAACGCGCAATGAGATAAGTTAGCGCTATGCAACGACACTTAGATGGAAGTCGTTGTTTTTGAGATAGCTGTGGTGACGAATTGAGGCGATAGTTTCACTAAGAAGGTTTTTCCCTGGAAGGCCGAGAAGGTGTTAATAACGTGTACTTGGCAATATTCCATTGATTGTTTGTTTAAGTTGTTTGTAGAGATCTTATACCACAACCAATGGTGATGACTTTTATATAAAGCAACCTGAAGGCTGATTATGAATAGGAAAAAGAGAGGAATTGCTCAGGGGATGATGTGATGCAATGAGTGACACCTTTAAAACTTTGGATTTTGTATGTTTCAGTGCCGGTCCCGACTACGAACAACTTCGGATACCCAACACACCTTACAATAGTATAACCCCGTTTAACTCAACATCACTGAGTAAAGACGAGGGTAGAAATTCTGTATTGCTTTCTCATCTCAAATCGTGGCAAGTGAGGCCTTCTGCCAATAAATTATTCAATCTGTCATGCAAGCATGAAAAAAGAGCAACATTCGGCCATGAAATACCAAATGGTTTCTACACAGTTTTGAACATTTCGGAGTTAAATCTTTCGAATTTAGGTCGCTAGGATGGGAAAAAATACCATTTTGTCGAGGTTCTAATCATTTAATGTGTCGTAAAGTAATGTTTTATTCATTTCGTGATTCGGAAAATACAGCTCTGTAATTTTGAAAGTAGTCAAACTTGAATCTCATCCAACATGTGGTGTGTCTAGTCTAAGGTTTCCTTTTGTTGTTGTTCAATGTAAGTCGTTTCACAGAACAACATGATAGAGCTATTGAAGTTATTTTCCACAAAAAATATGATTCTGAGGTAGCCATGTTCTGCGCTTCATACACAGGTTATTGTCGGCATAATTATTATTATGGTCAATCAAGGCTCTTTATTATTATTATTATTATTATTTACTGGCCTGTAGAAACCCGGAAGTTCATGACCTCACCGACTCGGCTCCACCATTGTTCCCTGTCCTGTGCGCTCTCCTTCCACGTTCGATCATTCGATCCGATCTCCTCGAGGTCCAATCTAACATTGTCCTCCCATCTCCGTCGCGGCCGTTCCGTCGGTCTCTTCCCCTTTAGTTTACCGTCAAGAATTCGATGCACGGCCCTATCATCGCCCATTCGCGCCACGTGTCCGGCCCATCTTAATGTTCGCGACTTGATCACTCTCACTATTGTAGGTTTGCGGTATAGGTCTTCCAATTCGTAGTTGTGGAGTTTCAGCACTTGTGTGACCCCGTTCAGGGATGATCCGGCCGTGTTGTCGTCTTGTACCTTTCTGATAACGTACTCGAGGACAAGGTTAAAAAGGCATGGTGAGAGGCCATCCCCCTGTTTTAGTCCGTCTCGGATATCAAATGATTCTGAGAGGTGGTTTTCTATTCTAACTCGCCCTTTGTTTTCGTTCATGCAGATTTGAATGAGGGCGGTACATTTTTTCGGTATACCCAGCTCAACCACAATATGGTAGAGTCTTTGCCTTGCGACTGAGTCGTAGGCTTTTTTGAAGTCAACGAACAGTTGGTGAACCGTCTCTCCGTATTCCCACTTCTTTTCCAGCAGTTGCCTTATTGTGAACATCTGGTCGCTTGTTGACCTGTTCCTACGGAATCCGCATTTGTAGTCTCCCAATATTTCTTCTGCGGCATAATAGTTCCTTTCAACTGAATTTTCAGCACAGACTGTGTTTCCAAGGCAACTAGAATATGGAAACATATAAACGCCACCGGATCGCTTGATCGGTAGAAAACTTCAATGGTGTCAACGTAGGTGCGGGTGAAAACCCAAATTTTTGAGTCTGGGCTTGCCTTAGGCTTATTATGGCACATTTTCCCCTTTGTCCTACATCTTCATCCTTGTAAAATTCAACTTACACAATAGTTGAAGTTTGCCATCAGTAGAATGTGCAGTGTATACAACTACTATACGTCAATTAGGCGCTCATACAACTCGACGATTTTTAAAACAAAATCTTATTTATCGGTCACCGAGTATGTAAACTAGTAAAATTGGCATCCCTCGGTTCCTGGAAACCTACGAGTGATTTTGATATGTTTAAAACGCTGAGATCCTTCCGAGCTATCACACAGATTAAAATAAAAAAGAAACAACATTTTTCTAGGCTCCTTAAGATTAAACACAATCACATGGATTAACCAACCACTACGAACCTCGTTTCTGTATTCACTTAGCTGTTGGTCGCTCGTATTTTTATCTGACAATAATTGTCGTTATATAGATTTAAGATTATAGTTGTAAAGGAATTGCTATCCTAAATCTCTTAAGTACTAGTTGTAAAATATACCATAAATATAATTATCTACCAAATAAAAAAAATTGAATTGAAAATTTATCTGACATTTGTTTTTGCTCCACTCCAAACTCTTCGTTGCTGTGGACCCCTGCAAGTTCCCATTTCCAGGAACTCTTTGTTTTATAGCAGGTTCAACAGTCGGGGTACACAAATTGAATGCCACGAATAAATCGAATGATTTTTGCGCGAATTCAACCCTTTTCGCGAATACTTAAGGGTTTACATCTATCGAGAATTTTTTTTCCCATTTTTTTCTTTTAGTTTAAATTACGTATAAACATCCCAAAAATGATATCCAAAAGGAATTTAATATGGGAAATTTCTCTTTATATTTTTTTAAAGCTGATTTCCGCACCAATTTTAAAGGCTCCGAAACGTTCGAAAAACCGCTTCGGTTTTCACAGGGTTTAGCGTTATCAAAATCTTCTGGGATTTTGGTCCCCAAATCGTCGTCGGTGTAGAGATGTTTGCTGCTGCTGGAATCCCTGGTGGCGGCTTCTACTGTGTTCGTTCGCGGCGGCGAGCGATGTACAAGCGCGGTAGTATTCGCGCCAATTGTCCACACATGTGGTGTGTGTCAAACGAAATTGGCGGGAAAGATACGGCATCGGTTCTCGTTCTACGTGTGAGCGAGACCCACGTAGTACCACATCGACTCCATGCCAATTCAGCCGTGACTCTCCTTTGTGTGTGAGGGTGACTGAGAGTGTGATTGAGTTAATTAGTCGAAAGCCACTCTCGGTGTGAGTCTTTGCTTGAGATGGCACGTCATCTGCACCACAGGTCCACCGGTCTTCGAACGCCCACGCAGGCTGAACGGCGACAAGCTCGATGCCGCCAAGGCGACCTTCGTGGACCTCCTCGAGAAAGGCATCGTTCGGCCCCCCTCCAACCAATGGGCAAGTCCACTCTACATGGTCGGCAAACCAGACGGCTCCTCGCGTGTACCATCCCGGACCGCCACCCGCTCCTAGTCATTGAAGACTTGCTCCAGGAGAGCCACGGAACAACCCTCTCGGCGGCGGACCTGCGCAAAGCATTTAATCACAAGGGAAGGAATCCAGAGTATCTTCGACTCATTAAGAAGCAAAAAGTCTGTGGGAATACCTGACATCGTACTCAAGAACCTGCCCCCAATGGCAATAGATATATACACGGTCCTGTTTAACAACGCGTTGAATAATGCATATTATCCCACGCGTTGGAAAACGGCTATCATTCAGCCCATCGCAAAAAAGGGCAAAGACTGTACAAATCCAATGAACGTGCGTTCGATGAGTTTACTCCCAAGCATCATCATTTGAAAAGACTTTTAACAAAGCTCTGCTAAAATGGGTAGACGACAACATTATTCCAATTTCCAGCTTCCTAGAGTTATTTTACTTCGAAGCATCAGTGAAGTATTCGAGAAGCTAAAATGGGTTGATGACAACATTATTCCAAATAACCAGTTTGGCTTTAAGGCGGGCCATGAAACGACACATGCCGCAGCTAAACTGCTCTCTGACATACAATAGAATAAATGTAGGAACCAATGCACAGGTGCCTGTCTGATCGACTTGGAAAAACCCTTTGATACCGTCTGGATCGAAGGGTCATATTACAAACTGGTCAGACATGGCATACATAAGCCTTTACTATATGTACTTTACGATATGTTAAAGGACAGGAGGTTCGTGGTCAAAAGTGGTCATGTGACCCCTAATAAAACGTATAATATCAAGAATGGCTTGCAATATGGCGCGGTACTCTCTCCGATTTTTTTTAACATTTACATTATGGAACCTTTTAGATGTACTTCCGCAGGCTATTGCGTACGCAGACGATCTCATAATTTACAGAACAGCTCCGAAAGTTGAGATCATAAATAGTTTAATATAGCCAGTCTTCAACAACGTGCAGCGCTATTGCGATGACTGGAAACTTAAGATCAACTTCCAGAAATGTGAAGTCACCCTATTCAGAACTCCATTATATAAAGCCACGAACGACACAAGAAAAAACTGGCGAAAGTTAGTTATCGTGGGACCGCATGGAGATAAACTGGAAACCAGAATACCATTCCCACTAATAGATGATTTAATAATAAAAACAATATACTGCAAGTACTTTACGACACTAGATATTAATTCCGCTTTTTGTTCAATTCCGCTACGCATTGAAGATAAACAGAAAACAGGATTCGTTACACTAGATGGACACTTCCAATGGACGTGCCTACCCTTCGGATTAAAAACATCACCAGCTATTTTCCAGAGCATCTTATCCAATATCTTGAGAAAGCACGACTTAAAACACTTTACAGAAAATAACATAGACGACATCCTAATTTTCTCAGAATCATTCAAAGAGCATACAGAACACATAGAAAAAGTAATAAAGCAATAGTAAATGAAGGTTTTAGACTAAAATTTAAAAAATGTACTTTCGCACCACAAACAGTAACATACCTCGGACACATAATAGAATACAATACAGTAAACCAGTAAAAGATAACTTAACTTGAATACAAAACTTCCGGACTCCGAAAACCGGAAACCCAGAAGAATATTAGATAGTTTCTTGGAAAAATAAACTTCTATCACGAGTATATACCAAATAGATCAATATTGCTAGACCTTTTTTTTTTTTTTTTTTTTACATTTCTGTATTTATTGACCATCAATAATTTTTACAATAAGCAATGCAGATAACTTATGATACTTTAGCTATAATTGTTTACATATACTTACTAGTACATTTTTCAAACAATATGATAAAAGTTATATATTGGTTATGGATTAAGATTTTAGTGGGTACAGCTTCCTGGAAAAAGTCAGAAAACCAGGATATAGTTATTAACTTAACCTATGCTAATTTACTTAACTTATCTTAACTTAATCTAGTTACCTAATTATTATTGAAATAAGTTAGTGTGGTGTGGAGGGGGGAAGCACAGTGATCAATAGGTAGGTTATGGGGAGGGCATCTGGCTAGACCAATATCTGTATTTCAACAGACATGTAGAGGCTGCTCTGGGCAAAGCGAGGAAAAGTTTTGCTATGACAAGGAGGTTATTTCACAGTAGCCAACTTGACAGCAGGATAAAATTTATATGCTACATGACGCTAATCAGCCCAATGCTCATATATGTTTGCCCAGTATGGTTTAACATATGTCCAAATTTGATGGAAACGATTCGGGTGTTCGAAAGGAAGTGTCTCAGAAGTTGTCTCAGATTATATCGGACACCGGAATCGGATTATAAAAAGTATTATTCAAATGAGACTTTATATAATGAAGCGTACATAAATAGGGTGGATAATTTTATGATTAAATTAATCAGAGGACATATTGCGAGATCAATAAGCTCGTCCAATGACCTAATTTTCGGGGTTTATTATCTAAACACTCTGTACTATGAGAGCGTGCGTCGCAACCGCTTTGTTCCACCAGAGGCGTTCCTTGACTTGGACATGAAAGGGCTTATACAGGATAGATCTGGAATTCCGCTGATCTATCATGTAAGTAGATCATCCGTAGACGGGCGATTGTGCTACGACCGGGAAGTAACGCGCACCGAAGAAGAGCTCTAGCGCTTCAGTAGGGCTATCTCCCACAGAGACCGGGACGATAGTATTAGACAGCATCAACAGTTCTGGTGGTTGAATGGCATATAAAGACCTTGTGGCGGTTCTCGCGAACGCCACTTCGTATCCATTCATTACCACCAGGTAACCTCCCTCGCGTGCCCTATCTCATGAAAAGCATGTACTTACCCCATAGGAAAAAACCTGTAAAACAGCAATGACTGCGGACATAAAATGGCACCGCAACAATGCTAGATATCTAAAAAGCAGTTTGGTCGCATCTTCACGCGACCAACATGAACCCAACCAAATACACAGTACATGTCTCGGGTCGCATGCCTCTGCATTGAAGCGCAAATTGGTGTGCCTTTTGGCAACCAATATTGCCCGTGCAATATCTGCACGATATTCGTTTGCACGCCAGCCGTACACCTGCAGGAATGTGTATCTTTCCTCTGCATAGCATGCCCATATCGCTCGGTCATGCGACAGACCAAGACATGAGGCATCCGGCTGACGCCCCGGCAGTCGAGTTCGCAAATGGAAATTTACCTTCAGAATTCGACTGCGAGGATATGCCAACGAAATGTGCACGATCAGCAATAATGCTTTACGCAGTCGTGATCGTGTACACATTTCAACCCTTGTACGAACTTGCAATCATGTATATTCATGTCCCATGTCTGCATGCTAGGTGATACACACTGTAATTTGCGGAAGCGAATATCATGTGTGTATTTCACCCTTTTTCGTGTGCTTAGCAAAGCTAAATCGCACCATATATGGCCATCGAAGCGATGGATGGAATTTTGGTGTTCTGTCGTTTCGATGGCCGAGGTTAATCTCGGTTTGCTTTCCGTGAGGGCAAGTCGCGCCCTCACGTTAATTTACATCCTTCTTGGGCCGTCCCAAGGGATCGGGTAATACGTCACAATAGAGTCGTTGAGAGAAATTGAATAGGTGTAGCTAATGCAGTCGTGGTGCGCCGTATCTTTTAAAACAAATACGTACAGTGTTCCTCATAATGAATTATTTCCTGGGTTTTACCTTAAATTGAGGATTAAGAACTACATGTATATTTTGTGATTATTTCTAATTAATACTGTATAGTGTAAAAGGAGAACTACGATATACTTTAAAACGAATACCTACAGTGTTCCTAATAATGAATTATTTCCTGTGTTTTACCTTAAATTGAGAATTAAGAACTACATGTATATTTTGTGATTATTCCTGATGTTAAGCCATAATTGTAAATAAAACTAATGACATTTATTTGGATAATTAAAGTTCGGTTCAGAAGACGTATTATTTCTTGTGGAGTCCGATATTGGACGGAACTAGTGGGCAAACGTGGTTAACCTGCGCCCTTGTGGTACCCTATGTGACACACCACGTAATATATACCATAACCTGGATACCAATTCCGGTATAGAATCACACTATCATCAGCCAGCTTACATAGACTTAGCTTTTCTAGAAGGTAGTATAAGATTTAAGTTAAGTTAAGTGCTTTTAAATAAAATTAAAAAAAAAAAAAAATTAAGTAAGTCAAATTTGAAGAAAAAAAAAAACAAAAACAAATTCGACACAAATTTTTCAAATTTTTCTTTGTCTTTTAAATAATTATAAGTACTGCCACAAAGTTCTGTCGCCGAAAGTCAAATTGTACAATTGTTAAGTAATGTTTAGATTAGAGCATCTGCGAAGGACCAGTAAGTTATAATATAAGATAATTAAGCTAGAATATAACTATTTTTTGTCTAGCATGTAATTTAGAAACTAATAATATAAAAAGAAAATAAAAAATGTTTTAAAAATGAAAATGAACGTGTCGACATCAATACCCTCTTCCTCCATTACTGCTTGCAGACGCTGTCGAAGAATTTGCTTCTGTCCTCTGCTATCCAGATTCCGGTCCTCAAGTTCCTTTTTCAACTCAGGAACGCGAAGATCCTCCAAATGTCGATCTGACATCGTCACAACACAATTCCACAGACTTATTTATTTCACCAATAATTAATCCCACTTCTGACACCAATTCAAGCAAGCTTAGAGTTCGCTGGATTAATTATTTTTAATAAATAAGAGCCGTTAAATCGATTTTGAATTAATATAACAGTTTATTAGTCCGTTAATAACAACCGTTACTTTTACCCTACACTTAACGATTTCTTGACTTATCGCTTCCATACTTATCGCGTCTTTTACTCTGCTTACTTCTTACTTCTTCCTTCTTGATCTGCGTGTGACGTATTTATACCGTTTCCTCATTCTGATTCGGTGTTTCGTTTCTGACCTTACCCGTTCCCCACGGACTTATCCAAGAGAAACGTGGAATCCCTATTATTTACCACGCTTTACGTGGTGCCAGGGATTAACGAATTCTCCACGATAGCGATATCTCTAATTTTCCAGATACCCTGCGTTTTAGTATGGTGATCGGTGAAAGAGATAAATCAATAAAAGGCCGATCCCATCCCAACTGATGGTGGATCAGTGACGAAGAAAGGACTATACGTCCCCACTCATAGTATGCCTCTCAGGCGCACCGCTATCTTTCCCCTTATCCCTAATTCTCAAATACTTTAATTTTTTTTTTAATTTTTTTTTTTTTGATTTTTTTTTGTATTCCTTGTTTATGTTTGTCCGTTTTGTTTCGTTTTAAAAAAAAAATTAAATAATACATGATATAGAAAAAATAGAATACATTTTAAAAAGAAAACATATCAATTATTGTAGCATAAAAATAGTTATTGTACGCGGAAAGCCATAAGAAAAATAATAATGTATAATTTAGAGTGCTTGCGAAGAGCCAATAAGTTCATGTAAGAATGATATTTGTAAAAATAGAAGTTAACATTTAGTCTTAAGTAAAATATGAATTGTTAAATAAATGTGAATATAAAACAAAAAAAAAAAACAGAACCCTTGAAATTGGTTGTAAACGTTTTCTACTCAGTCATATCCTTTTAGCTAGGATCGCCAACCGTCATTAAAGTGGAAGCGGCTGTGTTTCAACTATAATAGTTAAATCTCGACAAGTAAACTTTAACTGGAAAGTACTGCCTCGGTATAATGTCCTCTGCGGAAAGAGATAATTATTTATTTACGTGCTGGCGGAATCAAAATCCCCCACAGAGCCGATTACAATTATCTTCTTCTTGAATTTGTACATTAATTGGACAAGTTGTGGGAAAATGACCAGAAATATATGTAGATGGACACACATGGTTTTCACATTGTATTTTTCACTTAGACCTGCAATTATAATAATAAGTAGTAGATAATAATAATAAATAGTGTTGATTGATATAGCATGCCATCTAATGACGATTAATTGGTGCTACGGTTCCAATTATTTTTGTACACTCACATTTCTTTCAAAAATATTTGATACCCAATTCTGATAATTTTGAGAGGCCATCATCCCACGAGAGGAAGCATTTATCAAGCGGCAATATACTTGAATCTACAACACGAATTCTAGAATTCTCATTCTCCGATTGTACATTCCCACGCTATTCACTATTTCGATTGAATATTCCGCAGTTTTATCCGAAAAGGAAAACACAACTCAGAGATATTTCCTCAGCGATTCTATCATTCTGCAATCAATTTTCGTGTAATCAGCAACGGAATTTGCGGTGTGGAATTTCACTCACCTGAACCATGAAGTAGGCACATCAACAACGAAACCATGTATTCGAGAAAGACGCTGTACATTCATAAGCTCGTTAATTCACCGTAGGCACTTCGTTTCCCGATTAATCTTGGGTTTGTTATATGAAACTTGGGCCACACCAATCAAACCACCAACCAGTCTGTGGTTGCGTTTATCTCGACAGATAGATTTCATGACCAAAGTACCTCGTTAAGGCTCCAGTATGTTTGCTACTCTAATGATGAGACTCATTAAGCTGATGAGAAAAGATCAAGTAATGCAATCCCCGGTTAATGCCGCAATCCGATTTGCAGACTAACGATAAATCCATAAATGTATCGCACAGCTAATTCGGTCGAAGCCTTAAGAGGTTGCTGTTGTAAAATATGCGTCACCTGTGTACGTGCTTTTCGCTTATACAATTAAAGAAACACGCATTCCCATCTGACAAGTGAACTGGATGAAGACCACCCTACGCTGGTCATTTTCAAAAAAAAAAAAAGAAGAAATAATTCGAATGCTAGATACATTCCCTTGACCAGTAGGAATCCGCAACACTGGAACATCGGGCACATGAAGCTCCACAAACCATGGAAATGAGTTATGTGAACAAATTATTAATTACTACATCAACTTCAGAAGTTGACAGAGAAAACCTTCGACACACATTTTTGGACTGTCTTCATAGAAACTGGTTTGGCGGCACTGAAAACGTCACAGGCTTCGTATGTGTACTCTTGCAGATGCTGCGGAGAAGTGAGGTTTCGAACTTCACAAACATCTATAGGAAGAGGCGGATGAAGAAGGGCAATTCGCTGGAGACGGTAACTGCTTCTGCTACGTTAAGTTATGTGCCCGCCTTGATGACTGCAATTAAATTTACCTAGTGTTCTTCCAGTAAAGAACCAGTCTTGTAAGTACGACGCTCGTGTTGGGAAACGGCAAGTGTTGTGATTGCTACTTGCAACCGACTATGGGGAATAAGTGTCCCCGGGATAAACGTAAATCTCACAACACTTTTTTTGCTTTTTTTATATTGTAAGTCTAAATTCAAATACATGATATTATTTTAAAGTATAGCTTCAAGTATTGAGATAGAAGGTATTGACTTAAAAGCCAAACTGTAATACAGCCCCTCTTAAGGTCATAATGGGATGTGAGTGGTGAAAGAGCTCTAACGACGTGTCATGTAACTTTAATTACTGTCAGATCACGATCTGAGTGGAAGAAGAGAATAGGGTTAAGGAAGCGATGGATCAATGTAGGATATACATAGTTGGATGTATGGGGATTTTAATGTCAAGCAAACAAAAGTTCGACAAAACAACGATTGTCCGTACTTCTGAATGTCATGTTTATCGTGACAGAGTGTGCACTCTTCGGAGTTGCATTCTCAACACGACACAAATAATTAAATATAGTCAGTTTCCATAGACGTTATAAATTACTATTCTCTTATAATATAATACTAATAACATAATATATTATAATTAAATGTCTAAGCAATTCGTTGAAAAAATGGTTGTGCTCCTAATAAATTTGTAAAATTCTAACCTCGTCAATTTTCATTTGATTTCTCATTTAGAGACTTTTTTAACATAATTTAAAACGCATTGAACAAAATTTGGACTTATACACTTCGATATTGAAAATCCGACCGATTCAACAAATATTTTCGATTGCCAAGTAAATTCCGACCATAAAAGGAAAAGTAAGAGAGGAGAATATAAGAGATTTTAATGGTTTTCTAATTGAAATTCTGTATAGTGTTTCCAAGTGGCGATCTTCAGAGAATATTACCCAAAACTTTGTCTGTGGAATCAAATGCATCTGTACTATTCCAACGCCGTGCTTCCTCGACGCGACCGAGGGAAGAGCGTGGAATTTATTTTAATAATTTCTTTATATTCAAATAAAAACTAAACATTTCTTTTTTTTCCGAACACAAGACAAGAACACGTCTGTGTTTATTTTATTTCTTTTCTTTTTCCATTTACTATTTTACAAATTTAAATCATGAACTTCCTTCCGTGACGGAAGTCTGAATACTACAGACTTTATCGAAAATAATTTGATTGCTTCCGTGTCGGAAGTCGAAATACAACTGACTGTCTACATCACTAAAAAACATTTTTCTATTTCATTCTGTATAAACGAAATTCATCTGTTACCCTTAGTTACGTCTTGTTAACCGAAAACTATCGCAAACTATTGTAGCTGCTTATGTATTTTGGCTAACGGTAATTGTGTGAAGTGTTGTTATGTAAAGGATAGTTGCAAATCGTCCTCCATATACATTCACCCTTCTCGTGAACCAAACTTCTCTAGTGCAGACATCTCACAAATAATCCAACAGTCTCTGCCAGCACCTTTCATAATAGGAGGAGACTGGAACGCACGACATACTGCATTTAATGACATCAAATGCAACAAATACGGCTGTCAACTCCTTGATCTCCTCCGACTTCACCCATATGTCTACGCAGACTGTCCGTTGCAACCTACTCGAATTTGCAGCTCAACCAAGTCAACAATCGATTTCTTCCCAAAGTCTACAGATAGCTATTCATCTAATCCTCCCACAGTGTCATTCACATTCCCTTCGGATCATGGCTCTGTCCACACCTCGGTTCAAATCCCCTCGCTTGAACCACTCTACACTCTGAATCCTATTCCAAATTTCACCAAAACAAACTGGAAAAAAGTCAATAAGAATATTGCTGCTAGCTTTTCAAAATTTTCTTTACCGGAATCTTCTAACCTGCCCCCTACACAAATTGACCAAGCAGCGGCCCAAATAGAGCAAATACTGGGAAATGCTCTCTTCAGCCATACTCCCACTATCGTTCCTCATAATCACTTAGGAAAACCCCTACCCAACCTACTCACAAAATTATTACGTATAAAAAAACAACTCCGACGAAAATTGCACACTAGCTACTCACCTTTTATTAAACAACAGATCCAGCTATTGACCTCCCTGATAAATGGACAACTAAAAGTTTTCACTAATCAGACCTACACATCCACCTTAAACAGTATCAAACCAAATCGCGATCTATTTAAAAACATAAACAGACTAACGGGTCGCAAACTCAAGCCTCGAACAGATTATCTTATTCACCCAACTAATAATAACATCGTCCAGTCGGACACTGATATAGCAAACTGTCTCGCTGAACATTTCTGCAAAGTCCATAAGCAAAACGATACCCTCCCAGTAACAAATTTCCACGATACCGTGAACGATTACATTCCACGCTCACTGGAGCCATCCCTCACACCATTTATTACTGAATTCACCGAAAGCAATAAAGCATCACACCCCGTAGGAATCGATACATTCCTAAGCCTTGAAGAACTATCCGAAGTCATTACTTCACGTAACAATAAAAAATCGACTGGCCTAGATGGAATCCCTAACCTCCTATTCAAAAGACTCCACCCAGGCAACTTGCTCCCGATTCTCGTTCTTCTCAACCACATAATAAACGCTTCACATTTCCCTAAAAGCTGGAAAACAGCGGTGATCGTCCCAATTAGCAAATCTGGGCCCTCCAAGTACCCGGATAACTTCCGTCCGATATCGCAGCTAAACTCGCTTAGCAAGATTCTTGAATGTAAAATCTACAAAAATCTTCTCTCATTTGCCAGGGATAACTCCCTCATTCAGAACTCTCAATTTGGCTTCCGCTCACAACACTCCACTTGTCATGTTCTCTTAAAACTGACACATGATGTGACGGCCCACCTCCAAAACCAATCCCCAACGGTATGTGTCTCCCTAGACATAGCTAAAGCATTCGACTGTGTCTGGATCGCAGGACTGTTATACAAACTTCATTCAATGTATGGATTAAACATTCACTCCACAAAACTTCTCGCTTCTTACCTCTCTGATAGAAAGTTCATGGTGAAAATAAACTCAACTCTCTCGACACCTTATAGCATAACCGCAGGAGTTCCTCAAGGATCCATCCTCGGCCCACTACTATACCTTCTTTATACATCAGACGCACCGCAGCCACTGTTACCCAATACAACAATGCTCAACTATGCCGACGACACCTTAATTTATTCAAGCAACAAGCTTGTCAAGGAGGCAAGAAACTGTATTAACAGATATCTCCCAATCCTGTCAGCCTACTTTACCAAGTGGAGAATTCAACTAAATCCAACCAAAACTCAGCTCATAGTTTTTAAAGGCAGAAACGCGAGTTGTACAAACAACACTATTCGCTGCCATAATAAAATCAGAATTAAAATAAATAACAATATAATTAAACCCTCCAAAACCTTAAAGTATCTAGGTATAACCTTTACCAACAATCTGTCATTCTCCGCCCACATTAAAAATACGATTCGTAAAGCCACAACCCAACTGAACCTCTGCAGAAAAGTCATGTACAAACCGAATGGTCTCTCTCCCAAAGTCAAATCACTTATCTACAAACAAATAATCAGACCCACTCTCACATATGCATGCCCGATATGGTACCATATCACACCCGCCCAAATGGAGAAGCTACGCATTTTCGAAAGGAAATGCTTCAGACTTATCACTGGCCTCAACCGCCATCCTAACTCCCACAAATATTACAACAGTAGTTCGCTCTACTATGCCGCTAATATTGAACGTATAGATCGACGCTTCCTCGAGCTGTCCATCAAATTTATCGAAAATCTTCCCAATAATCCCAATCCGATAATAAATGCGCTCACATCGACTCCGTCAGACAACCGAACTGCCTACCCGAACTGTCTCCACACCAGAACCCTCTTCACCTCTGGCAGGTTGGTCAACAACTCCAATGAGATCGTATACCACAATACTGAACTCTCACCTTACCAGTTTAAATATTGTAATATACAACCCTTCTCTAATATCTTGCGTTTCAACGACCAATCGGAAAGTGTTCCCCCAACCCATATCCCCGACTCATAGTACCCACCCTAACCCAAATTCCACCCATTAACCACTATACCTCCCGCCTCACCCTATTCTTACTTATTGTAATAATAATAGATTTAATAATTAGATAAGCTAGGCTAAGCTAAGTTAAGTTAAGTTAAGCAAATTAGTTATAGGTTAAGTAAATAATTATATCCTGGTTTTCTGACCTTTTCCAGGAAGCCCCACCTACTCCTATCTTGTCCACCCATGAAATATATAACTTTATAATAATGTTTGAAAAATGTACTAGCAAGTATGTGTAAACGATTAAAGCTATTACTTATTGTAACAAATCATTTATGGTCAATAAATACAGAAATGTAAAAAAATAAAAAAAAAAAAAAGTTGCAAATTGATTTTGTATGTGCATATTATGTAGATATTTGAAGTTAAGGGTTTAAAATGTATTTCTAATGTAATGGATATATTCAAACAGAAAGGGATTAGGGATTTATTCAATAAGTAAATATATTGATAATATGGAATTGGATGGATATGCAAATGTAGGAACTATGTAAATTGAATTGATGGGAAATCGATTTAGGATTAAAAAGATATTAAAGGATAATAACGTGTATAAATGTATATTTTGGGAAATTATGTTGAAATGGATATGTTTAGGGTTGAGGTTTGGGTTATTGGAAGACAGTAGGACTGCGGAGTACTACACATCCACCAGATCTCATCATTGTTAAATGCGACGCCCAGCTTTTCATAAGTGTTGGTAGATGTTAACCCATGTAAAATACGATATTTTATCGCATACCGGTGCACTCGTAGCATAGCCTACATTTTAGGGAGTCGATTTTACACATGCACTTTGTTGCCTCGTTCACGCGAGACTGTTCGTGGCATCGTCGTCAAACCTGGTATGTTTATAGAAAATATTTCCTTCTTGCAGGTGCATATCCCAAAATTGTGCTGATGATACGCATTCGCCTACAACGACATCATTTGAAAAACCCTCGTAGCATGTGTTGAGCAAGTTTGCACTAGCTGAAGGGCACGGATGTGTGCACTGTTAGTGCGAGAAATTATAATGCTGTCCACTTGCAGAACGGGAATTAGGTAACCCAACTCTATCGAGTCACATCCGCACTCGCACAATTGTAACTCGTTTGCTAAGAATTTCGTCGGTTAAACACAGTGCTTGTCGCTCCAATAAATGTTGAACGGTTGAAATCTGTGATGAATAGATTTGTAACTGAACAGAGACTTTGATTTCATTAGCGTTAAGTGTAAGCTGGTTAATAATTAGGTGTGCTGGGGTCACAGAATCTCTCGGACGTTTCTTGAGATATTTTCGGGTAGCAACATCTTGAGTAGATTCGTGGATGATGCTGCTCCATCTAAAGATCACAAATAATCAAAAATGTTCCCGAAGTAATCCGCTAAAAACGATAACCTTAAACGCAGGGAGAGGTTTTTTTTTTTTTTTTTTTTTTTTTTTCTCTATTTTATTAGATTTCTATAGCGCCGAGCGGGCGCCCCGAGATTCCACCAAATAGCTGTTGTAGTTCTTTTTGAACAGTTGCAGGTTGTAACGCTCCGGGAACACTCGCGTAGGAAGGGAGTTCCACAGCTTCCCCGCTCTGTAACCGAACGAGTTCTGATGCAGGGATGTTCGCGCCGTCGGGAGATGAACCGCAAACGGGTGCGATCCGTCGGTTTGTTTGTTGTGGAGATTGAGGCAGGCTATTTGTAGTGGAAAATTCGAGCAAAGGACCTGTAGCGATTCTAACAGATACACACAATTCACAAGCAAAAATAGTGAGGAACACCGAACGAAAGAAATCGAATAAGAAAAAAACATCAGAACCGTATACCAAGCGATAAAATAAAAATAATTCATACCAGTGGAATATAGTCGAGTTTGGAAATCAAATTCTAAACACGGTCAGTAGCCTGGTGTGTAACGCTTAGGTAACATTTTTTTCGTAATTCGAGCTGTCATAGCGTCAGTTCGAATCACACGATCTTCTTCACCATTATTTCAAAACGCTATAGACCTATTTGTAGAGTTGTGGGGGTACGAAGTATAGTTGCCAACGTATGGCACGGTTTCACTTATATCCCCTACGTAAAACTGCTGCGGACTGTTCACGAAACGTACAAATGAATAAATGAAAACGCACGGGAGGTTTTATTGTTAATGTTGTTTTCTTTATTTACACAATGGCCTAACTATGTTTTTTTTTGTTTTGTTTTCTAGATATTTCAAACGTTAAACGATGAAGGTGTAAGAGTGTATATTGTCTTGGTACATAAACGACTATAGCACGATTAACAGCACATGTTGAATTTAATGCAAATTAGATTACTCCTTTTCACTTTAGTAAATATAAATATATTTGGATGTTATATTTCACTTTGTGGTGAATATAATTTTGACAAGATGTAAAAACGAGTCCGAGCGGTTCGTTTTGTTTTCCTAGTTTGTTTTCCCATACATAATAAAAATTGTAAAAACCGTATAAATTGATAAACTTTTTTAGGAATATTTAAAATTCTTTTAAACAAAAATTGTAAAATATTAAACCAAATACACAAACATAATTTGTTATAATAGAGAAACAGGATATCTTACATATTATAATTAATAATAAATAAAACAAATGAACCACAAAGGTCATAGATTATTACAAATTGTCTTCAATTAGGAATCAAATTTTGATTAACATTAAAAAGAGGAATACTCGTAAAGATAATTCGACTCATTCAGGATAATCTAACGAAGCTCGGACGTATCCAAATCTAAACATTGCAAATTAGATCATAAGATCCATTAATTTTAAGTAAATTAAATTAAAAATAAGACTGAAAACCATACAAATAGTAATCATACTAGGTGGTCCAGCAATTTCTTTTAATAAACGCTACAAATAATTTTACATTTGGAAGGAAAGAATCTTCCCGATTAAATTTTTAACACCAATTTTTTTTTATCACACATAGAAGCAAGAATTTCATTCGCCTTTTAGTACCAAGGAAATAAAAACATCCAAAGTAATAATAAAAAGCTATTATCTTTTAACAATAAAAATTATAAACTGATTGAAATTAAAAATTATAGTAATTAAGCGGGGGAAAACAAAAATATTAAGACTCAATCAAGTGAAATAATTTTACTTAATTAAAATTACAAACTATTGTAAGCTTCTTCTGGGTATAATCAGTGTACAACACGGCAATATTCACGTCTTCACCGGACTTTTCACGACTCCAAGTGGCATTACGCGACTCTCTTTCGGCTCCAACCATCTTTGCAGGACTTTCTAGTGACTCCTCTCGACTCCCCGCATCCGCTTACGACTGTTTTTACTAGACCTCTTTCTACTTTCGCCGACACTACTCGGCAATCAACCCTTCCTAACTCTTTTCAATCCCGGCCCCTCTGTTGACGCCACCATAATGCCGATTAGACGAGCCGGTACCTCACAGCCGGCGCAAGCTCGCGCTGGTTCCCCCGCGTTCCAGGACGCTTCCAGCGTCGAATCCCCATCTCTTACCCCGAATATAAAGCTCCCTCCTTTCGACGAGGAGGATGCAGAGCTATGGTTCGCCATAGCTGACCGAATTTTCCGGGCCGCCAACATGCACGACGAAGAAATCCGTGCTAGATCGCACACAGCGGACGCATGTTGCGCACGTCATTAGGTCGTCAGACGCTAATTCCTACAGCAACATGCAGGAGACGCTCCTCAACGCTCTGAACGAGCCCACCAGCATCAGACAACAGCGCTTGGCGGCCACAACCAACTTTTCAAGTATTAGACCATCCCTTTTCCTGACCCATTTACGCTCAATAGCGGGGACCAGGATCTTGGATGACCTAATTAGAGCCTCCAGCAAAATGCCCGGTCGGCATTAATAGCCCAACCCAATCAGAGTTTGGGCTATTTAGCAAAAGTTGCTGACGCAATAATGAAAAGCTCAGACCCGCAGTCTGAGCTCCTAGCGTCGCACCGCCTACACGGCACACATCACCTCCTTTAGCAGCACCCAGGACTGCTCCAGCAGCGTCATCTTCTCAGTCACCCTCACCCTCCAGAAGGCCCACTCCTTATAGTTCAACCTGTTTCCACCAGCGAACCCACGACCGCAGGCCCAGCGAGTTTTTCTCAGACAGATCATCTGCGCCCGTCACCGTATCCGGCCTTCTAGCGTTGGAGGCCTCACTCCGCCGGGATTTAAACCAAATCTGCGTGGAGATTCGAAGCGCCCATCGAAACGCGCATACCAAACGGGTAGGTCGCCCTTCGCCCCCTCAAAACACCACACCTGTGGATCAAACCACGAGGGACCACGGCACGCGTCGCTTGTACCAGGTGACTGCACGCATCACGTGCAGTATTTGCCATAAACTAGGCCACCTGTACGACAAGTGCCTGAAAAGGAGTAACACGCCTTTCTGTCGGGAGTGCTGGCAGTATGGCCATGACATTGTAGAATGCCGTGCGCGATACCCCACACTGCCACAGAACAGGTCACCACGCCAGCAGAGGGAGTCCCAGAATAGAACACATCCGGGACCACACCAACCCTCTGCCTCCCCACTTCCAGCAACATCAAACCCCCGAGTGTATAGCATAGCTGCGAGTTGTGTGGCCGCACAGGTCACACACGGAAGAAATGCGAAGACAGGGTGAGTCGTGGCAAAACAAGTAATCCCCCGGTGACTACGATTCCAACAGAAACTCGCGTGGCCAAGACTGTACGTCAACGCCAGCGACCACAAAACCACACGTCTACCAAGGGTGGCAAACAGCTCTCCATACCAACGTATGGACGAAGAATGCCGACCCTAGACTCTGTTCTTCTCCATCCCGCACACGGCACCCCGTCGCTGCGGAGAAAAATTTTGATTTTTTCATCCTTTCTACGCCCATCGACGTCGAACGAATACGCAAGTACTTATCCACCTCGATGAGCGTGGGGAATTGAAGGATGCACAAGAGAGCACGATTACCATTGGCTGATCGTTGTGTAAAAGCAGAAATCCCAATTTTTCTAATTCCAATCAGTCGCTATTCAATCATCACAGCGGCAGGTCACGCCGCCGCTCGGGCCGAAAAATTAATTTCACAAATTTTATTCAGTCGATAACTATCATCCGGAGTGTGCACACACACAACATAGAGTCAAGTCGCGGTCGTTGCACAGTCAGTGTTGAGAGAATACGATAGTTACGCGTTCAGTTCGGATTACCCTAAATTAAGTAATTGAAAACAATTGTTAAATACAAGAAAATAAAAAAGAAGACAATTAAAAATAAACGGAAATTATTTAAAATAACATTCCAGTGCGTTTCTATTTCCTCTCTTCTCTCGGGTGATCATTTCTTTGCAGCAGTGACAAGTGGGAAGGAAGTGTATCAGTGCCCGTGTCTGGTGCAATACGTCTTCACCCCCACAGAGTCACTAGGGTTTGTATTGGGCCGCTGAAGCGGGCCTTGACAAACAAAATTTGCTTTAAAAGAAATTTTACAAATAATTATAATAAAAATAACAATATGTCTTAGCATGGAATAATTCAATCTATACAGCATTAAATCAAGCAAAACATGTGGCTTGAATCCGAACGTAAGGAAATTACTAGCGCAATAGAACTGGCGTTCAAGCATAACAAAACCAGCAATTTAGAGAAAACCGGAGGCCATTTAGAAGGTCAACTCCATGAAAGATATAAAACTCTATACTGTGCTACAAGGATAGTCCTAGAATTAATCGGGCTGACACACAGATGGCCGTCGTTTTTAAAATATAGTGACTGTAGTACAAGGTGGTGCAAATTAATCGCCCTATCGGAAGATGTTATAATTTTTGCAAATGGCGTCGTACGTCAATCATATTTGCCATTGGTGAAGTAGACAGCTGCAGTATGTAAACAGACAAGCATTGGAGCGATATACTCCACAAGAGCATGGAATAATCGTGATGATTTTTTTGATCAATAATCGGTTGGTGGTGTTAGCTGATCTGCAGAAGCAATCCGGGCTCGGAAAACTGTACCAATAAGATAGTGATCCGAGTCGACGTTGGCACCTCGGTACGTTCATACCGTCATCAGGCTCGAGGAGTGGCGGAGATCTATCAACACGTGGTCAATTTGGTTGCGAGTGGCTCCATCAGGTGATACCCAGATAGCTTTGTAGATATCTTTATGCGGAAACCTGGTACTTGCTACCAGACCAAGTTCTTTGATGCCGCCAGTTCGATGACTCGTAGTCCATTGTCATTAGTGTTCTCATGAAAACTATGGAAACCTGCGTAGTGCCTGATCAAATCACCAGGGACTATTTTCACACGGTATCTTGGGCAGGCATTGAGGGTCCATTCTAGCTTCTCGTAGTATTATTTTTTTCGTCGTCAGGGGACTCCTCTGTAGGTCTGTGAACGTTTATGAGGCTTAAACTTGCCTCACCTGCGAAGAGTGCACGGTCTTTCGTTTATTGCATTAAAGCCGATGATGGCAGGCTTCAGTTTTTGGCTGACTTGAAAGCCTACCCCGAGCAAATGGTGTTTTGCATGTCAGCTGTAATAAATGTCATATTCGTTTCTTTGAATAACACCACTCGCCGTCCATCTTATTTCTTGCAATGCTGTGATGTCAGGCTTATATTCGGACATGGCATCGGCTAGCTGATGTGCAGCTCGAGCTCTGTATAGTGAGCGGACTTCCATGAAAAAATTCTTAAATCGCTTAGCCATTTTCGTTTCCGTGGTCGTCGTCGTGTATCCGGTCCATATGCGAGGCTTGTTAAATTTGATTTATTTTTACGAAATTAACAAGAGACTGCATTCCGGCAACGCGAGTTGGCATGCAGTCAGTAAACTGCTGAAATCCAGACTGCTATCACGTAACATAAAGATCCGTGTCTATAGAACCATAATCATGCCGATTGTTCTATATAGATGCGAAACATGGGCTCTCACAAAACGGGAAGAAAACAAATTCCGCGTATTCGAGAATAAAGTGTTGAGGTGCATCTTTGGAGGTAAATATGACGAGGAGGCAGGACAATGGAGGAGACTCAATAGTGTGAGTATCAAGTCGCGAAGTTTAAGATGGGCCGGGCACGTAGCGCGAATAGGGAACGATACGACCGTGCATAGAACTCTTGACGGTAGACCAATGGGAAAGAGACCGGTAGGACGGCCGCGGCGGAGATGGGAGGACAGTGTTAGGTTTGACCTTGAGGAGATCGGATCGAATGGTCAAGCGTGGAAGGAGAGTGCCTAGGACAGGGAACAATGGCGAAGCCGAGTCGGTGAGGTCATGAACTTCCGGGTTCTTACAGGCCAATAAATAATAATAATGAGATTCATTTTTACGGGCATGGTTATTAGCCTTCCGCCAACCTTTCTCAGGATGTCGCTGCATGCATTGGTTCACACTTTCATCATCATCATCGGCACTACAACCGGGAGCCGGTCTTGGCCTTATTTAGCAAGTCCTGATGCTTGTTAAACTTTCCATAATGATTTGTTTTTTCCGGGCAAGGTCATTAGTCTTGCGCCAGAGGCTCCCGACGGGGAATCGAACCCCGGTCTCCCGTGTGACAGGCGGGTATAGTAACCACTATACTATCGAGGAGCCTTGGTTCACTCCTTGGCGGGTGCCAAAGTAGCTATCCAGGGGAGTCACGTGAAGACTGCATGTCAACTTGGATTGAACAGGGACAAGGATCGTCCTGGCCTTCGCCGGGTTGAAATCAATCAGTGACTTTGCCCTGTATGTTCGCTCCCCCCCAATATGGGATATGTGGCTCGTATTGAAATACCCTTCATGTACCCTTACTCTCAATGCACTTCCATCCTTAATCGGTGAAGTAGCATTAGTTGAGAATTAATCAAGCTTAGAAGACATGAAATCGGAGTCTAGTCGGATAGGAGGGATCATCAATTGAAATAAGAATATAAAGCAATAGTAAACCAATTATTTAGAAGTCGATGGTTAGCAAATTTCAAAATTTAATGCTCTGGGTGAACCATGGCAAAGTACTTAGGTACATACAGCGCGATGTGTTAATCTCTTAAACACATTTTCTTAACGATTAGCGAACATTACGACAAACTAACACAAAACCACATATCAGTAATCGTAGAACGAAGATACGATCAAACATCATCGAGTACGTATATCATTAGGTACGCGACTACGTACTAACCCGACAAATCTCGGCAACAGATCGTTATCCTTTCCGATCTGCAGATATTTTGCAAAGGCAACAAAAACCTACATGTATGCACTAGATCCTTATCACAAAAACATTGCAATGAACACGATCGCTTGGTCTTACTAGTTTCTCCGGAAAATATGAAACGAATGTTGACATAAAAGATTTAGGAGCCCGTCCAAAGAATCTGGGCAGTAGAAGAAACGTGTGGCACAACATTTTATGTCGGAAAATTCTTGTGTCTCTAAGAAACACGCTATTTGTCAAACAAACACAAAAGACACCAAACCACGGGACGTTGGATTTAATTATAGGTAAAATAAGTTTTGTGGTGTGACACTCTAGACAGACGGGCACAGTAGGAGACGCTTATCGGCGGATAACATCCAAAAGAGACCAGGTGGAAAGGTGAATTGAACTGCGAAGGTTACGCCGTCTGGTCATAAATATAAGCGCAGCAGTTGCACATGGTCGGACACTTTCAAATAAGGATTTAGATGTTTGCGGCGAGTGGCGTGTGATAATAATTGCCGGATGTCAAAGAGGCTTCATGCCATCAACTAGAATTCACCGCCCGTTTGAGAAAATTTATCTTTAATTCTTAATGACTGTAATACGAGTATGAGCATCGGATGGTGTTGCGAATGAATAAGAAAGAATTTCTTTTAAATATTGAGAAAACCTTTTGATTTGACTGTATGGAATTCCAAAAAGAAAGTCATTTATCTTACATCTTGCCTTATTGACTAAAGTCTGATTTAATCTCTCGTTTAGACCATTGGAGAAAGGCACATTGACGGACGTAAAAATTAGTCTAACATCTTTTTCTACCAGGAATTCCTTAAATTCTCTTGCGTTTATTCCCGGGTATTGATCTGTAAGTATTGTTCCAATTTTATCCGTTTCCAGCACTTATTTGATGAAGTCAGCTGCATTCTGAGTTTTAGATTTTAAAATGAACGCAGATCTTGTAAAATGATCCACAAATAGATGTAGGTATCTTTTTGTTAATCTTTGTCCTCCGAAGCCTCCAATGGTGTCAATTGACATTATTTCGAATGGTTTTGTTGCTGGTCCCAATTGTGACATCAGTCCATGCTTTTCTTGCCTCCTGGATTTGTTTTTAATACATATCTCGCAGTTTTTACATACTTTTTTTATATTCCCAGTTATATTTTTAGCTGTGTAATAAGGGCATATTCTATTCATCATTTGCTTAATCCCTATGTGACACCATTCAGAGTGTATTTTTTTAATTAGTTCTAAGCTTAATTTTTCAGATAAAACATTTTTTTTTTATTTCTAATTCTTTTATAAAATAATTCATTTTGTTCTATTAGTTTGGTTTTGGTTTTCTGTATTGTGTCATTCTCTTTTTGATCTATTTTCATTTCGTTTATTGTTATTGGGTTAACTATTTTTAGCATTTCTTCCGTATTTCTGAGTGGTTCTAATACTGGATTTCTACTCAGACTATCTGCTTCCCGTTGTGTTTTCCTGGAACATACTTGATTTCAAAATTTTATTGTGACAAATAATATGTCAATTCACCAAGTTCTTCATCCGTTCTAGCTTTTACATTCATGTCTTCTAATGGTTTATAGTCTGAAAATACGGTAAATTTTCTTCCAATTAGCCAGTGTTGCCAATACTTTAGCGCTTCCTTGATTGGTAAGCATTCTAAGTAAATTGCTTTTTTTCGTTTTTGTGCAACATTCAATTTTTTTGAACAATATGCTACTGGCTTCTCTTTACCATCCTTTTGTAGCTGTTTAAATACTGCACTAATGCCTTCTAGTGATGCATCTGTGTAAATTCTTATTGCTAAATCCGTATCAAATATTTGCAGAACTGGTTGAGAACATAGTAACTGTTTTACGTCTGCAAAACATCTTTCGCATTCCTCGGACCATACAAATTTCTCATTTTTCCGTAGCAGTTTGTGTAACGGGTCTAGCAACCATTCCCACTCTGATCGTCTTAGTGTGTAGACGCGTTTTGCCACTGCTACTGCTTGACAGAAAGAACAAAAAACACGTGTGCGCGTGTGAACTATAAATGTGGTACCGTCATTAAGAACGGTCTGTGACAGAACATTGTTCTTTGTGTAAAGTGATAGTGAAAATTTCTTAAATCTCGGTGATACCTTATGAAAACTATTACAAAATTGGTAAACCAAAACAAAAAATAAACGACCGTATCCGGACTTTGCGTTCGCAGATGCCGGGCAACGGTCCCAGTGCTGCCCAACGATTAACTATAAAACGGAAAAAAAACCATCCACAGTAGCTTAAACGCCCCGAAAAAAATCGCTACAATGACTACTCAACCAACCATCAACTACCAGAAGAAGTACAATGACGCCATGGAACAAATAAGGCTGCTTACAGCCCAAATGACCCAACTGCACGACAAAATACGCTCTCTTCAATCACCGACCAAAACCTACGACGATGTCTGCATGAAGAAAGTACATCCCCAAAGATCAGACATCTCCTTAACAACCAACATCAAACCATCGTCATCACAACCGTCAATGTCCCAATATACCAACAAAATAGATGACCAGTGGCAAACAGTTGGACACAAAATTACAAATAAGGTGAGGCCACCACCAATTTACATCAAAAATGCAACTAGCATCAAGGAAGTAATCAAGATGCTCGAGAATGCCCTAGGACATCGAAACTTTACCACAAATTCCAAAGGCTCCTCGATCTCGATCATGACAACAACTTTGACGGACCACGACACGGCAGTAAAAAAACTCACAGAAAAAACATGAATTCTTCACTTTTCAACATGCCCAGAGTAAACCAAAGACATTCATCATAAGGCACATTGACCCAGCATGGACGAATGAGGAACTCCTACTCGAAATATCGAGGATCTGCCCGGAACTGAGTATACACAGATTGGACTACTTCCAAACTCCTCATATGAGAGATAACAATATTCGGAGTTTACGAATCGTACAGATTCCACCGAACGAAGATGTTAGCCGGCTTAAACAAATAAAATATTTGTTTACGCATAAAATTGAGATTGAGGAACCACACAAACACGACGTTCTCCATTGCAAAAGATGTCAAGGTTCAGGTCACTTAGCAGCTGCGTGCCATTTAAGTGCACGATGCGGGAAATGTGCCGAACAGCATACGCCTGGAGAATGCAAGGTAAACCCGCCTGGTACTGAACCAACAACAATTCAAAAAACAAACGCTGATGGATCAACAACCACAAATAAAATCACAGTAACGTGATGTAACTGCGGAGGCCCACATCCAACGAACTTTTCCCAATGTCCCGAAAAGCTACGAATCCTCGAGAGACGATCGGCACACACGACAACAAATAAACCAGCACCAACGAAAGCAACTGCAACTAAACCCTCATCATCTCAACCATCTCGTCCCGCGGGATCAGGAATATCCTATGCAGAAGTTACGAAAGATTCCCGAAACTGGACTAAACCTCATCAAGCCAATTCCAACGTTCTCAACCTGGACCACCCTGAAACACAGCTCGGAAATAGAAAAAAAAGGTCAGATCTTAGATTTAATAACTTCCCACATTCTTTCCCTTAATGAATAGTTTAACCCTAGTCTCCCCCAACACAGAATCCACATATTCCCACACTCGTAGACAACACCTCCGCTTGTTTGTTGATAAGTTCTCCCCAGATGTTCTTCTTCTCTCAGAAACTTGGCTTAAATCAAACTCTCTAGTATACATTCCTAATTACACATTTGTGTCCAACCCGCGAACCACTGGCCATCATGGTGGTACTAGAATTCTAATACACAAGAAATTCCAATTTACTGAAATCAGGTTCACTAACATAACTAATGTCGAATACACGGCAGTTAAACTCTTCTGCAGAAGTAATAAAGTACTGGTTTTGTCGTCTATATACATTCACCCTTCTCGTGAACCTAACTTCCCTAGTGCAGACATTTCTCAAATAATCCAGCAGTCTCTGCCGGCACCTTTCATCATAGGGGGAGACTGGAATGCTCGACATACATCATTTAATGACATCAAGCGCAACAAATACGGCTACCAACTCCTATATCTCCTCCCACTTCATCCATATGTTTACGCAGACTGTCCATTGCAACCTACTCGAATTTGTAGTACAACTAAATCAACAATCGATTTCTTCCTAAAATCAACAGATATCTATTCATCTAATCCCCCTACAATGTCCTTTACATTCCCATCCGATCATGGGTCCGTCCACTCCACGGTTCAAATCTCTTCGCTCGAACCACTCTACGCAGTGAATCCTATCCCAAATGTTTCCAAAACAAACTGGAAAAAGGTCAATAACGATATTGCTGCCAGTTTTTCAAATTATTCTTTACCGGAATCGTCAAACCTATTCCCTACTGAAATTGACCAGGCAGCTGTAAAATTAGAGCAAATACTGGGAAATGCTCTCTTCAGCCATACCCCTACGAAAGTCCCTCATAACCACTTAGGAAAACCATTACCCAACCTCCTCACAAAATTATTGCGCATAAAAAAACAACTCCGACGTAAATTGCATATTAGCTACTCACCCTTTATTAAACAACAGATACAGCTTTTGAGCACCCTGACAATGGACACTGGACAACTTAAAAATTTCACCGATCAGACCTACACGTCTACTCTAAACAGTATCAAACCAAACCGTGACCTATTTAAAAATATAAATCGACTAACTGGTCGTAAATTCAAGCCTCGAATAGACTATCTCATCCAACCAACTAACAGTAACATCGCCCAATCGGACACTGATATAGCAAACTGTCTCGCTGAACACTTCTGTAAAACTCATAAACAAAACGATTCCCCCCGAGTCACTAATTTCCACGACACCGTGAATGAATTCATCTCAGGCACACTCGAACCATCCTTCCCACCATTCATTACTGAATTCAACGAAACCAATAAAGCGTCACATCCCATGGGAACCGACACATTCCTAAGCTTTACAGAATTATCTGAATTGATTACTTCCCGTAACAATAAAAAAAAATCTACAGGCTTGGATAGAATCCCTAACCTTCTATTTAAAGGACTTCACCCGGAAAACTTACTCCCCATTCTCGTTCTTCTCAACCACATAATAAACGCTTCACATTTCCCAAAATGTTGGAAAACAGCGGTGATAGCCCCTATTAGTAAATCCAGTTCTTCCAACAACCCGGCTAACTTCCGTCCCATATCACAGCTAAATTCGCTTAGTAAGGTTTTGGAATGTAAGACATACAAAAATCTTTTCTCATTTGCTAGAGACAACTCTCTTATCCCGAATTCTCAATTTGGCTTTCGTCCACAACACTCAACTTGTCATTCTCTGCTAAAACTGACACATGATGTGACAATGAATCTCCAAAACCAATCCCCAACAATATGCGTCTCTCTCGACATAGCAAAAGCATTCGATTGCGTTTGGATTGCAGGACTGCTATACAAGCTACATTCAATGTTCGGATTAAACACCCACACCATAAAACTTCTCGCTTCCTACCTTTCTAATAGAAAGTTCATGGTGAAAATAAATTCAACTCTTTCGACACCATACAGTATAACCGCGGGTGTTCCTCAAGGTTCTATTCTCGGACCATTATTATACCTCCTTTATACTTCAGACACCCCGCAGCCACTGTCACCTAATACAGTAATGCTGAACTATGCCGATGACACTTTAATTTATTCAAGCAACAAGTTTGTCAAGGAGGCAAGAAACTGTATTAACAGCTATCTCCCGAATCTCTCAGCATATTTTCATATTTTACTAAGTGGAAAATCCGACTCAACCCAGCCAAAACTCAACTCATAGTCTTTAAAGGCAGAAATGCGAATTGTACTAACAACACCATACGCTGCCATAACAAAATCAGAATCAAGTTAAATAACAATATAATTAAACCCTCCAAAACCTTAAAGTACCTGGGAATAACCTTCGCCAACAATCTGTCCTTCTCCGCCCACACAAAAAACTCGATTCGCAAAGCCACAATTCAACTTAATCTCTGCAGAAAAGTGATGTACAAGCCGAATGGTCTCTCTCCCAAAGTTAAATCACTTATCTAGAAACAGATAATCAGACCCACTCTCACATATGCATGCCCGATATGGTACCATATCACACCCGCCCAAATGGAGAAGCTACGCATTTTCGAAAGGAAATGCTTCAGTCTTATCACTGGCCTCAACCGACATCCCAACTCCCATAAATATTACAACAGTAGTTCGCTTTACTATGCCGCTAATATTGAACGTATAGATCGACGCTTCCTCGAGCTGTCCATCAAATTTATCGAAAATCTTCCCAATAACCCCAAACCGATAATAAATGCGCTCACATCGACTCCGTCAGATAACCGAACTGTCTCCACATCAGAACGTTCTTCACCTTTGGCAGGTTAGTTAATACGGGGGTTGCCTCTTATGTTTCGGGATTTGGCAACCCTAGTGTTGCAATCCGGCAATTGACAGCTCTGTCGTAAAGTTGGACATTTTTGAGGTTATACGCACTCAGAACGTTTTGACATACGAGCGCTATTTGTGTTGTTTACAGTAACTTAAAAGATTCATCTCGGAATTAAATCGTCAACATTTTCGTGCGATTATTTTTTACAACTTTCGGCGTGGATTAACTCAGCAACAGTGCATGGATGAACTTCATTAAATTTTTGGCGATGAAGCTCCATCAAGGACCAGTGTTTATCGATGGTATGGTGAATTCAATCGTGGTCGTAGTTCACTCCAAGATGAATTTCGTGAAGGTCGTCCAAAATCAGTCGTTGTTCGGAAAACCACTGATGCTGTGCGCGAACTGATATTGGAAGATCGTCATGTGACCTGTGGAGAGGAAGTATGTACCAGCATGTGTACTCTGTCCACTTCCATCCCCATCATCTGATTACCGTAGTCCTGCAACTATCCACCATGGAGTCTGTTTGTTAGTCAGGAGGCGCGATTGCTCCGACTCGGTGTCACCAATGTGGAGAGGAGTCGTAGCACCGATATGGGCGCTGGGTTCCACTTCGTTCTCACAAAAAAATAAGTCCTTTACCATCCTTTGACCGCGCTGGTCACATCACTCCCGCTGTCTGTAGCGCTGCAGACATGCGATGTACGCAAAGTCGATTACTTGTACGATAGTTTCAGTGAAGTGTACAAATACGTATCGCTAGTTTTACCCGGTCCTCGTGCACTTGTTCAATTATTTATGCGGTGAATGTGCGCACCGAGTTTAAATTTTATCGAAATGTTTGCTCCTTAAATATAACATATGAACAGCATCGCCGTTTGTGCCTGATTAATCATTTATTCAGTGAATGTGCCAACCAAATTCCAAACAATAAAAGTCGTTAATAAACAACACCTACCTATGCGTTTTTATCATGGATATCTTCGGTGAACAACTTCCCTACTTCGGACAGCTTGCGGTGAACTGTGTTTTTCTTTCGGTCTGCGGCAGACACTTTTCGAACTGGTGGAGACGAGGTAGAACTCTCGCCCATGCTGGCGTCGCGACCTCCTCCCCACAGACCTATCGTGAGATTGAGACAACCTTAGGCGTTAGCGGGACCAGCATACATTCAATATTGCATAAACATTTGACTGTCAAAAAAATTTGTTCGCGTTGGGTCCCACACAATTTGTCAATCGCCCAAAAAAAGGCTCGTGTCAATTGGTCGAAAGAAATGCTCAAAAAATACGGTCGCGGTGCTTCGAAACACGTCTATGACATCGTGACAGGTGATGAATCGTGGATTTACGCGTATGAGCCCGAAAGTAAACAGCAGTCGACTGTCTGGGTGTTTCAAGATGAGCCAAATCCAACAAAAGTTGTTCGCGCACGAAGCACTTCAAAGCAAATGGTCGCCTGTTTTTTCGGAAAAACTGGACATGTCGCAACCGTACCACTAGAACAACGCAGAACAGTCAATTCTGAGTGGTACACAACCATTTGTTTGCCAGTTGTCTTCCAAGAAATCAGGAAAACCAACCGCCGAAGACGGATCACTCTTCACCACGACAATGCGAGCTCTCACACATCGGCTGCGACAACTGCATTTTTGAGCACCCAAAACATCGATTTGAAGGGTCATCCGCCGTGTAGTCCTGACTTAGCACCGAATGACTTCTTTTTATTCCCGTACGTAAAAAACAAACTGAGAGGTCAACGTTTTTCGACACCTGAAGAAGCGGTTGCTGCATTCAGAATGCATGTGTTGGAGATACCTCAATCAGAGTGGCAAAAGTTTACACTTTTAAGTCATTTACTATTGCTTTATTACTTTTTCTATGTGTTCTGTATGCTCTTTGAATGATTCTGAGAAAATTAGGATGTCGTCTATGTTATTTTCTGTAAAGTGTTTTAAGTCGTGCTTTCTCAAGATATTGGATAAGATTCTTTGGAAAATAGCTGGTGATGTTTTTAATCCGAAGGGTAGACACGTCCATTGGAAGTGCCCATCTTGTGTAACGAATCCAGTTTTCTGTTTATCTTCAATGCGTAGCGGAATTGAACAAAAAGCGGAATTAATATCTAGTGTCGTAAAATACTTGCAGTATATTGTTTTTATTATTAAATCATCTATTAGTGGGAATGGTTGAGCTTGTGGCATTATTATTTTATTCAATTTGCGAAAATCTATACACAATCCAGATCGTTTGTTTTCATCTCTTTTGAATGCTAGAGTTACTGGAGCTGCAAACGGGCTGTAAGATTCTTCAATTAAATTTTTTTCTAGTAATTTCGTCACTTGACTTTCTATTTATTTTTTATCCTCTATGGTGCATCTATACGGTCTCTTACTGGAATATTTATCAACCAGTAAATCTATTCGAGCTTTGTAGTCTGTAGCGGTGTCTATATCACATTTATCCTTTGCGAATACTGTGTTATATTTTGTTACCAATTTTTCAATTTTGATTTTTTTTATACTGTCTAAGTGATCCAAATTCAGTTTAAATTCATTTTCATTCACATGTTCATTAAAATTTACTTTAACTTCTTCTATTTCGTCTTCTTTTTCCAACGCATTTATTTTCTTTTGAGATATTTGTAAGTTTTCATCCTGAATTAGTTTGAATTCTTTTATTATATCTAAACCGATTAGAAAATCTTCGAAAGCCTCTCTTTCTACGATGAATACGTTCACGTATTTCTCTTTCTCAAAAATGTTTACTTTTATGGTTACTAAGCCTTTTGTTTGTGTCACACCATTGACTGTTTTTAAAAATATTTTATTTACATCTTCTGAGTTTCTCTTTATTTTAATTAGTTTTGAATTTATTAGGGAGACTTGGGAACCTGGATCATATGTTCCGTTTACCTCTAACTTTTCTTCTAATAATGTTTTTACTATTATCAATGGTGTTATTACCCGTTTTTTTGTTCCGTATTTAGGTCTACTTCTATTACAGAATTGCTTTCAATTACTCCAGCTTCATTTCCAACCTCTTTTTTAAACCAGCATGATTCTTTCGGATGATACCTAATACCTTTGTTCTTTTTTTCACATTTTTTAAATGGTCTCTTTTCAAATCTGGACTTATTGTCCTGTCTTTCTTCTTTTCTTTTTACTTTCCGATGTTTGATAAAGTGTGAGAAGTTTTCCTCTATGTGCGTTATACATTGTATTTTTGTTTCACAGTTGTAACGACCGGAACGCCTATAGCGTGTAGCAATGATAGTCAAGAATGTAATTCAAATCCAGGCTGTGAACACCTGAACACTAAAAAGTTTAGCATAAAAACACTAACGCATGAAACCCGACTGCTTTTTCCACCTACTTAAGTAATGGATTGCTATCTTAATTGCTCATATATATGGCTTTGGTTATTTGTTTTTCGATTCTCTTTTGTGCTGTGTTCTTCATTACGATTGCGTGTTTACGTGTATCCTGTTTCTTTTAATGGAGACTTGACCTTGAGCAACAGACAAAAATCAGATGGTGCCAGATCAGTCATATACGATGGATGATATAGTTTGCTGGAAATGTTTTGACAGACAATATGATTGTGTGTGTTTGTCATAGTGAAGAGCCCATGACCCGTTCTTGCACAATTCGGGCTGCTTTTTATTTATTTTTTAATTTATTGAGCAAAAACCTCGCCATAATAATGTTCATCAATAGTTCCATAAACGAAACTATCATTAGTTTTTTAGATTTCGATTTCTTCATTCGAAATTTTTTAACTCTCAGTGAAGTGGAGTCATATCAATGCATGACCTGGCGCTTAGTTTCTGGATTATGAGTAAAAACATGTTATCACTGAAAGTACCAGTAAACATATTGCAGCGAGCTTAGGGTTCGCTGGATTAATTATTTTTAGTAAATAAGAGCTGTTAAATCGATTTTGAATTAATGTAACACTTTATTTGTCCGTTAATAACAACCGTTACTTTTACCGTACACTTGATGAATTCTTGACTTATCGCTTCCGTACTTATCGCGTCTTTGACTGCTTACTTCTTACTTATCGCTTGCTTCACTTTCTTACTTATTACTTTTTACTTATCGCTTGCTTCACTTTCTACTTCTTACTCCATGATCTGTGTGCGATGTATTTATACCGCTTCCTCACATTCTGATTCGGTGTTTCGTTTCCGCCCGTTCCATAGCCTTGAATATTCTATTGTTCGTAGTCTCCAGTTTTCCATTACTTTCTAAAATATTCTAGTACTTTGTTTCGGATTTTCTCGAATATCCTAGTACTGATTGTCATATGCGTCACAATATTTTCACGGGCTTGTTTTTGATCAAATGTAAAATTTTCAGAGTTAATTTTTGCAAGCAGCTTTGGCTTGTTACAATTATTACCTAAAATAAGCGTTACATGTTCTTTGTCAATTTCCACAGTTCGGCAAACGCACAAATAATTAACCGGTAGTCAGATCGGACCTGATTACAGATTTGTTAATATTCTTCATCATTTTTGACGCCGAAGGAAGGCTTGAAGTTATTTGTATCTCATCTTCAACGTCTGGCGATTCATTGTGGAAACGCTTAAGCCACTCAAAAACTTGCGTTCGCTATGTAGTGGTCCAAGAAGGCCTACCACTTTCCTCCCACATATACACACATTTTACCTATAACATAATCCATTTTATATCCCCAACACAACATTGAATTCAATGTCAAACCCAATCGAACTAAACGTTCAAATTCTCTAACATTAAATTCAATTCATTTATTCAATTCAATTCATTTACATAATTTCATCCAATTCAATTCAATTCCCTAAAATCAAACAGCATTATGCATATCTTCTTAGGTATGCTATACGCAATTACCACCTCTCAATTTCCTACAAGATCCAAAACCCAAAAAGTGCACGTGTCCAAACAAAGGCATATCTATTCGATCCGCCGACACACAATTCTTGCAATCATAAACATCCTAATGCATATCCTCACATGCCAGATGATTTATGACTTGCAAATGCACCAATTTAAAAACTAACAACCAATTTCCATGGACCTTGTGTTACCCATCGGAAGTGCACTCAAACTCTTGTTGTTATATGCCAGATGGATAACCTAAACAAAAACCCCAAGATACGATGAAGCGATAAGTGGCGATGCGTCTGGATATTCGAAAGAAGATAGAGATATGAGGATGAGAATTTTAAAGTGAGAAGGTGAACGCCTTAGAGGAGTCACTTGAGAGCAGTCGAGGTTAAGAATTCAGTGGAGAAGGACGACTCAAACGAGCATTAAAAACAATATTCAATGTGTAACAATTAATTATAACCACAATTATTTATGGAACCTATGACAAAATTCAAAGTGAAATATAATAAAAACCAAGTTCTATGGTACATTAACTGCTTTTTCTTTTAACGATTTAACTTGCCTTCGAGTAGCAACACTGGTCGCGTTGGTCATCTGTCGTACCGTCTTCTCCGGGTGTATTCAGTGAACGCGTTGGATTAATAGTAAACCCGTGCCCGTGCCGGCCATCAACTAAATCTACCCCCACAGGACCAACAATCGACAGAAATCCATACAGGATTCCATGGTTCGTTTCTCTTCCTCGGTAATACAAGAAGCACGGAAACGAACCGTTGTAGCACACAACAACAGCTATACATATTGTGCCAGAACCCAGATTAAACAAAAACAATTATTAAACTACAGTGGCCACTATGTACCACCCGCTATGTTTGTTATGCAAAATATCGACGTTACCGTTGACGTCGGCGCGATCACACCCCGTGGACGATTGCTCGTCAATCGCACCTGGAAAGGTTCGATTATTTGTCGTCGTTTGTGACCAAGCAGTCTGGCTGTGGGCTATGTCAGGGGGAATATCATGCAGATATATTGATGAACAACCAAACTTTAAGAAATTCTTAATCACGTAATCGCGCGCCTCTGTCGACGTTCGACTGATAACGGTATTTTGTAACATCAGGGGCATCGGTTTCACCTATACGAATGTAAACGCCGTCCATCAATATTTGCCAACAGCGTAACCTGATATCCTTGCCCCAACTAAGACCCAGGTCGATTCGTCAACTGATTCGACATATCTTTCTTGCTCAGGATACGACTTACATTCCAGTTTCCTTATTAAGGGCGGAGTCTGCCTCTTCGCGCGGTCCCATCTAGCTTGTCAGAGGATGGAGAGGTTGGAACCCAATAACATGAACATTATATGGTTGAGGGTCGTGCAGAGGAGACCTATTAAATTTCGTTGTTGTCTTTACCGCTCCCCGAATGAGGATCGACCGGCGACATTTTTCGAACATCTTTCATATACCGTCGACTGAATACAGATCAACCATCCGGCTTCTGAAATTATCGTCATTGCCGATTTCAATGTACAAAATTCCGGCTGATTGGTACATTCTAACAGAACCGACGTGGCTGGGAGGCTGACGGAGATGTTTGCTGTTAGCCACAACTCGATTCAACTCGTCGAGGAGCCCACGCGAGTGCCGGATTCCCGAGGTGATTATGCAAACACCCAGGATCTGTTTTTGACATCCGGAACGAGTATTTATACCGTAGAGGTCTCTGCACCACCGGGAAACTCAGATCACTGCTTGGTATCTGTCGCGCAATCACGAATAACCACCCTTAGGCAGCATCGCCATGTATGGAAGTATGGGGCTGCTAACTGGGACGATTTGCGAGATTTCTTCGCATCCTTTCCATGGTCGGAGGTGTGCTTTGGAGACACCGATGTTGACGCTTGCGCGGATGCGGTCACAGAGATGGAGATCTACATTCCACATTCCATCAAACGAAGTTCATATGATAAGCCTTGGTTTGATAAAAAAAGTGAGCAGATTACAGCGGCAGAAAATAGAGCTTATAAACAATGGCGCTCTAATCCCACCGATGTTAACAGAATGAATTTTGGAATCAGAAATGTGTGCAACAGGCGATCGATACCACGAAGAAAGTTCATAAACGAGAGAGCGACCAATAAACTCCTCCAGTGCCCGACTGTTTCCCGCTCCTTCTGGTCAATGGCAAGGGCTGTCAGCAGTACCTTCGCTTCCTCCTCTTTCCCTCCGTTGGTGACATACAGCGGGACACTAGTCACAAATTCAAAGGATAAAGGTAATGTGTTCGCGAATTTATTTTTCGCGAATTCAAACCTCGATCGCGGTCTCTTGGAGCTACGGTCTTCGATGCGGGATGTGAGATTTCGCCCGCGTACTATTCCACGCATTCTGTGTGAACTGGACTGTAGGAAGGCAAACGGCCCGGGCGGAATACCAGCAATAGGCATTTAAACTGTGCTCCAGAACTATCGTCGAATCTTGGCACACTCTTTCGCTTATCTTAAGCAATGAGGCTGTGGTTAGCTTCTCGTACCAACACCGAAGAGAAATGCATTCATCACAAGCTTAATAGAGAAACTCCGTTACTTGGCGTCAACAAAAACAAGGAATTAAACACCGGCTTACATTCAAGGGATATTCTTTATTGTTATTAAGCCGTAAATAAACCATAATCCAGAACTAAGGAACACTTCTTAATATAACTTTTGATGTACTATCGGAAGTAGAATTAACATAAAATATTGATTACAGTCTGCATATTTGGGTATAATCTTAGAAGTACAATTAAACATTTTTGATATAACTTTGGATATACTGTCAGAAGTAGGATTAACATAAAATAGAGACTATCGTCTGTATACTTTTATTTACATTAGGAGTAGAATTAAACACTTTTGATATAACTTTGATATACTGTTTTAACATACTGACGACCGACACTTTTACCTCAATGGTAGCTGTTTTCTGACTCTGTTCGTTTAACGTGGATGCCTGAATTGCCTCCACGGAATCCGTATCGCGGTTAACGATTGCCACCGAAACGACAGAATACCAAATTCCATCCATCGCTTCGGCGACCAATAAGGGACAATCTCAGATGCACTGGACACGGTGAGCATGTGCACTCACACAGATGTGTTTACCTCGCACGCTCATGACGTATGTCCATGAGCATGCGAACCGTGGATATTGTAATTCCATAAAAGGAAATGTTTGCCCGATCGGCACTGCGTAAAGCATCTATGCTGATCGAGCGCACGTTGCTGGCGTCATCAGTGGCTCGAATTCTCGTGTGTGTATTTACACTAACGAGAAATCGGTTCCCTTTTGTGACCAGGTGCGAGTTACCCATTTCATGTCGATTGGTTTAGCGGCCGATATGATTGCAGCATGGAAGTAAGGCAAGAGTATCTCTTGCTTGTATGCTGCAAATTCGATGGGGGATATGCGCACCGCGGTGGTCGAGACATGTTGGTTGCTTGGTTGTAATTCTTTAGCTTGCCGGTCGATTTACCGATCGATGTGCTGTAGTAAAATAATGAAAGAATATCCCCTGCACGTGTGTGGCGGGGTGAATATGTTTATACGTAGCACCAAATGATTTTCCTTGGTGTATGCCGCATGTTATACTTTCTTACTAGGAAATCTGATGATGCAACATACACCCGACGAAATGCCTCCTAGCACATGATGCCCGTGAGGAAAATGTCTCTTGGGGTTCGTGCTATTGAATTAGCGAAAGTATGGTTTAGGAGACACCTTAGGTGGGTGACAAAAAGCTAAGTAAAATGCTTAATTGCTAGGCAAGTAATGGAACTGCCTCAGTGCTTGTTTTATTGGTTTTCGGTTGCTCTAGGTGGACATTTGCGAACTATAATGGGAAGGTAGGTAGTGGCGTTCAAAGGAACCACCACAAGGCTCTTTCCTACCTGCTGGACAATCGCTCGAGTTCAGCCAATCCCAAAGACGGGAAAAAGGTGTCTCCCACAAAATTATCGACCTATAGCATTACTATCTATGTTATCTAAGTTGATGGAAAAAGTCATCAACACCGAGTTAATTAAGTATTTGCAAGGGACTTCTGAATGATCGTCAATATGGATTCCCTGGCAGGCGGTCCACGGGAGATCTTTTGACACTTATAACCGATATATGGACATCTGCGATTGAGCGGTATGGTGAGTCAAGGCCGGTCGTATTGGATATCTCCGAGGCTTTTGACTGCGTCTGGCACGGGGCATTGCTGAGCAAACTTCGGTAATATGGACTTTCCCAACAGCTTTGCGACTGGACGAGGAGCTTCCTTGAGAATCGATCGATCCGGCTTGTTGTGGACGGCGAGTGTTCGGATCTGTATCCTGTTAATTCGGGGGTGCCCCAAGGATATATTTTGGAGACAACGGGCAACATGGTGTTCAGTTTCGCAGATGATAGTGCCCTTGTTTCTTCTTTTTCGAGTGATTGACTGATTGGTTCATCAACGTCGCACCAGCTAAAATGTAGTCAGATCGATTCTCTGAATCAGGATCTGGTTAGGATCCTGCAATAGGGAAGGGCCAATCTCACCGACTTCAATGCAGTGAAGACACAATATATAACATTCACAAAGAAGAGTGGATCATCGGTGCCAGAGCTGATGATGAATGTCGAGGCCCTCGAATCTGGAGAAAGCTTAAAATTGCTCGGTGTCATGTTCTGTGGGAATGTATCGTGGCATAAAAACGTGTCGAACATCGCCAGCTCAGCCTCGGGAAAACAGAGTTATCTTTTTAGGGCCAAGAAATATTTTACTCCAACTTCTTCTCCTGTATAACTCCCAAATTAGCCCCCGTTCGAATATTGCTCTCATGTTTGGAGCTCTGCGATCCGCCTTATCGGTGACTCGGCGCTGACGTCGGGACTGCACCCGCTATCACGTCGAAGGCGCGGGGCCGGTCTCTGTCTGTATTACACATATTATCACGGGTACTGTTCTTCGGGGATTCGTAGTATTGTTCCGCGCAACTCGGACTTACTAACCTGTGACAACACATGTTGTATGCTGTTTAGTGGTATTTCTGTGCATTATTTTAAAATCGTAAGGGCAAACATCTAATTAATGTCGTTTGCCAACAGGGACACTTAATTGTCACAACTTCGGTAGACAAACGACTTAATAACAACTAAAGTTTCCCAAGAGCTCAAATTTGACTTCGTCATAAATAATAGAGTTTCAGTTCAATCTGATGTTTAGAAGCGGACTTCTGCTTTTTGGTGAATAATTTACAACAAGCAGTTTCATGGAATGTTCAAGTTTTCAATTGTGCAGAAGAGGTGTCATTAAATTGATTAAAAGTCGGTAATGACTCTGTGACAACGTTCGAGTCAAATATTTGGCTATATAAACGACTGTTAATTTTTCTGTCTGCAGAGTCCAATAGTTTTATTCGCTGAGTAAATTTGACCAACGTTTGTTGTTCGTTTGTGAGTAAAATATTACTTAGTGAGACATACAAGTATTTTAAGATATTCTCTACTTATAGAATTTTTCTTTTCGTATTTGTTGTAGGCAAACTAATTTAAGTTTAAAACACTTGTTGAAAAACTTAAATCAAATGTATAGGGTAGGCCATACATTTTTGCAAATGGCGACAATTGATTTCTTAAAAAAAAAAACGTTATAGGGAGGAGCGCGCGAGTGACGGGGACGATGTCGTTTTTAAAAAATAAATTTCTATAAACATTTATTACGTTAAATAAATGATCAACAAAATAACATTTGAGGTTTTATTTCTATTCATGTTTCAAATGTGCAAAAATGTATGGCACACCCTTTAGTATTGCATGGAACATAACCAAAGAAGTTGACATACTTAACTTGTAGGTAATACATTGTGCCAGTCATGTGGTGATTACAGAATATCGTCGAAAAGTTAAAACGGATTTCCTTACCATGTTGGTACCAAGTCGGGTTGATTCAGTTTCACTGTATCGCGCTCGTACGGTAGTTGACCTTTTATATCTACTATATTCCGTCGATAAAGTTCTATAATAACAATATATAATCTAAATTATCTAAGTGACCTGGAATATCCATATTCATTTTGCCGTACAGTTCCCTCAGTTGTTTTATGGCTTTCATCAATTCAAAACGGTGTAGTTTTCGAAAACAGGAAAAAAATGACGGAATGCCATACCCGAAGAACAACGTGTGTGATTGATCATATTGAGGGCTTTTTTGATTAAAATCTGTCTCTTTGGGGAATCCCAAATTAATGAAAATGTAGGTTTTTTAAGCTGTGCTACGACGTCTCTCATGTACAACACGTTTTCTAAAATGTTTCGAACTTTTAAGCTTCGCGTGATATGATCGGTTTTTGTGAAATCCCTCTCCACCGTTTTCGAGGACCATTTTCTTCATGAAAATAATGCTTTCTTCTGTAACAGCCGACGTAGGCCGTACCAGATGAGTCAAGTTTACAACTACATCAAGGGCGAGAAAATAAGGTTTTTTTCGATAAAAAAAAAAAAAAAAACACCAGCCCCGAACCTCCATACTTGGCGAAGCCGCCTAGGACGGTCATTCGCTTGAAATACAAATGGTTGCGTGACCGATACCAAGCAGTGATCTGAGTTTCCCAGTGGCACAGTAACCCCCACGGTATAAATCCCTGGTCGGATGTTAAAAACAGATCCAGGGTATTCGCATACACAAGTTGAGTCAAATTTCGGCTAACAGCAAATATCTCCGTCAGCCTCCCAGCACCGATGGTTTTGTTAGAATGCACCAACCATCCGCAATTGTGTACATTAAAACCG
Organism: Microdon myrmicae; assembly: GCA_963931805.1. Classification (NCBI taxonomy): domain Eukaryota; kingdom Metazoa; phylum Arthropoda; class Insecta; order Diptera; family Syrphidae; genus Microdon; species Microdon myrmicae. The sequence continues at coordinate 187,038,508 of OZ007496.1, forward strand.
CCAAAGATCACAATTTCAGAAGCCGGATGGTTGATATATATCCAGTCGACGGTGCGTGAAAGGTGTTCGAAAAATGTCGCTGGTCGATCGTCATTCGGGCAGCGGTTAAGACAACAATGAAATTTAACAGATCTCCTCTGGACGACCCTCAACCATATGATGTCCATGTTATTGTGTTCCAATGCCTCCATCCTCTGGCAAGCTAGATTGGATCGCGCGAAGACGCAGACTCCACCCTTAAAACGAAATCTCGAATGCAAGTCGTATCCTGAACAACGAAGATGGGTCGATTCAGTTGAGGAATGGACTCGTGTCTCGGTTAGGGCATGGATATCAGGTTTCGCTGTTTGAAAATATTGGTGGGTGGCGTTTACATTTGTATAGGTGAAACCGATGCCGCCGATGTTACAAAATGCCGTTATCACTCGAACGTCTACAGAGCCTCGAAAACGAGCCTGATTTCGCGATGACGAATTTCTTAAAGTTCGGTTATTTATCATAATATCTGGATGATGTTCCCACTGACATGTTCCCCCTCCGAGATACGAATGGGAAATTAGTTTAGATCCGGAATTCTTTATCTCGGAAGGAACCATCGTGAATTGTATCCGTGTCAGTCCGGCCCATCAGTCATACATCCGAAACGTAGTCGAAGATTTTTCCCGACGATATCGCGGAATATACAGCGCGATGGGTGGTATCTCACTTTGGGACGGACTACCACATAAACCACACTTTTTTACGAACCGGCCCATCAGCCAAGCTCCTAAAGATGGTCAGGATTTTCTTCCGACCATTGCACGGAGCTTATAGTTTGATGTTGTGGTACTTCGTTGGGCGACAGGGCGTGGGGCCCGAACTACCACTCGGCCTTTAGTCGCCTCTTACGACAAGCCGACCTAGCTGTGAGTATATTCTAACACCCTACTCAAACGGCTCTTTTTCTTAAGAGGTCTAAGGATGACCGTAAGTTCATCGTTGCGCACAAATATACTCGCATCTAGATTTGTAAGAGGGGAATTCGCTCTGTTGTTTACACTAAATGCAGTGAGACTTCGACTTTCAAGACGCCAATTGTTACGTTCATGGCGGATCGAAATATGGTTTTGGAGAGCCCTATTTTCCACATCGCTATTAGAATAAACGGATTCGTTTAGTCTGTACACTGCCTCGAAACAGGCATCAATTGAGTTCGCTTGCTCTTGTGGATCCCCGACTATTATTAACTCTTCGCTGAAGTTGACGTGTTCCATGGTAAGTCCTGCGTTTAGCATTGTTTGGACATTTTCCAGAGTACGCGAGTCCCGCTGACATAAAATGTCATTATAATCTTTCCTTCTAAACACTTTATTTATTCCTGGTAAAAAATTCGGCCCACTAGATTTAATGGCTTGAATTCTGTTATTCCAGTCTTCGTTAACAACTAATCTATAATTGTCACATATCCATTTTTGAAGATTTTTGATTAGTGACTTAATTGTTTTTAGTGCCTGGCTGTTTGCATCGCTGAACTGTCGTTTTAATTTAAATGAGCGGGATGCTCCTTTGTTTATACAGAGCGTCGAACGTCGAGTTTCTGTATCGGTTTGTATGGCCCTCGGAGTGAGACATTTTCGGAATAGAAAATTGTTTTGCGAGTTTCGTTTTGTTTGTTTCATTGTGAAGTAAAACACTTATGTACTTACTTAGAATTATTTATATTGTTAAATACAAATTAAGTTCATTTATTATTAAAATAATTTCATTCATTTATTTAGTTATAAAGCCAATATTGGTTATTTAAAATATTGTATACGATTATCAACATTTTTTTCATTGAGGATTGTTTTTAATGCAATTTTGGAAATATTTCTTTGTAATATATGAGTTATTAGAGGATTTAATTTCTGTAATATTTCACTTCAGAATTTTGTATTTTCGTTATTATGTATAAGTTTTACCTGCTTAAAATATGTCGTAATTACTTTTGAATGTATCAATTTAGTAAAATAGTGTTGTTTGTTTTGTTCGTTTTGTTTCGTTTGTTGACTATGTTCGGTGAAGTGGTACGCCTTTCGTTGGCCGCTGATGGACGGTCACAACGAACAATGGCTGTCGCAAAGGAGAGAGAGCAGCGCGGTCAATGTAGAAGAGCACGTCACCAATTGAACTGGAACCAATTAATAATAACACGTTGTTCTCTATTGTAATGTCAAGTTGTTATTTATTGCTTAAGGAACGCTGTTTGCACAATGAATGGTATTTTGCGGATGGCAACGACTGGGAATGGTTTACTGTTCCGTCTGGCTGTGTGGGCGGCGCGAAGGTTGATTGCAGACTGACTCATTGGCCATAACTGCCAATTCAAAAAGGAACGCTATGACCTCATTAACGGTGACAATCGGCCAGCTGGTGCCAGCTGCTGCGTAACTGGTATACACTGCGAATGTACTAGATTTCTTCAGTACATTCCAGCACATTCAATTGTCAATCCGCAACAACTATTATAATAATAGTTTCATATTAGTTTCATAAGTATATGAGAGTTCTGCCCTCACCAAAATCAAAATTAAAATTTAATTTTTTTTCCAATACTTATTATTTTACTAAATTATTTGCTGGATTATTTCTTAAAAAGTTCTCTTCATCGAGAGAGTAGATATTTATGTTTCTTTGTTACTAATAAGGTTTATTTTTTGTGACATATGCTTGGTGGCGAACGTATTAGATTCTCCCCGCTGTATTTAGTTGCGAATCCGCAACAATGCTCTTTAAGGATTCTTTAATAAATCTTTTTTTTTTTTTAATTTTGTGATGGCAATTTTCTGTCTAGTTTTATTTATGTGCGGGTTTTTGTACATACATATCGTATAAACATTTATTTTTGTTTTACTTATTATTATTATATAGTTGTATTATTAATAAATTATCTTTGTTTGAAATAATTACTTTTGTACAAATCAATTTACCAAGTATGGTTGTTTGTTTCATTTTATTTGTTTCCATTTTTGTATATATATATATATATATATATATATATATATATATATATATATATATATATATATATATATATATATATATGTACTTTGTTTTTGTATAATATTATTAATTATATATTTACTGTGTATAGATATGGTCTTCTGAATATTTTAAATTTACGAATGCAAGAATTAATGTTTTTTTATATGTTCATTGACAGATATATATATATATATATATATATATATATATATATATATATATATATATATATATATACAATATATATATTGTTATGCCTTGACCGTCTATACACCTTGTATAGGCACTGCTGGGTGCTCGGGCCGGATATAGGTTGGAGGAAAACCCTCCGGTGTTTCCGTAGGACCAGGATGAAGGGAAGTTCGAGTGGTGATTGTGTTTGGTTTGATGGTGTCAAAAATCAAGTCTTTAATTCTGCACACCTATTACAAGTATTTCTAACTGAGAGCCTTCCTAAAAGGGGCCCCTCCTCGACTCCCTTGTCCGTAGTAGTATTTTCGAGATTTTGGGAGATCACAGCTAATTTATTTTTATTTTTGGGTTTTCTAATATAAAAAGACTATTCTACAGGAAAAAATAACTTATAGCTTCATCTTGAAGCGTGGATTTTTCTCCTAACGAAGTTGAGACCAACGAAAGTACGTTTAAGAACCTTCAAATTCAATAGTGACTCAACAAATTTATTCAAAATAATAATTAACTTCTTTCTAGACTTGTCCCGGGCACACACATTTCATAAGATTATCTTCATTGGAACCACTTGCAATGCTAAGGAATAGTTTTCAATTTTTGAAATCTTTTGGTAAAATCTACCAGAGGCGGGCTTGTTTTGTTTTTTCTCCTTTTAATTTTTTAATCGCTGGACTACTGGGCGATAAGTAGTTATAGAGAAAATTGTTATTATTTTAAAAATTGGTTTGCTTAATAAAAGCATGAGGGTGAAGTGTTGTTATAGTGTTGCTGTTTAATCCGCCATTTTGAGGGACTTTCTGATCTCCTACCAAATTGCCAATAAAATCCAAGGACATATGAAGGGAGACAGATCGTCACCCCAACAGCCACCGGAATATTAAGCGCCAAGAGACTGTAAGTAGCTTAAATAATATTATTTTATTATCTAAATAAAAATTTACGCCAAAGTTGGTTGGATTAAAAATGTACTTGAATACTACGAGGGTTGCTTCTTATGTTTCGGGATTTGGCAACCCTAGCGTTGCAATCCGGCAATTGACAGCTCTGTCATAAAGTTGGACATTTTTGAGGTTATACGCACTCAGAACGTTTTGACATACGAGCGCTATTTGTGTTATTTACAGTAACTTAAAAGATTCATCTCGGCCCAAAAATGGAATTAAATCGTCAACATTTTCGTGCGATTATTTTTTACAACTTTCGGGGTGGATTAATTCAGCAACAGTGCATGGATGAACTTAATTCAATTTTTGGCGATGAAGCTCTATCAAGGACCAGTGTTTATCGATGGTATGGTGAATTCAATCGTGGTCGTAGTTCACTCCAAGATGAATTTCGTGAAGGTCGTCCAAAATCAGTTGTTGTTCCGAAAACCATTGATGCTGTGCGCGAACTGATATTGGAAGATCGTCATGTGACCTATCGTGAGATTGAGACAACCTTAGGCGTTAGTGGGACCAGCATACATTCAATATTGCATAAACATTTGACTGTCAAAAAAATTTGTTCGCGTTGGATCACACAAAATTTGTCAATCGCCCAAAAAAAGGCTGGTGTCAATTGGTCGAAAGAAATGCTCAAAAAATACGGTCGCGGTGCTTCGAAACACGTCTATGACATCGTGACAGGTAATGAATCGTGGATTTACGCGTATGAGCCCGAAAGTAAACAGCAGTCGACGGTCTGGGTGTTTCAAGATGAGCCAAATCCAACAAAAGTTGTACGCGCACGAAGCACTTCCCGTACGTAAAAAACAAACTGAGAGGTCAACGTTTTTCGACACCTGAAGAAGCGGTTGCTGCATTCAGAATGCATGCGTTGGAGATACCTCAATCAGAGTGGCAAAAGTGTTTCGACAATTGGTTCAAACGCATGCAAAAGTGTATAGATCTTATGGGGAATATTTTGAAAAACAATAAAGTGATTTTCGATGATCAATATTTGTTTTTGTTCTCTAATCCCGAAATATAAAAATCAACCCTCGTACAATCCGCTTGTCATTTTAGACATATGTATCTTAGTCAATGCTGATTTTATGACTATGTATTTGTCATTTACAAGCTGTCATTTGTTACGTGCGGTTGCCGCCACCGCCATCATTCGATAATCTGTAATTTTAATATAATTTGTTTTAAAATGGTGTGATGGTAAGGTGGTGGAGGAGTTGCACGATCCACAAGTGAGTTTTCAAACACGCCCCGATTCGGGTGTGGATCGTGCGGCTCTTCGAGTTCGAATTCGGTTTTCGAAGTGGACGTTAATGGGGAGCGAGAGAGAGAGAACAGGTCAATGTTTTTGAGGATACGGTTTTGGGGATACCGTTTTTTGCAGTTGATTGTAAAAGGCAAAAAAAAAAAAAATACGGTTGTTCGTGGCCCGGTGCATGGAGATTTTTTTTGGAGGAAAGAAAAGAAAGAAGCCCGTGCCTTTTTTGTTTGAGATTAAAAGTAAAGATAAAAATATTGAAAAGTAATAAGAGTATTTTCAAAAATACACTAGATTCCCAAAAGTGTTAAAATTGTTGTTACGTATTAAATATATCTCATAATTAATTAAAATTCTCAGTGTCAGATTCTTTCAAATGATTCGGTTCAGAAAATTTACCCTTCTTATAAATCCTAACTCAGATATGACCCGAGTGCGAACGTGCAAAAACGGCAAACTATATTTTTTGTACAGTGTCACGAACATCTATTTGTAATTAAATGCTGATCACTGTCCTGGAGAGCTGTTTATAAAATACAAAATTGTTTCAATGGTGCCCATGGAAATAGAGGAGCTTCAAAATATGATCTATAGATTCTAACTAAATCATTCACCATTGAAAGGACTAATCTGGTCGAGAGCGGGAACATTATGGACAATGGACCGAGGTCTATGATTTGACTAGCTGCTGATCTAATTAACCAAGATTACAGGTAAAATTAAATTACAATTAATTATTTGTGGCAAAGGTAAAAACTGTCACACATTCCGTGTGCATCATTCGTGTAAAAGATGGATGTCGATAAACAGCATTTACGCCACCGCATTCTATTCTGTTTTCAAATGGAAAAAAAGCTATTCAAGCTATGAAATTGATTAATTCGACTTTAGATGAACATTGCGTGAGTCATTCGACAGTAAAAAAGTGGTTTGCAAGATTTCGTGAAGGAAATTTTAGTCTTGATGACGCTCCACGTCCAGGTGCAATAAAAACATTAACGACGAAGGGCTTTAAATTTTACTGGATGAAAATCCATGTCGAACTCAAGAAGAGCTTCCAGAACAGTTTGGAGTTTCTTTTCAAGCAATATCATTGCGATTGCATCTAATGCGAAAGATACAGAAAGAAGGAAAACGGGTTCCTCATAAACTCACTAAAACGAAGAGTGATATCTGAATGAATTTGTTTTCTCGATACAAAGGGCAGATAATACCCGAACAAGATAATAGATTCGATTTTCGCACCGTGTTTTGATTTTTGAAAAGTGACAATAGCAGTGACCATAAAAAACCAAATTGTGTTGTGCGAATGTTCGATGAAATGTCGAAGAAAAAAAATTGCGCGAGTTATTGGCCGGTCTCGGGACAAAATTTAAAAAATAATTGTTTTTGGAGGCGATGCCTCTTTATTTCAACACGTATTGATGGTTCTCGGCTCCTCGATAGTATAGTGGTTAGTATACCCGCCTGTCACGTGGGAGACCGGGTTTGGTTCCCCCTCGGCGAGCCTCTGGCGCAAAACTAACGACCTTGCCCGGAAAAAGACAAATCATTCTGGAAAATTCAACAAGCCTCAGGACTTGCTAAATAAGACCAAGACCGGTTCCCGGTTGTAGTGCCGATGATGATGATTGATGCTTTTCCTTTTCGTTTAACTATGAACAACTTTTTGGATTGACTTAAGGCTATTTATACATAACTGTTATCTTAAACAAAGTGAGTCAACAGATGATCTTGTTGTCTCCCAAGCTCTGGTTTTTTTTTTTTACATTTCTGTATTTATTGACCATAAATAATTTTTACAATAAGCAATACAGATAACTTATAATACCTTAGCTATAATTGTTTACATATACTTACTAGTACATTTTTCAAACAATATGATAAAAGTTATATATTGGTTATGGATTAAGATTTTAGTGGGTAGAGCTTCCTGGAAAAGGTCAGAAAACCAGGATATAGTTATTTACTTAACCTATGCTAAATTGCTTAACTTAACTTAACTTATCTTAACTTAGTCTAGTTACCTAATTATTATGGAAATAAGTTAGTGTGGTGTGGAAGGGGGTAGCATAGTGATCAATGGGTTAGTGAGGATATTGTCAGTCAGGGATGTGGGTTGGGGAACTACTTTCCGTTTGTTCGTTGAAACGCAAAATATTGGAGAAGGGTTGAATATTACTATATTTAAATTGGTGAGGTGAAAGCTCTGTATTGTGGTATACAATCTCATTAGAGTTATTAACCAATCTGCCAGAGGTGAAGAACGTTCTGATGTGGAGACAGTTCGGGTAGGCAGTTCGGTTATCTGACGGAGTCGATGTGAGCGCATTTATTATCGGGTTGGGATTATTGGGAAGATTTTCGATAAATTTGATGGACAGTTCGAGGAAGCGTCGATCTATACGTTCAATATTAGCGGCATAGTAGAGCAAACTACTGTTGTAATATTTGTGGGAGTTGGGATGTCGGTTGAGGCCAGTGATCAGTCTGAAGCATTTCCTTTCGAAGATGCGTAGCTTCTCCATTTGGGCGGGTGTGATATGGTACCATATCGGGCATGCATATGTGAGAGTGGGCCAAGCTCTGGAGTTTCTTGATTTCCTATGGCTCAGACTTATAGTAGATAATACATGTTGTGACTATAGTATGAGATAACATTGAAATGATTTTCTTAGGATCATTTCCATGCCATGTATGATGTACAAGGTTTGTGGATGAGTCGTACGTCAACTACGCCCTCCTTTAAACGACTTGTATAATTCAAATAGTCTATCGTTAAATATTTTCTGTGATCTGGTATAGATCTTATTTGATTAATGAGTATGTATGTTTTACAAATCTTATTTTCATTTTTTATTTTTCCCAACATTTTTTATTTCCGTTTCTTTTTTCTTAGTTTCTAAATTATATGCTAGACAAAAAATACTTAAATTCTAGCTTAATTATCTTATGTTCTAGCCTACTGGTCCTACGCAGATGCTCTAAGCTACACATAATATGACCATTGGGCAATTCGCCTTTTCGCGACAGAACTTAATTTGTGGCTTTAGTTGTATTTATTTGTCTTACAAAGAAAAATTAGAAAAAACTATGTGTTAAATTTTTTTTCTGTGTTTACTTAAAATGTAACTTAATTTTATTATTTTTTTTTTAAATTTTATTTACTTAAAAGAACTTAACTTAAATCTTATACTACCCTAATTCTAGAGAAGCTAAGTCTGTGTAAGCTAGCTGATAATGGCGTGATTCTACCGACATTGGTAATCAGGTCCTTAATTGTCATTCAACCACCAGAACTGTTAATGCTGTTTAGTATTATCGTCCCGGTCTCAGCGAGAGACAGCCCTACTGAAGCGCAAGAGCTCTTCTTCGGTGCGCGTGACTTCCCGGGCGTAGCACAATCGCGCGGTAACGGATGATCTACTTACATGAGAGATCAGCGGAATTCCGGATCCATTCTGTATAAGCCCATTCATGTCCAAATCAAAGAACGCCTCTGGTGGAATAAAGCCGTTGCGACGCACGCTCTCAAAGTACAGAGTATTTGGATAATAAGCTCCAAAACTTAAGTCGTTGGACGATCTTATAGCTCTCGCAATATGTCCTCTAATTTAATTTAATTATAAAATTATCCATCCTATTTATGTAGGCTTCATTATATAAGTCTCATTTGAACAGTACTTTTTGAAGTCCGATTCCCATGTTCGACATAACCGGAGACAATTTCTGAGACACTTCCTTTCGAACACCCGAACCTTTTCCATCAAATTTGGACCTATGTTAAACCATGCAGGCCAACCATATATGAGCATTGGCCTGATTAGCGTCATGTAGCATATAACTTTTACCCTGCTGGCAAGTTGGCTCCTTGTCAGAGCAAACGTTTTCCTAGCTTTGCCTCGATCAGCCTCTACATGTCTGTTGAAATACATATATTGATCTAGCCAGATGCAAAGGTATTTAACTACACTCTTGGTTTCCAGTTTAACTACATGCGGTCCTACGATAACTAACCTTCGCCAGACTTTTTCTTTTGTCGTTCGTGGCTTTATATAATGGGGTTCTAAATAGGATGCCTTCACATTTCTGGAAGTTGATCTTAAGTTTCCAGTCGTGGCAATTGCGCTCTTCTCTGATGAAGTCTCGCTGTTTCAAACTATTTATGACCTCAATTTTCGAAGCTGTTCTGTAAATTATGAGATCGTCTGCGTACGCAATAGCATGCGGAGGTGCATTTAATAAGTGCATCGCTAATGTAGATGCTGAAAAGTATCGGAGAAAGTACCGCTCCCTGTTCCAAGACATTCTTGATATTATACGTTTTATTAGGGGTCACATTACCACTTTTGACCACGAAGCTCCTGTCCTTTAACATAACGTAAAGTACATATAGTAAAGGCGTGTGTATGCCTTGTCCGACGAGTTTGTAATATAACTCTTCGATCCAGACGGTATCAAAGACTTTTTCCAAGTTGATCAGGCAGGCACCTATGCATTGGTTTTTACATTTATTCCACCGTATGTCGGAGACCAGTTGAACTGCGGCATGTGTGGTTTCATGACCCGTCTTAAAGCCAAACTGGTTATTCGAAATAATGTTGTTGTCGGCTACCCATTTTAGCAGATCTATGTTCATTGGGTTTGTACAGTGTTTGCCCTTTTTTGGGATGGGCAATATGATTGCCGTTTTCATCTGCAATTGCATTAGCACCTTAAATGCTTTACGCATCTAGGATTATCTAAGGTATAATCTAAAAAGCTTCAGTAAAAAAATTCTTACCTTTTCTGGCATCTCTTCGCATACAATTCCTGTAAGAGTTCTTTCTTACCTTATCATAAATTCCCTGTAATAAAATTCATCGATTCGCATATCATACGACCGCATATTAGGGAATCTTACCCTTCAGTTGGCTTATCCCAGCTTCATCATGTGTATCATAAATCACCATACACACACATTAATTGGCGACCTACACCCAAGGGACCAAAACAAATATACGCATCTCTTGGCACCCATTAAATCCTACAGCATAAGCAAATGCAAATAGGAATTCAATACTTACCCTTACCAGTGATGCCATACACACCCTTTCCCGGTAAACTACCCAAAACCCATTAACACCATTTCTTCGTTGCGTCGTGTCTATTTATTTAGCCGCGACGCACATCTCAAACAAAGATCCAATTAGCATCCGACGAGTTTCGGTTTTGTTTACCGAGCTCGCTTCCCACGAATGCACATTTTCCCTTTCTTTGTTTAGATTCAATACTTACCCATGGCTTTGATCCATAAAAGAACCAATGTACACACATACATGTGTACCGAGGCGATCTTCTGTATGCGATCTGTTTGGTTACTCCAAAGAGAGACTTTACGTGTCTCTTGGAATAGGGAATTGCACCCAACAATTTCCCTTGCTAAGCGATTCATCTCTGCACAAGATGATTATCACTGAGTCCTTATACATCAGTCGACCGAGCAGGTCGCGGTCATGTCATTCCCGCTGTCCGTAGCGCTGCAGACACGCGAATGTAATAAATGTTTAGACGTGCGGAAGTCGATCTTGTACAGTGGAGTGTTACAACCGCATTATTATTATTTTTATTATTTTTATTTACTGGCCTGTAGGAACCCGGAAGTTCATGATCTCACCGACTCGGCTCCGCCATTGTTCCCTGTCCTGTGCGCTCTCCTTCCATGTTCGATCATCCGATCCGATCTCCCCGAGGTCCAATCTAACATTGTCCTCCCATCTCCGTCGCGGCCGTCCTGTCGGTCTCTTCCCGGTAAGTTTACTGTCAAGAATTCTATGCACGGTCCTATCATCACCCATTCGCGCTACGTGTCCGGCTCATCTTAATCTTCTCGACTTGATCACTCTCACTATTGTAGGTTTGCGGTATAGCTCTTCCAATTCGTGGTTGTGGAGTTTCCTCCATTGTCCTGACTCCTCGTCATATTTACCGCCAAATATACCCCTTAAAACTTTATTCTCGAATACGCGGAATTTGTTCTCTTCCCGTTTTGTGAGAGCCCATGTTTCGCATGCGTATAGAGCAATCGGCATGATTATGGTTCTATAGACACGGAGCTTTATATTACGTGATAGCAGTTTGGATTTCAATAGTTTACTGGCTGCATGCCAACAAGCGTTGCCGGAATGTAGTCGCTTGTTGACCGGTTCCTACAGAATCCGCATTGGTAGTCTCCCAATATTTCTTCTGCGTACGGTGTGATTCTTGCCAGTATGACATTTGTTAATATTTTGTATGTGATTGGGAGCATTGATATTCCTATGTAATTTTCGCAGTCAGATCTGTCGCCTTTTTTGAAAATGGGGATGACTATTGCGGTTTCCCATTCTTCCGGAATGACTTCCTTGTCCCATATTATTTTTACCAGTTGGTGGATCATTCGAGCGGTTGCCCCTCCTCCATTCTTCACAAGCTCTGCCAGTATGCAATCGATTCCGGGGGCCTTGTTGTTTTTCAGTCGATTTATCGCGTCCACAACTTCGTCGAAAGAGGGCTGTGAGATCTGAGGTTCGGCTGTATGTACGTCTGATGCGTTTATTTGTGGTTGATGGGTGCGCACATTGAGCAGGTTTTCAAAATACTGCTTCCATCTTGTCACGATATTTTTTGTTTCTGTCACCAGACAGCCGTTTGTGTCTCGGATTATTTTGGCTCTCCCTCGGTAGCCATTTCTAATAGAATTTATGCCGGCATACATACCTCTGCTGTTCTTTGCTCTGGCATTTTCTATGATTTGTTCGATCCGAGTCTTCTCCCATTCGCGTTTTTTGCGTTTGAAAAGTCTAGTTGTTTCTTTCCGAATTGTCGCGTATCTTACTGCGTTGACTTCATCATATCTTTCTAAGTGGATCATTCTGAGGCGTTTACCTTCTTCGATCTTTGCCCTGCACTCATCGTCAAACCAAGGTTTGGACTTAGTTGTCTTCTTAAATCCAAATACCTCTTGGGCTGGTTGTTTGATTGTGTCTCTGATCGATGCCCATTTAGTGTCCACACTATTGGCTTCCTCTTCCCCACTACTGTCATTCTCTAGGATGCTAAATCTATTCGTTAGTTCGTTTTGATTTTCCACCCTTTTACGTAGGTCTTTTAGTTTATCAATCTCGAACTTTTTGCTCGTCTCCCGTCACTGTCCATGTGGGTTTGCTGCAAGCCGACTTCTAATTTTGCCCATCACTAGAAGGTGATCGGAGTCGCAATCTACTCCTCTATATGATCTTACGTCAAGGATATTCGAGAGGTGTCGTTTGTCTATGAGGAAGTGGTCTATTTGATTACGCGTTACGCCGTCGGGTGATATCCAGTGGCTTTATGGATTTCCTTGTGCTTGAACATCGTGCTCTTCACTACCAGATCTTTTGACGCTGCGAACGTGATAATTCGAATACTATTATCATTTGAAATGTCATGTAGGCTTTCTTTACTTATTGTTGGTTGGAAAATATCTTCCTTTTCAATTTTCGCATTGAGGTCGCCGAGGAGGATTTTAACATCGAATGATGAGATCCCATCAAATACTTCCTCTAGGGTCTCGTAGAATGTGTCCTTCGTTTCTTCGTCGGTAGATTCTGTTGGGGCGTGTACGTTTATAAATACATAATTGTACCATGGGCCCTGTATTTTTAGCACCGACATTCGGTCATTAATAAATTGCACATCTTTTACATGGGACGTTATATTCTTGCTTGTGGTGAAGCCAGTTCCGAGGTTATGTTTATCGGTACCTCCACACGCCAGTGTAAACCCGTTGGTTTCGATTACTTGATGTGGGAGTCGAACTTCCTGAAGCGCGACGATGTCCATTTTATATTGTTTCGCGTTTTCTACGACCGTCTGTATCGCGCCTGGTTTATATAACGTTCGAACATTCCACGTGCCGACGTGTATATGCCGCTTTTTCAGTTTTTCCCTACGTCTTCTTTTTGCCGAGTCGGTGTTTTCTTGATGATTTGTGCCCTTATGGTAGTGTCGGCTCATCACACCTACGCCTACCAGGTTTTTCGTGGGATTGTTTTTTGTATATTGGTTATTCATTTTTGATCCCACGAGACTTGGGGTTTCAAATAGTCCGCCACATCAGAGCCCCGTTCTGATGTGGTAAGGTCTGCTTACTGCTCTGATTCGACCCGGTGTCAGAGAGGCGCCGTTATAATACAGCCGGTATACCCCTGGCTGCAAACCATCCAATGGGCACGGTGACGCGTAACACCCTGGATTAGGGGTGGTAGATCTTTTTGTGTTACTCCTCGCTAGCCTGTCTGACATGGGTGACCCTACTGGAAGCATATGCTTCCGTCAGCATAGCCTGAGTGATTCATTGTACTTTAAGCCCCCGCACTACGTCAAGGTTTCTACCAAGCGGGGGGTTTCAACCACATTAGAAGCAAAATCTTTAAATCGCGTTGTCGCTCAAAGCAGTGTAACTCAGATTAAGTTCAACCAAAAATAAATTAAAACAATAAACCAGAACATTTACTTTCAAAGCAATGCGTTTAACTTTTCCTCCAGTGTTTATTTCCGCTCTCTTTTGGTGGACATTGTGTTGCAGAGGTTTTGTTTTGTTTCGCTCCTTCGGTTTGTGTTCCTGCAAATCAACGGGGGAACATTCGTGACGGTTGAGGACGACGTAGGACTCTCACCTTAGCCTGGTGCAAAGACACGTCCTCTACAGCTCTGTCCTCTAGGTCGTGATTTCGGTGAATGCTTTCATTCACCTTGTACATTTCCTGAAAGACAGCTCCCACAGCGTTCACCTTTTCCAAAGGATCTTCGATCACGAAGAGCTCACTATTGAGCATAGCGTTCTCTGTGTCAATGCCAATGTTGATTAGCAGCTCACATTGCCAGACGAACTCTCGAACAGTAAGGACGCAAATTTTAACCGTATTGTGCAGTGAAAGAATTGTGAACACAAAACCGCGTGTGAATATTTTATTACGGTACTGTGCGTGTTGTAAGTGTATTGCTTTTGTTAGTGTACTTTAAATTAACCGGTTCCAAAGTAAAGCAAAAGAAAAGAGAAATAAATAAAAAATGGCCTTAGGGCCAAAGCAGCACACCAGCAACAGATTCGGTATGTTGCAGGAAACGTCCTTGGGTGACGTCCCCGTCAATAAAAAAAAAACGGCAGGCATTTAGTCCTATTGAATCGAACTTCCCGGAATTACCAACAAAGACAAGTGAAAAAAACCCGAAATTTATACAAATTGTTCCTAATGACGCGACAAAACCTCTGACCGGAGTGAACGTATTCGGGTTAAAAAGAGCTATAGACTCAATTAGTACACAATATGAAAAAGTGTCCATGCTAAGAGACGGTTCAATTCTCTTACTAGTGAAAGATGAACAAACAGCTCTACGTTTTGTAAATACCAAACGGTTCGATCAACTATGTCCGGTAACAATAAAGTTGCATCCGAAATTAAACCTCTCGAAAGGTATTGTTTACGCACCATACCTAATTAATGTTCCGGAAGAAGACATCGTCCAAGAAATGAAACCTCAAGGAGTGGTAAGTGTCCATAAATTTAAAAAATCGCAAAATGGCGAAATCAGGGCCTCCGGACTAATGTTGTTTTCATTTGACCGCTTCAATCCACCGAGTAACATAGAAATCGGATGGCACAAAGCCAAAGTAAATGAGTATATCCCAAGACCAATGCGCTGCCGCCAATGTCAACTACTCGGACATACAGCCAAATGGTGCAAACGAAACCCAGCGTGCAACAACTGCAACCTTCCTCCACACCCCGACTTAGAATGCGCCCGAACCCACTGTGCCAACTGTCAAGGCCCTCACCCTGCTTCATCACCATCATGCCCCCAATATATAGAAAACCAGTCCATTCTTGAAATACAGACAAGAAATAAAATGTCTCTATCCGAAGCGAAACGGATATATAGGGAACGAAATCCCACGCCATCAAACAAACCAAAGGAATCCTATGCCGCACTCCTCAAAACAACAGCTACACATATAACACCACCAATAAAAGAAACTACAAAACAAAACCCAACAAAAACTACACTCCAACCAACATCGACAAACACTTCATTCATTTCAAACTGCGCTTCTACATCTGCAGAATACCGTAAAGCCATACAAAACCAATCACCTCTAATCATAAAACCCACAACAACCAACCGTAACAACGAACCTATACCTATTAAAAAAAACACTAACATAAAAATAAATGAACCCACCATTCAAGAATTATTAAACTCCCCACTCCCTCACAATAACCACATATAACCCTAACACTCCCAACGAAAGCACAGTCTCTGTGTCTCGAGAAAATCCCAATTAGGGCCGAAGCAGACAGGGCTTCGGCTTGAATGGTTCAACACTCGAGACACGGAGACTGAACCCTTACAACAACAAAATCCCCAACAGCAGCAGGTTTAATATACACAATAGCATTCATATCCATAAACTCACAATACTACAGTGGAATCTGAACGGTCCAAAAACAATATGCATGAGCTCCAAATACTCATCAAAGATCTGAAACCATCCATCATAGCTCTACAAGAAACGCACATCCGCCACGACTCTCGGGCCACAGGACCCAAAGAATACGCGGCATTCTTTCACAACCTTACGGAAAATGTTGCTTCTAAACATGGTACAGGTATACATATTATACATAGATCAATCCCACATAAACTTATAGTAGTAAACTCTGCAATCTCGGTCGTAGCAGTAGAAATAAATATCGGCAGAAACCTCACGATAATATCAGCATACACCCCCACATCCCAACCAATAACGATACACGATCTTACCACTATCACAGATAGCATCCAAACACCGATACTTCTCCTCGGAGATTTTAATGCGTGGAGTCCCATCTGGGGATCTTCGTCCACTAATAAAAGGGGAAAAACCGTAGAGAAATACACACTGACCGCAAATCTAGCACTACTCAATAACGGTAGCCACACACATTTTTCCACTCACAAATCCTTCACACATGTAGACTTATCACTAGCCTCATCTCAATTGGCCCCAATGTGCACTTGGAATACTTTACCCAACCTGCACGGGAGCGACCACTTTCCAATAATAATAAACATTAACACTAGCATGTGTCCCAAACCCTCCAAACTTCTTCCTAAATTCCAAACCGAACTTGCTAATTGGAGTAAATTTCAAAATATAACTACCCAGGCACTAAGTCAACATGTAGAGAGTCAAAATATTAATCAAGAAACAGCCATAATCACTAAAGCAATCCGAATAGGAGCAAATGCCTCGATACCACAAACAAGTCGAAAACTCCATAAGGCAGTAGTTCCCTGGTGGAATCCAGTATTGGACAAGCTAAGGAAGAAAAAACAAGAAGCCTGGAGAATTTTCAAAAGATTCCCCTCCGATTTTAACCTAATCAATTATAAAAAGTTAAATGCTCTTTTTCGCAAAAATGCCGAGGAAGAAAAAAGAAAAGCCTTCCAAACATTTACCGAAAAGTTAAATCCAAACTCCACTCCCAGAAAAAACTGGGCGGATATAAAAATGCTAACTGGGCAGTATCGCCCCCTCTCAATAAAATGCATGAACACCGACTCAGGCACTCTCACATCTCCCCAGCAAATTGCAGACCATCTCGGCAAAACATGGTCAAACTACGCAGAAGACGTAAACTTTCATCCGTCATTTCTCTCTGCCAAAAGAGACACAATTAGCCCGTCCCCTCACACAAGCCCATCCTCTAAATTAATAGATCTCCCGATCAATAAAATTGAATTAGAGTCAACCCTACACGGCGCCACAGGTAAAACACCAGGATATGATCGAGTCGATTACATAATGTTAAAGAACAGTCCACCACTCCTGAGACACCGAATACTCCATCTCTTCAATAACATACTCCAAACAGGTGTAATTCCACAAGTGTGGAAAATAGCCACAATTGTACCCATACCAAAACCCACGGGCGAACCGACTTCGGCAAAAGGATATCGCCCAATATCGTTACTCCCATGTCTAGGAAAAACATTTGAAAAAATTGTAGCTAGACGACTCAACTGGTTCATGGAGAAAAACAATCTAATAAACATTGAACAGGTTGGTTTCAAGCAAGGACGTGGAACGATTGATGCGCTACTCCATATCGACAACTTCATCACATCTTCTTTGTCAACCAAAAAGCATACAACAATTCTCTCCATAGATTTTGAAAAAGCGTTCGACCGGATCGGTCCTCATGTGATTTTGAATAAAATAGCGCAATGGAGAGTTGGTAACAATATGTTCTACATAATCAAGTCCTTTCTTTCTAACAGGAAGTTTAGAGTCAAAACAGGTGGTGCATTCTCACAAATATACAACATAAAAAACGGTATTCCACAGGGTTCTCCACTATCAGTCCTATTATTCGCTATAGCCTTTGACGGAATAAACGACATTCTCGTAAAATATAACAACATAAAACACTGCCTCTACGCTGACGACCTAGTTATTCTAACAAACGTAAACGATCTCAACGAAGTACAATCTACCTATTCAGAAATACTACACGACATCACTAATTGGTGTAAAACTTCAGGCGCAAAGATCTCCCTCGAAAAAACTAAAATGTTACACATTTGTAGAAAAACCAGCTGCAGCAAAAACATCACACTTCCCTTTCAGAATCACACAATCCCTACAATCCAATCCATGAAAATCCTCGGTATCCTCTTTGACAGTAAATACAATTTTAAAGAACATTGTTTAGCACTTAAGAAAAGCCTAGCTGCAAGATTAAATATTGTAAAATACCTAGCATATAAGAATGGATCTGCACATACTAACACCCTTATTAACATAACTAAAATCGACTACGGACTAATGATATACGGAAAATGTAGCAAAACGACCCTGCAAACAATAAAATCTCCCTATCACGCCGCAGCTCGAGCAAGTACCAGAGCATTCCGTACTACACCAATTAAAAACATCCTCGTCGAATGCGGTCTCCCATCTATAGAAAAGGGACTAAAATATATATCAGCTACACTTGCTTACAAATTTACAATGTCTATAGCAACACCCATAGTGCAGGACATCCGAAAAATTTATAAAAAAAAACGAAGGTCGAGATACCGCTCAGGACTGGAAAGGGCCATCGATATAGCCAAGGACTTACATATCCCTATAAATATTTCAAAACCCCACCGCACACAACACCCTCCATGGTTAATTCCGAGAAATACAATCTTAGATGACCTGTCCCATTATCCAAAACATTCAACAAATCAGATAATCTATCAAAAAATTTTCAAGGATACCATCGACAAACATCAAAACTGGAACCTGTTTTTCACAGATGGTTCCAAAAACGAATCAAATGTGTCATTTGCTATAGTCAACGATCGCAAAGAAATAATCAGAATGATGAGTATCACTTCCCACCTTTTGTTCCATCCTATCAGCGGAAGCAACGGCAATTTTGGAAGCAACAAAACTTATCCAGAAAATCTCAACGATTATCTGTACTGATAGCCTTTCAACTCTAAAAGCAATAACCAACGTAAACTCCACAAATGCTGTCATTCGTCAAATCCAAGATAACATTATTAAGAAAGCTAATAAAATAAAGCTACTTTGGACCCCCGGGCACTGTAACATTAGTGGAAATGAAGCGGCCGACGCGGACGCAAAACTAGGGACAAAGTCGCCTCTCGTCTCCTTCTATTATCCTAACAAAACGGACATAAGAAGACAGGTAAAAAATGCCCTTAAGAACGTGGAGGAAGAGGAATGGCACCACTACACCCACCTGTACAGCACTATTAAACAGGACACCAAACCCGTTACTTACCCAACAACAGTCTCAAACAAAAAAATAAAATGCTTCCTACGACTCCGGCTAGGACACACCAAAATCACACACCAACACATCCTTACAAAAACCAGCCCCCCACAATGCAGTAACTGCAACAACCAAGTCCTACTTACTCCACATCACATCATATTCGACTGCCCAAAAGTCCAAACCATCGCAAACCAACTATTTGGAAACGACCCCTTCAGCAACATTCTGGCAGAACCATCAGAACAGATTATCAACTACACATACGAATTACTAACACTTACTAACCTTCATAACAAAATTTAAAGTAACTCGATATTAGCCGAAAGCCCTAGCAGCTAGCGCTATTTAGAATTAAGTTATTGTGTAATTAATTACATTGTAATAAATAATAATAATAATAATAATAATAATGATTAGCAGCTGCTTGTTTACATCAGTACGTGGAATTTGGAGACACTGAATCTCGTTTTTATTATTTCTCCTGAATATTTGATTTATTTGTGGGAACATTACTACTTTTTATAGCTCGAATACTGTTGTTCCAATACAAATTTGTTGCTAATCTATAGTTAGCTTTAAGTAATGTTGGAGATTTTTTAATCGGGATTTCAGTGATATTATCTCCCGGTTTTCTCTGTCTGTAAACGGTCTGTGTAATGGTTTTACTTTTGATAGAAGTCTGCTCTTTTTCTTGTGGAGTGCGTTTATTGTTGTGTTTATGTACATGTTTATATGATCCGTAACTGTTGTTTAGGGAATTGTTTTGTCCATTTTTTGTTTAACGTTTTTGAAAATGCCGCGAGAAACACTTCAACACAGCCAGGTCTAAAAGGGAGAACCGAAAGCTGCGTTTCTTCCTGGTATAGATAACCCCAAATAGTAAAATTGGTAGTCCACGGAAAATAATACTCCTGCGCCACCAAAGTGTAACATGGGACAAACTAAAAAAGGCTGATACATTCTTCAATATGAAATGCAGCATTGTTGCGTGAAATGCGGTCAGGATCATTATGCAGAGAGTGCCCTTTGGGTAAAGAAAGGTATGTCGGAATAAGGGGCACCCCGCTAATTACTGAGGTTGTCCTAAATCCCGAGAAATAACGTCGAAGGATGTGACTCAGCAGAGAAAAACTGAGACAAATAGCACAAGATCAATGACTGTAACCCCTCAGCTGTCTTAGGCACAAATAGCGAGAGGCGGCGGAAGCCCAAAACTGATACCCACAAATACTTGGCCACAGACTCAAACAATATCATGTTATCTTCCCACGCCGTGCTTCCTCGTCACGACCGAGGGAAGAGCGTGGAATTTATTTTAACTAATTAGTTAAATTTTATAAATGAAAAACTTTTTATTTTATCAATTGAACACAAGACGTCCGCACACGTCTGTATTTTTTTTATTCTTTTTTTTTTTCTTTCTTTTTAACAACACATAAAATGCGTGCTTCCTTGCTGGAAGTCTAATTCTCACTCACTATCAAAAATACAAAACATTCTCATTTTCATTTACATTTTCTGTATGAACGAAATCAAACTGTTACCCTTAGTTAGTTACATGGGGATGATTCATTTGTCTTGTTAACTGAAACTATTGCAGCTGCTTAGGTATTTCGGATAGCGGGAATTGTGTTCAATGTTATTATATAAGGCAATGGTGAGCAACCTTTTTAATCAACGGGCCAATTTAAATTGTAAATTTTTTTCGCGGGCCGCCCATAAAATAACACATTAATAATTTACAAAACTTTATTTACAATAAACATTAGAATAAAAAAATATAAAATTTACAAAATAGTAAAGATTTCATATACAAATTTTAATGCAAAATAAAGAAAAGAACAGAAAAACGAATTTACTTGAAATTTTTAATGAGAAGTTTGACACTGTTTTTTCAATACAAGCTGATCGATATCAGCCGGAATCGATGAGGTAGCTACACGCACGCAGCTTTCTAATGTGCATCACCCAGTCTTGATCGGTGATCATTCTGGATTAATTTCATGGTTGAAAATAATTGTTCGCAAACATATGTACTTCCGAAGAGAGACATCATTTGGTTTGCATTTTTCGTCAAAAGCGGAAATTTCTCAGGGCTCACATACGATTTATAAAAATTTTCGATATTTACTGAGAAAAATACATTTTTTAACTCGGTATTATTCTGTATGTCAATCACTTCCATTTGAAAGTCTTCGGGAACTGTATCCACATCGATATTAAATGGCGAGGAAAACAATTTCATGGAAACCGTTGTCTTCTCGGCTTTGAACATTTGGAATCGTAATTGAAATTCGTTGATTAAAATGTCTATATATTGTGCGTATTTTTGAGAAGTAGTAACGTTTTCTATTTCTAAATGTGGAAAGTGAGACACATTATTCTGCAAAAGATGTTGTTTCTACAATTTTAGTTTGCGCCCAAAGCCCTGAAATTTATCATACAAATTGTTGATAAACCGTCCTTTGCCTTGAAGTTCCACATTAAGATCATTGAGATGCTACGTCATGTCGATAAGAAACCCAAAATCACTCATCCATTCTTTATTACCAAAATGAGGAAAAGCATATCCCTCAACAATTGTATTTCGCTTTTTAAGTTGTATACTCTTTTTAGCATTGCACCTCTAGTAAGCCAATATACTTCGGTATTAAAAACCACGTCTCCATATTCAGTTTCTAAATCTTTCAGAAATTCTTTAAATTCAGGGTGATTTAACGCGCGCGACTTTATAAAATTGATTAGTTTAATTATTGGTGCTGTGACATTTGGTAAACTCAATCTTTTCGCACACAAATTTTCCTGGTGAATTATGTAGTGGTTAACGAATATTTCCCTTCCTGTGACCTTCTTCATCATCATCATCGGCACTACAACCGGGAACCGGTCTTGGCCTTATTTAGCAAGTCCTGAGTCTTGTTAAATTTTCCATGATGATTTGTTTTTTTCTGGGCAAGGTCATTAGTCTTGCGCCAGAGGCTCCCCGACGGGGAATCGAACCCTGGTCTCCCGCGTGACAGGCGGGTATACTAACCACTATACTACCGGGGAGCCCCCTGCGACCTTCTTAATGTCTTGAAATAGCCTTCCCGATTATCCTACCTCCATGCTCGACATTGCTCGTGCTTCATCTGTCGATATACCAATAATCTTTTCTAATAAAATTGAACATTTTTCCAACACAGACTTTAGTTCATCGTACAGCTCTTTGCCGGTTGTAGTCCTTTGCATTGGAATTAGTGAACACAATTCTTCCGTGATATTAAATTTAGTGTCAATACCACGTACAAATATAGCCAGTTGTGCTGTATCGCTAATATCACAACTCTCATCAAGTGCCAAAGAACAGTATTCGAATTTTGCAATGCGTTCACAAAACGTTGTTGCTATGCTCTCGGACAAGTCTTCAATTCTCCTTGCAATGGTGAATCTTGATAAACTAATGTTTGAAATAATATTTATTTTATCAGGAAATGGAATTTCTGCAACAGCAGTCAGACATTCCTTTATCATCTCTCCATCCGCAAAGTGTTTCAATTTTTTTGCTAGTATTTGAATGACAACAAAACTAGCCTTTACTGCGGTATTTGATAAAATACCTTGATTTTTAAAAGTATCCCGTGGTTTTCCCGCGGCTTTCTCCATTTGATTAAACTTATCCATCCTTAGTTGTCCTGTTAAGTTTTTATATTGTTGTTCATGTTTTGTGTCGTAATGCCTTTTTATGTTATATTCTTTTAATGCCGACACAGCCTCTGAGCATATTAAGCATACAGCTTTATCTCTAAAGAAAGTGAAAAAATAATCAAATTTCCACTTTTCTTGGAAATGTCTGTGCTCAGCCGCAACCTTTCGTTTTTTTGTTTGCTTTTCCGACATGCTAGTATCGGTTAAAAATTTGAAAGTTAAAAAAAATGTAATAAAACAACATTTTTAATGAAAAAACTCTAATATTACTTTTTTACAATAATATTGCACTCACGCCTTTCAAGAATCACCAGTCTGACTGATTGTGTGACAGAAGCAAACACAAACAAGCACACAAGTCGCTGACAAGTAAGTAACTCGTCACAAAAAATTGCTTCTGTTTAGCATGTACTACCACTTTATTATAATTAATTTGTTTACGCCCGGTGCATTTACCGGACACGAGCGACGACAAATAAAACAAATAAACGAAATGTTTATTTTTCACAATTCCTTTTATTGGATATGTTTAATAAACCGACAAGATTCAATATTCGAATAATTTAATTTACCGAGAGCAAACGAAAGGATAAACACAGATTTGTAAACTCAAACAACGAACTCTCAAACGACAACGAACGAAAACTGGTATTAACGAAAACAAACAGTGCTGCCAAACATGCAGATAATTACAAAACTATAACGAATTAATAGTTAATAATAAAAATATGATATTTAAGAACAAGGAATGGGAGAAAGTCGATAAAATAAATTCAGAGAGAGATCTTTTATTTCGTAATAATATTTTCAAAAAAAAAGTCTGTGACCGCACATTTTACAATTCAGAGATTTGATAAGTTATATCTTACAACTGAAACATTATCTTGGATAAAGAAAAGAAAAATATGTATAATTAATAATTAAAAGAATAAATCGAAGGAAAATACGAAAAAGAAAAACCTCCATTTAAAAAAAAAAAAAAAAAAAAAAGAAAAAAATAATAAAAAAAAATAAAACCAATAATAAATAATATAAAATGTAAATATTTACATAAAATTATGACAAATTAAGCAAGAAGCTGGGTTATGAGAGGATTTTCAGAACTTTCACAGCTGATGTTAAAGTTATATACTAGTTTACGAATTGTTTCAGAAATCAATTCAACATCCGCCCTTCCGTGGAGACTTAAGGTTGAATAGTGCCAAGGGAGGTCTAGCATCATTTTCAAAACTTTGTTTTGTGATACCTGTAACTTCTTTAAATGGCACCTTGCAGCGTAAATAAGAAAATAAATTCAATTTTAGAAAGGCTTGGTGGGCGGCGTTTTGCTCGTCCCTGATATAAGGGATAGGTTGAAATTTTGTATGTGCATGTTATGTTATGATATGGAATTTGGGAATTAGGAATGATGAAATGTATTTCTAAAGTATGAAGTATTGTATTTCTAATGTAATGGATATATGGAAATATGAAAGAATAGATTCAAATTAAAAGGGATTTGGGATTTACTCAATATGTAAATATATTGATAATATGGGAATTGATTAATATGCAAAGGTATGAAATATGGAAATTGATTAATGAGAAATTTGTTTGAGATTAAAAGATATTAAAAGATATATTTATTACTATAAAGTGTATATATATATATATATATATTATGCGAAATAAGGATTTTATGGTGAAATGGATATGTTAGGATTATGGGAAGACAGTAGGGCTGCGGAGCACTACAATCACAAGCAGACGTGTCCACAATAAAGCTTCCGAATACGACAATAAAAGCATTTCACAAAAAAAAAGCAGACTGCTAATAAAACTAAAACCTGGAGATAATATCACTGAAGTCCCGATCAAAAAACCTCCAACAATTACTAAAACCTAACAATTATAAATTAGCAACGAATTTGTATTGGAACAACAGAATTCGAGCTATAAAATCTAATAACCCGAAAATGTTTCCACGAATTAATAAAATATTCAGCAAAAATAATCAAAATGAGATTAAGTGTCTCCACTTACCACGTAATGACGAAAACAAACAAATGTTAATCAACATAGGCATGGATACAAAGAACGCTATCCTCAATAACGAACTCTTCGTGATCAAAGATCCCTTGGAAAAAGTGAACACCGTGGGAGCTATCTTCCAGGAATTGTACAAGGTGAATGAAAGCATTCACCGAAATCATAACTTGGAAGACAGACTCTACTGAATCACCTGCACTTCCGAAATGAAATTTCAAATTGGCAATCAGAGAATCTCGGTTTTACTGAATTCAATGACGATAATTTGGCAAATGCTCTTAACGCCAAAAACAGGTCCAATAGCCTATTAATAACGAAGGAGGAGATCCAGGGTATCTTCGACTCATTAAGAAACAAAAAGTTAGTGGGGATAGATGGAGTACACAGTTCTATATAACAATGTGTTAAATAGTGCACACTATACCACGCGTTGGTATAGGTAAAAAGGGCGAGTTAGAATAGAAAACCACCTCTCAGAACCATTTGAAATCCGGGACGGACTAAAACAGGGGGATGGCCTCTCACCATATCTCTTTAACCTTGTCCTCGAGTATGTCATCAGAAAGGTACAGGACGACAACATGGCCGGATTATCCCTAAACGGGGACACACAAGTGCACGGCTATAATATTATATTATACAATATTGACGGCCAGTAACAAAATGTCGAAGGAAAATAACATAAGACTATACTCCGGCAACGCTTGTTGGCATGCAGTCTGTAAACTGCTGAAATTCAAACTGCTATCACCTAATATAAAGCTCCATCTCTATAGAACCATAATCATGACGATTGTTGTATACGGATGCGAAACATGGGCTCTCACAAAACGGGAAGAAAACAAATTCCGTGTATTCGAGAATAACATTTTAAGGGGTATCTTTGGAAGTAAATATGACGAAGAGGTAGGACAATGGAGAAAACCTCATAACCGCGAATTGGAAGAGCTATACCGCGAGGAGTTATATCGCGAAGAGCTATATCGCGAAGATTAAGATGGGCCAGACACGTGACGCAAATGGACAAGGATATGACCGTGCGTAGAATTCTTGACGGTAGACCAACGGGAAAGAGACCGACAGGACGGCCGCGACGGAGATGGGAGATGGAGATGGGAGTACAATATTAGGTTTGACCTCGAGGAGAACGGATTGGATGGTCAAATGTGGAAGGAGAGTTACCAGGACAGGGAACAATGGCGGAGTCGAGTCGGTGAGGTCATAAACTTTCGGGTTCCTACAGGCCAATAAATATATACCAAAAAAAAGGGGAAGGACGGTACAAACCCAATAAACATGCGTTCGATAAATTTACTCCCAAGCATCAGTAAAGTATTCGACTAAGTCATAAACAAAGCTATGCTTAATGGATTGATGACAACAACATTATTCCAAATAGCCAGTTTGGTTTTAAGGCGGGTCATGAGACCACACATGCCGCAACTAAACTGGTTTCCGACATACAGTGGAATAAATGTAAGAACCAAAGCACGGGAGTCTGTCTGATCGACGTGAAAAAAGCCTTCGACACAGTTTGGCATGAAGGCTTATACTACAATATTGCCAGACAAGGCATATATAAACCTTTACTCTATATACTTTATGATATGTTAAATAACTGGAGGATTGTGGTTAAAAGTGGAAAAGTGACCTCCAGTATAACGTATAATATCAAGAATGGCTTACAACAGGGAGCGGTACGTTCTTCTATTCTTTTCAACATTTGCGTTAGTGACATATTAAGCATACTTCCCGACGCAATCTAATAATTTATAAAACAACCCCGGAAATTGAAACCATAAACAGTTTACTGCAACGCCACTTCAATAAAATACAGAGATATTCCGACGACTGGAAACTTAAGATAAACTTCTACAAATGCGAAGCTATTCTATTTAGAACTCCGTTGCATAAAGCCACAAATGATCTTCATCATCATCGGCACTACAACCGCGATCCGGTTTTATCCTTATCTAACAAAACTCTCCAGCGCAAGCAAGGTCTGTCGGATTTCAAGAGCCTTGATAGACCATAGTATGCTTTGGTGGATTTGATCAGCCGTTCGCGTATTTCTGCTTCCATATTGTTATCGGCTGATACTATTGACCCAAGGTAGTTAAAGGATTGCACTATTTGAAATTCGTGCTCCACTACCCTGATAGTTTGACCAACGTTAGGTCTTCTCTTCGCAGAAGTTGCCACCATGTATTTAGTTTTCCCTTCATCCAGTCCCAGTTTCTGTGCCGCCTGCTTGATCTGGGGGAACGAGTCCTGTACAGTCGAATCGGATCTACCGATGATGTCGATGTTATCTGCGTAGGCAAGTATTTGGCAGGACTTGGTGACAATAGTCCCTCTAGTTGTAACGCCAGAGTCACGGATTGCTTTCTCAGACGCCAGGTTGAAGAGGAAGCAGGTCGGACCATACCATTGTCGGACTTCATTAAAGATGTTTATTGGTTTGGACAGCAATCCCGCTATTTTTACTTGACTAGTTACGTTGGCCATGGTCAACCTACAAAGTTGTATCAATTTGTTTGGAATGCCGAACTCTCTCATAGCATTATATAGTTCTACCCTGGCTATACTGTCGTAGGAGTGTGGGGGTTCTCTATACCACATGGAGAACCAACCCACAATTCCAACCAATTTTGACCGCTAACAGCACGTCGCCATAACCCAAACCGGCAATAGCACACACCTCCCAATATGCAACAGCATCGTCCCCAAATCTGCAATTGCATACATCCCCAAACTTACCAAGAATCCATTTCCCAATCTGTAATAATTCGCATATTCAAATTTACAACGGACTACTAATCATCTCCCCCAGCTACATCAAGCCGCATATAATTTTTCTCAAAAACCACTTCAGTTCCTATTTAAATTATATTTCTTGCTTGCAACCAAGTAGTTCTAATTTCCCCCGAAAATCATTCCGGTGCAATTCCTGTTTAAACCAATTTCCCAGTATACATAGCGACAGAGGAATTTAACTCAGCCTGTACGGCAGCGATTCTCTGGAACTAAATCCGCTACGCAAGCATAGCAACCCTTATTTAGCTATGACTCCACCGCCACGACGCGATGCACTTTTTCCTGCCTTTAACGAGTCAGTCGAGTCACAACAACCACTGGACGCGCATCGCCCTTCCGTCAGTCCAGTCGAGTTTTGTTACCCAAACCGTGCACACGAGTACGGTGAACCCATAAAAAGGCGCAACATAATCTAGCGTTTATGCGATGTATCCTTCAAAGTATTTACGGGTTGCTAAGAAATTTTGGGTCTATAAGCATTCCCGAGTGTAAGGTCGTTGAGTGCACTACCCCTTTAGAGTACATACTAATTACAAGTACCGAACTAAGTGATCAATTATGAGTATACATGTGTAGACAATATCGTTATCTGGTCAGTGAACAGTCATACGCCAACGAACTCGGACGTATGTCAAACACAAATTTAAGATTTGGATAACAGTTTAATAACCTTTGTATAGATTAATCGTAAAGCTAAATAAAAGATCAGTTGGACTACCAAACAAGTCGCAAGTGTTTCATTTTTGCTTCTTCTTGGTGGACAGTTATCGACGGAACAGTTGACTATTTTGCTGCGAAATCCCGCTTAACGACCTTCAGCGAATTAGACGGTGGAAGTTTGGTGAACCCCGCGCCCTTGACGGCGCCCCGACTAAACTTACCCACAGGCGGCCTTAAAGTCTATAAATATATGATATAATGGAATATTAAATTCCAGACATTCCATCGTGAATATCTGATCAATTGCTGATTTGCCTGGAACGAAGCCACACTGATATTGATCAATGATGGCTTTAGCGTATGGGGCTATCCGATCTTGTAGGATAGTGGAGAGTATCTTATAGGCGGTACTCAGCAATGTTATACCCCTATAGTTGCTGCACAGTGTGATATCTCTCTTCTTATGTATGGGGCAAATTATACCACGACCCCAATCTTCTGGCATCTCATCTTGGTCCCATACGTGCACCTCGATTTCATGAATTGCGTGATGTAACGCTGTCCCTCCTTATATATATATCATAGATGTAAGTTAATTTTGAGTTAAAAAAAATGATCCAAAATTAGTTTCAGTTTTTTTTGTTATTAAAATAAACAGAATTAGAAAACAAACAAAGTTCTGTCGTCGAAAGGCAAATTGTACGATAGTCATGTAAAGTTGAGCTTAGAGCGTCTGAGTAGGACCAGTAGGTTATAACATAGGATAGTTAAGCTAGAATTTAAGCAATTTTTGCCTAGCCTGTAATTTAGAATCTAAGAAAAAAACGGAAATAGAAAGTTTTGAAAAATGAATGAATGAAATACAGAGGGAAGAATTTTTTGCGCAAAATTGTTACGGGCGATGAAAAGTTGTGTTTGTAGGACATTCCAAAGCGCATGGGTTGATCCAGATCCGCCACCAGTTCCGAAACCGAATATTTATGCTAAGAAAGTGTTACTCAGTGTCTGGTGAGATTGGAAAGGATTCACTTACTACAAGGGTCTGAAACGTGGTCAAACTGCTACAGCTGAATTTAGAATTGATCGACTTAAGTGATGATATAGAAGAAAAATGACTAACTATGGATCAAGGAAGGCATAACGTGATGTTACTTCACGACAATGCTTGCCAACATACAGCAAAACCAATCCAGGAACTAATCTTCTCCTTATGCTGGGAAGTTGTCCTGACTTGACTCCTTCTGATTACCACCAGATCAATGTATTCATCATCTACCCAATAAATGGCAAAAGACTATAGATAGCAATGGCTAATATTTCGAATATTAATCTTTGTATACGTATCTTTTCCAATAAAGTTTAATTTGTCAAAAAAAGCCGAGTTTCTACCTGCACACCTATTACAAGTAGTCGTAACTTAGAGCCTTCTTGAATGGGGCCCCTCCTCGACTGCCTCGTCCGCAGTAGTATTTTCGAGATTTTGGGAGATCACCGTTAATCTATTTTTCTTTTTCGCTTTTCTAATATAAAGAGACTATTCTACAGGAAAAGATAACTTACAACTTGATCTTGATGGACTTTTCCTCTAACAAAGTTGAGACCACCGTGAGTACATTTAAAAACCTTCAAATTCAATTGTGATTCAAAAACTTTATTCAAAATGATCATTAACTTCTTTCTAGGCTTCTCCCGGGCACACAAATGTCAGAAGATTATCTTCATTGGAACTACCAGCAATGCTAAGGAATAGTTTTCAATTTTTGAAATTTTTTGGTATAATCTGTAACACCCGGCGAGCTTGTTTTATTTTTTCTCTTTTTATTTTTTTAATCGCTGGACTACTGGGCGATATGCTTTTTAACAAGGCCGCTGGTAAATTTGTGGAAAGTTTGTTTGCCTTAATAATTTGGATAGTTGCGCTCACTCGGCAGGGCGTCATATTTTACCATCATCGACAAGTTGAAAAATTTTTCCTCGACATAACTGTTGTTTATGATGAAATGAGAATTCAAGAAAGTAAAGAATTAAATTATCGGTTTAGTAAAACAATAGAGCGGATGCGGATACTTCAAATGGGATTTTTTGTGTTCGCGTATTGCACGGCAGCAGGTCTTACCATCTTACCTCTGACAGCTAATGCTAGAGGTATGCATGGAATCAAATGTAATCATTTAACACTATATAACATTGTATATTTCCAGAATTTCCATTCAGATCTTATTTTCCGTTGATAGACGTTACCAAATCTCCGATATATGAAATTGCATTTATACTCCAATTTTTGGGAAGCACAACTGGGTGTTTGGTAAATGTGTCTTACATCGTTTTCATTGCTGCCTCGCTGAAATTTGGTACATTTCTTTGTGCCGTACTGCAAGAACATTTAGGCAATTTACAATTCCTTACGAAAGAAAAAGTATATGCTGAAGTTATATGGTGTATTCGATATCATAACCGAATCATAAGGTCCTTTTTGACCTTAAGAGCATTTTTCAATTTACGTTACTTTTTGTCTTACAGGTTTATTAACTTTTTTAACTCTTTCATTACCTTCGCGTGTTTGGCTGATGTTCTTGTTTTTGGTTCATTATTGTTTTCGTTTTTATACATATCGAACAAGGTACGAGCATATCTCTGATTTGAAAACTCAAGCATATACACAATTTCGTTTTTACTTTCTTTAAAATAGGCGGATAACATGAGCCAGATTGCTGTTATGCTGTCTTATATAACTGCCATATTCGGTCAGTTAGCAGGAATATATTATTTTGCGAATGAGTTCTTGGTGGAGGTAAATAGATTCTTAAAATAGTACCCAAAATAATTATAATTATGAGTATATTTCAGTCCAGTGGACTATCAAATGCTGTATATTGTACTAATTGGTACGAATTTGACTTAAAGACCCAGAAAGCGATCCTAGTCTTCCTTACAAGAGCTCAAAGACCAAATCCAGTAAGGCGGCTTTGTTTGTAAATGTTACAGTGAAACAATTGTGACTATTTTCAAAATTCTCTAGCTTTTAATTGGTTACGTGTACCCAGTATCGTTGGAAACCTTCAAGACAATTATCAACGCAACATACACCTATTTCACTATTCTCCGATCAGTTTATGGCGAAAATTAAGTGAAGCAGTTATTGTAGCAAGTCGACTAGGATGGGTTGTATATTATACTTGGAAGGACAGCGTGTCACATAGAACGGGAGCACTGAAAATCTGACGGATTTCCCCTGATTTCTGGTATTCACTGTTCCAACAAGATAAATGTGAATGTTATTAATGTAAACGAAGTACTTATTTTAGTTTTAATTTTTGGATTATTGTTTACTTCATCAATTGTTTTGTTTTAATTTTTTGCTTGTTAAAAAAACAATAATAATAAAATAAATAAATAATTGATTTAAAAAAAAGGAAAAACAAAATTCAAAACCTGTATATAAATTCATCATCATCATCGGCACTACAACCGGGATACGATCTTCGGCTTATTTGGCAAGTCTCTCCACTGGAATCCGGTATTTATCCGAGATTTGTTAAATTGGCCTTAATAAATTGATTTTCCGGGAAAGGTTCTCCCTCAACACAGAATCCATATATTCCCACACTCGTAGACAACACCTCCGTTTGTTTGTTGAAAAGTTCGCCCCAGATGTTCTTCTTCTCTCAGAAACCTGGCTTAAATCAAACTCTCGAGTTTACATTCCTAATTACACATTTGTGTCCAACCCGCGAACCACTGGCCCTCATGGTGGTACTGGAATTCTAATACACAAGAAATTCCAATTTACTGAAATCAGGTTCACTAACATAACTAATGTCGAATACACGGCAGTTAAACTCTTCTGCAGAAGTAATAAAGTATTGGTTTTGTCGTCTATATACATTCACCCTTCTCGTGAACCTAACTTCCCTAGTGCAGACATTTCTCAAATAATCCAGCAGTCTCTGCCGGCACCTTTCATCATAGGGGGAGACTGGAATGCTCGACATACATCATTTAATGACCTCAAGCGCAACAAATACGGCTACCAACTCCTATATCTCCTCCCACTTCATCCATATGTTTACGCAGACTGTCCATTGCAACCTACTCGAATTTGTAGTACAATCAAATCACCAATCGATTTCTTCCTAAAATCCACAGATATCTATTCATCTAATCCCCCTACAGTGTCCTTTACATTCCCATCCCATCATGGGTGCGTCCACTCCACGGTTCAAATCCCTTCGCTCGAACCACTCTACACAGTGAATCCTATCCCAAATTTTTCCAAAACAAACTGGAAAGAAATCAATAACGATATTGCTGCCGGTTTTTCAAATTATTCTTTACCGGAATCTTCAAACCTATTTATTCCCTACTGAAATTGACTAGGCAGCTGTAAAAATAGAGCAAATACTGGGAAATGCTCTCTTCAGCCCCATACCCCTACGACCGTCCCTCATAACCACTTAGGAAAACCATTACCCAACCTCCTCACAAAATTATTGCGCATAAAAAAACAACTCAGTATCAAACCAAACCGTGACCTATTTAAAAATATAAATTGACTAACTGGTCGTAAATTCAAGCCTCGAATAGACTATTGTGGTGTTAACGTGGTATGGCAGAAATACCGGGTGTCACGGCGGCACAGGTTCACCACGCTTGTCCAACG
This sequence comes from Microdon myrmicae, assembly GCA_963931805.1. Taxonomy (NCBI): domain Eukaryota; kingdom Metazoa; phylum Arthropoda; class Insecta; order Diptera; family Syrphidae; genus Microdon; species Microdon myrmicae. Next base: position 187,071,598 of record OZ007496.1, read on the forward strand.
TCTTCTTTCGTCCTCTGACCCCTCTAATTAAAACGCCGACCGTTTTCTATTTGTCCTCATTTTTATTTACTATATTAAATTAAACTTTCAAACTTCCACGTGAAATTCAAAGTCGGTACACCATGTAAATAATAATTCGATTTCGGTACACAATGCAAAGAATATTCTATTGGTAATTCAACTTCCGTACACAATGTAAATATATTAAATTAAACGTTCAAACTTCCATATGTAATTCAAAGTCGGTACACCATGTAAATAATAATTCGTTTTCGGTACACAATACACATAGGAGCTATTGGCTCTTTGCTGGTCTCTGTCAACCGCAATTCCAGACTGTATAAATTAAGTTCGAAATCCTTCTTTCTCAATTAACTAAAGATTAACACTCTGGTCGATTAAACGACAACGCACCACGCTGTATCCCTTGGGACGCCCCACGAGGGATGTAACTAAAGATTAACACTCTGATCGATTACATGACAACGCACGACGCTGTATCCCTTGGGACGTCCCACGAGGGATGTAAATTAACGTGAGGGCGCAACCTGCCCTCACGGAGTCTGAATCACGATTACCAAGTTCATCGAAGCGATAGAATACCACACATTCGATCATCGCTTCGATGACCATATAAGGTAAGGTATCCCTTTTGCGTTTTGTTCAACACAAAAAGGGGTTGAAATGCACACACGATGATTGCTTTTGCTGTTCATCGTGTGTGTCCGCAAGTATGTAGACACAGCATATATCCCATTTAAAGCTCGCAGCGGCGCGAGTAACTAAGCTAAAAAAGGGGTTGACGTGCTTACACGATCAACGTGTGCGTAAAGCATTATTGCCGATCGTGTACATTACATTTCCATAAAAGGATATGTTTATTCGACCATCATGGTGTGGAACTTCACGCTGCTTGGGCGCGCGTTGCCGGCGTCCTCTGCTATGGATCGCCATGCGCGTGTGTGCGAAAAATGCTTTCGTCTTATACGCATGGATAATGTCAGGGGATTATGTCGACCACGTGATTTTGTATCGAGCCGTATTTCAGGGACATTTCGGTGGTGCCAACAAATTCGCTTGTCGGTCGGGTGGTCGATCGATGTGGGTATAGACGACCACAAAAAGGAAGAAATAGCCCCTGTGGTAAGTGGTAGACACATTAGGAGGTATTTCTTTGATACTTGTTTGGCAATGTTGATTGCTGTATGTGCAACCGGATTGCCTTTAAGGAACATGATGCGTTTCGTACGACTATGCCCTTGTGGTGAATGTCTGTTGTTGCTGATGTATTTTTCATATCAGCAGACATTATGTTTCACAGGTTTTTCTGTGATTATGGTTTTTACAAAGGCAGGTAAGTACATGCTTTTTATGAAGTAGGATGCGCGTGGAAATGGTTACCTGGTGGTAAATGAGCAGTTAAGTAGTGGCGTTCGAAAGAACCGCCACACTATCTCATCCAACCAACTAACAGTAACATCGCCCAATCGAACACTGATATAGCAAACTGTCTCGCTGAACACTTCTGTAAAACTCATAAACAAAACGATTCCCTCCCAGTCACTAATTTCCACGGCACCGTGAATGAATTCAGCTCATGCACACTGGAGCCATCCTTCCCACCATTCATTACTGAATTCAACGAAACCAATAAAGCGTCACATCCCATGGGAACCGACTCATTCCTAAGCTTTACAGAATTATCTGAATTGATTACTTCCCGTAACAATAAAAAATCTACAGGCTTGGAAAGAATCCCTAACCTTCTATTTAAAAGATTTCACCCGGAGAACTTACTCCCCATTCTCGTTCTTCTCAACCACATAATAAACGCTTCACATTTCCCAAAATGTTGGAAAACAGCGGTGATAGTCCCTATTAGTAAATCCGGTTCTTCGAACAACCCGGCTAACTTCCGTCCCATATCACAGCTAAATTCGTTTAGTAAGGTTTTGGAATGTAAGATATACAAAAATCTTCTCTCATTTGTTAGAGACAACTCCTTTATCTCGAATTCTCAATTTGGCTTTCGTCCACAACACTCAACTTGTCATGCTCTGTTAAAACTGACACATGATGTGACAATGAATCTCCAAAACCAATCCCCAACAATATGTGTCTGTGGCGGTTTCGCCAGATCCCACGGCTCGCCTTCCTGAAAAAAACCCCATAACCACAACCCGGGTCTGCACCAGCTTTCGCTAATGCAATTCGCATTAGCATCTTAAATGCTTCACGCATCAAACAGATCCAATTATTATAACCCTAAAATCCCTATAAAGAAAACATACCTTTTCATTGCATCCCTTTGCATACAATTTTCTGTAAGAATTCTTCTTGACCTTTTTAGGAATTCCATAACTCCCATTGTTTCCCGCCAATGCATTCGCATTTGCCCCTGTTGAAGTCCGGACGCCGTGCTTCCTCTGATGAGGGAAGAGTGTGGACCTTTTAATAATTAACGCGTTTATTTTTCTCATTCATCGATTTATTTCAAAAGACAAACACTATCAAAACACTTATTCTCGTCTCCTCAGTTTGTATCTCCAATCGTACTCTCCAATTTCTCGACTTGTCTGTATCTTAAACTCAATTGATAACGCAAAACAAACTCAATTGTATCTGAACTTCCAAACTGAAACTAAAAACTGAACTAACTCTCCAGTCGACTGCTTCTCAACTTATTTTTTCTATTCTAATTTTCTCTCTGTGACTTTTCACATTAATCAATTTGGACGAAAATCCAAGTTACTATGTTTTTGAATAAATAAAAAGGTGCAGGTTATTAAGTAACTGGTAATATTGTGCATGTTTATGAATGGTATGTATTAAGTGAGAATGTAATATATGTCAAGTGAAGTTTTTAAGGATGTGTTAGAAGATTCAGTGTTAAATTTAATAAGGGTAGTATTCTGGAATACAACACCCCAGAAAACATTTCCTTTTCCAAGGACATGTAATGCTTGAAAGCATTATCTGTAATTCCTAAAATTGATCCTTAATGTGCATATGCACCATAAATAGCAAACATTCGATACCCTTTGTCTGAGTTAAAATACGATGTCATCAGGTCGTTTTTACAGCTGCAACACTAGCGATTCAATAGACAAACAATGATGCATTTCTTTCGTCGCCACCACTAATTGCTTGGCATACCTAAATGCAAGCAAGGGATGCGTATCGGCAATCGTCCGCCATAGCGACGTTGCATAAACATGACCCTCATTAAACAGCGAACCATTTGGTCGCCTTTTCTTTTATTCTCGCCGACTGCCTTTCTCGTCGTTCCACTGCTTTCAAACACGTGCAACGACATTGAATCTGTTCGATCGCGCACATATACCACTGCACCAAAAAGATCGCATTTTCTTAGTGGCCACACCCTTAAGAGAACATTTTCTCTTTCCCCTCCATATCTCAACCTTAATTGAAGATAGAATTCAAGTCAGATTTCTATCCTCACTGAGTCTTATCCCAACCACTGAACGGAGCGGTCGAGCCGTTCATTATCCCGTGTAGGGTGTGCTCGAAGTGCACACCCTGGAGTCCATTTCCATCTGCCGACCATGTTGGTCGCGCGAGCTCCCGTCGCGTGCCGAGGAAGCGATAATACCCGGAGTCTTATAATGATCGATGTAATGTGAAATAATAAGTTCTAAGTGAAATAAATTAAAAATTAATTAAGAACAACTTGCGTTTTAATTGCTATCTGGTGGACAGTGTTTTATCCTTACTCCCGGTTGTGGACAAACGTGGCGGCGTTTCGTCCTTTTCCTTCGATGTTTTACTTGGTGGAACTTTTGTGACAGTCGGGTGGGGATAGGAGTGAACTGAGTGTCCGTGTTTGGCACAATACTCCTCCTCCCCACACGTCTCTCTCGACATAGCAAAAACATTCGATTGCGTTTGGATTGCAGGACTGCTATACAAGCTACATTCAATGTTCGGATTAAACACCCATACCATAAAACTTCTCGCTTCCTACCTTTCTGATAGAAAGTTCATGGTGAAAATAAATTCAACTCTTTCGACACCATACAGTATAACCGCGGGTGTTCCTCAAGGTTCTATTCTCGGACCATTATTACATCTCCTTTATACTTCAGACACCCCGCAGCCACTGTCACCTAATACAGTAATGCTGAACTATGCCGATGACACTTTAATTTATTCAAGCAACAAGTTTGTCAAGGAGGCAAGAAACTGTATTAACAGCTATCTCCCGAATCTCTCGGCATATTTTCATATTTTACTAAGTGGAAAATACGACTCAACTCAGCCAAATCTCAACTCATAGTGTTTAAAGGCAGAAATGCGAATTGTATTAACAACACCATACGCTGCCATAACAAAATCAGAATCAAGTTAAATAACAATATAATTAAACCCTCCAAAACCTTAAAGTACCTGGGAATAACCTTCGCCAACAATCTGTCCTTCTCCGCCCACACAAAAAACTCGATTCGCAAAGCCACAATTCAACTTAATCTCTGCAGAAAAGTGATGTACAAGCCGAATGGTCTCTCTCCCAAAGTTAAATCACTTATCTAGAAACAGATAATCAGACCCACTCTCACATATGCATGCCCGATATGGTACCATATCACACCCGCCCAAATGGAGAAGCTACGCATTTTCGAAAGGAAATGCTTCAGACTTATCACTGGCCTCAACCGACATCCCAACTCCCACAAATATTACAACCGTAGTTCGCTCTACTATGCCGCTAATATTGAATGTATAGATCGACGCTTCCTCGAGCTGTCCATCAAATTTATCGAAAATCTTCCCAATAATCCCAACCCGATAATAAATGCGCTCACATCGACTCCGTCAGATAACCGAACTGCCTACCCGAACTGTCTCCACATCAGAACGTTCTTCACCTCTGGCAGGTTGGTTAATAACTCTAATGAGATTGTATACCACAATACAGAACTTTCACCTCACCAATTTAAATATAGTAATATTCAACCCTTCTCCAATATTTTGCGTTTCAACGAACAAACGGAAACTAGTTCCCCAACCCACATCCCTGACTGACAATATCCTCACTAACCCATAACCTACCTATTGATCACTATTCTTCCCCCTTCCACACCACACTAACTTATTTCAATAATAATTAGGTAACTAGACCAAGTTAAGATAAGTTAAGTTAAGTTAAGTTGAGCAATTTAGCATAGGTTATGTAAATAACTATATCCTGGTTTTCTCACCTTTTCCAGGAAGCTCTACCCACTAAAATCTTAATCCATAACCAATATATAACTTTTATCATATTGTTTGAAAAATGTACTAGTAAGTATATGTAAACAATTATAGCTAAGGTATCATAAGTTATCTGTATTGCTTATTGTAAAAATTATTGATGGTCAATAAATACAGAAGTGTAAAAAAAAAGGGAAAGGTTATTAGCCTTGCGCCCACCTTTCTCGGGATATCGTTGCATGCATTGGTTCACTACTTGGCGGGACAAGGATCGTCCTGCCCTTCTCTGGGTTGAAAGCAGAGGCTTTACCTTGTATGTTCGCTCCCATCCCCCTCCTGTATATACATTGTGACGGCAAAATTGTAAAGAGAAAGGTCTACTGTATATTGACAGTGTTGTGATTAATTATTTTCTATTGACCTAAAATTTTAGAACTGTCAAAACTCTGTTATAAGTGTAAGTAAATTGGCGCCTTTTGACGTACACGAAATGACAGAAATAAAAATTATTGTAAGACTGTGATTACTGAAGGGAGAAGTACTTTTATAAAATTGTAAATAAAAGAACGTCTGTTGAAACAACAATCTGACTGTTTGATAAGTTATTGGTATTTATTAACTCACAGGTTATGGGCCCAGAGCATGCCCAAAAGTCAGACACGCCAAATTATCAAACAAAAGAAAAGTCAGTTAAGTCAGGTCGGAAATTGTTGTTGCAAAGTCGCAGTGTCCAGCAAAGTCATAGTGAGTGTTAGTCAAGTTGTCGAGCCAAGCCGAAATCATCCCAGTCAGTTCAGCCGTGTGTCAGCCAAGACAACCTATCAACCGTGTGTCCAGCTAACTCATCGTCAGTGAAGCATCAAGCTGTGAGCAGTGTCAACATAACCTCCAAATGTCAAAGCGCAAGTAAAATTACGTCAATAAAATTGCGACAAATAATCAAAATTGTAAAATCTTGCGAATACAATTTGTAGAGCAAATTTTGAGGTTGGGTTGTTAAAATTTGTTTTGTCCTGAGTCAAAATTGAAACAACAAAGTCGAATATTGAAATGTTGTCTGATGATCAAGACGGTGAAGTAGATTTTGTAGCTTGGCAGTTTAAAATTGATTTAACATTAAAGTCAAAGAAAATCTATGAGTATGTAACTGGTGCGAAAACAAAACCTGAGGCTAAAGTTGATGAGACAAAAGTAATTGAAAGGTTAGAAAAATACATTGAAGCTCAAACCGTCATTGGCATAAATGTTAGTAAAGCAATTTCGAAAAAGATTTTGAATTGTGCAACGACGAAAGAAATGTATGAAAAATTGCAAAACTTGTATGGTAAAAAGTCAGACTATGAAATTGAAGGTTTGCAGCGAAAATTTTTCAGCTTCACATTTGACAGCTCTAAATCAGCTGTTGCAAATTGCAATGATATTCCGCAACTCGCCGAGGATTTAACCTCTCTGGATGGAAATGACTATAAACAATGGGCAATGACTCGAATGTTATCAATTCTACCATCTCATCTGTATCACTTTCGAACATCTTGGGACAACGTAGTAGGACGTCAGCGTACAATACCAAAACTGCTTGAAAAGCTGAGACTTGAAGAAGGCAGAATCAAGGTACAAGAAGGGTCAAGTGAATCAAAATCCGGAAACGCCTTGATGATGGAGCAAAGGAAGAAGACGAGACAGCAAAGCAATCAGAAGCCAAACAAACAGAGTGGGGACGCTGCAATCACTTGCTACAAATGTGGGCAGAAAGGACACGTGAAGAAGAAATGCACAAACAGACCGTGTCCAAAGTATTTAGCCTACTGCAGTGATAATTATCCCTGTTATGTTTGTGGTCAAAAGGGACATTTTGCCAGAGATTGCTCGAAGAAAAATGATGACAAGTCAGATAATGAAAGACCAGACAGGAGTGATAGAAGAAACGGAAGTCGGACAGGCAAACTGTACGTTGCCATTGGTTTGTCGAGTGCCGAATTGAAAATCCATCAACAAGGAGCAAATGAAAATTGGTACCAGGACAGTGGTGCCACACAACATATGACATCATACAAAAACTGGTTTGTCAAGCTGAGAGAACTGAAGCAGCCAATCAGAGTGACTATGGGAGATTCTCGTCAACTCAAGGCCACATCAGTAGGAGACATAGAACTGGAAGCCTACAACGGTGATGAATGGCGGTTGGCGACACTTGAAGATGTACTTTATGTACCTGGTCTGAATTTCAACCTGATTTCTCTCTGTCAAATCATGGATCAAGGTCACACTGAAGAATGTGATAAAGATGTGTCAGTTATCAAGGCAAAGGACAACCAAGAAGTTTTGTCAATGGCTCAGCGTGGGGGAAACTTGTACAAGGTCATGCTATGCAAACCAACCCGGAACAGCAGTCTGATTGCAACTTCTATTGTCACTTGGCATGAGAGGCTCGCACATCAGAATCTGAAGTACGTGAGGGACATTTTGAAGAAAAACAACATCAAGTTTGTAGATGACTGGAACAACCGAGTATGTACAGGATTTATCGATGGAAAGCAGCAACGAGTATCACATCCCAGGAAGGAGAAAGTAGCCAAACAACCATTGGATTTAGTTCATGTAGATCTTGGAGAAACATAAAATTTTATTGGTTGTCTTTTTTTTTTTTTTAATAAATCTTAACGCATTTAATTAGATTAAAGGACATCGGTGATGAACTGACGTACAAATATATTATGATGAGGCACAAGAAAAATTACTTTTTAAATTAAATTCGAGCTTACTCGACCCGACTTGAAATAACAACGTCTCCGTGCGCATCGGGGAGCGGGAGTGGCACGACCGGCTCGGTCGGCGGATCAAAAAGGACTCCTGGTGATACTAATTCGCTGGCGAAGGAAATGTGAAACTGGCTCTCTTACTTTAAGGGTGCATTTTCTATTCCAAGAGAAACGTAAAGTCTCTCTTTGGGGGTAGGGAACCAGATCTGCTAGCGAAGATCTATAATGATACGCATGTATGTGTTAACATTGGTTGTTTCAAGGGACAAAGCCATGGAAACGAATCTGAAAACAAAGGAAAGGGAATAATGTGCATCAATGAGATGTGAGTAAGTAAACAGGCCGAATCTCATTGGGTGCTAATTGGGGTTTCTGTTTGTTCATGCCGCTAGTCATGAGAAGCAGATCCAGAAAAATGAGAAGGCAAAGAGGTCGGGTAGATCATCGTCTAAGCTATGCATTGCAGCTGTAATGATAGCCGCAGTGCACTATGCACATGGTGCTAATTGATTCCAGCTTATTTACAGGGAATTGGCGTTTATTGCATCGCTGCCAAGGGTAAGTATACCATACCTATTTGCATTTGCCTACGCTGTAGGAATTAATTTATGGTTTAAGACGCGAGATGCGTTTATTTGCCTGTGTCCTTTGGGTACAGGTCGCCAGCCAATGTATATGGTGAGGCTGGGAATAGGCGACGCAATGTTTATGATCCCTGTTATGATGGTTACATCATATGTAAACCAAATTATTTCGTTTTCAGAAATTCTACTAGGGAAAATGCGTATGTAAAATTGGGATTTGCCTGGCAACCGAAGGTGCTGAATTGGGCTTGGGATTTATGATGTTTGGAACAGAATTCTTAAGGGAATTTTGAATTCGAATAAATGAATGAAAGGTAAGAATTCTCTTCCAGGAGCTTTTAGCTAAATACGTTTGATAAACTTAATGCGTGAAGCATTTACAGGTGCTAATGCGATTGCATAAGCAGAAACTAACGAAAGGTGGGTTGTAGTTATGGGGATTCTTCGTGTAAGTAGACAGTGGGGTTTGGCGGAACCGTCACAAGCATTTAACGCATCATTGCTTGACCAACTGAAGGCAGAAATTACGGAAAAACGGCCACATTCGCAGAAAAGGAAAATCGTTTTTCACCAAGACAACGTGGGGTCTCACACCTCAGCGGTTGCCATAGCGAAAATCCACGAAGTACGGATTGACCTGCTTGAACATCCGCCTTACTGATCAGATCTAGCCGCAAGCGACTCCTTTTTGTTCCCTAATCTTAAAATTGCACTCGGAGGATCAAATGAGGAGGCAGTTATTTTGACCTTCGTGAACAGTTATTTTGCAGAGAAAAACGCCGAATACTATTTGGACGGGTTAGAGAGATGGGAGCATCGCTGGGAGAAGTGTGTAAAGTTACAAGGAGACTATATAGAAAAATAAAAATAAATTTTAAGAAAAAATATCTTCTATCGTTAGGTCGGAAACTTGTCAGTCCACCCGTGTATAATGCTACTCTCTACCGTGGTGTGTAAATCCCTTTACTTGAGTTGTTACTCTCCATGTCCGCATTCGTAACGTTTATCTGATAGATTCTATACTAGATTGTGGGGAACAGATCAAAAAGGAATCTATTCTAATACCAATGACTGAATTTGTTTTACTATCCACTAAATAGAGAAAACCTCATTTTGTTTCATATGAAAGAAAAATAACAATATGATTTACTATACTTTTATCGATGAATTTATTATGCAACTCACATTTGATTAATTGGCAACCGCAGTTACATAATTATCTGCCCACCGTCGAACACATACGTGGTATTTAAAATCGATTGTAGGTTCATCGAAAAGAAATTACTAATACATAATAGCACTAGAGATGACTAGAAAATGTGCTATTCGGTTGTTGAAGCAAGAAGCATCTGAACAAATGAGCTTTTATCTTTGCTTCATATTTCATAGGTTAGCTGCAGGTCAATATTTGTGATTTCGTCATTTGAAGATGATACAGGTTGTAAAACGAAGAAGAAAATTTTTTTCGACGAAATCAATTAGTCAACATTGAGAAGATATTTCATGTATTTTGTGTTTCAAAAAAAACCCTCGAATTGGTAGTTTTGTATTTCTATATTTAGTGTGTCCGTCAATTTGAGATGCAAATGATTGCGGCCCCTGATCCTCATCTCAAGCGGCCTGAACGTCAATTTTAGTTCAGAAAGAGAAGTGCATCTGTTGTTTTGCCCCTGCGCAGCCAGGAGGTTGGCGAGCTATAGCTAGAAGGAGGCCTGTAGTATATATGAATATCGCTGTGGTCTCTTTTCAAACATTTCATTCCTATTTCAGTTTCAATAACATTTTAAAACTTCTAAATTTAATTCCAGTTATATTATAGAGTTAAACATATTCCTCTAATTTCATATATCATATACTTGGTCAGTTGTCAGAAACGTGAATATCTTTTTATTTGTCTTATAATTCACAGCTAATTGATACGGAGTTTGTATCAAAGGATCGTCTCAGCTTCGTTGGGAAGTAAAGGGTTTTTTGTCTCGTGTGGAGTTTCTTTTATAACATATATTATATATAATATACATTTATCTAAGATAAACAGAGTATCCAGTAATAGGGTGCAACGGGGAGGGAGCGGAACAAAATATGACAGACGTCGAACTACAAAATACGACAGACGACGAACCCCGGGCAGGAGTCCACGCCAAAGGTGAATATCGCAATTTTGAAATAGATTTTAATATTTTGTGTTTTTTGAAATTTCTTAGTTCACTTGAATGAATAAAAAAGGAAAAAAAGAAAATAAAATTATAACGTTTTGAAAATTTGCCAACTCAATTGGACTGCCAAATACTCACCATTTTAACCTATACTGTTGAGTAAGTAGGTTTACGCTATCAAGCTATTATTTCGTTATTTGTGTGGTTTACGAATCGATAAGGGCCTCTACGAACTTCATTACATCCGGTAAAATAAAAATGAAAATTGTGTGGTACTCGCACCATCATCGAACCCTATTTTTTAGAAAAATTATTCTGATTACGGTTAGTAGAGATTGTCACAGCACCATGATCAATAACTTTTTATTTCTATTTTGTTGACGTTTTTAATCCCGACGCCGGTCTTTAATAACAGTCGTATTGAAATCATATTCAAATGGTAATACACTGTCCTTTTTAAATAAATAAACAAATTGAATTAAAACACGTTTTTTTTTGTTATGTTTTTTAAAATTTTACTGACTTACTAACCTGTCCTTATATAATCCAAAAGACATATCGTTTGCTGTGTAGTGGTATTTCTGTGCATTATTTTAAAATCCGAAGGACAAACATCTAATTAATGTCGTTTGCGAACGTGGACACTAAATTGACAAAACTTCGGTAGACAAACCACTTAATAACAACTACAGTTTCCCAAGAGCTCAAATTTGAATTCGTCATAAATAATAGAGTTTCAGTTCAATCTAATCTTTAGGAGAGCACTTCTGCTTTTTAGTGAATAATTGACAACAAGCAATTTCATGGAATGTTCAAGTTTTCAATTGTGCAGAAGAGGTGTCATTAAATTGACTAAAAGTTGGTAATGACTCCGTGACACCGTTCTAGTCAAATATCTGGCTATATAAACGACCGTCAATTTTATGTCTGCAGAGTCCAACAGTTTTATTCGCTGAGTAAATTTAACCAACGTTTGTTGTTAGTTTGTGAGTAAAATATTACTTAGTGAGACATACAAGTATTTTAAGACATTCTCTACTTATAGATTTTTTTCTTTTCGTTATTGTTGTAGGGAAACTAATTTAAGTTTAAAACACTCGTTGAAAAACTTAAATCAAATGTAGTATTGGGTGACACATAAGCAAAGAAGTTGACAAGTTTAACTTGTGGGTATAATATTGTGCCAGTCATGCGGTGATTACAGAATATCGTCGAAAAGTTAATATAGGTTTTCTTATCACTTGGTCCATGTTGGTACCAAGTCGGGTTGATTCACATATCACGTAGTATGTAGTTGTATTCGATTTCTACTCTATTTCTTTGACAGCGTTTTATAATAACATTCTATAATCTAAATTATCTAAGTGATGTGGAATGTGCATATTCATCTTGCTATACAGTTACCTCCGTTTTTTATGGTTTTTATCAATTCAAAACGGTGACACTGGTAACTTAAATTTCGAAAACAGAAAAATAAAAAAATGAGGGAATGTCATATCTGAAGAACAACGTGTTAGATTGATCATATTGAGGGTCTTTTAGATTCATTTTTTTTACTATTTATTATTTTATAACAAGTCCTACTACGATGAATGTACAAAACATCCTCTAAAGTGAATCATACTTTTGAGCTTCGCGTGATATTGTGGTGTTCCACGAAGTCCCACCATTTCCCTCCCCCATTCATTTTCCACCTTTCCTATAACTCCATCCAGATCCTCAAATCAACATGGAATCTAATGTTGCACAAATTGAAACAAACGTTCAATTGTCGCATTGATTCAATTCCCAGGACTTCTTAAAATTAAAACATCACAACCCATATCTTCATTTGCATTGTTCAATTATGGATTTCCAAAATCCCTATCTCAAACTAAATGTGCGAGCGAGATGCCCCATCTTCGAACAAATATTATTGAGAATTATAAAATGCGGCTCTGTAATTTTATTATCCTTTAAGAATTTGTTTGCACAAATTTGGTCCCAGAAAACTCAATATTCACCTTTCAGATTCAAAATTCTAATTCGCACACAATTTGCGCCATAAAACGAACCACATGTTCATTTTATCGCGCATTAACATCTACGATGCTAAATGCGCATTCGCAAGATCCTTTATCTAGTGTTTCCTGCCGAAGTGCATTTACCACCTTTGTTCCATTCTTTTCCTTTTTGTGATCCCAATTCCAAATGATAAACAAAACAATTGAATGGCGGGCGGTAATTGAGGGAGTCTAGATTTGGTGTTGGGAGATTCTAGATCAAGACGATTCGTGATGGTCTCGCGATATGGAGAGAATATTAAGTTTTCTAATTCAAAACGTTTCAGTTCTGTGTACAGTTGAAATATTAAATATAAAAACAAACTGAAAATATCAAAGAACCTTTTTATTTTAAAACTAAAGACGACAAGGGTAGTCCACTCTACCGGAGAACCGGGGGTGCACCAGGATTGCTTATTACAAAATGGTGGCAGCGGTGGGATTACCCTACATAAAACAACAAAATCATGTGTGACTCGAGTATCTGTGAGCCGTTCAAAACTTGTGCTAAATTTTATAGAAATGTCGCAATAAATATTCGTAAAGAAGTGAGTAGTGACTGGATACAAATGGTCTGCTCGATTCGGAATAATATATCAACTGATTGCTCGAAGAAAAATCATGTTGGGAACTTGACGGACGAATTATACGATTTTATTTCATGTGGAGATATTATTTTCTCACAGGCACAGGACGAGAGTTGCTTTCTTCCTTAGTGTGGTAAAAACCAGATTGCAAGGGCCAGTGTATGACTAAATCCGATATAATGTCATTTCAACCTGGAATGATGTTTCGGAATTGAAGGGAGAATTAAAAATTCTCACTTTTAGGCCGGTGGCACAAAACGGTCTGGTGACAGCCAGGGTAAGATAGCAAGGAAAGTGTAAAGCAGTTTCGCAACAGACTAGCATGTGCTGGACAAGGCCACGTTTGAAAGCATTGTTGAACCTGCGGTGCGAACATATCACCTCGAAGAAAATCAAAAATTCGCATTACACTCGTTTGACGATGGACTTGGGAATCCAGAGTTTAAAATTTTAGTGAAAGTGCACAACAATCCAAACCTTAGATCAGCAATCAAGTGTGCTCTTGAACAAATCCCGAGGTCAGATGACGAAAACATTTTTAAATTTTTCAGCTATGCAAATGTTAACCAACAAAAAATGTGTCAAACGTGCAATAGGTCTAGACATATCTCTGCGGAATGTCACCGCAATAGTAAAGTTCCACATTCTATCCCCGAAATTAAAGCAGAGGTTGAACGCCTTCAATGCAGTTACTGTAATAGTTTTAACCATTCCCAGACGGAATGTAAAAAGAGACTATTCCAACTAAATATGTGTATGTATATCAAAACAGCTCTCTATTAAATAAATAGACCTAACCCGACTTCTACCGCAAACGTTTGAAAAAGTGGAGTAATAAACAAAACGAACCGGGTACAATTAATAAAAATTGATACAGAGAAGCTAAATAAGGGGAAATTTGAACAAACAACAATAGAAGCTAAGGATATAAACAGGAAGGTAGAAAATGTGGCATCTTACAAGGTGTCGTCTACGGATGAAAGTGGCATTAGGGATAAATGGGACATATACCAACGGCAGGACGATCTTGTGGCTGGCCAAATAAAGGAAGTAGCGACCAAAGATCGTATCCAACAATCAACATCTGAATCCGACGATGACCCCTGAATCTACCCAGACACCTTCCTATCCTTCTATATTCTCAAATCCCCCTGCTTTTAGCAACATGTTTAAGTTCATAATAATACCGGTAAAATGTAAGTCTAAGGAACAAGAACTTCCAGCAAACTGTAAGCCAGAGAAACAAGAAATTTCAACAAACTGTAAGCCTGCGCAAGAAAGATTCCCAACATAACGTAAGACCGAAAAAGAACAGATTTATCTCTCAAATTATTCATTTGTCCACACCCCCTCGCTCATTTTAAAGTGGATTCTACAAATAAATTCTACAGAATACCAAATAATCAAAGCCCCGTAAACAAACATAATAAACCACGACTCTTCGAAATTACTCTCAAAACTCTCAGTCCTTAAAATATTGTTTCTCGATGGTGTTATTGCCCAAACTTGGAAAGATTTTAACGGCCAAACACAAGAGGAGTATGGAAAATATTCCATAAATTTAAAGAACACTTCAAGTGAGACAAGTGGATTTTTCCCATTCGACAAAAACATTATCAAAATATATGCATAATATATGAATATATAAAACTAAACAGCAAATTGCCAGCATAGCAAAATTAAAAACATTTAAAAGAATAAAAATGGTTTACTAAAGAATCCTTCAATACCACATATATAAAAAAAATACCCCTAAAATTGTATTATTAACAAAATAAGATGACCATTTACCCCTTCACTGACGTGAGTTTTTGTAACTACCAGAATTTTAAATAAAAATGAATGAAGTT
This sequence comes from Microdon myrmicae, assembly GCA_963931805.1. Classification (NCBI taxonomy): domain Eukaryota; kingdom Metazoa; phylum Arthropoda; class Insecta; order Diptera; family Syrphidae; genus Microdon; species Microdon myrmicae. The sequence goes on from OZ007496.1 coordinate 187,086,787, forward strand.
AATTTAATAATAAATGATAATGTAGCGATCCTAAATCGCCACTCCCATCCAAATCCCCAACATTACCAATCATCCCATCCAAATCCCCAATACCTCCCATTATTCAAATCCAAATTCCATATTGAATCGTATGAGCGATAAATTAAACTAAAAGTTAATTTGTCGCACATTGATTCAATTTCCCATTAACTTACATCCAAAAACCCCTTGAATCATATGCACGATAAATTTAAACCAAAGTCCATTTGTCGTGCTTTGATCCAATTCCCAAAAATCCTGACATCATGAAATGCTTAATTCAAAACGCATTTCATGATTTCCCTTCCAGGAACTTATCCAACTAAACCCTTAGTCAATTCCCAGAACACAATTCCAATTGAAGCACACAAAATCTTGTGTGTGCTTCTTGGAATTTATACATTAAAAACGTTGACAAATCTCAACGTGAAAAAAAAATAAAAGGGCAGTAATTTTAAATTTCACGATTAGAAAAGTTTCAGAGGCCGAACCTATGGCCAAAGCAGGAGTAAAAATCTGAAAAACGACCACAATTTAAATGCCACAAATAAACAATAGTTAAACCCCATTAATCGATCGTAATAAACAATAGTTAAACCTCATTAGTCAATAAAATAAATAAACAGTAGTTAAATCTCATTAATCAATAAAATAAATAAACAAATACAAAACGCGTCTTCATTCAGAGGCCGAACCTATGGCCGAAGCGGAAATTCGAATCTAGAAGACGGCCCCGAGCCAAATACAACAAATACATAATAAGTAAGTTCCCTTGATCAGTCACTTTCCAGAGACCAGACCTGCGGCAGCCTATCCTAGGGCGATCAGTTGACTACGCTTATGGACTTGCCAAAGTCTGCGGAATAGATCGTAATAAACAATAAAAGGGAACCGTCTTTTATTGTTTAACATTCCACCACCATTGACATCCATCACCTGCCAGGGGCTAACGCCTGGAACAACGAGCCCCTGAAGGAAGCGCCCGTTACTTGGTCAGGGCGGCTTCCACCAATGAGGTTAGACGCACCCTTTACGCTGCCCCCGCACCCCCAGCTGGGACGGGCACCCGTATCAGCACCGGTCCCCCTGTCAGACACTAGCGAAGCGGAGCGACACCGTCTACCCCACTCCGGGCAAGGAATCAAATTAAATATCACAAGGGAACATAACCCTTACCAATAATATAATTGAGTTACCGATTGCTCGGTCGTTAATGAAGACGTGTTTCATTTTGCTCTGTAAATAACAAATATTAAGTGTTGTAAAAAGTGGTGAGTGTTGTGCAGTGGTGGGTACAATGGACACACCTTCTAAAGATATACGAATAAAGCTCAACACAGACACAGAGCGTATGTATATTTAAAATTATTCATGGTCACACAGCAAGGGCAATGTGCAGTGACAATAATCTTATTTCGGGAGCATTCTATCCCAACCATATGTATCTGGAGAATACCCTCCAGAATGGGTTTATTCCCCCAGAAAAAAAACCTTATCCAAGATGTGCATGGAGTCCCGATTATTTACCACGCTCTACGTGGTGCCAGGGACAGACGAATTCTCCATGATAGTGATATATCCAATGCCCCAGACCGCCTGCGTTTTAGCACGGCTATCAGTGAAAGAGATAAATCAGCCAAAGATCGAACATCTCCCAAATGGTGGTGGCTTCTCAACGAGGAGAGGACTTCACTTCTTCAGATATAGTATGCGTCTCAAGCGCAACGCTCTCATTCCCCTTGTCCCCGCTTCCCCTGCCCTACTTTCCACATTATGTTTATTACTTATTTTGTTGCTATTCTGTTTTATTTTTATTTACATTTTCGTTTCATTTTGAAGTTTTTATTTGTTATTTAATTAAAAAAAAGGAAAAAAAAGATAGATGTAAACGAGGAGACCCTCTAACATCATCATCATCATCGGCACTACAATCGGGATCCGGTCTTATTTAACAAGACCGGTATACGGTCCTTATCCGAGGCGTGTTAAATTGTCCATAATAATTTGTTTTTCCGGACAAGGTTATTAGTCTTGCGCCAAACCCTCTAATATATTACCTATTTAATGTTCATATATATATAAGAAAAAAAAAATTGTACGCCGAAAGGCCAGTAGTACGTTAATTTAAGGACTGAAATCGTAAAATAGGGTTTAACATTTACCTCTAATATTATTATGGGATAATTCTTAGTCTTTGTGCCGGCTTTGGCACGGGTTCTACGAAGATTCCCAACATCACTACAAGATCAGCCGAAATGTGGTTATACTTTGGCTATTGTCTTTAAAAGTCTTCCCGTTCGTCCATCACAAAAAACACCGCAGGTACATCTTATTTATTACTTTATTGATTTAATGTATTAAATACTATATAAACTAAACTGACAAGAAAGGTAACTTCAATAATTTTAGGTGCACTGCTTTTTTAGAATTCAAATGGTTTAACATGGCAAAGAGTTCACGATTACCGGGGGGTGTTCACAGTGTTCAAATAACAGAATGATTTAATTTTAACGATTTTACCGGATGCTCGTCCACCGAAGGTTGTTGATTTCAGACTTGAGTCGACTTTACTTCTTTCTTTATTAATATAACACAAAATTGAAATGCGACACAAATGGTTCTTTATGCGTACACTATAAAGGTCACTCCCACGTACGAACTTAGCGCAGCCCTCGACTTTTCACTACTTGACTTTTCGTTTCCCGTATTACACTCGACAAAGGACGAAAGATCCTCCGCAGCTAACCGCTCGATTCAGACACCTAACTCGACGTTTTACGTGGAGGACACGATCTACCTCCACGGAATCTGTTTTAAGATTGAAGAATGACTTAGCAACGAACGAATACCAAATTTCATTCATCGCTTTAGCTTCCAATAGGGGATGATTCTCCACACATTGGTCACGGTAAAGGGCGCGTAACACACACACAATGACCCTTTTTGGTCGCTCGTGATGTGTGTCCCTGTGTCTGCAAACCGCGGATCATTCGATTCCCTAGGGGAGAATCAAAGGAAGTGGTTGCAGCTGGGCAATAATCATGAACTGGTGTTTACAGGATCAGCAACCGCGTACAGCACTTATGCTGATCATGCACCGGTCGGTGGCGTCTTGAAAGGGTGGAACTCTCGTATGTGTATTTACATTAGCGAGAATTCGATTTCCTTCGCAGCCAGTGGTGAGATATCCTATTGCGTATTGTCGATCGGTTTAGTGACCGATGTGCTTGCAGCAAAAGAGAAAGGAAAGAATATCTCCTGCTTGTGTGCTGTAGAATTCAACAGGGGATATGGGCGCCGATATGATTTGAGTTTATATCGGTTACTTGGCGTTGCAACCGAATAGCTTTTTAGGCACAAGTTGAGTTTCATGTCATCATGCCCTTTGGGGAAAATGTCTGTCGCTATGACTTGTCATGCGCGTGTGTGGAAAAATCTTTGTTATGTATGTGCATGGACAAGTTCGGGGATTTTGTCGGTTACGTGATGTCGTAACCGAATTGAATTTCAGGAACATGCTGCGTTGTATGCAAGCATGCCCCCGGGGGAAATGTTTATAGATGCTAATGCAATTGTATTAGCCAATGGTAATTGTTTTATATACTAATGACCTTGCCCAGAAAAAACAAATCATTATGGAAAATTTAACAAGCCTCAGGACTTGCTAAATAAGGCCAAGACCAGTTCCCGGTTGTAGTGCCGATGTGGATGGAATTGTTTTAGGAAAGGTAAGTAATGTTTTCCAGGATTTACGCGTCTTAGGTTGAAGTTTTTGCATGCTTAATTGCAAAGTAAGTAATGGCGTTCAAATGGAACTGCCATAATACTTGTTTTTATAGGTTTTTAGTGCTCTAGGAAGCACTTTCTTACTAATTGATGGGGAGGTAAGTAGTGACGTTCAATGGAACCGCCACATTATACTTAATGCGTAAAAGGAATAAGGAAAATAAATGTGGTTTAAGAACTAAAAAACTAAATTTTAAAATGCTTATATTTTTCTGCCCTAAAATTAAGGAGCCAGTAATACGAATAAAATATAACCCATCGGATAAACAATAGTCCACATTCCTCATTGACACAGGCGCAGGCATCAGCCTGATCAAATCAAATAATTCATATGTTGAATGACCAGTAGATAATTCTGACTCGGTAACAATATCCACCATTGCTGGAAGAACGGCCAGCACATGTGGCAAGATATTGGGCGAATTCAAATTCAGAACTGACAGGCACACCATACCTCTTACTCAACCTTTTTGTACTAGGTAGCAATGTAGATTTTCAGCACTATGGCATACTGGTGTAGAATTCCAGAGTACTACTGTCCTTATAATTATTAAGTTTAACACTGAATTTCATTATTTATCTAACACATCCTTAAAACCTTCTCCTAACATATCTAACATTCTCATTTAATACATATCATAAATAAACATCCACTATATTTTATATCAAAGCAGTTTCAATACACTTCATCATCATCATCATCATCATCGGCACTACAACCGGGAACCGGTCTTGGCCTTATTTGGCAAGTCCTGAGGCTTGTTAAATTTTCCATAATGATTTATTTTTTCTGGGCAAGGTCATTAGTCTAGCGCCAGGGGCTCCCCGACGGGGAATCGAACCTCGGTCTCCCGGGTGACAGGCGGGTATACTAACCACTATACTATCGAGGAGCCCCAATACACTTCATACATGCCCCTTTTTTCATAACATGCCCCTTTTTCATTCGAAACATAGCTCTTTGATTTTCGTTCAAAGTTTATTCAAAAATAAAAGTCGCAGTAGATTAAGTGATACTTTGATAAAATGGATTTTTGTTCAAATTATAATTTACAATGTTCTATAAGAAGAGAGAAAAATTCATTGTAAAGTTAGTTGAGATCGGAAAGTTGAGTTGAGTTGAAATTGAAAGGGAGTTTTGGAAGTTAGTTGTGTTTTGAGAGTTGAGGAAGTTGAGAAAAAGATAAAGAGTTAAGTTCAGTTGAGGAAGTTGCACGTGAATTGTAAAGTCAGTTTTGAGAAATAAGTGCGTCGAGGAGTTGAGAAATAAAGAAGTTGTTATTAGAATAGAAATAAAGAATTGTGAATAAAGAAATTATTAAATTCGCAAAGAGAAATAGTAAGAAGAAGAATTTTAATATTATTATTCGAAATATCGGACTGAAGTTTGATAATTTAAATAAAAGGTCCACGCTCTTCCCTCAACCGAGGAAGCACGGCGTCCCGGACATATAACACTGGGAAGCGATTTCCTTACGAAGCACATTAAGTTTGAGAAGCGATACCTAAAATTCGCTGTAAAAAGAGAACCTTGGAAAAACTCAAGCAGCCTTTAGGAAACAAATGTGAGGTCAAGGAAAATATTCATAATGTCACACCTAACGAGGTGTTTTCTACGGAAAATACAGGCATTCATGAAAAATAGGAACACCCCATTCGAGAGTCAACATCCGAACCCGTTTGTCTACGGGCCGGATCCGATGATTTGACAAACGCAACGGAACAAACCACCCTTACATCTTCCTCTTCCCTTTCAAATAAATTTCGTGGTGACGAAACGGTTAAGGAACTCGGGGAAAAACACAGTTCAGGAAAATATGAACCTGAAACTCCAATATCCTCCATAAATGTAAAACGAAACGCCACGGGTTTTTGGTTTTTGTTTTATATCCACATTTATTTAACAAATTTAATAACATATTTTACTTAAGACTGAATGTTAATTTCTATTTTACAAATATCACTCTTACATTAACTTACTGGGTCTTCGCAAGCACTCTAAATTATACATTATTATTTTTCTTATGCCTTTCGGCGTACAATAACTGTTTTTATAACATGTCACAATAATTGATGTTTTCTTTTTTAAATGTATTCTATTTTTTTTTGTCTACATCATGTACTATTTATAATTTTTTTTTTTAATTAGACATATAGGGGGTTGACACGCAAAAAATAAAAATAATGAAACAAAATGGACAAAAATAAACAAGGAATTCAAATAAAAATTAAAAAATAAAAAATTAAAAACAAAAGTAAAAAAAAAATAATAATTGGGAATTGGGGATAGGGGGAAGGAAAGCGGTGCGCCTAGGAGGCATACTATGTTTGGAGAACTGTAGTCCTTTCTTCATCACTGATCCACCACCAGTTGGGATGGGATCGATCTTTTATTGATTTATCCCTTTCACCGATCACCATACTAAAACGCAGGCGCTCTGGAAAATTAGAGATATCGTTTTCGTGGAGAATTCGTTTTTCCCTGGCACCACGGAAAGCGTGGTAAATAATAGGGACTCCGCGTTTGTCTTGGATAAGTCATTTTTTATACAAGAAAGGGAACGCTTCTGGGGGAATGAACCCATTTTGGAGAGTACTCTCCATATACATATCATTTTCACTGCACATTGCCCTTGTTGTGTGACCACGAATAATCTTAATAAATAAGTTATCTATTCTGTTTAGTCCTGATTTGTCGTACAGGACTTTATTGGGATAGTATTTCTTATACTGCGACTCTGGGGTTCTGTACATTCCGAGGCAGGAACGCAAACACTGCCTCTCGAACACCCGAAACTTCTCCATGTAAAATGGGGATATGTTGTACCATACCGGGCAGCCATACACTAATATTGGTCGGATGAATGCTGAGTATGAAATTGTTTTCATCTTCGGGTTCAGCAGACTATTACGGAAGAATCTTCGTGTCATTGGTATTTGACTACAGTTTCTACTTGTAGGGGAAGATTATTACTTCCTGCAATGGAAAATGTTTTTCAATCCCGTTTTGTATCTCTTGATGCACTGGACAGTGGCGTTCTGAAAAGGATAGTCTATGTTTTCTGGAAATTTATTTTTAATTTCCAGTCGTCGCAAAAATGTTTGATTTTGTTGAAATCATCTTGCAGAAGTCTGTTGATGACATCAATCTTTTCTCCAGCTCTATACACCACAATGTCATCGGCATACGCAATTGCATGGTTGAGAGAACCCACTAGATCACTAGTGTAAATGTTAAATAAAATGGGAGAATTCACTGCTCCCTGTTGTAGACCGTTTTTAAGTGGAAAGTCTTGTTAGAGATTATATCTCCACATTTCACTACAAATTGTTTACCCATTATCATATCGTAGATAATGTATAATAAATATTCGGGCATACCTAGATTTGATAACTTAACATATATACCAGCCCTTCTAGTCATACGGTGTTGAAAGCCATTTCAAAGTCAACCAAACAGACTCCTGTGCATTGTCGCTTCGCCTTGTTCCATTGTATGTCGGAAACAAGTTTTGTCGCAGCATGAACTGTATCATGTTGCGAACGGAAACCAAACTGATTGTTTGGAATAATACCATTTTCCTCACACCAGTTAGTCAATGCTGTATTTATAATTTTCTCGAATATCTTGCTGATGTTCGAAAGCAAACTAATCGAGCGAAGATTGGCTGGATTGCTCCTGTCCTTGCCCTTTTTGGAGATGGGACGGAGTACTGCAGATTTCCATTGGGTTGGATAATATGCATTATTTAGAACGTTATTGAACAAAATAGTGTAAACCTTCACTACTTCAAGAGGTAATTGCTTTAGAAGAATGTTTGGAATACTATCTATTCCAGAAGATTTTTTGTTCTTAATCGATCTAAGAATGTCCGTCAGTTCATCTTTGTGTACAAATATGCTAGTGTTTAGATCTCTAAGCGGGGAATCCGCTCTATTATTTTCACTATAGGGAGTGAAACTTCGACTTAAGAGACGCCAATTTTTAAGTTCATTGCGTAGCGAAATATGTTTTTGGAGACCCCTGTTTTCCAGGTCAAGGTTAGAATGAGCCGATTTGTTCAATCTATACACTGCTTCGAAACAAGCGCCAATTGAGTTCGCCTTTTTTTGCAGATCCTCGACTATTATGAACTCTTCGTTGGAGTTGATGTGTTCCAGGGTAAGTCCTGCGTTCAGCAGAGTTTGACAATTCTCGGGAGTCCGCGGGACTCACAGACATGGGATGTCATTATAATCTTTCCTTCGAAAGACTTTATTTATTTGTGGGAACATATTCGGTCCACTAGCTTTAATGGCTTGAATTCTCTTGTTCCAGTCTTCATTAATTACTATATCTATAGTTTCACGGATCAGTTTTTGAAGATTTTTAATTAATGACTTAATTGTTTTTATTTCCTGGCTATTTGGATCGCTGAATTGTCTGTAGAGCAGTTTTAACTTAGAGAGCAGAATACTCTTTTGCCTATACAGCTTGTCGATCGTTGCGTTTCTGTACCGGTTTGTATGGCTCTCGGAGTGAGACACCTTTGTATTTCGATTCATTGTATTAGTAACAATGATGTTCATCGTCGAAAGATAATGATCAATTTCGTCATTATGAAGATTTTTGTCAGTTGGTGGATCTATGCCATTGGAGCGTAATTCTTTTCTTATTATCCGATCAAAGCGCGACCAGTGTGCTTTTCCGAAATTAAAAGAATGTATCTGTTTGTACTGCTCAAGTAGTGAATGTTCGTTTGGGACATGTATTACAGCACCAAGTCCGTAATTATCGCTATCGTAATTGATTGTACGAAGACAATTTCTAGTAGTTAGATCCGTATCTAATAATAGTATACGCTCGTCGAGCAACAGTAAACCAAGAAGGAATTTCCTCTTGGATATGACGGCGTACTTGTAGCGTACAATTCTAGTTTATGTTCGATAGCGTTTGTTTGCCACCAGTCGAACAACACATTGCCTCTCGTGTTTGTGATAAGGTTATGTAGGAGCGAAGTCGTGGCACCGACATGGGCGCTGAGTTCCACTTCGTTTTCACAAATTAAAAGTTTCGCCGCGGAAAACTGTGCACAAGGAAAACAACAGCACCATAAAACAAACAAACGCTAGTTTATTATTTAAGCATGGGGTTTTTATTTCCCGTAGGTAAACAGAAAAATAAAACATGTATTTTAATTCTAGTTTTATTAATGAACGGAGAACTTGACCGGGTATTTTAATACACACGTAATAAGCCTTATACCTTGTAAATGATTTAATATAGTAAATTTAAACCGACTTCAACTTTTAAACCAATTTAAATTCCTGATGCTTAATCCGCACTGTTTATTCAATTTATTAGGACTCGACACAAACGATTATTCTCCATTATCGCTTCCCTGTGCGCACCAGGGTAGCGATGGCGCTGCGACCCGCTCGGGTCGAAGGATGGAATTTGACTCAACGATCGTCATCTCATGCAGAGATGATTTCGCTAAGAAAAAAAGGAAGAGAGAGAAAAACTTTTCTCTTAAGGGTGTGAATATATCAATGCCAAGGATATGTTTTATCTCCCACAAGTGTAGCGTAGAGTCTCTCTTGTGGGAACAAGAAAACCAGATCTCGTAATAAAGGTCATGGTGGTATGTGTGCGATCGTTCCGATAGATGCGATTCACACGTGCAGTGGAGCGACGAAACAGGCAGGCGGCAAAGACAATAGGGAAAAATGACCAAATGCGCCGTTGGTAATGCGGGTCATTGTTTACACGATGCCTCGTCGCCATTTTCGACGTTAGGAGAAAAAGATGCTAAAGCAAATTGGATATTTATGGCATCTCTGGCTGCAGTAGAAACCGGGTTCATATTTGCATTAGGAAATGCTGGAGAATTTGGTTTCGGCGTCTATTGCGCTAATTATATGCAGCTGCTTGGGTTGTTTATTGATAAGACAAACCAAAAAGGTTGCCAGGCAATGTGTATGAAAAGGTATATGACGCGGCTGAGAAAATAGACGGCGCGATATTTATGATCCCTGTCATGACGGTTACATTGAATGCAATCCGAATTATCTTGTTTACAGGAATTCATCTAAGGGAATTTGACTGGCGACATAGATGCCGAAATTGATTGGAAATTCCTGGTAAGTTAATAAAGAAATCTTAAGGAGGAATGGTATGCGAAGAGAATGCATGAAGGTAAGTTTTCTTTACAGGAACTTAAAGATCATAGATTTGATCTCTTAAATGCGTGCAGCATTTTTAGGTGCCGTATGCGAATGCATTGGCGAGGACTTGAGCGTCTTGGGTGATGATTATGGGGGTTTTTTAGGAAGGTAAGCCGTGGGATTTGGCGGAACCGTACTGTGTACAAGTACTGTGCTTGGAATTGAGATCTCCCGCCATAAAGAAATAATTATTTTCCGAGTCTAACTTGAGACTTCGAAAAAGGGTATCAAGTTCATTGATAAACTGTAGACACTGTGGACATTCGGGAGCATACACAGTAAGCACATATAGATTTTGATTTTTCAAAGGAATATCTATAACGCAGGCTTCTAGTACCTGGAACTTGTACTCGTATGCATCTCTACTGTAGACGACTTTGTGTTGTAGACCATTTTTAACTAAGACAGCGACCCCGCCCCCCTGAGTGGAATTTGGACTATCTCGTCTAATAACTTTATAATTTGGGTACCCCAATTTGTGCCTTTGATTTAGCTTAGTTTCGATAGCCAAAAGCATATCTGGGCGTTCAGCTTCCAGCAGATTGCTGAGATCATCCCTTCTTTCCATGCGGATTAGTGAATTACCATTCACAGCAATAATTTTTAGAATTAAACGTTAACGTGAACGTTATGATTAGAGTGTGGGTTCGTATGGAAACAGGGTCGAATATATAATGTCCGTTCGAGCCACTTGTTCCGTCAGTTTTTTTTCGATCTTTTCGAATTTTTTATCAAACGCAGCAAACTGTCCTTGTATGGACAGTAATATTGCTGTTATATCAGTTTGTGCCTCTGGAGCAGGCGTTTTAATGATGTTACGTGATTGTTCTAAGATTGGTGCATTTTTTACTCCACCTGCCATTTGGGCGTATGACACACTTGGTGCCACGAAGTTGTTGTAAGAGCGAGTTTTCATCCTTTTCTCTTCTTAAACTTGCTTCTTTTTGGCTTCCAACTTTGATTTAAGTGGTTGGTACTTAGGGCAACATCTAAAGTTAGCAGGATGACCTGAGTTGTTACAGAGGACACAGGATAGTTTACTTCTATCGGGTAGCTGTTCTTTGCCCAAATTTTTTTTTTCCCCAAATTACTATTGGGGCTTAGCGACACAATGAAGAAAGGCAACTTACGGTTGCGATTTCTAAAATTTGCTATAGAAAATGGTTTCACACCTGAAAATATCAAGGTATCATTTTCGAACCTTTTTAGTTCTTCGAGCACCTCTTTGGGAGTAAAGGAAGGGTCAACTCCTTTGAGGAGCATGGAGACAGTTTTCTCCGATTTAGGGGTGTACGTGTAGTACTCGCTTTTCGATTTCCCTAATGCCGATTTAGTTTTGTTATACCCTTCTAAATGCTCGCATGTTAAACTTATCTTAAAATTATTTATCCGTTTTGTTTTAAAAGTTTTGCATGGCAATTCACCCAATTTTATGAGATCCTTTGTCTCCATGTAGCTGACGTAGATAGGAGGTACTTTCTCCCTTTTTTTGACTGGCACCTGCTGAGATGGTTCCTGCGGAGATGTGTCCTGCTGTTGGTGTGATTCCTGCTGTTGAATTCCCTTATCTTGTCGTGTTTTCTTTGCCTTTGTGGGTTGCTGTTGTCTTTGTTCTTGCTGTTGTTGTTCTACCATTTTCGATTTTCGCTCGTTCTGGGTCAGGTTGTTTTTTAGTTTAACAACTTCCTCTGTGGGGGTATGTTTCGTATTACTGGTGTTTGTATTCTTCATGAAACTGTCCCCTACTTAGTTGTTCACAGTCCGTGAACAGCGCGACTGTCCTTGGTCCTAGTTCACCGACCGTGAACTGCCCAACTCTATCAATTACTGCTTACCTCCAAGAGGGAGTAAAAGTTACCGTTCAACTTAAACGATTTCTTCATTGTTCCTTTATTGTAACACAATCTGCAAACTCCATGAAAATTAAAACAAACGCAATTCAAGGTCTTAAAGTTACTACAAAATTAAGAGTTACAAAAAATGTCACGTAACTAGCTTAACGTGATTATATACAATTGAGCTTAACGTGATTATATACGATTGATGAAGTTACACTCAGATTAATTGGGAGTGACAAAAAATATCACTTAACTAGCTTAACGTGAATATGCACAATTGATGACGTTACACTCAGATTAATTAAGCGTTACAAAAAATGTCACTTCATTAGCTTAATGTGATTATATACAATTGGGCTTAACGTGATATACAATTGATGAAGTTACATTCGATTGTGTGCGATAGATGAAGTTATAATCGATTATGTGTAATAGATGAAATTATATTCGATTATGTCCCACAGCTGAAGTTATATTCAATTATGTGCAATAGATGAAGTTTTATTGTTTAAAATTCCGAACACGACCGATTAACTGGAAAATCAGCACTCTACTGTGTAAGGAAAACGCGAACGAGACATCATCCCCGTCACTCAACGACCAATAGGAGATGATCTTCCGTACCATGGTCTCCGTGAGGACATGCACACACACGTCCTGATTACCCCGGCTGCGCATGCTGAGCTTTCCTCAGAATGCGAACCGTGGTCGCACAGATACATTCCACATGAACTGAGAATAACTCTTGCAGCCCGGGCAAGCCATTACGAACGAGGGTTTTAGGGTGTTTCGACACTTCGAAACCGCGCACAATAATCTTGCTGATCATGCACATGTCCATGACCGGCCGAAGGGTCGGAGTCTCGTGTGGATGTTTATGTTATTTGAGAATTCTATTTCCTTCGGCAGCCAGTCGCGAGGCTAGATACTCCCTGGAGTTCCATGATCATCCAACATGTACGCAAGTATGGATAAAAATCTAAAAAAAAAGGACTAACAAGCGAACTGGCTGCAGCTGTATTATACATCGTGCAAAGGAACGTTGGATGTTTATACGATCGGCAACTGCGCACAGCATCTCCGCCGATCGTATATCCCTCGTTGAGTAATTGGTACAGGTGGTGATATATCATTTGTGCCGCCTGGTGTGTTTTATTAGAGTCCGTAGCTCAGTTAGGCGACCGGGGATGTTTGGGACAACCAAGCACAGAAGAAGTGTTCTCCGCACATGTGCGACAGAATTGGACAATAGGTAAGCGCGCCCGAATACGTTTCAAGTTGCATTGGTTGTCCGTTGTTGCGACCATATCTCTTTACTAAAATGATGCTCTTGATACAATTTTGATTTTGGTTGATGACGCCATATGGCGATGCCATGAATATGTGAACGAGATCTTCCCTTCATGGAGTTTTCGAAGATGCAATGAATGCTTCTTGTAGGGAAAAACTCGTAAGGTAGAAATATCCGTACACAATTGTTGTGAATGTAAGATTCAGTAGGCTCACCCTCCAGGTAAGTAATGGCGCTCACGTTGGAATAGCCTTAATACTTGTTCTTGAACTTTAAGTATGCCCTAGGTGGGGGCTTTATCTAAATAATGAGGAGATGGTTTGTGGCGTTCTAGAGAAACGCCACACCTCCATTTGTCTATCCAGTTCTTCTTTTTTACGACTAATCTCATGGATGAGTCTGTTGAGGACCTCGATCTGATTGCTACCGTCTGCATTTGTTTCGCTGACAGCTAGTTCTTTGAATTGGTTTCCAGCCCTTGAGTACTGGCCACCATGGGTGTTGTCTTCGTCATCGCTGGTTACAATCAACGTGTCTGTATTCTTATTTTCATTTGTTGTAAGGCGATTAGCCTTTAGATTAACGTCTCAATTTTGCCTTCTCCGAGGCGCCATTTTGGCATCCATTTGTTTTTCGTCCTTTTTTTTATTGTTTTTTTGTTTTTGGATCTACGTCCATATTATGGAAAGTATTCACTTTTTTTTGCGTGGAGGACAAACAGATTGTGGCCTCGCGCACACACTCACAATGTTCGCGCACTCACACGTAAACACCGTTAACGTGTTACTCACACACTTTTTGTATTGAACTGTGTTCTTCGTTTTGACTGTCACAACACGTGGCTTCCTTCTCTTTTATTTGATTCTATTTAATTATATTTACTTTGCCTTGACCGTTTCTATATACTGGAATTTATTTGTTTATAAATAGTCTTTTTATAACACTTCAGCCACTCGCGACTCATAGAAGCAACTTTTTTCATTCAACTCGATCGCCGAACCGAAAACACGTCCGCACTCGGTCACTGTGTATCGTTGTATGCGAAACGCCACGGTTGACTGCATTAAGTTGCACCCACGATCGCAAGAAATAGTGGAAATCCCCGTTAAGGGAAAACTCAGTCAAGAACGGATAATCAAAAAAATCCCTGATTATACCAGGAATATATCTGGGCAATATTCTACGGCACAACAAAATAAGGGTCCTGCTAATGAATACATTGAACGCCGATCAAGAGACCCACGACATAGAAGTCGGATGGGAATATCTGGACGACTAGAATGTGTTGCAGGCGGGCGAAACTAATGATTTTCTAAAGAATAGGCTTGTAACCAGGAAGAAAGGAAACCTATCCTGAACATCTGCCGCACTTATAATAACCTTTTTCTTCTCGAGGGCGACTACCTCATATATACTGATGCCATAGAGCACCAAATCATCACTGAGGAAGGTAAGCCACCCCTCTATATGAAACCGTATCCCCTCCCAGATAGCTCCAAGCAGCAAATTGCCAAACAGGTGAATGAAATGCTTCAGGACGGATTGGTACAACAAAGTTTCAGCCCTTGGAATTCCCCTCTCTTTCTAGTACCCAAGAAGGCAGACCTTGATGGGACCAAACGGTGGAGAGTAGTTGTTGATTTTAGAGCTCTTAATAAACTAACAGTCGGAGATGCGTACCCATTACCTAATATTACCGATATCTTGGACCAGCTGGGGAAAGCTAAATATTTCAGCACCCTAGACCTAGCAGATGGTTTCCACCAAATACGCATGGACAATAGGGACAAGGCTAAAACAACGTTCAGCACCTCGTTCGGACAATACGAATATAATCGAACGCCCTTCGGACTTAAAAACGCACCCGCCACATTCCAGAGGCTTATGAACAATGTACTCAAGGGTCTCCAAGGATCTCCTATTGTAATTTACGGATACGATCTGAACGATCATAATTCCTGACCTATCAGAATTTTCGAGCGCCTACAAAAACACAACCTGAAAATCCAGCCAGAAACGTGTAATTTCATAAGGGTCGAGCTCACCTATTTAGGACACGTCATTTCAAAGGAAGCTATAAAACCAAACCCAGAGAAAACCTAGGCAGTAAAAACCTTTCCGACACTTACGAAACAAAGTATCACTAATTTCGCCGAACTGGCAAAACCTCTCAGCAAGTTGCTCAGGAAGAACGTTCATTTCATTGGGATGCCTTCTGTGATGAGGCATTCACGACCCTGAAAAGAAAGGTCATAACCCCACCAATATTGGCATACCCAGATTTCAACATGGAATTTATAATAACCACAGATGCTAGCAACGTTGCGTTGGGAGCCGTGCTCTCCCATAGCACAACAGGCCAAGATAAACCTACTGCTTTCGCTAGCCGAACCTTAAACGACGCCGCAACACTAATATTCCAGATCGCCTGCGTTTTAGTATGGTGATCGGTGAAAGAGATAAGTCAATATAAGGTCGGTCCCATCCCAACTGGTGATGGATCAGTGAAGAAGAGGGGACTATACGTCCCCAAATATAGTATGCCTCTCAGGCGCAACGCTGTCCTTCCCCCTATCCCCAATTCCGAATCATTTTTTTTTATTTTTGTTTTTAATTTTAATTTTATTTTAATTTTTAATTTTTTTATATTTATTTGTACGTTTTGTTTGTTTTAAAAAGAAAACATCAATTATTTTAACATGTTATAAAAACATTAGTTATTGTATGCCGAAAGGCATAATATAAATGATAATGTATAATTTAGAGTGATTGCCAAGAGCCAGTAAGTTAATGTAAGAATGATATATTGTAAAATAGAATTTAACATTTAGTCTTAAGTAAAATCTGTAATTGAATTGTTAAATAAATGTGGTGATAAAACAGAGAAACAAAAAAACCCTGGGGTGTATCAAAAGGAGTAATGTTCAAATCAAAAAAAAAAAATTTGTCAAGCATTGATTCAATTCCCAATGCATTTCATGGCTTTATCTTTCGGGAATCTGTTCAAACAAATTCCCATATCCTTCTTGGAACCCCTATTCCAATTGAAGTACACACAAAATCTTGTTTGTGTTTCTTGGAATTTTTATGTACAATTTTTAAGCAAATATCTGTAGATGGAGAGTATAAAAGGGCGACGCATTTTGGATTCGGGATCAGTGTAATCTGCATAGTATGCTCCACTGGTAGTTCTTATTACATTAAATATTTCACCGGTCACGTCGTTTCACGATATTGTTTATAGTCTAAAATACACAATGTTACTGTTCACAAAACGGCAAAAAGTCTTGAATACATAATTAACACTTGTCGTGGACACCGATGGAGTTTATAGGTATATTGCATTTATTGTTCGTAAGTAAATCAACGCGCATTGACCCGGCGAACAATAACAAACGGAGAACACTATTTTCAAAAGAATGCGAATTTCCAAGTACGGAATTCTCGCAAGGGTGTATTTACACACGAATCGAACACATAACGCATCGGATTCTCATGACTCCGATAACGCAACGACCTCGATTTGTCTCCTCGGCTGGTGAAAGTTGACTCTCTTGCACTGCTGTACGGCTCGTGCAGCCACTCGCTAATGGGGTGAGTTTCCTCTGGTGTGGTAAGAAGGAAATGAAAATTTCCTTTCATCTAGTGACCAATGGGAGACCAGGGAGAGATCTTGCTGGAAAGGTTCTGGTGGTTGATCGTACAGATCGCGTTGTTTATCCATGCACTGGAACGAAGGATAAACAAAATTGCATCGGGGGTTAGGCACAAAGGAAAAAATCTAACAAGTGCATCATGGCAATGAAGGGGTAGCTGAGCAAACACACTGCAACTTATTAGGGACTAAAAGGGATTGCTATACTTACGTAGGAAATTTGTTTATAGGATCTCTGCCGGCAGACCGAATCGGATTCTTCTGTTTGCATGTTGTGTATGCAGAAGAATTAGATTTTCGGCGTCAAAGCGCGAGAGTGGTGATTGTTTATCAGTTAGACAAATATATCATGGGACGGGTCTATTGCGATGATTGTTTGTCGGTTGGACAAACGGAACATGTAATTAGTCTTGCAACTGTGTAAGCAAGCTACTTGCCATGGCTTTTGTCGTTGGGCAAAAGATTGGTTGAAAATCTGTAAACAGGAAAATTACTGTGTTAATGTGGGACAGAGATTGCCGGCAAGGAGAATCGATAAGATTCTTAATGGTTCATGTAGGATGTGAACCGAAATGGTTTTTGAGGAAATGGTGATGTTGCTTGATGCAGGGAAATAAAGATGGCATCGGGGAGGGAAATTTGCAGGTTTGGGAATGGGGAGTTAGACTGAAATTATGGGTGGTTCTTCAGGTAAGCTTTAAAGAACCCCCACAAAGGTACCAAGGGCAAATTCGGGTAGGTCTTTGAAGTAAGACGGCTTAGACTCGAAAGATTTGTCTGCGAAGGCAGTCGTTGATGGGTCGAAAGTTAGCTTTATGGAAATCGTAGGAGTAGTGATTGGACGATCGGTGGCTAGTGGGCTCGGAGGAGGATCACGAGATGGGGGAGGGGGGTGGGGGGCTGGTCTATAGATGTATGGACAAGGGGGCTGGGCGAGACAGATGTATTGATAAGGTCTGTCGTAAAGAAAAGGTCTAGCTGCCTACCCAAGAGGTTTCGAACGTTGCTGATCTGACAGACGCAAGAATCATCTAGTCGGTCAACAAAGAAACATTCCTTGGCCGCGGTGAGGTGGGAGGTGATGTGTGATTGATCGTCGGATAAAAGCCGATTGAGTTGTGGAAGATTAAAATCTGATAGGGCGATGGTGTCATCCTCGCATTTGCTCAGCTCGAATGTGTGGTCGATGGCATTAGGAGCTAGCTCGTGAACTCCAGTAGGCTGGGATGGCAAATGTAGAAGCATATGACAAAGGTCGGTTTGCGAGGAGGAGTGCTTCTGACAGTCACAAAGTCCACCTTGAAGGGGGTAGGGGGGGGGGGGGGTTAAATGGGTAGACGACAACAACATTATTCCAAATAACCAGATTGGCTTTAAGGCGGGTCATGCAACCACACATGCTGCAGCTAAACTGGTCTCCGACATACAATGGGATAAATGTAGGAACCAATGCACAGGTGCCTGTCTGATCGACTTGGAAAAAGTCTTTGATACCGTCTGGATCGAAGGGTCATATTACAAACTGGTCAGACATGGCATACATAAGCCTTTGCTATATGTACTTTACGATATGTTAAAGGACAGGAGGTTCGTGGTCAAAAATGGTAATGTGACCTCTAATAAAACGTATAATATCAAGAATGGCTTGCAACAGGGCGTGGTACTCTCTCCGATTCTTTTTAACGTTTACATTAGCGACTTATTAGATGCACTCCCGCAGGCTATTGCGTACGCAGACGATCTCATAATTTACAGAACAGCTCCGAAAGTTGAGTTCATAAATAGTTTACTACAGCGAGACTTCAACAGATAGGGGCGCTATTGCGACGACGGGAAACTTAAGATCAACTTCCAGAAATGTGAAGCCATCCTATTTAGAACTCCATTACATAAAGCCACGAACGACAAAAGAAAAAACTGGCGAAAGCTAGTTATCGTGGGACCGCATGGAGATAAACTGGAAACCAAGAGTTTAGTTAAATACCTTGGCATCTGGCTAGATCAATATTTATATTTCAACAGAGATGTAGAGGCTGATCTGGGCAAAGCTAGGAAAACGTTTGCTCTGACAAGGAGGCTATTTCACAGTAGCCAACTTGACAAAAGGGTAAAAGTCATATGCTAACTACATGACGCTAATCAGGCCAATGCTCATATATGGTTGTCCAGTATGGTTTAACATAGGTTCAAATTTGATGGAAAAGATTCGGGTGTTCGGAAGGAAGTGTTAAGTTTTTTAAATAAAATTATATTAAAAAAAAAAATTAAAAAAAAAATAAAACAAAAATAAAAAAAAGTAGGTTAAATTTTAAGAAAAAAAAACAAAAAAAAATTCTACACAAAGTTTTCAAAATTTTTCTTTGTCATTTAAATAATTATAAGTACTCCCATAAACAGAATTCTGTCGCCAAAAGGCAAATTATACAATAGTTATGTAATGTTTTAGCTTAGAGCGTCTGCGAAAGACCAGTAAGTTATAATATAAGATAATTAAGCTAGAATTTAAGCATAGATAAAAAGAAAATTAAAAAAAAAAGTTTTAAAAATGAAAAAAAGGGGGGGGGGGGGACAAGTGACGGTTCGGGACTGTTATTGATACCGATAGCACTCCTCGGTTGGGGGAAAAGTCAGTAGTATGATTGAGGAGGTCATCGCGGAAGATGGTGAACGTGGGGGAAACAGTTCCACGTTTTGAATACCGCGGATTAAGTTCGTTTTGCTTAAAGGGGAAATGTCAACAGGTAGGGCATGGGATTTTTTCCCCTTTTTATATTCATACTATATTAAGGTAACACGCGGTTGGGCTGGTGATTTACAATAACGGTGATTTCTTCCCGATTTAAGGCCGTCTACTTCTGAAAAAAAGTTTTTTATAATGTGCACATATTTGCTCCATATTAGTTGAGTGTTCAATTCTACTGCAAGAGTTCCACACACAAACTCACAGATATCACATGCTGAAGGGTGTGAGTTTTTGTTTTGCTGGGCCGCTCAAGTGCATAAGTTTGATTGTTTACAACAATGTGAATTTCGCCTCCTGCAAATTTGATATTGTTTACAATAATTTTGCGTCACGCATTAGATTAGGGACATACACTGTATAATGGGGGAAAATGCAACAGCGCCACGTCACTTTCTTTAAATTATCCGGAAAATTCGATGGCGCCGGTTTTTGTTGATTTTCGAAGTATATATCTCAACAGATTTCGGCCATTTGGAAGGAGAGATGGCGTTGTCGGTTGCCTGCGGAGAATCGTTCATAAAATGAATTAATATAAATTATTTGGTTAACCGTTTTACAAGTAATTAACAGACATTATAGTTTTTTTTTATTGCTGGCATTTGAAGCAGTCATTTTGCTAAAACTGCCATGTACGTATATTTTATTATTGCATTCGTTTTTCGAGTTGGTTTTTTTTTAACTTCAACTTTCGTTTCTCGAAAAAGAGTGAAATGTAGAAATGCAATTAATTCTAATCCATGGAAGAATTTCTGAGAAGATTGTTTTTTGAATTGTTTTCTTAATTTTGGCTTCCAGTCGATCTTCTTAAACTGTTATAGGTCTTGATCTGAGAGGCACGTATTAGATTCGGGATCAGTCGAAATCCAGGACGCCGAAGGCACGGCCAAAGATCAGTTTCAGTTCGGGTCGGCCACAGCCAAGAATCCTATCAATAAAATTAAAATCATTTGTAAAAACAAAAACATCTTTCATTTAAATCCTGGTGTGTATACTCTACTAATGAAGTGGCATTACTTGGGGCTACTCGTGCTTTGTGAGAGCAGTTAAATTGTCAAATCAGCCAGGACCGCTTTCCCACTACATTCGTGTAATTACCAGGGTAGACAGGACCACTTTCCTACACCAGCAGGTAACCCAACCTAAAACAATCTATTAAAAATAACTTTACACCAAGCCGTTCTCCTTTGCAATGTTCTCATTATTTACATATTTCAAGTCATCCCCAATTAGTAAGCTGGTTCGGATTCTTTTTGATCTAAAAAGCCGATTCCTTAAATTTCCCTTATCGATTTGCCTACCTGAAATCATAAACCCATCATGGTGTTTAGCAACAACCAAACGTGGGTACGCGTGGTTGTTTCTATATAGTGGAAAAGGTTAGTCTGTGGGGCTTTTCAGGGCCCGAAGAGCCACGCATCGCTTGATCCCCACCATTACCAACAATACAACTTACCTTAAAGTTGTAGTTTCGGCAAGACTGTACAATCTTGCTAGGGCATTAACCGCCACCCAATTAGCTGGAATCAATTCGGTTATCCCTACGGATAACCGACATAAATACATTTTAGGCAGCTTACCTTTTTTGGGGGCTGTCCCAAGCCTCTTCTCCACGGTCATTCCTGAAAGCTTAATTCATGGCAAGATTATCATCTTGCCATGACATCAATTCAGCATCACCACGAGCTTCCGCGACCGAACAATGGATGGCACATATCTACCAACACACGCTGATCTTTCCGTTTGTACCCATCCATCGACCTAGCATAATTTCGGGTTGCTTGCACATCTGCAAGCCGGATTTTCAACGGCATGTCTATGATCTATCTTTCCTACCAGTAGAGAAGATCAAATTAAACATTGGCCTTTCAGGCGCGCATATTTGCTTGTATCTCAGCATGACCGATTTTATGATCCGTTGCCGTTTCTCGAAACGATCACCAGCATCGGTCATGACCACCAATTTTAGTTTACACAAAGTAAAGACTCAAGCGGATACTTTCGCCTGACAGTCCCTTCAACGGGATTAACATATCCCTAAGACAACATACATCACCGAAATATGTTTATTTGAAATGATCTGGCAACGGCCATACGCAATGCTTGATTCATTATTCGAAGATAGATTCCTGCCTTCGGCAAGGGTTTTATTGACTCACGTCAATCAAGAATCTATCCCTTGCAGCTGGCGGCAGTTAATCTTTCCCAAACATGTAGCAGCACATTTGACCTGCTACATGAGTTTTCCGGTTTCCCTTTTTTTCTTTTTGACTTTCTCCATTGGCTGGCCTTCGGCGGCGAATCCCTTAGGTTCGTTTTGGTTGGATGTCTGTAAAGAGACATCCAATAGTGAGTCAGAGTTCATTCGTCCAAGGAGTCAGATGTCAGTCTTTATAGAGGACAGTCGCGCCCTTTTAACGTGAGTTTTTATCACGAGCCTGGTGCAATGCCGTGTAGAGAGAAAGTCGTCGCGAGTTAACATTAATTCAAAAATACACATAATTTGTACGCGTGATTTTATTTTCCTTTAAATGTCAATTTCTTGTCCGCGTACTAATAACTGTTAAGCTACTGTATTCCAACCTAGCAGCTAAGAAAAGAAGTAGTGGAAAATCTACATCAAATAATTTAACTGATATGCGCTAACTAATCAAGCATCAGCGACTAGTGAACTAACCAACCATTTCACCAGTGATCAATAAATATTTAACAAAAAAACAATCCAACAATTTTATTTCACGGCGTCGATGTTTGTGATTGGTCTTTTCGTCGGTGGAGTTTTTATCAACTCGCATCCTTGCAGATGCCAACGTAAAAACAACCCACAAGTCTATCTTTAAATTCCTTTTGCACATTCCAATGCAAAGAAGATCACAAGCCGATATTCCCCTTAAATAATAAAATGTACAGGCAATACGCTCGGCAATAGTTTCTACCAAAAAATTATGCGTGAGTATACTTTTCATCCCTCTCCAATTCCCCTTCTCGGAAGGGACTTGTAGTTCTGCATTCCGAGTATTACCCAGGCCTTCAACGAGGTCACGCGATCACCCTTCTGGTTTCGCTTTTTGTTGCAAGCGAAACCAAATCCACCCCTAACCCAAGCTGTTCTCCTTGGCAATTTTCCCATTCTCCCTGGGTTTATTGACTGCTGAGTAAATTCGCGAGAGTTTATTCACATTTGATGGGCGGGGAAATGGGAAAATAAGGATGAGTGCGCTATCGGAAGTTGGCGAGCAGATAGGCTGGTGCGAATGGGGAGAATATCTGTCGTTCGAGTCGGTAGTGAGTGGTTGTCAGCAAGTGGTTAGTGGTTGTTCGCAACCGTCTGATGTATAAAGACATTATTTATTAAAAAACTGAAATAAAACCAACGAACAGTTACAGAGAAATTAATGTTATTAAAGAATTGAAATCAACGTATCGAAATGTTATAAAGAAAAATGTTATTATTTTAAAAAATGGTTTGCTAAACAATTGCTAAAGGGTGAAGTATTGTTATACTGTTGCCGTTTTAACCGCGATTTTGAGGAACGTTCTGATCACCTACCAAATCGCCAAAAAAGCTTAAGACATACGAAGTGAGATAGATCGCCACTCCAGCAGCCACCGGAATATCAAGCACCGGGAGACAGAAAGTTGCTTTAATTATATTATTTTATTGAGTAAATAAAAATTTGCGCTAAACTTGGTTGAGGGAGGGCCTCTCCTCGACTGCCTTGTCCACAAGTTGTATTTTCGAGATTTTGGAAGATCACAGTTAATAAATTTTTCCTTTTCGGTTTTCTAAGACTATTCTACAGGAAAAGATAACTTATACCTTCATCTCGAACTATGGATTTTTCCCCTAACGAAGTTGAGACCAATGTAAGTACGTTTAAAAACCTTAAAATTCAATACTGATTCAAAAATGTTATTCAAAATAATAATTAACTTCTTTCTAGGCTTCTCCCGGGCACATAAAACTCAGAAGATTATCTTCATTGGAACCACCTGCAATGCTAAGAAATAGTTTTCAATTTTTGAAATTTTTTGGGATAATCTACAAGCACACCCACCGAGCTTGTTTTGTTTTTTCTCTTTTTATTTTTTTAATCGCTGGACTACTGGGCGATATGCTTTTTAACAAGGCCGCTGGTAAATTTGTGGAAAGTTTGTTTGCCTTAATAATTTGGGTAGTTGTGCTCGTTCGGCAGAGCATCATACTTTACCATCATCGACAAGTTGAAAAATTTTGCGTTGACATAACCGTTGTTTATGATGAAATGAGAATTCAAGAAAGTAAAGAATTAAATTATCGATTTAGTAAAACAATAGAGCGGATGCGGATACTTCAAATGGGATTTTTTGTGTTCGCGTATTGCGCGGCAGCAGGTCTTACCATCTTACCTCTGACAGCTAACGCTAGAGGTATGTATGGAATCAAATGTAATCATGTAACTTTATATAACTTTGGATATTTCCAGAATTTCCATTCAGATCTTATTTTCCGTTGATAGACGTTACCAAATCTCCGATATATGAAGTTGCATTTATCCTACAATTTTTGGGAAGCACAACTGGGTGTTTGGTAAATGTGTCTTACATAGTTTTCATTGCTGCCTCGCTGAAATTTGGTACATTTCTTTGTGCCGTACTGCAAGAACATTTAGGCAATTTACAATTCCTTGCCAAAGAAAAAGTACATCCCGAAGTTATTTGGTGCATTCGATATCATAACCGAATTATAAGGTCCCTTTTGACCAATAAAACCTCAAGAGCATTTGTCTATTTACTTTACGTTTTGTTTTACAGATATATTAACTTTTTTAACTCTTTCATTACCTTCGCGTGTTTGGCTGATGTCCTTGTTTTTGGTTCATTATTGTTTTCGTTTTTGTACATATCGAACAAGGTACGAGCGTGTCTCTGATTTGATAACTCAAGCATTTACACAATTTCGTTTTTATTTTCTTTAAAATAGGCAGATAACATGAGTCAGATTGTCGTTATGCTGTCTTATATAAGTGCCATGTTCGGTCAGTTAGCAGGAATATATTATTTTGCGAATGAGTTCTTGGTGGAGGTAAATAGATTCTTAAAAAGTAGACAAAATAATTATTTTATGGGTATATTTCAGACCACTGCACTATCAAATGCTGTCTATTGTACTAATTGGTACGAATATGAACTAAACACCCAGAAGGCGATCCTAGTCTTCCTTACAAGAGCTCAAAGACCAAATGCAGTAAGACGGCTTTGTTTGTAAATGTTACAGTGAAACAATTGTGACTATTTTCAAAATTCTCTAGCTTTTAATTGGTTACGTGTACCCAGTATCGTTGGAAACCTTCAAGTCAATTATCAACGCAACATACACCTATTTCACTATTCTCCGTTCAGTTTATGCCGAAAATTGAGTTAAGCAGCCATTTCAAGTCGACTAGGCCGCGCTTTATAATAAACTTGGAAGGACAGCGTGTCACATAGAAAGAGAGCATTGAAAACCTGACGGATTTCCCCTGATTTCTGGTGTTCACTGTTCCAACAAGATAAATGTGAATGTTATTAATGTAAACGAGGTAGTTATTTTTGTTTTAATTTTTGAATTAATGTTTACTTCATCAATCATTTTGTTTTAAATGTTTGCTTGTTAAAAAAAAAGAAGGCAAATAAATAAATAAAAATAAAAAAAAAATTCAAAACTTATATATAGATTGTGATGGCAAAATTGTAAAAGAGAAAGTTCTACTATATATTGACTGCTTTGTTGACAATGAAATGTATTTAAGCCTTGCTGTTTTTTATATCCAAAAAATGTCGGAACTTTTCTTCTTGTACTTTAAATTTGTGTTCCTACAGCATACAGTAAAATGGCCGCAAATTAAGCCATGCATTCGTGCGTTGGAAGTATTTACCACTGTTATCTTCATTACGTAAGTTATATCCTGTGGGGTGGTCACCTGTTTATTTCCATTTCCATTCGATGTTGTTTTAGGGTGTTCGGTTTCTTAAACATATATACACGTATTATTTTATCGGCCATTTATTGAAAACGAAACGTAAAAATCAGGAGGCTGGATGTAAGATATCGGTGCTCTCTGAAACTGCGTGAAAGTGAAGCGGTTATTAGGGTTGTGTGCCCAAATTTGGATTCCATGGACGAGTCTGGCCCAAAAAGTTGATGTTGTAACGCTGATAGCAGCATAGACAAAGGTGGTTGCGCCTTCAGCCAGATCGTTGTACATCTTGCTAAGTTTGTGGGGGTTCTCTATACTACATGGAGAACTAACCCACTACATCAGCCCTATTTCGACCACTAACAGCGTGACACCTCAACTCCAATTCCCACTACAAGCTATTCCAGCTGAAGGCCATGTTTTCCAAAAGGACGCATAACTGAATTTGTGGGGGTTCTCTATATCCTACGGAGAACCAACCCAAAATTCTAACCAATCTTGACCGCTAACAGCGCGCCACCTTACCCTAACATGTAACCCGTTTCAAAACATGCAAAAACAAATCCCAATCTGCAATGAAAGGCATTTCCCAAAACTTCCAACAGAATACAATTCAATAGAATATATTCTAAATCATCTCTTACATCACCCCACATATAATTTTTCCCAAAATTGCTTCGATCAATTCTTTATATAAACCATATTCCCTCCTTGCGACCAAGCAATCTTAATTTCCCCGAAATTCATATGCTGTAATGAAACGCATATTCCAATCCATAACGGAACATTAACCATCGCCACCAACTTTACCAAGCCGCATACATTTCCCCGAAATTACTTGGGTTAATATCTTACCTAAACGATATTCCTTGCTTGCACCCAAGCAATTTCAATTTCCCGGTATACACAACCAACGAATCCAACTCAGCTTGTACGGCGAGGATTCGCTAGAACTGAATTCTTAGGCGAGCGTAGTACCTCCTCTCAAACTTCCTCGTAAGTGGCAGTGAGTTTATGACGCCACTGCCACGACGCGATGAACTTTTGCTTTCATTAGTCAGTCGTTGTCCAACCGCCATCGTGTGCGCTTCCCCCTTTACACCGCTTTAAAACAATAGAGTCCGAGGCGAACAGTTGACGTTTCAGTAGTGTGATTGTTTATAAGAGTTGCGCGCGACGTCGAGTGCCCTTCGTAGGTTCACGCCTAATGTTACGATTGCCAAAATTGTACGATTCCAACCACCGGATAGACTAAAACTAAAATAGACCAAAGTGAAGTACGATTTAATTAAGAAACCATTGTGCCGAGTGTCTTTGCAAATTTACGGCTAATTTCACGGTTGTACAAAGTTGCACACTGCAACCTATTAAATAAGTGGCAGTATTAAGATAGACTAGAATAAAACCCAGTTGAATAAAGAACCATTTGCTACGAAAACTGTGTTTCTCATCTTACTTATTCCGCGTTGGGTGATCATTTGTTCCTGGTTTTAACCTTCCCTCGGCGGCGATCCGTGTCTCATTTCGCAGTGTCGGTGCGAGTTTCGCAGATTCTGTTCGGTGGGAGTGTAGTGAACCCGAGCCATACGCTGGAGCCAACATACACCCCCCCCCCCCCCCACAAATTCATTATCCTATGCAATTCATACACAATTGAATTCAGCTCCCTTTGGCCATACGGCAACTCCATTTCGCTAACCCCATGAGATTTCCACCCGAAATCGCATTTCATGTCAGTTAGCAACGGCATAGTCTGACCAAACGACGCGGTTGCATAATCGAAGTATTTAATTTAGTCCCCACGGTCAGAATTCGCCAGCTGGTGTAGCCCCACTTTCACTTTCCCCAGA
Organism: Microdon myrmicae; assembly: GCA_963931805.1. NCBI lineage: Eukaryota > Metazoa > Arthropoda > Insecta > Diptera > Syrphidae > Microdon > Microdon myrmicae. Next base: position 187,114,111 of record OZ007496.1, read on the forward strand.
TACTCTATTCGCTGGCGATCAATGATCTCTTCTATCAGGTGAATAGCTACAAACCATTTTCCTCTCCTTCCCATTTTTATCTTCCCAGGGTTCGTTGTACTCTGAGATCACCACAGTCACCGAACTAGGTCACTGGGTCATCCTCAGAGTCTGCATTGGCACAAGCACACAAGCCAAGTCAACCCCGAACTTATTGCGCTCTCTCTTTTGTTCTCTTCATCCTTCGCATGCCCAGCGACTGTCGAATGAATGCCCAAGGATTTATTCACCTCGCTGAAACATGAAACTCATGAGAGAGCGCGATGATGATTGGCTAATCTCCGTGCAAATAAGGAATCCCAATTTCCATCCCTAATTGGAACCAGTTGATAACCATCTATCAAATTGCGCACACGTGTCAAGTCGCTATTCAGCCTCCATCGCGTGCGCAGCTACGTCGAGCGTGCATCAGAGTCGTTTTGTTTTTATCACGGGAGTGCACACAAGCAAAGTCAAGCGTTCATTAAAGTTTAACGTTTTGTATAAATTGAGTTTCAACCACCGGCGAGCAGGAGTGCGTAGTTGTATAAACAATGTAAATATCATCACCAAATTATATTAAAAAGTAATCAGTTAGCGTTAACGTAGTTGTATTAACAATGTAAATCATCATCATCATCGGCACTACAACCGGAGCCGGTCTTGGCCTTATTTAGCAAGTCCTGTGACTTGTTAAATTTTCCATAATGATTCGTTTTTTTTCGGGCAAAGTCATTAAGTCTTGCGCCAGAGGCTCCCCTACAGGGTATCGAACCCCGGTCTCCCGCGTGACAGGCGAGTATACTAACCACTATACTATCGAGGAGCAACAATGTAAATATCAACATCAAATTATATTAAAAAGTAATTGGTAATTGTTACTAAGTGATATAAACAATTTGGGGGGATGGGTGCGAACATACAGGGCAAAGTCTCTGATTGCCTTCAACCCGGCGAAGGCCAGGACGATCCTTGTCCCTGTTCAATCCAAGTTGACATGCAGTCTCCACGTGACACCCGACAAGTAGTGAACCGATGCATGCAGCGACATCCTGAGAAAGGTTGGCGCAAGGCTAATAACCAGGCCCGTAAAAATGAATTATTATGGCAAATTTAACAAGCCTCGGATATGGACCGGATACACGACGACGACCACGGAAACGAAAACGGCTAAATGATTTAAGGATTTTTTCATGGAACATACGCTCACTATACAGAGCTCGAGCTGCACAGCAGCTAGCCGATGCCCTGTCCGAATAAGGCTGACATAACAGCATTACAAGAAATAAGATGGACGGGGACTGGTGTTTTTCAAAGAAAAGAGTATGACATTTATTACAGCTGTCACGCAAAACACCATGTGCTCGGGGTAGGCTTTCTAGTCAGCCAAAAACTGAAGCCTGCCATCATCGGCTTTAATGCAATAAATGAAAGGCTGTGCACTCTTCGCGTGCGAGGCAAATTTAAGAACATACGCGTCATAAACGTTCACGGACCTACAGAGGAGTCCCCTGACGACGAAAAAGAAGAATACTATGAGAACGTCGAACGGGCCCTCAATGCCTGCCCAAGATACGATGTAAAAATCGTTTTTGGGGATTTGTATGCAAAAATAGGTCGGGAGCCGGTTTTCAGGCACTACGCAGGTTCCAATAGTTTGCATGAGAACACTAATGACAATGGACTACGAGTCATCGAACTGGCTGCATCGAAAAACTTGGTCGTTGCGAGTACCAGGTTTCCGCGTAAAGATATCCACAAAGCCACCTGGGTATCACCTGATGGAGCCACTCGCAACCAAATTGACCACGTGCTGATAGATCGCCGCCACTCTTCGAGCCCGATGACGGTACGAACGTACCGAGGTGCCAACGTCGACTCGGATCACTATCTTGTTGGTACAGTTTTCCGAGCCCGGATTGCCTTACGGAGACGTATTGCATTCGCGGATCAGGTTCCAATTAACACGGCTGCCTTACGCAGTGAGAATACCAGCAACACCTTTGGTCATGCGTTAAGACTCGCCCTCGAAGAGCTCGACGAAGGGAGAGTAAGTCCTGGGGCCAGAATGCCGCGCGTAGAAGAGAAATGGACACGCCTTAAGAATACTGTCATTAGTACTGCCAACTCCATCTTAGGCAGTAGTCGTAGAGATCGGAACGACTGGTTTGATGATGAGTGCAAACTAGCGACTGAACGTAAGAATGCTGCACACCGGGCAATGCAGCAGTCTCATAGGACGCGGGTACGCGAGGAGAAATACAAAGAGCTCAGAAGATCCGAAAAAAGAATTCACAGACAAAAGAAACGTGCCTGGGAAAAAACCTTGTCTGTTAAATAGAGAAAAGTAGAGAGCGAGGTCCGCACCAGGCGCGGAAGTTCTACCAAATAATCCGCAGTATGACGCGGTACACACCACGCTGCACTTACTGCAAGGATAAAGAGGGTAATCTGATCACCGATCCTGAAGGCATTCTGGAGCGATGGGAAGTGCACTTCACTGAATTGCTGAATGGTCAGCTCACAGAAGAATTGGAGGCTCCACCAATGCAAAACCAAGACCAAATGCTGCCGCCACCAACCATTGAGGAAACATTAAAAGCCATTAGACAGCTAAAATCAAATAAAGTCCCTGGAGCTGATGGCATACCAGCTGAGCTGATCAAACAAGGAGGGACAGCGTTACATCACGCAATTCACGAGATCGTGGTGCACGTATGGAAGCAAGAGGAGATGCCGGAAGATTGGCGTCGCGGTATAATTTGGCCTATACATAAGAATGGAGATATCACACTGTACAGCAACTATAGGGGTATAACATTGCTGAGCACCGCCTATAAGATACTCTCCACTATCCTACAAGATCGGATAGCCCCATACGCTAAAGCCATCATTGGTCAATATCAGTGTGGCTTCATCCCAGGCAAATCAGCAATTGATCTGATATTCACCCTTAGGCAAGCGATGGAAAAATGTCTGGAATTTAAGATTCCACTATATCATCTGTTTATAGACTTCAAGGCCGCCTACGACAGCATAGCCAGGGTAGAACTATATAATGCCATGAGAGAATTCGGCGTTCCAAACAAATTGATACGACTTTGTAGGTTGACCATGACCAACGTAACTAGTCAAGTAAAAGTAGCGGAATTGCTATCCAAACCAATAGACATCTTTATTGGACTCCGAGGGACAGTCTGGTCTGCCTCCTCTTCAACCCGGCGTTGGAGAAAGAAATCCGTGACTCTGGCGTTACAACAAGAGGGACTATTGTCACCAAGTCTAGCCAGATACTTCCCTACGCAGATGACATCGACATCATCGGTAGAACCGAATCGGCTTTACAGGAATCCTTCACCCAGATCGAGCAGGCGGCACAAAAACTGGGACTGCACATTAATGAGGGAAAAACCAAGTACATGGTGGCAACTTCTGGGAAGAGAAGACCTAACGTTGATCAAACTATCAGGGTAGTGGAGCACGAATTTGAAGTAGTGCAATCCTTTAACTACCTTGGTTCAATAGTATCAGCCGATAACGATATGGAAGAAGAAATACGCGAACGGCTGATTAAATCCAACAAAGCCTACTATGGTCTATCAAGGCTCTTTAAATCCCGAAATTTATCCAGAACATCCAAGCTACTACTGTACAAGACCATGGTCTTACCAGTACTCATGTATGGATCCGAGACCTGGGTGCTTAATAAAAGGCACTCTGAACTCTTGGCCGCGTTCGAGAGAAAGGTCTTAAGGAGAATTGTTGGCCCCGTATGTGAGGGAGGACGATTCCGGAGACGCTACAACCATGAGTTGTACGCAATCTACCTTGAAGCTCATATTGTAAGAAAAATCAAGCTCGGTAGACTCCGGTGGGCGGGACACCTAGCTCGAATGAGCGAAGAGGAGCCTGCCCGGAAAGTCCTTTGTGGCAGGATGTATGGAAGGAGACAGCGCGGCAGACCTTGTCTGCGATGGAGGGATGGCGTAGACCAGGACGTCCAGAGCCCGGGAGTGCTAAACTGCTAATCTGGATGACATCGGCTCGAAATCGGGACCGGTGGAGAGATTTGTTAAATAAGGCCAAGACCGGATCCCGGTTGTAGTGCCGATGATGATGATGATGATGATAAAAACAATTTTAATAAGAAAATGATTCTGCTGAATCACTACGTATATTAACGACCGACAGCAGTGCGTGCTATGCATATGATTCTGATACAAAAAATTAATGAAATTCAAATAAGAAGAACTCCAAAACGAAAAAGAACCACCAGTGCATTTTAATTTTTATGTTCTCTTGGATTTACGGCGAACAATTACAGCGGAACAATCGGTTGGTGCGTTATTATTACAGTGACGAGTTGGGGGAAGTTAGTGAATCAAGTGCCCATGTATTGGCATCAAAACTTCACCCCCACAAATTTTCTAATACATTTGTGATACTTGGAGTTACGGACATGATGTCTGCTGATGTGCTGTCACAATGAAAACAGACTATTGTTCACCGTGTTTGGATTAAAGAAATGTAGTCGTTGCTAATTGTTTTCCTGTCAAGCTTGCATTGTTTTTCATATTATTGTTGTTATTATTATTTAAATACATATTGATAATTGCAGCTGGACGACGTATCATTTCTCAGTAAATAATCACTACAGTCTTGATAGATGAACGCGTTGGTGTGTATGATAACTACAGACACCTTTTCGACTACCAATTAAAATATGGGAGTTATTTTTGGGTCGTCTATTAAAGCTATTTTTCTGAAGAGTACACATTATTATTATTATTATTATTTATTACAATGTAATTAATTACACAATAACTTAATTCTAAATAGCGCTAGCTGCTAGGGCTTTCGGCTAATATCGAGTTACTTTAAATTTTGTTATGAAGGTTAGTAAGTGTTAGTAATTCGTATGTGTAGTTGATAATCTGTTCTGATGGTTCTGCCAGAATGTTGCTGAAGGGGTCGTTTCCAAATAGTTGGTTTGCGATGGTTTGGACTTTTGGGCAGTCGAATATGATGTGATGTGGAGTAAGTAGGACTTGGTTGTTGCAGTTACTGCATTGTGGGGGGCTGGTTTTTGTAAGGATGTGTTGGTGTGTGATTTTGGTGTGTCCTAGCCGGAGTCGTAGGAAGCATTTTATTTTTTTGTTTGAGACTGTTGTTGGGTAAGTAACGGGTTTGGTGTCCTGTTTAATAGTGCTGTACAGGTGGGTGTAGTGGTGCCATTCCTCTTCCTCCACGTTCTTAAGGGCATTTTTTACCTGTCTTCTTATGTCTGTTTTGTTAGGATAATAGAAGGAGACGAGAGGCGACTTTGTCCCTAGTTTTGCGTCCGCGTCGGCCGCTTCATTTCCACTAATGTTACAGTGCCCGGGGGTCCAAAGTAGCTTTATTTTATTAGCTTTCTTAATAATGTTATCTTGGATTTGACGAATGACAGCATTTGTGGAGTTTACGTTGGTTATTGCTTTTAGAGTTGAAAGGCTATCAGTACAGATAATCGTTGAGATTTTCTGGATAAGTTTTGTTGCTTCCAAAATTGCCGTTGCTTCCGCTGATAGGATGGAACAAAAGATGGGAAGTGATCCTCATCATTCTGATTATTTCTTTGCGATCGTTGACTATAGCAAATGACACATTTGATTCGTTTTTGGAACCATCTGTGAAAAACAGGTTCCAGTTTTGATGTTTGTCGATGGTATCCTTGAAAATTTTTTGATAGATTATCTGATTTGTTGAATGTTTTGGATAATGGGACAGGTCATCTAAGATTGTATTTCTCGGAATTAACCATGGAGGGTGTTGTGTGCGGTGGGGTTTTGAAATATTTATAGGGATATGTAAGTCCTTGGCTATATCGATGGCCCTTTCCAGTCCTGAGCGGTATCTCGACCTTCGTTTTTTTTTATAAATTTTTCGGATGTCCTGCACTATGGGGGTTGCTATAGACATTGTAAATTTGTAAGCAAGTGTAGCTGATATATATTTTAGTCTGTTTTCTATAGATGGGACGCCGCATTCGACGAGGATGTTTTTAATTGGTGTAGTACGGAATGCTCTGGTACTTGCTCGAGCTGCGGCGTGATAGGGAGATTTTATTGTTTGCAGGGTCGTTTTGCTACATTTTCCGTATATCATTAGTCCGTAGTCGATTTTAGTTATGTTAATAAGGGTGTTAGTATGTGCAGATCCATTCTTATATGCTAGGTATTTTACAATATTTAATCTTGCAGCTAGGCTTTTCTTAAGTGCTAAACAATGTTCTTTAAAATTGTATTTACTGTCAAAGAGGATACCGAGGATTTTCATGGATTGGATTGTAGGGATTGTGTGATTCTGAAAGGGAAGTGTGATGTTTTTGCTGCAGCTGGTTTTTCTACAAATGTGTAACATTTTAGTTTTTTCGAGGGAGATCTTTGCGCCTGAAGTTTTACACCAATTAGTGATGTCGTGTAGTATTTCTGAATAGGTAGATTGTACTTCGTTGAGATCGTTTACGTTTGTTAGAATAACTAGGTCGTCAGCGTAGAGGCAGTGTTTTATGTTGTTATATTTTACGAGAATGTCGTTTATTCCGTCAAAGGCTATAGCGAATAATAGGACTGATAGTGGAGAACCCTGTGGAATACCGTTTTTTATGTTGTATATTTGTGAGAATGCACCACCTGTTTTGACTCTAAACTTCCTGTTAGAAAGAAAGGACTTGATTATGTAGAACATATTGTTACCAACTCTCCATTGCGCTAATTTATTCAAAATCACATGAGGACCGATCCGGTCGAACGCTTTTTCAAAATCTATGGAGAGAATTGTTGTATGCTTTTTGGTTGACAAAGAAGATGTGATGAAGTTGTCGATATGGAGTAGCGCATCAATCGTTCCACGTCCTTGCTTGAAACCAACCTGTTCAATGTTTATTAGATTGTTTTTCTCCATGAACCAGTTGAGTCGTCTAGCTACAATTTGTTCAAATGTTTTTCCTAGACATGGGAGTAACGATATTGGGCGATATCCTTTTGCCGAAGTCGGTTCGCCCGTGGGTTTTGGTATGGGTACAATTGTGGCTATTTTCCACACTTGTGGAATTACACCTGTTTGGAGTATGTTATTGAAGAGATGGAGTATTCGGTGTCTCAGGAGTGGTGGACTGTTCTTTAACATTATGTAATCGACTCGATCATATCCTGGTGTTTTACCTGTGGCGCCGTGTAGGGTTGACTCTAATTCAATTTTATTGATCGGGAGATCTATTAATTTAGAGGATGGGCTTGTGTGAGGGGACGGGCTAATTGTGTCTCTTTTGGCAGAGAGAAATGACGGATGGAAGTTTACGTCTTCTGCGTAGTTTGACCATGTTTTGCCGAGATGGTCGGCAATTTGAAGGGGAGATGTGAGAGTGCCTGAGTCGGTATTCATGCATTTTATTGAGAGGGGGCGATACTGCCCAGTTAGCGTTTTTATATCCGCCCAGATTTTTCTGGGAGTGGAGTTCGGATTTAACTTTTCGGTAAATGTTTGGAAGGCTTTTCTTTTTTCTTCCTTGGCATTTTTGCGAAAAAGAGCATTTAACTTTTTATAATTGATTAGGTTAAAATCGGAGGGGAATCTTTTGAAAATTCTCCAGGCTTCTTGTTTTTTCTTCCTTAGGTTGTCCAATACTGGATTCCACCAGGGAACTACCGCCTTATGGAGTTTTCGACTTGTTTGTGGTATCGAGGCATTTGCTCCTATTCGGATTGCTTTAGTGATTATGGCTGTTTCTTGATTAATATTTTGACTCTCTACATGTTGACTTAGTGCCTGGGTAGTTATATTTTGAAATTTACTCCAATTAGCAAGTTCGGTTTGGAATTTAGGAAGAAGTTTGGAGGGTTTGGGACACATGCTAGTGTTAATGTTTATTATTATTGGAAAGTGGTCGCTCCCGTGCAGGTTGGGTAAAGTATTCCAAGTGCACATTGGGGCCAATTGAGGTGAGGCTAGTGATAAGTCTACATGTGTGAAGGATTTGTGAGTGGAAAAATGTGTATGGCTACCGTTATTGAGTAGTGCTAGATTTGCGGTCAGTATGTATTTCTCTACGGTTTTTCCCCTTTTATTAGTGGACGAAGATCCCCAGATGGGACTCCACGCATTAAAATCTCCGAGGAGAAGTATCGGTGTTTGGATGCTATCTGTGATAGTGGTAAGATCGTGTATCGTTATTGGTTGGGATGTGGGGGTGTATGCTGATATTATCGTGAGGTTTCTGCCGATATTTATTTCTACTGCTACGACCGAGATTGCAGAGTTTACTACTATAAGTTTATGTGGGATTGATCTATGTATAAGTATACCTGTACCATGTTTAGAAGCAACATTTTCCGTAAGGTTGTGAAAGAATGCCGCGTATTCTTTGGGTCCTGTGGCCCGAGAGTCGTGGCGGATGTGCGTTTCTTGTAGAGCTATGATGGATGGTTTCAGATCTTTGATGAGTATTTGGAGCTCATGCATATTGTTTTTGAGTCCGTTCAGATTCCACTGTAGTATTGTGAGTTTATGGACATGAATGCTATTGTGTATATTAAACCTGCTGCTGTTGGGGATTTTGTTGTTGTAAGGGTTCAGTCTCCGTGTCTCGAGTGTTGAACCATTCAAGCCGAAGCCCTGTCTGCTTCGGCCCGAGTTGGGATTTTCTCGAGACACAGAGACTGTGCTTTCGTTGGGAGTGTTAGGGTTATATGTGGTTATTGTGAGGGAGTGGGGAGTTTAATAATTCTTGAATGGTGGGTTCATTTATTTTTATGTTAGTGTTTTTTTTAATAGGTATAGGTTCGTTGTTACGGTTGGTTGTTGTGGGTTTTATGATTAGAGGTGATTGGTTTTGTATGGCTTTACGGTATTCTGCAGATGTAGAAGCGCAGTTTGAAATGAATGAAGTGTTTGTCGATGTTGGTTGGAGTGTAGTTTTTGTTGGGTTTTGTTTTGTAGTTTCTTTTATTGGTGGTGTTATATGTGTGGCTGTTGTTTTGAGAAGTGCGGCATAGGATTCCTTTGGTTTGTTTGATGGCGTGGGATTTCGTTCCCTATATATCCGTTTCGCTTCGGATAAAGAAATTTTATTTCTCGTTTGTATTTCAAGAATGGACTGGTTTTCTATATATTGGGGGCATAATGGTGATGAAGCAGGGTGAGGGCCTTGACAGTTGGCACAGTGGGTTCGGGTGCATTCTAAGTCGGGGTGTGGAGGAAGGTTGCAGTTGTTGCACGCTGGGTTTCGTTTGCACCATTTGGCTGTATGTCCGAGTAGTTGGCATTGGCGGCAGCGCATTGGTCTTGGGATATACTCATTTACTTTGGCTTTGTGCCATCCGATTTCTATGTTACTCGGTGGATTGAAGCGGTCAAATGAAAACAACATTAGTCCGGAGGCCCTGATTTCGCCATTTTGCGATTTTTTAAATTTATGGACACTTACCACTCCTTGAGGTTTCATTTCTTGGACGATGTCTTCTTCCGGAACATTAATTAGGCATGGTGCGTAAACAATACCTTTCGAGAGGTTTAATTTCGGATGCAACTTTATTGTTACCGGACATAGTTGATCGAACCGTTTGGTATTTACAAAACGTAGAGCTGTTTGTTCATCTTTCACTAGTAAGAGAATTGAACCGTCTCTTAGCATGGACACTTTTTCATATTGTGTACTAATTGAGTCTATAGCTCTTTTTAACACGAATACGTTCACTCCGGTCAGAGGTTTTGTCGCGTCATTAGGAACAATTTGTATAAATTTCGGGTTTTTTTCACTTGTCTTTGTTGGTAATTCCGGGAAGTTCGATTCAATAGGACTAAATGCCTGCCGTTTTTTTTTATTGACGGGGACGTCACCCAAGGATGTTTTCTGCAACATACCGAATCTGTTGCCGGTGTGCTGCTTTGGCCCTAAGGCCATTTTTTATTTATTTCTCTTTTCTTTTGCTTTACTTTGGAACCGGTTAATTTAAAGTACACTAACAAAAGCAATACACTTACAACACGCACAGTACCGTAATAAAATATTCACACGCGGTTTTGTGTTCACAATTCTTTCACTGCACAATACGGTTAAAATTTGCGTCCTTACTGTTCGAGAGTTCGTCTGGCAATGAAGAGTACACAGTTATTTGGTGGTGCAGTAGTTTACCTTAGAGTCTGTAGAATTCGGCGGAATTACTCTTGCGATCCCACTGTGGCACATCTATTCGGTTACTTAAACACTTGATATGTGTAGTAGATGTATCCAAATTTGTATGCACAAGAACGAAACAAAAAAATAATAATTCAAGCAGTTGGACCACGACACATATTTTTATTCAATATGTATTTATTTCTTTTTCGATTACTTTTTCACTTCTTCAAAATGGATTTTTCTGTTCGTAGACATACTACTTATATATTAATAATGATAATATCTTTCCCGTCTTAAAGGCCTAGCATTAGTGAGTAACTTTTTGTAAACGCCACCTTTTCAGTTTCTAATATCGACATCTTGTTATCGACTCGCGACTTGAGGAAATATACAACTCCACCCCAACCCCATAATAACTTCACTACTACCAACTCCTCTAGATAACAGTGCTCACTATCTGAATTGTCTCCATACTAGAAGTCTCTTCACCTCTGGAAGATTGGTTAATGACTCCAACGAGGTAGTGTACCATAACACCGAGCTGGCACCCAATCAGTTCAAATACTGTAACATACAACCATTCTCCAACATTCTGCATTTTAACGAACAACCGGAAAGTGTTACCGCACCTGAGGCCACTAACTGACCATATCCCACACCAACCTACTTCCTTAACCATAAATCCCTACTCCCCAATTCACATTACATATTTAACTTATTATAAAATAAATTAGGTTAAGCTAGAATAAGTTAGAGTTAAGTTAAGTATTAGATTAGATTAAATTAAAAAATAAAAATCCTGGTTTTCTGACCTTTTCCAGGAAAACTGTTAATATTAAAACCTATAATACTCAAATAGTTATTCACACATTCAGTTATGTTTGAAAAATGTGTAATGTATGCATGTAAACAGTTGTATCACTAGAATTATAAGTTAGCTGTAGTACTTAATGTAAACATTGATTATTGGTCAAATAAATACAGTATGTTAAAAAAAAAAAAAAAAAAACAACTCCACCACATGGTACCCAAACCACAACTCGTCCTCGCTCAGTTCATTCCAACTCGTTTCTTTTATTTTCAACTTTGGCCAGCATCATCTCAGTGCTCTTATCGAGTACTTAATGTATGCCATTTGCTGTTATGGCGGCAGTGTTCGATTCATTGGTTTGTTTAATTTACCTCCCAATTGCTGAACAACTCTTTGGATAGCAGTTGGTATTATCCTTGGATTTTGGGTCCTTGCATGTTAGTGGACCAGACGGAGAAAGAAATTTTGAAAATCTGAATGGCTTCGTTGTAACGAAATTGTTTTTCAAAGGCGGTGGACTTCGTATGGTTCAGAATAAGGTTTAATAGAAGCGGTTATAGCATAGCGTTTCTTGTTTGGGCTATACTATCCTACTGCCGTGGTATTTCCATTTTGTAGGATCTTCAGTTTTTATTGGTCGACCGTATTATTTTAAGTTTGTTTATTCATGGGCGGCGCCATTTGTTCCATGCAGGACATGTGTTTCGGAATAGGTTTTCATAACAGTGGTGCTACCGCTGGGTTTCCCTTTCAGATGTTTGTATGAGCCCCGTAATTTTATTGCTTTAGACATTCCGTTTGATGAATTTATCAACGTACAATTAGTCAATCCAGGGGAATTCACGTTAATTGATTTTTATCATGATGGTGCTTGGCCTCAGTAGGTAAAAATATTCATTCTAGTGTGTAATGTGGTTGATCAGGAGTCTAAAATCCTTGAGAATCGACCTTCCGGATAATATCACTTGGAGATCGATATCTGCGAAAAGTATAAGTACTGGAGTTCAGAACTGGATCCACACTGAAAAACCATATAAATAAGTAAGTTGGCGATAATAAAAGCCCTCTAATCTGAAATGAATGTCAAAATAGTTATTAATATGAAATTTTCGGGAACGCAGCATCAACACCTTAACATAAATCAGGAAAAACAGTTACTGTTGTGATCACGGAGCTATGGCACTAGAATTGTCTAGGTAGAGTTAAATTGTACGAAGTGGATTTCACTTGAGCCCATTTCGTTGGACAAGTTTTAATTGATTATTTAATTACGCGTGAATTACACAATATTCTATTTTGGGAACTGTTCAATGATGAAATGTAGTTATTGACGGAAACTGTGAAACAACACGAAATAGATTAGGTGGACTTGGTGTCGACGTTAACTAAGAGACGATTTCTTTTCTTTCAACATTTAACCGCATTCGGAAAAGATGTATCTCGAACTTTTTCTATATCGATACGCACTCTGCGGAAGATTAAATCTGACTCCTCATAAGCTGGGCGACGCTGAGCCAACCTCCGTGAGTGGGATGGGTTTCCACTCATGTCATCAGGGGGGAAAGCGATTTTTTTTCGTCCCAACGACCAATGAGAAACCGGTTCGCATCCCATTGGAAGGTTCCCATAGACATCGTCCAGATAAGTTGAATGTCTTTACCTCGGAAAGAAAGACAAATGAAACATGCGTTGGGCGAAGGAAAGGAAAAACAAACATGCAGCTGGTCAAATATGATGATCGGTGTACGGGGCTGGGTGTTTGCCACCGTACGATAGAGGATCGAACAGAAACTTTGCCCACGATGGCAAGGAACCAGAATGGATGGGAGCATGTTTGTTTTAGAAGAACGTAACGAGGGACATGATCATGGGTATGATTGTTTGAATACAATCATGATCGTGTGTAATTCCATGTTCGGTTGGTGGCCGATCATGGGAAATTTGGTTGCAGCTGTTGAAAACCTAATGAGCATGGGAACATTGTTTGGTTACTCATGGTTGCTGCGTATAGCATCACTTCGATTGTGCTCAAATTGCTAACGTCTCATCGGTCGATGTGTGGAGTGTGTGTTTACATTAAACAACACTTGAATTCTCTGTATGTAGCCAGCAATGAGCTGTGCCGTAGATTGTCGGTCGAACGATCGACCGATGGATGTGCCGATATGGCAAGGGTGAACATGTCATGCTCGTGTATGGGAAAATGCTTCTCAGCTATGCGCATTGACATGTTCGGGTGTTAATGTCGGTTACATGATGAGAAAACCTAATTAGATTTCAGGACATGATGGGTTGGATGCAAGCATGCCCCGGGGTGAAAGTTTGTAGGTACTAATTCGATAGCAAAGTAGCAAACGGCAATTATTCTAGGTGACTTCGTTTGATGCCATGGTAATCTTGCCGTGGGCTTATGTTTTCAGGTAAAACTGATGGAGGAGAGCTTTGAATAGCTCATATGCAGGTAAACTGCTTATGATGGGTACTGGTATTTGCAGGTTGGGAAAGGGGTGTTGGGTTAGGACGATGGGTGGTTCTTCGGGTGCCTTGAAGAACCCCCACAAACGCACTTTGGAATAATCGGGGATTTTTCATCTGCTTAAAAAATGGATATAATAATTTAGTTAAACATGCAAAAATGGAATGAAGTGCAGCAATGTTTTATAAATGTTAAATACTGGTTTTGATGAGTTTACTATGAGTAAGCCAAGGAGTTGCGAGAGTACCTTCCAAGAGGATTATGAAAACTTTGAAGAGGATGTGTACTCTGGATGCCCCTGTTATTTGGTTTAAAGCCCTAAAGATTAAAAAAAATTACTTTTCCGTCGCCGGGCTCACGTTTCAGTGATAGAATTCTTTATTCCTTAAAATTCTACAAATTAGTGAATTGCTTAATTCTTTTCCTTAGGTTATTTATATTCCTTCTGACTCATCCAATCGTTTACTAATAAGCTTACGTCTGTTAATGTGTTTTGGTAAATTTCCATTGGTTATGATGGCTAGGGCCAATTTTTTTGTTTTACGTTAACTCTCCTCTTCGTTAAACTTGATGTCCCATCAATAATCCCTTATCTTGGACATTTTTCGATTTGCACAATGCCATGCATTGTGTCTAAAGTAATATTGTCATAGTTATTACATAGTTCTGTTACTACTGGGTATTTGTATATAGTGAATATATTTTCTCTATTTCTACCTGCAATCACGGTAGAAAGGGTTACAATATTTATAACTGGTAATTTTACTCGTTCGTTGCGTATATTATATTTCTTAGCCTTCTTTTATATTTAAAGCTCCTGTATATGCTTCTAATTTTGCTGCTACTATCGTGGCTAATAATATTTCGAGCGACTGAAGTGTTTTCTCTAGTATGAAGTCTCTATGAGTCGTCCGTACCGAGTTTGCTTCCGTAAGAACATAGTTGTTTATTTATGACAGCCTGTTTATTTTCTATTAATTTATTTAGCCTAATCCGTATCTCTATGAGATCTTTGTGGCCAGGTAGGCCCGTGATAAATTATAAAGGTGAGCCTAGAAAGTCCAATCCTCTCCTTTGTATAGTGTGTTCGTTGTGTAACCGCGCGTACAGATTCCCGATATTATATTATATATTAGTATTGCCTGTTTGGATGTTGGCTCTTACTCGTTCATGAGTTATTGGTATGGGTTCATAATCAATTCAATTCAATTATTATATTTTACAACTAGTATTTCAGAGTTTTAGGACAGCAATTCCTTTACAACTATAATCTTAAATCTATATAATGAAAATAGCACAATTTTAATGGATAATAAATAATAAATTATTAAGGGAAAACTACAAGAAAAAACCCTTATTTGAATCTTAAAACTAATATTGCGCAGGTTTCCGTTTATTTTATGTAATAATTTTCATAGACAGAGTACATATCTAGTGATTTAGGATAACGCAAGACGGGAAACGAGAACATTGTCAGAAAAAGAACAACTGACGAAGAAGTTTCGATTGATTTTGTCAATAAGGAACTCTACCGGTTTAACGTAAGCGTTTTCATGTAGTTCATGTGTCGAATAATGCCATGGCAAATTCAGCAACATTTTCAATATTTTATTTTGACACCCTTGCAATTTTATTTTATGAGTGCGAGCACAGTTACACCATACAGGGGCCCCGTACAGGAGTATCGCTTGAAAAATGGTTTTAAAAATTATGATTTTATAACACTTGTTCCTTTTTTTTATTCATGCCGTGCTCTCCGCGGGATGTTTTTTATTTAGTTTATAATTTACGACCTTTCTTTACGCAATCTATCTTAAGACGGATTTATATTTCTATTTTGACTTAAAATCGAACATAAAAGTAATAATAGAATGTACCTCAGGTAATTACTAAATGTCTACCTGTTAATAGGTAATTAGGCACTTAAAATATAATTACATTATAACGACATTATAAATATGACCAATTAGTCTAAAAGATGTGATGTATTCATTATGTTATGCTTAAGTTATGTTCATGCCATGTTTGTGTTATGACTATGTTATGCTTATGTTATGTATATGTTATGGCCATGTTATTATGATATATAACAGCTAAGCTTTGACTTTCTACACAATAATGGATACACAAATCTTACGACTTTGTTTATTTGGTCAATTGTGGTAGTGATGTGTTTTTGGAAGATAAGTTTTTTATCTAGAATAATACCTAGATATCTACAGTCTTCGGAACAATCAATGTCAACTGCACACATACTGAGTTTAGTGCCATTGGGTAGGTAGCAGAGTTTCCTACATCTCGAAAACTAGACAGCTTGTGTTTTATTACCATTTATTTTTATTTTCCATTTTCTGTAATATACTGCTAGTTTGTCAAGAGCTGCTTGCAAAGAGTTGTAGATGTTATTGAATAAGACACCCGAAGTGAAAATGGCCGTATCATCGGCAAACATAGCTACCTGAATGTTTTCACCTAGACATGGTAAATCTGCGACAAACAATGTGAATAATATGGGACCAAGGACCCAGCCTTGGGGTACACGATAGTGGATGTGGTGAGTAGAGGATATGTCGGTTCCTATACTAACAACAAATTTTCTCGAACGAAGAAAGCTCTGGATAATTTTGATATGCGGTATTGGAAGCTTAAGTTTTAGTAGCTTACAAATCAAGGCATCGTACCATACCGTATCAAAGGCTTTTTCGATAGAAGAACCAGTCCCGTTGACTCCTTGTCGATGAATTTACTAACTATGTGGTTTTTAATGCGCAAGACTTAATGGATTGTGCTGTGACCACTACGGAAACCGAACTGAAAGTTTGGTAGGATGTTATTGGATTCCACGAAACATTCAATCTTTTCCTTAATGATTTTTTCTAAGACCTTACTCAGTCAGCTAAATAGACAAATAGGCCTGTAGCTTTCGGGGCTGTTCTTCGGTTTGCCGGGTTTCGGGATAGGTATTACTTTTGCTGTTTTCCAACAGTCCGGAAAATAACAATTCCTAAGACAGGCGTTTGCAGTGTTCCGGAACCCTACTGTCTTCCTTTAATCCTAACATCAATTTTAACATATCCTAACATATCCATTTTTACACACAATATCCTCATTTTCCATAATATATATATATATATATATATATATATATATATATATATATATACATACCGTTATAATAATAATTATATCTTTCATTCTCAAACATATTACTCATTTATCCATTATCACATTTCATACATTCATTTGCATATCAATCAATTCAATAGTATCAATATATTTGCATATTGAGAAAACCCCTTTTCATATTAATACATTTCTTAAACAGTAACAAATAACAATTAAATTCAATCAATATTCATATTTCCACATATCCATTGCATTAGCAATACATTTTAAACCCTTAACTGCAAATATCTACTTAATATGCACATACAAAATCAATTTGAAACCATCCTTGAAACCATCCTTTATATAATAATATATAACAACACATAATCCTTTCATGAAAACACATTCCCGTTATCCGAAATAAATAAGCAGCTGCATAGTTTACAATAGTTTCAGTTTTCATCCCTCTTATGAGTTTTTGCACAAGCAACTCGATTTTGATTTCGTTCATAGAAAGTTTTTAGTTTGGATTTAGAGTTACAAGTTGTTGAAAGGAAGTTGAAAGGAGACCTCCGAGAGAGGAAGTTTGAATTAGCTTTTTGAGTTTTGTGTTTTAATTTTAATAAAAGACAGTTTGAATTAGCTTTTTGAGTTTGTGTGTTAATTTAATAAAAGACAGTTTTGTATATTGAGTTACAACTTTTGTTTTGTGTTTTAAAATAAATATATTGTTGAATTATAAATATTATCGCCTTAATTATTAACCTCCACGCTCTTCCCTCGGTCGAGGAAGCACGATATTTTGGACTCGTAACATTTGGTGGCAGCGGTGGGATCCCTTCACATTTTGTGGAAAAAAAATAATAAGTGAAAAAAAAAAACAAAACAAAATTTTTTAAATGAAAAAAAAAAAAAATTTATTTACAACTAGTGGCAGCGGTGTTTTCGCGAACAATTGATATAACAACTGGTGGCAGCTGTGTTTAAAGAACAAAATCAGTGAAAATTTTTTATAAAAGAAAAAAAAAAACAACAATTTTTCAAATTTAAATAAAGTGAAAAAAAGGAACAAAACTTTTCAATAAAAGAAAGTGAAAAAAAACAAAACCAAGGAGAAAAATAAACGACATTTGGTGGCGTGTGAAAAAAAAAATCAAAAAAAAAACAAAAAAAAAATTTGGATTTTTGGCCATATTGAGAAAGAAAAGTGAAGAAAAAAAAACACAAAAACAAGAACACAAATTTAAATAAAAAGTGAAAATATAAAAATAAAAAATAGAAAAGAAAAAATTTTACAAAGTATGCAGCAAAGACCAGGGTAATCCAGCTCTAGGGCGCGAAGCCTACCTAACAGAAAAAAAAACACAAATTATAAACAATCAACAAAAGAAAACCTACAAGCAACAAAAGAAGAAAGAAGAAGAAATAGTAAGTTATATATAGAAAAAAAAAAGGATTTTTAATTACTTAAAAAAAAATATATATATAAAAAATTTTTTTTTGGACAATTAATTTTTATTATTAATGAATTTTTTTCCTTATTTTAATTACATACTTTAAATTATTATTTAAGCAGTTTCTCTCTCTATTTAAAACATTTTTTTTTAAATACATTTTTTAGATATAATAGTAGTCTTAAGAAAAGATACTCTCTCGAGATGGTTGTGAAATTCATCAACAACAAAATAAAATGAAAGACAAAGGTCTTCTCATAATAATTTGGGGAAAAATCTTGATTCCATATAGCATTTTATACTCTTTCTACTTACCTTATTGTTGTAAAACTGTCCCAAAATTTCGCGACGTTATTTTACCAGACAGGCAGCCAGGTGTTTACAGGAAATTTCATCTCAAAGATCGTTAGAACAGGATTCACTCGAAATGGCTCTCACAATTGGGATTTCGGATGTTTTTAAAATCGTCCCAGTTTTTAATGCGAAACCATCAGAATTAAATAAATTTATTTCAGGTGGATATATTGTATTTAACTCTATTAAAGACGCACCATAATATATATAATACTTTTCTAGAGCTAGTCAAAAATAGATTAGATGGCCCTGCCTTTGATTTAATTCAATATTGTAAAATAACCACTTGGGAAGTATTAAAAGAAAAATTAGAGTCAGAATATAAGGAAGAGCAGGCTCGTTCTACGGCTCATAACGATTTGATCTCCCTGAAACAACAGTTTAGAGAAACCATTCGAGAATTCGGAGACAGAGTTGGGACAGCTCTAAGAAATTTGAACTCCGCTACATGTGTCATAACTAGTGACGAGGTCGTTAGGGCCTTTCTAATAGCAGAAAATACCAAATTAGCAGTAGAGATATTTGAGGACGATTTGAGAGATGATCAACTAAAAATAATAGCTAAAGTCCATGGGGGGACGAATTTAAAACAATCCATTGCACATGCGGAATCTCACGCTGTACGTATAAACAGTAATTCACAAACGCTTAATAGATTTCCAAATAGGTCCCCTAATTTCAATAGAATAGTATGTCAAACTTGCGGTAAACTAGGTCACTCGCAGGAAAAATGCTATAGGAATATGCAAATTCCGAGTTTTCCGAATAGGCAACCCATAAAAAGGGAAATACAGAACGTTATGTGTAGCTACTGTGGGAGAAACAATCACACACAGAACGAGTGTAGAATAAGGCTATCTAGGAATGGGTCGTCTTTTCCGAACTACCATCAAGGTGTAACGCGGAACCCATTTAAACATAACACTTCAACTACAGATAATCGTTTTGTTGAGAATTTAAGACCCACAAATACTGCGAGGCAATATGACAACCAAAATGTTCGATTTTCAAGTACCAAAACGGTACAAGAATCGGAAAATGAGGCCTGACGCCAAAAGAATCTTACTGAACACCACACTAATTTTTCAATTTATAGTATTCGTTTGAGTTATACAGAGGAAAGGGAGTCATTGTCCTCGGGCAATGATAGTGGAAAGCCATACAGCTCCATGAACGGCGCACCGAGCCTAATCCGTAATGAGTCAGTATGTGAATCACGATCCACTTGCGCAGATCCTCAGTTAGATTCGAAGGTAACAATTTATGAAAATATTTCAGCAGCACAGACTGAAGAAGAAAATACTTCAGCAGCAAAGACTGAAGAAAAAGATATTTCAGCAGCTAAGACTGAAATGGATATTTCAGCAGATAAGACTGAAAAAAATATTTCAGCAGCTAAGACTGAAAAAAATAGTTCAGCAGCTAAGACTGAAAAAGATATTTCAGCAGATAAGACTGAAGAAGAAAATATTTCAGCAGCCAAGACTGAAGAATCAAATATTTCAACAAAGACTGAAGAATCAACTATTTCAGCAGCAAAGACTGAAGAACAAAATATTTCAGCAGCAAAGACTGAAGAACTAAATGTTTCAGCAAGTAAGACTGAGAACCTATATGTTCCAACAGCAAGTAAGACTGAGAAACTAAATGTTCCAACAGCAAGTAAGACTGTACATTTAAATGTTCCTACAGCAAGCAAGACTGATGGATGTAATATTTCAGCTAAGCATAAATTTGAAAATAATTTATATATAAATACATTACATATCCTAGATAACAAGTATAAACACATAATTAAACCCAAAATAATTGGACTGCGAGAAAATAAAATTGCGAAATCTCACCCCAACATAAACATTCATTTTTCATTAAAATATTCAATTGCATTTCGTATTCTTTTCTTCCTTTTCGTTAAACTATTTTTAACAATCATCCTAAAGTTAGAACCCAAAGGAGTATGGAGACTTTTCCACAAATTTAAAGAGAAGCTTAAAATAAAACAAATGACTTTTCCTTTATTATTCAAATTGGTATAATTATAAATATATGAATAATAAAACAACTGGTTTCACGAATTAAAAAAAAAAAAAAAAAAAAACTTAAAGGAAAGAGAGAGAGAAGAAAAAAAAACTATATCCAAATTAAATCATAAATAACTATATATAGTTTAAATATAGAGAGAGAGAGAAGAAAGAAAAACTATATCTAAATTAAATCATAAATAACTATAAATAATTTAAATATAGAGAGAGAGAGAAGAAAGAAAAACTATCATCATCATCATCATCATTGGCACTACAACCGGAAACCGGTCCTGGCCTTATTTAGCAAGTCCTGAGGCTTGTTAAAATTTCCATAATGATTTGTTTTTTCCGGGCAAGGTCATTAGTCTTGCGCCAGAGGCTCCCCGACGGGGAATCGAACCCCGGTCTCCCGCGTGACAGGCGGGTATACTAACCACTATACTATCGAGGAGCCATAGAAAAACTATATCTAAATTAAATCATAAAATAACTATAAATAGTTTTAAAATATATATTGTAGCGAGCTTAGGGTTCGCTGGATTAATTATTTTTGAACAAATAAGAGCCGTTAAATTGATTTTTGAATTAATATAACACTTTATTAGTCCGTTAATCACAACCGTCACTTTTACCGTACACAACGATTTCTTGTCTTACCGCTTCCGTACTTATCGCGTATTTTCCTTCTTACTTCTAACTTGAGACTTATCCTTCCGCTCTGCGTGCGACGTATTTATACCGTTTTTCCTCATTCTGATTTGGTGTATCGTTTCCGTCCGTTCCATAGTCTTGAATGTTCTATTCCAGTTTTCCAGTACTTCCTAAAATAATCTAGGACTTTGTTTCGGACTTTCTCGAAGATTCCAGTACTGATTGTCATATGCGTCACACTACCCTCCGCCTAGATTAGTTCGTCCCGAACTAAGTTCACTGATCTCCTGGGTTAACAAAAGTAGCCAGTCGGTCACGATGTACCACTTTCATCTTGGCGTTCGGTCTTCGCTGAATCCTATAGACAACGTCGTTAATTCTTGTGAGAATCTTATACGGTCCTTCCCAATGTTGCTGCAACTTCGGAGACCTTCCTTTTTGCCGACGAGGATTATAAAGCCATATGTTATCGCCTGCATTAAATCCGGATGCGTTGGCTCGAACGTCGTACCTTGTTTTCATCCTGTCACTGGATACCTTGATTTGCTTTCGAACCAAATGATGAATCTCATCGAGGCGATTTCTCCATTCGGCTACGTAGTCTTCGGTCTTGTCTATGGCGTCTGGAGGTATTCCGAATCGCAGACCCGCTGGTAATCGTATCTCCCGTCCAAATATAATTTTTGCTGGAGAATGGCCCATCGTGTCGTGATTAGCCGATCTATAGCTCATGAGAAAGGTTTGTACATATTTGTCCCAATCTCTTTGGTGATCACTAACGACCTTCGATAAATGCTCTTTCATTGTTCGGTTGAACCTTTCGACCATTCCGTCTGACTGCGGATGTGAGGGTGTGGTCCTGGTTTTCCTTACGCCCAGTGCCGCACAGATGCCTGGAAATATCTATGATTCGAAATTTCGGCCTTGATCGGAATGAAGCTCACAGGGAACTCCATTTCTGCTGATCCAATTATTGATTAGCTGCTGAATGACAGTTGTTGCTTCTTGGTTTGGAATTGGAAGGACTTCTACCTACTTGCTGAAGTAATCCATGATAACTAACATGTATTTGTTGTTGTCGTTTGTTTTTGGGAATGGTCCTGAGATATCAATCGCAATTCGCTCGAAAGGGGCACCCACGTTGTACTGCTTTATAGCGCTCCTTGGTTTTGCCGTTGGTCCCTTGGTCGCAGTGCAAGTTGTGCACTTCCTACACCAAGACTCGACGTCATCTCTCATGTGATAAGCCAGTAAAAACGAGATCGTAATTTTGAAAGTGTCTTATTAACTCCCAAATGTCCACCGGAGGCCCCGTCGTGCATTTCCGTTAGAACCTCTTTCACTTTTGATGGTGGGACTAGAATCTGCATTCGATGGGATTTTCCGTCCGCGGCTTCCCATTTACACTTAAGAAAACCATCTTCCACCAGCAAGGAATTCCATTGTGCCCAATATGCCTTAAATGTTCCACTCTTGTCGGAAATATTGTTCCAAGTTGGCCGCTCGTTCTTTTCTTTGTATTCCAGAATTAGCAACATATCTTCATCCTGAAGTTAAGCTGCGCGTATAGTATCACTCGTCCATCCATCTAGTACTTCTACTTGTACATTTCGCAGGTCGTACGCCTCTTCTTTCTCTTCCGCTCTATGACAATGTTTACAATCTAGCTTACATGGTCTTCTTGATAGAGCATCAGCGTTATTATGCACCTCCCCTTGAAGGTGGGAAATTTGGAAATCGGACGATTGAAGTTGTTCGATACATCGAGCTATTTGTCCTTCCGGATTCTTAAAATTTAACAACCATTTCAGGACGGCATGATCCGTCCGAAGGTGGAATCGACGTCCGTAGAGGTATTTATGGAAATTCTTAACGGCTTCTACGACAGCCAGCAGTTCCTTTCTTGTTGCGCAGTAATTTCTCTCTGGCTTAGATAGAACTCGACTATAATATGCAACAACTCTCTCTTTACCATCGACTTCCTGTGACAACACTGCTCCGATTCCTCTGTTACTTCCATCAGTATCCAATATAAATGGGCAATCCGCTCTTGGGAATGCCAATGTTGGTGTCTTACATAACTCGGGCTTCAATGTGTTGAATGCTGCCTCACACTTTTCTGTCCAATTGAATTTCTTGTCTTTACCCGTTAGTTCATGTAGGGTTCTAGCCACGTTGGCAAAACCTTTAACAAACCGTCGGTAATATGTGGCTAATCCCATAAAGCTTCTCAGCTGCTGCTTGTCTTCTGGAGTAGGCCACTCTCGGACGGCTGCTATCTTATCAGGATCCGTTTGAACTCCTGCAGATGAAACGATGTGTCCCAGAAATTTTACTCTCCTTTGGAAGAGTTCACATTTCTTCGAATTGAGCTTTAAGTTGGCCTGTCTTAGTCGTTCGAAGACGGAGCGCAGATTATTGATGTGTTCTGGTAAATTCCTTCCAACAACGATGATATCGTCCAAGTACACAAGACACGTCTTCCATGTAAGTCCCCGTAGAACACTCTCCATTAATCGTTCAAACGTTGCTGGAGCATTACACAATTCAAAAGGCATCACGTTGAATTGATAAAGTCCGTTTCCGGTAGTAAACGCTGTCTTCTCCTTGTCCTCCTCCTTCACTTCCACTTGCCAGTAACCGCTTTTTAGGTCCAATGTTGAAAACCACTGAGCTCCAGAAAGGGTATCTAGTGTGTCGTCGATTCGAGGAAGCGGGTAACTGTCTTTCTTCGTAACGTCGTTTAACCGGCGGTACTTGACACAAAATCTAGTTGTCCCATCCTTCTTCTTGACGAGCACTACCGGCGAAGCCCATGGCCTCAATGATTTCTCGATGACTCCTTGCTCTTCCATATCTCGAATCATCTTACCTACTTCTGATTGTTTGGCGAACGGTAGTCGAGGAGGTGGCTGTCTTATAGGTCTTGACTCACCCGTGTCAATGCAATGTTTAACTATACCGGTGCGTCCGAATTTATCATTTCCTGTCACAAAAATATCAGAAAAATCGTTCAGGAGTGATTCAACGCTTGTCTTTTCTCCATCTGTTAATCCGATTTTCTGGGGCATCAGCCTATTAACCCAAGGGGATGCACCAGAGGGCTTTTGAATTGAATGATCCTCTCCCCTTGTCTGAATTGATCTTATATTGATACGGGTGCACATTCTGCGATTACTTCTCCTTTTCTTATTGTCTACTCAATGAAGAGTAATATTGTAAACAAATTGTATATAAATATTTTCTAAGGAATCCCTAATATTGTAAATGAACGAAATCATATGCGACAATGATTTTAATATTAATTAAAGAGACAAAATGGTCTTCAATAATTTTCTTTCTCGAAGAAGGGTGGGATGTAGTGTTCCGGAACCCTACTGTCTTCCTTTAATCCTAACATCAATTTTAACATATCCTAACATATCCATTTTTACACACAGTATCCTCATTTTCCATAATATATATATATATATATATATATATATATATATATATATATATATATATATATATATATATATATATATATATATATATATATATATACCGTTATAATAATAATTATATCTTTCATTCTCAAACATATTACTCATTTATCCATTATCACATTTCATACATGCATTTGTATATCAATCAATTCAATGGTATCAATATATTTGCATATTGAGAAAACCCCTTTTCATATTAATACATTTCTTAAACAGTAATAAATAACAATTAAATTCAATCAATATCCATATTTCCACATATCCATTACATTAGCAATACATTTTAAACCCTTAACTGCAACTTTGTCAATTTTTTTTTTTGTTTTTTTTTCTTAAAATTTAACTTACTTAACTTACCTACGTTTTTTTTTTTTTTTTTTTTTTTTAATTTTTATGTAAAAGCACTTAACCTAACTTAACTTAAATCTTATACTACCCTAGTTCTAGAAAAGCTAAGTCTATGTAAGCTAGCTGATGATAGTATGATTCTTTACCGACTTTGGTACCCAGGTTTTATATGCCATTCAACCACCAGAACTGTTGACGCTGTCTAATACTATCGTCCCGGTCTCTGTGGGAGATAGCCCTACTGAAGCGCAGGAGCTCTTCTTCGGTGCGCGCTACTTCCCGGTCGTAGCACAATCGCCCTTCTACCGATGATCTACTTACATGATAGATCACCGGAATTCCGGATCTATCCTGTATAAGCCCTTTCATATCCAAGTCAAGGAACGCCTCTGGTGGAACAAAACCGTTGCGACGCACGCTCTCATAGTACAGAGTGTTTGGATAATAGGCCCCGAAAATTAGGTCATTGGACGAGCTTATTGCTCTCGCAATATGTCCTCTGATTAATTTAATCATAAAATTATCCACCCTATTTATGTACGCTTCATTATATAAAGTCTCATTTGAGTAATACTTTTTATAGTCCGATTCCGGTGTCCGATATAATCTGAGACAACTTCTGAGACACTTTCTTTCGATCACCCGAATCTTTTCCATCAAATTTGGACCTATGTTGAACCATACTGGGCAACCATATATGAGCATTGGCCTGATTAGTGTCATGTAGCATATGACTTTTACCTTGCTGTCAAGTTGTCTACTGTGAAATAGCCTCCTTGTCATAGCAAAAGTTTTCCTCGCTTTGAGCAAAGCAGCCTCTACATGTCTGTTGAAATACAGATATTGGTCTAGCCAGATGCCCAGGTATTTAACTAAACTCTTGGTTTCCAGTTTATCTCCATGCGGTCCCACGATAACTAGCTTTCGCCAGTTTTTCCTTGTGTCGTACGTGGCTTTATATAATGGAGTTCTAAATAGGATGGCTTCACATTTCTGGAAGTTGATCTTAAGTTTCCAGTCATCGCAATAGCGCTGCACTTTGTTGAAGTCTCGCTGTATTAACTTATTTATGATCGCAACTTTTGGAGCTGTTCTGTAAATTATGAGATCGTCTGCGTACGCAATAGCCTGCGGAAGTATTTCTAATAAGTCGCTAATGTAAATGTTAAAAAGAATCGGAGAGAGTACCGCGCCCTGTTGCAAGCCATTCTTGATATTATACGTTTTATTAGAGGTCACATTACCACTTTTGACCACGAACCTCCTGTCCTTTAACATATCGTAAAGTACATATAGTAAAGGCTTATGTATGCCATGTCTGACCAGTTTGTAATACGATGGTTGCCTCTTATGTTTCGGGATTTGGCAACCCTAGCGTTACAATCCGGCAATTGACAGCTCTGTCGTAAAGTTGGACATTTTTGAGATAATACACACTCAGAACGTTTTGACATACGAGCGCTATTTGTGTTGTTTACAGTAACTTAAAAGATTCATCTCGACCCAAAAATGGAATTAAATCGTCAACATTTTCGTGCGATTATTTTTTACAACTTTCGGCGTGGATTAACTCAGCAACAGTGCATGGATGAACTTAATTCAATTTTTGGCGATGAAGCTCCATCAAGGACCAGTGTTTATCGATGGTATGGTGAATTCAATCGTGGTCGTAGTTCACTCCAAGATGAATTTCGTGAAGGTCGTCCAAAATCAGTTATTGTTCCGAAAACCATTGATGCTGTGCGCGAACTGATATTGGAAGACCGTCATGTGACCTATCGTGAGATTGAGACAACCTTAGGCGTTAGTGGGACCAGCATATATTCAATATTGCATAAACATTTGACTGTCAAAAAAATTTGTTCGCGTTGGATCCCACACAATTTGTCAATCGCCCAAAAAAAGGCTCGTGTCAATTGGTCGAAAGAAATGCTCAAAAAATACGGTCGCGGTGCTTCGAAACACGTCTATGACATCGTGACAGGTGATGAATCGTGGATTTACGCGTATGAGCCCGAAAGTAAACAGCAGTCGACTGTCTGGGTGTTTCAAGATGAGCCAATTGGAACAATTGGTTCAAACGCATGCAAAAGTGTATAGATCTTCATGGGGAATATTTTGAAAAACAATAAAGTGATTTTCGATGATCAGTATTTGTTTTTGTTCTCTAATCCCGAAATATAAAAGGCAACCCTCGTACAACCCTTCGATCCAGACGGTATCAAAGGCTTTCTCCAAGTCGATCAGACAGGCACCTGTGCATTGGTTCCTACATTTATTCCATTGTATGTCGGAGACCAGTTTATTTGCGGCATGTGTGGTTTCATGACCCGCCCTAAAGCCAAACTGGTTATTTGGAATAATGCTATTGTCGTCTACCTATTTTACCAGAGCTTTGGTGATGGTTTTTTCAAATACTTTACTGATGCTTGGGAGTAAACTTATCGAACGCATGTTCATTGGGGTTGTGCAGTCTTTGCCCTTTTTTGCGATGGGCTGAATGATAGCCGTTTTCCAACGCGTGGGATAATATGCATTATTCAACGCGCTGTTAAACAGGACCGTGTATATATCTATTGCCATTGGGGGCAGGTTCTTGAGTACGATGTTAGGTACTCCATCTATTCCCACTGCCTTTTTGCTTCTTAATGAGTCGAAGATACTCTGGATTCCTTCCCTTGTTATTAGAAGGCCATTAGCCACTACACCATTGTCATTAATGTCAATTGACAGATTATCTTCACTGAATTCGGTAAAACCCGGATTCTCCGATTGCCAAAGTGAAATTTCATTCCGGAGGTGCAGGTGATTGAGTAGAACTCTGTCCTCCAGGTCGTGATTTCGGTGAATGCTTTCATTCACCTTGTACATTTCCTACCCTTAACTGCAAAATCTACTTAATATGCACATACAAAATCAATTTGAAACCATCCTTGAAACCATCCTTGAAACCATCCTTTATATAATAATATATAACAACACATAATCCGTTAATGAAAACACATTCCCGTTATCCGAAATAAATAAGCAGCTACATAGTTTACAATAGTTTCAGTTTTCATCCCTCTTATGAGTCTTTGCACAAGCAACTCGATTGTGATTTCGTTCATAGAAAGTTTTTAGTTTGGATTTAGAGTTACAACTAGAAGGAAGTTGAAAGGAGACCTCCGAGAGAGGAAGTTTGAATTAGCTTTTTGAGTTTGTGTGTTAAGATATAATAAAAGACAGTTTTGTATATTGAGTTACAACTTTTGTTTTGTGTTTTAATGTTGTGTTTTAAAATAAATATATTATTGAATTATAAATATTAACGCCTTAATTATTAACCTCCACGCTCTTCCCTCGGTCGAGGAAGCACGGCGTTTTGGAGTCGTAACACATTGAAAATGAACGTTAAATAGTTACTTGCAGCAGGTGGAAGTGCTTTAATTAATTTGTTGTTAATATTATCAAGACCAGCAGCCTTTTTTGATTTCGATTTTTTTATCAATTCTTTAACTTTGCTAATATTAGCTGCATAAGTACTTCCAAGTGGTGATTGAGAAAGTACATGAATAGTGTTAGCAACTTCAGCCTCAGTATAGATGCATAGATGTGGAGTGGTTCTTACAAAACGTGTTAGCAAGTAGTTAGATGCCTTCTGCACTTTTGTTGGGTTTAATACTTGTTTTACTGAATGCCTATCATATTTATTTATTAAACAGTATTCGCAGTTTTGTGTTTCTTTTTTACACATCTTTGCCAGAATTGGTCAAATATGGTTCACTTCTATTTCTACGGCTCTGTTGGTCCTTGTCTGTTATGTCTTCTACGGAATTTGGTGTATGTAATAATTTCCTAAAGTCTAATTCCTGTTCTAACTTGGGCCGTATCTCAAATAACATCACCTCGTCACAACGAATAGCCTTTATTTTGTTCGGGTTCATAATTTTTTTTTTCTGGTATTATTGTATTTATTTTTAGGTGGTGTCTCCTGTATCCCTCGAATGATTCTGATGATTCTAATTTATTATCTTCGTGAAATTTTATATATGTTTGATATTTATACTGATTTACTGTTTTTTTTTTACGCTTTTTATTCTATAATTTCCTGAGCTTTCATTCGAGTGTTTTGATACTGATGTGGTGTTATTTAGCTGTTGTCGGTTAAGTGCGCCTGCAACGATATTCTCTTAGCCAGGTTTATATACTATTCTCGCTCGTAATCTTCTATTATAAAGATAGAAATCTTTGCAATTTTGTGTTTGTGTTCTTCTCTGAGACTCCATATGTTAGTGACTGATGGTCCGTGAAGTCGGTTGGTTACTCGCCTTCGATGTGATAGCGACTGTAGTCCCGACGTCAGCGCCGAGTCCCCGATCAGGCGGATAGCTCGTATCTGTATGCTCTCAAGTAGGTCGAGGGTATGTTTAGGAGCCGAGCTCCAAACATGAGAGCAATATTCGAGCGCGGGTCTAATTTGGGATTTATATATGAGAAGAAGTTGGGCCGGAGTAAAATATTTCTTGGCTCTAAAAAGATAACTCAGTTTTCCTGAGGCTGACCTGGTGATACTCGACACGTGTTTATGCCATGATACATTACCACAGACCGTGACGCCGCGCAATTTCAAACTTTCCCCAGCCTCGAGGGCCCGGCCATTCATCATCAGCTGTGGAACCGATGATCCACTTTTCTTTGTGAATGTTGTATATTGTGTCTTCGCTGCATTGAAGTTGACGAGATTGGCCTTTCCTCACTGCAGGACCCTATCTAGATCCTGATTCAGAGAGTCAATCTGTCTACATCTCAGCTGATGCGACGTTGATGCACCAATCGGTCGAACACTCTAAAAGGAGGAAACAAGTGTACTATCAACCGCAAAACTGAACACTTTGTTATCCGTTGCCTCCAACAAATCATTTATGTGAAGCAAGAACAAGGTTGGAGCTAAAATAGAACCCTGGGGCACCCCCGAATTAACAGGATACAGATCCGAACACTCGTTGTCCACAACAACCCGGATCGATCGATTCTCAAGAAAGCTCCTCGTCCAGTCGCAAAGGTGTTGGGAAAGTCCATATGAATGAAGTTTGCTCAGCAATGCCCCGTGCCAAACGCGGTCAAAAGCCTTAGAGACATCCAATGCGACCGCCCTTGACTCACCATGCCGCTCAACCTCAGATGCCCATATATCGGTTATAAGTGTCAAAAGGTCTCTCGTAGACCACCTGCCACGGAATCCGTATTGGCGGTCATTCAGGAATCCGTTGTACTCCAAATACGTAATTTTTGTTTCGGGCGTATAACGGTGTATCCAAGTTTCATCGACAGTAATTAATCGGCGCCAAAACTTGGAAATGTTTTGCGTTGGAAATATTCATTCGAACACGTTTTTGGTCTAACGTGAGCAAACGCGGCAACCAACGCGCGGACAGCTTTCTCGTGCCTAAATCTTGATTTAGTATGTGAGAAACATGTTCTTTGGACATTTTCATAGTCTCTACTACCTCTCTCACTATAATTGGGCGGTCGTCTAGCACCATTTGATGAACTTTAGCGATGTTATCGTCAGTTGTTACAGTTTTTGGACGCCCTGAACATTCATCGCCTCATTCATCAATGATAGTGCAGAGGCGTATTGCCTTTCAAAATCAAAAATTTAAAGACAGCTCGATACTCAATTTGGTCCATTTTCACAAAAACACTCACATCGACTCACTCAAACAACTGTCAAATAAAAACTACGCCTCCAAAATGGCTGAAATGTTGGTGGGTGTCAAAAGAGCACAACTACATTCAGTAAGTTTTATATACGAGTGCTCCTATCTGCTATCTATACGTTGAGGTCGGAAACTTTTCAGGCCACCCTCGTAGTTTTGTTCCGTTTTATTCAGTGCTCTGGATATAAATGTAATTGGTTGTTTTCCCTGTGAGAGTACTGTTCCGATTACTAAATTTGACGCGTCTGTTGTTAATTCGAAGGGTTTTGTATAATCTGGATGCGCTAGTGCCACGTACTGTTCCAAAAAATTTTTTATTTGTTTAAATGCTTCTATTTCCCCGTTTCCTAGAGTTATTTTACTTCGAAGCATCAGCAAAGTTTTCGAGAAAGTCATAAACAAAGCTTTGGTTAAATGGGTTGATGACAACATTATTCCTAATAACCAGTTTGGCTTTAAGGCGGGACATGAAACCACACGTGCCGCAGCTAAAGTGGTTTCCGACATACAATGGAATAAATGCAAAAACCAATGCACAGGGGCCTGTCTGATTGACTTGGAAAAGGCCTTCGATACCGTTTGGCTTGCAGGATTTTATTACAAGATTGTCAGACAAGACATGTATAAACCTTTACTCTATATACTTTATGATATGTTAAATAACAGGGGGTTTGTGGTCAAAAGTGGCATAGTGACCTCCAGTATAACGTATAATATCAAGAATGGTTTACAACAGGAAGCTTTGATCAAGGTCAAGAAAACATTTGCTATGACAAGGAGGCTATTCCACAGTAGCCAACTTGATAGCGGGGTAAAAGTTATATGCTATATGGCACTAATCATCCCCATGATTATATATGGATGCCCAGTGTGGTTTAATACATGTCCAAATATGATAGAAAAGATTCGGATGTTCGAAAGAAAATGTGTTAGAACTTGTTTCAGATTATATCGAACACCGGAATCTGACTACAAAAGGTATTATCCAAATGAGACCTTATATAACGAAGCCTACATAAGTAGGGTGGATAATTTTATGATCAAATTAATCAGAGGAAATATTGCGACCGCAATAGTTGCGTTCAATGACCTAATTTTCGGAGGTTACTATACAAATACCTTGTATTTTGAGAGGGTGCGCCGCAATGGCTTTGTTGCAGCAGAGGCGTTACTCGAATTTGATATGAACGGTCTTATACAGGATAAATCCGGAGTTCCGCTGCTTTATCATGTATTTAGATCTTCCGTAGGCGGGGAATTGTGCTACGATCGAGAAATCACGCGCAGCCGAGGGGGAGTTTTTGAGGTTCCATAGAGACCGAGATGGCATTATTAAACAGCACCAACAGTTTTGGTGGTTGTATGGAAAATAAAAACATATGTACCAAAATCGGTAAAGTAATTCCAACATCAACCAGCTTACACAGATCTAGCTTTTTTAGGATTAAGGTAGAGTAAGATTTAAGTTATATTAAATTAGGTTCTTAGAAATGTAACAACAAACAAAAACCAAAAAAATGTTGTCAAGTTTGTTTTTTTTTAACTTAAAATTAACTTACATCTATATATATATACCTATATATATATATATATATATATATATATATATATATATATATATATATATATATATGTATATATTTATATATATATATATATATATGTATATATATATATATATATATATATATATATATATATTTGGGAAAATACAAATATGTTTGTGCGCAAGGATGAACTTAGAAACATACTTAGCTCAATAAAAAATAAGAAGTCATCTGGAATAGATAGCATTCCAAATGTAGTTCTAAGGCACTTACCTCGCGAAGCAGTGAACATATACACTACTTTGTTTAACAACGCTCTAAACAATGCACACTATCCAACCCATTGGAAGACATAGTCCACCCTATCCCCAAAAAGGGTAAGGATAAGAGCAATCCAGCTAATCTGCGTTCGATTAGCTTGCTTCCCAACATCAGCAAGGTATTCGAAAAAATTATAACCAAAGCACTGATAGGTTGGTGTGATGAAAACGACATCATCCCCAACAACCAGTTTGGCTTCCGAGCGTGACATGATACAGTTCATGCAGCGACGAAACTTGTTTCCGATATACAGTGGAACAAGGCAAGGCGACAATGTACATGCGCCTGCTTGGTTGACTTTGAAAAGGCTTTCGATACCGTATAGTTAGAAGGACTTGTCTATAAGTTAACAAACCTGTGTTGAATGTATCTCGACACCGAACGAGGGATATCGTCGGTCAAGATCCTTTTGAGTTCCTCCGAACGAGGAATGTCGTCGGGGAATCGTTGATTGTAAAACACTGGAAGGAAGACGGTGCAGCAATGCTGTCTGCACGCTGGTTCTGCTGGTGACCGATGCACACTATGATATGCTGTCACCAGGAAGTCACTTTCTTCTTTTCTTGTTCGATTTGCTGAAAGGTGACAAGTGAGTGTGAAATATTTTGCTTATTAACAATACGTAGCTTTAAGTTTAGCGCGTGTTTATTTCCTTAAGATTGACGTAAGTTGACAATACAACCCACAAACAGCACTTCCGTAAAGCAACAATTCAATTATTTATATTTACAAATCCAATAACATTGATCATTGATCATGCACTAAAACAGAATGCCATGGCAGTTAGCGAAAATTGATTGTTGATGACCGTTGTTTGTGCACTGTCATCGAGTTGTGGTGAATATGTTTGTCGGGGAGAGTACTAGATTCTCCCCGAGCATATAATTGTGAATCTGCAACATCATTTATGATATGATAACGGACAAACATTTTGTGGTGAAATGCGGGGACATACTCTCCAACAAGACCTTCCAAATTAAAAATGGCTTACAGCAGGGAGCTGTGAATTCTGCCATTCTATTCAATATTTACATCACTAGTGAGTTCTCTCGAAAACGCCATTGCGTACGCCGATGACATAGTGGTGTACAGAACAGGAGGAAAAATAGACGTCATCAATAGGCACCTTCAAGATGACTTCAAGAAAATAAAACAATTTTGCGACGACTGGAAATTAAAGATTAATTTCCAGAAGACCGAGACTATCCTTTTCAGAACGCCCCTATCCAGGGCCTCGAGGGATACAAAATACAACTGGAAACACTTTTTGGGTAAAAACACATTGTAGGTAACAATAACCTTCCACTGCAAGTGAAAACTGTAGTTAGATACCTTGGTATCTGGCTAGACCAGTATTTATATTTTGACAAGCACGTAGCAGCGTCCCTCTCCGCAGTTAAAAACGCATATTCTATGACAAGAAGTATATTGCCCAGAGTCAAAACAATTTCGTACTCGGCATTCAACCGACCAGTTTTGGTTTATGGCTGCCCAGTATGGAATAATATATCTCCACTTTATATGGAGAAGTTTCGTGTGTTCGAACGGCAGTGTTTGTGTTCCTGCATCGGACTTTATAGAACACCAGAGTCGCAATACAAAAAATGCTACCCCAATAAAATCCTGTATAACAAATCAGGGTTAAATAGGATAGAAAATTTCATAATTAAAATTATTCGTGGTCACACAGCAAGGGCAATGTGCAGTGATAATAATCTTATCTCGGGAGCATTCAATCCCAACGATATGTATCTGGAGAATACCCTCCAGAATGGATTTATTCCCCCAGAAGCGTTCCCTTTCTTGGATCAAAAAGGCCTTATCCAAGACGTGCATGGAGTCCCGATTATTTAGCACGCTCTCCGTGGTGCCAGGGACTAACGAATTCTCCTTGATAGTGATATCTCCAATGCTCCAGACCGCCTGCGTTTTAGCACGGCGATCAGCGAAAAAGATAAATCAGGCAAAAATCAAACATCTCCCAAATGGTGGTGGCTTCTCAACGAGGAGAGGACTTCACTTTCTCAGATACAGTATGCCTCTCAAGAGCAACGCTCTCCGTCCTCCCCCCCCCCCCGCCCCCAACCTGTCTGCCGCTGTCCACCTTTCTCCATTACTTTTTCATAGCTATTCTATTTTATCTTTTATTTCTTATTTTATTTTTTATTCGTTTCGTTTTGAAATTTTTGTTTGTTATAAAAAAAAATAAAAAAATTGTAATAATAATATATACATATAGATGTAAACGAGGACTCCCTCTAATATATGACCTATTTCATTTAACATTTACCCCTAATATTATACATTTAAAACGAATTAGGAAAATAAATGTGGTTTAAAAACTAAAAAAAAAAAAAAAACAAGTATTCCCCTTTTATAATTATTTATACTCGTACCGTGCAT
The DNA here is from genome assembly GCA_963931805.1 of Microdon myrmicae. Taxonomy (NCBI): domain Eukaryota; kingdom Metazoa; phylum Arthropoda; class Insecta; order Diptera; family Syrphidae; genus Microdon; species Microdon myrmicae. The sequence continues at coordinate 187,148,975 of OZ007496.1, forward strand.
TGTTAATATGGTTCTTGCTTCTGTCTTAATTCTATAACTTAAATCTGCGGTCGCCTTACAATAATTGTGAGTTGCCTAGTGTCGATGAGGATCCGGTCTTCTTTCTCGTTCTTTAAATTTTTTAGGGAGATAATGGGCAACCCACATCTATTCCTAAAAAATCCTTCGATTCCAGTTTGTTGAGTCTGACTGCGTTCCCATCTATCGAGCTGTTATCCTCCTTCGGTGTCATCCTTCTTTGGGTTGTATGGTTTTTGCATTGTTGTTTTGATTTCGAAAGAATGTTTCCCGATTTTGCCTTGCAAATTGGCCTTACTGTTGATACATCGTTTGTCTCATGAATTGCCTCTAGTTGTTTACTCAAAATGGATTCCATTGGTTCTAGTTGCGGATCTCTAGATGGTTTCTGCATTCTGAAGTTCTTCTCAGTCTTCCATATTCGCGAGTCATGACGTCGTGTGACTTTTTATTGTTCCCAAAAGTAAAGACAACCGTTTTGTCAACGTTATTGATATAAAAATAGAATAGTTGAAGGCCAGTCGCTATCACATCGAAGGCGCGTAGCCGACCTCAGTCTGTTTTACAGATATTATCAGGGGTGCTGTTCTTCGGAGATTCTTGGCATTGTTCCACGCAATTCGGTTTATATGCGCTCCACAAGACAAACCGACGGATCGCACCCGTTTGTGGTTCATCTCCCGACGGTGCGAACATCCCTGCATCGGAACTCGTTCCGTTACAGAGCGTGGAGGCTGTGGAACTGCCTTCCCACGCGAGTGTTCCCGGAGCGTTACAACCTGCAACTGTTCAAAAAGAACTGCAACAGTTATTTGATGGCATCTCGGGGCGCCCACTCGGTGCTATAGGTTCGCCTCTCCCGAGAGAAGTCTAATAAAAAAAATAAAAAAAACAAGTAGATTATATCTGATGTATGTTACTCTAGAAGGGGCGAGGTTGACGTTGACGAACAAATACATTTGTTTTGAACGAACGAAAATTGTTTGCATACAGCTTGTACGAGAGTTGTTCCAGGAATCAGTGAGTTTTAAATAAGGGGTATCGCTTTTTAATAATGATAAAAAGTAAGCTGCACATTGTTGGTGACTTCTTTTTACTCAAATAACCTCTATAGAGTTTACCTTGAGAATTCCGAAAATGAGCAGCTGTCCGCTTTCTGTCCTTTCGCGACCCCTTTCAATGGGATCACTATATTGCTTCGATTGATTTTTGGTTCCTAGACTATAATAATTGATCCAGTACTCATATTGTACAAAAGACATGCTACCTAATTATATTTGGATGCATTATTGTGAAAACCGAAGTAAAAACTTCCAATTGACAGTCAATCGACACAGGCAGGGAATTGTCCAAACTATGATAAATAAACTAATTTAGAACAACTACACTTTCCCAAGAGCTCACTTTCTAAATGTCGTAAATAATTGAACGTTTGTTCAACTTAAGCTTTAGTAGCAAACTTTTTGGTGAATAATTGACAACAAGCAATTTAATGGAAGGTTCAAGTTTTAAGTTCTGTAGAAGAGGTGTTGATAAAATGATTAAAAGTTGGTAATGACTATCCACGACACTATTCAAGTAAAGTATTTGTCTATATAAACGATTGTGGATTTTTTAACTGCAAAGTCCGAAAGTTTTTTCAGTTTCACTGAACACCTTTATTTCATCGTTGTTAATTTCTGAGTGAAGTAGTACTTAGTGAAGCATGCTTATAAAAAAATTTCCTGTTGATTAATTTTGCTTCTTTTCGTGTTTGTCGTAGAACAATTCGTTTAAGTTGAAATGTCTCAAAAACATATGTGCAAAACCTAACTCAAATGGCTTTGACAGATCATAAGTATAGAAATTGAGAAATTTAACTTCTAAGCAATACGTTGCGCTGTCATGCGGGGAAGATCATGCAATATCGCAGTATTGATTTTGCTTTTCACACTTTTGCACACGGTCAAGTTCACTCAGTCTCATTTTATATCGCGCTTTTCCTCTTGCTATATTCTTTCGACATAATTTTATACTAACATTAATTTAGTTATACTCGTACAAGTGTTGATGACTATTTATATTTATCCGGGTTTTGTTATATGGCCAGCGTACATTTTAACAAATACTCTTCTTCTGGATTCCAGCGTTCTGTTCTTGTTACCCATGTATTTGTTCTAGCTATAACTCTATACCCTTAACATATTTAATGTTGGCTAAGTTGTGTTGTTGCCGCGTCGGGGTAGAAACGTCGCTCCTTTCTGAATCCTCATGTGAAGACAATTAATTCCTTTGGAACAAGGCGTAATTTTTTCATTTGATTTGAAGTCCGCATTTATTTTAATTCGGAGTCAAATTATACATTTTTCTTTATGTAGGAGTAAATCGACTATTTTACAAATATTGTTCTTATGTGAACATACTGGCTGTTTGCAAGCAATCCAAATTATATAATACAATATCTAGTTTTTGTTTATGACTTTCAGCGTACAAGATATAATACGAGGGTTGCCTTTTATACTTCGGGATTAGAGAACAAAAACAAATATTGATCATCGAAAATCACTTTATTGTTTTTCAAAATATTCCCCATGAAGATCTATACACGTTTGCATGCGTTTGAACCAATTGTCGAAGCACTTTTGCCACTTTGATTGAGGTATCTCCAACACATGCATTCTGAATGCAGCAACCGCTTCTTCAGGTGTCGAAAAACGTTGACCTCTCAGTTTGTTTTTTACGTACAGGAATAAAAAGAAGTCATTCGGTGCCAAGTCAGGACTATACGGCGGATGACCCATCAAATCGATGTTTTGGGCGCTCAAAAATGCAGTTGTCTCAGCCGATGTGTGAGAGCTCGCATTGTGGTGGTGAAGAGTGATCCGTCTTCGGCGGTTGGTTTTCCTGATTTCTTGGAAGACAACTGGCAAACAAATGGTTGTGTACCACTCAGAATTGACTGTTCTGCGTTGTTCTAGTGGTACGGTTGCGACATGTCCAGTTTTTCCGAAAAAACAGGCGACCATTTGCTTTGAAGTGCTTCGTGCCCGAACAACTTTTGTTGGATTTGGCTCATCTTGAAACACCCAGACAGTCGACTGCTTTTTACTTTCGGGCTCATACGCGTAAATCCACGATTCATCACCTGTCACGATGTCATAGACGTGTTTCGAAGCACCGCGAGCGTATTTTTTGAGCATTTCTTTCGACCAATTGACACCAGCCTTTTTTTGGGCGATTGACAAATTGTGTGGGATCCAACGCGAACAAATATTTTTGACAGTCAAATGTTTATGCAATATTGAATGTATGCTGGTCACACTAACGCCTAAGGTTGTCTCAATCTCACGATAGGTCACATGACGATCTTCCAATATCAGTTCGCGCACAGCATCAATGGTTTTCGGAACAACAACTGATTTTGGACGACCTTCACGAAATTCATCTTGGAGTGAACTACGACCACGATTGAATTCACCATACCATCGATAAACACTGGTCCTTGATGGAGCTTCATCGCCAAAAATTGAATTAAGTTCATCCATGCACTGTTGCTGAGTTAATCCACGCCGAAAGTTGTAAAAAATAATCGCACGAAAATGTTGACGATTTAATTCCATTTTTGGGCCGAGATGAATCTTTTAAGTTACTGTAAACAACACAAATAGCGCTCGTATGTCAAAACGTTCCGAGTGCGTATAACCTCAAAAATGTCCAACTTTACGACAGAGCTGTCAATTGCCGGATTGCAACACTAGGGTTGCCAAATCCCGAAACATAAGAGGCAACCCTCGTAGGGTTTTCTCCTATAGAATTTTGGCGACACAATGTATATACAGTTTTTTTTTCTCTATTTATTTATAAATTTTTTTTAACAAGCTAAAATCTAAAACAAAATGATTGATGAGGTAAACATTAATCCAAAAACTAAAACTAAAAAAAACTAAATTAAATAAACTAAGCTATATGGATGAGAAAGAGGGGAACGTTGTAACTACAAGGCATACTATTTTTAGGGACGAGTCCCCTCTTCGTCACAAACCAACCATCAGTGGGGATGGGTCGTAGACAACACCTCCGTTTGTTTGTTGAAAAGTTCGCCCCAGATGTTCTTCTGCTCTCAGAAACTTGGCTTAAATCAAACTCTCGAGTATACATTCCTAATTACACATTTGTGTCCAACCCGCGAACCACTGGCCCTGATGGTGGTACTGGAATTCTAATACACAAGAAATTCCAATTTACTGAAATTAGGTTCACTAACATAACTAATGTCGAATACACGGCAGTTAAACTCTTCTGCAGAAGTAATAAAGTACTGGTTTTGTCGTCTATATACATTCACCCTTCTCTTGAACCTAACTTCGCTAGTGCAGACATTTCTCAAATAATCCAGCAGTCTCTGCCGGCACCTTTCATCATAGGGGGAGACTGGAATGCTCGACATACATCATTTAATGACATCAAGCGCAACAAATACGGCTACCAACTCCTATATCTCCTCCCACTTCATCCATATGCTTACGCAAACTGTCCATTGCAACCTACTCGAATTTGTAGTACAACCAAATCAACAATCGATTTATTCCTAAAATCCACAGATATCTATTCATCTAATCCCCCTACAGTATCCTTTACATTCCCATCCGATCATGGGTTGTGACGTATTCCGCCACAGAAATCCTGATAAATATAATTGGTTACCTGTCGCTATTCTTGCTCTCTGCGTTGGGCATCCAGTATGTCGTCTATAAGTGTTCTTCCATCCCTCAGGAGGACCATCAGTTTCTTGTCAACCTTTCTGTCGCTATTCCCGTTTCTCTGTGTTGGGCATCCAGTATGTCGTCTATAAGTGTTCTTCCATCCCTTATTAGGAGGAACATCAGTTTCTTGTCAACCTCTTCCAAAAGTCAGCGGTTCGTTTAATAATTAATCACCAAATTTCAACTCAACTTCCATATATATATTTTGTGGTGAAAACAATCCAAAATACGTTATAAAGTTCTTTATTTCTGACCAAAACAAAGCCGTGCTATTATCACTATAATCAAAAAAACATCTTTTCGTTTTTACAATTTTTTTTTTTTTTTTACAGTCTTTTCCTTTTTTACTTGAACCGGGACGTTGCTGTTCCTTCCTTTTTCTGACTTTTGTACCCCGTAAACTAACTCAAAAAACTAATTTTTCAAACTGTCTACAACGGACTCCAAAAAAAAAACAGTATTTACGCAATCATCAAAAAACGGAATCAAAAATCTCTCCTGCTGTCTCTTCCTCTCTGCCTTTCTGCCCATCGAAAACGGAATGTCAATCACCGTACATCAAAAACATTAACCCTTTCTCTCCCTCGCTCCCCATTCACGTCCACTTCGAAAACCGAATTCGAACTCGAAGAACTGCACGATCCACACCCGAATAGGGGCGTGTTCGAAAACTCACTTCTGGATCGTGCAACTCCTCCACCACCTTACCATCATACCACCTCAAAACAAATTATATTAAAATTACAAAATGATTAATTGATGGGGTGGCGGACGCACGTAACAGGGTCCGACCACTCCACGGTTCAAATCCCTTCGCTCGAACCACTCTACACAGTGAATCCTATCCCAAATTTTTCCAAAACAAACACGAAAAAAGTCAATAACGACATTGCTGCCAGTTTTTCAAATTATTCTTTACCGGAATCTTCAAACCTATTCCCTACTGAAATTGACCAGGCAGCTGTAAAAATAGAGCAAATACTGGGAAATGCTCTCTTCAGCCATACCCCTACGAAAGTCCCTCATAACCACTTAGGAAAACCATTACCCAACCTCCTCACAAAATGATTGCACATAAAAAAACAACTCCGACGTAAATTGCATATTAGCTACTCACCCTTTATTAAACAACAGATACAGCTTTTGACCATCCTGATAAATGGACAACTTAAAAATTTCACCGGTCAGACCTACACGTCTACTCTAAACAGTATCAAACCAAACCGTGACCTATTTAAAAATATAAATCGACTAACTGGTCGTAAATTCAAGCCTCGAATAGGCTATCTCATCCAACCAACTAACAATAACATCGCCCAATCGGACACTGATATAGCAAACTGTCTCGCTGAACACTTCTGTAAAACTCATAAACAAAACGATTCCCTCCCAGTCACTAATTTCCACGACACCGTGAATGAATTCATCTCAGGCACACTGGAGCCATCCTTCTCACCATTCATTACTGAATTCAACGAAACCAATAAAGCGTCACATCCCATGGGAACCGACACATTCCTAAGCTTTACAGAATTATCTGAATTGATTACTTCGCGTAATAATAAAAAATCTACAAGCTTGGATAGAATCCCTAAACTTCTATTTAAAAGACTTCACCCGGAGAACTTACTCCCCATTCTCGTTCTTCTCAACCACATAATAAACGCTTCACATTTCCCAAAATGTTGGAAAACAGCGGTGATAGTCCCTATTAGTAAATCCGGTTCTTCGAACAACCCGGCTAACTTCCGTCCCATATCACAGCTAAATTCGCTTAGTAAGGTTTTGGAATGTAAGATATACAAAAGTCTTCTCTCATTTGTTAGAGATAACTCCCTTATCCCGAATTCTCAATTTGGCTTTCGTCCACAACACTCAACTTGTCATGCTCTGCTAAAACTGACACATGATGTGACAATGAATCTCCAAAACCAATCCCCAACAGTATGCGTCTCTCTCGACATAGCAAAAGCATTCGATTGCGTTTGGATTGCAGGACTGCTATACAAGTTACATTCAATGTTCGGATTAAACACCCACACCATAAAACTTCTCGCTTCCTACCTTTCTGATAGAAAGTTCATGGTGAAAATAAATTCAACTCTTTCGACACCATACAGTATAACCGCGGGTGTTCCTCAAGGTTCCATTCTCGTTTGTCAAGGAGGCAGGAAACTGTATTAACAGCTATCTCCCGAATCTCTCGGCATATTTTACTAAGTGGAAAATCCGACTCAACCCGCCCAAAACTCAACTCATAGTGTTTAAAGGCAGAAATGCCAATTGTACTAACAACACCATACGCTGCCATAACAAAATCAGAATCAAGTTAAATAACAATATAATTAAACCCTCCAAAACCTTAAAGTACCTGGGAATAACCTTTGCCAACAATCTGTCCTTCTCCACCCACACAAAAAACTCGATTCGCAAAGCCGCAATTAACTTAATCTCTGCAGAAAAGTGATGTACAAGCCGAATGGTCTCTCTCCCAAAGTTAAATCACTTATCTACAAACAGATAATCAGACCCACTCTCACATATGCATGCCCGATATGGTACCATATCACACCCGCCCAAATGGAGAATTTTTCGAAAGGAAATGCTTCAGACTTATCACTGGCCTCAACCGACATCCCAACTCCCACAAATATTACAACAGTAGTTCGCTCTACTATGCCGCTAATATTGAACGTATAGATCGACGCTTCCTCGAGCTGTCCATCAAATTTATCGAAAATCTTCCCAATAATCCCAACCCGATAATAAATGCGCTCACATCGACTCCGTCAGACAACCGAACTGCCTACCCGAACTGTCTCCACATCAGAACGTTCTTCACCTCTGGCAGGTTGGTTAATAACTCTAATGAGATTGTATACCACAATACAGAACTTTCACCTCACCAATTTAAATATAGTAATATTCAACCCTTCTCCAATATTTTGCGTCCCAACGAACAAACGGAAACTAGTTCCCCAACCCACATCCTTGACTGACAATATCCTCACTAACCCATAACCTACCTATTGATCACTATGCTTCCCCCTTCCACACCACACTAACTTATTTCAATAATAATTAGGTAACTAGACTAAGTTAAGATAAGTTCAGTTAAGTTAAGTTGAGCAATTTAGCATAGGTTAAGTAAATAACTATATTCTGGTTTTCTGACCTTTTCCAGGAAGCTCTACCCACTAAAATCTTAATCCATCATCATCATCATCGGCACTACAACCGGGAACTGGTCTTGGCCTTATTTAGCAAGTCTTGAGGCTTGTTAAATTTTCCATAATGATTTATTTTTTCTGGGCAAGGTCATTAGTCTTGCGCCAGGGGCTCCCCGACGGGGAATCGAACCCCGGTCTCCCGGGTGACAGGCGGGTATACTAACCACTATACTATCGAGGACCCAAATCTTAATCCATAACCAATATATAACTTTTATCATATTGTTTGAAAAATGTACTAGTAAGTATATGTAAACAATTATAGCTAAAGTATCATAAGTTATCTATATTGCTTATTGTAAAAATTATTGATGGTCAATAAATACAGAAATGTAAAAAAAAAAAAACAAAAGTGGGGATGGGATCAGTCTTTTTAGATTTATCTCTTTCACTAATCGTCATACTGAAACGTAGGCCTGGTGCGGTTCTTTAAAACCATCCTAAAGAACCATCCATTTCTTTAAAACAACCCATTTTTCCCTTCACTTCATAAACCACTATACTTACCTGCATTCGAGCAGTGTAAGCTTTCTTTCAAATAACTTTCACCTGAAAGTTAAACCTCATCAAGGCATGCATCTCATTGAGTTATTATATGAACCATACCATATATCCATCGGCTTGCCTTGTCAGCAATTATAATAGATAAATACTCGCTGCCCAGCGTAATTGTTGACACAGCTGTAGCCGATGGGTTTTGCTACGGTTCATAACCATTTATTGCCTCAGTCCCGAGGTTCGCCACTCTTGCGACCAATTTCCTTTATCGGTTATCTACCGATCATGGGATTTGGGCACTAATATGATTGACGATAGACAATCATACCGTAGATCATGCCTAACGATGCTCCGGCCAATTAAAACAAACAAACACAGAGTAGCATCACTTTGTTTATCCTACCAACCAACCGCTGGTCCATGGCCACCCTGGCCGAGACGTACGCTTACACATCTGCAAGGCTAATTCCTCGCCATTATACTCATGTGCCGGCACCGTCTTGTAAACAAAACCCAAATTTTCGGCTGACCTATCGTCACCAGAATGTATAGCCTACAACGGCATTATCATGAACGCCTGAGTAAACACGATGTGCATATCATCATCACCCTTGAAATTGCGTTTTTGTGTATCTTAAGGCCGAAAAATAGGCTATTTTCATGTTTTTTTTTTTGTTGAGGAAAGTAATAAATCTAGACACTCGCGATTTTGCAGGTATATTTATTGTACTTTTAAGTAGCTTTTACAAAATGTTCAATTAATTCCATGATAACCCCGAGGTAGGAGCACGTTGCGCCGTAGACCGCAGCGAAATAAAGGACCTCGATGGCGACTGTCCTACAGGTCATAAGATTTATCTGAAACAAAAAATTGAAAAAAATTTACTTGTTTAGTATGAGTGTGGTTATGGCATGAACCACGAAAAATGAAATCTATCCAAAAATAACAAAATGGCGACGTTTTGAAATTTATGTGCGCTTTTAATGAATGTTTTCGTTCTTTTTTTTGTTTATAATAAAATCAATTTACAATGTATCGGCATAATTATGGTTCATGCGATAGAGAGTTAAATTATACGTATTTAAAAAAAAAAACATTAAGATTCGTTGAAAATTGATTGAGTTATCATAGTCGCCAGCTCGAAAAACGTTGTTTTCCAGAAAACGCGTTTAAAGTTTTAAGTGTAGTTATTTCGACATAAATGTTTATATTTTGATATTTACCACTAGTCAGCTATTCCAGGGCCATACAACAATCCTTCGACTTCTTCAAAATCGATTTGCTCCTGCAATTTATCATTATTTCTGGCCATTCTCGCCTAGATTGAATGAATCGTCGATAACCGCTCGGCGTCTTTTATACGGTTAGCGTCACGAGTGCAAGCATACTCGGTTGCATTTGGAGGCTCGGAGGCTCATAAATTTTTAACCCTTACGAATTTCGATTTTTCCTTTTGACATGATATTCTAGACAGTTATAGCTATCGAATTCCGCAGAAAAAAATGTTTGGCCAAAATTTGACCCCACTGATGAAAATGTACCCTTAAAGCAAAAACCTATTTCGTTCTCAGGCGCAGGTCATCAAAGATTTATGGCCCTCGAAATAGCGTTTTTGTTTATTTAAGACAGAAACCTATTTCTCCCTTCGGCGATCTTCGCTATCGCGTATCTCTATAACGCCTGCAATTCATTACACCAGCCCATGTTTATTCAGGTGCATTTTCGTCGTTGCCGATATGCAGGCTGAAGGGCAACGTACTTGTCCTATACGGACACATTTAGAATCCTCCCACACCGATGTAATCCATCACCGTTGAATCTGACGGATATAGGATTGCATCGGTGAGTCAGATTTCTATCACCACAGCGGACAGTCGCACCCGCTTGAGTTTGTGGTGTTATAGGTCGTTGCGGGCCGGCACGGGCGCTGGTTAACTCCTATTCCCCAATAATCGAAAGTTCCGCCGAACATTGTTCACCAAAAAGGGGTCAAGCGTAAATGAAAACTTGTGGGGAAGAAGCATGTTGCGGCGACGTGCGGCGCTCGGTTTCTCTTCTTCCTCCATCATATATTGTTCACTGGATAATAAACACTGAGCGAAACAAAACAAAACCTCCGCAACACAATGTCCACCGGAGGAGAGCGGAATTAAACACTGGAGGAATAGTTAAACGCACTGCAAGCTGTTTGATTTTGAGTTGTTCTTTATTATTTTCACTAGGCACTGTATCTACGGAAATTTATTTAAAATCCTTGTTCACATGTAATCTAATAAAAATTGCGATCGTTTTGTTTTTTTTTTATTCCTTTGATTTGATTAAAATAGTGGCGCGGAGTTTCTACACGACTCGACTTCGGTATATATACGCGTTGGAGGCGTGTGCACTCCGATCCACACGCTTAAGGGGGTGTACGACGCCGCTCTGATTAGTGGTTATATTAAGAATCTAGTTATTATCGCTCCCGTCCGCGGAACGAGAGCGGAAGTCCGCACGATTGTTGTCGTCGGCAGATGGAAAAGGACTTGGCGATATAAATTCGCTGACTAGGGAATTCGGTCAGTGAAGCTGGCTCTCCAAAATTAAGGATGTATTTCCTGTTCCAAGAGAGACGTAAAGTCTCTCTTTGGGGTAACCAACAGATCTCATACGGAAGATCGCCACAGTACACATATATGTGTGTAAACTGGTTCTTTTATGGATCGAAACCATGGGAAGGAATATAAACAAAGAAAGGAAGAGGTGCATTCATGGGATGCGAGTCTGGTAAAACAAACAAAACCGAAACTCGTCGGATGCTAATTGCATCTTTGTTTGAGATGTGCGTCGCGGCTAAATAAATAGACACGGCGCAATGAAGAAATGGTATTAATAGGTTTTGGCTAGATTACCAGGAAATGGTGTTTATGGCATCACTGGTAAGGGTAAGTATTGAATTCCTATTCGCATTTGCTTATGCTGTAGGATTAATTGGTGCCAAGAGATGTGTGTATTTGTTTTAGTCCCTTGGGTGTAGGTCGCCAGCCAATGTGTTTGTCTGGTGATTTATGATCCACATGATGAAGCTGGGATAAACCACCTCAAGGGTAAGGTTTCCTGATTATGCGGTTGTATTATATATGAACCGATGAATTTCCTTTCAGGTAATTTAGGATAAGATAAAGAACTCTTATAGGGGGTTTTACATGCGAAGGTATGCTTGCAGGTAAGAATTCTTTTGCAGAAGCTTGAAAATAAATATATTGGGTAAGCTTAATGCGTGCAGCATTTACAGGCGCTAATGCTGTTGCATTAGCGGAAACTGATGTAGATTGGGTCGTAATAATGGGGGTTCACCTGATAAGGTAAAGAAAGGATTCTTACGGGAAATTATATGCGAAGAGCATGCATCAAAGGTAAGTTTTCTTTGACAGGGACTTTAAGATCATTGACTTGATCTATATGATGCGTGAAGCATTTTCAGATACTAATGCGATTGTATTAGTGGAGTTAGGAAATTGGATGGCAGTTATGGGGGTTTTTTGAGGTAAGTGGACCGTAGGGTTTGGCGGCACCGCTACAAACTCGCTGACAGTTTTATTGTTAAGCGTCTTTTTATTCTTTTGTTATTACCACTATATTTACAAGGCGATCCCTTTAGTATAGAGGGACAGGTTAGCTTAATTAGATCCGGAAAAGTGCACTGAAACATAGATGTATACAATGTCGCTTTGTTTAATTTTGGCCCGAAAGTCAATTCTTAACTTAACGCGAACAAGACGGGGGTTTGACAAAAGACGACTCCTCGATATGCGTCCGGGCCCCGGTGGCGATTGAATGTCGACTGACTGCGCGCGCGGGTAGTTGTGCGACGGCTGGCTGTGTGACTCCCGCGGTTGTGCGCCGTTTGGCGGATGATTGGCGATTAATTTTGTACGGCCCCGGTGGCGGTCGAATCCCGATTCGCTAATGGGTGATATCAGGGTGATGCGTACTCGATGACGGTTGGATAATGAATGATTAATGAAATGGAAAAGATTTCATAGCAGAAATAAACTTGCCGCCGCTTGCGAGTTGCTATGCTAGCATAAAAACTCAGTTCCAGCGAATCCTCGCCGTACGAGCTGGGTTGGATTCGTTGGTTATGTATACCGGGAAATTGAAAATGTTTGGGTGCAAGCTAGGAATATCGTTTGGGTAAGATATTAACCGAAGTAATTTCGGGGAAATGTAAGTGGCTTGGTATAGTTGGTGGCGATGGTTAATGTTCGTTGTAGATTTGAATATGCGTTTTATTACGGCATATGAATTCCCGGGAAATTGGGATTGCTTGGTTGTAAAGAGGGAATATGAATTAAGTAGAGAATTGACCAAAGCAATTTGTTGATGTGATTGGGTGAGATGGTCGGTATTCCATTGTAGGTTAGAATATGCGTTTTAGTACGGCTTATGGATTTCCGGGGAAATTGAGATTGCTTGGTCGCAAGGAGGGAATGTGTATTCAGTAAAGGATTGACCGAAGCAATTTTGGGAAAATGAATGCGGGGATGATTAGAATATATCCTGTTGAATTATATTCTGTTGAAGGTTTTGGAATGTGTTTAATTGCAAGGTTTGGGATGTATGCTATTGCGGATTTTGCATGGGTAGTTGGGTTGAGGTGGCGCGCTGTTAGCGGTCACAGTTGGTTGGCACTGTGGGTTGGTATAGAGAACCCCCACAAGTTCCCCTTTTTACCAGCCCGCTACTAAGTAGCAAGTTTCGTTTTTCCACCGTTTAAATATTCGGGTTGGAGTGCCGTTTTTCCTTGCTGTCAACTGGTCGCGGAATTCGTTTTGTACTTTCTAGGTGAACTTTCCGTTGTTCTGTTTAAGTGAACTTTGTGTTAAAACTTTCAACGATCCTGAAGGAGTGCAGGCGTTATCACAAAGGATTAAGTGATATTAACATTGTGAACTCCCAGTTTAAGTGCATCTGCAGATGCCATATCGTGGATAAAGATAAAGAACACTTGATAACGAAATACTTGCGTGCCTATTTATTTCTTTCCCTGGTTTGGAGTCGATTTATTTTGTGGACATATTTTTAGTGAAACAACGGTAAGTGTTGGGGAGTTGATAGGATCTAGTGCCCATGTCTGGTACATATATCAACCCCACACGCCTTCTGGAAGATTAGAGATTCCCTATCATGGAAAATTCGTCTATTCCAGCCACCCCGAAAATCGTGGTGTATAATAGGGATTCCATGCTTGGCTTGGATAAATCCTTTTCTATCCAAGAAGGGGAATGCTTCTGGGGGAATAAACCTATTCTGGAGATAACTTTCCATATACATATCATTGCGATAGAATGCTCCCAAAAATAATATCATTTTCACTGCACATTACTTTTCCAGTGTGGCCGCGAACAATTTTGATTATGAAGTTATCTGTCCTGTTGAGCCCTGATTTATCGTACAAGAATTTATTGGGATAGAATTTCTTATTTTCCGACTCTGGTGTTTTATACATTCCAAGGCACCTCTTCTACAGAACTCAAACTTGCACCTTCCATTAAATTGCTTGTTATCAATTATTCACCAAAAAGTTTGCTACTAAAATTTAAGTAGAACAAATGCTCAATTATTTATGACATTTAGAAAGTCATGCTCTTGGGAAAGTGTAGTTATTCTAAATTAGTTTATTTACCATAGTTTGGACAATTCCCTGCCTGTGTCGAGTGGCTATGTCTGTTGGAAGTTTTTGCTTTGGTTTTCACAATAATGCATCCAAAAATAACTAAGTAGCATGTCTTTTGTACAATATGAGTAGTGGGTCTGTTATTATAGTCTAGGAACCAAAAATCAATCGAAGCAATATAGTGATCCCAATGAAAGGGGTCGCTAAGGGACAGAAAGCGGACAGCTACTCATTTTTGGAATTCTCAAGGTAAACTCTATAGAGGTTATTTGAGTAAAAATAGGTCACCCACAATGTGCAGCTTTCTTTTTATCATTATTAAAAAGCGATACCCCTTATTTAAAAGTCACTGATTCCTGAAACAACTCTCGTACAAGCTGTATGCAAACAATTTTCGTTCGTTCAAAACAAACGTATTTGTTCGTCAACATATACCTTGCCCCTTCTAGAGTAACCTACATCAGATATAATCTACTTGTGTCAGCACTTTTTGCAGTCTTAGAAGCACTCCTGGGACTAAGGGTTTCAACAATTCTATTTTTATATCAATAACGTTGACAAAACGTCGTCTTTTCATGGTTGTCTTTATTTTTGGGAATAATAAAAAGTCACACGACGTCATGACTCGCGAAAATGGTTACATTTTTATTCTGGCCTAGAATACACGAACAAGAAAAAAATGTGTGAGCAAAAGCATTATCGTAGTACAAAAGTCATGAATTATTTCGCGGCACCTCCAGACCCTTTTTCAGATTGCTTCACGCAAACGGCATTGCATTCGCTGTTAGTACTCCTTATTGGTTTGTTGACTCTGTGGCGAGAGACACGTTGCTGTTTAAATCGGGTAAAGCACTAAGCATAACCTTCCCATCCGAACGCATTTATCGAGAATTGTTCGCGCTTTTCGTGTCAACGTCATATCCGTAAAAACCTGCTTCATCGCCTGTTTTGGGATGTTTCAGTAATTATATCCATGTTGTCACTTTTGAACAACTTCCACTCGATGCAGCTTTTGTTCGGAATTCAACATTTTGATACATGTTTTATGCCCAAATATCCGAACAAATTTTATGTCAGGAACCAATTAATATGCCAACTTCACCAGGAACTTCCCTCATTGTGATTCGGCGATCATTCCTAACCACTTTTCCACGGATTCATCAGTTGTTGGCGTGAATTAAGATAAGACAAGGTGGCGCAAAATTAATTATCCAATTTTATTTTTGAATTACTTTTTTACTAAATAAAACAAAATGATTTTGAGTGATGGTGTGGCGTCTCTAACAGATACACACACAATTCACAAACAAAATAGTGAAGGACACCGAACGAAAATCGAATAAGAAAATACATCAGAGCCGCATACCATAGCAATAACATAACAGTTCACATCAGTGGAGTATGGTGGAGTTTAAAAATCAAATTCTAAAATCGGCCAGTAGCCTGATGGGTAACGCTTAGGTTCAATTTTTGGTGATTCAAACTGTCATAGCATCACTACGAATCACACGTTCTTCTTCACTTGTATTTCAAACGCTATAATGGAATTCTTTATTTGGACCTTTACAATTTTTTCTGTTAAGTGGAAAAGATGATATCCATCAAGTAGCTGCCGCCAGTGTTGATACACATTTGTACCCGTTTTATCGAATTTTCCATGACTTTTCGCAAGATTTCCGGTGATAACTGTTCGCATTCCTGTCGAATACTCACCATAGTGGCTGCGATTATCTGAGAGTTGTTGGCATAAACCCGCGGCTTCAAGTAGGTCCAAAGAAAGAAGTCTGGGATGGTTAAATCGGGCGATCTTGCTGGTCATGCCAAACCGCAAAAACGGGAGATTACGCGACCAGGAAACGCTTTCTTCACAATATCCATTCTGACTCGTGCTCTGTGTGCGGTTGCACCGTTTTGTTGAAATCACATGTTCACCAAGCCCCGCAGTAAGAAGTCGTTTATCATGGCCATGTAGCGTTCGCCAGTAACAGTGACAATGTTGCCGTCGGCGTCCTCAAAAAAATACGGCTCAATCACTGTTCCTGCGTGAACGTCGCACCACACAGTGCCTTTGAGTGGATGTAATGACTCTTCGTGCATCACACGCGGATTTTCAGTGCCCCAGAAACGAAGAATTTACTTATTGGCGTAATCGTTTAAGTGGAAATGCGCCTCGTCGCTCATGATGATATTCGACACAAAATCGTTCTCTTGGTTGTTGAGATTAAGGATAGTTTGACCGTCATTCACACGCGACTGACAGTCAGCAGGCAATTGATGCACTGTTTGCATCTTGTACGGGAACATGTGTGTCTTTCACTAAAATTCGCTGTAGGGTCCGTCTGGTGATGCCCAATTGCCTGGCCCGTCGTCTGGTTGATGTTTCTTCGTTCTGACATCGGCAGCCACAGCCGCGATATTCTCGGCCGAACGACCAGTCCGGTGGCGGCCACGCCCTGCATGGTCTCCTGTGGTTCCAGTTTGTTCGAGTGGAGTAGCTAAGCGCCAGAAAGTTTGCCCAGTTGGCGCGACACGATTAGGAAATCGAAGTCTAAATTCACACTGCGCTAACACAACCGACCCCGTATTGGTCAAAAGAATCGACGCAATTATTCCACGCTCTTGGGGAGTATATTGCCCCATTGCTTGTCTGTTTGTATACTGTAGCTGTCTAATTCGCAAATGGCAAATATGATTGATGTATGACGCCATTTGGAAAAATTATAACATCTTCTTGTGTTTGTGATAAGGTTACCCTAAACACTGTGCTTGGAATTCAAATCTCCCGCCATAGAGAAATAATTATTTTCCGCATCTAACTTGAGACTTCGAAAGAGAGTATCAGGTTCATTGATAAACTGTATACAGTGTGGAGCTTCGGGAGCATAAGCAGAGACCGGATATAGATGCCTTTGATTTTTTAAAGGAACATTAACCATTCAATGTCGAGAGACTAACTGCACCACCAGCCAGCTAACACAGAGATCGATTTTCTAGGATTAGTGTAGTATACGATTTAAATTAAGTTTTATACGCAAGCATTAAAAATATAAAAAAATAAAATAACATAAAATAGCCTACCATTAACCTTACCTTTGTTGTTTCTTATTTGTTTTTCTCCGACTGATACGGCACCACGTGTGTCTAAATTTGTAATGAGCATATCTGTCAGTCCTACCGCGTGTCAGTGTCTATCCATTATTCTATTATTGAAATATTTTTTTTACTTTCAAATTGACGTTTTAAAAAATTGTATTTTGAGCCACGACCGGGTACCCGGGTACCCCATTTAAAAAGCATTGAGAATGATGAAGAATGATGCAAAATTGAATGGTAAATAGTTAATTAATAATTAATTATTGATCGCAGTCACCCGCGAACTCTCTTACAGAGAACACCATTTTTTAACTGTGCGATAGTTAAAAAAAGTGAAGTGAATTGTCCTAGAGTAAAAGTGTTTAAAAATCGTAAATTCCCTTGAACTCACAAACAAAACACAACAAGGATACACCAGGTAAGAACCAAAAAAAAAAAAAAAACAACATGGCCCTAGGGCTAAGCCACCATTCCGGCAATAGGTTCGTAGAACTGGGAGAATGCTCACTCTCAGGCTCTACAGCCAACGTGCCAACAAAAAAGAAAAGACAATCCCGCAGCCCATTGTCTTTCAATTTCCCTGCTCTCCGAAACAAAACCGTAATAAAAAAACCCACGGTTCGTTCAAATCTACCCAACCGAAGCATCAATGCCACTTACATCCGTCAACGTCTTTGTACTAAAAAGAGTCATTGATTCTATCAGTACGCAGTACGAAAAAATTACACTTCTTAGGGATGGTTCTATCCTAATTTTAGCTAAAGACCAAGAAATCGCTGATAGATTCATCCAGTCTACGCGTTTTGACACAATCTGTCCGGTCAATATTAGACTGCACCCCAAACTAAATACTTCCAAAGGGGTTGTGTATGCCCCTTGCCTAATTAACGTCCCAGGAGCCGACATTGTATCAGAAATGGGTTCCCAAGGTGTGGTAAATGTCTTCAAATTCACAAAAATTAACAACAAAGAACGATGACCCACAGGATTGATGCTGTTTTCTTTTGATCGGCTACAACCACCAACAACAATAGAAATCGGCTGGTACAACGCCAAGGTCAAGGAATACATTCCAAGGCCAATGCGGTGCCGGCAATGCCAATTACTCGGCGATACGGCAAAATGGTGTAAACGCACAACAGCATGTAATACATGTAATCTGCCACCACATCCCGAAACTGAATGCACAAGAACAATGTGTGCTAACTGTCTAGGTCCGCACCCGGCCTCGTCCTCTACTTGCCCTAAATATATTGAGTACCAAAAAGTAATAGAAATTCAAACAAAAAACAAAACAACCCTAGCTGACGCTAAACGCATATATAGGGAACAGAATACAATACAAACAACAAATAACGATCTTTACTGTGATCAAATTAGAAAACACACGTCTGCACCTATAACTCCAACCAGTTCCAATACACTACTACCAAAAGTAATTCAAAATCCAATAGCCGTAAACAAATCTCCCAACAAAGAAACAAATATATTTCCCTCCTCTTCCTATACAGCTCTAAAAGAAATTGAAAAGAGAAAATATCCCATCTCTCAACGAATAAATATAACTAAAACTAAAGATCAATCTTCCTCCTCCCTAGAAACTCAAACCCATACAAGCAAAGCCAAACCTACCACCGCACAAACGCAAAAATCCCAGTTAGATCAAATCGGGAATATCCATCTACCTGAATATGGAAATATATAATTCTAACCTCTCTCAAGAGCCTATTGACTCCGCGGCACGGAGCTCTTCTCACTCAAATCAATTCGAGTGGATTGGAAAACTGAGTGGGACGAGCTGTGTGGCGCGGAGTCAGGAAAAGAACCACCGTTATACCCCCACCTCGAACTCTATAGCAACATCCAATTATAACCCCGCAGACTGCTTAATACTTCAATGGAACCTGAATGGGTTTCATAACAATTATCACGAGTTACAGCTCCTTATAAAAGAACTCAAACCGTCCATCATAGCACTGCAAGAAACGCACTTACTCCACTCTTCAAATGCGAAAGTGCCTCGGGAATACACAGCATACTTTAACAATCTTAAAGAAAATAACTCCTGTAAACAAGGGTCCGGGATATTAATACATCGGGCACTAACCCATACGCATATCAGTCTTAATACCCCTTTCTCGGCGACGGCAGTCGAACTAACGGGCAAACTAAAGCTAACCGTGATCTCAATCTACATTCCTCCTACTCAACCATATACCCTGTCTGACTTGAATAAAATAATTCAACACATACACACCCCCATTCTTCTAAGGGGAGACTTCAACGCTTGGAGTACAATATGGGGATCACAAACAACAAATAAAAGAGGGAAAGCCGTGGAACAATTTTTACTACAATCACAATTGGTAATATTGAATAACGGCAATCACACTCATTTTTCCACACACAAGACGTTTACAAATGTAGACCTTTCCCTCGTATCATCCCAACTGTCCCCTAATACAAACTGGGAAATACTAGATAATCTACATGGAAGTGATCACTTTCCAATAAAAATCTGTATTTCAACCGGCAACAATAAAAAGGGAAAAATCAAGCTCCTACCTAAATTCAAATCTGACCGAGTAAATTGGAACAAATTTCAAACTATCACCACACAATTCCTTAACCTACATAACAGAAAATCCAACATAAATCAAGAAGCTGCCGTTATCACAAAAGCTATTCGAACAGCCGCCAATGGCTCCATTCCACAGACAACGAAAAGGTAGCACAAAACCGCCGTACCCTGGTGGAATCCAGATCTGGCAAACCTACGGGCAGAAAAGCAATTGGCATGGAAAATTTTTAAGAAGCACCCAACCGACCAACATCTCTCAAGGTACAAAAGGTTAAGCCATGTTCCGAAGAACAGTCAAAATCGAAAAAGCAAAATCCTTTCAGTCCTTCACGGAAAAACTAAACCCAACATACACTCCCAAAAATATATGGGCCAACATAAAAATGCTAACAGTCAACTATAACCCATCTACTATCAATTTAATACATACAGGATCCGACGCCCTCACATGTCCGGACAAAATAGCCAAATACTTCGCCGAGACTTGGACAAATACGTCCTCCAACTTCAACTTCCACCCAGATTTCCATACTGCCAAAAACCAAATAGAGGCGCATCCAACGCCCCCAAGCAACCCATGTAATTCCTATAATAGCGTTATCGAACTTCCCATAACACAGATAGAACTAGAATTTGGTCTTCATACCGCAAAAGATAAGACACCAGGCTTTGATAGAATTGACTACCAAATGGTAAAAAACGGGCCAACGATTTTGAAATAACGCCTTCTAAATCGGTTTAATGCCGCTTATACAACTGGCACCATTCCTCAAATGTGGAAAGTATCCACAATTATACCTCTACCAAAGCATAATAACAAAACTCATACAATCCACGGCTACCGTCCCATTTCCTTACTGCCTTGTTTAGGAAAAGTATTGGAAAAAATTGTCGCTAAGAGACTAAACTGGTACCTAGAAAAATATAATCTGATAAGTACCAAACAAGTCGGTTTCAAACAAAGCAGGGGAAAAATGGATGCGCTTCTTCATATAGATAGCCATATTGTTGGTGCCCTTTCCTGCAAGAAACATACATCCATTTTATCATTAGACTTTGAAAAAGCATTCGACCGAATCGCTCCACACGTCATCCTCCACAAATTACAAAAATGGAAAATAGGACACCATATGTATAACTTTGTTAGATCCTTTCTGAATAATAGAAAATTCAGGATCAAATGTAACGGCGTGTTCTCTGGCGTCCATAATATAAATACTGGAATCCCCCAAGGATCACCGTTATCAGTAGTATTATTTAAGATAGCGTTTGAAGAGTTAAATAGCATTATCTCTAAACATAAAAATGTAAAACATTGTCTCTACGCCGACGATCTTATATTATTCACAAATGTAAACGACCTAGAAGTAGCTAGCAAAACTTTCGAAAATATCCTATCAGACATACAAAAATGGTGTAACTATTCAGGCTCAAAAATTTCGAGCGTGATATCTAAAATATTACATATATGCAAAAAGAAACATTGTAACAAATCTTTATTAGTAAATTTTGAAAACACTTACATTAGGAATGTAGGTACACTAAAAATTCTCGGCCTACAATTCGATTGTAAATATAATTTGAAAAATCATTGTCTAGCCCTTAAGAAAAATCTAGTGTTAAGGTTAAACATACTGAAATATTTGTCATCTAAAAACGGCTCAGCCCATACTAACACACTAATAAACATTACTAGAGCTCTCCTACTGTAAAAAATAGACTATGGCCTACTAATATACGGTAATTGCAGCAAAACAACGTTACAGCAATTAAATCTCCCTACCACGCAGCAGCCCGCATAAGTACAAGGGCTTTTCGGACCACCCCAATTACGAACATCCTAACAGAAAGTGGACTCCCGGCCATAGAAAATAGAATAAAAACTCGGTCGTCCAAATTTGCCGCAAAGTTTCCCACAATGGCCTCAACACCCATTTTAGAGGACATTAAACGAATACTTAAGAGAAAACGCCCTCAAAAATATACTTCGGCCTTAGGACACTCAATAGAACTGGAAAAAGAACTGCTCGTCACACCTACACCACAAAGACAACGAGCACATTCTCCCCCGTGGCTAAAACCAAAAGATTGTGTCATAGAAGACCTATCACAGCTCCCCAAAGGAACGACTAACCAAGAAGTATACCAACAACATTTCCAATTATTACGAAACAAACACCGGGAATGGGACCTACTCTTTACCGACGGCTCCAAAACAAAAGAAGGTACAGCATTCGCGATAGTAAACAGAACAGATACAGTCATCAGAAAAGGACTTTTACCCGAATTCTGCTCCATCTTTTCAACCGAAGCAACAGCAGTGCTGGAAGCAATCAAATTAGTTGAGAAAAATAAAACACTAATTTGCACCGACAGCCTGTCCGCCATACAAGCAATACAGAACCCGAATAACAAAAACAAAATAATCCATATGATTCAGGACAACTTAATCTGGAAGCAATCCTAAGTAAAACTGCTCTGGGTCTGTGGTAGTGATTAGTTAGTGCGTCGACACGGACGCGGGTTTCACTAATTTCCACTACTCCGATAGTTCTCCACAGAAAGAAAAACCGCACAAAGTTCTTCGCAAAAGGAAAATGAAACACTCTGGTTCGTTTTAATGACACTGTTTTTATTGAAAGGTAACTCGTATTTAATCGGTGGACAAATCAGTTTGTTTGAATTTAATTAAGGCATGAGATGAGATTAGACTGTGTTCTCTTAGGAAATTTAATTAAAAAGATTCTGAAGCATTATTTTATACTACACATGTATATACTATTGTTTTTCTATTTATTAACTACAATGCAAACGGAACACCCGCCAACACAACCCGACACATCAGCCAAAGAGAAGGCGACTCGTTTCACAGCATTCACTATTAGGCACCTTCAACAACATCAAAAGTCACGATAGTCTTATGGATTCGTTAACATAAATGTAAAATATTATAAACGCACTAAATGACAAAAAGCAGCGGAAAACGGTTTTAATTGAATGATCCCATTGGATATAACTTAAGCGATAACGCGAGATTGGAAATAATTTAAAACTGGTAAACAAACTGTTGACGGGAATAAAAATATCCAGACTCAACTCACGACTCGCCACACACAAGCTGCCTCCAAGGAAAAAGGCTGACTGGTCACTAGAGCTCACCAAAGAAACGGAAAACCTCAAAAGAACTGCAAAAGGAGGAGGGGCTACACGATTAACTCGAGGGAGTTGATCGTGATTGGACCGGGTGGAATAGGCATACATTATGCGTGTGTGCGTATGCCTGGCATACGATCGTCCGGCGACCGTGGATGGAGGGCAACATCGCTAATGCATTTTCCATGAATGTAAACACTAACATCTGGGGTGCGAAAGACCCAAACCGAAGATTTGGTCATCCTAATGGGAGGCCATAAATCAACATTTCGGTTGACGATGTTTAAATATTGCAACGAACATAGGGTGCAACCATTGCCAGATGTTGAAAGTAAACATTTTCTGGCTGCATCTTGTTCTTTGTTTGATTGCGGTCCCTGAACGTGGGGACCGATAATTGGAAACCAGCGATTGCTGGTAATTAGGGAAATGTTTGGTTTGCGTCAGCCGAAACCTTGTCGGCGGTAGCAAACCAATGGGAGCAAATAGCCGCATGCAAGAAGTGCCAAGGGCAAACAAATAAAACGAGTCAACAAGGAACTCCTTGTTGATGTTGTTTCCATAGCATAAGGCTATGGAAACAAGCTGCCCTGGCAGAATGTATGCCTAAAGATAGGATTTCAAATGCCACGGCAATGTGATGATTTTGCCGTGGACTTATGCTTTTTTTTAGGAAATAATGTATGCCCGGGGGTGGATTTTCGATGCCACGGCAAGGTGATAAGCTTTGCCGTGGATTTAATGTTTTTTTAGGAATTAATGCCTGCCCGAGGGTGAGTTTTCGATGCCACGGCAAGGTGATAAGCTTTGCCGTGGATTTAATGTTTTTTTAGGAATTAATGCCTGCCCGAGGGTGAGTTTTCGATGCCACGGCAAGGTGATAAGCTTTGCCGTGGACTTAATGTCTTTTAGGAATTAATGCCTGCTCGAGGGTGGGTTTTTGATGCCACGGCAAGGTGATAAGCTTTGCCATGGACTTAATGTCTTTCAGGGGTGGTGTTGGAGAAAAAGGGGTTTGGAAGGAAAACCCCCCACAGAATAGGTAAGCTGCCTAACGGATATTCGAAACAGTTATCCGATTGGGTAACCGTATTAATTCCAGCGATTTGGCTGGGGGTAAATGCCGTAGCAAGGTTACGCAACCTTGCTGAAGTTCGACCAAGAGGTAAGTCGTTCGCCTGGAATAGTGGGGATCGAGCGATGCATGGCTCTTCGGGCCCTGAAAAGCCCCACATCACTCCCTCCCCAGTGACGTAGTCACGAAACAGGTAAGGCAGGTTAGGGGGTGGTTAGTTGGTTATGGGCGCGCGCTTGAGCGCGGGTACGGGAAGGTTGTGCCGGTGGTGTAGGAGTGGTATCAGCAGATGGGGGTGGTTCTGGAGCGGAAGCTTCCAGAAAACAGGGCTTAAGCCTTTCGACGCTGACCGTGGATCGCTTGCCTCTAATGTCGATCTCGAAGACGCGGTCACTGATGCGGCGGAAGACTTTGAATGGGCCATCATAAGGTGGGTCGAGGGGTTTTTTGACCTTATCCACCCTGACAAAGACGTGCGTGCAGCTGTGCAGTTCAGGGTGGACGAACAGTTTTTTGGAGCCGTGCCTGGTTACAGGGGTTGCCCTAATCTTACGTAGCAGGTCACGGGGATGTCCCAATTCACGAAGTTGGTCACGCGGTGTTTCGCCATTCAGGAAAAGTTCTCCTGGAAGAAGGAGGTTGGTACCATAGGTAAGCTCTGCTGCCGAAGCACCCAGGTCCTCCTTAATGCTTGTCCTCAGGCCGAGGAGGACAGTTGGAAGGGCGTCAAACCATTGTGTGTCATTATGACACATGAGTGAGGCTTTAAGAGATCTGTGCCAGCGCTCTATCATCCCATTTGATTGCGGGTGGTAGGTGGTGGTACGACTTCTTTGGCAGCCGAGAAGATTTGTTAGCTGCCTAAAAATTGTCGCCTCAAATTGTGGACCACGGTCCGAAGTTATGGTGGTTGGTACACCGAAGCGTGTGACCCAAGTTGAATAAAAGGCCTTGGCGACTGATTCGGCAGTAACTGCCCGGAGAGGTGTCGCCTCTGGCCATCGCGTGCAGCGATCCATCATAGTGAGGATATAAGAAAATCCTCTTGATGGAGTAAGCGGTCCCACTATGTCTATGTGGACATGGGCGAAGCGTGCCGTGGGAAGCTTGAATTGCGCTGGCTCCAGTACGTTATGTCGCGCTACCTTGCAGCGCTGGCACTGGAGACAAGCACGGGCCCAACCGGTGAGATCTTTATTCATCCGGGGCCAAATGAATTTGCGACGGACAGCAGCGGCTGTTGCTCGGCCGCTGGGGTGGGCAGGGTTGTGGTAAACCTGGAACACGCCCTTACGAAGTTTCTCGGGAATGTAAGGTCTAGCGGTTCCAGTGGAGACATCGCACCAGATTTCGCCCAATGAGTCGCGAAGGGTAATTTTCTTAAGCTCTAGTGCCGTATCGGCAGTTAGGAGGGACTTGAGCTGTTCGTCCTTCTCTTGAGCTAGGGCAAGGTCAGTGTTATTCAAGGCGGTACGCAAATGAATCGTATCGATTCGAGAAAGGGCATCCGCCGTGACATTCTGTTTACCGGAGATATGCCTTATCTCCGTGGAATATTGCCCAATGAGGTCTAATTGACGCTCTTGTCGGGGGGAGGCATTTCCCGACTTCTTCCGGAACGCATAGACCAATGGCTTGTGGTCTGTTAAAATGCAGAGTGAGCGTCCTTCTATCATATGACGGAAGTACTTAACAGCGCTGTAGATCGCGAGCAATTCACGGTCGTAGGCGCTGTAACGTCGCTCAGTGGGACTCAGCTTCCTTGAGAAGAAACCAAGTGGTTCCGGGCGGCCTTCAATGTCCTGTTCAAGGACGGCTCCGATTGCGGTATCCGATGCATCGCATTGGATAGAAAGTGCCGCTCCCTCGAGAGGGTATCGGAGTAAGGTGGCATTTGCCAATTGTTCTTTGGACAGTTGGAATGCTCTATCAGAGACTTCTGTCCAATTGATGGGGCGCTTATCATTGCGCTTAGCTCCTTTTAAGAATTCATTGAGCGGAGCTTGAATCTGGGCAGCATTCTTCAGGGTCGGACGGTAGAAGTTCAGCATGCCCAAAAATCGACGAAGCTCACTCACGTTAGTAGGCCGGGGATACTTCATGAGAGCCTCCACACGGTCTGGAAGTGGGCGAATGCCCTGGTTGTCAACGACATAACCCAGATAGGTGATTTGCTCCTTGGCGTATTGACACTTATCTGGGTTGATGACAAGACCGAATTCGCGGAGGCGCTCTAGGACCTGACGTAAGTGGCGCTTATGTTCGGCGTGGTCTTTGGAGGCGATGAGAATATCATCAAGATAAGCATGGCAGCAATTAAGACCACGTAAAGCCGTGTCGATATATCGCTGGAATGTCTGTGCGGCATTCCTGAGGCCGAAAGTCATCACTTTGAACTCGAAGAGTCCGAAAGGTGTAATGACTGCGGTCTTGGGGATGTCTTCTGGTGCCACCGGAATTTGATGGTATGCCCTGGTGAGATCCAGGGTAGTGAAGACATTGCACCCTCGTAACTTGTACGAAAAATCGTAGAGGTGTGCAATTGGGTATCTGTCCGGGACAGTTGCTGCGTTCAACAGCCTGTAATCGCCACATGGGCGCCACTCACCAGAACGTTTCTTCACTAAGTGGAGTGGGCTTGCCCAGGGACTGTCCGACGGTTGGCAGATACCTAGTTCGATCATATGCTCGAACTCCGCGCGCGCCGCACGTAATTTTTCCGGAGCCAGTCGACGTGGACGCTGGCTCACCGGGGGACCACGTGTTTCTATATGATGAAACACCGTGGCTTTATGTCGGCGTTGGTTAGGTAGAGGAATTGTTGTACTCACAAATTCCTGTACCATAACCTGGAATGGGTCTATGCACTCTGTGGCCCCTGAAGTTGCCGCTGGTGATGCCGTCATGGGCAAGGGGGGTGCGGTTGGAGCCACAAGTCTGTTATGGGTCGAATCGACCAACAGATTATGTGCACCTAATAGGTCGGAACCTATCAGGGGTTCATTTACGTCCGCAATGACGAAACGCCAAGTGATCGGACGACAAAGACCCAATTGAAGTGTCAGCTTTTTACGTCCGTACGTAAGTATCGGCGTATTATTTGCGGCTGACAATTTAAGTGCGGCTGGCACGCGGTTGCGCGGAGCAAACGATCGCGGGAGGACTGAAATATCGGCGCCGGTATCGACAGTAAAAGCGATATTCAGTTTTGAATCCCGGATGGTTAGGCGATTTATAGCAGGGGTGCCGGCCGATTGCGCGAGGGTGTCGGTCGGCAAAATTAGTTTAAAGAGCGCCTTTGGTTGGTGGAAGGTTGCGTCCAACCACAAGGCGCTTTGCAGTTAAATGCGCGATCACCATATCGTTGGTGATTGGCGCACCAAGGCAGAGTAACGGCATTATCTGGTATATTCTGCCTATTGGCATTGCCGTTACGGGGAGGTCGAGCCGGAGCTCGCTGGGAATTGGCCCGGTGAGGGCCATTTTGGGTGGGATTGGCCCTCTGAGGGGCATTTTGGGAGTAATTTTGCCGATTAATAGGACGGCTCGGCATGGCTCGATTCTGGGCGCTTCGAGGATTGTTCCTCACCTCCGCACGCAATTGAGTTATCTCGCGGAGGAGTGAGGTTTGGAGCGCCCGAAGGTCAGCAGGGGTTAATTGTGGTGGCGGACCTCTCTGGTTAAATACGTTGGGGCCTGCCTCTGGATTCCCCTGAGGGAAATTGGTTGAGGCGGGCCTTCTAAGAGGTAATTGAGCTTGAGGAGGATGGGGAGTCGGGACCAATTGAGGGGCTGTGAAAGGCAGACGAGGGTGCCGTGCAGGCTGGGCGGCGTGTTGAGAAACCGCCGCTACCTGGTACGCTGGAGGCTCAGAATACTGATCTGAGCTTTCCATGATTGCGTCCGCAATTTTGGATAAATAGCCCAAACTCTGATTGGGTTGGGCTATAAGTGCCGAACGGGCATGCTGGGGAAGACACCTCAAAAAGTGAGGCTTTATTAGGTCGTCCCCAATCCTGGTCCCCGCTATAGAGCGTAAATGGGTCAGGAAAAGAGATGGTCTCATCCCAGAAAGGTTGGTTACAGCGGCTAAGCGTTGTTGCCGCACACTTCCAGGTTCGTCCAAAGCGTCGAGCAGAGCTTCACGCATGTTGCTATATGGGTTGCGGCCGGCCGACCTTATTATGTGTGCAACATGCGGTCGTTGAGTGCGGTCAAGCACTTTCAACAGCTCAACTGCACGAAGTTGTTCGTCGTGCAAGGCTGAGGCCTGGAAGATACGGTCTGCCACTGCAAACCAAAGGTCTGGGTCCTCCTCATCGAAGGGGGGAAGTCCTATATTAGAATGACGAGTCCCATTCCCGAGGCTGGAAGCATCGTGGAATTCTTGG
This sequence comes from Microdon myrmicae, assembly GCA_963931805.1. Taxonomy (NCBI): domain Eukaryota; kingdom Metazoa; phylum Arthropoda; class Insecta; order Diptera; family Syrphidae; genus Microdon; species Microdon myrmicae. The sequence continues at coordinate 187,177,416 of OZ007496.1, forward strand.
GACTCTGGAGGTCTCTGGATATGTTGTGAGGTACCGGCACGAGATGTGGGCATGATAATGCCAGAATCCACCAATTGGCCGGCACTAGGGGTGTTAGAAGAGGTAGGGAGAGCGTTAGAAGGTTGGGGTCGGTTAACGAGACTGGGGGCAACGGGTGGTGCCAGAGGAGTAGATTGTGCTGGCAAGTCTTGGTCAGCATTGACTTGCTCAGCTGGGAAATCGACGCTGGAGGCGTCGTGGAATTCGAGAGGCTCGGATTGTTCCTGAGCCTTTTTGGCCATGGTGTTTCTCGTGTTGACCATAATGGATAGTGACGCGAAACTAAAGTTAAAAGCGTAAGAGGACGCGAAGAAAGGTGAAGGGAGGCCAATGGGTCACAAGAGGACGCGAGGAGTTGGGGAAAAGTCGCCAAGGGAGGGTGCGAATTTAAGAGAGTCGAGTAACGCGGATTGTCGAGTGTAGTTGAGAAGTCGAGAGGAGTACTAAACGGAGTCGTGTGGAGTCGAGCAGCGTTGCGAGAATTGCCGAAAGGTAATTGTGCAGTGGATGTACCCTGAAGGGGTTTACTGGTTTTATAAAAATTAGGCAAGCGATCGAAATTATGTACACTTGAGATAGAATGTCTCTATAAATGTTCTAGTGGTGTGTTGTTTTCTTTATATATTACCATGGACGATGCGACAATCTAATTTAGAAGTACTTTCACTGTGCAAAGAAAACAAATGAAAGGGGGAGAACGAGAAAATTATTATTCGCGCCGTAATATGCACTTGGGTAATTTAATATTATTTGGGGTTCTTATTTCCTAATGATAAAGGCTATTGCAACTATGTTTGGTAATGAATTTGGTGTTAAAAAAAAATTACTAGGTGTACCAATGATTTTATATTTATTAACAACATCGCCTCAACTATTTTAATTTAGCTTAGTTGCGTTGCTTTCTTAATGTATACGTTTAATATATAGTATAATTGTTTAAAAGAATTTATGTTTCGCAAAATTGCTGGATTTTCTTTACTGATTGATTGTTTGGATGGTCCGAGGATTGATCAACGATAATCGCTCAAAAATACACTTTTTAGAAAAAAAACAAAATATACAAAATATAAAAAGGCAATATTCTTATTTTAATCGATGAGAGAACTCATGCACAAGTATAGTATGAATTTAGTTATTCCTGTGTCGGAGGAATGTCAGGCTTTTGTTTCTTTAATATAACTTTTAACACACAAATCTTAGTAGATAAGTAACTTGGAATAGCACATACACATTAAACGCAAACTTATGAATAAGGAAACACAATCAATGGTTTTCTAAAAATTTGTTGATATTGGATATGATTTGACACTTTTTAGATTATTCTTATTTCAGTATTCGTGTGCATACAATTTTAAATACGACTAACTATTTGAAATAATTGGTTGCTGTCATTATAGTGGTTGTTAAATATGCAATAATATTTGTTAAAAATATATACTTATTATGCGTGCGAGTATGATTTAATTTTACAATATGTTTACGTATGTACTCAGAAGGAGTTTAAAAAAAAAAAAAAATAAAAGGCCAACTTGAATAATAAGTGAAAAAAAAAAAAAGGAGCTTAATGAATTGTGCAGAAGGGAAATAACGAAGAAACGCAACGATAAAGAAACTGTTTTTACAATTACTACGTATGTGCTCAGAAAAAGCTCGCATATCCACAACTAACCACTTTTACAAAAAACAAAAATAAAAAAAAATTAAGAACAAAACAATGAAATGATAAAAAAAATATTACAAAAACCTGGAGTCCAGCGACGTCTGCGTAGCTGCTGCTTGATGAACTTCTGGAAGGTGATGTTGTGCCAGGTGCTGTTGTTGGGCTGGCGTTGGGGCGTACCCTTTTATAATTTAATTTTGCACTCGGTTCCGGTGTTAAGGAGCGTGTTGACTCGCGGTGGTCACCAATGTGGTAGTGATTAGTTAGTGCGTCGACACGGACGCGGGTTTCACTAATTTCCACTACTCCGATAGTTCTCCACAGAAAGAAAAACCGCACAAAGTTCTTCGCAAAAGGAAAATGAAACACTCTGGTTCGTTTTAATGACACTGTTTTTATTGAAAGGTAACTCGTATTTAATCGGTGGACAAATCAGTTTGTTTGAATTTAATTAAGGCATGAGATGAGATTAGACTGTGTTCTCTTAGGAAATTTAATTAAAAAGATTCTGAAGCATTATTTTATACTACACATGGTATATACTATTGTTTTTCTATTTATTAACTACAATGCAAACGGAACACCCGCCAACACAACCCGACACATCAGCCAAAGAGAAGGCGACTCGTTTCACAGCATTCACTATTAGGCACCTTCAACAACATCAAAAGTCACGATAGTCTTATGGATTCGTTAACATAAATGTAAAATATTATAAACGCACTAAATGACAAAAAGCAGCGGAAAACGGTTTTAATTGAATGATCCCATTGGATATAACTTAAGCGATAACGCGAGATTGGAAATAATTTAAAACTGGTAAACAAACTGTTGACGGGAATAAAAATATCCAGACTCAACTCACGACTCGCCACACACAAGCTGCCTCCAAGGAAAAAGGCTGACTGGTCACTAGAGCTCACCAAAGAAACGGAAAACCTCAAAAGAACTGCAAAAGGAGGAGGGGCTACACGATTAACTCGAGGGAGTTGATCGTGATTGGACCGGGTGGAATAGGCATACATTATGCGTGTGTGCGTATGCCTGGCATACGATCGTCCGGCGACCGTGGATGGAGGGCAACATCGCTAATGCATTTTCCATGAATGTAAACACTAACATCTGGGGTGCGAAAGACCCAAATCGAAGATTTGGTCATCCTAATGGGAGGCCATAAATCAACATTTCGGTTGACGATGTTTAAATATTGCAACGAACATAGGGTGCAACCATTGCCAGATGTTGAAAGTAAACATTTTCTGGCTGCATCTTGTTCGTTGCTTGATTGCGGTCCCTGAACGTGGGGACCGATAATTGGAAACCAGCGATTGCTGGTAATTAGGGAAATGTTTGGTTTGCGTCAGCCGAAACCTTGTCGGCGGTAGCAAACCAATGGGAGCAAATAGCCGCATGCAAGAAGTGCCAAGGGCAAACAAATAAAACGAGTCAACAAGGAACTCCTTGTTGATGTTGTTTCCATAGCATAAGGCTATGGAAACAAGCTGCCCTGGCAGAATGTATGCCTAAAGATAGGATTTCAAATGCCACGGCAATGTGATGATTTTGCCGTGGACTTATGCTTTTTTTTAGGAAATAATGTATGCCCGGGGGTGGATTTTCGATGCCACGGCAAGGTGATAAGCTTTGCCGTGGATTTAATGTTTTTTTTAGGAATTAATGCCTGCCCGAGGGTGAGTTTTCGATGCCACGGCAAGGTGATAAGCTTTGCCGTGGACTTAATGTCTTTTAGGAATTAATGCCTGCTCGAGGGTGGGTTTTTGATGCCACGGCAAGGTGATAAGCTTTGCCGTGGACTTAATGTCTTTCAGGGGTGGTGTTGGAGAAAAAGGGGTTTGGAAGGAAAACCCCCCACAGAATAGGTAAGCTGCCTAACGGATATTCGAAACAGTTATCCGATTGGGTAACCGTATTAATTCCAGCGATTTGGCTGGGGGTAAATGCCGTAGCAAGGTTACGCAACCTTGCTGAAGTTCGACCAAGAGGTAAGTCGTTCGCCTGGAATAGTGGGGATCGAGCGATGCATGGCTCTTCGGGCCCTGAAAAGCCCCACAGGTCCCTGGTCATAGTGGTATAAGGGGAAACGAAGCAGCTGATATCGCAGCCAAATTGGCTATAAAGGAGCCATTAACAACTTTCTACGTGTACAACAATAAGGACATATACAAGTACTTTGAAAGGGAACTACGAAAAGTAGAACAATTGAAATGGTTAAATTACAACCATATATCATCCAAACACATCTTCTTGGAATGCGAAGGCATAAAAGCTCTCGCTCACCGACATCTTCAAGACCACATCAGAAACATCATCTCCGACCCAACCGCAACCAACATAGCCAAGCTCTACCACCTACTAACTCTAGTTAAGCTTCAAAACGTAATTTAACAAAAAAAAAAAAAAAAACAAATGTACACATAAATATTTAATGCCAAACTAGCCGAAAGCCTTAGTTGCTAGCGCTATTAGATTTTAGTTATTATGTAATTTACTTACATGGTAATAAATAAATAAATAAAAAAAAATAATTGATAATTAACTATTTTAAATAACTAATAATTAATGAAAAACAATAAAAATGCATTTAAATTAACAAACAAATTTATTCAGAAGGACTTCTGTGACATGGATTACATTCAACCAAAGTAGTTGCGTGTTCGTCGCAAACCGGCATTTCACATTGCCGACACGGCTTTCTTGTTTTTCGCCGCTTTTTCAGAGACTGCGATAAACAAATGTGGCAACAACCAGTGACCTTTTTTCTTCCTGTACTATCCAGGGGCGGACATGCTGTCTGGGTCGTCGGCACGAGCGGCTGAACCTTGCCGATGATGGACTCGATTGCAAGTTTTGTTGAGTAATGCCTCATGATTTGAACATTTTCCGAGCGTTCATGAATACTTGGCAGGGCAAGTTGTTCGCTTAATTGGAGCAAAAACATACGACGGCCGTTCGTCTTTTTCGGCAGCATGGAGTTGTTCTCTTTATAAATGACGAACGCCGCGAGTGCGCTTACATCGAGGACAATGAAGAACATTGCCAAGGGCCACCTATTCGTCCGTCGGTGTGTCGTGTATCTGCCGGCCATTTGGTCCATTGTATCAACACCAGCTTTGTACCGATTATAGTGCAAAATAATCTAGGGTTTTTTCTGTGCGTGGTCAGCGACTGCCATGTTCAAGTGCATCGTCGAAAGCAGTATAACTGCTTTATTTTTCTTCGGCACATACGAACAAATCGTCGTTTTGTCGTGAAAGCCGAACAGTGTGGATAATTCTGCACGATCCTTTGATGCAGCCATCTCCTTTGGAATATAGGGTTTGTTTTTTCGTGAGGTTCCTGCGACAGTCAAGTCCCACGAAAATAAAAGCTTCGCGAGCGGTAACGTCGTGAAAAAATTGTCCATACAAATATTTCTTCCACTCCCTTTGTACCGTGCTGCTAATTTTTTGACAACATTTTCACCTTGTTTTTTTCTCTAACATTGCCACTTTTCCCGGTGTAAATAATGCCTTTCAGAGGATATGCATTTTCAGCATCACAAATCCACCACACTTTGATACCATACTTGGCTGGTTTTAATGGAATATACTGCGTAAATTTGGTTCGCCCACGGTACGGATACAACTGCTCGTCGATGGTAACTTCCGTGCCGGGCCGGTACAGAGCGGACAAATTCGCATTCAACATCGCCCAGATCTCACTAATTGGGGCTGCTTTGTCCTCTCTGGACCGTTCCTCTCGTGTCCGCGCATCATCAAATCTGATAAAACGTAAGATATTCCAAAAACGATTGATACTCATTGTGGCCCTGTATAAAGGGAATGATGACGTTTTCCACATCTCTGTAGTATGGTCTTTGTTTCCATTATTGACCCCTGCTGCAATTAGAATTGCAAAAAACGAATACATCTATTGACGATTAAAATTTTTCCACGTTCTCGACGGTCGATTTGAATTGTTTGCATTCCACTCTCGGATAAATAGATCTGCCTTCTGATTAGTGTAACGAGTAATCAAATCCACTATTTCGTGAGTAAGAATCCTTTTGAATGTTTCAGCCGCTGAGAGTGTTTCGGTCGAGCGATGGTGACCAGCTCTTTGTCTCACAATATTGGGACGGAGAGTTTGAGTTGTGTTAGGAGGTGTTTTTTGCCAAACAGTTTTATCTTTCGAGACAAACGTACGTCCAGTTGAATCTAGAAAAAAGAATAAAAATAATAAGAACGCGTTGTGCATGAAAAATTAATAAATAAAACGAAAAGAATTATTTTTACCTGCAGTTGAAACTGCGTCGACATCTCCGTTCGTATCATTGTCATCTTCGCTTTCAGAATCGTCAATGGCTGCTTCAGTTGTATCATTTTCGTCCGCGCAATATTCTTCGTTATCAGATACCTCGTTTTCATTTCGCTCGTCAGGAATCCAATCATCGTCATCACTATCCGAAAGGTTTATGCTCTCGTCGTCAGATTCACCACACACGCTTTTCAAGTAGGCATCTCGTTGTGCATTACATAATCTAAAAAACAAAAATACAACAACAAAATTATTTAATATTATTAAATACATTAACTGTTGCGGATTGGCAATTAAATGTGATGGAATGTACTGGAGAAATCTAGTACATTCGCATGTATACCAGTTGCGCAGCAGCTGGCACCAACTGGTCATCATTGTCACCACGATGATGTCATAGCGTCGCTTTTTGAATTGGCAGTTATGCCAATTCGTCAGTCTGCAATCAACCTTCAACGGGCTCGTTACAATCGTCTACAATCAACATTCACCGAATAAACACCATCGGTCAATAATTGTCCTTCAACACGTCTATTAATAAAGCTGCCTTCTAGTTCACTTCTGCCTTTTGTTGTTCTGTCTCCTACGACAAAGTTACTGGTTTGCACGCGGACTACGTAGAGTTATCAACAAACATTAACAATATTAATTTTAATATTATTACCTATTGAATTGAGCACGTGTCAAAAAAGTCGTCATTTTGACGATGCTCAGATGCACAAAGGACGCTGACTGAACCACGCTTTCTCTAATGCCGGATTCGAATAGTTTCACCATAAACTCGCAAGTTATAAATAGAAAGTTGACCGTACAAGTTATTCATCAACCGAATACTCGAGATCACACCTGCCGATCCTGACCTTCTCTGCGCCGATTTCAATAGGCCTTTTGTAGCCGCAGATAGTCAAAATTCTTTATATTTATAAAAAATAATTATATAAAATACATAAAATATTCACAATATATTTGTTTCTGATAAACAAATGAAAATCTATTGCAAAATATTTGTTTTAACATTGTTAAAACAATGTTTCTATATGTGGGTACCCGGTCATTGACTACTGTCGGTAAAGTTGGTCATTGACATAAGGGTTAATCTAGACTTGAATTTCATGGGACAAATTACAACCGAGAATTATTAACCGGCTTACGTGTTGAACACTGGTTATATAGGTTTGAGAAATTTATTGTACGAGGGTTGCCTCTTATGTTTCGGGATTTGGCAACCCTAGTGTTGCAATCCGGCAATTGACAGCTCTGTCGCAAAGTTGGACATTTTTGAGGTTATACGTACTCAGAACGTTTTGACATACGAGCGCTATTTGTGTTGTTTACAGTAGCTTAAAAGATTCATCTCGGCTCAAAAATGGAATTAAATCGTCAACATTTTCGTGCGATTATTTTTTACAACTTTCGGCGTGGATTAACTCAGCAACAGTGCATGGATGAACTTAATTCAATTTTTGGCGATGAAGCTCCATCAAGGGCCAGTGTTTATCGATGGTATGGTGAATTCAATCGTGGTCGTAGTTCACTCCAAGATGAATTTCGTGAAGGTCGTCCAAAATCAGTTGTTGTTCCGAAAACCATTGATGCTGTGCGCGAACTGATATTGGAAGATCGTCATGTGACCTATCGTGAGATTGAGACAACCTTAGGCGTTAGTGGGACCAGCATACATTCAATATTGCATAAACATTTGACTGTCAAAAAAATTTGTTCGCGTTGGATCCCACACAATTTGTCAATCCCCCAAAAAAGGCTCGTGTCAATTGGTCGAAAGAAATGTTCAAAAAATACGGTCGCGGTGCTTCGAAACACGTCTATGACATCGTGACAGGTGATGAATCGTGGATTTACGCGTATGAGCCCGAACGTAAACAGCAGTCGACTGTCTGGGTGTTTCAAGATGAGCCAAATCCAACAAAACTTGTTCGCGCACGAAGCACTTCCAAGCAAATGGTCGCCCGTTTTTTTCGGAAAAACTGGACATGTCGCAACCGTACTGTGGGTAGTATTTGCTATGCGTAAACACGGACGCGGGTTCAGTCAAATAATCCAACAAACTAAAAGTTCCGCGAGAGAAGAATAAACTGGTGATTTAGTGTAACACTGGTGAATAAAACACGTCGATTGATTCTAGTTATTTAGTTTCTTTTATTTGAATTCACTTTACACCATGTCTTAGCTTTAGATGACAATGGATTAAATAACAACTATTATAGTACAAAAACAGGCACATTAAACGAAATGACAAAGTACAAAAAGGTAACTTGGCAGAAACTCTCGAGCGACAATTATTCAATATAGATCTTAACTTCTTCTTTGCTACATCTATTTAATTTTAACTAGACTCGCGAGCGACAATTGTTTCGCTAAACACTCGACTCCGTGTGCACCGTTTCAGGGTTGAAATTTGACTCCGATGATGCAACTCACATCCATCTCTTCGATGGCCGCCAATTGTATAGATAAGGGAGGATTATATATGTGGCGTATAGGAAAAGTACAATGCCCTGAGGACGATAATCGGTGGACACCTGATCAAACAGAAGTACATCGTTGGTGATGTATGCCAGAGATTGAAATAGATATTTGTTTCAAAGTAAACCAAAATGCTATTTCACAGATCAATGGTGTATATGATGATGATGATGCACAGATGATGTATATGATGTGCCTATGATACAAAAGGGGTCGTCATGGTATTTGCCTAAGATTCCTTGGAAACGCCGATGTAGGCAATATCCAATCTAGTCATTGGTTCCGGTGCACAAGGAGGCAAATTATTTTGTTGACATAAGTCAACAGGAACCTCGTCGACGACGGCAAAGGGTCAGGCTGGATGGCTATATGTTTAGAATAATATGCGGGTAAGTAATACGCACACAGTGGGATACTGTATGTTTAATTTAGGTTTTCAGGCAGGTCATCATATGCATGGCATTGGTAAGGTTACCTAAATAATGATCTTTTCCATGCCCAAATTCCAGGATCGGTTGATAACCGATGAAAGAGAATTGTCGCAAGTGTTGCGGACCTAAGGGTATAGGCGCGATATTCACTTATGAACCGTAGCAAGAATACCGGCTACAGCTATGTCAACAATTACGCCGGCCAGCGTGTATTTATCTTTTATAATTGCTGACTATCTGAGCCGATTGTCTGGCACGGTGCATGAATGAATGAAATGATTTGTTTGGAGTGTATGGTTGATAAGATTTAACTTTCAGGTGAAAGAGAATGAAGGGTAGCTTAGGCTGCCCCAAAATTGCAGGTAGGTATAGTGGGTTAGAAAGTGGTTAATTTAAGAGGATGGGCGGTTCTTTGGGAATGTATTAAAGAGCCGCCACAGTACCACTAGAACAACGCAGAACAGTCAATTCTGAGTGGTACACAACCATTTGTTTGCCAGTTCTCTTCCAAGAAATCAGGAAAACCAACCGCCGAAGACGGATCACTCTTCACCATGACATTGCGAGCTCTCACACATCGGCTGCGACAACTGCATTTTTGAGCACCCAAAACATCGATATGATGGGTCATCCGCCGTATAGTCTTGACTTGGCACCGAATGACTTATTTTTATTCCCGTACGTAAAAAACAAACTGAGAGGTCAACGTTTTTCGACACCTGAAGAAGCGGTTGCTGCATTCAGAATGCATGTGTTGGAGATACCTCAATCAGAGTGGCAAAAGTGCTTCGACAATTGGTTCAAACGCATGCAAAAGTGTATAGATCTTCATGGGGAATATTTTGAAAAACAATAAAGTGATTTTCGATGATCAATATTTGTTTTTGTTCTCTAATCCCGAAATATAAAAGGCAACCCTCGTACTGATGCAATGCAAAAACATGGAAATCACTAATAAGTGATCCCCGTATATTGGGGTGTAGCCCCTGGAGGTAAGTATTCAAAGATGTGGGTTTAGCGAGAATTATTACCCTAATGCTACATCATCAACGCGAATCCTTAGAAGTGAAAGTTGTAATGATTAATGCATCTTTTTTGATTGTTGAGTTAATGAAACTGAAATTTACTAAGTAATGACGAAAAGTAATAAGACTATATTTCTAAAAGTGGATTATCAAAATCACAGACATTCGATGATAATCAGAAGTGCATAGTTACTGATGATGAAACTTGAATCTCTGCTTATGATACAGAGACGGTTCTAGGGAGTTCCATTCTGCGAATTTATGGATAAAAAAAATTTTAAAACTCGTGAACAACAGTTTTTTTAAGCATAAATGATGCTGTAATTTCTAACCTAAAAAGAAAATGTTATGCATTTTTGTTACCTATAAAATAAATATACACGTCGATATTAATAGGGCGCAGATTTAAAAAAAAATAGTCTCATTTCTCTTTGTCCACACCAGTGCTCTCGATACTTTGGTACTTCACGGTTAATTTATTTTCCTGTTAGGGTTTTGTGATAAAAAAAGACTATTTAACGGGAGGAGATAGTAAAACCTGACCCTGAATCATGGATTTCTCCACTTATAAAGATGTAACCAAGGTAAGTATTTACACATATAAAAAGTATCAAATGAAATATTGATTCGAAAATCTTCTTCAAAATAATAATAAAATTCGCCTTAGGTTTCATTCAGCCACACAAGTGTTAGAAGATTATCTTCATTGGAACCACCTGCAATGCTAAGGGACAGCTTGCGAAATTTCAAATTGTGTGGACCAATCTACAAGCACGCATATCGAGCTTATTTTGTTTTTTCTCTGTTTATTTTTTTAAACGCTGGACTATTGGGTGATATGATGTTTAACGATAGTGATAACTTTGTGGAGAGTTTGTTCGCTTCAATCCTTTGGGGAGTTATACTTGTTCGGCAAAGCATCCTATTCTACCACCGTCGTCAAGTTGAGGTATTTTTTCTTGACGTATCTGTTGTTTATGATGAAATACGAGTTCAAGAAAGCAAGGGATTAAACTATCAATTTAGTAAATCAATGAAGTGGATGCGGACAGTGGAAATAGGATTTTTTACGTGCGCGTACTCCGTCGCAGTAGGCCTTATTGTCATACCCTTGTTAGCTGACGCTAGAGGTATGTATGGTATCAAATGTAACGCTTATACTATATAACATTGGATATTTTCAGAATTCCCGTTTAGAGCTTATTTTCCGTTCATAGACGTTACCAAGTCACCGATGTATGAAATCATATTTTTCATTCAATTTATCACGACCGAAATTGCGTGTTTGGTTAATGTATCTTACATAGTTTTCACTACAGTTTCGCTGAAATTTGGCACATTCCTTTGTGCCGTGCTGCGAGAGCATTTGGACAATTTGCAGTTCCTTGCGAAAGAAAAAGTACATCCCGAAATTATCTGGTGTATTCGATATCATACTCGGATCATAAGGTCCTTTTTGTACAATAAAAGCCCAAAAGCTTTTGCCAATTTACTTTACGTTTTGTTTTACAGATATATTAACTTTTTTAATTCTTTCATTACCTTCGCGTGTTTGGCTGATGTTCTCGTTTTTGGTTCATTATTGTTTTCGTTTTTATACATATCGAACAAGGTACGATCATATCTCTGATTTGATAACTCAAGCATTTACACACTTTCGTTTTTATTTTCCTTCAAATAGGCAGATAACATAAGCCAGATTGTTGTTATGTTGTCTTATATAAGTGCCATGTTCGGTCAATTATCAGGAATATATTATTTTGCGAATGAGTTCTTGGTGGAGGTAAATAGATTCTTCAAAAAGTACACAAACTAATAATTATTATTTCAGACCACTGCACTTTCAAATGCTGTCTATTGTACTAATTGGTACCAATATGAACTAAACACCCAGAAGGCGATACTAGTCTTCCTTACAAGAGCTCAAAGACCAAATCCAGTAAGACGGTTTTGTTTGTAAATGTTATAGTGAAACAATTGTGAATATTTTCAAAATTCTCTAGCTTTTAATTGGTTACGTGTACCCAGTATCGTTGGAAACCTTCAAGTCAATTATCAACGCAACATACACCTATTTCACTATTCTCCGATCAGTTTATGCCGAAAATTAAGTGAAGCAGTTGGTGTAGCAACTCGACTAGGATGCGCCGTAAATCATATTTGGAAGGACAGCGTGTGACATAGAAAGGGAGCACTGAAAACCTGTCGGATTTCCCCTAATTTCTTGTATTCACTGTTCCGATAAGATAAATATGAATGTTATTAATGTAAACGAAGTCGAGTGACTAACTGGGTTTTATATTCAATTATTGTCATAGCTTGTCTTCTTGGATCTAGATTGTCGTTTTCTTTCAGAGCATATTATGGAATGGGTAGAAATTAAACGACGCATTGTCACGTCGGGTTAAAGGGTGTCTAGTGGCAGATTCATGTTTTCAGATTGAATAAAAACGAATTACATCTAGATTTTCCTAAAAATATATGTACATAGAATAAGGATGCGCATTTCACTTTAAAAAAAAGTTATCCAAGTCGTTACGCGGTTTCTCTACATTCATAACCGAATTAAATTAACACTGTCCATCAATCAACCGTGATTACATACACACATACCTACATACCCTAGGAGCGTTACGTGTTTGACGGATGAACCCTTTGGTGTTAATCATGACTGTTGTCGGAACGTTGAGTCTCAATTTTGATCATTTCAAAAGGCACACTGTGGGGGTTCCCTATACCACATGGAGAACCAGCCCACTATTTCAAACCAAATTTTGACCGCTAACAGCGTGTCACATCATCCCCTGTCCCCCCGCCCAGTAATTCACCTGAAAATCATGTTTTCCAAAAGAACGTATTAGCTGATTTCCATTTTTTTTTCATTTTTTAAACATTTTTTTATTTTCTTTTTATATTCTTATTTTCTAAATTAAAGGCTAGACAAAAAATGCTTAAATTCTAGCTTAAATATCTTATATAATAACTTACTGGTCCTTCGCAGACGCTCTAAGCTAAACATTACTTAATATTTGTATAATTTGCCTTTCGGCGACAGAACTTTGTGGCATAACTTATAATTATTTGAAAGACAAAGAAAAATTTGAAAAACTTTGTAAATTTTTTTTTTTTTTTTTTTTTTTTTCTTAAAATTTAACTTACTTAACTTACCTAAACTTATCTACTTTTTTTTTTTTTTTTTTTTTTTTTTTTTTTTTATGTAAAATCATTTAGCCTAACTTAACTTAAATCTTATACTACCCTAATTCTAGAAAAGCTAAGTCTATGTAAGCTAGCTGATGATAGTGTGATTCTATACCGACTTTGGTATCCAGGTCTTTATATGCCATTCAACCACCAGAACTGTTGACGCTGTCTAATACTATCGTCCCGGTCTCTGTGGGAGATAGCCCTACTGAAGCGCAGGAGCTCTTCTTCGGTGCGCGCTACTTCCCGGTCATAGCACAATCGCCCGACTACAGATGATCTACTTACATGATAGATCAGCGGAATTCCGGATCTATCCTGTATAAGCCCTTTCATATCCAAGTCAAGGAACGCCTCTGGTGGAACAAAGCCGTTGCGACGCACGCTCTCATAGTATAAGGTGTTTGGATAATAAGCCCCGAAAATTAGGTCATTGGACGAGCTTATTGCTCTCGCAATATGTCCTCTGATTAATTTAATCATAAAATTATCCACCCTATTTATGTACGCTTCATTATATAAAGTCTCATTTGAGTAATACTTTTTATAGTCCGATTCCGGTGTCCGATATAATCTGAGACAACTTCTGAGACACTTTCTTTCGAACACCCGAATCTTTTCTATCAAATTTGGACCTATGTTGAACCATACTGGGCAACCATATATGAGCATTGGCCTGATTAGCGTCATGTAGCATATGACTTTTACCCTGCTGTCAAGTTGGCTACTATGAAATAGCCTCCTTGTCATAGCAAGAGTTTTCCTCGCTTTGAGCAAAGCAGCCTCTACATGTCTGTTGAAATACAGATATTGGTCTAGCCAGATGCCCAGGTATTTAACTAAACTCTTGGTTTCCAGTTTATCTCCATGCGGTCCCACGATAACTAGCTTTCGCCAGTTTTTCCTTGTGTCGTACGTGGCTTTATATAATGGAGTTCTAAATAGGATGGCTTCACATTTCTGGAAGTTGATCTTAAGTTTCCAGTCATCGCAATAGCGCTGCACTTTGTTGAAGTCTCGCTGTATTAACCTATTTATGATCGCAACTTTCGGAGCTGTTCTGTAAATTATGAGATCGTCTGCGTACGCAATAGCCTGCGGAAGTGCATCTAATAAGTCGCTAATGCAAATGTTAAAAAGAATCGGAGAGAGTACCGCGCCCTGTTGCAAGCTATTCTTGATATTATACGTTTTATTAGAGGTCACATTACCACTTTTGACCACGAACCTCCTGTCCTTTGACATATCGTAAAGTACATATAGTAAAGGCTTATGTATGCCATATCTGACCAGTTTGTAATACAACCCTTCGATCCAGACGGTATCAAAGGCTTTTTCCAGGTCGATCAGACAGGCACCTGTGCATTGGTTCCTACATTTATTCCATTGTATATCGGAGACCAGTTTAGCTGCGGCATGTGTGGTTTCATGACCCGCCCTAAAGCCAAACTGGTTGTTTGGAATAATGCTATTGTCGTCTACCCATTTTAGCAGAGCTTTGTTAATGATTTTTTCAAATACTTTACTGATGCTTGGGAGTAAACTTATCGAACGCATGTTCATTGGGTTTGTACAGTCTTTGCCCTTTTTTGGGATGGGCTGAATGATAGCCGTTTTCCAACGCGCGGGATAATATGCATTATTCAACGCGTTGTTAAACAGGACCGTGTATATATCTATTGCCTTTGGGGGCAGGTTCTTGAGTACGATGTTAGGTACTCCATCTATTCCCACTGACTTTTTGCTTCTTAATGAGTCGAAGATACTCTGGATTCCTTCCCTTGTGATTAAAAGGCTATTAGCCCCACCATTGGCATTAATGTCGATTGACAGATTATCGTCACTGAATTCCGTAAAACCAGGATTCTCCGATTGCCAATGTGAAATTTCATTCCGGAGGTGCAGGTGATTCAGTCGAATTCTGTCCTCCAGGTCATTGTTTCGGCGAATGCTTTCATTCACCTTGTACATTTCCTGAAAGACAGCTCCCACAGCGTTCGCCCTCTCCAAAGGATCTTCGATCACGAAGAGCTCACTATTGAGGATAGCGTTCTCTGTATCTATGCCAATGTTGGTTAGCAGCTGCTTGTTTACCTCGGTACGTGGAATTTGGAGACACTGAATCTCGTTTTGATTATTTCTCCTGAATATTTTATTTATTTGTGGGAACATATTCGGGTTATTAGTTTTTATAGCTCGAATTCTGTTGTTCCAATACAAATTTGTTGCTAATCTATAATTAGCTTTAAGTAATTGTTGGAGGTTTTTTAATTGAGATTTCAGTGATATTATCTCCTGGTCTTGTCTGTCTGTAAACTGTCTGTGTAATTGTTTTAATTTCGATAGCAGTCTGCTCTTTTTCTTGTGGAGTGCGTTTATTGTTGCGTTTCTGTACATGTTAATGTGATCTGTAACTGTTGTTTTGGGAATTGTTTTGTCCATTGTTTGTTTTACGGCTTCGTCCATTTGTTGAATGTATTTGTCGATTTCGTCATTAGTCAGGTTTCTGTTTACTGGCAGATTAAAGTCATTCGAACGAAGTTCTCTTGTTAATGATCTGGTGAACCGCGGCCATCGCATTGCCCCGTAGTTATAGGGTTGCGGGGTCACGAATTCCTCCAGATCTGCGAGCTCGTTCGGAAGCTCTATTACTGCCGTGAATGCACAGTGGTCACTGTCGTATTCAATTGTCCGTAAACAGTTTGTGTTTCGTCTGTTGGTGTTAAGTAATCTCAGTCGTGAGTCGATTAGCAAGATATCTAAGAACGATCTACCTCTGGGGAACGATGGATATTTCGTAGCTAGCAGGTCAGTTCTATATTCAATATGATACTGATCTAACCAACCAGCCAACTGATTTCCTCTGGCATTAGATATATAATTTCCCCAATTTCTATGCTTGGCGTTCATATCTCCCCCTAGGATAAAGTAATTTTTGTCCAGGTGCAATTGTAAGCATCGAAAGAGTGTCTCGAGCTCCGCTATAAATAGGTTTTGTTGGTGCTCCTCAGGTGCGTAGACCGCAATCGCATACAAACCCCTTCCTTGCTGAAGGGGTATGCGGACGATACAGGCTTCCAGCACCCGGAACCTGCGCACTTCTCCACTATATATTACTTTATGATTGATCCCTTTTCTAATAAAGATTGCGACACCCCCCCCTTGAGAGGAGTTAGGTCGATCTCTTCGTATAATATCGTAGTTTTTATGTCCTATCTTATGTCTCTGGTTTAACTTTGTTTCCCCCGCCAGAAGTACATCAGGTTGTTCCTCTTGCAACAGGTTAAAAAGATTGGCTCTTCTCTCAGTTCTTATTAGTGAATTTACATTCACGACAAGAGCTTTTATTGATGTTGTGGTTAGAGGGTTTATATCGACTTGTTATTTAGACTGGGCAAATGCGAGTAGATCTCGTTTATTTGGCTTTGTAGCTGTGTCATCTGTCTCTGCAGATTGAGCAGGATTGCGAACACGTCCGCTTGCGGTGTTGTTTCAGTCTGTGTGGGAGTATTTGTGGCTACCTGTGATGTAGCCTGATTTGGTGTTCTCCCACCCGAAGCAACTTGTGCGTACGACCGCTGCGATGTTACGGGCATTGTTGAAGTACGAGCTGGCTCTGTGTTTTTTTGCCGGGTCACACTTCTTGCCATTATTTCTCGGAATTTAGGACATCCTCGATAGTTAGCGGGGTGTCCCTCATTCCGACACACTGCGCACTTTAGAAGGGCTTTGTCTTCTACCCGTTCTTTTCCCAGAGGGCATTCTTCTGCCTTATGGTCCTTTCCGCACTTTACGCAACGGCGCTGCATTTCACAGTTAGCCGCCGAGTGACCAAACCTTTGGCAACGTAGACATTGCAGGATGTCTCTGCCTTTTTTTAATTTGTCCCATGTGAACATTTGATGATCCAAGACTGAAATTTTTCTTAGACCACCAATCCTACTGTTGGGTGTTAATTGCACCAAAAAGAAGGGTAGCTTGCGGTTTTCCCTTCTTGCCTTGGGTGTGGTGAATGGTTTTACCGCGGTAAACTCGAGATCTTCGTGCTTCAGGTTTTGAAGCATTTCGAGCAGAGCCTCCGGTTCCATTTCAGGGTCGACACCCTTTAATAGAACCGTTACGCTCTTCGTTTGTTTCGGCGTGAACGAGTAAAATTCCGCGGTGGCTCTTTTTAAGACCTCTTTAATTTTGTCGTGGTCTGCCACCGTATATGTTTGAATGGCGTGCCTGTTACCCGTCAGTCTTTTAACTGCAAAATTGTTACCTATGGCTAGCTTACAAAGACTTACCAATTCCTTACAGTCAACATCTATGGTGTTGATTGGTGGCATCTTTATTTTTCCGCTGTTATTGTTGCTTTGCTGCTGCTGTGTTGCTTGCTGGTTCGTTGATCGCTTTTGTGTTAATTGTTGCTGTTGCTGTTGCTGTTGATGGTGCTGATGTTGAAGTTGATGTTGCTGTTGATGGTGAGATTGTTGCTGTTGGCCGACTTTTGGCTTTAGCTTTTGTAGTTGTTGCTGGTTTTGTTCTTGTTCGAGCGCCGCTATTTTTTTCTTTCGGCGTCTCTCTTGTAATCGGGCTCTTGCCATCGCCAGTTTCGCCTCCAATTCACTTATCTCTTCCTCTTCATCCTCAGACTCTGAGGATGCAAGAGAAGCGAATGAATTATTTGCCCCATATATGTTAAAATTGGAGGGGAAGGGGAGCTCACTGTCGTCCGCCAATTGTTGATCTCCTTTATCCATCGTCAATTTCGCGGTTTTGCTTCGCGTCAAAATGGAGTTTTTCGGGGCGCCTTTTCGTTTGTGCGTTGTCGTGTTCTTATCGTCCTCCGTATTCATTCTGGTTCTTTCCAGTTTGTTTTCATTAAAAAAAAAACAAAGGCGACCTTTTGAACCACGGCGACTTGATTTCTCCTGCAAGCTGAGTTGAACTCGCCTACCGCCTGCTAAGAGTCAGTAAGCTTGCACTCGCGCCAAACGATGATTTAAAAATTGCTTTCTTAACAAGCAATATATTGTTTGTTTTAATTTTCGCGTTTGCGACCGCAGTGTTATCTTTTTATTGTTTTTGTTTTTATTGTCGCGAACACTTTTGCACCTCACTCAACTGTTTTTATATGCACTTATTTTGATTTTATTTAATGCATTTATACCGGTACACCTGGTAAATACCGATTGCTTAACGAGCAATCTATTTTAATTTTTGTTTTTTGCGCTTGCGACCGAGGTGATATATTATGTTTCTTATCGTTGATTATTATTTTATTTTTCGCACTTCACTGCAATATGCACATTTGCTTTTAGGTTTTATTTTAATTTATGTGTTTTTAATTCACTTAGTATTTACAATTAAGTTTTTACGTTTATTATTTGTTTTGTTTGGTTTCTGAATTTCATTGTTTTGACTATCTTCACTGTTTTAATTTTGGTCACCACATGTCTATTGAATTTAAACTTTTGGCGTGAACTCGAGTATATTTATTGTTTGTCGCGCTTGTTACATTAATATTTAGTTTACTGGTGTGTCCTTGTTGTCTTTTGTTTGTGAATTCTTAGGAATTGTATTTGTTGTCAAAAATTGCTTTTGACATACTTTTACTTTTTAAATATGTAGTCACTTCACTTTTTAACTGGCGCACTGTTAAACTGGTGTTCTCTGTAAGAGAGTTCGCGGGTGACTGAACGTATTAGCTGAATTCATTATTCTATGCAGATAATGCATAATTGAATTCAATTCCTTTTGCCATACGGTAACTCCGTTTCGCTAACCCCATGAGATTTTCTCCGGAAATTGCAATTCATGTCGGTTAGCAACGGCATCGTCGGGCCAAACGACGCGGTTGCATCATCATGCAACAGTTTGGGAAATTATCGTATTATTTACTTGTTTCCCACGCTTATAATTCCCTAGCCGACGTAGCGTCCCTTTTGACTTCTCCCAGACATTCTATTCGCTGGGGATCAATGATCTCTTCTTTGCATGTGAATTTCACAAACCATTTCCCCCTCCTTCCCATTTTTATCTTCCCGTAGTTCATTGCACACTGAGATCACCACAGTCGCGGGCACTAGGTCAGTGGATCATCCTCAGAGGCTGCATTGATACACGCACACCAAAGCCAGATCAACCCTGAGTTATTGTGGTTTCCTTTCGATTTCTTCAACCTTTCTCTGCCCATCGACCGTCGAACGAATACACAAGTATTTATTCACCTCAATGAGTGGAGAGAATTGAGGAATGCCGGGAAAGCGTGAATACCATTGGCTGATCGGTGTGCAAAATCCAAATTCCATCCCTAATTGGGATCGGTCACCTTACAATCACCACCGCCGGCGGTCACGCCGGACTGAGTCACATTCAACCTTCAAAGTGTGCACACGCACAAGTATTCGCTTCTCACACATCATTGCGGACGCTCACGCCACTTAACGAGCCGTCATTTATCAACAGTGTACACACGTTTTTCTTTTCTGAGTCGAGTTCCAACGAATATAACTCCATGTTAAGATTTTGGTTTAAAGTTAATTTCGCGGTTTATCAACTAAATTTAAATATATAGTACATCTAACTAATCAATAAATATAAATAAAGTTTAGTGCTCTTTTGTAAGTGAATTCAGTCGCTTCATATTTATGTCAAATCGGAAGGCATTTCTTCTGAACAGTTTTAGTGCGGACAACAAATTAATAAAAGGTGTAATAAAAGAACAGAGCTTTAATAAAAATCAAAAAACAACGAACAACTAAACCAACGTTTTTTTTATTTCTCCTGTGAACAATTTTCGATGGACAAATGTTGGGGGATTAGTGAACCAAGTGCCCGTGTCTGGTACAACTACTTCGAACCCCCACAACACCATTGCAGCTATTCGATGTATTTTTGTTATTGTTCGTATGGGGTCTCAACTTTACCGCCAAGTACGAAATAAAAGGCACTTATTTAGTTTTACGGCTCATATAAAGCGTTTTATTTAACTAAGCCATTAAGGATGGTATTTTTCTCCATATATTTCATCATTAACGACCTAATGGTTGTACATAATAAAGGAACAATTTCCACAACATTTAATATTTTTAATGGGTTCAAGTGAGAATTAAATTTTTTAAACCGCACATGACACTGAACTAAGTATCCTTTGTGAGTGCCCGAAGCAAATTGTCTTATGTCCATAGAATAAAAACAAACACCCATCAAACTTCCCATGGTACTTACATGTACAAGTATATTCAAAAAGAATAGTTTTAATTCAAATGGAAAAAGTGCATACAAACTCTTTCCACCCTTACCATCCCTTGTCTTGCAGGTGTCGTAATTCTTAACCCAAAGATTTCCAAAATTCTCTTAACGAGCGCCTTCAATATTTTCACTCAGATTTTGATACATTGACCCTTCCCAGAAAATTTGCCGCTACTTTGCCATTATGTACTAATGCCCATGACGATTTACTGGAAGAGGGCTCAAGTCAGCGAGAGTTGAAACCAAATTCCAATGAATCACTAAATCGTAAAGTGAGGGCAAATATGTGTCCTCATATATAAAGGACACGAATTAGGGACATTCTATCTTGTGTAATTTCGATCGAGAACCTTGCGGTCTAATTGAAATTGACTCGTGGAATAAAAAAATTCCTCGTCATTGGTGTGCTAATAGATTGTGAATAAAACGAAAATAAAATTATATATCAAAAAAAAGAATTTTATTTCGTGCCAGTTAGAAGTGAAGTATTAACTGAACACAATACACCCCAGTTTAGTGAATTAGTGAACCGGAAAGCGAAAGGACCAAAACAAATACAATACAACCAAATACCATCAAACTATGCGCTTAAGCATCATGGACTACATCGTCACCAAAAATTCTCGGCTGGCAGAAATATACAACTCAAGAACGACATAGGAAGGACTACCAGATAGCTGAGAAACTGTGAGTACGTGTCATAATTAAATTAATATATTTTTGTGCGCAAATTTATTTTGCAACAGATCGAAGAAAATTGCTTCCACAAGCCAGCCCTGTAGAAAAGACGAAATCGGAATAAACCACGACGAGGAAACTAAGGGAACGGACGGATGGATTAGCGTCAACACTTCCATTATAATGTATGCAGCTCACATATGGGCAGCACCCGCATAGTATAAGTGGTACATGAGGGGAATGAACTCAGCAGATAAGCATTCCGAACGGTATCCGAAGATACCATAAACGTTTCGGCCGGGAGGACACCACTTGACATTGCATCTAAAGAAAACACTGCGTTGCATGAGGTCTCCCAAGAGAACCATCAGAGAATGCGGTCACAATTAGAGCTCTCAAACCTAAGAGATAATGACAACGAACGTGGGATTCTTCCACTAAAGGAAGATGTACCCACACCATGATACCTGAACTATAAAACTGGGTGAAAAGAAAACATGGCGAGCTGAACTACCACTTGACTCAGCTAATGTCACGACATGGATGCTTCCGGCAATACTTGCACAAGTATAAACATTTCAATCACCTATACTGCTTGTATTGCGAAACCAAAATAGAAAATGCTACTCACATAGTGCGTGAGATTCGAGACCGCACGAACGATGGTGGAGAAATATGAAACGGACAGTTAGTCCGCCAGGAGTAATAGAATACATGCTGAGTTGCAAACCGGCATGTTCCGTACCATATGATATTCTATGTGACATGATGTAGCAGTTGCAACGCGACGAGTGGAGTAACAGGTAAACTCCGTCCCGCCTGGCGATGGAATATCTATAAGAAAGTTCCGCCGGGATCAACGGGAATATGTGCTGGGCGGGAAGTGGTTTTACTTGGTAAAAATCGGGCATGCCTCTGGATCGGTCCAGAGGTATCTTTTGAAGATTTCCACCTTTCTACCGAAAAAAAAAATACAAAAAAAATATTAAAAATCCTACAAAAAAAATGCATATATATGTATATATATATATATATATATATATATATATATATATATATATATATATATATATATATATATATATATATATAATTTCTTTTTTGTACCTTGTACGAGGTTTGTTTGATAAATCAGTGAGTTTTGAATAACACTTTTAAACGAATAGTGTCGCTTTTTAATCATGACAAAATGGAATCATGATAATAATGCTTCTTAATGTTACCCTGTGATTGACCTCTTTTTATTCGAATAACCACTGTAGGGTTAACCATGGAAATCTCCAGTAAAGCGTAGGTATCAGGTTTCTAGCTTTTCGGGCGCCCTTGCATTGGTTACAATCCATTGCTTTGATTGATTTTTGTCTCCTAGAGTATTATAATTGATCCTACGCTCATATTGTACAAAAGACATACCACTTATTTGGATGCATTATTGTGCCATCCGAAGCTAAAACTTTCAATTGAGGTAGTCCGTCAACACACGTTCTGTATTGTCCAAACGATGGTCAATAAACTACTTAAGAAAAACTACACTTTCCCAAAAACTCAACTTTTTAATTGTCATAAATAATTGAGCCTTCGTTCAACTTACACTTTAGTAGAAAACTTTTTGGTGAATAATTGATAACAAGCAATCTAAAGGAAGGTCCAAGTTTTGAGTTGTCCAGAAGAGGTGATTGAAGATTTAACTGTGGAGTCCAACAGTTTCATTCCTAATACATTGTTTCCAGTGTTTATTGTTAATTTGTGAGTGAAATATTATCGAGTGAAGTATATTTTCAAATATTTTCTCTGATTGATTTTTTTTCTTTTCATGTTTGTCGTAGGGCAATTAATTTAAATTGAAATAGATATTAGAGGAATATAAGTATAGAAAATGAAAAATTTAACTTTAAGGTAATAAGTTCTGTCATCGTACAGTAGGCACATATCATGCACTAGGTCACAATGTGCGTTTCACTTAGGCAGTACGTTTTCCTTACCGCTTTTGCACCAAGTTCATTATATAATTTTTTATAATAACATCCTAAAATCTAGTTATGGAAGAAATGGTAATTATTTATATTTATCTATTGTTATATGGTGAGCGTGTGGCGGTTCCGCCAAATCCCACGGTTCACCTTCCTGAAAAACCCCCATCCATACAACCCAGTCGGCATAAGCTTTCGCTAATGCAATCGCATTAGCACCTTAAATACTTCACGCATCAAATAAATCAAATTTATTTACCTAAAGGTCCCTGTAAAGAACCCTTACGTTTTCTTACATCTTTTTTCGCATACAATTCCTGTAAGAATTTCTTTCTACCTATTCAAGAATCCCAGGCAGATTTCAATTTCCCAGTAACCTAGCTAAAACCAATTAGCACATTTCCACATCGCATCGTTGTCTCGAAATGCAAGTGAATTGGCACTCCCATAAGGCATGCCCTTGAAATTCAATTCGGTTAAGACACTATATAACCACCAAATCTCCTCCAACTTGTCCATGCACACAAATAAGAAAGTATTTTTCCACACACGTGCATGGCAAGTCACATCCACAGACCCATCGGTCGATCCTTCGAACCCAATGCATAGAATACCTCACCGCTGGCTCCAGAAGCAAATCGAATTCTCGTTAATGTAGATACACATACGAGAGTTCGACCCTTGCTAGAAGCTACCGATATGTGCATGATCAGCGCAAACAACCTAATATCTACTTCGAGCTAGTTGCACCTGCTGCAACTATGCCATTTAATGTTTCCCTTATGAAATTCGTATATCCACGGTTCGCAGACACATGGACACACATCACAAACAACCAAAAGGATCATCGTGTGTGTGTTTCGCGCCCTTTGCTGGGACCAATGTGTGGAGAATCTTCCCCTATAGGTCGATGAGCGAAAATCGAAATTCAATTTTCTGTATAAATTAATCTTAAAACAGATTCCGTGGAGGCAGGTCGTGTCCTCCACGTAAAATGTCGAGTTGAGTGGCGACGCGTAGTGTTGTGCGTTTGATGATGTCTTTGCTGTGTATTATTGTGAATTTATTTTAATGACTGTTAATTATCCTGGAATAAAACAATATTGAAACGATGTGTTGTGTTGAAAGGAATGAAAAATGTGTTTTAATCTCATTCGACTAGTTTTGGACTGACCACAATCGGGAAGTGTGTTGCTCGCCATTGAAATTCCTTGACGTCTATCCTTTTTCTACCTCATCGTCCGCTGATCCGCCATCATTAATGATGTGTCGTTTCATTGCATTACGATAGACGCGATTATAGTGATATAGAAAAGCCCATCGACAAGATGCCCAGTAAAATCAGTGTGTCTCGAAGCAGTGATTGTTTGCAGAAGTAAAATGTTTCAAACTGTAGAACAGCATCCACGGCAATGCATTCCACAAATCCAGCTTCAGCTCCATTAATAACAAAGCTGAAACCTGAACTTTTACCCCACATTGGTGACAATCTACGGAGTAACTTCGTGGGATAGGAGTAGAACCAGTACCAACGACGGCACACGTACGTCCTACCCCATAGACGTCCTTTAATAAAACTCTAATATTTTTAAGTTCTTTCGGCGTGTATAAAAGAATTCCGCCGTGGCTCTTTTCAAAACATTTTTAATTTTAATATGATTGTATGTTTGAATGGCATGCCAATTACCTCCCAGTCTTTTAATCACGAAATGTTTACTTCCTATACCTAACTTACAAAGACTTACCAATTATTTACAATCGATATCTGGCATGTTGATTGATGGCATTTTAGTTTGCTGGTTTCCTGCTGTTGTGTTTTTGGCTGATGGGCTTCCTTTTGTTCATATGGATCTGGTTCTGAGTTTGTTTTTTGGTGCTCATGTTGTCCTTCTTTTAGCTTCGGTCCTTCTTGTTAATTTTTTTGTTGTTCCAGCGGTTCGATATTTTTCTTTCTTCGTCTTTCCTCTTGTCGCGCTTTTTCTATAGCAAGTTTCGCTTCCGCCATAGTTGGAGGTAGAGGGGTATTCATTCGCCGCCATCATTTGTCTAGATTTCACTATTTTTCCTTACAGTTTCTAGATTATCGCCCAAAACGGTGATGTCATTCTCATATGCGAGCACTTGTGTGACCCCGTTCAGGGATTAGTCGTCCATGTTGTCGTCATGTACCTTTCTGATGACATACTTGAGGACAATGTTAAAGAGACATGGTGCGAGGCCATCCCCTTGTTTTAGTCCGTCTCGGATTTCAAATCGTTCTGAGAGGTGGTTTTCTATTCTAATTTGCCCTTTGTTTTCGTTCATGCAGATTTGAATGAGGGCGACGTACTTTTTCGGGACTCCCAGCTCAACTACAACGTGGTAGAGCCTTTGCCTTGCGACTGAGTCGTAGGCTCATTTGAAGTCAACCAACAGTTGGTGAACTGTCCGTATTTCCACTTCTTTTCCAGTAGTTGCCTTATTGTGAACATTTGGTCGCTTGTTGACCGGTTCCTACGGAATCCGCATTTGTAGTCTCCCAATATTCCTTCTGCGTACGGTGTGATTTTTGCCAGAATGACATTTGTTAGTATTTAGTATGTGGTTGGGAGCAATGATATTCCTCTGTAATTTGCGCAGTCAGATCTGTCGCCTTTTTTGAAAATGGGGATGACTATTGAGGTTTTCCATTCTTCCGGAGTGACTTCCTTATCCCATATTGTTTTAACCAGTTGGAGGATCTTGCGGGCGATTGCCTCTCCTTCGTGCTTCACAAGCTCTGCCGGTGTGCAGTCCACTCCAGTAGCTTTGCTGTTTTTCAATCGGTTTATTGTGCCTAAAACTTTGTCGAAAGAGGGCTCTGGGTTCGGCTGTATGTACGTCTGGTGCGTTTATTTTTGGTTGATGGGTGCGCACATTGAGCAGGTTTTCAAAGTACTGCTTCCATCTTATCACGATATTGTTTGTTTCTGTCACCAGACAGCTGTTTGTATCTCGGATTATTTTGGCTCTCCCTCGGTAGCCATTTCTAATTGAATTTATGCCGGCATACATACCTCTGATATTCTTTGCTCTAGCATTTTCTAGGATTTATTCGATCCGAGTCTTCTCCCATTCCCGTTTTTTGCGTTTGAAAAGTCTCGTTGTCTCTTTCCGAAATGTCACGTATCTTTCTGCGTTGACTTCATCATATCTTTCTAAGTGGATCACTCTGAGGCGTATACGTTATTCGATCTTCGCGCTGCACTCATCGTCAACCCAAGGTTTGGACTTAATTGTTTTCTTAAATCCTTATACCTTTTGGGCTGATTATTAGATTGTGTCTCTGATCGATGCCAATTTAGTGCCCAGAGTATTTGTTTCTTCCTCCCCACTGCTCTCATTCTCTAGGATGCTAAATCTATTCGTTAGTTCGTGTTGATATTCATCTCTTTTGAGCAGGTCTTTTAGTTTATCAATGTTGAACTTTTTGCTCTTCTCCGGTGATTGCCCATGTGGGTTTGCTGCGAGCTGACTTCTAATTTTGCCCATCACTAGAAGGTGATCGGAGTCGCAATCTGTTCCTCTTTATGATCTTACGTCAGGGATATTCGAGTGGTGTCTTTTGTCTATGAGGAAGTGGTCTATTTGGTTACGCGTTACGCTGTCGGGTGATATCCATGTGGCTTTATGGATTTACTTGTGTTTGAACATCGTGCTTTTCACTACCGGATCTGTTGACGCTGCGAACATGATAATTCGAATTCCATTGTCATTTAATACGTCATGTAGGCTTTCTTTACCTATAGTTGGTTTGAAGATGTCTTCCTTTTCTATTTTCGCATTGAGATCCCCGAGGAGGATTTTAACATCGAATGATAAGATCCCATCGAATATCTCCTCTAGGGTCTCGTAGAATGTGTCCTTCGTTTTTTCGTCCGTGGATTCTGTTGGGGCGTGTTCGTTTATAAATATATAATTATACCATGGTCCCTGTATTTTTAGCACCGACATTCGGTCATTATAGTGGTTATATAGTATATCGATAGTATAGTGGTTAGTATACCCGCCTGTCATGCGGGAAACCGGGGTTCGATTCCCCGTCGGGGAGCCTCTGACGCAAGACTAATGATCTTGCCTGGAAAAAAGAAATCATTATGGAAAATTTAACAAGCCTCAGGACTTGCTAAATAAGGCCAAAACCGGTTCCCGGTTGTAGTGCCGATGATGATGATGATTCGGTCATTAATAAATTTCACATATTTTACCGTAATCTTCTTGCTTATGATGAAGCCGGTTCCGAGGTTATGTGTATCGGTACCTCCACACGCCAGTCCAAACCCGTTGGTTTCGATTACTTGATGCGGAAGTCGGACTTCCTGAAGCGCGACGATATCAATTTTATATTGTTTCGCGTTTTCTATGACCGTCTGTATCGCGCCTGGTTTATATAATGTTCGAACATTCCAAGTCCCGACGCGAATGTCCCGCTTTTTCGGTTTCTCGCTATGTCTTATTTTTGCCGAGTCGCTGTTTTCTTGATTATTTGTTCCCGCATGGTAGTGTCGGTTCATCACACCTACGCCTACCGGGTTTTTCGTAAGATTGGTTTTTGTGTATTGATCATTCATTTCGTGGGAACACTCTGGGGTTTCAAATAGTCAGCCATATCACAGCCCCTCTTTGATATGGTAAGGTCTGCTTACTGCTTTGATTCGACCCGGTATCAGAGATGCGTCGTTATAATACAGCCGGTATACCCCTGGCTGCAAACCATCCCATGGGCACGGTAACGCGTAACACCCTGGATTAGGAGTGCTAGACCTTTGTGTGTTACTCCTCGCTAGCCTGTCTGACATGGGTGTCCCTACTGGTAGCGTATGCTTTCGTCAGCCTGAGTGATTCATTGTAGTTTAAGCCCCCGCACCACGTCAAGGTTTCTACCAAGCGGGGGTTGAAGTTTTAGCCACGAGAAATTAAAGTCTGGGTTGGAGTAGAGCCCCTATTGTGGCCGAAACTGGAAAGCACAGAGGCACTAAGTTGTATCCAGGTAGATTAAAATCGGAAATATCTGTATTAGTTATTACCTGTCTTTCGTTAAGTGCAAGGATAGTTGGTTTCTGGTTAGAAATGTGTGCAGACACAGAAGAGAAATTGTATCTCAAGCCGCGAAGGTTACACAAATCAACACGAAATTCACGCTCCATTGAAATGGGCTTAGACAGAAAACCAATACCGCTTCATAAAAGGATGTAAGTCAGAACCAGGGATAGATGAACGAAACACTACAGGTGTTACGCCGTGGTAGCAGGTGACTCACTAGATCCGTCTTGAAATACTGAATTCGAATATGAAAATACACTCTTGAAATACGAATATTACTCCACTCAAACACAAAAACCCACCAAAAATTATGAATCAATCGAGAGTATCGATCCCTGAGAAACGCAACAAAGATGCGAAAAAGAGGAAAATCGACGCAAGGAAAGGAAACGGGTATAAAGTTTTCCCACGCTGTACATTTTCACAGAATTTTCTCACTACGGCGCGTGTGTGGAGATCCGTTTGATTACATCGGATCTTCCAGATAACTCGACATTACATTCGGACGCATGTGTAGAGATCCGTTTGGTTATGCCGGATGCCACAGATAACACAGCATTACGTTCGGACGCGTGTGTAGAAATTCGTTTTTTTATTTCGGATCCCACAGAAGACTTGTTACGCGAACCGAGCGTGTAATCGAGTATCTTGTGTTTACCTAAGACACCCAAAAAGGATTACACTATTGATCCGATGGTCCTGATCACGAGGCAGAAGCGCACGTGCTGCCTCGTCGGCGGTTAAACTAGGTCTCATCATCCCATTTTTCGAAATAATATTCTCTCAATTCACTCCGTGTAGACTCCCCTGGAGCAATGTTATTGTGTAATACTTTCTCAGTCAGCCGCGAACTCTCTTACAGTGAACACCAGTTTTGAATAGTGCGCCAGTTAAAAAGTGAAGTGACTACCTATTTAAAAAGTAAAAGTATTTCAAGAGAAATTTTTGACAACAGATAAAACTCCTAAGAATTCACAAACAAAGACACATCAGGTAAGAAACCCAAAATATGGCCCTAGGGCCAAGCCAGCATACCGGCAACAGGTTCCTAGAACTGGGAGAATGCTCACTCTCAGGCTCTGCAACCAACGTGCCAACAAAAAAGAAAAGACAATCCGGCAGCCCATTGTCTTTCGATTTCCCTGCTTTGCCGAACAAAGCAATTTTAAAAACACCTCGGTTCATTCAAATTCACCCAACCGATGCTTCAAGGCCACTAACATCTGTTAACGTCTTTGTGCTGAAGAGAATAATTGATTCTATTAGTACACAGTACGAAAGAATAACCCTGCTTAGGGATGGCTCCATACTAATTCTAGTAAAAGACCAAGATACAGCAGATAGATTCATCCAATCCAAACGATTCGAATCAATCTGTCCGGTCGACATAAGACTACACCCCAAACTAAACATCTCTAAAGGAATCGTTTACGCCCCCTGTCTTATAAACGTCCCAGAACCTGATATATTATCAGAAATGAATTCCCAAGGCATTGTTGATGTATTTAAATTCACCAAAATGATGAATGGAGAAAGGAAGCCCACGGGCCTAATGCTATTTTCATTTGACCGTCTTCAACCACCAACAACAATTGAAATCGGCTGGTACAACACCAAGGTCAAGGAATACATTCCGAGGCCTATGCGTTGCCGACAATGCCAATTACTAGGCCACACGGCAAAATGGTGCAAAAATACAACGGCATGCAATACATGCAATCTTCCACCCCACCCTGAAACTGAATGCATAAGAACAATCTGTGCAAACTGTCATGGCCCCCACCCGGCATCTTCCTCTACATGCCCAAAATATATGCAATACCAACAAATTTTAATAATACAAACAAAAAATAAAACATCCCTATCCGATGCTAAACGCATATACAGAGAACAAAATCCCATCCAAACAACAAATAATGATCTCTATTCGGAGCAAATAAAGAAAACCGCTTCCGCATTAAAAACACCAACTGGTGCCAATTCAGTCCCAACAAAACACATACAAGTCCCAATGCCCGTAAACAAAACTGCTACCAAAGAAACACATATACTTCCCTCCACCTCCTATGCAACCTTAAAGGAAATAGAAAAGAGAAAACACCCTATCGTACAACAAAACACAATAAAAAACAAAACACGAAACGCTTCTCCCATACAAACTCAAACACACACAAACAAACCGAAACACACTCCAGCAGAAATGCAAAAATCCCGTTTAGACTCAACGGAAAATTTCCCTCTACCTGATCATGGAAAGATATGATCCTAATCTCTGTCACCAACACATTGACTCCGCGGCACAGGGCGACTTTCACTCAAACCAATCCGAGCGGATTGGACAACTGAGTGAAACGAGCTGTGTGGCGCGGAGTCAGATAACCAATCACCGTTATATTGACTCCCCCACTTTGAACACCACAACAAACACTAACAACAATCCAAACAATCTTTTAATGCTTCAGTGGAACCTGAATGGGTTCCACAATAACTATCACGAACTACAGATCCTTATAAAGGAACTAAAACCAGCGATCATAGCATTGCAAGAAACTCACTTACCCCAGTCCTCAAATGCTAAGGTGCCTCGGGAATACAAAGCCTACTTCAACAACCTCACAGGAAACAACTCCTCTAAACAAGGGTCCGGTATACTAATACATAGGGCCCTTAACCATAGACACCTCAACATTACTTCCCCTTTCTCGGTTACCGCAATCGAACTTACAGGGAAATTAAGTTTAACGGTTATCTCAATTTACATCCCACCCAACCAACCATTCAATCTAGCGGATCTGAATAACATGACTCAAAACATACACACACCAATCCTCCTAGTGGGGGATTTCAATGCATGGAGTTCAATATGGGGATCACGAACAACAAACAAAAGAGGTAAAATCGTTGAACAATTTTTGCTACAATCCCACTTGGCAATACTGAATAACGGCAAGCCAACCCACTTTTCCACACACAAAACCTTTACAAACGTAGACCTTTCCATAATATCAGCCCAACTTTCTCCCATAACTAACTGGGAAATATTAGACAATCTGCGTGGAAGCGATCACTTCCCGATTAAAATCTCTGTCTCGACTGGCAACGGCAATAAGAAAAAGATCAAACTCCTCCCCAAGTTCCAATCTGACCGAGCCAATTGGGATAAATTTCAAACATTAACCACACAATTCCTTAGCTCCCAAAGCGTAAAAAAAAATATTAACCAAGAAGCAGGTATTATTACAAAAATGACTAGAGCGGCCGCCAACATGTCCATTCCGCAGACAACAAGAAGGTTCCAT
This sequence comes from Microdon myrmicae, assembly GCA_963931805.1. NCBI lineage: Eukaryota > Metazoa > Arthropoda > Insecta > Diptera > Syrphidae > Microdon > Microdon myrmicae. Next base: position 187,208,823 of record OZ007496.1, read on the forward strand.
AAAACCGTTGTCCCATGGTGGAATACCGAACTGGCAAGATTACGGACCGAAAAACAATCAGCTTGGAAAATCTTCAAGAAACATCCAACGGACCAGCATCTAATAACATATAAAAGGCTTAACGCCCAGTTTCGGAGAACTGCCAAAATTGAAAAGGCCAAATCATTTCAATCCTTCACGGCAAAATTAACACCCAATTCCACCCCAAAAAAGATATGGTCTGATATAAAAACGCTCACAGGCAATTATAATCCCCCTGGCATTACGGCAATAAATACCGGCACTGACATACTTACATGTCCTCAAAAAATAGCCGAACATCTAGCCGAATCCTGGGCAAATATAAAGTTTAATTTTCATCCAAACTTCCACGCAGCAAAAAAACAAATGCAGGAACACCCAATCCGAATAACCACCCTAGGGAACACCTATCTCAATGCCATAGAAAGTCCCATAACGGGAATAGAATTTGAATCCAGTCTGCATTCTGCAAAAGGAAAAACCCCGGGCTTCGACAGAATAGATTATGCTATGGTCAAAAACAGCCCTCCGATCATGAAACAGCGTCTGCTAGATCTATTTAACCACATTTATAAATCAGGCGTCATACCACAAACATGGAAAACATCCACTGTCATACCTATTTTAAAGTCCGATGGGGAAACCGACACAATCAATGGCTACCGCCCTATTTCCCTCCTCCCCTGCTTAGGCAAATTGTTAGAAAAAATTATCGCACAAAGGCTCAACTGGTATTTAGAGAAATATACCCTTATAAGTATGCAGCAAGTTGGATTTAAAAAAAGTCGAGGTACAATGGATGCCCTCCTTCACCTTGATAACTACATTACTTCTGCACTTTCCTGCAAAAAGCATACATCCATTCTAACAATAGATTTCGAAAAGGCCTTCGACCGCATCGGCCCCCACGTCATACTGAACAAACTTCAAAAATGGGAAATAGGAGGTAATATGTTCAATTTTATCAGATCTTTCCTGTCTAATAGGAAATTCAGGGTAAAATCCAACGGCGTTTGTTCCGGGGTACACAATCTAGAAACCGGTATCCCCCAAGGATCACCACTCTCAGTAGTTTTATTCAAAATAGCATTTGAAGATCTAAGTATTATACTGGCAAAATATAAAGTTGTAAAATATTGTATCTACGCAGATGATCTCATTGTATTCAGTAATGTCAACAATTTAGAACTTATCAGTCAAACTTTTGAAAATATTCTCTCAGATATTAGAATGTGGGGTCATTATTCCGGAGCCAAAATCTCAAACAAGAAAACCAAAATATTACACATATGTAAAAAACACAGTTGTAATAAATTGTTAACAGTTAACTTTGAAAATTCCACCATCAGCAATGTTAATACACTAAAAATTCTAGGTCTACAACTTGACAGTAAATATAACTTCAAAAATCAATGTCTAGCTCTTAAGAAAAACTTAGATATAAGGTTAAATATAATTAAATACTTAGGATCAAAAAAGAGTTTTGTTCATACGAATACACTAACAAACATCACCAGAGCAATTATATTATCGAAAATAGATTACGGCCTACCAATATACGGGAAATGCAGCAAAACTAACCTACAACTAGTGAAATCCCCCTATCACGCAGCAGCCCGAATAAGTACAGGTGCATTCAGAACCACCCCAATAACAAACATTCTAGCAGAAAGTGGACTCCCGACGATTGAAAATCGAATGAAGTACCATTCAGCCAAGCTAGTTGTCAAATTTACCGCCACACCGGAGACACCCATAGTGAAGGATATTAAACACATCCTTAGGAGGAAACGGCCCCAAAGGCACTTGTCGGCCCTAGGACAGGCAATATTACTTGCGCACCAATTCCGAATAAACATTAAACCACAAAAGGCAAGGACAATTCACCCCCCATGGTTATTATCACCTAAGATATTCAACACCGATTTAAGCCTACTCCCAAAAACTAGAACAAACCACCTAGAATACCAACAACACTATCAACATATCAAAAACCAACACCGCCAGTGGAACCTACTTTTCACCGACGGATCCAAAACAGAGGACGGCACGTCATTTGCGATAGTCAACAGCGCAAAAATAGTTATCAGAAAGGGACTTATACCCGAATTCTGTTCCATATTTTCGTCCGAAGCAACCGCTGTACTGGAAGCAATTAAGTTAGTAAAAAAGGACAAGACGCTTATTTGTACAGACAGCCTATCAACCATCCAAGCAATAAGGAACCCAAACAATAGAAACCGAATCATTCACTTGATCCAGCATAGTTTGTTCTATAAACAAAACAAAATAAAGCTTCTCTGGGTGCCAAGCCATAGTGGGATAGCAGGCAACGAAGCAGCAGATGCTGCTGCAAAACTGGCCATCAAGGAACCCCTAATAACCTTTTTCAGTGAAAACAGCAAGGACTTACATAGATACTTAAATAGTGAGCTCCACAACTTAGAACAAAAGGACTGGGCAGACTACAGGCATATGTATGCAGTAGTAAACCCCAGAAGAGAACCCATCACATATCCACCAACAGCCGCAAAACATAAAATCAGGTGCTTCCTCCGGCTGCGCCTTGGGCACACATTTATCACCAACCAACATCTCATCAACAGGAGTAATCCCCCTACCTGCCACATCTGTACATCCAACTCCAACCTATCCTCCAAACACATACTATTTGAATGTGCAGGGGTAAAAGACCTCGTTCGCCAACATTACAACGACGACATCCTCAACATCATATCCCAACCATCATCATCTAATATCGATAAGCTCTACAAACTACTAACCTTAGTTAAGTTACAAAATCTAGTGTAAACAATATTTAATATTTATATTCTAGCCGAAAGCCTTAGTCGCTAGTGCTATTAGTTTTTAAGTTACCATGTAATTTACTTGCATTGTAATAAATAATAATAATAATAATAATACTTTCTCCATATGAAAGTAAACTAATCTCGTTTGGTATTTGAACTCTGACAAAGATATGTAATTGTACCGACATACTATTTGTACATCATCAATGTATTCATTTAATAGTAATATCTACTACAGCACTTCTGGTCCAGTCAACTTCAATTAATACTCAGCATTCATCTTCGATATCCGACAATTTCGGGGCCACATCAGTTACATTAAGAATTATCGTAAATTAGCCAATCGACAGAAATTAAACTACTAGACTACAATTAAGACAGGATATAAGATTATTCTAAATTTTCAAGATCATAGTTAAAGGTAAGATTAATTGTAAATAAATAAACTCATATCATTTCAGGACTTGTCTCCTAAATATATTTTTTCGAAAAATAATCCCATGCCCTATCTTCCTCTAATCCAAAGGCCAAATACACGTTTTGGTTTCCATGGTGCTAATGACTGGCCTTCATTTGAACTGACATATCGTTATTTGCACGATCAACTGCCTAAAACAGCGTACTAAAGGGATTGTAACATATATATAATGCTTTTGAATAAGTAATTAATCAGCTCTTTGCAGAGAACGATCAATATACGAACATTATGTTATATAGAATAAAGCTAATACTACGAGTACAATCGACTTCAGTCGGACTGTGCGACTACGATTTATTCGAACGTGTACATGGATAATACTGCTGGTTATTCACAACTGTAGATCAGCTTATGTCGGTGATCACTTCATCGGTCTAAGGGAAGGAATCAGTAGAGACACTATCGTTCAAAAGGTAATTAAATACCCTTCTCTAGACTATTTATTCGATTATTATTGAACCTTTATAAGCACCTGCAACACAACATTTCAGCGAAGAACAAGGCTCTATAAATCCTGTTTCCTGTCATCGATAATATATTCGTATTCATGGTATCAGAAAAACGCCAGAGACAATCCCATGACCGGCCAGCATCTTTCCAATAAATTCATTAGAGACGATGCTCTGGTGTTATGTCCAATCGGATAGCTGCCATCTGCGTGGACGTACTCACCTGGGGATTCTAATCGAAGTTTATGCTTATGGCATGAGGATCACTTAGTCTGGGGTAATTATAACTGACGTTCAAATGGTTTGCCAATAAATTATTTACCCACAGACAGGTGTTTTTCAGAGCGAGATGCTTCTCGGTATTACTCTAGAACTACAATGTTACGTTCGAGTTGTTTGGCGGGATATCGTTTTATAAATCCGGGATCGTTATGTTTGACTTATACACTATACGTCATCCTATATTATAGTGCAATTGTAAAGAAAAGAATGTGCTCGAAGAGATGCTTGGTGTCCAGCAATGTAGTAGTAGAAATTATTAATTATGTAAACAAAATAGTTACTCACAAGATCACGATCAAGGGTCAATGAGTAATGAACTCCTATGATTCTATGGTGCACATTCTTGGTTTTGCATAAAAGCCAGATAAGTAAGTTACTGTGGGTGCGAGATAATTAATATTTATAAAGTGCAAGTTCATGCTCGAGGGAGAAATGCAGACTTATTACTAACTAAGGGTCGGTCTTGGCATGCAGAGTTGCTGCATCAACCAGTTAGAATAGGGTTTTTGTTTTGTATTTTCTTCTTTCATCTAGAACTCGTGCTGAGGCACATATTTATATATCGTAGGCACATATTTGCATAAATCGTGAGAATTAATATTGGATTAAAATGTACATGACAAGAGGGGTATGCATCTTTGATTTAAGCTATTCTGCTAAAGCACTATTGGCTATGCAAGGAATCTGAAAGAATGTGGATAAACATAAAAGTATTTAGTGGCAGAGGATTTGGGAAAGCAAATTACGCGCCGTTGCTGATATTTCTATTTAAATGAGTGACAATATTTTGTTGTATGAATAAATGACAACTTGTCCTTTAGTGATTTACCTTTCTATGAAATGCTGTTTTGTTAAAGTCGAAGCAATGCTCAAATAATATTATTTTTAACCCAAAATGATCGGCAGTCTATTAAAATTGTTCCCGAAAGCCACTTGAAACTACTTTACAAGCCTTAATCATCATAACCATCATCGGCACTGCAACCGGGATCCGGCCTTGGTCTTATTTAACAAATCTCTCCACCGGTTCCGATTTCGAGCTGATGTCATCCAGTTTCGCACTCTCAGGCTCTGGGCGTCCTGGTGTACGGCATTCCCCCATCGCAGACAAGGTCTGCCACGCTGTCTCCTTCCATACATCCTGCCACAAAGGACTTTCCGGGCAGGTTCCTCTTCCCTCATTCGAGCTAGGTGTCCCACCCACCGGAGTCTACCGAGCTTGATTTTGCTTACAATATTAGCATCAAGGTAGATCGCTTACAACTCATGGTTGTACCGTTTCCGGAATAGTCCTCCCTCACATACGCGGCCAAGAATTCTCCTTAAGACCTTCCTATCGAACGCGGCTAAGAGTTCAGAGTGCCTTTTATTGAGCACCCAGGTCTCGGATCTATACATAAGTACTGGTAAGACCGTGGTCTTCTACAGTAGTAGCTTGGATGTTCTGGATAAATTTCGGGATTTAAAGAGCGTTGATAGACCATAGTAGGCTTAGTTGGATTTAATCAGCCGTTCGCGTATTTCTTCTTCCATATTGTTATCGGCTGATACTATTGACACAAGGTAGTTAAAGGATAACACTACTTCCAATTCGTGCCCCACTACCCCAATCCTTTGACCAACGTTAGGTCTCCCCTTCGCAGAAGTTGCCAACATGTACTTGGTTTTCCCCTCATTAATGTGCAGTCCCAGTTTTTGTGCCGCCTGCTCGAGCTGGGTGAAGGAGTCCTATACGGATCTACCGTTGATATCGATGTCATCTGCGTAGGCAAGAATCTGGCTGGACTTGGTGACAATAGTCCCTCTAGTTGTAACGCCAGAGTTCGGATTTCTTTCTCCAACCCGAGGATGAAGAGGAGGCAAAACTGTCCCCTTGTCGGACTCCATTAAAGATGTTTATTGGTTTGGAAACCAGTCCCACTGTTTTTACTTGACTAGTCACGTTGGTTGTGGTCAAGCTACAAAGTCGTATCAATTTGTTCGGAACGCCGAGCTCTCTCATGGCATTATATAGTTCTACACTGCCTATGCTGTCGTAGGCGGCCTTAAAGTCTATAAATAGATGATATAATGGAATCTTAAATTCCAGACATTTGTCCATCGCCTGCCTAAGGGTGAATATCTGACCAATCGCTGATTTGCCTGGGATGAAGCCACACTGATATTGATCAATGATGGCTTTAGCGTATGGGGGTATCCGATCTTGTAGGATAGTGGAGGGTATCTTATAGGCGGTAGTCAGTAATGTTATACCCCTATAGTTGCTGCACAGTGTGATATATCCATTCTTATGTATAGGGCAAATTATACCACGACGCCAATCTTCCGGCATCTCCTCTTACTCCCATACGTGCGCCACGACCTCATGAATTGCGTGATGAAACGCTGTCCCTCCTTGTTTGATCAGCTCAGTTGGTATGCCATCAGCTACGGGGGCTTTATTTGATTTGAGCTGTCTTATCGCTTTTAATGTTTCCTCAATGCTTGGTGGCGGCAGCATTTGGTCTTGATCTTGCATTGGTGGAGCCCCCAATTCTTTTATGAGCTGACCATTTAGCAATTCATTGAAGTGCACTGCCCATCGCTCCAGAATGCCTTCAGGATCGGTGATTAGATTACCCTCCTTATCCTTGCAGTAAGCGCAGTGTGGATTGTACCGCGTCATACTGCGGATTATTTGGTAGAACTTGCGCGCCTGGTGATGACCTAACTCTATACTTTTCTCTATTTCACAGAGAAGCACTTTTCCTAGGCACTTTTCTTTCGTCTGTGAAGTCTTTTTTTCGGATCTTTTGAGCTCTTTGTATTTCACCTCACGCACCCGCGTCCTATGGGACTGCTGCATCGCCCGCTATGCAGCATTCTTACATTCAGTCGCTAGTTTGCACTCATCATCAAACCAGTCAATCCGGAAAATTCGCCTCAACCCAACCAAACCCCAGCTAACAGTGTTTAAGGCTCACTGCACAAACAACACTAAACGTTGCCACAACAAAATTAAACTCAAGCTTAATAACACCCTCATAAAGCCTCCCAAAACTCTAAAATATTTGGAAGTGACCCTTTCCAACGACTGGTCATTCTCAACCTATATCAAAAATTCCCTTTATAAAGCCTCAATACAGCTTAACCTCTGCCGACGAGTGTTGTGGAAACCTAAAGGCCTCTCTCTCAAGGTCAAACAGCTTATTTACAAACAGATAATCAGACCCACTCTTACATACGCCCGCCCAGTCTGATACTGTAGCGTTTGAAATGATAGTGAAGAACGAGTGATTCGAACTGACGTCATGACAGTTAGAATCACAAAAAATTGAACCTAAGCGTACCACATCAGGCTACTGGCCGTGTTTAGAACTCGATTTTTAAACTCAAGTATACTCCACTGATGTGAATTGTTATGTTATCGCTATGGTATACGGCTCTAATGTATTTTCTTACTCGATTTTCGTTCGGTGTTCTTCACTATTTTGCTTGTGTATTGTGTGTGTGTCTGTTAGAGACGCTACAATACCACATCTCACCCTCCCAAATGGAGAATTTACGAGTTTTTGAACGAAAATGTTTCTGGTTTATCACTGGTTTACACCGCAAAACCAACTCATATAGATACCATAGAAACAACGATCTTTACAACACCACAGCCATCGAACGACTGGATGGACGGATCCTAGAACTGTCGATAAATTTCATAAAAAACCTTCCTAACAATCTCAACCCGATAATAACAGACCTACCATCACCTTCCTTCGATAGGGGAACTCACTACCGTAATTGTCTCCAAATCAGGATCCTCTTCACCTCAGGCAGACTGGTAAACGGTCTAAACGACGTCGTGTACCACAACAACGAATTGGCCCCCAATCATTTCAAATACTGCAACATCCAACCATTGTTTCAAACTATTTAAAGGATCCAGAAAACTAACGCAAAAGATACGCACCTGAACGAAAATAAGAAGCGTCAAATTTTACAGCAAGAACAAGGGATATCGCGGTATCAGCAGGGACTTTCAATGTGGAAAAAAAAACCAATAGCTTGCCAGCGTGTGTTAGCTGAAGTAGAACATCTTCAAAGAAAGCGTTTGAAAAGAAAACCTAGTCTACTACAACTTTATCGAGATGATAAACCGTTAGACCTTTGCCAGATTCATTTAACATGGAAGAAGCGTTGGAGAACTGTCATCTTCACCGATGAGAAACGCTTTTTCCTTGATGTATCTGACGGATCTCGTCAATATTTTCATGATTTGAGGGAGGACGAGCTGTTTTTAAAACGACAGGTGAGTCATGGTTTGACCAGGAATATCATACCAATATAAGACCAATATCCGCTTCGTAAACGACAAGATGAATAGTGACGATTACCTTAAGATCTTAGATGAAAAGATCGTGCATCATAATCAAACAAATTTGGCGAACATTTTAACCCTCAACAAGATAATGCAGCAATCTACATAGCCCGGGAAGTAAAAGAGTACTACGAGAGTAACAACGTTTCTCGTCAGCATTGTATTCAAACCTCAACGTAATCGAAAATGTCTGCGGACATGTCTTCAGAGCTATATACCAAGGTGGAAGACAGTTCAAATACGTAAGGGACCTCAAAGATGCAATCCCACAAAGTTTAATTAAAAAAACATTTTAAATCTCTTCCATAAAAAATGTTCGAGGTTATAAGTAAAGAGGGAGGAACTACTCATTAATAAAAAAAAATTAAACCTTTGTAAAGCTGACTGCAAATTTTGTTTTTACTTCAAAAAACCCAATCCTATCTCAACCACTTTTCGCGGGTAATTAGGTACAAATGGCCAATTCCAAGAAAATTAAGCCAAACAAAGGATTGTTGGTCATCAGAATCTTCTTAACAGTTGGTAATGATTACCTAACAGCAATATTTAGAGTACATTCGCAACAAAACTAACGAGAAACGCCGAAATCGCGGGGGCTGTCTCAACCAGTTGTCAAGGGGTGTGTGGGGGTTCTTTAATTATTCCCCAAGAACCACCCATTCCCGTAAATTACCTGTCTTCTACTCACCTGCAAATGAGCAGCTTAAGCTACTCCGCATTACCTCCCATCGCATAACATAGGTCCACGGCAAGACTATCATCTAGTTGTGACATCAAACTTTCACCGCGGGGCAGACTTGCATCCAACGCATCATGTCCACGAAACCTAATTTGGGTACCTTGTGGCGGGGAAGTATGGTGCGCCAGCGTACGACGCTGATTCACTTCCTTCCGCCATCGTCACTATAAATTTCGCTGTAAAGGCAACAAGTCGAACATAGAGGGAACAGCACAAACACCGGACAAGCAAAAATAAAAAGCACGCAGTTCTTAATTAATTTTTTATTCACTTCACGAACGAACACTGGACTCATTAATTTATGCCTGACAGACAATTTTTTTGTTCTTAATTATTTGGTGAAAGAAATTCGCCTGCAGTTTATTTAATTCCGTACACTTTAGTCTCCTGGTAATTCACACTGCACTCGTTACTATCGCTCCCGTCCGCGGAACGGGAGCGGAAGTCCGCACGACTATTCTCGTCTGGTGATGGAAAAGGACTTAGCGATCATCATTTCATGCCGAGATGATTTCGCTAAAAAGGGAAATTTAAGGAAAAAGGAAGAGAGACAAAAACTTTTCTCTTAAGGGTGTGAATATATTCTTGCCAAGGATATGTTTTATCTACCACGAGTGTAACGTAGAGTCTCTCTTGTGGGAACAAGAAAACCGGATCTCGTAGTTGAGATCAGGGTTGTGTGTGTGTGGACGTTCAGATCCGATGTTGTTGCACGTGTTCGAAAGCAGTGGAACAACGAGAAAGGCAGTCGGCGAGAACAAAGGAAAAGGCGACCAAATGGTTCGCTCCGTAATGAGGGTCATGTTTATGCAACGTCGCTATGACGGACGTTGGTAAAAAGGTGTTAATGGGATACGATACTTTATACAATGGAAATTGTATATCGTATCTTGGGTTAATTGCCGAAACGTGTCCCTTGCTTGCATTTAGGTATGCCAAGCAATTCGTCGTGGCGACGAAAGAAATGCATGATTGTTTGTCTATTGAATCGCTAGTGTTGCAGCTGTAAAAACAAGCTGACCGACATAGTATTTTAACTCAGACAAAGGGTGCCGAATGTTTGGTATTTATGGTGCATATGCACATTAAGGAACAATTTTAGGAATTTCAGATAATGCTTGAAAGCATTACATGTCCTTGGAAAAGGAAATGTTTTCTGGGGCAAATGCAAATGCACTGGCGGGAAACAATGGGAGTTATTGAATTCCTAAAAAGGTCATGAAGAATTCTTACAGAAAACGGTATGCGAAGAGCTGCATGAAGGTAAGTTTTCTTAACACGGAATTTAAGGTCATGGGTTTGATCCCTTAAATGCGTGCTGTGTTTTTGTGTGCCGAATGCGATTGCATTGGCGAAATTATATGGGAAGATGGGTGTTATGGGGGTTTTTAAGGAAGCGTACCGTGGGGTTTGGCGGAACCGCCATAACCTCATCAGGTAACCAGCTTTTATCCATGAAGATGTCAATGCGCAATGCTAAAAAGCATTTTCTCATGCATGTGCATGACATTATCATCCTCACCACTGCTGAACCATCGGTCGATCGCCCAAACAACAACCTACAGCGCAACCCATTGCTGGCCGCCGACAGGAATTTCAAGTGTTGTTTTAATACAAACACACACCCGACACATCGACCGACGAGACGTTCGCAATCTGCGTACAAGCTAAGTGATGCTGTACGCAGTGGCCAATGAGTAAACAAGCATTGCTTCTATACGCTTAGGTCCGCAACACTTGCCACCAATTCCCTATTATCGGCTATCAACCGATGTGGGCATGAATATGATCGTTGTTTAGGCAATCATACCCACGTTCATGCTCTATGATGACCCTTCTGAAAACTAAAGTAAACACACAATATCTTACTGTTTTGCTTACCAACGCTGGTCCATGGTTCCCCTGGGTGGCAAATTCCTCACCACCATATCCATGTACCAGCATATTATTCCAAATAGATAACTATCCAGTCTGACCCTTTACCAGCGTCGGCAAGATTTCTGTTGACTTAATGTCGACGAAATATCTTCCGTTCTAGTGCGTCAGAGCCATACGGCTAAATCAAACAAACATCAAATCTTCGTTCGACCTATCGTCACCAAAATGTGTATCGCCTAGAGCGGCATTATCATGAACACAATGCCTGCAGTCCCTTTTTGCTCGTCCATTTGTTTGAATAGGTGCCGGACCGATCGTTGTCGGTATTGCAGACAAAGGGGAATCGTAGTTGCCCTACACGGCATATGGAAATCCTCTCATTTAACCCCTTTCTCGATCGCCATTGGCCGTCGCCAAGTTGATCCGGTTCGCTCCTCCTACATCGATGTGATCCACCACCGTTGAATCTGACGGATGTGGATTGCATCGAGGAGTCAAATTTCGTCACCTTAAGAGTGCACACGCACAACGCGCATCGTTTTTGGAGATTCTTAATATACGTAGTCGAGTCAGATTTCTATCACCACAGCGGACGGTCGCGCCGCTTAACGTTACCTTTTCACCAGCCGCGTTAACAGGGTCAAGATACGCGATTCCCGAGTGCGAGTTGGAGTACAGAGTTTCTTTTTGGTCGACGAGTCACGAAATCCGTTGTTCTTTTTAAGTGGACTTTGTATTAAAACTTTCAACGATCCTGAAGGAGTGTAGACGTCCATCGTCAAAGGATTAAGTGATTAACATTATGAACTCCCAGTTTTAAGCGCATGTGTCGATGCCATATCGTAGATAAAAATAAAGAACACTTAACAACTAAATACTTGCGTGCATTTTATTTTTCTGCTTGCTTAAAGTTCAGTTTATTTTGTGGACAATTTACAGTAAGTGTTGGGGCATTGAGTTTGACCTAGTGCCCATGTCTAGTACATATAATCAACCACCCCACAGGTGTATTAACTGGAATTTAAAAGAGCAAAAAGCCAAGAGAAGTACAGCTGCCTGTCATCGAAAAAGCTGAGATGATAATATACTAACTCATACAATATGAATTCCCTTCACATCGTATAAAGATAATCTTGTCAGCGATCTATGACAAAATATTTGTTGTGATGGCTAGAACATCCACAAAGGTCAGTGTTTTCACTGTCATAAATTGGCTTCTACAAGGCACGGTAACTGCACCGCAAATTGTCTATATATATATATATATATATATATATATATATATATATATATATATATATATATATATATATATATATATATATATATATATATATATATTGGCGCAAGGCTAATAACCTTGCCCGGACAAACAAACTATTATGTCAAATTGATCCAGCCTCGGCCATCGGCCTGAAATCGGGTCCGGTGGCGAGACTTGCTAAATAGGGCCAAGACCGGATCCCGGTTGTAGTGCCCATCATGATTATATATATATATACATATATATATATATATGCAAGCGGCACGAAAAGTGAGGAAATCGAAATAGTACTCGAAGAAAAATTCAAGGATTCTAAGAGTTTTGTTCAGATTGGAAACTCAGCATCAACTATGGAAAATGTGAAGTATACTGTATACTGTGAGTGACAATGGAACTCAACTTAAGTCTGCTGAGTTCGATGATTTCATGATGAGAAACCACATTGTTCATACATACACTTCACCTGCTCAAGCAGCAACCAATGGTCAAGTTGAAGATTTCGTGAAAACGTTCAAAAAGTCATTCATTGCCAGTGTAAATAGTATCACACGTTTTAATAATAAAACACGCGATTTAGATACTACTCGTATCATCGATCGAATTTTGATAGATTATCGAAATAGTATTCATTGTACAACAGGCGAAACACCAGTAAAGTTATTCACCAGCGGTAAGTGAAGTTATCAGATAAGAGCAAAAAGCGCAAAAACGAAATTTCAAACTCAAACGCAACGTAAAATTCAACGAAGGTCAAATGCCATGATTATAAATGATAAAGATTCTAATAATTCGTCGTGGTCCCAAGCAACAATTAAACAAAAAATTGGTCCGCGTACGTACACTCGCGTCTACACACATAACAGTAGAGAGATAAATCGCCACATTGACCAAATTCAAGACCAAACCATTAAACTTAATGATTCAGAATATCGCGAAGTAAATGCTTCAATGCAAGTGAACACAACGCGACAAACAACAGTGTGATCAATGTTTCCGATGGAAGGATGGGTGATACGACTCAAAGTGCACCCTCTAACAGTCGACGATTCGAGAGCCAATGATCCAGACTGGACGATAGGTGCATGTTCTTCAATTTCTGATTCAGTGACTAATGAAGAGAAGACGAATGGTCAAGATGATGGTGTTCGGAGGAAAAAGCTACGCCCACGTAGAAATGACAAACTTGTCAGATCTTCCAAATGATTATCTGATTGCCATTTTCATTTAAATAATTTTCATTCTAATGTAGTGTTCCAGATAGCCCTACCATTAATATCCCCCTTACATACATATCCCATCATCCATATCATATCATATCCTATCCATCGTCCTAATTTTATTCAATCAACTACAATCTAAACGATTACAAAACCAAATCGACCAACCATAGCAGCTGCTCAATAATAACAAACCCCCATGCATTCGAAGCCATAGACCATGGCAGCTGATTGAATACCATCAGCAAAATAAATATCGACCAACCGTGGCATCTGCTCGAATATGATTGGCCCAACAAACTTTCATGTGTTTCAGGGTTCAAGTATAAAAAGCAAAAGGAATATGTTTCAGTCTGTTTATCGACGAGTACTTGCTACAATTAGCATACAAGTACCTCGAAAGCATTTAGAACAGCGAGAACCCACTTGTACGGAAGTCTTGCGTTCTTGACCCTTCTTTCTTACGGTCTCTTCGGATCAGACCACCACAATTTCTGCTTCAGTACAAAACAGAAGAAAGCACCCTTCCCAACAACATTCTCCTTTATAATAGAGGATTCCTGGACCCATCCCATAGCGTCTACTGCTGACACACTACAAACACGCACGCACAGTACAAGACAGCACAAACACACACACATACACACCGACCAAAGCGCAGATTATCAGACGCCAAATACGTGATCTGCGTTTACTACTGCACCCAAGATCTACCGTTCTTGTACGATTTCTTTCCCACCATCCCCCATCCAAGTAGTTAGAGAACAATTGAACTAACCCTGTCCACACTATCCTTAGATAGCTCCTTCCCCTTTCTTTTCAGATATCTTGAGACCGAGCCCAACATCTTCACGGATGTGGGTGATTCTGGTTATCGCAAGATGACCAGAAGCCAGAGACAAGATGAAGGAAAGAAAAAGTTTTCAGTCTTTTTTTCTTGTTACCAGCCAATCGCGATCATTCGGATCATTATTTTTCTCAATTAAGATCTCAAAGCTCCACACACTATATGGACGGAAAATAAAATAAATATAGTAAAAAAACTAAAACAGTAGTTTTAATCAGCAGAACAAAACGCTGCATGCTACGCTCTTCCCTCAATCATAGAGGAAGCACGGCGTAGGTATAACACTGATTGCGCAATTTTATTTATATGATAGAAATTGCATTTTATTTCTTTCATTTTTATATAAGTCAGTGGAAACATATTTTCATGAAAATATGTGAATGAAAACATATTTTGGTATAAACAACTTTAGGAGTATCGTGTTATATGTTAGATATACGAGGGTTGCCTCTTATGTTTCGGGATTTGGCAACCCTAGTGTTGCAATCCGGCAATTGACAGCTCTGTCGTAAAGTTGGACATTTTTGAGGTTATACGCACTCAGAACGTTTTGACATACGAGCGCTATTTGTGTTGTTTACAGTAACTTAAAAGATTCATCTCGGCCCAAAAATGGAATTAAATCGTCAACATTTTCATGCGATTATTTTTTACAACTTTCGGCGTGGATTAACTCAGCAACAGTGCATGGATGAACTTAATTCAATTTTTGGCGATGAAGCTCCATCAAGGGCCAGTGTTTATCGATGGTATGGTGAATTCAATCGTGGTTTGTAGTTCACTCCAAGATGAATTTCGTAAAGGTCGTCCAAAACCAGTTGTTGTTCCGAAAACCATTGATGCTGTGCGCGAACTGATATTGGAAGATCGTCATGTGACCTATCGTGAGATTGAGACAACCTTAGGCGTTAGTGGGACCAGCAAACATTCAATATTGCATAAACACTTGACTGTCAAAAAAATTTGTTCGCGTTGGGTCCCACACAATTTGTCAATCGCCCAAAAAAAGGCTCGTGTCAATTGGTCGAAAGAAATGCTCAAAAAATACGATCGCGGTGCTTCGAAACACGTCTATGACATCGTGACAGGTGATGAATCGTGGATTTACGCGTATGAGCCCGAAAGTAAACAGCAGTCGACTGTCTGGGTGTTTCAAGATGAGCCAAATCCAACAAAAGTTGTTCGCGCAGGAAGCACTTCCAATCAAATGGTCGCCTGTTTTTTCGGAAAAACTGGACATGTCGCAACCGTACCACTAGAACAACGCAGAACAGTCAATTCTGAGTGGTACACAACCATTTGTTTGCCAGTTGTCTTCCAAGAAATCAGGAAAACCAACCGCCGAAGACGGATCACTCTTCACCACGACAATGCGAGCTCTCACACATCGGCTGCGACAACTGTATTTTTGAGCACCCAAAACATCGATTTGATGGGTCATCCGCCGTATAGTACTGACTTGGCACCGAATGACTTCAACGTTTTTCGACACCTGAAGAAGCGGTTGCTGCATTCAGAATGCATGTGTCGGAGATACCTCAATCAGAGTGGCAAAAGTGCTTCGACAATTGGTTCAAACGCATGCAAAAGTGTATAGATCTTCATGGGGAATATTTTGAAAAACAATAAAGTGATTTTCGATGATCAATATTTGTTTTTGTTCTCTAATCCCGAAATATAAAAGGCAACCCTCGTAACATACGAGGGTGGGCTGAAACGTTTCCGACCTAACAAAGATACAAGACATTTTTTCTTAAAATTTTTTTTAATTTTCTACATAGTCTCGTTGTAACTCTTCAACTTCTCCCAGTGATGCTCCCATCTCTCTAACCCGTCCAAATAGTACTCGGCGTTTTTTCTTTGCAAAATAACCGGCCCACCACGTGGACCGGTTACGCTTTAGTATAGCAATTGTCGCACGAAATAAATTAAATAGACATGTTTTTCACCCTCCTTAGTGGTAACTTAATGGTGAAGATAGTGTTGCGGATTGGCAATTGAATGTGCTGGAATGTACTGGAGAAATCTAGTACATTCGCAGTGTATACCAGTTGCGCAGCAGCTGTCACCAGCTGGCCGATTGTCACCAACGGTGACGTCATGGCGTCCCTTTTTGAATTGGCAGGTATGCCCAATGAGTCAGTCTGCATTCAACCTTCAACGGGCTCGTTACATCGGAGCAAGCATCGTCATCACGAGTAAAACCAAAGAAGTTATTCATTGTCATTGTTGTTAACACATTTATTGAATGTTCAATAAACTAATTCAATCTCTTTAAAGGGTAAATTCCTCGAGTCGTTTTCTTCTTCCATCTGCCCCTTTGATGCAAAGACCAACCGAATTGAAATACGCAATCACTGGCGTAATTGAATTGCTTCACACTCAGGACAGTGGTTCGCGAGAATCACCCTTGTCACCCATCGGTGGACGCAGCCTTCATCCTAACGGTTGTATCCCGCGACAATAGAACTACACATTTTTTTCTATTGATGGTTATTTGGAGGCCGTACACAGAATGAACGAATCCGCTCACCCTTATCAGTGATATAGAACACAGAGCATGGCAAAACCACCTATCACTTCGCAATACAATTAATAGTTGGCCCTTCGAAAATCGAAGTTTTACAGTCTTTAGTGACATTAATAACGCACATTATCCCATTGCAAATCAAGGCACCATTTTGTTTGTAGCGAAGGACGAACTCTCAACTACTTTTAAGTCACTAAAAAAAAATAATCTTCTGGAATTGATGGAATTCCAAACACAGTACTCAAACATTTATCGTTGGGAGCCATAAATATTTCTACAACAAATAATGCGCTTAACAATGTATGTTATCCAACGCACTGGAAAACAGCAGTAGACCATCCCATTCCGAATTGGGTAAACGGATAGTAGTAACCCGCTGATTTTCGACCTATTAGTTTACTCCTGAACAAAGTTCTCGAAAAACGAATAAAGAAATCATTATTAAATCGGTCTGGGGATGATAAAATCACCCGGGTAACCAATTTGGTTTTCGGACTTGGCGTTACACTGCGTCCTGCTGATGTTTTTCCCAAATTTCTATACCTAAATTATCTGCATTCTTGTTTTTGGTCTTTTACCATTTTTTCTATTGTATTTTGTATTTCATGTAGTTCTCGTCTAGACATTTTACATTCTGGTTCCTTGTTTATAAGTACAACATTAAAATGTCATTACATACTGTTTTCCTCATGTTTTAAACGCATGCAAAACCACGTGGATGCAATTGCTCCGCCCATTTTTTCTTAATATTGTGACGCATATGACAATCAGTACTAGAATATTCTAGAGAGTCCGAAACAGAGTACTAGAATATTCTATAAAGTAATGGAAAGCTGGAGACTAGGAACAGTAGAACATTCAAGGCAATGGAACGGACGGAAACGAAACGCTGAAACAGTATAAATGCGCCGCACACAGAGCGTAGTGATGAGTAATAAGTAGAAAGTGAAGCAAGCGATAAGTAGGAAGTAATAAGTAAGAAGTAAGCAGTGAAATACGCGATAAGTACGGAAGCCATAAGTCAAGAAATCGTTAAGTGTACGGTAAAAAGTAACGGACTAATAAAGTGTTACATTAATTCAAAATTGATTTAACGGCTCTTATTTATTAAAAATAATTAATCCAGCGAACCCTAAGCTCGCTACAATATACAAATGTTTCATTACCACTAAGTTCCACCAATATTGTACCAACACATGTAAAAGAGGACTTCCCTCTTGTAGTGCTATAAAATCAATTTGTTTTCTACTTTTTGTTATTATTTTTCAATCAACAATTCGATATAAAATATCGATAATATAAATAGTTTATCTTTTGTTTGCATTTGTTTGTCGTTTCGTTATTTCAGTACCAAATCGCTGTAAACGCATCGTGTCGTTATTTTGTTTGTTGTTTCGTTAATATCTTATATTCAGAACGATAAAAGCATCGTGCCAACACTATCTATGCCGCGTCAAAACTGGTTTTCAATATACAATAGGACAAAGCAAACCGGCAAAGTACAAGTGCATGTTTGGTTGATTTTGAAAATACCTTCGGTACCGTTTAGCCTGGGCACATCCGCAAAAATTCTATATATTCTATATGACATGTTTATGAAAAAACAATTCGTCGAAAATGTGGCGACACAATTTCCAACAAAACTTTTTTCATAGGAAGCGGCTTATAACAGGACGCAGGTAATTTTCCAATCCTATTTAATGAAAAATTGAGATCATTAACACCCTTTTACAAGATGAACTCAACGGAATCAAAAATTACTGTACGAGGGTTGCCTTTTATATTTCGGGATTAGAGAACAAAAACCAATATTGATCATCGAAAATCACTTTATTGTTTTTCAAAATATTCCCCATGAAGATCTATACACTTTTGTATGCGTTTGAACAAATTGTCGAAGCACTTTTGCCACTCTGATTGAGGTATCTCCAACACATGCATTCTGAATGCAGCAACCGCTTCTTCAGGTGTCGAAAAACGTTGACCTCTCAGTTTGTTTTTTACGTACGGGAATAAAAAGAAGTCATTCGGTGCCAAGTCAGGACTATACGGCGGATGACCCATCAAATCGATGTTTTGGGTGCTCAAAAATTCAGTTGTCGCAGCCGATGTGTGAGAGCTCGCATTGTCGTGGTGAAGAGTGATCCGTCTTCGGTGGTTGGTTTTCCTGATTTCTTCGAAGACAACTGGCAAACAAATGGTTGTGTACCACTCAGAATTGACTGTTCTGCGTTGTTCTAGTGGTACGGTTGCGACATGTCCAGTTTTTCCGAAAAAACAGGCGACCATTTGCTTGGAAGTGCTTCGTGCGCGATCAACTTTTGTTGGATTTGGCTCATCTTGAAACACCCAGACAGTCGACTGCTGTTTACTTTCGGGCTCATACGCGTAAATCCACGATTCATCACCTGTCACGATGTCATAGACGTGTTTCGAAGCACCGCGACCGTATTTTTTGAGCATTTCTTTCGATCAATTGACACGAGCCTTTTTTTGGGCGATTGACAAATTGTGTGGGATCCAACGCGAACAAATTTTTTTGACAGTCAAATGTTTATGCAATATTGAATGTATGCTGGTCCCACTAACGCCTAAGGTTGTCTCAATCTCACGATAGGTCACATGACGATCTTCCAATATCAGTTCGCGCACAGCATCAATGGTTTTCGGAACAACAACTGATTTTGGACGACCTTTACGAAATTCATCTTGGAGTGAACTACGACCACGATTGAATTCACCATACCATCGATAAACACTGGTCCTTGATGGAGCTTCATCGTCAAAAATAGAATTAAGTTCATCCATGCACTGTTGCTGAGTTAATCCACGCCGAAAGTTGTAAAAAATAATCGCACGAAAATGTTGACGATTTAATACCATTTTTGGGCCGAGATGAATCTTTTAAGTTACTGTAAACAACACAAATAGCGCTCGTATGTCAAAACGTTCTGAGTGCGTATAACCTCAAAAATGTCCAACTTTACGACAGAGCTGTCAATTTCCGGATTGCAAGGCTAGGGTTGCCAAATCCCGAAACATAGGAGGCAACCCTCGTAATAAACGGAAGTTAAAAATTGGCTTCCAAAAACCTCAACTCTCCTATTCAGGATTCCACAGCAGCCTTCTTGACTCTAAAGTCAAAATTATATCATACACGTCACTCATACGACCTGTACTAGTATACGCTTGTCCGGTATTGTTTTAATATAGCCCCTTACTTTATGGAATAACTTCGTGTAAGACAATGTCTCCGAATGTACAGCACGCTAGAGTGTACAAAATGTTATCCTAATAAAGACCTGTATAACATACTTACTGAACTTCGTTATAGCAACATAACCCAATAGCAATAGCAATTGTCGAACAAAATAATTTAAAGAGAAATGTTTTTCACCCTCCTTCGTGGTACGTCAATGGCGAAGATAGAACTACACATCCCCCTTAGATATAATGCCTTATAGGCTTAAACAGTTTTTCTTCTTTTATTTCTGTTTTCAACTCCATAGATCTTTTTTTTCCTTCGTTTTACTCCTTTTACTTAATTTATTTCTTTTAACTTTAATTTTAATTTATTTTATAGTTTAAAAAAATAATATATGAAAATATATATTTATGTATATATACATACGAGGGTGGACTGATAAGTTTCCGACCTAACAAAGATACAACACATTTTTTCTTAAAATGTATATTTATTTTTCTACATAGTCTCCTTGTAACTCTACACACTTCTCCCAGGTGATTGCCTCCTCATTTGACGAAATTCTCTGTCCTCTGAGCGCAAGTTTTAGATTAGGGAACAAAAGGGAGTCGCTTGGGGCTAGATCTGGTGAGTAAGACGAATGGTCAAGCAGTCAAACCGTAATTCGTGGATTTTCGCCATGGCAACCGCTGAGGTGTGAGACGGCGCGCTGAGGTGTGTGAAACAGGATTTTATTTTTCTGCAAACGTGGCCATTTTTCCACCACCATTAGGTGAACTATAGTGTGGTGATAGGGGACAGGATCGCCATGTGATGATAGGGGGTTATGATGCAAGGGGACATGGCAGGATCGCCATGTGGTGAAGTTGGATCGCAGTTTAGCGTTATTGCAGCGTCGACATTAATTCGATCGCAGGAAAAAATTCGTCTAAAAATCGAATTCCCTATTGTTTGCTGTTTAAAGAGCAGCTCGCTAAAAGTTCATGGCGTAAGCGCCGCAGTTAGTGAATCAAATACACGATTTGGTTTGTGATTACTTTTTCAATTCAATTTTATTTGGTAGATAATTACATTTATGGTATATTTTACAACAAGTATTTAAGTAATTTAGGATAGCAATTCCTTTACAACTATAATCTTAAATCTATATAATGAAAATAGCACAATTTTAATGAATAACAAATAATAAATTAAGGGAAAACTACAATAAAAAACCCTTATTTGAATCTTAAGACTAATATTGCACTGGCTTCCGGTTATTTTATATAGTAATGGCCTCGATATGATTTTCATAGACAGAGTACATATGTAGTGATTTAGGATAACGCAAGACGGGAAACGAGAACATTGTCAGAAAATTGACGAAGAAGTTTCGATTGATTTTGTCAATAAGGAACTCTACCGGTTTAACGTAAGCGTTTTCATGTAGTTCATGTGTCGAATAATGCCATGGCAAATTCAGCAACATTTTCAATATTTTATTTTGACACCTTTGCAATTTTATTTTGTGTGTGCGAGCACAATTACACCATACAGGAGCGCCGTACAGGAGTATCGCTTGAAAAATGGTTTTAAATATTATAATTTTATTTTCGATGCTAAGCTTTGACTTTCTACACACTAATGGATACATAACTCTTACGACTTTGTTTATTTTGTCAATTGTGGTAGTGATGTGTTTTTGAAAGATAAGTTTTTTATCTTGAATAATACGTAGATATCTACAGTCTTCGGACCAATCAATATCAAGTGCACACATACTGAGTTTAATGCCATTTGGTAGGTAGCAGTGTTTCCTACATCTCGAAAACCAGACAGCTTGTGTTTTATTACCATTTATTTTTATTTTCCATTTCCTGTAATATACTGCTAGTTTGTCAAGAGCTGCTTGCAAAGAGTTGTAGACATTAGTGAATAAGGCACCCGAAGAGAAAATGGCCGTATCATCAGCAAACATAGCTACCTGAATGTTTTCACCTACACATGGTAAATCTGCGACAAACAATGTGAATAATATGGGACCAAGGACCGAGCCTTGGGGTACACCATAGTGGATGTGGTGAGTAGAATATTTGTCGGTTCCTATACTCACAACATATTTTCTTGAAAGAAGAAAGCTCTGGATAATTTTGATAAGCGGTATTGGCAGCTTAAGTTTTAGTAGCTTATAAATCAAGGCACCGTGCCATACCGTAACAAGGGCGTTTTCGATATCTAGAAGAACCAGTCCCGTTGACTCCTTGTCGATGAATTTACCAGCTATGTGGTTTTTAATGCGCAAGACTTAGTGGATTGTGCTGTGACCACTACGGAAACCGAACTGAAAGTTTGGTAGGATGTTATTGGCTTCCACCAAACATTCAATCTTTTCCTTAATGATTTTTTCTAAGAGCTTACTCAGACAGGTAAGTAGACTAATAGGTCTGTAGCTTTCGGGACTGTTCTTACTTTTATTACTTTTATTACTGTTATTTATTTACTGTTATTACTTTTCATCATCATCATCATCGGCACTACAACCGGGAGCCGGTCTTGGCCTTATTTAGCAAGTCCTGAGGCTTGTTAAATTTTCCATAATGATTTGCTTTTTCTGGGCAAGGTCATTAGACTTGCGCCAGAGGCTCCCCGGCGGGGAATCGAACCCCGGTCTCCCGCGTGACAGGCGGGTATACTAACCACTATACTATCGAGGAGCTGGTATTAATTTTGCTTTTCGGAAAATGACAGTTCCTAAGACCAGAGTTGAAAATGAACGTTGAATAGTTACTTGCAGCAGGTGCAAGTGCTTTAATTAATTTGTTGCTAATAATCTCAACACCAGCAGCCTATTTTGATTTCGATTTTTTTATCAATTCTTTAACTTTGCTATGTCAGACAGGCGAGCGAGGAGTAACACACAAAGATCTACCACCCCTAATTCAGGGTGTTACGCGTCACCGTGCCCATTGGATGGTTTGCAGCCAGGGGTATACCGGCTGTATTATAACGGCGCCTCTCTGACACCGGCTCGAATCAGAGCAGTAAGCAGACCTTACCACATCAAAACGAGGCTCTGATGTGGCGGACTATTTGAAACCTCGTCTCGTGGGATCGAAAATGAATAACCAATATACAAAAAACAATCCCACGAAAAACCTGGTAGGCGTAGGTGTGATGAGCCGACACTACCATAAGGAAACAAATCATCAAGAAAACACCGACTCGCCAAAAAGAAGGCGTACGGAAAAACGGAAAAAGCGGGATTTACGCATCGGCACGTGGAATGTTCGAACGTTATATAAACCAGGCGCGATACAGACGGTCGTAGAAAACGCGAAACAATATAAAATGGACATCGTCGCGCTTCAGGAAGTTCGACTCCCACATCAAGTAATCGAAACCAACGGGCTTACACTGGTGTGTGGAGGTACCGATACACATAACCTCGGAACTGGCTTCATCACAAACAAGAATATAACGTCCCATGTGAAAGATGTGCAATTTATTAATGACCGAATGTCGGTGCTAAAAATACAGGGACCATGGTACAATTATGTATTTATAAACGTACACGCCCCAACAGAATCTACCGACGAAGAAACGAAGGACACATTCTACAAGACCCTAGAGGAAGTATTTGATGGGATCTCATCATTCGATGTTAAAATCCTCCTCGGCGACCTCAATGCGAAAATTGGAAAGGAAGATATCTTCCAACCAACTATGGGTAAAGAAAGCCTACATGACTTTTCAAATGATAATGCTATTCGAATTATCACGTTCGAAGCGTCAAAAGATCTGGTAATGAAGAGCACGATGTTCAAGCACAAGCAAATCCATAAAGCCACATGGATATCACCCGACGGCGTAACGCGTAACCAAATAGACCACTTCCTCATAGACAAAAGACACCACTCGAATATCCTTGACGTAAGATCATATGGAGGAACAGATTGCGACTCCGATCATCTTCTAGTGATGGGCAAAATTAGAAGTCGGCTTGCAGCAAACTCACATGGACAGTCACGGGAGACGAGCAAAAAGTTCGAGATTGATAAACTAAAAGACCTATGTAAAAGAGCGGAATATCAAGACGACCTAACGAATAGATTTAGCATCCTAGAGAATGACAGTAGTGGGGAAGAGGAAGCCAATATTGTGGACACTAAATGGACTTCGATCAGAGACACAATTAAACAAACAGCCCAAGAGGTATTAGAATTTAAGAAAACAACTAAGTCCAAACCTTGGTTTGACGATGAGTGCAGGGCAAAGATCGAAGAACGTAAACGCCTCAGAATGATCCACTTAGAAACATATGATGAAGTCAACGCAGTAAGATACGCGACAATTCGGAAAGAAACAACGAGACTTTTCAAAAGCAAAAAACGCGAATGGGAGAAGACTCGGGTCGAAAAAATCATAGAAAATGCCAGAGCAAAGAACAGCAGAGGTAGGTATGCCGGCATAAATTCAATAAGAAATGGCTACCGAGGGAGAGCCAAAATAATCCGGGACACAAACGGCTGTCTGGTGACAGAAACAAAAAATATCGTGACAAGATGGAAGCAGTACTTTGAAAACCTGCTCAACGTGCGCACCCATCAACCACAAATAAACGCACCAGACGTACATACAGCCGAGCCTCAGATCCCAGAGCCCTCTTTCGACGAAGTTGTAGACGCGATAAATCGACTGAAAAACAACAAGGCCCCCGGAATCGATTGCATACCGGCACAGCTTGTGAAGCAAGGTGGGGGGGGGGGGGGGGGGCAACCGCTCGAAAGATCCACCAACTGGTTAAAATAATATGGGACAAGGAAGTCATTCCGGAAGAATGGAAAACCACAATAGTCATCTCCATTTTCAAAAAAGGTGACAGATCTGACTGCGAAAATTACAGAGGAATATCATTGCTCCCAATCACATACAAAATATTGTTTACATATACTTACTAGTACATTTTTCAAACAATATGATAAAAGTTATATATTGGTTATGGATTAAGATTTTAGTGGGTAGAGCTTCCTGGAAAAGGTCAGAAAACCAGGATATAGTTATTTACATAACCTATGCTAATATACTTAACTTACCTTAACTTATCTTAACTTAGTCTAATTACCTAATTATTATTGAAATAAGTTAGTGTGGTGTGGAAGGGGGAAGCATAGTGATCAATAAGTAGGTTATGGGTTAGTGAGGATATTGTCAGTCAGGGATGTGGGTTGGGGAACTACTTTCCGTTTGTTCGTTGAAACGCAAAATATTGGAGACGGGTTGAATATTACTATATTTAAATTGATGAGGTGAAAGCTCTGTATTGTGGTATACAATCTCATTAGAGTTATTAACCAACCTGCCAGAGATGAAGAACGTTCTGATGTGGAGACAGTTCGGGTAGGCAGTACGGTTATCTGACGGAGTCGATGTGAGCGCATTTATTATCGGGTTGGGATTATTGAGAAGATTTTCGATAAATTGATGGACAGCTCGAGGAAGCGTCGATCTATACGTTCAATATTAGCAGCATAGTAGAGCGAACTACTGTTGTAATATTTGTGGGAGTTGGGATGTCGGTTGAGGCCAGTGATAAGTATGAAGCATTTCCTTTCGAAAATGCGTAGCTTCTACATTTGGGCGGGTGTGATATGGTACCATATAGGGCATACATATGTGAGAGTGGGTCTGATTATCTGTTTGTAGATAAGTGATTTAACTTTGGGAGAGAGACCATTCGGCTTGTGCATCACTTTTCTGCAGAGATTAAGTTGAATTGCGGCTTTGCGAATCGAGATTTTGTGTGGGCGGAGAAGGACAGATTGTTGGCAAAGGTTATTCCCAGGTACTTTAAGGTTTTGGAGGGTTTAATTATATTGTTATTTAACTTGATTCTGATTTTGTTATGGCAGCGTATGGTGTTGTTAGTTCAATTCGCATTTCTGCCTTTAAACACTATGAGTTGAGTTTTGGCTGGGTTGAGTCGTATTTTCCA